>JAILWY010000020.1:1433125-2866250 GCA_022113835.1 Atopsyche davidsoni | reverse complement strand
CACTCAAAAAATCTACGTCCCAAATAGTTGTATTTTTAACATTATAACTGACGTCAAGACTGATTCGGATGAATTATAATTTTTTGATTATTAAATAATAAAAAATTCTTAATTAATAATCAAAATATATATTATGTTTGCCATATAAAAAGATGAGAAAATAATATGTAATAAATGTTTTTTAGCAATTGGTTACCGCTTATGAATTTTTTTAATAAACTCTTATTGTATTTTATATAAACTGCACTTCTTTTTTTTTATCTACAAAACTTGCCAAATACTTCCCGAAACTAACAAAAATGCATCTTTGAGTTCCTGTATTTTATCGCCAGGTGATATCATGAGTCGTAAAATAATCTGTAGAATAAGATATACAAGCAGCAAAATAAATACAGGTAACTTTATTTACATAAGATAACTCTATTGCTTTTAAACACCTGATTTCTAGAAGGATGATCAACAAAATGTCAAATGCGTAATACAAGCTTCGTCAATCTTAATTCGATTGCAAATGAGTAATTAGCAAAGTAGCAATTATAGAAAAACTTTAGAAGCGTTTAACGATTCTATAAATATTATTGATTTGGTTGATCGGCCTTTCAGAGACTCGGCGTATGTTTGAAAACGTCACGAGCATGTGATCAAAAATACTAAGATAACACATTACGGCTAAACAAGGTTCTGTAAAAAATTCAATATAAGTAATTAGCAAAATAGGTGTTTATTTAAAATATTGCTTGAGTAGTAATTATTAAACGGTGTTTCCGACTCGCATCATCCGGCAAGGGGAGAAGAAAAGAAAAAGTAATAATATTAATTAATATGACAATTAAAAATTTTCATTGCCCTATTTACAAGACGCGAATTTGAAACACTCAAAACATTCACAAAAGCTTCGAGAGGTCAGATACTTTCAAGGTTAAATTTTGAACCTATATGATAACAGCTTTTAAAAGTACTACTGCGATGAATGTTTTTTAGCAACATGCCTTACTAAAAATGTTGAAAATAATAAACATAAGAAATTTTTGGCTTCGTGTGCTGTTATGCACCGGTCCCTTAATCCTACGATGGAGTTAAAGCCTAAATATTTTTCTATTACACTCGGTGATTCACGTGTGCATTTATTTGAGAGGCCATAAATAAAAAATATAATACATTTTAAATAAGTTATATAATGAGAAATATACACGAATACGAATAGTTAATACTATGGAATGTACATAAGTGTAAAAATACAATAATGTTTCCAGTTTTTTTTTTTTGTTGATATGAAAACAGGAATGCATATTTTTAACCACTAATTTTAACACAATATATAATATCACTCATTGGGTGTTTATTATCACTGGACCTCAAAAAAAAATTACGCTTCATAAAAATGATTTGAATTTCAAGATTTCAGTGGCAATCGTCAAAACGATTTTGTTCACGCGTGTTATGCCATGTCAAGGTTTCGAGGATATGGTGTCAAAGCAATCACCATTTTGCCCCGACATTCTTGAAAATGGCTTCAGTGCCAGAGCTAAGCCTCGGAAGGGGCGGCACAAAACCCAAGAACATCATTTTAACCATTTTCAGAGATGAAATATACAACATAGAATCATCAAAGACTTAAATTTTTTTTATGGTCCAAAAATGACATGTAGTTTCTCATTTTCGTGTGATACCATGAGTTTTAAAGCACCGTGTGCAGCTAGTACAAAAGTATCCAGTCGTTCAGCCATAAATCTATATCTGCGACTTGAGTTGAAGGGTGTTTGGATAATCGCCAATTAATTTACTGAGGTCGAGAGAACATGATGATAGTCTAGCGTATGTTCTTCCGAGATACATATTGGACCGAAAATGAAAGATACGAACGGAATACCACCTCAATAGAAGGCTCGAGTGGTCTGAAGCAAATGGTCTTCAAAAGCATAGGTAATTTGTATTGCTACGAGGCGAGTGGCTTGTAACTAAAAGCATTTGTCGGTTCTCACTGTAAAGACGCATGCGTGGAATATAAATCTAGATTGTACGCTACTTCAGTTTAAAGAACTGCCTTCACGTAATATTGGCATGCTCAACTTCATTTATTGAAGTCATCATGTTTTGTTAATTAATCAGATTATTTGGTGCGGAATAAATATTTATGGCTTTCCGATTACTTTTGAACTAATGATTCCTATAAGATAGAATAAGTGAAAATAATCCTAGATTTTTTATGCTATAATAAATATCAAATAAGAGTCCATTTAGCTGTGCTTCTTCAATCATTATTGAAAAAATGTAATAAATTAAATATAATATATGTACACTCGCTGATGGCGTGGCATCTTTATAAACCTTGTAAAAGTATTAAATAATATTGAATGTTTTCAAAAATTCACAACTGAAAAACATAATGTAAAAACACTCCGAAGAAGTGAAATCCATAATAAGTGATTTTTTTATTTACAAGGATTATTTATGAAATTTTTCAATCAATTGATGAAAAAATTAAACGTATCCCATGGAAAACGCCTAATATTTACAAATGGACATTAATTTAGCGAATATCAAAGTACGAAATATACAAACATACAAAAGTATTAGAAAGGTACTTGGGTTTTTTTTTATATAAAATTTCGAAGCCAATAAAAGATGCTTACAATGCAAGGCTCTCCGAAATGAAAAATAATACTAAAGTATCACAATAAATTACATCTTATATAGTACATCAGAACATGACATTACTTATACATCAGAATTTGACATTATTTATACATCAGAGCTCGACATTACTTATACATCAAAACCCGACGTATCCATTATAAGAATCGAGGAAAATATCTGAAAGGATGCCGATGGTGGTCTTCAATTTTGTAAGGGTAGTGCACGCAAGGCTTTAACAGATAATATGATCGTGTAGTATTCCTTAGAATGACCATTATAAAAATTTGTATAAATAAATTAAAAAGCTTAATATAAATTATCGCAGAAGCGTGTTGTTCTTATCTATTTTTTTTTAGTAACCACGTGGAAAAGCTACACAATTGACGAATGATAAATATTGCTCTTGTTTAAGTTATCTTTGGCGAAACGTTAATATTACTTTACTGTGTTTATTCCAGTGCTATTAAGACAGTCAGATATTTGAGAGATATAATGGTAAAATTTCTGACGTATCAGGCAGCAATTATGGTATAAATGACGTTTGGTGATACATTAGGAATCCCCTCTAGGCGCAACGTAGAGCTGGCAACCACTTTAAACCACTAACTCCCTCACAAGATTAAATAATACGATATATAATATTACAAATGAATTTATCAATTATTTCTATCCAGATATCTCAATAGTATTTTTGAACTAATCAAATGGTATCATCAATATTTTTATCCGATCGTTCCCCCTGTCGAGAATCTAGGGAAGTGGTTAGTGTCGAGGGGGCCGGTTACTGCCCCAGAGGGGTGGTTGTCGCCCGAGGGGGGTAGGTTTCGTCGATGGCTTTTCCATCGGCTCAATTATAGCGCCACAATCTGAATAAACATGAGTATAAAAGTTAAGCTTGGTCGGACGTCGCGATTGAGCCCCTTTTGTAAAAAATAACTGGGCAAGTTGGAGTGTATTTACATAAGCTTATATTTATGTATTAAATTTAATTGCAAAAGTACAAAAAAGGCCACAGTAGCATTGACACGCAAGCGAGTAGTAAAATATCATGAATCATGCCAGGGACAACATGCACTGTGATATACGGCCACATTCGACAGCACCATCAAGCCACGGGAACCAGGTTTCTTCTATCTTAGCAGAGTTTTGTTTGCGTCAACACCCAAATTGGATCACTATTATAAAGATACCGTTCTACTATGTTACGGTTCCGTATCGGTCTTGGCGACCAGGCCTATTTTATAGCTACGTTGTCGGTAAGTTTATAAATAAACATGCCGGTTAGCAAGAACGCGTAGGTACGTCGTTAATACACGTTTTTTTGGCATATTGGTGGTGTTGTTAAGTGTTGTCGTAGATTACAGTCTATATTGTTCTATGAAATAAAGTGCTATGTATTTAGAAACACTTGATTCACAGTATTGTTTTATTTAAGGTTAGTTCTATTATTTTTTACGTGCATTCATTTTATTTGTAGTATCAGTGCTTTGTAGTTACCTTATTACGTTGTTCAGATGGTATATGCAAAGATGAACGGAATCTTGTTGGTGATTCTCACGATTTCTTGGCTGAGAACACCTCAGATGAGACTGGAGCTACACCGTGGTCCGAGTCAATGAAAGTTGCATAATTAAAAGCCAACTTTACTTTCATTTTCAAACGTTACTACCCATGAAAACCTAGTATTTTTACTTTATACTACAAAATAACTCGTAGCAGGTTATTTATTTCTATATTTCTCTGTCGTTTAAACCGTATACTTAACGATATAATGAAAACGTGTGTTTTTGGACAGTGAACGTTTTCAAGCCTCTATTTTCATTGATCTAAATCAGGATGTATGCAGCAGATGATTTGTGCTAAAAGTAAATATTTTCTGGACATACACGAAAATATGACTGATAAAAATTAAAAAAAACATATTAAATATATATATATATATATACGTACGTATAACTTTTAAGGCAATATTTTGAAACATGTCACGATAGATTGTTTCATAACTCACACAGCATATAAAATAAATTTCATATATGTTAATTTAAAAGTGTGTTTTGTACATAAGTAAGCTGCGTGCTTATTTAGAGCCTAGCATAGCAAAGAGTATTGTTTCTGGACTGTTCTCTCTAATACGACATTCTGAAAATTTAATTAAAAAACTCGTTTGCTACAATTGTCAACAATTCTATTATAAGTTGTAATGATTTTTTAGAATTACTATATTTATCAAACAAAAAGTTAAGGCATCGTTCCAAATTAAGACAATAAGTCCAAGACATAAGACACGTGTAAAAAAATTATAGGTTAGCCTTGTGCACCGTTAACATTATTCTGCGTGTATCTTTTAAAATAATATTTATATGGAGTCGTTACAGTGTGCGTCGTTACTTTGAAAGCACCATCTTTAGATGAAGCTCAGTTAAATGTATAGGTTTTAAAAATATTGCGAATAGTGCCTTATAAAACAAATTCACAGTAAAAAAATAATTCTGCACCGCATCTAAAAGTACGACGAATCAAAAACCCATCTATGATAATCACGACACTCAAAGCGTTTCACGTACCCCTATATTAAAGCGAATTTTCAAGAACACACTTAGAAATTTTAAAAACTGTGCAGACACGCACAGGTCACGTCACGGCTACAGAAAGTAAACGCGCTAGACGAATTTCACAACAGACAAGCGTCTCGCCGGACGGTTGTCACGTCTGTGAAAAGTTTTGAGACGCAGACAGTGTGCAATTTTACAAATACTGTGTTTCGGATATGACGGATCAACGGTATATTTATATGCTACGACTAATATTTATCAGTGGCGTGCGTGTCATACATTTCTTTTATTATCAAAAAACTTTTAAAGGGTGTTTACTGATTTTCTGCCTGCATGGACCGCACGCCACTGATGTTCATTTACATTTCCACGATTGATAAATAGAATTAAAAAAGCAAATGCGCTGCAATAATTTTTGATTATATGGATAAAATAAATGGGTTAGTACCAGGCATTGGTAAAAATGTTGGCTCCATGCACGTCCGATTGGTTACAAAATACAAAGAATACAAAAGATGTGAATGCATTCATAGATAACAATATGCTTTTAGGTAATTGATTCACACATGAAAAAATCATCCGAGCCAGGTGGAATTTAAACCCACACCTTCTGGGTATCTTTTTAATCGATGTATTCAGTTCTAAATAAATATTTAGTACCAGGTCCATCGGTTTCACACTTGCATATAACGATTCAAATTCTCATTGTGTTAAAGACCCATGATGGTCGAAAAGACTACGAGAAAGAATAGCGAGCAGTCTAATGTCACAAAATAATTTTTTTGAGGATTTTATCTGTGTTTGTTCATTATGTGAATAAACCTGTAGAAGTTATAAATGCAGATTTATTTAATACATAATTTTTTTATAGAAGAATGCCAAATTGGAATGTAAAAATGTCTTCGAATTCTATCTGACGATTTGGCTTTCTATAGTTGATATAGAAGAATGTTTCATACATGTTTGGTATGCTTACCGTCTATCGTGTAATGTGATCAGCGTAGAGCAGCATCTAAAAGCTTCACCAGCCTGCGTCGTGTCCCCTGACTGACATTCAATAATGCCAGTATACGGTAAGCTTAATTTAATGATGAATCACTGAGGTCGAAGCATTAGCATAATTTAAATATCAGATCTTTCTTGCCGTGCCAAGAGTTCCTGATTCAACTGACTACCGTTGTAATGTACCGTTGAAGTTAACGGGAACTTTCGTTCCATGGAGTGCTTCAGTTTTTTTCCGAAATGTCAAATGGAGCATAATTGAGTAAATTATGGAGGTAAGGTTGGGCACCACGAACACACTCTCAGTGATCCTGCGGGGAGCTGGAGCAGCAAGAGCTGCGCTGCGCGGGGGGCCGAGAAGACGAGCCGTCGAGCTGCAGCGTGTCAGTGGTGCTCAAGGCGTGCAGGTCTCTCTCCGCCATGCGCTCCAGGGCCAGCCATCTGAAGCGACAGTAGTTTTTCTTTACAGAACATCCACAATAGTCAATTCTAGCCATTTGGCTAACAACAAGTTTTTAGGCTTACTACGAGTGTTTGAAGTAATTCTTGTGCATGAAAAATTCTGACCTATCTGATATTTAAGAGATACTAACTAAGACAGATAGTATTCGAATGGTTTGAAATGTTTTTCTGAAATAAAATTTGTTGAAGATAATTTGGTGAATGATTATTGTTACAAACAAGTTCAGTTCTACATTTTCTAAAATTCAATTTATTATTCGAAGAGAATTTATATTGTTTACCTTTTTTGGGAATAAATGTTATATTTATTTAATGTTATTCATTTGTTAAAATAATAAAAAAATTGACGTCTAAACTCAACATGTTTTTATGAGATATGATTTTGCAAAATGAATTATAAATGCCAATAATATTATTTCCTCTTTCTCTCATTTCCCGTCTCCCTTCAACAAGAGACTTCTATGGAGGCTGAAGACCAAATCATTGAATATCGTTATGGTATGGTAACGAGGAGGTGAAGGTTGGGATCTTACCTGTGCACCGCCAGGGAGAAGGCCTGGACGACATTGCTGGCAGTCTTGGCTGAGGTCTCGATGTAGGAAGAGATGTGGTGCTGGGCACACCAGTCCGCGAGCTGCTCTGCCGTTACCTCACGAGGAGTCACATCCGACTGGAATAAAAAGAACAACTTATACTTGCACGAATAAAAAAAAAATGTATTTTAATTTTAAAAAGTGCTATTGAAAAAAATGAAATTGATATCACTTATAGGAGCCCACCTTGTTGCCCACCACGATGAAGGGGAACTGTTCGCTGTCCACAGTGACGTTAGCGTAGAGCCGGAACTCCTGCATCCAGGTACTGAGGTTGTTGAAGGAAGCCTTATCATCGGCTGCGTAGGTGAGGAGGCAGATATCCGACCCTCGATAGAAGGGCGTTCGCAGGGATTTAAAGCGCTCTTGACCAGCCGTGTCCCAGATCTGGACACAACAGACATTTTTTAATATATTTATCTATTTCTTTAGCATCCTAATCATACTTCAAGATTCTACAGCTCCGTTAGATAATTTCAGAATTTACCACTGAATGGTATAATAATATTGATTTAGAGTATTTAATCAAAATAATCATTTCCCATATATATGATAAATTGAAATTGTGAAAGCCACATACACATTTATTTATTCCGACTTATTGTTGTTTAAATATAATCAGACAAAGTGCAATTCGTCGCACAGATGTTTCGCAGAGTTCGCTCCGTGAACTGTGGCCGTAAAACGTGACGAACGGCAAACATGTTTTTATGTATTTCTGACTAAGCCATGGATAAATTAAAATAAAAAAATAATTGTCAATCATTATCTGACACACGACCTTGTGCAGCTAAAATATTTTCCAATGTCATTTTTATATCTAAGATAAAAAATAAATAAACAAATTGATGTCACAAAGACAATTTGATATTAAATTTATAAAGTAATCTAACCTGGCAGCAATCAGAATAATAAACACGCTTTCAACAACCCAAGGCTTACAATAAGATCGTTCAAGGAACCCGCTAATAAATTTTCAGTTTTAACAAAATATGCTTAAAGTTCACACACAGTTATTTTGTGATTTTGTTCATTACCGGTTTTATCTGAAAATTCCAGTCATCGCTAAGTGAAAAATCATGTCATAACAAGGAAATCAGTATGTTTTATCACTTAGTGGTGAATGAAGGCTCCAGTTGAAGCTAGTTAAAGGCTGACTCACAACTGAAATATTTGAAATGATTGGGTTTATCAATGACTCCTCTTATCATTATATTATGTTAGTGAAATAATATGAAATTTTCAATGTGGCATGTCATACCTGGAGAGTGTACTTGTCACCGTTGACGCAGATGTCTTTGTTGAGGAACTCTACTCCGATCGTGTGGAAGCTCTGGTCGTCGAAATGGTTGGAGACGAAGCGGTTCATGAGGCAGGACTTGCCAACACCGCCGTCCCCCAGTATCACGACCTTCAGCAGCGGGCAGCGTGGGGCCGCCCCTGCACGCATGTGCACGTCCGTCATTCTAGCGCTTTTCACACCTGGAAACATGCATCATTGGTGTTCTACCGAGACATTCACGAAACCAGGGCTACGAAAGCCATGGTTTTTGATTTTATGACTTTAATTATTCAAGCGTGAAAGGTTGTTTAATCATAAAATAAATGGAGGTTTTATAAGTGTTCAGGCGTAAAGGTTGTGTAATCACTTATAATTCATAGAGCGAAGTTATATAAAGCGTTTTTTCATTGCCCGGACATTTCATTGCACATGGTGAACATCATATTACTAAACTGAATATATTTAAAACTAGTAATTGGTACATATCCAATAGATAGCACATCAACGAAATTCCAATACAATTTTTTTGCATTACCTCTTGAAATACTCGGTATTCATCGGTGAAATGATACAATACAATTTTTTTCCGATTTAGAAGAATCTGAGTTGTGCATGTCAAAGAAACAAAGGCATTGCATAAAAATATATGCAGAAATGATAGCAATAATATCAACAGATTTATTGCCACCTTCTTGGAAAATACCGGAGGTAATATATAAATAATTGAAGCAGATAGATATCCTTTTCATTTTGTGTAAACTGTAAATAAAATCTACAATAAAATAGTGTGACTGAACAATTATGAGCAATCAACCTAGAAGAACCAAAGGTCAGAGCATTGTTCTGATTGGATGGAATTAATACCTGATTGAGGACACGCACAGAGGCACTGAATATTTGCTACATAATTATATGAACTTAATTACTTTTGGCGATTGCAACAAGAGCGTATTTAATGCGAAAATATTTTCTCTGCTGATGCTTTGTTCCAGTTAAATTTTTAATATCAAGATAATGAGCTTCAAGTAGGTAAATCCAATTTATATTGGTAGCATAACAATGTAATTAAGGCCAAGGAGCTTTCACAATTTATTTTATTTTATACGAAATAAAATAAATTGTGAAAGCTAAAATGTCTATAAAATTCGTAATATCTTTGAAGTACTGTACTTATTATGTGATATTTCTTTGAATATTGCTAATTAAGATAAACGACGTACAATAAAGACTGATAACAATATTTATGAAATGTTACATATTATGTTGTTTTCTTCTTTTTATTTAGAAGAAAAACATACGCGCAAATTTTCAATTAAGTAGGCAAGTATGTAGACAGTAGCTGTTTTTTTTTACATGCACCGCGTATGGAGAGCAAATTAACGTACAATATTTACTTACGGATCTATTATTTGGCATAAGGTGCATGGTTCGATTCGGGTGTCAGGTGATAAAGTCAATTTGACGGGGGCCTCGGCACCTTCCTGCGTGACTCATGGGCAGACAAAAACAACCGAACAAAACACTGCACGGCTTCGGGCGCTCTCACCGCCGCCTGGCACCGGCACTGGCACTGATTTCCCGAGTTTCGCAGACCCCGAGCTGCAGTTGCATCATATCGACGTGCATCGAGATAAATACGCACACCCGCACGCCGAATACGCGAATGACAAACGTCAACCGGATCGCCGCTGTCAATCGCCTTTCAAATATACTGCCACGCAAAAATAGTCTTTAACGTTATTCAAATACGGTGCATTTTAAAATGTACTTATATAGCACATATAACGTTTTGGTTCTGTACGCATACGCATGTACTTTAAGAATATATCGCTAGGGGAATAAAGCGCGAAATTCAAACGTATATATTTGTGAACATTTTTATTTCGCAAATATGTTGTATTTAATAAATAAATTTGTTTTTTTTTAGTACATATGTATGATGCTGAGTGAAATATGTTTTTTATTTATTTTATTTGGATCATTTTGCGTGATGTCTCGAGGCTCAAAAGACACCTGTCATCGGACGTCGCAGTCAGCGGCAGCACCGCCGCTGGCTTGCGGCGGCGGGCGCTAGATGCCGCCGGCGTGCGCGGTGTCGCGCCGGGCATTGTTTTTAGTGAGCGGACATTTTCACGGTGCAGTCTCGTCGCGTCGATTTATCACTATATCGCAGTTCTCGCGCGCTAAAATCGACTTTTCCGCGTGGAAAATCACCCGCACGCGCGTCCTCGAATCCGGCGAGTGAATTCGGCGGCGCCCGCTAGTGTTTTTGTGTTAAATTTCGCACAAATCTGTTCGCACCGCCGATGTCAATAAACTTTGGTGGATTTACGTAAGGTGCGGTGTCAATCTACCTGTCGTGAAAGTGAAACCCGCGGCCGTGCGCCGGGGGGATTATCGCGATGGCGCGTCGCGGCGCTTAGGGCGATGCCTCGCGAGAGGACGGCGGGCGCGCTGGTGTGAGGCCGGCTCCGTTCGAAGGTGAGTCGCGGGGGGCGCGGACGGGGAGGACGGGGCGGGCGCTGCGGGTCTCGGCCGAATGTCACCCCTTTCCCTTTGTCCTAGCCGTCCGCCGGCGTCGCGGCCGCGGCGGACGATAAGCGCGGGGCGGCCGGACGTACGTCCCGGCGGCGCGAGGGCGCGAGGGGGACGGAGATAGCGCTCTCTGTCAAGGTCGGCGCGGGGCCGGCCGCGGCTTGAAGGTCGTTTACAGCGCGGGTCACGTGACCTCGCCGGCCCGCACACGCCGCTTCTGCCTCTCGCACGCGCGACACACTCACTCCTACCATTCCTGCAGACTCCAAATACCAACGTTCACAGCAAACCATTGCCTGCAATGTCATTCATTATACAATCGCCTATTCCACCCCTCGAGCTTTTCACGAACGTCAAACGAAACGTCCACGCATAACTCTCGGTGCGATGACTGCGTTGTATACAATTCGCAGTCAAGTATCATGTTAGGAATATCTGATCGATATTATTGCGCCATTTCGCACAATTGCTGTTATTAATTCGGTCGGAATTGCGCCCGCGTGCCCTTGTGACGGGGAGGCGCGCCGCCTTGTGCGCGTGCACTCGTGCCGCCGGGAGCAATGGCCTCGAGATCGTTTTGACAGACATTTGAATAAGGAATGGGGATGAAAAAAGAAAGCGTTTCTTTTGTGTCTGGTGTTGCCAGAAGATAAAAATTTGTTTTTTTTTTTTTTAAATTTTAATGTATATCGATAAATATCACAAGTCAGATCAATTTTTGTGCTTGTAATTTAGTGAAATTGTGTAACTTATTATACTATGGTAAATAGGAAATTATAGTTTATTTACATTTCTCAACAGCCTTGTGTATTTTACCCAGTAACATGTATTTCGCACGCTTACAATATGTAATAAATATATTACTATGTCAGCATTTTCAATGTGGCTGACGCATCAAAACAACGAAAAATCACCAACTTAGCAATTTCGTAATATTGACAGTATAATTATGTCATATCGAAGAGATCTTGAGTGTTAAGAGTTCAGTTCTCATGGCAACGCCATAAACAAAATATTAAAGTATATACTGTACGCGTTTACCTTTTATGTACCGTACTACCTTTAATGTACTGAAATTGAGTGCCGTTACATTCAACTCTCAATATCTATACGATTCTGGATATTTTTACATATCTTGAGAACTAACGCTCTAACCTTCGATAAGTGATATTTTTGACAGTGAAAAAAAAATATTTGAAGATTCCCGCAGTAGTTTTGTTTTGTAGGTCGAAATGAACATCAAATTTATAAATTGGCAACGTATGGGAACGTTAATAGTGCCAACGCAATAGATTAGCGAGACCGGTCACCAATAAAATAAAACACGTGGAAAATAATAGCGGTGGCGTGTCGCCACTCCAGCGGCAGGGCAAACGAGCTCAGCAGTAAACATTTACAATTGGTCCCTGGTTCTAATTTTAGCGAAGCATTTGTTCTTTTTGTTGTCACTAATTATTACTAAATCTTAATTGACAGTCAAAGATGACATATTGCGCTTTTGAACTATTAGTACACTGCTGTATACACAATATGTACTATATATTATATATCGGCTGCTTGCATGCGGAATTCGCTATAACGACCGGTGCATGACTAAGATTTCACTCATGCAAGCCTGGATTTTGGGCTTGTGCCAATTTTACTACTGTGCACCACCCTGCTTCCGAAGAAGCACCACGGGTGCAGTGGACTCGAGCCCATTGGGGGTGATCATGGTCGAGCCTTGCCGCTATTGTCGCCTGCGCATCCTTCCTTTGCGGCCTGTTGCTATGCATAGGCTTCCAAACTATTTTGTGCCGTCGACCTCTTGTCGAGTGGACCCCCCCCTGCCTTGCTAATATTGATTTATTACAAATTCATCAACTTCAAACATATTATACCTTTATTGATTAAAAACACACAAAATGCAAATATAGTATCATTAAGAAAATCTGTATTTTTTTAACAGAGAGTACTCGGTGGAATTCCAATTTAATATCTTGAATACAATAAAATACTTGAATAACGAATTCGATTCGTCACACAGTACATAGGTAACAATCTGTGCTCGGTGCATTATGACATTTACGGAATGCCTAAATGTTGGTGATGACCTGCTTAAATGGGATCCACTCTCGTAGACCCCCATTTACAGTTCACGGACCCCCAGTTTTATTTTTCGCTGTCATCGACCCCCTGCAGGGCGGAATCGACCCCTGCAAGTCGACATTGACCACTGTGGGAACCAGTGTGTTAAAGTTTGGGTTTACGAATATATTTATGTGTATGCCTTGTTGCTGTGGCTCTGGTGGCTATTGCTATTGCTATCGCTTCCGTATTGGTGTTGAGTATCTAGCACCTTCGCAGTGCCCCTCCAGGTGGGCCGCGTCATGCGAGTGCCTTGTCTTGCTTCTATTCTGACCAAGGTCCCGGTAGAAAGCGGCGACATTCTCGCCCACAGACAGCCGGACTGACTGCGGCCCGGCTGACGTCACCGCCACCGCCACCGCCACCGCCACCGCCACCGCCACCGCCACCGCCGTGTTGGGTAACACCGCGCGCAATGGAACCGAACACAACCGACAACCGACCGACGAATCGCCCCTAGCAATTTTTTCAAGTCAAAGGACGCTATTTGATAGGTGCATATAATAAAACCCATGCCAGCAGTGGCGGGATGGAGGCTGGCTCGCATTCTCCAGCGCAGAAGTGAGCGGTGGCTGCTGACCCCGATCCTCGGCTGCGCAGGCTGCCCGATTGCTTTTCGCAGCCGGAGAGCAGTGGCGGAGGCTCCAAACGGACAAAATGCAAATAAAACGTATAGAAATATGGAGTACTACAAACTGAACCCGCGAATATTCTGCCTTCCTGACCCAATTAATTTCTGATACCTGCCGATGGATGTGGTCGTGGATAAGTTTTGGAAAATGTTACCCTCGCGGTTTTCGGCGCGCTTCACTATAGCCAGGGAGTGTGGGTTCGAATTCCACGTGGGTCTCGGTTTTTATTATTTAAGGGTTTTTCTTTCCGTTTTGTGCACGCGGAAGACCTGTTGAAAACCCAAAAACTTGTGTTTTTATACTGTCGAAGTTTTCATCTATGAAATTTGGAGACAAAGCTTACCTATTGGAAGGCTCTACTGAGCCAGAGTAAAAACAGGTTTGCGTTTTATATTTAAGTATGCGTATAAAAATTAACGCTCGCGGAATTTTTATTGCAGGTAATATATAAAAAAAATTAAAAAACATTTGGAATGTGGAATTCTTCCGATCGAGGCGAAACGCCCGTTACTGTACGCCACAGTTATATCAGTTTATTTTGTTGTAGTGAAAAAAATGTTAAAAAGTGATTTTATACACTGCTAATGTTTTATATTGACCCGAATTTTGTTCTCCGAAGTACCTTATATCCTTAAGCGCATGATTCATGCACACATAGCGTCGAGTAAATTCCACGAATTTTTTTTTTATTTTGTCACGTATCGGTGGGACAAAAATAATAGTGTGTACAAATTGTCATTTGTTATATCGATTAAATTTTTTTATTTTTATTATTTATTGGTCTCGCGCGAATTCGCGAGCACGCTGTACGCGCTGACGGAGGCGTTTGTCTAGCGCGGCCGACCCGACCCAACCGGATCAGCTGCTGGGCGAGTCCATTCACAGCCGCCGGAGACGCTGACCAGCCCACCCGGCCCCGCGATCCGAAACCCCGATCAGACTGATCACCGATCAGGCGACCGAAACGCTATACCCCCTCGGAAGAGTGGGTATAGCCATCACCCTGAACGCCCCCCTATCCGATACTCTCGAATTCAGCATCCACGCTGACTTACTCCTTCCTATCTCACTTTTCCCTGGGGTCACTTATCAAGATAGTGTCCATGCCTCGACATACCTGAAACACAACTAATTGTCAATTGAGTCGCACATGTGTTATGTAAAACGTATTTGACGATTAACATAATCGGATGTTAAAATAATGAAGTTGTGCAGCAACATATAATGTGTGCAACTCTCATCGTGTTTACCAAATTGTATATATTATTTTGATATGAATCATGCTACTTAGTTTCGTTTTTTAGAAATATTATTGTTATCACCTTGAGTTGCTAAAAACTCGGTTATTGTCTTCTCCATCGCGTGCCTCTCCTCGAACGAGGCTGTGAGGGTATACTCACGCTGAGCCAGTGTTCGTGGTTTTCTAGGGGGGGAGGAAATAGTGTAGTAGGTCCTTCTTTTACACCGCAGATTTAATAGCATTATTATACAATCCTTTCCTTACAAAGGAAGCTCTTTAGTTTAGATCTGATACTCCTTCATATCCCTGCACAATCATTCCAAGCTCGGGGTACAGAATTGCACCCGTGCACAAGCAGCAGAATGAGGAGAGCGGGGAGGTTAGGTTAGGTCAGTGGCTCTCAAACTCTTCTGGCCAAAACTTGTCTTCGGACCCTGGGTGAAAAACTACATAAATTCAAGTATCGACTCTATTGCGTGCCTGTTATTACTTGTATTTTATGCACCTGTCTATATTTATATTTTACTTAGAACGTGAAAAAATCGCTAATGTATTCATTGATATTTATTTTAACTTCCATATTAACCCTTTGCACTCGAGTGGTGCGGATTCCGCAAAACCCGGCAAAAGACATCAAACAACATACTATTGTGATACTTGTCCCGAAAAGCCGGCCACGCATCTCGGCAATTGTTACATGCAATATCATACAATGCAAAATTACAAAGACTCATATTAACAAAATTATCTTCGTAAAGATGTAAATGTACATTAAATATTAAAATAAAAAAGTTTTATGTGTTAATTTGTGTGTGTGTGTGATCATTTTAAGTTAGAGGTGAAAAATTCACCAAAAGTGCTACGAAACGCTTCGAGTTGCTGATTAGTCCTCGAGCGCAAGGGGTTAATAAAAATGTGCCACAATTTTAATTATCTGAGGACCACTTTGAGAAGCACTGGGTTAGGTGATATCGACAAAATCTTTTATGTACGGATATGTATTTTGTATATATTGCGATTTACAAAAGCGTCGTTTTTTTGTTTTTTTTTTTGTTGTTTTTTTTGTTTTTTTATGGTCCAGCAGCCCGAGTGGCGATCGCCCGAGGGGACGCTATCGGTCAGTAGTATTTTGTGGGAGGTGCAAGGGGGCTGGCGGCGCATTCCCCGGCGAGCGCGGCGGCGAGAGGTCCGCGCGTGACGTCACGCCCGCCGAGCCGGTCATCGCCCCGGCGCCCCGTTATGTCAGGCGGCCGGGGGGCCCGCGCAGCCCCGGGGGGAGCGAGACGGAGCGCCGCCCCGCGCCGCTCGCCCCCGCGCGCCAGAGGGAGACAACGCGCTCCCGCCCGCCTCCGCCGCCGCCGCGTTGCACGTGAAAACCTTTTGACATTGCGGAATTGGCCGGTGTAAAATTAATGGTCTCCGTGTCAGATGACTTTCTTTTTTTTGTTTTTTTTTTGTGTTATTATATTCACGTGGTATTTTATTAACTTATGCGATAATGCGTGATACGCTATATATTGGTTTTCTCAGTCCTACTATATGCAATGTAGGAGATTCGAAATATGAATATTGCATATTGCGTAAACAATTGAACAATGATTCAGTGTTATAATAAACGTCATTGAGTACGGACGTACGTTTCATTCACATACACTACACCATATTGGAAGAAACAGTCTGCGTATAGCAGTTGATTTTTTTTTTTTTACAAAGCTCCGGCGTTTGGATCTGATACTCCTTCTGCACTCCCAGAGCGCATCCCTCCATTACTTCCACTACATTTTGGTCGGGGTGTCCCTCGCCCGCGGTGAGTCAAGGAGGTTCCGCGAAGGCAGACGACGCCGGTGACTCACCCGAGGAATGCCGGCGCGCGAGAGGTCCCTTCCGGGGACCCGCTCTTGTCGTCTAGTAATTGGTATTTTTTGCGATGCTGGGCCGCAACGCGCGCGGGCAGCTTTCAGTTCAACTCTGCTCCCGCTTGTCCGACCTCTGAGCGTTACACCCGAAGAACCACCCGCATGTTTTTATTATCTCATCACAGGGCATGCGGTACTCGTGCTACTCGAGTTTCACAAATTATATATTTATGTAGTTTTTTTTTCCGTGACTATGCGTACGCAATGCGACCTTGCAGGTATTCCTGAACACCATAACTGTTGGTGATATTTGCAGGTGAGTCATCTCTGCCCCCGCAGCGTCGACACGATGGAACTGTGGCGCACGTTAATAGGCTATTCGGAGGTCCGGCTATCTGAAGGGACCGCAGGTGTTGCGGTCTTTTGTTGTTGCTATAAAACACCTGAAATGTTGCCAAATTTAAAACAAGGAAATCCTTGCAACTTCATACTCGCCGATGTCTACCTGTTCAATGTAAATTATCTTGCTCGCGACCTTGTCTGGCACATTCAAAATCACTTCCGTTGATAAAAATATTTCAATACATAAATATATCTGTACAATTGAGTTGTTTTGCAGATAGTGTAAATAAAGTAGAGGGGATTTTGGCGTCCGCTCAGCTGATTGCCTCTATAGCCTATCTAACATAATATTCTGTGAACGTAGCAATTTTAACGCGCAGGTTGGTCATGTTTTTTATATGTGCACTAGGCATGCAGTGTAGTTCAACTGGCTCTTGGTCCGGTGGTCAGCACGCTAGCTAGTCCGGGTTCGAACGGGTTATAAAATATTTTGCAGCTTTTTTATATTTATAACTATGAAATGACTCCAAATCTATATATACATTAGATTAGGCTCTCATGTCTCAGCGCTTAGCGTATCGATACCCGCAGGTTCCTTGGGGGAATTAATCGCAGTTAACGGTAGTTTATTTTACAGTTGCTATTTTATTATTTAGCAGTCTAAAGCTCAGCTTGTCAGTCTTAATCCGAGGCATTACCTAATTTATCTATAAAATAAAAATTACATAAAACAATAAGTACGAATAATATAATAATGATGTAAATGAAAACACAAGGAGCGCGCGGCGGCGGCCGGCCGCCGTGCCATTGAACTTGCGGCCCACGCGCCACGCTGTCCCTGTCTCTCCCGGCGGGCGCCGGCGCGTGCGAGCGAGACGGGCGGCGGCTCTCGCTCGCGTGCGCGGGGGTAGAAGGAGACGGGCAGCCCGGGGGTGGTCGCACGCGTCTCTAGGAAATTTATTGCGAAGCTTTGATAACTGCCGTGAGGTGCCGTAACGATGTTTTTTTTTTTTTTTAATATTTTTTTTTATTTTAAATCAAACTGTAATAATTGTAAAAAAAAACCGAACTTGGAATAACGCAGCGATTGATAAAGACATTTCACGTATACTTTTGTTTGTATTGCTTGTTATATTTTTAGATAAATTAAGTGAGGTAGATAACGTGTTCATATTCAACCTAAAATTGTTTGTTACAGTCTTAGTCATGTAGAAAATGTTATTAATATTTCCACCCACATTTCTAGGTGGGTTTTTTTTTTTATTGCGAGCGCATTGGAATTCCATTTTTCGATCGTTAAAATAAAAAAAAACTGATGTAATAAACACTCCGCTGCATCAGTTCAATTCAACTGTATGTTATTTTTTTTATGTGGCTTATCTTCCGCGTATACTATCTATGGTGAATTACAAGTCTCGTCAGTTACGTAAACGGACGCGCGCCCATACCGCGTTCTCGTCTTCACGCACCGTTAGAAAGAGACGCGGCTATTGGGGTAGCTCCGGTAGTCGAATGTGCCGCGCGAGCAGCGGAAGGGAGTCGCACGTGGGTGGCCGCTCGCACCCGTCTGTCGCGCGCGGCCCAGAGCGAGACGGCGCCATGCCGGCTGGTCGTGGCGCTGCTCTTTGTTCGTCATTGTTGACAGTCGGGCATTTTATCCCTTTCTCTGTGAAATAACAACATTGCGGCACCGCGACCCACTCTTTACTTCCTAGTATTTTTTTTAATATTGCAATTGTTTTAATATCAAATTGATATTTATTTCAATATTAAATGGTTGATGTAACTTCAATGTATCCTAGACGTTATTTAAAATTGAATGTGTAGATATCCGTATTAATAATAAACGCAAGGAAATGGTCACACGGTTGCGATCATACTTTTTAGTGCAAAATTCATATGATTTACAAATTAATAAATTTTACAAGGTATGTGAACGGTCTGCTTTAATTTGAGTTTCTTAATCTAATTATAAATAAACCAGTCTCGACTTATGATAGTAACAGCAATACATTGAACGATCGTGTTGTTGCTAAGCAACAGATATAAAAATGATTTTCTCACATTATTTGGGTGTGTTGCTGTTTTTTTTAAACCATTATCAGTCCTCCATATATAAATAAATAAATGGCCCATTTTTGTTTGTTTTAGTGTCTTTTTATCAAATTGACAAAGGTGGTAATGAAATGGATAATCATTTCGGTAGATAGATATTATTTGTGTGTTCTTCATAGGAAAAAAAAAACGGGCTTTAATAATCTAATAATAATAATAAGTATTTTTTAACTAAAATTTGGTGCTTGGTATTCACGAAAATGTGTATTTTTTTGTTAATAGTAAAATCAAAGTCATCACGTCTTTCAAATTAACGATAATGATGATATTTTTAATCCTAGTCATTTCAGCGGAGAAGGGAGGGGATATATAATAAAATCTTAAAATATTTTAGTATTTAATTTAAAAACAATAAACATAGACTGCACATTTTACTAATTAGAATATTGTATATATGTTTATTTTAAAAGTTTTTTTGACAGTGTTGAATTTTGACAATGCAATGTGCAGTAATTTAATTCATAATTTAATACTGTCAAATTTCAATACACTGATTTGTTTTTGTATGTCTATAGTATTATTTAAAATATTTCCCAACACTTAACTTCTAATTAAGGTTGAATTTCCTTGAAAGCACCACAATTCCGTGTGGCATTCCTGCATGGTACATTGAACAAACAACTTTTACTTTGAACTATTTGCAATACATAGTGGTTCTCCATTTTGCAAATACATGAAATCAACTGAGGCCAGAATTTCAGGTTTAGTATGCAGTTGCTGTAGCTCATTTACCAGAGGTTATGATAATGCTGAATCCAAAGCGAACTATCGCCGGAATCCAAAAGCAACAAAATTGTTTAAACAATCAAGAGTTTGAATAATGTCACAAATAGTTGACGAGCTGTCAAATTAATCGTCTTGCATTGAGTGCCATTTCGGTTAATATATGACATTGATTTATGAAATTTCTTTGAAAATGAATATAACAATACTTTATGCAACTTGTGTGACATTTTAGGAAGCCGGCTGTGAATGTTCAAAACAATAACAAAAGTGGACAGATTCAAAGTCTGCAATAACAAGCGAACGAACAATAGGTAGCAATATTAAAAAAAAAAAAACAGTTTATACCGTTTCATGTTTATGACATGTGGCTGAAGCTCTATTTATTAAGTATTTTTTTGTAACACATTCTGGCAGGGTTTTTTTTTTCAAGTCAAGTCTAGTGGGAGTACAGCTTTTTTTTTGTTTGTTTCAAAACAAAGGAAATAAACATAAACAAATGAATTGTCATGGGATGTAAAACATCATCATGGGTGCATCGTGTATTCTTTTGGTGTGAATTTAATTTGTAAAGTAGTATGATACATATAGATATTAGATATAATTGCTTGTACGGATTGCACGGCACCGACTAATATATTTTTCATACGATGCCAGTGTCAACAATTTTAATCAAGCCAAAGAACTAACTAATGAAGCTTTGAATTTTACATACATTAGTTATTATTCAACATTAAACAATTTGTTGCAGTTTTAAATGAGATTGGAAAAAACTAAATGATGATGTAAGTTTTATAAGCTAGTTTTTTATAATTGATTTTTTCTGTTCTAGTGAGACCAAAATGCACGGCATCCTGTCACTGGGCCCCTCGCAGACCGCTCCCGACTGCAGCAGATCGCTCGCGACGCCGGCGCCGCCCCGGAGCGCCCCGGAGTGGGCCCCGCTCCGGCCCCATAGCGGCGGGCCCCAGCGCGCCGGAGACTGGCACGGTGGACACTTCTCTGTTGGAGATAGCTGATTCTGCCAGACATCCCCGCTCGCATGCATCTCTAGCCATTTTTTTATTTTTATACTGAGCTTCTAGTGTCGAGAGAAAATAGAAATGTAAATGATGAAAGCCGAAATCTTAACTGAAGAATCAACAGGAATCTATCCGTTATATTGGGAAACGACTGTCAGTAGTAACAGAAAGCGACTCGTCGCAAGTGAGAATTTTTTGTAATAGCGTCAGAAATCAGTGCCCTAAAAGTGATCGTAATTGGTATTAAAAGTGATAGTGCGGACTCCGTAAGTGCAAGAAGAGAATAGAGTAAATAATTTTTGCATTTTTATACTTAAATAAGTCAATTAGATTGTAAGTGTACGGTTTTAATAAGACAATTGCAGAGAAAAATATATATTTTGATGTTATTTGCCAATTATTCTATTAGTGAATGTAATCGTACTGCCATCTGTTGATATTTTGTACTCTCCTTTATGAGCAAAGCCTCTCGATCTGTCTATATTCTAAATTCGTGTCGTAAGTTGAAAGTCCACGGAGATAATAACACACTGGCGCCTGTGACTATGGGTCCGCCCTACTGCAAGTGGAGGGTGAGATAGATCGCCCTATTGGCATGGCGACCGTGAGTGACAAAGCCGACGGCCGCGGCAACGTGTCCGTCACCTCCATCAATATGCCTGATGTGCAGGGTAACAGTGAGTACCGCCATCTACATAACACATTGCCTTTTATTTAATTTCTCACCGAGAAATAACTAACACCGAGTCCCTGAATAGGCTTTGATTATTTATTAAAAATAATTCTTTTAAATATATATATTCAGACAGCTTTATTTTCTGTTATTAAGATTTCAAATACACACAGTATTTTAACACAAAGCAATATGGTGTCATAATTTTAAAGATTGCACTTATAGCTTGTCGAATAAATTAAAATATAGTGTGAGCATTACAATTGTTTCCTTGAAAAATTTTCGATTTTATTCATCTTTATATAAAGCCGTAATTTCACAATACTTGGTTCGACTTATGAATTATAATGACCGTCGTAAACCAATTTGTAACCAAGAGCTTGATGAGCAGTTTTGTACCGTCTTCACCCCCTTTTTCAGGTCAATTCTCATACAGCAGCAATGGAGTCCGTATCAGCGTTCCCTCAGAGGGTCGGTCGCCTGAGGATGAGGACTCCAACGATGCGGAGGTCTCGCAGATTCACTTCACGCAGCACCATTACCAGGTACTTATTGCTCAGCTTTTTCAATTCGTTGTTGATGTGGATTATTTTAGAATTAACCTTATTTTTAGAATCGCACATTCATTAAAAATAAGACAATATTTTTTTTGTTCTGAGTGCTAACATTTGTCTTTTGAGAACACCCTTATAAGGCTAAGTTCGACTCTTTAGTTACTTATGTTTTTATTTTTAGGTTCGATTTACAATTCCCAACTAGAAAGCAGACGTAAGACGCAATGAACCTAAGCCAATGTCAGACTACGTAGGTTTAATGGGTTTCAGAATATCTGTCACTGATGTATGTGTTGTATCGCCTCCAGGTGAACATGCGCACAAAGAAGAAGCGGCCGTCTTCAAGTGCACAGGCCAGCGAGCCAATAGAGCGAGAACGGCCCATGTCCTGGGAGGGAGAGCTGTCGGACTCGGAGATGCTGGAAGCGCCTGCGCCTGCCCTCAAGTTCCTCCCCACGCTGCAGCCGCACCAGCGCAGCCACAGCATGAACCGGGTAACCAAACACCTCATTGCAATCAGTTCTTGAAGATTAACAATTGGTATTGGAATGCATTGTAAGCATTTTATTCTGATGACATTTGCAGGTTTCGGTATTATCAGGAGACACAGCCTCGCTGTCTCTGTGTCGGACTGGCGCAGATACTATCCGGAACCTTCCAGTAAACATCATTCCCGCGGCCATAGGAAGCAAGCTGGCCGAGGCCCAGGCCATCAAGAGGGAGCAGCTGGCTGCACAGACGCCTGCCACAGGTAAATAAATATGATGTCACTTTACTTGATTGCAATGAGGATTGTTCAAATATTTTTAAAAATAAAATTCAACTTTAATTTGAATTGAGGTTTGAATAATTGTAACCAGGCGTATTAATCTTGAAATAGTAATTGTAAATTATAACGTATGCTTCAGAAATAAAGCCAGAAATGCCACTTCTGGTGGACAAGTTGTTGGGCGGGTACTCCTCACTCCACAGCACTCCTGGCTCCCCGCTGCTTACTCGCCACCACAAGATCCTCTCCAACCCCAGCACGGACTCTGCCATACACTCTGCCTACACGCACAGGTAAGGTCTTATCTTAGAGATATTGGTTCTACACAGAACACTCCTCGATCCTGACTCATGCTTAAAATTCAGTTATTGACATGGTGTAATATTTAGTAAAAATTTATATTGATGATGTTGATAAGGATTGATGCAGTCCATATTACTCGTATCAGTAATAGATCCAAAAAATATTAACAGAATCAATGAATAAAGTTGAAGATTTAAATATTTTAAAGGTATTTTAAGGCAAGCAATGCTCCATTGCTTGCATGGAGCGCACAGCACAGTGAGCTTACCCCTTTAGTCTGCTTGCAGCGTGTACAGCAGTCCATCAGCGAGTCCAGGCGCCACACGGCATGCTCCCTACACACCCAGTCTGTCGCGCAACAACAGTGACGCCTCGCACTCCTCCTGCTACTCCTACAGCTCTGAGTTTAGCCCCACCCACTCTCCTGTGCAGGTAAGCAATCATCTTGCCACAAATTCACTTTTGCTCACAATGTAACAGTACGAAATGTTATCACACATTTTTTTAATCTTAGTGCGGGGAACCATACCGGAACCATGTTATGATAGGGTTGTTCTTTCTTTTGGACATGGAGGCAATTTATAAGTTCAGCCCGGATTCAAACTGGGAAGCCCTACTATTAAATAACTACTAAACATATTTCCAATTTAATATAAAACTTAAATTGCTCTGTTTGTGTATTGCAGCACAAGTAAAATCGTTACTCGTTAAAAAAATCACAAGTTATAATAAATTGTTTTGATTTTGATTTTTTTTTCTTAAGTGTTCTATTCTAATGCATACGAGTGGGTGGTGAGGCCCAGTTGACCTAGTGACTGAGACCGTTTGTTATATTTTAGGGGCGACAGGGGGTGCTGTTCCGCTCGGAGCATGGTGCCTTTGCTCGCCATGCGCCCACAGCCGACAGCGCAGCTGCCGAGGCCGGCAGTCCTGACCCTGAAGCTTCGCTGCACCTCCACCAGGGGGTCAGTCGCCAGCAACTCATCAACAGGTGAGCGCTCACAATTGTCCACCATTGCTAATTATTTTAATAAAGTTGTTTTTTTTATGTAATGTTAACGTGATAACAAATTATTAAACTTGTTTTGTCCAGCCCATGTCCCATCTGTGGCGATAAAATCTCCGGCTTTCACTACGGCATCTTCTCGTGTGAGTCATGTAAGGGCTTCTTCAAGCGCACCGTCCAAAACCGCAAGAACTATGTGTGTCTCCGGGGAGCCAACTGTCCTGTCACCGTTGCCACTCGCAAGAAATGCCCTGCCTGCCGCTTCGACAAATGCCTGCAGTGCGGCATGAAGTTGGAAGGTGAGCTGATTTCATTATCGACAGTCATGTCTAAAATAAGGTTTCCCATCCACAATAAACTTGTTAATTCAAAAGGCTAACAGAGTGCTATCATCATATCTAACATAGTGCAATGAGATACACTGAAGGTTTGTTTAATTTTTAAATTTATGAATATCCACTGTCTTCCAGCTATCCGAGAAGACCGGACTCGCGGTGGCCGTTCGACATACCAGTGCTCCTATAGCCTCAGTGGAGCCGCCTCCACCAGCTCTCTCTTGGGAGCCGGGTTATCCAGCGGGCCCCTCCGACACGCCTCCAGCCTAACCTCCGTAAGTGCTGTTCATTGTTTTTCTTCATCCTCTTTAGTATCCAAATGATGGCACGATCCTGAGTTCTATGATTTATACCAGAATGCCAGCATAGTCAAATCAATAAAAATTCTCTGCTGAGTCATTTACACTGGATGCTGGCAATGATGGTGATGTACAGTGATCCCTATGGGCATAAGCGCGATTAGACCGATGATGAAATACGTGGAGGACTTTTTTTTTTTTTTTTTTTTTTTATATATATGTTTGGTACCTTGCTTGTTATATACAAGGTATTTCGTCACAATTTGGGGAAACTTTCCAAACTAGTCAATCGAAATTGTGCTATATATGGGAGTGACTGATGCTACACCCCCTGGTTTATCTTTTTTATGGTTCCGATAACATGCTTCAAAAAGCCATCCAGTGACTTCATCAACTGTGGGTGTCTCGCCACTGACTTCAGGTCATCCAGGCACAGACCTTCCTGTCGGCATTGGCTCTCCAGTTGGTGTCTCTGAAGACCAAATATGGGGCATGAACCCACAAGGTGGATCACTGTTTGTGGTGTCAAATCATCACAAGGGCATGTGTCGTCGCTCGTCAAGTGGAACCTGCGGAGATAACTTCTCATCGCTCCATGACCCGTTAAGAGCTGGGTTGATTCAAAGCTAATTCCGCAGGTATTCCTGTATACAGCGGCGTCCGTTACAGAAGCAAAGAACATCTTTGTTACGTTTCCTTGCGGAGAGCTTGTGTACCTTTCGTTCCATGTGTCCATTGTAGTTTTCCTCTGGAGATTTTTTGCGAAACTCAGAGGAAAGTCAGAAAATACATAAGTCATTTTCTTTTTGGTGGCTTCTTTAGCCTTTTCGTCAGCTCTCTCGTTGCCAACAAGACCTACGTGAGCTCTCACCCAGCCTATCTCGATGTTAACATCACTTGCTTGGATTTCTCTTAGCTTTTTCTGGATGTTTACAATTAGAGGGTTGGTTGATTGTTTGGATATACTGTCTACCCCCGAGCGACAATCAGTGAGTATTTTCACTGACTGCCACCTACCAGATGGTTTTAGTAATATCCAGCGAAGAGCCTCGTTAATAGCAACGAGCTCACTCTGAAATACGGAGCAGTAGTCAGCAAGTTTCAATGTTCTAGCAGGAAGTTCTTGGCCGTTTTCATATGGAACAAAAGCCGCTCCAACCTTTCCCTCGAGTAAGCTACCGTCCGTGTATATAGTGAGCTCATTGTCTTTTGGCGTAGGGATATCTTGGTCAAAATATCGGGGGTCACTTTGATGTCTCTGACTTGGATGAGGCAATGAAAAAATGTCAACTACTCCTTGATATTTCCTGTCACTAGGAAGAAAATCGGTGATGCCTCGTTTCTTGACGTGGAGGACTGCAATGTTTTTAGTGGAGATGAACTGGAGACTGGCAGCGATGAGCCAGAACTGCTGGCGCATTTTATTAGAGGAGACCGTGACCAATCAAATTGAACGCTACTTGCAGGTGAATGGTCCCTCATCGCACAACATGTCCTATCATTCGGCGCACGAGCTTCACACGCCTGTCAAGTCCGAACCCTCACAGCATCCTGTGCACTCGGATAACATGGCCGTACCTCCACTGCTGCAGGTATGCCTTCACTATCTGTCTGTCTTATTACTTTTCTATTATCTTTTAGGCCCTGAAACTGAATGAGATTTGAATTATTATATTCTAGTGTGTAACGAATTTGCCTATACCAAATAAATATTTTATACTACTTCATGTGTGAATTTGTATACTTCAGTTTATTTGAATATATTTTTGTTATTGTTACAAGTCTGGATGGGTGAAAAGTGTGTACACTAAAACAATCTAGCACAGTTAATGAACCTTTTGAATTCCTTAAAGGTTGCTTTAGGAGAGGGTGGCAAAGACCTGAGCCTTCATAAAGGACTGATGAAAAGACAAAAACTTGAAAAGGTCTATACCCTCCATGATCCTTTTGCAACAGACAATTAATAGAAGATGTGCTTTTGAAAAATTACAGGAAATAATGGATGTCGAGCATCTGTGGCAGTACAACGAGTCGGAGCTCAACAAGCTGCAGCGCGGGCCGGCAACCCCCTCCAGCCCCTCGGCCCCTGGGCCTACGCCTTCCGCTCTCAGTAACCCTCTCCTGCGCGCTGCCGGCGTATCCGCCGACTCGAGCCCTGACTTCCTAGCCAGCCTCTGTCACATTGCCGACCACCGCCTCTACAAGATTGTCAAGTGGTGCAAAAGCTTGCCGCTCTTTAAGAACATCTCGGTATGCTCACCTTGTTATAATTTACATCGATACAATTTTCGAAATAACTTTACGGTAGCTAAAGTAATTAGCAATAGCTTTAAATAAGATTTTTAAATAATTAATGAAATAAATAATTTTCTAAATAACATTTAAAAAATGCAAAAGAAGATGCTATTTCAATGCAAACATACTTTAATAATCAAATACGTAAAAATCCATGAAGTTTATTTATACTAATATCGATATTTTAGAGGAGGTTGGTGCCTTCAATCCTATTGTATCATAGTCATATCCATATGCTGCTTTTTTTCACAGATCGATGATCAGATCTGCCTGCTGATCAACAGCTGGTGCGAGCTGCTGGTGCTGTCGTGCTGCTACCGGGGGGTGGGCACGCCTGGGGAGGTGCGCGTGGGCGGGGGCAGTCGAGGCATCACTCTGCAGCAGAGCAGCAAGTCAGTCAATCGTCTCTCTGTCACAATTTCTTCATCGCTCAAACAATATGCCTATAAGTTTTTCCTTGAATCTTCAGTGTTCAGTGTTAATTCAATGAAAAACCATCTTGTGATTTAGTGGTTTCATCGTCAAATCCGATTTGAGAAAAAAGTTTGTTTCTTTTCACATCCATTAACATTATAAATTGTCTTCAGAATCAAAAGGAAAGAAAACCCTACCAGAAAATATCTTCACTAATCCAGATTTTCTGTGATTTCTCTGTACACAACAAATAAATCTGGAGATTGTGTGTTTTATTTAATTATCTTGTAATGCATTTCAGAATGGGTCTCAGCCCGTGCATAGAGCGCATGTTACACTTCACGGACCACCTGCGCCGACTTCGCGTGGACAGATACGAGTATGTCGCCATGAAGGTCATCGTGCTGCTCACATCTGGTATGCTCGTCATATATAGTCACATTCGTGTAGGACTCCTCTGTGTCCCCAATATAAATGTTCCTGGATTGACATATTTTTTTGGTGAGAGGACTCGTCAAGGGTGATTTCACCGTATCAAATTTCAAAAACGTACAAAGTCGGACATAACTGCAATTAACTTTTACTTTAAAACTTCTACTTCCACAGATAACTGTGCTCATTAACTCCTCAAAATGTCTCCCTCTTGTGGTTAAAACCTAAAAACCCTAATATTTATAGTTTTGTTTACACATAATATTCAAATTTCATGGCAATGTTTTCCAATCATTCCCACAAGGTGCTGAATGAGTATCTTTCAGCATCATGAGTACTCGGCTAAAGTGAGTGACTATGTTGCAGACACATCCGAGCTGCGGGAGCCAGAGAAGGTGCGAGCGTCCCAGGAGAAGGCCCTGCAAGCGCTGCAGGCTTACACACTGGCTCATTACCCCGCCACCCCCGCCAAGTTCGGGGAGCTGCTCCTGCGCATCCCCGAGTTGCAGCGAACCTGCCAGGTGAGTTAAAAAAAACTTAGGTACAGACAGAACCTCGAGAGTGCTGGAGTACATTAAATGTTAAAGATAAATCTAAAATAAAGATGATCTCTTACAGAAATACTTACTGATAATCCATGTTTTGATGTCCTGTTTGTCGTGTCAACATTATATGTTTTACTAACTAGTTTTATTGGAAATTAATAAAATAATCTGCGACAACATGTATGAATAACCTAATGGCTAGAAGATTACAAACATTTTTCTTTGTCGGCGCTTTTGCCTTTCATGGGTATCTTCAGACTAATGAAGTCTGAATATTTGGAAGAATAGTTATAAATTAAAATGTTTGCCATTTGGCACCTAATATAGATATAGAGTACGCATCCCAAGGGAATGATGGTGACATGTCTCTAATGTCGCACCATGTTGATTATTGTATTGCTCCAGGTGGGAAAAGACATGCTGAACCCGTCCAACAAGTCCAAGGACGGTGAGGCGCCGAGCTTCAACCTGCTGATGGAGCTGCTGCGCGGGGACCACTGACCCCCCCCGCCGCCCCCGCCTTCTGTGAAGGTCGCTCCGCCCTCGCGGCCCCGCCAGATGCATGCTGAAGTGCCTTCCCACCGGAACTCGTGTCATTCGCCGTGATGAGTTGTGTCCACACTTGCTGCTCGCCCTTCACTCTAATGAGGCTCTTTTTACATGGGCAACCTTCTTTGCAATTAGTTTATTAAATTGCTGAAATTGAGAACCGTTCAATCAGAAAATTAAATATTGATGTGAAACAGTCGAAACTGTTAACCGTTATGAAAAATTTCAAGAATCAAAAACAAATTAACTGGCTTTATGTGTTGAAAAATCTTTATAATGTTAAATTAAAAAGAAAAACACTCAGTTTTATAAATCAATTGCAAAATTGGCCCCTATAATAACAGCTTCAGAAGGCAGTGTCCATTTTTTAAATAAGACGGTAATCAATTCAAGTGTGGACTTAACTTGTTTCAGAGATAATATCAATTGTATACTTGTCGTGTAGGACGAAGATGCACGTAGTTTGTCTAAAAATAATTTGATGATGCATTTTGGCAGCTGAGAATGTAATTGGCCTGTTCCCGATCATTGCAGCATTATTAGTTTAAATTCGGAAATAAGACTAAGTCTTATATCCCTCATGCTGCGATCTCATCAATTTTATGGTTTTTACTTGTTCCATAGTATGACTATTAGAAATTTTGCTATAAATTGTAAATACAAATATTTGTTCTCATGGTGCTAAGTGGAAGTGAAATACTTCTTTAGATTAAACCTAAGCACTTGTGGTCATTTTGTACAGTGTCTAGTGTGCAGAACAACCCGAGCGTAGCTCTGCTATCGCAGCATAGTATCTTTGATGCGGCCACACCTTCACACCTGATTATTTAGAGACAAACTACGAGGAAGTGTTCGTTCACTCATCGCACTCAGCCGGAATGCGGAGATGGGCTTGACTGAGGAGCAGGCGGAGGCGGTATTGCCATATGATAAGTAAGACCCGGCCAGCCGAGTCGTCACAAGACTGCCTTTTGTACGCCCTTTACATCGCTCTAGCATTACAGTACTCTAAGATAAAAGGTAGCTCTATTTTGTATGCGATATTAGAATAAGCATATTATCTAATAGTTTTAATTAGCTTTAGTTACGATTACTAGCCCAGGACTCCACGGCGGAAAATGAATTCTCTGATAAGTGAGTGACTGACTGAAAGATCTTCCGTTGTCGTTCATCAACGGAAGAAGTACAAGTGATTCGCGAATCGAACAGAGTTGCCTAGTGTTGTAGTGCCTTTTGAATGCCATCACGAGAGATGGCATCTCAATCCATTGTTAAGCAATCAAAGTTTCCAGCAGACTTTTTAATGCTGATCATCATGTCTGGCCGAGTAGATTGAATGAGCGGAAATAGCGTGAGCATTACAAATGTGTTAGAGGAATCCTTTAACACTTCCTGAGGGTTGCAAGTCGGACTCCTTACATCTCAGTGTACCGGTTACTAAACTTCAGGATGAACCTGACTTTGGTCAGAGACTTCCACGGCAGCTGAGTTGTTAATATTTCTCTTTTTTTACATTAATATGATAAACATGTGTCGATAATCATTTCAATTGAAGACTTCTGTTTCGATCAACGAGTCACTGTGTATTTTGCCGATTTCAGATTAATTTTTGTGATATACAATATTGTATTTGGAAGTTATAAATAAGAAACGTGTAGGCAACATATCTATAAATTTTGATATACGTATTATTCGATGATCTAATATAGACGTATTTGTAATGTGTCGATCGTCCCTGTGTCTTCACCGCTGTGGAGTTTCCGTCTAAGCTTAGTATTAATGAATGGGAGGCGTGGTCACTGCTGTGACTCGTCTCTCACTCCTGTTGGAAGTCTCGGATACTTTTAGTTTTGTTGCTGTTTTTTTTGTATTACTGTTGGGACAATGTTAAGTTTACCCGACGCGACCTTCTGCTGCCCTCTCTCTCTTATCGGTTCTACCCATCTACTATATCATTGCTCCTCTTTTAATGCCTTGAAAAAAACCAAATGAAATGTTTTTTTAACATGTTTTGCGATAACAATATATTAATTGATATGTCGAATTTTAAGATATTTAATTAAGATTTAAAATGCTTCAAATACTATAGCAACGCTATGGTAGGAAGTCTTGAGAGCTGTTTTCTGACAGACCGGAATTTTTTTCCGTGAGTTTGGCCTATCAGATCGGGAGAGGTTGAAACTACCTCTTATTAATGGTTTAATTTGTAGTAGCAATGCTCAAATTTACAATTCTTCGCCACTGCTTAATTTTCTTGTATGTACTTGCGGTGAGCTATATTGATACAATGAAAAATATGCTTGAAAATGTACAAGGTATTAGAATTGAGGCGTTGGTATGTTTTCGAAAAGTGTTAATAATAATTAAATTGTAAAGACTGATATATTGAGTAAGCGTGGATCTTCTATTTTATGGCTTATTTTAAAGCGTAATGTTCGTAATTGTATGTTAAAATTATGGATGCAGTAATACCTTTTATTAAAAACCAGACATGAGACGTCAGTGTCTCTCGGGATATTTGCTATGCCAAGCATGTTCAATGCTAAATATTTCTCCATATTCTGATGTACCCTATATAAATTATCATCTCTCCAACCTTGTTTACGTCACGAAAGTAACAAGTTCTGTAGATGAGATTCGGCACTGCTATTTTCATGAGGTGAAAATAGCAGTCCAAGAAAATTGAAACAATCCAATACTACTAATTTGTTTTGTTCAAGGAGAGATAGGTGGGTGCTATGCTGGCTAAGTCTGGGATTAAACAGGTATTGCTGCACTTCATACCATTCAATCGGTGCCTTAAGTGGGAGCTCAGTCTTAAATATCAGAAGAGAGAGACGGGTGGAGCGCTAGTTGTCCGGGTGAGCAGAGAGAGGGCAATGGTCGCGCAATGTTGGTTGCATTTTGTCAGTCGGCCGCGCGCGCATTGTTTGCAAGTGATATAACCTGTGAAGTTTATTCGTTACGAGACCCACATCTTGCCGACGCGCATTGCTTAAACATATACGCGTACACGTACATTAAATGATGTACAAGCGAATCGAGGCAAACGTTTTAGTCACGGGTGATTCGCGTGCGAGGGCAGATTCCATTTATGCCATTTTCTTTCCAAATCAATATTTTCAACAACATTAAAATTATGATATTTGATTATTGCATTATCATTTATCAGTGGCATGCAGTAGATTTGAAATCTGGGCATATTTTAGAAAATAATGCTGATTGCTATAATTTGTCACTTTGGAACTAAAAAAATGATACCTCTAATATCCACCCTTCTTGATAATAGTCACTTTACATTTTTTTAAATTGTCTACGAGCTTAGTTCTATTACCATAAATTTTTATTGACACATGCAAGGTGTCAGTATACATTTTTTTTTTACGAATTGGTTGTAATTGTTTCAATTTGGTACATTACATTTGGTATTGTCCAAACACAAGTTTTTAAGCTTGCACATCTGTTAAATGCATTCACAGTCATATTATTCCCTAAAACTATCCATCTAACCAACCATCACCGATAGAAATAAATACTCAATACCAATCATGAGATCTGCCGGCGGCACGCTTGCTCTGACATGCGACCGCATCCGGTGAAGATACATCTGTCACCTCAAGTGAATCACCCCGTGTGTTTAAACGCTCTTCAGTTGCAACATTTTGGATGTCATGGTTTTTTTTTTATTCGATAACTCTGGCATATATATCTATTAGTCTACGATAACACGTGCAATAGTAAATTAAATTATTAAAAATCTTTTTCCCTATTTATTATTTATGGTCGATATGAAATATACAAGAACTGATCTAAAGCAATAGAGAATACATATTCATTCAATGACTAGAGTATACTCACCGAACTTGCAGAGAATTTAATACATGTAAATAATATAATCATGGACCGTAATATTCTTGGTACTTTGTATAATCAAAGTGATTCGTCCCAGATGCAGGTGTGGAAATTCTCTTAGATCACTGCTCTATCTTCCCTGTGTTGCTGGACAGCACCTGATTAGATTTTATCATCCATGCTGCGTAGACGACTCATGTTGCGGCTATTTAGCTCGGTCGACTCCTTACGCAGACATCTAGCTTAATTATTTACGAGCGTCATGTTTCGATCTGCAGTTTCGGTGAATGTAACATAAACTTTAAGTATTTATAATCCTCAAGGATTCCTATCCTTCATTTAATTCATCGCACACGGTTGTGATGTGAGAAGAATCGGAGATTTGATTGAAATAGTCCGTAACACCCAGAACATTTTAAATATTATATTGTTCATAACTATGAAATTTTAGAGAGCTCGATCAAAATTTTAACTACCTGACCTGAACTCTACGTGAAATCCAGCTGACTATGTTATATCAGTGGCATACGATCCATACAAGCAATAATGTATAGCTTGCCCTAAAATATCTATTTAACTATTTTTTCATTGAAATTTACACCACAAAGCTGTATAATAATACGCTTATGATAGTATTTTATATATTTCATATACAAAAAGAAATTTTCATTATGAAAATATTTGAGTAAAATATAAATAAACGGAAGGTCCTTATAAAGTGTAATCATTGATTTTTTAACAATAATCAATAAGACTATGGTATAAGTTATGAAGCACTTTGGTCTCATGACATTTTCAAACTTGTGGTTGAACGAAAGTCAATTGAGGCGACTGAACAAAAAAAATTATACTGCTTATAATATAAGCAGGTTGATTAGAAATATAATACAAACTGCATTAAAAAAAAAGGATTCACTTTCTTTATAAGTCCTGTTTAGTTTTTAAACTGCATCCCAAATATACGTAATTATAATTTTTTTTAAAGTGATATTTTACCTTTGCTCTGTTGCTTGTATGCACGTGTGCACGCTGCTGTTCTATCAAATATCTGTGCAGAATATATTTGTTTCATTTGTCAGACAGACCTTTTTGTCTGTTTAATAGTTAAACGTTCAAGAGAGAGTTTTCAATTGCAATAGCGATCTATAAACCCATAGAACACAACATTGTGTCAAGTCTGTATTCCGTTCGCCCTTCACAATCTCCAATCAAAACAAAATTAAATTATTAATTTGGTTAATAATTTTAGTTCGTTATTTTGTATGTGTCCAAATATGTTTTGTTTAATAATGCCATGTTACTCCTGGGATGGAATCCGTATGCTTAGACTGAAACTTACAAACTTTCCTCCATTTAAAGCGAAGTGGACGAAATATTACGCTTTACGATTGGACCAGGTTTTCTAAATTGTTTGTCACTCATTAAGCTCATTGTGAAAATGTAGTACTGCGATTATTTTGGAGTGCAAACAAATTCATTATTATTAATTATTCAATAAATTCCCTGCAAACGTTAATTTTGATTGTATTAAGTTTTTAAGTTATCAATTCACGCATGAAACGATGATAAATATCCTCAAATTCGAACTAACAATTTTAAAGTTGAAAATATTAATTTGCCTGACTATTGTAAATAGGAGGTGCGGTTTCAAATTTTACCAGACTCGAAAAAATTTGTCATTGTTTCTTATGTGGATCGATTAACTAAAAATATATTGTAAAATCTACAATATGCGTAGTCAATTACATAATACTCATTAAATATTTTATCGCTCATTTACTTTTTAATTCAGAATATTAATCAGACAAACCTCAACACTCAAGCCTTTAATGCGTTCTTTACGAGTGATTAGATTATTTTATTTTGTATGAAATACATCCACATACCTTGTAAGGATATAATTGTATGGATACAATTGATTGGTGGTTAGGAAGAAGCGTTTAGGAATACATGAGTATCGGTGTTGTGTCTCTAGCAAATATGAAGTTTTACAAATTAATCTAGTCGGTCGCGGTTCTGACAACACATCACTTCTGTTTGAAAGCTTTTGCAACTTGACCTGCAGGACGATTTTTTTAGTGACAACTCTAAACCTCTTAAGAAAATGAAAAATAATTACTTCAGTCAAAACATTTATCTTGGGAAATTGTGATATAATATTTACCATTGCCAATTTTTTGTTAAATTTAATAGTTACTGTGGCCATACATTTCTCCCAATTTGTGTCCTTAACATAATTTTTTATCTCTTCGCAGTAGACTTGTCCTTTAATATATTTCTAAACAAAGCAATTTGACAGTGTTAAATTGCAAATCACTTCTTCAGCTCAATATCTACGCATAAAAAGAGGAATCTCCGGCAATAATTATTGTATTTAATGCATAATTGGCAAAGATAAAAAGTTATTGCTGAAACTTTAATGTTTTACTTGGTAATTTTATTTGAAAAAAATATCCCAAAAGTCTTGTTACAAAAGCCTGTATCGAGCGAGTATTTTTTCAGAAATATTCAACATCACGATAATGCCAAGTTGTTTTAAGCGGGGCTGTGCAGTCTGCATCAGAAGCGTCACAGCTCGGGCACTTCAAGATGCTTTCCTCTCCAGCTAAGTAGGACTGTCAGTACTTCAAGCTCTAGTTTTGCCGTTTATATTTTGTTGGAGCTGTTCAAGAAGGCGCCGACTCCACAGCCTCGGTTTTTATACGTACTAACCTAGTTTTATTATTATTTAATATTAAAAAAACATATTATTACGTACTGTAGGTGTTCCATAATCATCACTGAGCAAATATGTTCTGGTAATTTCAGGAATTCGATATGATCTTTTAACTATGCTTAAAAGCCGATGGATTAGGCGGTATATTTACAGTTGAGACACAAGGAAATTCACCAAGAACTTAGGTTCATCTATCTTAGTATCATTTCTAAAGGTTGTCAATAGTTTTTATTATCGATAGGTATAATAGAAAACAGCTATCGATAGTATCCCGTCACTTGTACGTGGTTAGTAGTTTGTTTAGTTTTGAGATGTCCACCGTTATGGTTTGTAGATTAGGCATAATATGAAAGGTGATGAATTATGGAGCATAGAGTTGTAGATAGTCCTGCAGCAGTGGGCAGACTGAAGGAAGCCTGACTATTGTCTTATGTATTCAAACATTCCAGAAGTCCACTGTGGACTTGTACGACGGTGCCGCACGCCGAGATCCTTCGCCTTCGGGATCCTCACGTGTTTCGATGTCCTTTTGTTGACGATAGGATAAGCGATACAGTTATTGGCACTTTGAGAAATATCAAAGGTTTGCACTTATACATAACGTAAAGCGTCTGACTTGTCCGTGCAATCAAATTGTTGCATTTTACTTAAATATTATTTATTTTTACATATTGTCAACCAAAAGTCACTAAAATAAACAGAAGTCAACTTGCCACTGCACTAGATATTTTTTTTTTATCGTTTACAAACCAGTGCCACTGCTTTATCCATAATAAAATGCTTTGAAGGAATTTTGAACATACCTCGGTCCATGTCGGAAATCGCCAACATAATTGAAGAGTTCTAAAACTTTGACTTATATATTATCTGTGTATCAAGAACTTTTTCGAACTTATACTTATAAAAATATATCACATTATATATTTATTTATTATCAAGTGAAGCATAAACCTTGGGTATTCTTAAAGATATTTCTACTATGGTTTTTTTTTATGTAATAAACATAGTGATTCTAGTGCTTTGTGACCGTATCATTTATTCTATATTTATATGTTTCATTTTTAGGGCGGTTGAATAACAAAGGATCCCATCCAAGGTTTATTTTTAATATCTACTTTAAAAGAGGGCTTCTGTGTCAATCTCCATCAGTTTATTAAATGTCCAAAAAAAAACCCCTCTATTTTTTAATGTGCACACAGCTGTTTTTATAGTTAATATTTATTTTCTCGGTTAATACATATTTTTATTTATGTATAAATATAATACTTTGTCGAAGTTTTCACCACAATGTCTCTCGTTTCAGGTTTATTTTTTTATACCTATTGACACATTTGAAATGTTTTGTACTATAAACATATATTGGTTTTACTTATAAATACGTGAATTAATTTATTATTTATTGAAATATTAGGTTTTGCTCTGTAAACGTTTTTTCATAAACTGTTATGTTTCTAAATTTGCAGCCTAGGGTCACACCGTACGTATTGAGCTGCCGCTTCACGTCAAAGTATCAAATTCATGAAGCACCATATTTAATTCCAAGTGTTGAATACAGTAGTGCGACTTCACTCGGGTCTTTCATGTGTATATACGTAAAATAAATATTCAGACACTGTGTCTTGTGCACAAGGTGACATCAGTGTAGTATTTTTTATTTTAATCAGACAATCTAAACGAGAAGCTTATAACTACAACACTCTACAAGAGCGGTAGGCGGCAATGGATGCAGCAGTTATGCACACAGCTCGATGCGCTTTGAGGCAATTGCTGCTGCATCCAGCTTGGAGCGTCTTCAACACTTGCCTTGTTGCGTGCAGGGAAATCACAGAAAACCTGCATCTGAGAAGATTTTTCCCTTTGAATGAAATTGGAGACAGTTAACAATTTCGACAAAATTAAAAATAGACCAATTGCATGCAAAACTACTGGATCGCGGGGTGATTTATTTTATCTTTGTTATTTTTATAAATACGCATCTTCGGTGTGACCTCAAGCTGCTGAGCGGATGTGATGTTTTATTCTACGTTTGATGCGTGGTTGGGATCCTCTGTCAACGCAGCGACACCGTATCGTACTCTCCGGAGCAGTGCCCTCGACGGGGGCTGCCCTGGAGGCCGGCGAGACTATCGACTGTGCGATAGTCGGGAGCTTTATTTAATATCTAAGTACTACATAACATTATAAATTATTTACTTATACGTTAAATTATTCTTTAGCAGAGTCCAAGACATCTCTAAATCGGCGTGTAAATTTTGATTGTTTTTTTTTTTACGAATTACTTAATTTTGTTTTACACTGCATAAGTATATACATACATTATAGATATATTGAAAAGTGTTTTAGTTTTTTTATATATTAAAGATATTATTCATAGTGAAATGCAGAAGTATCCAGTTAGATTTTTATATGATTATATTTCTAGAGATTTTTATACGATGAAAATTTTATACTTGACAAAAGTAAAGGACAACGGATAAAAAATTGTATTATTCAAGTTTATGACTTTTCATTAATTATCCCACTATTTCCAAAATCCCCTCATTCTTCTCTTTCAGATCTTTCTGTGAGCCCAAAATATATGCTAGCAGTTTTTTTTCACTAAATATTAACGAGCCTAATAAATTGCAAAATAAATACCAGAAAAAGTATAACCACAAATGTATTATATATCATTTTGTAAAAATGCTTAAATTTGTATGTTTTAATGTTTCAGGGCAAGTAATGCTAAATGTATATTATCTTAAAGTTCATACGTATGAACGTTGCAGTATTGGAATCATCTTCAGGGAATAATTATCGTATCATTATTATTCTGGTGCCATGGCCAATACGGCGAAATTAAACTCGACAGATCCTGCTTGACACTCAAGAAATCAACGACTATAGCAGTGGCCGCCAAAATGCTGTTTTGGTTTATTATTATTTGTATGTCAATACAAATTGTCTTCGACCAAACTGAATCAGGTGTGAATCCAATAACATCAGTTCGGGATTTACCTTTCAAGATTTACGAGGATTGAATCGGGGACTTCAGGATCAAGCGTCCGCGTTCTAACTTCTAATCCAATAAAAATTAATGTTTTAATATGGATTATTACGAATTGAACCGGTCTGTTGTGATAAGATAGGTAATTGAGAAAGATAAAATTTGGGAAGGTATGCTAAATAATAGGCTTCAAATATTTTTTAGTATTTTATTAATATTTTAACATCGAATAATAGCAACAGTTAGAATATGGCTACTCTGGTTAACAAGGCAATATTATAAACACAGGACGGGCAGCCCCGCACGTAGCAGCGTGAGTCACAAGAATGCAGTTGTGTTAGACGCTGAGCGCGTGGTTTGCTTCAGGTATATATCAGATTTTTTTAATCTAAATTATATAATAAAAGTTGGATCCATAACATCCGAGAAAATTATTTGCGTTGGGTATCGAAAAAAAATTATACATATTTTATTATTAGTTTATTTTTAATAGTTTTACCCCAATTGCAGATATTATTATTAAATGTGTATTTTGACAAATTATTATGGAGGAATTCGTCCGAAATATTGAATTGGTGATAAAAAGAAAACTAATATCAACAAGCTATTCAGTACGCCGATCCGGCAGCGTACAGCATTTTTTTTCGGATTTGCTATCTGCGATTTAGATTTTAATATTAAAAGGAGTATATTTTACAAAACTTACGATTATTTAAATATTGTTGTAAGCAACATTAATAAATATATGTAAAACAACCTCCCAACTTATACAGTAAAAGCAAAACTGCTATATTAACAGCATCAATCAAGCGTGATTAATTTAAAGCAAAAGTGATATACGCAGACAAGAATATCAGCATTATATACAACAACTTGTTTGAATTCATTTTACTAAAATATTTATAAATTAAATTCAGTTTGTTTTAACCGTGGTTCATATACGTGGTGTTTCAAGTAATTGTAAGATTAGTAAAAGGGAGAGTAGGTATGACTTGTACCACAAAAATGCTTTTTATATCATTTAAAAAATTTATTTGTGTATTATTGATTTCTTCAGTATTGTCACAATCAATGAATTGTCGTTCAAATTTAATACCACATGTTCATTTATAGGATGTTACAATGACTATGTAGTCAAAAGTTGTGAGTTTTTAAATATTGTTGCATTTTGGTATCGGTCATTGCATATTACACATTAGAGAGCGCATTTGGTTTTGAGTATAGGTGTAGCGTAAATTTACATTTTTGGCTTTGATGTAGTCACAATAAAACACAGCGTGTTGTGTTCTAGACGACAAAGTTGATTTCCAAGAAAGGCAGGTACTCGAGTGGCTTGTGAAAAAGCACCCCATAGATCGTTTAAAAAAATACTCTTTTGAAACTAAACAACTATAATTTAGCGACTTTGGAAATTCAGAAGCAGAGTCAGCGTTATCGTCGAAGCCCAGGAGATTTTCTAAGGATTCTTTTACACACTGCGTGCTCTGTGCAACCAGATTTGATGGAAGAGTCCTTGATCACCCACGATCTTCAAAAATACTGTTCGTGGACACTGCTGGTAGTCCACGGGGGCCAACCTCAACGGTGGCCTTCTCAAAAAGTCGCTTCCAAGATATTATATATTGAATTCATGGCTTTTGTCAATATAAGGATGACTTCAACGAGACTTGCTTGTCATCTCATGCGGATTTATGATAGTAAAAACAATGATTTGATCTGGAGGATGCTCAGTCTGTCAAGCCCGCGTCCGCTCCTCTCCGCGCCGCCTCGGGCGCCTCCGCAGCACCAGGCTGCAGAACATGGCGGCGGTCCCCGCTCACTCACTTGGAGTCCCACCAGCTGACGAAGGCGTCCCGCAGGTACGAGACGGGCCACCAGTCCGCCTCCAGGCGCGGCTGCAGCTTCTTCTGCGGGCGGAACCGCGCGCCGGGGCCCTCGACCCCGCCGCCGCTGCTGCTGCCCAGGAAGTCGAAGTCCTCGTCGAACTCCTCCCTGCTGCCGCCGCCGGGGCTGGTCGCCCCCGGGCACTGGTACATGAGGTTCAGCTTCAGCGCGTCCGAGTCGCTCATGCCGTCGCGCTGCCCTATCGTTGTGAATGTATCCTGGACACCCAAAACACGCAAAGTACGTTTGATTAATATAATAGATTTTTCAATGATCACTGTAGTGTTACAAGTAGGAGTGTCATCAGCGCGTTACCGTCTTTGGCACGATGGTCTTCCGCCCGTTCTTGGAGAAGGCGTACTGGCTGTAGTGCAGCACGCTACCATAGTCGTAAGGCACGCCGAAGTCAGTCGTCTGCAGGGCGTCATATACGCGGAAGTTGTGTGCGCGATCTGCCGACGAATGCCACAGGTGAACATTCTAGCTCATAGACATTTCCAACTTATTCATGTATATATTCAAAATTAATAATAATTTGCATCGAATGGGTCCAACGCTTCGGTCCCAGCGCCGCAGCCGTCTTCGCGGCCCGCACTCACTGTTCTGGATGTTCTCGAAGAGGATGCGCACGTAGTCGTCGCGCCTGGAGTGGCTCTGCATGTGGTAGAAGCCGAGCGCGTGCAGCAGCTCGTGGACGATGGTGCCGTGCCTCATGCAGCCAGTGCCGGGCCGGTGCGGCGCCAGGTTCAGCACCTGCGCCCCCCCTCCCAGGAACCCCACGTTCGAGAAGCACCCCCTCCGCGAGCCCTGCAACCAGCACAACCTTCAACCCGCGCGCATAACCTGCGTCGTACTTCGGTTGTTCACTCTAGTTTACCCTGATGTGAACGAAGTCATCGTCGCCGGAATCCCTCTCCCTGAACTTGACGCACGACGCCCTGGATATGTCGTCCATGCCGTCTTTTATGGCGGAGACTTGCTCGCTGGCTGTAAGCGGAAAAAATACATGTAAGACTGACCAAACATATATTAACCGATATCGTTTCCGTTGTTGCAGCGAGGATGCCATTGACGACCTCACAGGTGCTGCAGCATGCGTAGGCTGCTTCGATCGTAGACCTCACACAAGTACACACCCAGTCTACAACTATCTCTTCTTACAAGCTATCTCCCAAGGTAGGAAAAATAATACCGTTTTATATATAATAATAATTTTACTATTGTTTTTTTTTTTTCATACCATTACTATTTTTTTACATTTTGGGCGACACGCTTCGCCAGCGGACATTTAAGTAAGTGAATTAATTTCATTAACACCCTAGAAAACGTATTTGTTAGCTGAAATGTTAGATGACCTTTAGGCAATTGTATTATAGAACCTTCCGGAAGGAATCTAATTTTGGTTTTGGCACTGCAGATGCGGAATTCTGACCAGTGGCTTGGCTTATAAATATATATTTATTGAGGTGGTCACCAACCTCATCTGAGGAGAGGTACTTGAAGAAGGTATGCGGCAGTTTCTTCTTATCGCGTTTTATGAATTACGTTGGTTTTTATGCTTTTTCTGCATAGTTGACTCCACCGTTGCGTCATTCGGTGCTCGCAATCGGTTTACGATAGCTCAGTTGCGGGTTACTCCACACTTCTGGTATCTGGAGATCCAGCCGTCTTGTTACGAGGATCGGCAATTGATTGCTTTGATATTTAAAAAATAAAATATTTGTCGTGTAAGCGAGTCTGGGCCGACTCTCGAGGACATCGGTTTATCGGTCAAGTTGTGGATTTCAGAAACAGGGAAAGGTTGATAATATCAACTTGGGGATCGAACCGAGAGCCCCCTTAATTATTTCGAAAGGATCCTGTGGCTCCACGGTACTCACTGAAGTCGTCGCTGATGAGGTAGACGACGGTCTTGGCGGCCCAGCGCCTGGTGAGGTCGTTGATGCCGTTCCTGGCGAGGCCGGGCGCCACAGCGCGGAGCAGCGCCTGGTGCTGCTGCCCCGACAGGACGATGTCCCCCTCGAACTTGCCGCTGCTCTCCCAGGGGTTCTCGTTGTGGATGTCGTCAAAGTCTGCGAAGCAACCGGAAAAAATGAAGCCTGACATTCTGATATTTGACATTTTGGAGTTTCCTCGGTTCGGAGTAGTTACCGTCGTCAGGCTCGCCGTCCTGCACCGATCTCAGGAAGTTGTCAAACTCGCGCAGCTTCGCCGTCATCCGGAACTGCGCGGCCCTCGCGGGCGCGAGCAGCACGCCGAGCGCGACCAGCATGGCCATCATGGCCCGCATCATGGCCCGTCCCCTGGTCTCCGGGCTGCTGCTCCAGTTCAGAAGCACTGTTCAGAGACACCTGGTCTCCAAGCTGTTGGGTCTCCGACTGCGAGCCTTCGCTGTCCTCGCGTGGACGTAGCACTGTATAGAGACAGCTGGTCTCCAAGCTGTTGAGCTTTCGAGAGTAGGTGTTGGATAGCAGGACCAGATATCACTGAAAAAAAAAAACTTTCCATAAATTACTTTTACAAGCATATTCTTATACAAAAATGAATTTAGAAATTCAATATTTTTGACAGGGATTATTTAATATTTTTTAATAAGTAAAATATTGTATATAAATTTTTATTGGTGACCGGTTTCGCCGTCCTTTCTCGTTGGCATTATCAAACATTGTATAAATACAAAAAAAATAATTTGCAAACTACAAAGTTTTACATCATCCATTTAATATACATTCAAACCATACCTAGAAGTATTAAAATAATATTTTCGACGGAAAGTATTAAAACCATGGACATCATTAAATATTATTTTATTAAAAATATTTAAATGCGGTTTTACTAACACACTCTATATATGATATAGTTAATGAATAACAAATCGTTATTCATTGTAAAAATTTTAACAATAATATTTTCATAATTATAAAAAGTAACTTTGTATATTTGTCTTCACTTTTGAGTTTATTGAAATTATTAGCATAACTAGTTTCGACCCAATGACCGGGTCATCATCAGATGCATGACTAAAACATCTGTCATTTAGTCATGCATCTGATGATGACCCGGTCATTGGGTCGAAACTAGTTTTGCTAATAATTTCAATAAACTCAAAAGTGAAGACAAAAATACAAAGGTACTTTTTATAATTATAATAATGGATCTTCACCATTCAAATGCCTTGTCCCTCAACAAGATATAATATTTTCGTCTATTAATCATCTTCTATGTGTGAACGAATGTGCCTAATCATATTAGTAATAATATAATATTTTCAAAATACGCCCGTTTTTTTCCCCATCGCACCCACCGTGCCCCGCAGTTTTGCACAACTCCACCGGCGATTTACCGTACGATATACCGGCTCCACTGTGTGCAACAAAGCACAATGAATAACAAATCGTTATTCATTCAAAAAAAATTAACTACAATATTTTCAAAATGCGCCCATTTTTTTCCCCATCGCACCCACCGTGCCCCGCAGCTTTGCACAACTCCCATCAGTGGTACACTTGCGCCGAAAAGAAAGACCAAGTCCACCGCACTGTGTGCAACTCCGCCGCCCGTTTACGACAACAATGGACAAACCGAGATGGATTTACAAATAGCGGCCATTTTGAAACCGCCGCCACTTTCTTCAATTAATAACGTAAAAACAACAAAAATGTTTATTTACTCTTAATGTCGATAGTCGCAGTATCGACACCGCGATACGTTGTCGTCGTCGCCGTTGCCCCACGTAATTGTTTTTGCCGGCCGTCTTGGGCAATTCGACGCGATCCACTTTGGCCGGGCAATATTGGATATTAATATAATTATCGTTTTATAAAATAATAAAACACGGTTGCATAAAATTTACACAAGCCTAATGATATATCCAGCACTTCCTGAAAATGGTCAATACACGCTTTGTGTTAATCCGTCGCTTGCGAAATGTTACGTAAATAACGTGTCAATAGAGTTTACAGTTATATTGTTTATAAAAAATTATAAAAAAATTATTGGTCTCACGAATACATGGTCCATATAATCATGTCACGTGGATGTAAATAAACTGTGTTAAAATTATAATCATTAATTTGCTATGTAATTTTAGGCTTAAAAATATTGTAGTGTATTTTTTTTTAATCATTCAACTCTACTGAAATATTTTGCAACAGCAGATATTTTAAAAGATGAAAAATTAAAATGTTAAGCTTTGTTTTTTTTTATTTATTCAATTAATTTTTTTAAATTTTTAATACTTATGAAACACAGATGCGTCATAAGACGCATGAACATATTTTTAATAATAACCTTATATGTTCTATAAAATCTTCAAAGTGTTTATGCGTGAAATTATATTTTTCAAATATCTTACTGTGTGCAGAGATATATTTTGTATAAATGTAGTACAGTTTTACATTAAATGATATTTCTCGGTTACAAAAAAAATTAATTTAAAAAACTACTAACAAATAAATGTGCCCTTCTTGTAAAAAGTTTGGTAGTAAAGGAATAGTAAGTAATAACGTTTTGCCTAATTTTAAATTCATACAATTTCAGTAAAACCCTAAATTTTATTTATTTTACTTCCGTACAAAAGATTTTCTTGTTCATATTTTCCAGGAATCAACTCGATTGGCTTGATCACTTGAGCTGAAGAATCATAACCTAAAACTTTCAACCTGTGTTTTATTTCATTTTCACGGTTTGATTCTGTGACCCGACAAGCAAGTCGTCTAGATAATATTGAGCTACTCACAATTTAAAACCCCCTGCCTTCCCCTTTACTACAAGCAATCAAACTGAATCAAGCGATGGTTTTTGGGTTGTCTTGATTGACATAATAACTTAAGCCGAGATATTCGCTACTCACAACTCAAAACTCCTCACATGTGTATTAATTTTTTTTTTTGCGATTTGATGCCGTTGCCCGACAAGCAAGTAAATTAATTGAAAGGCGGTTCTTGGGCTGTCTTGATTGACTAGACATTGGGGTACTCACACCTTAAAAACGGCAAGCAAGCGGACTCAACCGAGAGATGATTCTTGATGGATATCGAGCAACTCACAATCTAGAACTTCCCGACAAGCAGGCGGACTAAATCAAGAGGTGATTCTCGGGCTGTCTTGATTGACTTGATAACTCACACCGAGCACGTGGAAGGCACTAACTTCACTGGGGAGCACTGCGGTGGAGCTCGGAGAGGTGCGCTGAGACTGGCAGGACCACTCGAGCGTGCCCCCTTATATAGAGGAGGCCGAGCGCGCTTGCCCAACTTCTTACTGCATTTTCGGATAATTCAAAATTGGCAAACAAAGAGAGAGACCCTGAAAAGTAACACTCAAGTCAATCCGACAAGTTATATAGACTAAAAAAATAATAAAAGCTCCACGTCACAAAAAGGAGTCTTGCATAGAATGCGCGAAGAAAAACAACTTGGCCGCGTTGCCAGCTGCAGCTGCAGGGAGAAATCCAAATAAAATGAGACATTGAGAGGAGGAGAATAACGTGGATGCGGAATATTCTAAGAGAATTGGCTGAGGAGAGACACTCGAAGAAGAAGAAAAAAAGAGCTGCAATTAGTAATTCGATAAAGCATAGAATGCTAATGATTTTTATAAAATATTTAATAACGCGTATTCACCCGTAAAGTGGATTTTTTTTTAAAAACGATTTTTTGCTAAAAGGGTGGCGGTAAAGCTTTCGCGAGTGTCGCGAAAAATCACGTGTTGGAGGTTTTTTTCTCGTCGTTTCAATCGGAAATCTCGCAAAGCAAAGTATGCTAGTTGCGTCGATTTCGTACTTGCATGTAACGATTGTAATTTTCGATTTTCGGCGAATGGATTACACGGCAAGCCTGGAGGGCAGGGTTTGAATCTTACCTGAATTTTAAAGAAAATTTATGAATATTTGAAGCTGGTCCCGAATTTTGTAACTAAAAATAGGCTCGAGTCAAGTCACAGGCGTCTTGACTCTATTTCGGCAAGTGTGCACACCACTGGACCACGAAGCGGTCAAATAGACACGTGCCTGACTAATAAGAATTTGTATATTTTTGGTAACACCATGTTTGGTTGTTTTTGTCAATTTAATTTTGCATGGTTACTGAATTGAATAGATTTTTATAAGTCAATAGAAAATCGACATGTCTTGTGGTATTACTATATAAATAATTATTGCATACAAAAAAAAATATGTTTCGCCTAAATTTTAATTTTTCGTAAAATATTTAAACTTATATGGAAGGTAGTTGTAAAAAAAATATTATGGTATTGAACTGCTTGCCTTGAAAATATTTATCTAATGTGGCTAAATTCTGTGGAGTTTATTTCGTCGCGTAGTGTTTATATAAAATAATTATACAATTAAAAATATTCGCTAGTGACACGTTGATTTTTGAACAAATTTTCAAGGACACCCGCATTGCGAACGAACTTTATTTCAGTACATATATTGCCATTGTGCCTTTCGCACAATATTCCAATACACTTCCGCAATGTCGGCAATCGTAATTTGAGTTTTCAGAGCATTTCATTTCACATAATAATGAAAATGGTCGCAGCAATTCCCATGTGAGATTACGCACAATTTTAACCTACCATTAAATTGCCATTAAAACAAAAAACCACTCCATAGACTTGCATTATGCCATGTACGTGAATAAAAGACTATTTACACATCGGTCTTTATTTGTCTCATTTGAAGAAATGCCTGTTTAGGTTTGTTTTGTGTAATTTTTATTTTATTTTTAATCTCACCTCATATATGACAATCATCATCATCATAATTCATTTTATAGAATATTCGAGGGCGCATTTGTATTATTATATCCGTTCACACTTCGATGTATTAATTTCAAAATTCATACTCATGTATTACTTTAAAAGAAATTACCTGTATTACCTGTGTATAAATACACATAAATTGGTACAAAGTTAACCGTCTGTGCGATTTCATAAACACGCTGTATTTAATGTCGAAAATATCAATGTCGTCAGGTAAACTATTTGAATGAATATCTATTCTGTCGGCAATCGGAAAGCTAACGTGGATTATTAATAATTATAATATATACTGTTTGAACAAAAGCCAAAGACAAAATGTCTTCTGAATATATATTACTTATAATTATTATTATTAACACACTATAGATTTATTTACTCGGAAAGCCATGAGTTTTGATACATTCCAGCGATTTCCGTCGGTTCTTCTTCTTCGGACTGAGCATATCTGTCTGTTCATCTCTACTAGGGACTTCCAGTACACATTCTTCCATAAACATTTCATGCATGCTACTCCATTACCGACTCTTTACCTACGCTCAGGGCACAGAGTGGCAGCACCAATTCATGCTTAACTTTAAGCTTCTTCAACAATTTTAATGTAACTTGATGTAAGCAATGATCATTCGAAGATATCTTGCTAACTTTTTGCTAACTGAATAAACACATTTAGTACTAGCGGTAGACTTTCAAATTGAGATAATCTAAACCCATAATAATAAAAATATTTAATTGTACATGGCAACAAGAGCACGCCAAAAGACAAGCAAATAAATGATGCATTTATTGTGTATGTCATGTTTTGTTTTTGTGATAGTGTTCAATTAGAAGAGCGGAAGACATTCGATATTAGATAATCTTAATAGGCATATAATAAAACATGCATTAAAAAAATAATAGCATATGTAATTTAGAAACATATCTTATTATATTTGTTGACTTTCAGTTTATATATATTTATTTTAGCAGGAATATTATTTCAGATTTTCATACTAAATTATATATCTTGCAAAAAAAAAATTAATAAAATTAAATAAAAAATATTAATTCTTGAAAACCTTTCCACAGCGGGTTAAAAATAAATTTAAATAACCAATTTCACTAAAAAAATATTATACTGTCGTTTTCAACGAGCCGATGGCCGATGTTATCGGAAACGGTGCGCTCCCTGAAGATGTCCACGGCGCGCGAGTGCGAAACGTCACGAATTCAGCGGAGTACGCGGAGTCGCCCACTTTGCATTCTTCCGCGTCTGGACTTGAATCTCGGACTTTTATCGTTGTATCACTATCCCCGTTGGACTTACCCAATGGGCCGCGGCCAGCGAAGTGTGGCTTACTACACCGGGGAGAAAATTTCTCACTTGCGTTTTGTCATGCTATGCATAATACTTCCTCGTGTGCGAGGCAACTGAGATATTAAAAAAAAAAAAAAAAAAAAATTAAGCCTTCATATTTTTGGGACCCACGAGTAAACATTCGACAAGCATATTATATATTTATATATATAAAAAATTATTTATTTATACTTCGGTTTCAAGTCTCAACCCATTACTATATCTTTGCATTAACACAAGATACATACTTAATTATTTGTCATGTTTTTTTTTTTTACACAAGCGATAAAATGCAAATTTATAATGATAATGGGCAAATATACAACATACTGATAGTAAAAATATTTAATTCAAAATATTAATTGAATTCAAACCCTCGATAAGCCATATAATATATTTTGTATCACAATACAATAATGATCATATATACCTTTCAGGATTACCCCTTAAGCCTGATATATTTTAATTTTTTTAAGACGATAATAGAACTGAAACTAAAAATTTGACACGTCATATGCAAGTATGTAACGATTTATATATATTTTTTTTATTGACTCACAAGTGTGACGATAGATGCAATTATTGATTCACAATTAAAAGCATCATTTATTTGTGGCAACAGAATGCGATTATTGATCGTGTATGGTTTTTAAAATCCATGTGTTGACATGCTTAACCGTGGTGGGGGTCCGAGCTCGAGATTTTCATATAGGTGAAATAGTTGTTGCATGATAGATAATCGATTTGGACTTGTTACATAAAGCCTGTGTTGGTTTCGTTGATTCAATTTCTTCGTATCGATGTAGGTCAGGTATTCGTGGAATTAGTTTTTCGTGTTTTTTTTCTTTCAACGAATTGCCAATTTTTATCGTGAATACTTTGAATATGTATTTTTGCTAAAGACTTGTATTTTACGCACAAATTTATCTGAAAAAATTGTGCAGGTGCTATCTCCTGAATAACTTAGATTTTTTATTAAAATATGATGTACTCCGTGTACGTTTATTGAAAGGTATCCGAAATACGGTTTTGAGTTCGGCACTCTTCGGTTGGCATGCTAGTGTGCTTTCCACTGGTTCACGAGGCGTTTTTAATATTATCCAACGTAGTTGAGATTGGACCTTATACACTTCCATAAAAATATGTATAAGTAGGTATAAGTATGTCCAGATTTAAGGGTCTTTTTTTTGGTTTTGCAAATCTGGTTGCGTAGAACAAACAAGCACTCCAATCGTTTCAAAATAACATTTTATGGCAACTAAGCTCTTTATTAAACGTACAATAAAGGGATAAGTCCCATTTATAATAAAGTAATATTTTTTTCGAAGATCGAAGGCTCGAATAAATAATATTTTTGAGTAAAAATAATTGAGTGATTTACCACATGTTCGTTTTTATTTGTGACCGGTTTCGCAAACCTTTCACGTTGGCATTGTCAAACAGAGTATTTTACTCAAAAATATTAAAATGGAATTCCACCATTCTCTGTCAAAAATATTGAATTTCTTCGAATAAATAACTCAAAATATGTTGCCGACTGGCGACCAGTATAGAGTTTATTTTTCCTATAAATATTTTATCATAGAAAATAGTACACCGTTGTGGGATGCAGAGAAAACTCTTAATCGCAGTTTAGGCTCTCAATTACTTCTTGGAGTATATACAGCGTGTACTATTTATGAAACGGTAGCGATAGTGATTGCATTCATTTACGGTAATCACTTTCCACAGCGTAAAGAGGGCAGTAGATTGAATAATGAGAGACGGTGTGGTCAGGCAGCACAGTGTGTTGCCATGTGAGAATTTTACAAGCCGATCCGCTGATTGTGATGAGGCAAATCGATAAGATTCGGTCTGTAGCTCGCGAGTGACGCAAACGAGGAACTGACGCGGGCCGCATAGTCGGCAGAGTGTGCAGGCCACCATCCCCCACCCCAGAACCATCCCCCATCCCACAATCATCTCCCACCCCACAATCATCCCCTACCCCACAATCATCCCCTACCCCACAATCATCCCCCGTCCCACGATCATCCCCCGCCCCTGGACGCTGAGTCATTCCCGATATCGACACCGAGGATCGTCATTTTGACCGAAGTACAGGACGGATAAAGCCGCTCATGGCGTTCAATTGCAATTGTGCAACTGATTTTATAATGTGGATTGATATTCAGGGTTCGGTGTGAATGCGCTCTGTCCGGCAGGTCACGGCTCCAGCGCCAGGTTTGGGAGTGGACTGGTGCCCTTTCCTCGTGCGTGGGAGGGCTGGTGCTGCAAGACCGCGACGAGGAGTCCGGAGACAGAAGTCGGACACGACTAACACACAATATTCATTCAGTCAGCCAATAGCGTCCCTTAATCCTAGACGTTATTTTAGTGTTCAAAAAAAAAAAAAAAAAAAATATATATATATATATATATATATAATTATAGTAGGTGCGCAACTAAGTTTTTAGGTTTTACACATAGATGACGCTACCGACACATACAGGGTGCGCCATATTTTATGTCGGTGTGTGAATAATAAATAACTTTTACAAAAAAGCAACCGATTTCTATATATAAGATATTTTTATTTAATTTGGTCCTTTACAATTTATTTGAACTAGTTTTTGAATACAAAATCAATTAAGTAGCCGCCTTTATTGGCTAAAGCAAAATGTGCCCTTTTTGCTGCGTTTTGTGTTTTTATTTATAGCTTAGACATCTGTCAACAATGTGCAGTCATGATGCCAACACATATCGCAACGCAATAATATTTTTTTTTAACAATGAAGATTTTGAGTTTTTTGCCGAAAAAACGGCATTTGCGGGAAGCTTTGGTTTTCAGGTTTTACTAGAAAAAAAAAACTACCGGTGAAAATTGGTTCAAACGCTTCAGAAGTGGCGATTTCGATACTGAGGACAATGAGCCTTCCGGAAGACCAAAAACCACTGAGGACGCAGATCTGCAAGCGTTATTGGATGAAGATGATATGCAAACACAAGATTAATTAAACATGACTCGCCAAGGTATTTCCAAATGCTTACATGCTATGGGAAAAAAATCAATGGAAAGGAAAATGGGTGTCGCACGAGTTAAATATATATATATATATATATATATACCTATGTACAACTTTTTTTTATGACATTTTCTATCAAGTAATACTTAGATCCCATGACTGCACATACTTGATTATCTTCTTGGGCTACATTTTCAGTCGACCTCGCTCTGTTCCTTTCCCCTGCCGAAGGACCCGCTGCCAGGACACTCGGAGTTGGACGATTGGCCAATATCCTGTTCTTCAGGTAGACGCCGATGTTCTTCGTGGGAGCTACTTGCATGAGGTCGCTGGATCAGTGATTTGGAATTACGAAATCTACGAGGCAATTAGATCTGATACTCTATTGCCGACTCTCTACACACGCTCGGGGCACAGATTGCCAGCCATGCGCTGGCAACACTACGGGGAGAGCGAAGAGGATAATATTCAATAAATGATTATTGATTTAGTGCTTGTTGTCCAGGTAAAATAATTTTGCAAATCAAAAAAAAAAAAAGAATATATAAGTATATAGGTATATATTTCAATCTAAATTAAAAGTGTCAATAGTAATTCGATTTCAAGGCACGTGTGATAAGAGCAATTGACATACTAACCCGACGAGGTTAAAAAATAAATAAAAACGATTAAATTTTTCATTATCATTACGCATTACTTAATCAATCACTCAATATTATATAAAAATATGTCAAAGATAAAAATCGAAAATCACACATTGTATAATATATAAATTATCAATTTACGTAGCAGTATAAATCTTTTTTTTTTTTTTTTCTTCACAATGATTCGAACCCAGATCTCTACTTCTGACTCTAGCCAATTGAACTACTGCGCCACGGTACATTAGCGATATTTTAAATCGTCTAATGCAAGCGCGAATCCGACAAGTTTATTGTTGTACACATGAAGCAATTTTTAAGTATGTTTGTAGGTTTTGGCAGAAATTGTTATTATTTGATTTGGTTTATTCGTACACCTACGTTTCGGTCCCTGGGCTGTGGCCATCTTCAAGAATTCAAAATATTCCACGCCATATCGACTCAAAACTTAATTACGACACAAATCAGTGTCTGACAAATGATTACACAATCATTTTATAAAGATGAATATCAATTAATATTGATATGACAATTACAACAGGTGATCGATTTGAACATGAAATGGAGGGGGATTTGAAGCACGTTTGAATTTTCAGTGCTATTGTAGTTCAATTGGTTAGAGCATCGGTCGATTATGATTAAAATATATTGTACAAACCAAAAAAAACTGTATAATCATCCGAAATAAATTTTCATATATGATAAGTATATTAAATATTACTGAGAGGTGGAATTCCATCATAATATTTTTATTTAAAATAAATATTTGATGATGTATTTATTTTTTGTTTAAAAGGCGACTAGTTTCGCAAAGCTTGTATGTTGGCATGAGTTAAAATATCACATCAATATGAGAGTTGCTTCCATTTCAGACGGTGGTTTCTCGCTTGGGGCAGTTGTACATTTTGTTCAACTTTTTGATGTCAATCTCACTCAGCTTTTCCCGTTGGCCGATCTTCTCCGTGGTCGACTGAAAGAGACGAACAAGTAAAAGTAAAAACGGGGGTGGAGAAAGTCAACATGGATGCGAAATTTGCGACAAATATATGCTCGGCGAGATGGTCGCCAACCTTTTGGTGGAAGAAGATATTTATTATATGAGGAGTTTGTTTGAAGGGAGTAATCAGGGAAATATGGCAGTGGCGACTCACGTGGCGGGGTTTCATGGTCCTGTGGCCGTCCAGGCTGTTGCCGTACTCGCTGTAATGCAAGATGCTGCCATAGTCGTAGTCCTGCCCGAAGTTGGTGACATCAGCTTGGCTGTACTTGTTATAGTTCTTTTCCTTTCCTGAAAATTTTATAGTTCATCGTCGTTTGTTCATGAATAGTCTGAGAGAGAATGGTTGAGGGCGTGCTGCTCGAAGATGCCCTCACCGGGCTTGATCTTGTCCCAGATGATCTCGATGTAGTCGTCCCTGTTGTAGGTGCTGTGCTCGTGGTGGAAGCCGGCGGCGTGGAGCAGCTCGTGCATGATGGTGCCGTGCCTGAAGCAGCCGGAGCCGACCTTGGCGGGAGTCAGGTTCAGGCGCTGCTCCCCTCCCACCATGCCCACGTTGGAGCTGCAGCTGCTCTTCTTTTCCGACTGCGAAAGATAAGCGATGCTCCACTATCATACCTTTCCTTTTCAATACCTTCCTCAGTCTAAACAAGTTCTCGAATGGCGAAAACTCTCACAGATAAATATAATCGTACCCCCTTTGCCGTTTTGCTATTTATGGTATAAAATTTATTTAACCCTTTGAAGTCCTCCCCCGCTAGGTTCTACCGATTTCACGTGCTTAAAAATAATTTCAGAAGTTGTTTCATAATTTTTTGCAACGTTGTCGTGATCACCCTGTAATACAGATTTGCAATACACATATATGCTATGGCATGATACTCCCATAGAATACCGAAAGCATTTTGATGATTTCATAATTATGGGTTTATGTCGTCGTGTCTTCAGTTAGACATATTTGATTTAATTATTTAACCCTTTGAGCCCCGAATTTTATCAGTATTATACATATCTGTATCGAGCGTATTTTTTTTTTGCAATTTCAATTGCATGGTAGATTTCAACAAAATAATTAAATGTATCATGCAAATAGACATTCAAATTGTAAATCACAAAAACATAGCCATTTTTTTACGTACTGAAAGTCAGAATTTTTTAAAATATTATTGAGGCGAAAAAAAAAACTGTAAATGCATCTGAATGGTAGTGATGACCTTGATAAGAATATAAATAACTTTTTTATGGTAAATAATACAAATGTGCATTATGGCGATCGCCAGCCAGCGGAGTAGAAAGGGTTAATACACATTTGCTTCATACAGAGCAAGGTTAAAGAGATTATTATTGACAAAAACAATACAAATACAATGAAGAAATTTGAAACAATGCCTCTTTCTCGTACCGCTATGGTTCATGATAATTATTTTCTGGTTGCGCAGATTTTAAGTTCTTAATAACCACAGTATGTCCAAACTGTACCACCAGTTTGAAACGCTTTTTTTGCTGTATTTATTCAAATATATATATAATAAAAAAGATTTGGGAAGTGAGGAGCAACTTCTTCAAATCATCGATCAAAGTCCGTCCTTGTTTTATAGATTGACATTTTGTATAATTATCACAAGTGACGTATATTGTAAATACTTTTATAACACGATTTCATAAAAAGGCTATGTATTTGCATACTTCTGAGTTTCTTATAAAGCGGTACGAAGTAATCGCTTTATAGACCAGGGGTGGCCAAGGCGTCGACCTGCCAAAACGACCATAAAAAACTTGCCCACCCCTGGTATATAATATATATAAATGGAAAAATAGCTGTATTTCATTTCGCCTACCTTGATTTGGACGTAGTTTTTGATGGACGAGGAGTCTCGTTTCTTGAACTCCAAGCAAGACGCGGAGTTTACTTCTTCAATGGCTTCCTCTATAGCCTTGATCTGCTCAGCGGCTAAAAAATATTAACCACGCATTGATTGGATTATTTTTATAGACCGGTGATGGCGTCGCCATCTAAGACAAAAAGGTTGAGATTTGAGTCCTTCTCTGAATGGTATGCGTTGTTAACTTAGGCTGATCAGCTGTGACTGGTATTTCTTCGCTTCGTTCTCGATGTCCAGAGACCGCAGCGGTGGTGAAAGTAATTCTTGGGAGATGACTCCCAGCTCGTTCCTGCCCCGGCTGGGCCAACCCAGAGGCGACGGTTCGATTGCTATCGAAGTAATAAATATATCCCAGCTGATCCTCCAGGGATACAAGCAGTCGAGAGTACAGCCAAATTAGTAAGACAAACGTGTTCGGTGAGTATGGAGGGCGTTGGACTCACTGTAGTCCTTGGTGGTGATGTTGTAGTAGAGGACGTTGTGAGACCACCGTCTCTTCTCGTCCCTCACGCCGTTCCTGAGGCCCGCGAACTCCGCCACCATTTCCGCCTGCTGCTCCTCCGTGAGGATGATGTCGCCCTGGAACTTGCCGCTTCTCTCCTCCTCGTTCTGCAGCGTCGCCAGCTCCGGAGTCAGCGGCTCTGAGAAACGCCGAAAATGAAAGACCGAACAATATTTCAAGGTCATCCGAAATTCAACGAGTTCCATCAAATATTGTATTTTTTGTATGTATTTTTTTTTACATTATTTGAGCTTGAAAAATTATCAATAATTCGGCGTATTTATTACGGTACAAATATTTTATTAAAACAGTGAAATAATCTGCACAGAATTTGCCAAAATCGCTACGTTCTGACAAAACCACAGTAGAGAAATATTTAGCCAAAATAATAGTATTGAAATTTGTAACAATAATATAAAATAATTTTGGCTGAATAATAAAAGTACGTTTTTTTTTATATTTGAAAATAAATGAATATTCATATTTAAAAGCAATATGTGTAAATATAATAATAATATATTTTTTTACCTTCAGGAAGTCCGTCGACGGAGTCTCTGAGAAACTTGGCATACTCCTCGACGTCCTTCGTCGACCTGCTTAGAGAAGCTGCATCAGCGCAGAGAGACCAGCATCCCAAGGTCAGGCAAACTATCGCCAGAAATTTTGTGGTGATCATCTTCTAAAAGACAAAAAAAAATACGCCAGATTCACCAATTTATCGATTCACATGTGAAGCGGAAAAAAAAACTCACTAAGCAAATTTGTGAAGATTTTAATTTAACATTTAATAAAAAGTTCTTTCCGTGTGTTGTCTCGATGAAAGTACAAATCTGATTGACGGTTTGACTTTCAAATTCGATTAATTTGAACGATCGTATTTATCACTTGAAGAATGTTGTATCACATAAATTTCAATCGATAGCACGAGCATCCTATAAAGATGCTACATTACATCATATTATAGATCATATAATCATTCCTTTTTAGATCTTTCACAATAGAAAGATATTAAATAAATAAGATAAGAAAACAATAATTTGATTTGAAGATAGAAAAATGATAAATGTAATTATTTTATTATCGATCAAACATAATTGTTTGATCAGTTCCATATGGTCACGATTCTGCGATTATTCTATATATATATATATAGTTGAAGCATATTATATGTACTATATATAGTATAAACTCATAACCTTTATTAGCGAACTAAACTTAACGAAGTAAATTTCTGAAATAATATTAAAATAGTTAAAAAAATAACTTTGATTCCACCAATGTATCTTCGTTCGCAATGCAGATGACCTTGAACATTTGGGGGACAGTTGCAAACAGTTTATAAGGCAGCTATATAAATATATATATATATATATATATAATTTTTTTATCATACAAGTGTCGTTATAAATAATAAGAAAAATAAGGATAATCAGAGAACAAAAAAGATTTTCACAAACATATAGGAATAGTCAAAGAAATAAAGAGCCAATCATAAAATATAAAATGGCAATGTTATAAATAAAGGGATACAGTAGTTTAAAGCCACTTTAGTTTTCCACCATGAGGTTAATATATTAAAAAAATGTATATAATATTTTTTAAAAGCTGATTTTCAGCACATATACATTAAAATGGTGCTGGAGAGGGGAAATGATTAAACCATAATGTCTCTTTAAAACAACACATAAATTATTACTTTCTAAAAAAACTATGCAGAATTTAGTTAATATATTATCTCTATGGCTATTTTTATAAAATTGTATAAGCGTTTGAATCGCTTCCTAAATATTTTTTTGAACAATTGTTAATATTATTTTTCTTGATAAAACTCATCCAGGGTGGAGTATGTTCAGCAAAATGGTCACCAACCTCCTTTAAGAAGAGGCTCTTGAAGAATTTATTGTATTTATTATTCACAAGTGGGTAATACACATTAAACCAGCGTGTCGGTGAGGCGTAAAGCTGCTTCTGGACAATTTCAAACTAGGCGACACTCGATTATCGCCATGTTAATCTTGCTTGTCTGGAGTGGTCGGATTACCGTTTTGGGTCTATTGCAGCAATGCGGAGTTGAAGAATTTTATCTCCAAGGTCCAGGGCAAGGCGTTTTGGGAAGTATATAAACCCTGCAACGTCTCAGGAAGTCATCAGTTACAGGAAGTCACCAGTCATCAGGCAGATCTTCTCTACTTGCTCCACTGTGCGGTAAGATAACCAGCCAAGAAAATAAATAAACATTTATTAGAAGATATTGGCTGTCGCTTTTCTCCTAACTCCAACTGGTTAGACTTGTAGTGTGTTTTCTTGTAGTTTCCTGCTGCATCATGCTGTCCATGAAGTGCTCGCTGCTCGTGCTGCTGGCGGCCGCCGCAGTACTCGGAGGCATCACCAAGACCAGGGAGGAGATCGAAGAGTACAGGAAGTTCCTGCGTGACTCCCAGAATGGAAAATACGAGCGTGAGTGATATGATGATGAGATTCTTGCATCGGATAATGATGGTTTCTATTGCTAGCTTGTCATGGGAAAAAAAATGGTGTTTCTGCAGCGCCCCTGAGCCGGGAGATAGAACTGGAGCAGGGAGCGTGGGAGCGCAGCGGCAAGTTCGAGGGGGACATCATGCTCACCGAGGAGCAGCAGCAGGAGCTGGTGGACGTCTTCTCTGGCAATAGGAACGCCATCCATATAGTCAAGCGCCTCTGGCCCAACCGCACCCTCTACTACAACATCAGCACCGAGTACTTCTGTAAGTCCAGCATTCATTCTCAGTTGTGTGTTACTTGCTTCATCAAGCTTCGAGAGGCTTCGTGAATTTATATATATTATATATACGACAGGGGTGGCCAAAGCTGCGATCGCGTAACTGTTATGCACACACCTCTGATGTCCGCCCCACATCAATTCATAGTCAATCCTTCTATAACGCGGTACTTTTATAACACGATTTCATATGAAATCAATTTTTTGACTAAACAAAAATGAATAAACTTGATTTATAGTAATCGTTTTATAGGAGGGTTGACTGTATAGACCAGGGGTGGCCAAGTGTCTGATGCCAACCCCACATCAACTAATTACTTTGTGAGAAGAAACGTTTAAAATAACTTGCTTTGGAATATGTATTATTTATTACCTATGTTTATTTTAAATTTAAACTTATTATTGGCTTTTCTTACGATCACCTAACACAAGAGACGTTAGTAGACCGTCGCCTATAATTTAAAAAATAAACGTCGGCCGTAGTGATAAAAAGTGGGTGGCAAGTTGTTAGTGAGAGAGAGGGGTAACAATTGTCAGATTTTGTTGTCTTTAAAAATATGTTCAAGGTCAAATGCATTGCGAACGTCGTCGCTGGGGCGAGGGCAAAGCTCGTCTCGATTATTTCGATTTTATTTCAGACGGAAGCGACATAATCGACATCGAAGATGCCATGACGGAGCTAAGCGATAAAACCTGCATCAACTTCGTTCAAAGGACAGAGAATGACCCCAACTGGGTCCAGATCAAGGTGACCACACGTGGAACATTTTATTTATTCATAACGTGATGTGATTGTGACAATCTGTGCAAACACTGTAGTTAGATTTTTGAATCCGTTATTATGCGTTGATTCGGTTTCTTGGGATATATATATTGTGTCTCTTCAGGGCTTCAACGGGGGCTGCTCCTCCTACGTAGGAATCGTAGGCCGCGGTCAGACGCTGAACTTGGAGCCAGATAGCTGCCTCGGCTTCGGGACGATCGCGCACGAGCTCATGCATGCCCTCGGCTTCTACCACCAGCAGACCGCCGCCGAGAGGGACGATTACGTGAACATCGTCTGGGAAAAGATCAGGCCGGGTGAGTGGCACGCGGTAGACCCTCATCCAGTGGAGCGCCTGAAACTTTCGCCACTTTTCAGGGTGCACCCCGATTATCCAATATACCAGTTGAAATCATCAAATTAGTATAATAGCTTACAACTAGTAACGCTACTGCCCTTGTTTTTATACAATTTTCAAGACACATTACCTTACCTTCACTATTTTCCCAAAATCTATTGGATTTGTGGTTACCATAGTATATTTTTAAAAATATACTATGGTAAGTAACTGTAATACGTTTTGGAGTCACTCTGTACTAGACTTTTAAAACAATTTATTCTGTATTATTGGATGAACGCTACTTTTAGGGTGCTTGACTGAAAGGTATCATTTCTATTGCCAGGTAAAACCTCCAACTTCAGGAAGGAAACTGGATCATTGAGCTTCGGCGTGGAGTACGACTACGGCAGCGTCATGCATTACTCCAAATACGCCTTCAGCATCGACCGAAACTACACCCTCTACCCCATCAAGGTACTATAACAAGATTACTCCTACGCGCTTACAACGTCACCCTTCATTTTTAAAACGCTTCGGTCCAAGTACTGAGGCTATCTTCCGGGAATCAATTTTGAAAACTCTTTTAATGTTGGTTTGAGAATTTCAATTGCTTCCCCAGCGAGACGGTCATATTTCCCGTTGGCTGAAACTTTGGTTTTGCTTATGTACTCGTAAGCAATGCAAAATAGGATACGAAGTGTGTAAAAGTCTTAGTCAAGTATATTTGTGTTCAAATTCATACATGAATTAATAAATACAGCGTGAATACAGCAACTCAAAAAAACAGTTGTCAGGCATGGAAACCATTATTCTCGCTTCCAACGGGTAGAAGGCTTTGTACCAGATATCAAACAATAAATATATAACACTTAAAATGATGCTTCTGTTGCAGCCCACGACTCAGGTGATCGGCCAGCGTGACAACCTGAGCGAGTCTGACATCAAGAAGCTGAACATCCTGTACCGCTGTCCAGGCTACGAGGATTTCTTCAACCAAACCGTCGGCGAGTACCCTTGAAACCATCCACTGACCAAATATATTCAATCTGAAAGTCACCAAGTAATCGCTTATCATCTATAATTGAACTTAAAAGCATTGATATATTTTGACATTGTATTGTTTTGATTTTGATTAGTTTATTGCATTCAAAATAATCTTTTATTTTACAGTACTTAAAATTTTTATATTACAGTATTTAGTTGAAATGTATTAGAATTTTATTTCATTCTTATATTGTACAGTTTTTAATGGTTTTCAAGGCTATTATTGATTGTATTTTAGTTGCACAGACTTTTTATTGCACTTTTATATTGTACAATATTTGATTATTTTCACGGTGATACTTAAATGTACTTTAGTTGCAATCTATTGTTATTTCATTGCATTCTTATATTTTAGATTATTTAATCATTTTCAAATTCGTTATTTATTAACTTGTTTATCGTATTAAAAATATTTAAATAAATTATTTTAGTGTACATTTTAAAATCATTTGAACTAAAAATAATACAATAAGCTTTAGCATTGTCTTTGAAAGTAAAGGTTTGTATAAAACATTTCATTGTATTCCAATATTGTAGATACTATTTATTTATTTTGTTCAAAAATATACTTAAATTATAATTTATTGATATTTTATTTACACACCCCTACATTGTACAACATAAAATTAAAAACATTTTTAAATTTACCTTATTTGTTGTTTATATAAAAATCAATTCAAATTCTTAATTTTATATTACTAAGCCATTTTAATAATCATTCAACTAAAATAATCCTTGGTACTCACTTACTAACATTTTTTATATATATTTATGGTGCTATTCAAAGTGCTTTAATGATTTAAAAATGGGACTAGGTTTCTATTTAAATATATATATATATAAATATATATATATATATATATATATATATATATATATATATATATATATATATATATACTTTTAAAGGGTGCTTCTGAATTAGGACGAGCTGATTAATAGTATATCATTCTTCACGTGCTGCCGTCAGAGTACTAACGCCTCCGTTGTCAACCGTGTGGCCCTCGAGACTCTAAGAAGAGTGTTTCGTACTTTACTTTCAAAAGGTGGCTCATTTCACCACTGCGGTCGGTTTGCCGTAAATCAGGCGCTTCTCATATAGAAGAGGGTGCAACATATTTATTTTATTTATCATTATAGCAATAGTAGCTTTAAATGCCAAGTCGAAAGGTCTCTAACGAATTCGGTATCGCCCTGCATATGTAAATGTGCAACCTGGATATTTTAAAATTTCTTTTTAAGATAACCTATCGCAAAACTTACCGCTTGTCCAGATGTTCCCAAGGTTCAAGTTTAATTGATTTGTTTTGCTTTCTACCAAAATGATAATTATCATATGAATAACTTAGGGTTATCCGAATGTCATTGTCACAGTTAATGCGCCGGCGGCTCCGCAGCTGCGGTGCAGGCTGGGTTTTATTTTTAAATTTTTTATTATTAGTACTATAATATTATTTGTTGATTACTGGTATAACTACTATAGAGAGAATATCCTATAAAAAGTCAATCACAATTTGAAATTCAGTATATAAGCATATGTGGTCGAGGCAGAAGTCCACTCCGTGTTATGGACGTGCACACTTCCAATGACCCTGCAATAAAAACATGTTGGGAATTCAGGCCGGGTATCCGGGGTCTTGGATATATAATCTGGTCAACATTTCAGATATTTCTCAGTGCATACTTGTACGTGCAATATTGTTTGGCTGCTTTCAAGGTAACTATATTTATTTTTAGTAATTGTTGATGTAACATTAAATATATGACATTGATATTTTTGATAATGTAATATGATAGATTAAAATTATCAACCACCAAATTGTCACCAACTTTCTCTGAAAAAGGGCACCTGACTAAACCTTACCTTTCCTAAACTTCTTGATTTTAATAAAATATAACTTCTTGCAATTATTTAGTAATGATTAATATGCAAAAGATACGGTGATGCTTCTAAATTATTTATTTTATTAAATGATCTTTTGTATGAAGTATTGATGGGCACATAAATGTTAATAGTTTTCTGTTGTATAATATTATTACATACTAAGATAAGAAGTTATAATTTGGTTGCCGGGCAATGGGTTTTAGAAGAGATATTTTTTATTAACTGATGATTGAAATGAAATAATTATTGAATCTGCATTTTTATGCATATAAATATTCATCTTGAAAACAGTAATGTAAAAAACTGATTCTCGTTCATAAGTCATTATTATATTATAATATAAACTATCACTTTCTGTTAAAAACACTGACTGTATATATCTCTTAATCAGATGTTTTTGAATGAAATAAATTATTTTGTAAAATAATTACAAGAAAATAATGTAACTAAAAAGACAATTTGAGTTAGTATAGAAGCAAATTACTTGACTTGAGATATTTTTAATAAATTGATTTTATGTTTACAGATGTTCAAAATGCGATCATCCAGTGTGATCCTCATGATATTTTTGTGGACTGCTGTCAGAGCAGATATTCCTAGCTGCGTCAGCATAGGCGACCAGTCCTACCGTGTCACTGAAATAATTTCAGGCCATTATTTTTATCGCAATATTCTTATCGATGACAACAACAATATATATACAGTAGAATATTATACTGATGAACTACAGGTTTTGGAGAATAATGGAACCAAGCTAGAGCCTGTACCAGGTAAGCCCAAAACATTTCATCACTTACTGCTTCAAGACACTTTAAAGTAATCTCCACCATCCATTCCCCGCGGATGCCTTAAGCAGGATCAGAGCAGTGGGTGGAACGGTGCTCGTGCTGTGCCAGGGGTGGTGTGTTGTTATTTTATTTCAGAGTTTGTATGTCAGTGGTGATCGAGATCATGAGACTCCGGCTCAAAAATTGCTGAATATTTAGCTTCATAATAAGTGCATTGTTATAGGAATACCCAGGGGAGTAACGGTGCAGCACATAATTATGGATAATTCAGGAGATATTCTAGTCGCTACGGATAAGGATGGCATTTATAAATATTCTCCGGGAAAATGTAAAGCCACTTTATATCATGACACGGTAAGTAACATTTTCAATAGTGGCGCGTCCAAGAAATACACTCAATATGTGAAGCTGTATTATAAGTTAAAACCATTCGTTCACAGAAGTTGGATTTCATTTATTTTGGTATATCTCGAAATGGAACAATATATGCAAATGACAATGAAGATAAAAGTCTGAATTCTATAAATGGCGACGAGATTACAAAGGTGCCAGGCATTGACAATATCGAGCGATTTGCATTCACAAGTGATGATGACATTTACAACTATAATACGGAAACAGATAAAGTTACTTTAAGCCGTGCTGGACACCCGGAAGAAAAATCTCCTGTGGGTTAGTAAATCAACTCTACAAGATTAAATTTATATTTATGGTTTGAACTGATTCTTTTTAATGAACGAAGTTTTAAAAAGCTTTAAAATTTCTAATGGGAATATATATTTCATCAGTAACGTTGCTCAACTTCGAAATGTATTGAATACTGAGTAAATGTTTAATACAGATTATTGTACTTGTATTTTCAATTATTGTTGCAGATTTCTCGGGAGTGAGGCTATTGCAGATGTCTTATGACAAAAAAACCAACAAGATATTTGCGTGTACCGTAGAGGGCTTATACTACTTGACTCCACCTTCCAAAGTTTTCAGTTATGAAAAAGATTTTGGGGTAGTAGAATCAATAGGCTACGATAAAAATAATAATATTTACCTGGGTGTAGAGATGCAAAAGCTGCTGAAGCTAGAACCGGTGCCTTCTTGCACCTTGTAAAATTCAAACCAGCGGTGAAATTGAAGATAAAAATATAAATCAAAAATGAATACAATGCACAAGATGAAGTTATAGGAACAAATGATGAATTTAATATGGACACAACATTTTTTTTTGTTAATAAAATGTACTTGAGAAATATGAGATCATGAATAAAACCTAGAGTCGAGTGCTGCCTGCTTTTGTAAAAACACCCAAAAACCTCTCACTGCCCCCTGTCAGCTACATCAGAGCTCAGATAACCTGGACGAGAAGTTTATAGGTGTGAGTGAAGGTTATCACAAGCTCGGCGACCGCGTGGTCACAATTAAAACTAGAGCTTTACTCAATTAGTATCCGTATCACTCTTGATGCTCCTGTGGATTCCCAACCGTGGGAAGCGGAGACAGCTGCTACCTCCAGCAAGAGAAACCCTGTTAGGCATTGCTTGTAATGCAAATTAATCTAAAAATATATTAATATATCTTACTTCAAAACTCATTGAAATGGATATACAAACCAAAAGATGAAAACATTCCAATGATACAACATTTATAAACATTCCAGCACAAATTCAAAAACAAATGGATAGATGAAAAAAATAAATTAAAATATCTACTTGAAGTTGCACATAAAAATTTCCCGTGTGCTTTTCATTTAAATACATAATGTGACAATTTCATTTTTAATTTGACAATCGTCTCATATTAGTGGTAAAACTCCGGCAAAAAAATTCCCTTTTAATAGTCAAGCACAATCGTGCTATTACCACGGTAATATTAACACGGTAAGTAATATCTCCAACAGTGGTGTATTTGAAAAATAGACACAATAAATAGTGAAATAAGCAAATACTTTCGTCACAGGAGAATAAAATACTTAAACTCGGTATGTCCCGGAATGGAAGTATATATGGAGCCAGCTTTGCAGATTATTGGCTTTATTCTATAAACAACGACGAGGTTACGATGGTGCCAGGCAACGTCGAAGCCGATCGTTTTGCACTAACCAGTGACGGTGACCTTTACAGCTCTAACAGGGAAACAGAAAAATTCACTCTGAGCCACGCTGAACAGCTGGAAAAAACATCTCCTGTGGGTAAGTAGATACTTTTGAATTAAATAAACCATTTTAACTGATTCAGATCCAAAATTGTAAGAAACAATGAAATGCTGCAGTGAAAAGTTTAATCAATTATATAATATTCTATTAAGCAATTATATTTAAACTTGTTTTGAAAAACTTTAAAGTTATTAGTGGAAGTAAATATATTTTTCAGTCACACTGCTGAAATTCGAAATGTGCTGAATATTGAGTTAATGTTATTGTACATAGGTTTTTGAAATGTTTATTGTTGCAGATTTACCTGGAGTGAGTGTATTACACATATCTTACGACAAAGAAACCAACAAGGTATTTGTGCTCACCGTAGAAGGCTTGTACTACTTGACTCCACCTTCCAAAGTTTTTAGTAAAGTAAAAGATTTTGGGGTAGTAGCAGCAATAGGCTACGACAAAAATAAAAACATTTACCTGGGTACATCAACTAAAAAAGTGCTGAAGCTAGAGCCGGTGCCTTCTTGTACTTTGTAAAATTCAAACTAGCGGTGAATTGAAGTTGAAAATACTCATCAAAAGTGAAGAAAATGCACAAGATGAAATTATAGGAAAGAATGATGAATTCAATATGGAAACAACGGTTTTTTTGTAAATAAAATGTACTTGAGAAATATGAGTTCATGAATAAAACCTACAAATTCTAGTTCTACCCTCCTTTTGTAAGACATCCACAAACCTCTCACTGCCCCCATTCGCAGATATCGAAGCTCTGATAACCTGGATGAGAAGTTTGTAGGTGTAAGTGAAGGTTATCACAAGCTCGGCGACAGCATGGTCACAATTAAAATTAGAGCTTTACTCACTTAGTGTCCGTATCACTCTCAGCTCCTGTGGATTCTCAACCGTGGGAAGCGGAGGCAGTCGCCACCTCCAGCAAGAGAAACCCCAGTGAGGTTTCTTGCAATGCAGATTAATTAAAAAATATATCCAACTTCAGCACCGAGTACTTCTGTAAGTTCAGCATTCAATCTCAGTTGTGTGTGACTTGCTTCCTCAAGCTTCGAGAGGCTTCGTGAATTTATATACGACAGAGGTGGCCAAAAGTGGTATGATATGCACACATCTCTGATGCCCGCCCCACATCAACTCATAGTCAATCCTTCTATAACGCGGTACTTTTATAACACGATTTCATATAAAATCAATTTTTAGACTAGACAAAAATGAATAACTTGATTTATACGTATTTAAATACTTCTGAGTTTCTTAGAGCGCGATTTCCATATAAGGGGTGGCCAAGTGTCTGATGCCAACCCCACATCAACTACTTTGTGAGAAGAAACGTTTAAAATAACTTGATTTTGAATATTTATTATTTATTACCTTTGTTTATTTTAAATTTAAACATATTATTGGCTTTTCTTACGATCACCTAACCGATCCTAGACCGTCGCGTATAATTCAAAAAATAAATGTCGGCCATAGTGATAAAAATTTTGACCACCCCTGATATACGAGTGAGCGGCAAGTTGTTAGCGAGAGAGAGGGGTAACAATTGTCAGATTTTGTTGTCTTTAAAATTATGTTCAAGGTCAAATGCATTGCGAACGTCGTCGCTGGGGCGAGGGCAAAGCTCGTCTCGATTATTTCGATTTTATTTCAGACGGAAGCGACATAATCGACATCGAAGATACCATGACGGAGCTAAGCGAAAAAACCTGCATCAACTTCGTTCAAAGGACAGAGAATGACTCCAACTGGGTCCAGATTAAGGTGACGTAATTGTGACAATCTGGTTCAGTTTCTTGGGTGTCGCGTTGCTGCAAGAACCATCTTCAATGTTCCCAGCACGAGGGTATACACCCTGAGCATCGTAACATCCACAAAAGCCGATCAGATCATTGGGACGGCGCGAGTGAAGGGTTGGCTTGTGTCTCCACAGGGCTTCGACGGGGGCTGTGGAGTAGTACGTAGGAATCACAGGCCGCAGTCAGACGCTGAACTTGCAGCCAGATAGCTGCCTCCGCTTCGGTGTAAAAGACTTAGTCAAGTATATTTATGTTCAAATTCATACATGAATTAATAAATACAGCGTGAATACAGCAACACAAAAAAAAAGTTGTCAGGCATGAAAACCATTATTCTCGCACCGGCCAACGGGTAGAAGGCTTTGTACAAGATATCAAACAATAAATATATAACACTGCAAATGATGCTCCTGTTGCAGCCCACGACTCAGGTGATCGGCCAGCGCGACAACCTGAGCGAGTCTGACATCAAGAAACTGAACATCCTGTACCGCTGTCCAGGCTATGAGGATTTCTTCAACCAAACCGTCGGCGAGTACCCCTGAAATCATCCACTGACCAAATATATTCAATCTGAAAGTCACCAAGTAATCGCTTATCATCTATAATTGAACTTAAAAGCATTGAAATCTTTTGACGTTGTATTGTTTTGATTTTAGTTAGTTTATTGCATTCAAAGTAATCTTATATTTTACAGTATTTAAAATTTTTATATTACAGTATTTAGTTGAAATGTATTAGAATTTTATTTTAATGATTTTCATGGCAATTTTTGACTGTATTTTAGTTGCACAGACGTTTTATTGCACTTTTATATTGTAAAATATTTAATTATTTTCACAGTGATACTTAAATGTACTTTAGTTGCAATCTATTGTTATTTCATTGCATTCGTATATTGTAGACTTTTTAATCATTTTCAAATTAATTATTTTTTAACTTACTTGTTATTGCAATTTTTTGATATTTAAATAAATTATATTAGTGTACATTTTAAAATAATTTAAACCAAAAATAATATAATACATTTTAGCATTGTCTTTAAAAGTAAAGGTTGGTATTTATAATTTATTGATATTTTATTTACACACCCCTACATTGTACAACATACAGTTAAAAATATTTTTTAATTTAACTTATTTATTGTTTAAATAAAAATCAATCAGCTATTTTTAAAATCATCCATTCAATTTAAAAAAATCCTTAGTCCTTCCTAACATTTTTTATGTATATTTATGCCTATTGTATATAATACACATATTTGCATTAACAAAGTGCTTCAATGATTTAAAAATGGGACTAGGTTTCTATTAAAATATATATTTATATATATACTTTTAAAGGGTGCTTCTGAATTAGAACAAGCCGATAAATAGTATATCTTTCTTTGCGCGCTGGCGTCAGAGTCAACCTCCGTGCTCAACCGTGTGGCCCTCGAGACTCTATGAAGAGTGTTTCGTACTACACTTGCAAAACGCGGTTTATTTCACCACTGCAGGCGGTTTTCCGTAAATCAGGCGCTTCTCATATAGAAGAGGGTGCAACATGTTTATTTTATTTATCATTATAGCAATAGTAGCTTTGAATGTCAAGTCGAAAGGTCTCTAACGAATTCGGTATCGCCCTGTATATGTAAATTTATTTTATATATTATATAATACATGTTTGATAAAAAAATCTCTTTCGAATAATATAAATGTGCAACCTGAATATTTTAAAATTTCTTTTTAAGATAACCTATCGCAAAACTTACCGCTTGTCCAGATGTTCCCAAGGTTCAAGTTTAATTGATTTGTTTTGCTTTCTACCAAAATGATAATTATCGTATGAATAACTTAGGGTTATCCGAATGTCATTGTCACAGTTAATGTGCCGGCGGCTCCGCAGCTGCGGTGCAGGCTGGGTTTTAATTTTAAAATTTTTATTATTAGTACTATAATATTATTTGTTAAATACTGGTAAAACTACTGTAGAGAGAATATCCTATAAAAAGTCAATCACAATTTGAAATTCAGTATATAAGCATATGTGGTCGAGGCAGAAGTCCACTCCGTGTTATGGACGTGCACACTTCCAATGACCCTGCAATAAAAACATGTTGGGAATTCAGGCCGGGTATCCGGGGTCTTGGATATATAATCTGGTCAACATTTCAGATATTTCTCAGTGCATACTTGTACGTGCAATATTGTTTGGCTGCTTTCAAGGTAACTATATTTATTTTTAGTAATTGTTGATGTAACATTAAATATATGACATTGATATTTTTGATAATGTAATATGATAGATTAAAATTATCAACGAGCAAATTGTCACCAACTTTCTCTGAAAAAGGGCACCTGACTAAACCTTACCTTTCCTAAACTTCTCGATTTTAATAAAACAAAACTTCTTGCAATTATTTAGTTATGATTAATATGCAAAAGATACGGTGATGCTTCTAAATTATTTATTTTATTAAATGATCGTTTGTATGAAGTATTGATGGGCACATAAATGTTAATAGTTTTCTGTTGTATAATATTATTACATACTAAGATAAGAAGTTATAATTTGGTTGCCGGGCAATGGGTTTTAGAAGAGATATTTTTTATTAACTGATGATTGAAATGAAATAATTATTGAATCTGTATTTTTATGCATATAAATATTCATCTTGAAAACAGTAATGTAAAAAACTGATTCTCGTTCATAAGTCATTATTATATTATAATATAAACTATCACTTTCTGTTAAAAACACTGACTATATATATTTCTTAATCAGATGTTTTTGAATGAAATAAATTATTTTGTAAAATAATTACAAGAAAATAATGTAACTAAAAAGACAATTTGAGTTAGTATAGAAGCAAATTACTTGACTTGAGATATTTTTAATAAATTGATTTTATGTTTACAGATGTTCAAAATGCGATCATCCAGTGTGATCCTCATGATATTTTTGTGGACTGCTGTCAGAGCAGACATTCCTAGCTGCGTCAGCATAGGCGATCAGTCCTATCATGTTACTGAAATAATTTCAGAGCATTATATTACTGACAATATTCTTATCGATGACAACAACAATCTATACGTAATGGACTTTATCACTGATCATCTACTTATTTTAAAGAATAATGGAACCAAGCTAGAGTTTGTAACAGGTAATCCCAAAACATTACATCACTTACTGCTGTAAGATATTTTAAATTGTCTTGAGCCTCACACCGCCTATGGTAGGGGTCAGAGCGGTGGGTGGAGCAGCGCTCGCGCTGTGCCAGGGGGTGGTGTGTTGTTATTTCACTTCAGAGCTAATATTTTTCAATGATTTTATAGGAATACTCGAAAATGTAAGATTGAATGACATAATCATGGATAATTCAGGAGATATTATAGTCGCCACGGCAAAGCAAGGCATCTATAAATATTCTCCGGGAGATAGTTCAACCACCTTATATCATGACACGGTAAGTAATATTTCCAACAGTGATGTATTTGAAAAATAGACACAATAAATAGTGAAATATGTAAATACTTTCGTCACAGGAGAATAAAATCCTTAAACTCGGTATGTCCCGGAATGGAAGTATATATGGAGCAAGCTCTACAGATTATTGGCTGTATTCTATAAACGACGACGAGGTTACGATGGTGCCAGGCAACATCGAAGCCGATCGTTTTACACTAACCAGTGACGGTGACCTTTACAGCTCTAACAGGGAAACAGATAAATTCACTCTGAGCCTCACTGGACAGCTGGAAAAAACATCTCCTGTGGGTTAGTAGATACTTTTGAATTAAATAAACCATTTTAACTGATTCAGATCCAAAATTGTAAGAAACAATGAAGTGCTGCAGTGAAAAGTCTGATCAATCAGATAATATTCTATTAAGAAATTATATTTTAACTTGTTTTGAAAAACTTTAAAGTTATTAGTGGAAGTAAATATACTATATAATAGTCACACTGCTAAAATTCGACATGTGCTGAATATTGAGTTAATGTTTTTAAAATGTTTATTGTTGCAGATTTACCTGGAGTGAGGGTATTACACATGTCTTATGACAAAGAAACCAACAAGGTATTTGCGTGCACCGTAGAAGGCTTGTACTACTTGACTCCACCTTCCAAAGTTTTTAGTAAAGTAAAAGATTTTGAGGTAGTAGCAGCAATAGGCTACGACAAAAATAAAAACATTTACCTGGGTACATCAACTAAAAAAGTGCTGAAGCTAGAGCCGGTGCCTTCTTGTACTTTGTAAAATTCAAACTAGCGGTGAATTGAAGTTGAAAATACTCATCAAAAGTGAATAAAATGCACAAGATGAAATTATAGGAAAGAATGATGAATTCAATATGGAAACAACGATTTTTTTGTAAATAAAATGTACTTGAGAAATATGAGTTCATGAATAAAACCTACAAATTCTAGTTCTACCCTCCTTTTGTAAGACATCCACAAACCTCTCACTGCCCCCATTCGCAGATATCGAAGCTCTGATAACCTGGACGAGAAGTTTGTAGGTGTAAGTGAAGGTTATCACAAGCTCGGCGACAGCATGGTCACAATTAAAACTAGAGCTTTACTCAATTAGTGTACGTATCACTCTCAGCTCCTGTGGATTCTCAACCGTGGGAAGCGGAGGCAGTCGCCACTTCCAGCAAGAGAAACCCTAGTGGGGTTTCTTGCAATGCAGATTAATTAAAAAATATATTAATATATCCAGCTTCAAAACTCATTAAAATGGATATACAAAACAAAAAGATAAAAACATTGTATTGATATGATCGAGGCAGAAGTCCACTCCGTGTCACAGACGTGGACACTCCCAATGGCTGTGCAACGGAAACATATTGGGAAGCCATGGGAATATTGGGAAGGCTGGGCTGGTCTCTTGGTTATATAAGGTGATAAACATTTCAGATATTTCCCAGTTCACACTTGTACGCGCTGCATCGTTTGTCTGCTTTCAAGGTAAATACATTTATTTTTAGTAATTATTGATAGTAGTATTAAATATATGACATAAGTGTTTTTGATAATTTCCACTGAGAGCTTCTTGGTTTTATTAAAACAATACTCTTTGCAATTATAAAGTTCTGTTTATGATAAAAAAAACATACAGTGATTCTTCTTAATTATTTATTTTACAAAGTGATAGCTTCTATTATGATTTGTCTGTTGTATAATAATATTTTAAGATAAGACTTTATAATTCAGTTGTCGGGAAAAAACTTTCATAAGATATGCATTTCTTAACTAACGATCAATTATTGAATTTGCTGAATACGTAGTGCATCGGTACTGTTCTTGCATTTAACAAACTGATTCTCGTTAATAAGAGTGACAATTATAATTTAAACTATTACTTTTAGTTGAAAACACTAACTGTACTTATCTCGTAATGAGACGTTTTTGAATAAAACAAACTATTTGAAAAATATTTATTTCAAAATAGTGTTGTTAGAAAGAGAGTCTGAGCAAATTACTAAACTTTAGATATTTTTAATTAATCTATTTTATGTTTACAGATGTTCAAAATGCGATCATCCAGTGTGATCCTCATGATATTTTTGTGGACTGCTGTCAAAGCAGACATTCCCCGCTGCGTCAGCATCGGCGACCAGTCCTATCGTGTCACTGAAATAATTTCAGGCCAATATTTTTATCGCAATATACTTATCGATGACAACAACAATATATACACAGTAGAATTTTACAGTGGTCAACTACAAGTTTTGAAGAATAATGGAACCAAGCTAGAGCCTGTACCGGGTAAGACCAAAACATTTCTTCACTTACTGCTCCAAGACACTTTAAAATAATCTCCACCACCCACTCCCCGCGGATGTATTAAGCAGGATCAGAGCAGTGGGTGGAACGGTGCTCGTGCTGTGCCAGCGGTGGTGTGTTGTTATTTTTTTCCAGAGTTTGTATGTCAGTGGTGATCGAGATCATGCGACTCCAGCTCATAAATTGCTGAATATTTAGCTTCATAATAATTGAATTGTTATAGGAATACCCGAGGGAGTAAGGGTGCTGTACATAATTATGGATAATTCAGGAGATATTCTAGTCGCCACGGAAAAGCGAGGTATTTATAAATATTCTCCAGGAGAAAGTTCAGCCACCTTATATCATGACACGGTAAGTAACATTTTCAATAGTGGCTTCAATAGTCCAAGAAATACACTCAATATGTGAATCTGTATTATAAGTAAAAACCATTCGTTCACAGAAGTTGGATTTCATTTATTTTGGTATATCTCGAAATGGAACAATATATGCAAATGACTATCAAGATCAGAGTCTGAATTCTATAAATGACGACGCAGTTACAATAGTGCCAGGCATTGAAAATATGGATCGATTTGCATTCACAAGTGATGATGACATTTACAACTATAATACCGGAACAGATAGAGTCACATTGAGCCGTGCTGGACACCTGGATGAAAAATATCCTGTGGGTTAGTAAATCAACTCTACTACAACATTGAATTTATATTTAAGGTTTGAACTGATACTGTTGAATGAACAAAGTTTTAAAAAGCTTTAAAATTTCTAATGGGAATAAATATTTATTCAGTAACGTTGCTCAACTTTGAAATGTATTGAATATTGAATAAATGTTTAATACAGATTATTGTACTTGTATTTTCAAATGTTTATTGTTGCAGATTTCTCGGGAGTGAGGCTATTGCAGATATCTTATGAAAAAAAAACCAACAAGATATTTGCATGTACCGTAGATGGCTTATACTACTTGACTCCACCTTCCAAAGTTTTCAGTTATGAAAAAGATTTTGGGGTAGTAGCATCAATAGGCTACGATAAAAACAATAATATTTACCTGGGTGTAGGGATGGAAAAGTTGCTGAAGCTAGAACCGGTGCCTTCTTGCACCCTGTAAAATTCAAACCAGCGGTGAAATTGAAGATAAAAATATAAATCAAAAATGAATACAATGCACAAGATGAAGTTATAGGAACAAATGATGAATTTAATATGGACACAACATTTTTTTTTGTTAGTAAAATGTACTTGAGAAATATGAGATCATGAATAAAACCTACAGAGTCGAGTGCTGCCTGCTTTTGTAAAAACACCCAAAAACCTCTCACTGCCCCCTGTCAGCTACATCAGAGCTCAGATAACCTGGACGAGAAGTTTATAGGTGTGAGTGAAGGTTATCACAAGCTCGGCGACCGCGTGGTCACAATTAAAACTAGAGCTTTACTCAATTAGTATCCGTATCACTCTTGATGCTCCTGTGGATTCCCAACCGTGGGAAGCGGAGGCAGCCGCTACCTCCAGATGTAATGAAGATTAATCTAAAAATATATTCATATATCTCACTTCAAAACTCATTGAAATGGATATACAAACAAAAAAATGAAAACATTGTAATGATACAACATTTTTAAACACCCCAGCACAAATTCAAAAACAAATGGATAGATGAAAAAAATAAATTAAAATATCTACTTGAAGTTGCACATAAAAATTTCCCGTGTGCTTTTCATTTAAATACATAATGTGACAATTTCATTTTTAATTTGACAATCGTCTCATATTAGTGGTAAAACTCCCGCAAAAAAATTCCCTTTTAATAGTCAAACACAATATCCATAAATATATCCATTTCACGTTCAGTATGTAAACTAATATGGTCGGGAAAGAAGTCCACTCCGTGTCACAGACGTACACACTCCCAATGGCTCTGCAACGGAAAAATGTTGGGAAGCCAGGCCGGCCTGGTTTCTTGGGTATATAAGGCGGTAAACGTTTCAGATATTTCTCTGTTCACGCTTGTACTCCTTGGATTATTTGTCTGCTTTCAAGGTTAATATATTTATTTTTAGTAATTATTGATTGCAGCATTAAATATATGACATAAGTGTTTTTTATAATTTTCACTGATAGCTTCTGGATTTTAATAAAACAATACTCTTTGCAATTATAAAGTTCTGTTTAAGATTATAAAACTCAGTGATACTTCTAAATTATAAATTTTATGGGCACATAATATTAATAGTTTTGCCTGTTGAATAATAATAAGAATAATTCAGAAGAAATGCATTTCTTAGCCAATGAATTTGAATTTTTATGCATACAAATATAAATCTAGAATACATAGTGCATCGGTCCTTAAAATTAAAATATAAGATAATTTAAACTTTTTAAAAAATATTACTTTCTTCTAAAAACACTGTTTTAATGTCTCAATGATATATGTTTGAATGAAACAAATTATTTTGATTATAAGAAAATAATGTTTTAACAAAGATATAATAGTAGCAAATAATAAAAATTTTAATTAATTCATTTTATGTTTACAGATGTTCAAAATGCGATCATCCAGTGTGATCCTCATGATATTTTTGTGGACTGCTGTCAGAGCAGACATTCCTAGCTGCGTCAGACTTGGCGACCAGTCCTACCGTGTCACTGAAATAATTTCAGGCCATTATTTTTATCGCAATATTCTTATCGATGACAACAACAACATATACACAGTAGAATTTTACAGTGATCAACTACAGGTTTTGAAGAATAATGGAACCAAGCTAGAGCCTGTACCAGGTAAGCCCAAAACATTTCATCAATTACTGCTCCAAGACACTTTAAAGTAATCTCCACCACCCATTCCCCGCGGATGCCTTAAGCAGGACCAGAGCAGTGGGTGGAACGGTGCTCGTGCTGTGCCAGGGGCGGTGTGTTGTTATTTTATTTCAGAGTTTGTAAGTCAGTGGTGATCGAGATCATGCAACTCCGGCTCAAAAATTGCTGAATATTTAGCTTCATAATAAGTGCATTGTTATAGGAATACCCAAGGGAGTAACGGTGCAGCACATAATTATGGATAATTCAGGAGATATTCTAGTCGCCACGGATAAAGAAGGCATTTATAAATATTCTCCGGGAGAAAGTAAAGCCACTTTATATCATAACATGGTAAGTAACATTTTCAATAGTAGAGCCTCCAAGAAATACACTCAATATGTGAAGCTGTATTATAAGTTAAAACCATTCGTTCACAGAAGTTGGATTTCATTTATTTTGGTATATCTCGAAATGGAACAATATATGCAAATGACTATGAAGATAAAAGTCTGAATTCTATAAATGATGGCGCGATTTCAATAGTGCCAGGCATTGGAAATCTGGATCGATTTGCATTCACAAGTGCTGATGACATTTACAACTATAATACGGAAACAGATAAAGTCACTTTGAGCCGTGCTGGACACCCGGAAGAAAAATCTCCTGTGGGTTAGTAAATCAACTCTAGTACAACATTGAATTTATATTTATGGTTTGAACTGATTCTTTTGAATGAACGAAGTTTTAAAAAGCTTTGAAATTTCTAATGGGACAAATATTACTTCAGTAACGTTGCTCAACTTCGAAATGTATTGAATATTGGGTTAATATTTTAAATATAGATTATTGTACTTGTATTATCAATTATTGTTGCAGATTTCTCGGGAGTGAGGCTATTGCAGATATCTTATGAAAAAAAAACCAACAAGATATTTGCATGTACCGTAGATGGCTTATACTACTTGACTCCACCTTCCAAAGTTTTCAGTTATGAAAAAGATTTTGGGGTAGTAGCATCAATAGGCTACGATAAAAACAATAACATTTACCTGGGTGTAGGGATGGAAAAGCTGCTGAAGCTAGAACCGGTGCCTTCTTGCACCTTGTAAAATTCAAACCAGCGGTGAAATTGAAGATAAAAATGTAAATCAAAAATGAATACAATGCACAAGATGAAGTTATAGGAACAAATGATGAATTTAATATGGACACAACATTTTTTGTTTGTTAATAAAATGTACTAAAAAAATATGAGATCATGATTAAAACCTACAAAGTCGAGTGCTGCCTGCTTTTGTAAAAACACCCAAAAACCTCTCACTGCCCCCTGTCAGCTACATCAGAGCTCAGATAACCTGGACGAGAAGTTTATAGGTGTGAGTGAAGGTTATCACAAGCTCGGCGACCGCGTGGTCACAATCAAAACTAGAGCGTTACTCAATTAGTATCCGTATCACTCTTGATGCTCCTGTGGATTCCCAACCGTGGGAAGCGGAGGCAGCCGCTACCTCCAGATGTAATGAAGATTAATCTAAAAATATATTCATATATCTCACTTCAAAACTCATTGAAATGGATATACAAACAAAAAAATGAAAACATTGTAATGATACAACATTTTTAAACACCCCAGCACAAATTCAAAAACAAATGGATAGATGAAAAAAATAAGTTAAAATCTGTACTTGTAGTTGCACATAAAAATTTTCCGTGTGCTTTTCATTTAAATACATGATGTGACAATTTCATTTTTAATTTAACAATCGTCTCATATTGGTGGTGAAATTCCGGCAAAAAAATTCCCCTTTTAATAGTCATGCACAATATCCCTAAATATATCTATATATCCATTTCACATTCAGTATGTAAACTTGTATGGTCGGGGAAGAAGTCCACTCCGTGTCACAGACGTACACACTCCCAATGGCTCTGCAACGGAAACATGTTGGGAAGCCAGGCCGGCCTGGTCTCTTGGGTATATAAGGTGGTAAACGTTTCAGTTATTTCTCTGTTCACGCTTGTACTCCTTGCATTATTTGTCTGCTTTCAAGGTTAATATATTTATTTTTAGTAATTATTGATAGCAGCATTAAATATATTACATAAGTGTTTTTAATAATTTTCACTGATAGCTTCTGGATTTTAATAAAACAATACTCTTTGCAATTATAAAGTTCTGTTTAAGATAATAAAACTCACAGTGATATTTCTAAATTATACATTTTTTGGGCACATAATATTAATAGTTTTGCCTGTTGAATAATAATAAGAATAATTCAGAAGAAATGAATTTCTTAGCCGATGAATTTGAATTTTTACGCATACAAATATTAATCTAGAATACATAGAGCATCGGTACCTACAATTAAAATATAAGAAAATTTAAACTTTTTATAAAATGTTACATTCTTCTAAAAACACTGTTATAATGTCTCAATAATATATGTTTGAATGAAACAAATTATTTTGATTATAAGAAAATAATGTTTTAACAAAGATATAATAGTAGCAAATAACAAAATTTTTAATTAATTCATTTTATGTTTACAGATGTTCAAAATGCGATCATCCAGTGTGATCCTCATGATATTTTTGTGGACTGCTGTCAGAGCAGACATTCCTAGCTGCGTCAGCATCGGCAACCAGTCCTATAGTGTCACTGAAATAATTTCAGGCCATTATTTTTATCGCAATATTCTTATTGATGACAACAACAATATATACACAGTAGAATTTTACAGTGATCAACTACAGGTTTTTAAGAATAATGGAACCGAGCTAGAGCCTGTACCAGGTAAGCCCAAAACATTTCATCACTTAATGCTCCAAGATACTTTAAAATAATCTCCACCACCCACCCCCCGCGGATGCCTTAAGCAGGATCAGAGCAGTGGGTGGAACGGTGCTCGTGCTGTGCCAGTGGTGGTGTGTTGTTATTTTATTTTAGAGTTTGTAAGTCAGTGGTGATCGAGATCATGCAACTCTGGCTCATAAATTGCTGAATATTTAGCTTCATAATAAGTGTATTGTTATAGGAATACCCAAGGGAGTAAAGGTGCAGCACATAATTATGGATAATTCAGGAGATATTCTAGTCGCCACGGATAAAGAAGGCATTTATAAATATTCTCCGGGAGAAATCAAAGCCACATTATATCACGACACGGTAAGTAACATTTTCAATAGTGGCGCGTCCAAGAAATACACTCAATATGTGAAGCTGTATTATAAGTTAAAACCATTCGTTCACAGAAGTTGGATTTCATTTATTTTGGTATATCTCGAAATGGAACAATATATGGATATGACTATGAAGATCAGAGTCTGAATTCTATAAATGACGACGCGATTTCAATAGTGCCAGGCATTGGAAATCTGGATCGATTTGCATTCACAAGTGATGATGACATTTACAACTATAATACGGAAACATATAAAGTCACTTTAAGCCGTGCTGGACACCCGGAAGAAAAATCTCCTGTGGGTTAGTAAATCAACTCTACAACATTAAATTTATATTTATGGTTTGAACTGATTCATTTGAATGAACGAAGTTTTAAAAAGCTTTAAAATTTCTAATGGAAATAAATATTTCATCAGTAACGTTGCTCAACTTTGAAATGTATTGAATATTGAATAAATGTTTAATACAGATTATTGTACTTGTATTTTCAAATGTTTATTGTTGCAGATTTCTCGGGAGTGAGGCTATTGCAGATGTCTTATGACAAAAAAACCAACAAGATATTTGCGTGTACCGTAGAGGCCTTATACTACTTGACTCCACCTTCCAAAGTTTTCAGTTATGAAAAAGATTTTGGGGTAGTAGCAGCAATAGGCTACGATAAAAACAATAACATTTACCTGGGTGTAGGGATGCAAAAGCTGCTGAAGCTAGAACCGGTGCCTTCTTGCACCACTAAAATTCACACCAGCGGTGAAATTGAAGATAAAAATATAAATCAATAATGAATACAATGCACAAGATGAAGTTATAGGAACAAATGATGAATTTAATATGGACACATTGTTTTTTGTTAATAAAATGTACTTGAGAAATATGAGATCATGAATTAAACCTACAGAGTCGAGTGCTGCCCTGCTTTTTTAAAACATCCAAAAACCTCTCACTGCCCCCTGTCAGCTACATCAGAGCTCAGATAACCTGGACGAGAAGTTTATAGGTGTGAGTGAAGGTTATCACAAGCTCGGCGATCGCGTGGTCACAGTTAAAACTAGAGCTTTACTCAATTAGTATCCGTATCACTCTCGATGCTTCTGTGGATTCTCAACCGTGGGAAGCGGAGGCAGTCGCTACCTCCTGCTAGAAAAGCCCTGTTGGGCATTGCTTGTAATGCAAATTAATCTAAAAATATATTAATATATCTAACTTTAGAACTCATTGAAATGGATATACAAACAAAAAGATGAAAACATTGTAATGATACAACATTTATAAACACTCCAGCACAAATTCAAAAACAAATGGATAGATGAAAAAAATAAATTAAAATCTGTACTTGTTGTTGCACATAAAAATTTTCCCGTGTGTTTTTCATTTAAATACATGATGTGACAATTTAATTTTTAATTTAACAATCGTCTCATATTGGTAGTAAAACTCCGGCAAAAAAATTCCCTTTTAATAGTCATGCACAATATCCATAAATATATCTACATATCCATTTCACATTTATTATGTAAATTTGTATGGGGAAGAAGTCCACTCCGTGTCACAGACGTACACACTCCCAATGGCTCTGCATCGGAAACATGTTGGGAAGCCATGCCGGCCTGGTCTCTTGGATATATAAGGTGATAAACATTTCAGATATTTCTCTGTTCACGCTTGTACTCCTTGCATTATTTGTCTGCTTTCAAGGTTAATATATTTATTTTTAGTAATTATTGATAGCAGCATTAAATATATTACATAAGTGTTTTTAATAATTTTCACTGAGAGCTTCTTGGTTTTATTAAAACAATACTCTTTGCAATTATAAAGTTCTGTTTAAGATAATAAAACTCACATTGATACTTCTTAATTATTTATTTTACAAAGTGATAGCTTCTATTATGTCACGATGGGCACATAAATGGTAATAGTTTTGTCTGTTGTATAATAATATTTTACGATAAGACTTTATAATTATAAAAAACATACAGTGATTTATAATTTGGTTGTCGGGTAAAAACTTTCATAAGATATGCATTTCTTAACTAATGGTCAATTATTGAATCTGCTGAATACGTAGTGCATCTGTACTGTTCTTGCATTTAACAAACTGATTCTCGTTAAAGAGTGACTATTATAATTTAAATTATTTCTTTTAGTTGAAAACACTAACTGTACATATCTCGTAATGAGATGTTTTTGAATAAAACAAACTATTTGAAAAATATTTATATCAAAATAGTGTTGTTAGAAAGAGAGTCTGAGCAAATTACTAAACTTTAGATATTTTTAATTAATCTATTTTATGTTTATAGATGTTCAAAATGCGATCATCCAGTGTGATCCTCATGATATTTTTGTGGACTGCTGTCAGAGCAGACATTCCTAGCTGCGTCAGCATCGGCAACCAGTCCTATCGTGTCACTGAAATAATTTCAGGCTATTATTTTTATAGCAATATTCTTATCGATGACAACAACAATATATACACAGTAGAATTATTCAGTGATCAATTACAGGTTTTGAAGAATAATGGAACCAAGCTTGAGCCTGTACCTGGTAAGCCCAAAACATTTCATCACTTACTGCTCCAAGACACTTTAAAGTAATCTCCACCACCCATTCCCCGCGGATGCCTTAAGCAGGACCAGAGCCGTGGGTGGAACGGTGCTCGTGCTGTGCCAGGGGCGGTGTGTTATTATTTTATTTCAGAGTTTGTATGTTAGTGGTGATCGAGATCATGCGACTCCAGCTGATAAATTGCTGAATATTTAGCTTCATAATAAGTGTATTGTTATAGGAATACCCAAGGGAGTAAAGGTGCAGGACATAATTATGGATAATTCAGGAGATATTCTAGTCGCCACGGAAAAGCGAGGCATTTATAAATATTCTCCGGGAAAAAGTTCAGCTACCTTATATCATGACACAGTAAGTAACATTTTCAATAGTGGCGCGTCCAAGAAATACACTCAATATGTGAAGCTGTATTATAAGTTAAAACCATTCGTTCACAGAAATTGGATTTAATTTATTTTGGTATATGTCGAAATGGAACAATATATGCAAATGACTATGAAGATCAGAGTCTGAATTCTATAAATGACGACGCGGTTACAAAGGTACCAGGCATTGAAAATATCGAGCGATTTGCATTCACAAGTGATGATGACATTTACAACTTTAATACGGAAACAAAAAAAATCACTTTGAGCCGTGCTGGACACCCGGAAGAAAAATCTCCTGTGGGTTAGTAAATCAACTCTACTACAACATTGAATTTATATTTAAGGTTTGAACTGATTCTTTTGAATGAACGAAACTTTAAAAAGCTTTGAAATTTCTAATGGGACAAATATTACTTCAGTAACGTTGCTCAACTTCGAAATGTATTGAATATTGAGTTAATGTTTAAATACAGATTATTGTACTTGTATTTTCAAATGTTTATTGTTGCAGATTTCTCGGGAGTGAGGCTATTTCAGATATCTTATGAAAAAAAAACCAACAAGATATTTGCATGTACCGCAGGTGGCTTATACTACTTGACTCCACCTGCCAAAGTTTTCAGTGTGGAAAAAGATTTTGGGGTAGTAGCATCAATAGGCTACGATAAAAACAATAATATTTACCTGGGTGTAGGGATGGAAAAGTTGCTGAAGCTAGAACCGGTGCCTTCTTGCACCCTGTAAAATTCAAACCAGCGGTGAAATTGAAGATAAAAATGTAAATCAAAAATGAATACAATGCACAAGATGAAGTTATAGGAACAAATGATGAATTTAATATGGACACAACATTTTTTGTTTGTTAATAAAATGTACTAAAAAAATATGAGATCATGATTAAAACCTACAAAGTCGAGTGCTGCCTGCTTTTGTAAAAACACCCAAAAACCTCTCACTGCCCCCTGTCAGCTACATCAGAGCTCAGATAACCTGGACGAGAAGTTTATAGGTGTGAGTGAAGGTTATCACAAGCTCGGCGACCGCGTGGCTCAAAATGCGATCATCCAGTGTGATCCTCATGATATTTTTGTGGACTGCTGTCAGCGCAGGCATTCCTCGCTGCGTCAACATCGGCGATCAATCCTATCGTGTCACTAAAATAATTTCAGGCCAATATTTTTATCGCAATATTCTTATCGATGATAACAACAATATATATACAGTAGAATATTATACTGATGAACTACAGGTTTTGAAGAATAATGGAACCAAGCTAGAGCCTGTACCAGGTAAGCCCAAAACATTTTATCAATTACTGTTCCAAGACACTTTAAAGTAATCTCCACCACGCACTCCCCGCGGATGCCTTAAGCAGGATCAGAGCAGCGGGTGGAACGGGGCTCGTGCTGTGCCAGGGGTGGTGTGTTGTTATTTAATTTCGGAGCTTGTAAGTCAGTGGTGATCGAAAGCATGCGACTCCAGTTCATGTATTGTTGAATATTCAGTTTCATCAGATGGGTATTGTTATAGGAATCCCTGAAGGAGAAAGAGTGCAGTACATAACTATGGACAATTCAGGAGATATTCTAGTCGCCACGGTACAACGAGGCATCTATAAATATTCTCCGGGAGAAAGTAAAGCCACCTTTTATCATGACACGGTAAGTAAAATTTCCACTAGGGTTGCGTCCAAGAAATATACACAATAAGTGAAGCTGTGTTATAAGTAAAAACCATTTGTTCACAGAAGTTGCATTTCATTTATTTTGGTATATCTCGAAATGGAACAATGTATGGATCAGAATTTGACGATCATTGTCTGTATTCTATAAATGACGACGAGATTACAAAGGTGCCAGACATTGACAATATCGGGCGATTTGCATTCACAAGTGATGATGATATTTACAGTTTTGATACGGAAACAGATAAAGTCACTTTGAGGCGTGCTGGACAGCTGGAAGAAAAATCTCCTGTGGGTTAGTAAATCAACTCTACTACAACATTGAATTTATAATGGATCGAACTGATACTTTTGAATGAATAAAGTCATTTCATTTGATTCAGATTGAATCGAAAAAAAAACATTGAAATGCTGCTGTATTTATAAATTAAATTCTGTCTAATTGTGATGATTGATTTATCAAGCAATAATTTTTTAACTTATTTTAAAAAGCTTTAAAATTTCTAGTGGGAATAAATATTTCTTCAGTAACATTGCTCAAATTTGAAATGTGTTGAATATTGAGTTAATGTTACAAACAGATTATTGTACTTGTATTTTTAAAATGTTTACTGTTACAGGTTTGCGATATTGCAGATATTTTATGAAAAAAAAACCAACAAGATATTTGGATGTACCTAAGAAGGCTTGCACTACTTGACTCCACCTGCCAAAGTTTTCAGTGAGGAAAAAGATTTTGGGGTAGTAACATCAATGGGCTACGATAAAAATGATAACATTTACCTGGGTACATCAAAGAAAAAACTGCTGAAGCTAGAACCGGTGTCTTCATGTACATTGTAAAATTCAAACCAGCGGTGAAATTGAAGATGAAAATATAAATCAAAAGTGAACACAACGGACAAGATGAAGTTGAAGATGAATTCAATATGAACACAAGATTTTTTTTGTTAATACATTTTACTCGAGTAATATGAGTCCATGAATAAAACCTACAAAGTCGAACTCTGCCCTGGTTTCATAAGATACCCACAAACCTCTCACTGTCCCCGGTCGCAGATATCAGAGCTCAGATAACCTGGACGAGAAGTTTGTAGGTGTGAGTGAAGGTTATCACAAGCTCGGTGAAAACATGGCCACAATTAAAACTAAAGCTTTACTCAATTAGCGTCCGTATCACTTTCGATGCTCCTGTGGATTCACAGCTGCGGGGAGCGGAGGCAGTCGCCACCTCCAGCGAGAGAAATGCAATGCAGATTAATTTAAAAAAAACATCCATGGAAATAGATACACAAACAAAAAGTTGAAACTGATCAAGAATGATGACACGATGTGACAATTTCATTTCCAATTTATCAATCGTTTCATATTAGTACCAAAGTCTTTAAATTCTGGCAAAACTACGGCGAAAAAAATTCCCGTTAATTAGTCATGCACAATAATAACATTACATTCATTTATATATTTAATATTCAGAATGTAAGCTTGTATGGTCGGGTTAGAGTCCACTCCATGTCACGGACGTGTACACTCCCAATGGTCCTGAAACGGAAACATGTTGGGAGGCCAGGCCGGACTGGTCATTGGGATATATAATCCGGTTAACATTTCAGATATTTCTCAGTTCATTCTTAGGCCCCATTGTGTTTCCCCTATCAAGGTAAATATATTTATTTTTATATATTGGTTAATAGTATTGATACGCAGTAAGTTTTTTTGAGAATTATCACCGGGTGATAATGGTTTATATTACATGAAAAGTACATGGTCCATTAAATTAATATTTTTAATGAAACAATACTTCTGGTGTTTACTCAAAATAATGTGATACTTTATTTATTGAATGAAGTAATTGTTTTTCTTATGCTTAGTGAACATTGTAACAAATCTTTAGTTTAAAATTTTTAAAATATACGGACATGTTTTAAGGCCGTCAGGGAAACACTATTTATTACTAATATTGTACAAAATTTATATGATCCACATATATAAGTCTGCAAATGTTTATCTATAACATTAGAGCATATGCTTAACTAATTGTTTATAAAAGGTCTGTTTTGTAAAATTATTATAAGAAAATAATGTTAAAAGAAAGAGAGTATGAGCCATGATTGTAGCAAATAATCAAAATGTAAATATTTTTAATTAATTCATTTTATATTTACAGATGTTCAAAATGCGATCATCCAGTGTGATCCTCGTGATATTTTTGTGGACTGCTGTCAGCGCAGGCAATCCTCGCTGCGTCAGTATCGGCGATCAGTCCTACCATGTCACTGAAATATTTTCAGGTCATTTTTTTCGTCGCGGTTTTCTCATCGACGACAGCAACAATATATACACAGTAGACTTTTACAGCAAACAATTAAAAGTTTTAAAGAATAATGGAACCGAGCTAGAGCTTATACAAGGTAAGCACAAAAAATGACATCACTTACTCTTTAAACTTCAGATCTTTAAGTCAGTGGTGATCGAGATCATGCGACTCCAGCCAGCTTTATAAGAAGTACATTGTTATAGGAATACCCAAAGGAGTAAATGTGACGGACATAATTATGGATAATTCAGGAGATATTCTAGTTGCTACGGACAATCGAAATATCTACAAATATTCCCCAGGAGAAAATTCAGCCACTTTTTATCAAAACGCGGTAAGTAAAATTTCCAACTAAACAGTAGACACAAAAAATAAAGCCGTAAAATAAGTTTATAACCTTCATTTACAGAGGTTGTACATCCTTCATTTCGGTAAATCCCGGAATGGAACTATATATGGAGCAAACTATATAGATTATTGTTTGTACTCTATACACGACGGCGAGGTTACGAAGGTGCCTGGCATCAGCAATATCGAGCGCTTTACGTTCACAAGTGACGATGACCTTTACAACTATGACATGGAAACAAATAAAGTCACCCTGAGCCGCGATGGACAGCTGGAAGAAAAATATCTTTTAAGTTAGTAAAGTCAACTCTGGCACGACATTGAATTTTAATTTAATATCAATTTAATCAATCAGATAAGATCGCGATGATTGACCTGTTGAGCATTGATTTTTTTCACTGCTAAAATTAGAAATGTGTAATATCGAGTTGAGATGTTACATAAAGATTATTGTACTCGTATTTTTAAATTTTTATTGTTGCAGATTTCTCGGGACCAAAGATTTCGCAGTTGTCTTACGACAAAAAAACAAACAAGGTATTTGCATGTACCGAAGAAGGCTTGTACTACTTGACTCCACCTTCCAAAGTTTTTAGCGAAGTAAAAGATTTTGGGGTAGTAGCATCAATAGGCTTCGATAAAAACAATAACATATACCTGGGTGCGGGGACGGAAAAACTGCTGAAGCTAGAACCGGTGCCGAGTACTTGTTTTGAGGAGATATTGACAATGAAATAACAAATCAAAAGTGAAAATAAGTGAAACACATAAATAAATAAAAACAAGTGTAAAACGCTGAAGACTGACTCTTGACTTTCCCTTGAAAGCCCTTTTTTACTAATCTTCAAGACCATAACATTTGTTTTCATTTTTCACTACATAAAGAGGAGTCAATGCCTGGATACTTAAGACAGTACTGATGCGAATAATCGAGGCGTTCGAAGTGTGGCTTTCGGGTTAACCGTCACGAATGTGCGAAGAAAGAGAATTCCTGATGATGGTAAAAAAGAGTAAGCTACTATTTATCAAAATGTTTTTTTTATTATATAAATTAATTTCTCAGTGTTCACTGTTTGGAGATACCAGGGTTCAGATAACCTGAATGAGGGGTTCATAAATATACGCCAGGGTTATCAAACGTTTTGTTACCACACAGTCATAATTAAAACTAGAGCCTTACATTATACTGCGGATCATGTAGATGGGTACAAGCACCCATGTTTATTTTTACTTAGATATCAAACAATGAAACCCGAAACTAACTGCGCCAGCACCGGTAACCAGTTCTATCGTGTCTCCTAACTATTTTCGGGTTATTATTTGCGTCACAAAATAATCGTCGACAACAATAAGAATATTTATGTAATAGATTATTTATTACTCGAGGCCTTAACATCCTATCATATTTGTTGGTGTCTTCATTGGAATATTCCAAACAGGTGAAGAGGCTCTTGTATCGTGTTAAGTTCGGCAAAGCTGAACGAGGAGGCTATTAACCACATTACTCTGAAAAGCATAATGCAAGTGGAAAAGGCAAGCAAACCCAAGCGACTAGAGGCAATTCAGTATGATCTGTCTCCGGAATTCACCGTGCTGTATACCTTCAAGGAGTTATCATAATAGGGTTTATTTACTTAGAATCTTTAATTTTAACAGAATTGTATGCATATAAAATTTAGTATGTTTTAGGAAAATACAAAATAAAATTCGAAATAAATTTGATAACTTTTTTTTAATATTATTATTAACTACATAATTTATTTATTTGTTGTAAATAATAAAACATTGTTTTGTAAAAGAAACAATATAAACATATAATTGCATTTAGCAGAAAGACTTATTTATATAAATATATTAATACGTGTAGCGAAGAGTTTTCGATAAAAAAAAATTTAACCGTTTACCTAAGAGCCGATTATTAGCTTAGTTGCCGTGTAAATCTCTGACTGAAGTAAGGTCTATTGTAAGGTTCAGGGACCGGTCCCTTGATACGAGTGGAGTCCATGGATTTTGAAACCCTCAGAACGTGTTTGAAGGATCCTTTTACACTATTGCAGTGATCACGATACTTGAACTTGTCTGTCTTACGCAACCAGAGATCATAATACGTAGCCATGGCGGCCTTGAAAAATAAGGCCACCAGCACCATCCGACTGGAAGTCCATGAGCGCTGAAGCAAAAAACCACGAAATATTTAGAAGATTTTATCTTATCAATTGGGATTAAAATGAGGGACAATTAAATATTCGATAATCGTCTTAAATCAATGGATCGCGTCTTTGCTAATATAGACTTAAAAATTATCAAAAAATGTCTTATTAAAAATTAATAAGCTAAACATCTCAATATAATCATCATGTTTTTAACTAGTATAGGTACATCTGTTGCACACGTGCGTATAACGGTTTAAATTCTCACTCAGCTATAGTCACATGGGTCAAACCAAAAAAAGTACACACCAATTATACATACAAGTAAACTTTTTAAATACAAATGGCCGTGAAAACCATTGCAATCATTAATTTTATCACAGAATACTATATTAAAATCATCAGTTTTAAATATACAATATTTTATTAAATTTATATTTACTTTTTAACTCTCCGTGTTTAGGTTTATTGTATATTTTTCTACGTGTCCAGCCAAACATGTACTGTTACTGAAAATCAAATTTCAACTCGCTCAGATCTCATAGGTCATAGCTCCACGTAAAATTTTCTGACAAATCAGACAACAGCATATCGGGGTTACTATTGCAATTGGATTATCATTAAAGTTTTTTAATATATAAGAAGTCAGACCCATCGTGAAATTTAGGGTCTAATCCAACCCATTTATATAATTTTAATGCTCACGCTACCTTCACTCGTCCACTCTACACAACCAGATCTGATAGGAGTACTCAAGTGCCACCTTTGATAGTCTCTGAAGTAATGAAGCCACTAGCCTCCTTTGTAAGCCCGAACCCATAAAAAGATGCTTGCCTGGGAGTCCACGAGTGCTAACTTTCACTAAATAGCAATAGACCACTAAGTCGCTCCTCGTGATGGAATGGTCAATTATAAATTAATAAAACATAACATAACACTTCTTACGGTATAGTTTGCCTACGGTAGCACTGTAGTGTGTGTCAAAATGTGTCTCACTAAACTGCTTTTTCGATTGCACGAATACGTGCAGTGCTCGCAAATAAACGGCTTTTCTCCCGTGTGGATAACGTTGTGTCTTTTTAAATCGAATTTGCTGTTGCACGAATAAGCACATTGATTACAAGAGAAAGCTTTTTCGCCCGTGTGCTTTCGTATGTGATTTTTCAAGTAAACTTTGAGGCTGAAGGTCATGCTGCACTGGTCACAAGAAAAGGGCTTGTCGCCGGTATGCTTCATTTTGTGCCTAATCAGGGCGATTTTCTGGCTGCACATGTAGTCGCACAGATCACAAGCAAATGGCTTTTCTTGGGTGTGAACAAGCGAGTGTCTTTTTAACGAGCCTTTATTGATGCAAGTGTAACTGCAAATATCACAAAAGAACGTGGGGATTCCCGCATGATTGAGTTTGTGTTTGGTGAGGTCGCTTTTTCTACTGCACAGAAACGTGCACTGCTCGCAAACATACTTCCTCTCGTGCTTCAGCTTGTGCCTGTTCATGGAAGTTCTCTGATTGCAGGAATAGTTGCATTGGTCGCAGGTCAGCGGTTTTTTCCTTGTGTGAATGAGTTTGTGCACTTTCAGATCGCCCTTGCGGCTGGTTAGGTAGCTGCACTGGTCGCAGGCAAACGGCTTCTCTCCGGTGTGACTGAGTTTGTGCTTTTCTAGGTCGCCGGTGCGGGTGCACGCGTAGCTGCACTGGTCACAGGCAAATGGTTTTTCACCCGTGTGCTTAAACATGTGCATGTTCAGAGCGCACTTGTGGTTGCTTGAGTAGCTGCATTGGTCGCAAGCGAACGGCTTTGTCCCGACGTGGATCAGTCTATGTCGGTCCAGGCCGCTTTTGTAATTGCTTGAGAAGTTGCATACGTCGCAGGCGTACGGTTTTTTTTCAAAATGCGATAGTTTGTGATCATCAAAGACACTCTTCTGGTTGCATACGAAGTTACATTGATCACAAGCAAATTGTATTTGTATATTGTGCTGTATTTGCGTATGAATTTTTAGTTCTTTTCTAGTATTGCTTATATGGTTACAATATTCGCAATTGAATTTTTTTCCATATTTTTTTAGAGGAAACGTGATTTTGAAAGATGAATTTTTCATTGGATCACCATCGTTGTCACGGTAACTAGGACCGGCATTGTTTTCTACTCCCTGAAATAAAAATAAACATTGTTAGCACAAGTATGATAAGATCAGTCCAAGTATTCTTAGAAAGCAAGATTCAAATAGCCAAATTGCATAGTACTAAATTCATTGCTAAATATTGATTTCACAAAGCGAAAAAGTATGTGAGGGATACTCAATATTGCGCATTTAGCATGTGTTTAATTGCAATGTGAAATGAAATGTTGTGAAATCAAAAAAAAATGCATAATTAGTAAAAAAATGTTAAAAGTGTCACCTGATCCTCTTCTATAAAATGTTCAGATATCGTTTTATTAAAGAATTCTTGTTCTTTTTTAATCTCCACCAATCCTCGGATCTTAGCTTGTGTCAAAAACGTGCCCTGGTCGTGGTTTTTTAAAACCGCATGATTCAATTGGTCTTTATTAAAGAAATCTTCGTTGATTTCACATTTTTCTTTTTTTATTTCCTCTAATCCATATAACTGTTCCTGGGAATTAGATGAACTTGTGTTTGTTTCCTCGTGCAGTTCATTTCCTCTCGCACCTCTTTGAGCGTCTGTAGTTTTCGTGTTTAGAATTTCTTGTTTAATATAAACTGTTGGAGACGTGTGTTGTCCATCAGATTCAATATATTCCTGCTTTATTTGTATTTCCATGGTAATTACTCATTAAGGTTTTATCTGAAATAAAAGAGATAAGGTAACAAATTGATAAAATTATAATTTAAGCCGTTAATTAATTTATACCATTTAATTTTTTCAAAAAAGAAATCCCTTTAAGCATTTGATTTCATCTAGGAAATTATTATCTTATTATAGACCATTGTGTACATACTATTTCTCCCTGGTATGTAAAAAGAGGTGGAGGAAGGATGGGTGACATGTTGTGAAAAAAAACCCATCACTCCACATACCAAATATAGCATTTATTTATTTTTTTTTAATGTCAAAAAAGGTTATTTAAGACTTCAGGAAAGAGCACGAGATTTGGTTTTGAATAAAACTTGTTATACTAGCAGGTGCATCCCTGAGAATATCGATAGTCTTACATTCAATCTTCATGATTATAAATACGTAAAAAATATTATTAGCTACAAGCTGACATATTGCTTTTGTTTTCAACTCAAGAACAATATGTTAAACTAAAAACGAATTTCACACAGGTTAAAATCGTAGTCGAGTGGAGTGACAGAAGGCGCCTGTTAGGTCTTTGCAAAAAAACATTTATAAAAAATAAAATATATTACAAAAAAACGTACCAGATATGTTTAGTAATTAATAATTTTGCTTTATTGGGAAATTAAAACTCAAAACAGTTAAGAAATTCAAAATTAATTCTATATTAACGCCGCGATAACACGTCAAACGTCAAATCAATGAGACCACAAACACATTTGACGTAACCATAGAGAAGTCGTGAGTAGTTTTTAAATTTATTTATTACTTATAAACATATTAATGTTGTATTTTAAAACTGATTTTGAAATTTTTTATAAACAAAGAAGAAATATTTTTTTTATCCTTTCATAGATAGTGCCATTTAATTTATAAGTATTACTGTGAAAAAGGACACCATAAGAATTGTTGCAGTGTTACAAAATTTGACAATTTATAAGTTCGAATTTTAAAAGTTGAGAATCGGATGAAAAAAAAAACAATTGAATGAGAAATTGACAGATCGAGAAGACTTTACCGGATTTCAGCCATTTGTGTGATTTCAACTACTGTAGCAATGATTAAAGCGCATTACAACAAACCGCACCTGAATCCTGTTAGTACCTACATCGGAACACGTGTCTTACGGCCTGTTGGAAGGTGACATTCGATTCATAATTCATTAGATATTTTATTAGACGCCCCATTAAAATATGACATAAACCTATAGTAATTAGCGGTCGGTCAAAAGGCGATCGTATTTCAGGCGAGATGTCCTCGCAACGAGACACCCCCCGATACGTGGGAATTTTCCTGTTTACGCTATCCACAAAGGCAGCGGGACCCTATATAAGCGGCTTCCCCGCGCCCCTCGCCAGAGAGACCTCGCGGCATCGAAGCGGTAACCACGTACATTTCTACCCAGTGTAGTTATACTGAATAAATTACGAATACGCAAGTATTTCGCCAGACTTCTAATTTACAACCACCACATCAATCCTGCAACCATCAACAACCTCTACATTATCAACGGCGAAACTACCAATTCACCACATTACTGTTACACCAGGACATCCCCATATACATCGGCGAAATTGGTAACCCCCTGTCTCTGACATTTCTGAACCTCGTGTGAAGGAAAAAACCACAATGGAGCAGTATGTTCTAGATACAACTGCTGAACCTATGACAGACAAAACTCATGATGCTCCTCAGGAGTTCATCTATGAAGAATCAGATGAAGGAGAGAAGAAGGCTCCTGATGTCTCAACCCAACATGTTAATTTCCAAATTGAAAGAATAGTAGAAGAGGTCAGAAAACTCAAGGAATCAGTAGAGGTTCTGCTTGCTGATCAAATCACCATATTAGCTGAATTGAGAGAAATTATCAATAAATTCTCAATCCTTTTTTTTTATTGGGAGAAAATTAATTGTAACAAAAACCTCAAAAAAATCGATAGACAGAGTCGAGGATAGACTCGCTAGTGTTTCAAGTGCTAACAGTGATTTTTATGTGTTACATTTTTGTTTGCAAAAAAATACATTATTTTTATAAGTTTGTTTTAATTAATTAAATATTCAAAATTGTTTTGGTGGTCTGTGAACCACAAAATTTTCGGTCTGCGACCACACATTATTTTCCTTTTTTTCTGAAATAAATTTTTTGTAAACGTGGTTACTCGTTTTGAGATGCAAGTCACATTTCACATCAACTTTGCCTTTAAACAGTTTTGTTGATATACTTAGCAACTATGGTAAGAGGGGGCAAGATCAGACATCAGCGCCGCCCAAGATAACAACTACCCGACGGTGAAACAATAACCAATACTATTATATATAAAGAGCTCCCAGCATGACACGCGACACAGAGAGACTCCGACACTTATTTAGTGACCACGCGTAAATTCCATCTTGTAAAGTTGTTAATAAATATCTTGAACACGTAATAATATTTTGCCGACCTGATTAAAAACCCCACCTGAATCCTGCAACCAATACACCACATCACGGTTACACCAGGACATCCACAAATACATTGGCGAAGGCATCAACACAACTAAAAATGGAAAATAATTTAATACGGATAACAAATCATAAACGATACAGGTAGGATACATTTTTTAATTGAATCGCCAGTTAACATTTTTATCAAATATTATCATGTCCACTTGGAAAATTCACATTTTTTCATTTGTTACATTTAGATAAATATTGAAAAAAATACAATGAAGGTACTAAAAATACTAAGAGTGCATTGAAAAATTGTCCGGAGTGGCAGTATATCCAAAGCTGAAGAATGTGAGACTGATGGCATCTTGAAAACAATAACCAGATGATGCAAATTTTGAAAACAATATCAGGTAATACCGTAGTTTTAATATATAATTTGATAGTATGGAGAGACGGAGAGTAAAGATATTGACTATGATCAAAAGTGTGCGTTTATTTAAAACACCTACGTCTATTTTAATCTAGTCTTGTGTTGATTTTGATTCTTGGATGGTGAGCTTGAAGATTCGGTCAACTTAGCTCAAAAGCAGTCCACACTCAAGAATCAAAATCAATTCATAACAAAGGCTGCCATAATCTACAATAAACCTTAATTTAATCTTCTATGTTTATAAATCTAACATAGCTTCAAAAAGTAAACAGATTATTATCATTTTAATGCTATTGGAAGATCTAAATACTTAAATTAATCAACATCAAAAGCATTTGCAACATCAAAAGCCAGATGATTAGATTGACTGCTTTCATTATAATTAATTATTTATGACATTGGCTAGTTCCCTGTGATAATATACAATGCGTTTTAAATTACCCGTTGACATCAATCATAATTTATTCTCTTTGATTTCCTTGGTGCAAGGAAAAAAGTGATTAAGGATTTTTTACTGGATATATATAAACCTCACCTTCAACCGGCATACTCCAGTTAGTATCTATCCGATTGACGATGTATGATACATCTCTATTTTTTACTATTATATTATGTAGTTTTATAATCGATACATTCGGAAATATCCGAATTCAGGAATTATTGTCAAATGATTTTTTTGCCTTGACAAATGTTCGACTGGGCTCAATTTTTGCCTGCCACAGTCCTCGCGGTGAGCTATTCTAATTATTTATTTACAAAATGAAATTCTTAAGAGACTAGTTGATATTATTTCTCTCAAACCCCGCTGCGGCTTGAAGGAAAAAATGAGTGAATTATTATTTTCTTCCCCTTGAAAGAAACAAAGCCTTATGAATACAATTATGGTACATACATGAAAAGTTGATTTAACTTATTTGAAGCATAGAACCTGAAAAATGTAACGTATACATTGCTAAAAGTATTTATTAACTCAACATGTAATTTTGCTTTTTGAGAATATTGATTTTTGAAACACAAAACAAAATAAATTTTAAGAAATATTTAACAATTATTTGATATTTTGACCAGCAAAAATGCAAGAGGTTATCTTTTTGCTCAAATAAGGCCCAATGATTGATGAGTTTTGTTTACCATAAAACCGTATACTATATATTAACTTTTAAAAATTTCCAGATATGGTGTCTTTGGCAGTGAGCGTGTCAAAGACATCTCATATTTCCGTAGCCGTCAAAGATTTGAACTCTCCGATATTTGACAAGCAAGATGAAGTAGTTATGTATTTCAATAAAATGTTTGGTGGCATTTCTACATTCCAAACTGGTATTGTCTTAGACATGAGCTGCTCAAAATCCCAAGAAGTAATTAATATTGTGAGTATCCTTGGCTAACCTCTTGAACTTACCTTATTTTACATTGTTAGTCATATAGACCAAAGTACATATATTGTTGGATTTGGGTCTAGAGAAGAAGCTGAAGGCGTAAGAAATTGCAGCTTTTTTATATTAGAGCAGACGTGTGATTCATTAAACACACCCAGAGGGTTGCAAGCCCCTGAAATTTACTCCTTTCAAGGCGCCGATCTCTGAATCTCACAATGGGCCGATGCATTTTATTTCGCACACCGTGCTATCTTTAACAAATATTTTTTTGTGAATAATTAATAAATAAAATGTTGTTTTAGGCTGGAGACATGGAACTGTTTGATTCCACTCATCACTGGCTCTTGATCGGTGGAGAGGACTCTGAGAAGTATTTTCAAGTTTTGAAGTCAGCGGGCCTTAGGATTGATAACAGTGTTTTCTTAGCATGTAAAAATGATGAATTTGGTTAGAAATATGCATCCATTTATTACCATTTAAAAAAATATTTTTTGAAATGTGTGTTAAGTTAATTTGGCCACTTTAATTTGACGCTTGTGGACTTCCAGCAATGTCCGTGAAGCGTCATTCGAAGGAATCCTTTATCCTGTAGCCTGGTTTGAATATGTACCCATATCTCTGGACTTTGCTTGTACCTGAATCTCACGGCAGGGGTGATATCAGTCAGAGATTTCCATGGCAGCTAAGCTCTGAATCTATATTACGATTGGGCTATTTATATTTTTCTTGTTTCAGATTATTGGAGCATTTTTGATGTGTACAACACAGGTTATAAAGTAGGAGGGAGTTTCAAATTCACGCTCTATGCACTGTGGTCTGCGAATGCTCACTTTGGTTTGACGAATTCTACAAATATGTTCGGAGTATATGCGAGTGTAGAAGATGTGAATGCTAAGCCAAGCATTGGAAGCAGGCAATATTATGCGTCTGGTAGATGGAGGCTTTTCATTTTTGAAGACAAGATTTCCCGTAGAAAAGACTTGGGAGGTTTGGTCTTGAAAGCAGGCATGGCTGTGAGTATCCATTCTTCATATTATTTCTACCTGTATATATAGGAAGTTTTTCTAAATATTTAGGCTGTAGTTTTTTGGTGAAAGGAGCAGAGCGACTTTCCAATGATCATCATAATTTTAGCCATCGCGTTTTTTATGAAGTTCTGGCATGGTAGTAAGTATTTATATTTATATTTGTGATGTGTCAGATGAATAAGTAGTTTAACAGTTTATTGTCTGTTTTCTTTTAGATAACATCCCGCCCCCCAAAAGGTGGCTTTCTAAAATATATTTCAAGTACAAAAAATATCGCCATGGATACAATGCATCGACACAACTACGCCCAGTTTTTGCTCCTGATGGATATCTTTAACTTTCGGTATAGAAAATATTCTGATGACTAGCCTCTCACTTTGAGACTGCCAGAGCAAGTGAGCTCTTAATATCTTTGATCTGTTCCAGATTAAAGGTTATTAGAACTAATAACTGGGGTATCATAAAGAACGGTACTTGGACGGGTGCAATCGGGATACTCGTGAATAAGATGGCTGAGTTTTCCATCACCCCAACTCAGTTCAAGGAGGAGAGAATCACCATCGTGGACCAAACTGCAATTGGATATGTTGCCAGGTAAGAAAAACTGATTGGATAATAGATTATTCATTTTGTTAATAAAATACAATCATCAGCATTCTATATATATGCAGTAGTTTGTAAAACTTAAAAATTTTAACACAATTCTGTCAAGATTCATTCTGACATTTTCTCTTTTTCATGAAAAAATACAATTTCTTTTTATCAACTGTCTGTCATTGTTACTACAAAGCTTAAAAAGCATAACTCATACATGTGATAGGTGTTATTGAAAAGATAAAATAATTTAAGGGCGACTATCATGTTCCGACATCCCAGAGACACAGGAGTCGGGGACGGGTTTGCCAAGCCACTATCAACGTCTGTGTGGTACTCCTCACTGGGCGTCATAATTCTATCCACCATCATTTTGAAAGTGGCATTTCATCAAGAGGTAGTAGAAACCCCCAACATTACTCAAATATCAAATATAGTACATACAGAGTGAATCGGTTGCAGACGAGAGTTATGGGACCGTGGTTACGCTGCAATCGCAAGGGTAATGGTTCAATTCCAGCCTGTGAACCGAGGAAAAAAAGCAACATGAATTGTAAAAACAGTTTTGTTTTTATGCAGTCCATCCAAGCAGTATAAAATGGTTTTGTAATCCAATGCATATTTTTCAATGTCACAACTGAAAAATTTCCTAAATTTTGAAAACATATGTAGCCCACTAATATTTATATATTTTTAATAATTCCCTTGCACACGGCTTTTCTGTCTAAACGGACTGCACGCCACTGGTGTTTTCTCTTTTAAGGCAAGAATGGTATCAGACCAAATTGAAAATGCCAATGAGGCCAAAGAAGACGACTCTTGGAGCTACACCTTATTGATTGCAATCACTGGCGTATTCTGTCAACAAGGTACTAACATATTGATCTGCTAGGTCAGCTATTTTAGGGTAATACTATTAAAATAACCCAAAAACAGACCACAGATTTCAACAGCAGCTAAGCTCCAGTTTATTAGGTATTTGATTAGTTTATTATGCTTGCAGGATTCCCACACACTCCAAACATCTGCAGTGGGCGCACTATGGCTTACCTGTGGCTCTCCTTCACATTCTTGCTGTTTCAGTTCTACTCGGCTTCCATAGTCTCGTCTCTGCTCTCTGAACCACCGAGAACCATCAATAGCTTAAAAGATGTAGTAAATAGTAAACTCAAGGTTGTAATTGAGGACATTGCTTATAATTGGGACTTCTTTGATGTAAGTAATTAAATATTGTGACTTACGTATGAAAAATTCTTCGTACAAACAAGAAACTTGCACATATTGTCTCGTGATTTTTATAATATAATAATCTTGTTTAATACCTCTTGTTGGTGAAATTATATTAAGAGGACATTTTGTCTTCATTGTATGAGCATTGAATTCGCAATTTGATTTTTAGTGGCAGGGGTAATTAATATTTGAAAGTTAATATTACTACTTTTAACTTTGATATTTTAATTGATTGACTTTCTAAATATTTCTTTGGTTAAATGCTAGTCAACAACGGATCCGATCGCACAAGAGCTCTACAGGAAGAAAGTTGCTGTAGATGGGGGAAAGCCCAACTACGTGACGCCCGCCAAGTGCCTCGAGAGAGTCAAGCAGGGCGGATATGCATGTCAGGTGTGTGGAGGAATCATCAAGTAAAACATTTTTTGGTTATTAGATTTAATTTATGTCTGCTTTAATAAAGAATGTGAGATTTTACTACAAAAGTGATCTATTTTGTAATTTTAGATCGACGTGGCTACTGCGTACAAACTCATTCCAGGCTACTTTGGAGAAAGAGCGATCTGCGACTTGGCCGAAGTGCAGCTGTTTTCAGCCAAGCCTGTCATCACGGTGGTGCGGCGTGGCTCTCCCTACAGGCAGATGATTACTTACGGGTAATGAATTAAGTGTACAAAATGTACTGAACCAAGTCAAAACCTTAGATCATAGGTGGCCAAGCCATGGCCATATTATTTATTTTTTATTTTTGGCCCGCGGAGCATATGCAAACATTTTTTTTTTATTGTATATAAAACCACCAATAGAATATTCCATTGAGCGTAGTTCGTATCATATAATATATATGGAAGTAGCCCAGTCTCATCTCAATCTATCTCACAGTCAATCTCATTTCATTAATTTGTCCCGGCAGCTGAAAAGGGTTGGCCACCCATGCCTTAGATGAAGTCTGTAGAATGTAATAAATCTATTTATTTATCATTGCAATGCATTTCAGAATCCGTAAGATCCACGAGAGCGGAATAATGCAGTACCAGAAGGCAGTCTGGGTGAGCCCCAAGCCTAAGTGCACCCTGGGCGGGGCCTCGGAGACGGTCAGTGTCGCACTGCCGGAGACATCCACAGCTTTCATTCTGCTCCTCATCAGCTACCTTGTTTCGCTCCTCATTCTGGGCGTGGAGCGGTGCATCTTTAAAAACAAGCGGTTGGGAAAGTCTCAAAAGCGTCGTAAAAGGAGAAAACTTCCATACACTTAGATAAAAGCAGATATTTACATCAAACATGATTGTTGAATATTCAATTAAGATGTTTTATAATATCAATGTACTTATTGTAAACGAGAAAAATTGTTGACACCGGTGGTATGGAAACCTACACATGAATTTCACGCTTTGGTAAAAATAGATAGATTGGTACAAAATTTTAGATTAAAATAAATCTTTGAATTTGAAAAACAAGTATACCTAGAAATGTCGCAATTACTCAAATATTCTCTTGACACAGATGAATCGAATTGACGGGCAAAAAGACCCCTACCGTAGCAGCACTGGGATATTTATAAACACAAATGTGCAGCGGTCAGGTCGGAGACCTTCCGCTTCAGGGCACGTCACTGCACCTCAGCATATATATGCATTTTTTACATATATAAATATGTAAAAAATATTATTAGCTACGAGCTGACATTGGTTTTTTTTCAACCCACGAACAATATGTATAGCTAAAAACGAATTTTATACAGGTTAAAATTGAAGTCGAGTGGAGTGACAAAAGACGCCTGTTAAGTCTTTGCAAAAAAACATTTTTATACAATAAAATATATTACAAAAAAGCGCACCAGATATGTTAAATAATTTATAATTTTGCTTAGTGGAAAATTAAAACTGAAAACAGTTAAGAAATTTAAAATTAATACTACACTAACTTCTTGGAGACTTTAACGGACTTCAGCCATTTTTGTAGTTCCAACTACTGTAGCAATAACTAAAGCGCAATATCTTCCATCAACACAACTAAAAATGGAAAATAATTTAATGCGGATAATAAATTTAAAACGATACAGGTAATATTTTTTTAATTCGACTGCCAGTAAACATTTTTTTCCAAATATTATCATGCCCACTTGGTAAATTCACATTTTTTCTTTTGTTACATGTTACTTTTAGAAAAATATTGAAAAAAATACAATGAAGGTACTAAAAATACTAAGAGTGCATTGAAAAATTACCCGGAGTGGCAGTATATCCAAAGCTGAAGAATGTGAGACTGATGGGATCTTGAAAACAATAACCAGATGATGAAAATTTTGAAAACAATATCAGGTAATACTGTAGTTTTAATATATAATTTGATAGTATGGAGAGACGGAGAGTAAAGATATTGACTATGATCAAAAGTGTGCGTTTATTTAAAACACTTACATTTATTTTAATTTAGTCTCGAGTTGATTTTGATTCTTGGATGGTGAGCTTGAAGTTTCTGTCAACTTAGCCCAAAAGCAGTCCACACTCAAGAATCAAAATCAATTCATAACAAAGGCTGCCATAATCTACAATAAACCTTAATTTAATCTTCTATTTTTATAAATCTAACATTGGTTGAACAGATAAACAGTGCATAATCATTTTAATGGTATTGGAAGATCTAAATACTTAAATTTTTCAACATCAAAAGCCAGACGATTAGGCCGACTGCTTTCATTATGATGAATTATTAATGACATTGGCTAGTTCCCTGTGATAATATAAAATGAGTTTTAAATTACGCGTTGACAGTGATTGTCAATCATAATTTATTCTCTTTGATTTCTTTACTCCGAGGAAAAAAGCACTTAAGTGTTTTTTTCTGGATCAATCGTAGAGTTTATATAAACCTCGCCTTCGACCGGCATACTGCAGTTAGTATCTATCTGATTGACGATGCATGATACATCTCTATTTTTTACTATTATATTATGTAGTTTTGTATTTGGTACATTCGGAAGTATCCGAATTCAGGAATTATTGTCAAATGATTTTTTTACCTTGACAAATGTTCGACTGGGCTCAATTTTTGCCTGCCACAGTCCACGCGGTGAGGCATTCTAATTATTTATTTACAAAATCAAATTCTTTAGAGATATACTATGATTATTTTCTTCCGCTTGAAAGAAACAAAGCCTTATGAATAGAAATATGGTACATACATGAGAAGTTAATTCCACTTATTTGAAGCATAAAACCTGACCACTTAAAAATTTATAAAGTATAAAAATGTAACAATACACACGAGGTATACTTTTGCTTTTTGATAATTTGATTTTTGAAACACAATAAGAAAAATTCTACAAAATATTTAACAATTTAATTTAACCGCCCTACCTACAGGTTTTTTTTTTAAAAGTAGGCAAAAAAACGTCGGGTTTTTTTTACATAAGATTTCTCAATGACAATGCTTTTAAACCGTATACCTGACGAAATGTTTACATAACATACTCATTTACGACTCTTTTATACACCTTGAAATACTAAATAAAATAATGTACCGTGAGGTCTTAGGAACAAACGGACGAACCATGTACGACTTGTTGGTTTCGGATATATCTTTTTTTACCTGGACGTACGTTATACGGCTTGTTGTGATTGGGCCACACTATGGAAGACGTATCACGTACGTTCGTGTAGGTAGGGCGGTTAATTTAATTGATTTAAAAATTTCCAGATATGGTGTCTTTGGCAGTGAGCGTGTCACAGACATCTCATATTTCCGTAGCCGTCAAAGATTTGAACTCTCCGATATTTGACAAGCAAGATGAAGTAGTTATGTATTTTAATAAAATGTTTGGTGGCAATTCTACGTTGCAAACTGGTATTGTCTTAGACATGAGCTGCTCAAAATCCCAAGAAGTAATTAATATTGTGAGTAACCTTGACTAACCTCTTGAACTTACCTTATTTTACATTGTTAGTCATATAGACCAAAGTACATATATTGTTGGATTTGGGTCTAGAGAAGAAGCTGAAGGCGTAAGAAATTGCAGCTTTTTTATATTAGAGCAGACGTGTGATTCATTAAACACACCCAGAGGGTTGCAAGCCCCTGAAATTTACTCCTTTCAAGGCGCCGATCTCTGAATCTCACAATGGGCCGATGCATTTTATTTCGCACACCGTGCTATCTTTAACAAATATTTTTTTGTGAATAATTAATAAATAAAATGTTGTTTTAGGCTGGAGACATGGAACTGTTTGATTCCACTCATCACTGGCTCTTGATCGGTGGAGAGGACTCTGAGAAGTATTTTCAAGTTTTGAAGTCAGCGGGCCTTAGGATTGATAACAGTGTTTTCTTAGCATGTAAAAATGATGAATTTGGTTAGAAATATGCATCCATTTATTACCATTTAAAAAAATATTTTTTGAAATGTGTGTTAAGTTAATTTGGCCACTTTAATTTGACGCTTGTGGACTTCCAGCAATGTCCACGAAGCGTCCCTTGAAGGAATCCTTTATCCTGTAGCCTGGTTTGAATATGCATCCAAGTCTTTGGACTTTACTTGTACCTGAATCCCACGACAGGAGTGACTTTTGTCAGAGATTTCCATGACAGCTAAGCTCTGAATCTTTATTACGATTGGGCTATTTACAATTTTCTTGTTTCAGATTATTGGAGCATTTTTGATGTGTACAACACAGGTTATAAAGTAGGAGGGAGTTTCAAATTCACGCTCTATGCACTGTGGTCTGCGAATGCTCACTTTGATTTGACAAATTCTACAAATATGCTTGGAGTATATGCGAGTGTAGAAGATGTGAATGCTAAGCCAAGCATTGGAAGTAGGCAATATTATGCGTCTGGTAGATGGAGGCTTTTCATTTTTGAAGACAAGATTTCCCGTAGAAAAGACATGGGAGGTTTGGTCTTGAAAGCAGGCATGGCTGTGAGTATCCATTCTTCATATTTATTTCTACCTTTATATAAGTAGTTTAATAGTTTATTGTCTGTTTTCTTTTAGATAACATTCCGCCCCCCGAAAGGTGGCTTTCTAAAATATATTTCAAGTACAAAGAATATCGCCATGGATACGATGCATCGACACAACTATGCCCAGTTTTTGCTTCTGATGGATATCTTTAACTTTCGGTATAGAAAATATTCTGATGACCAGCCTCTCACTTTGAGACTGCCAGAGCAAGTGAGCTCTTAATATCTTTGATCTGTTCCAGATTAAAGGTTATTAGAACTAATAACTGGGGTATCATAAAGAACGGTACTTGGACAGGTGCGATCGGGATACTCGTGAACAAGATGGCTGAGTTTTCCATCACCCCAACTCAGTTCAAGGAGGAGAGAATCACCATCGTGGACCAAACTGCAATTGGATATGTTGCCAGGTAAGAAAAACTCCGATCTTAATGCTGTTCATTATAAGACTGCTGAGCCATCGCTCACCGCAACACACGTTCTTAGTATAATTCTAAACTACCCACCTTACAGTTGCTACATAGCATAAAAAGCATAACTCATTTATGTGATGCGTGTAATTGAAAATATAAGATGATTTCAGGCCGACTATCATGTTCCGACATCCCAGAGACACAGGAGTCGGGGACGGGTTTACCAAGCCACTATCAACGTCTGTGTGGTACTCCTCACTGGGCGTCATAATTCTATCCACCATCATTTTGAAAGTGGCATTTCATCAAGAGGTAGTAGAAACCATTATCATTACTCAAATATTTAATACAGTACATACAGAGTGAATCGGTTGCAGACGAGAGTTATGGGACCGTGATGGTTGGAGGGATTAAAATACTATGCTGCAATCGCAAAGGCGATGGTTCAATTCCTGCCTGTGAACCGAGTAAAAAAAGCAACATGCATTGTTAAAATATCTGCCAGTTTTGTTCCTGATGCAGGCAGTAAAAAAGGTTTTGTAAACCATATTTTTCAATATCACAACTGAAAAATGTCATTTGTCAAATGAAATTTGATTATATGGCTTCTAAAATGTATATTTGATAGCTTTCAAATAATTCCCTTGCACACGGCTTTTCTGTCTAAATGGACTGCACGCCACTGGTGTTTTCTCTTTTAAGGCAAGAATGGTATCAGACCAAATTGAAAATGCCAATGAGGCCAAAGAAGACGACTCTTGGAGCTACACCTTATTGATTGCAATCACTGGCGTATTCTGTCAACAAGGTACTAACATATTACTATACATGATCTGATCTGCTAGGTCAGCTATTTTAGGGTAATACCATTAAAATAACCCAACGACAGACCACAGATTTCCATAGCAGCTAAGCTCCAGTTTATAAGGTATCTGATTAGTTTATTATGGTTGCAGGATTCCCACACACTCCAAACATCTGCAGTGGGCGCACTATGGCTTACCTCTGGCTCTCCTTCACATTCTTGCTGTTTCAGTTCTACTCGGCTTCCATAGTCTCGTCTCTGCTCTCTGAACGACCGAGAACTATCAATAGCTTAAAAGATGTAGTAAATAGTAAACTCAAGGTTGTAATTGAGGACATTGCTTATAATTGGGACTTCTTTGATGTGAGTAATTAAATATTGTGACTTACGTATGAAAAATTGTTGCTTACAAACAAGAAACTTGCACATATTGTCTTGTGATTTTTATAATTTAATAATCTTGTTTAATACCTCTTGTTGGTGAAATTATATTAAGAGGACATTTTGTCTTCATTGTATGAGCATTGAATTTGCAATTTAATTTTAAGTGGCAGGCGCTATTAATATTTGAAAGTTAATATTACTACTTTTAACTTTGATATTTTAATTGATTGACTTTCTAAATATTTCTTTGGTTAAATGCTAGTCAACAACGGATCCGATCGCACTAGAGCTCTACAGGAAGAAAGTTGCCGTCGATGGGGGGAAGCCCAACTACGTGACGCCCGCCAAGTGCCTCGAGAGAGTCAAGCAGGGCGGATATGCATGTCAGGTGTGTGGAGGAATCATCAAGTAAAACATTTTTTGGTTATTAGATTTAATTTATGTCTGCTTTGAAGAATGTGATATTTTACTGCAATGATTAAAATCCAGGTGATGCATTATGTGATTATAGATCGACGTGGCTACTGCGTACAAACTCATTCCAGGCTACTTTGGAGAAAGAGCGATCTGCGACTTGGCCGAAGTGCAGCTGTTTCCGGCCAAGCCTGTCATCACTGTGGTGCGGCGCGGCTCTCCCTACAGGCAGATGATTACTTACGGGTAATGAACTAGGTGCACAAAATGTAATGAACCAAGTCAGAAGATCGCAAAACCTTAGAAGAAGTCTGTAGAATATAATAAATCTATATATTTATCACTGCAATGCATTTCAGAATCCGTAAGATCCACGAGAGCGGAATAATGCAATACCAGAAGGCAGTCTGGGTGAGCCCCAAGCCTAAGTGCACCCTGGGCGGGGCCTCGGAGACAGTCAGTGTCGCACTGCCGGAGACATCTACAGCTTTCATTCTGCTCCTCATCAGCTACCTTGTGTCGCTCCTCATTCTGGGCGTGGAGCGGTGCATCTTTAAAAACAAGCGGTTGGGAAAGTCTCAAAAGCGTCGTAAAAGGAGAAAATTTTCATACACTTAGATAAAACCAGATATTTACATCAAACATGATTGTTGAATATTCAATAAATATGTTTTATAATACCAATGTACTTAAGTAAACGATGCACCCATAAATCAACGAGAAAAATCCTTGACACCGGTGGTATGGAAACTTTTAAATTTAAAGACAGATGGGTAAAAAATTTTAGATTTATTTTATTGTTTGTATTCTCAATCCAAAAAATATTGTTGCTGTACGGGTCCTTCAAGTCTATACACAGTTATTTCCTTTGTTACAGGAAGGCGGGATCAGGATAATAATTTAAGCACGCCAATCTCTACACCATAAAAACAATCACAATGCTTTCTGTAAATAAACAATTCTTTTAATTCATAGGGCAAGTCAACTGATTTCTGATACAGTTTCTATATGTGTAAGAACCTTCTAAACATCATCGCGAAGAATGGCTGCTGCACAGTTGACGTTAACGTTAGTGATTTGCAGCGAGGTTTACGAAGTATCTTTAAAGTCAGTCGTAGTCAGTGTAAAGTGTCAGTAGCTTGATAACTTTTGAGTATTTGAAAGTTTTATTTGTCACAAAACTAATAATGGAGGGAGATCGATTTCCAATAAAAAGGCATGTATTTTTGTAATATATATATTTTTCAATAAATCTTTGAATTTGAAAAAACAAGTATACCTAGGAATGTCACAATTACTCAAATATTCTCTTGACACAGATGAATCGAATTGACGGGCAGAAAGACCCCGACTGTCACAGCGCTGGGATATTTATAAACACGGATGTGCAGTGGTTAGGTCGGAGACGTTCCGCTTCATGGCACGTTACTGCACCACAGCCCCCGGACTGTGTACAAGTATAGACAGGCGCACATTTCACGATTGAGGACAATACAAAAGATATACAGCCATTTTTTACCAATTTTTAGCTTAGGCCTATCGGTTGAAAGATTTATATTTTAATAAACATAAGTACTTACAGAAATTGTTTCATGTTGTATTTTCACATATTTGAATTTATAATAAATAAAAGTATTATGGGATGTATTATGATTTTTTTAAATTTGATTTTTTTTTTAACATAATAAAAGCTGAGGCTTATTTATTTGTAACAATTAACTTTGTTTGTTGTAGGTTGATAAATTTTCATTTATTTTTATGCAATGTTTTTGATAATTATTATCACGTGATATTTGTTCATTTCTAAAAACTAAAAAATAATATTATTTGATTCAGTCAGTTCGGTGATTCGAAACGCAGGCGGGTCTATACATTGTACATAGTCCGAAGCACTCATCACTACAAGACAAATGATTATACGGTCTCGAATCTATTAAAAACTTACATGAATCGTAACTCGTGAGAATTACAACCTTCGATCAATAATTGGCAGGCATTTGTACAACGAACACTGACAAGATGCTATCCTAGTCTAAAAGTAGTATTCGATCACAACTCTTTCATTTATAATCAAATGGAATTTTTAGATACTAGGTATTTGTTAATTAAGAGAGAACATAGCTAAAAACCTTTGGTTAATAATGAATAATAATTATTACGAGCTAAAGGCTTCCACAAACCAACACCAATCTACGAATGAGCCCTAACAGTTCAAATGATAAATTTATTGTGGTAAGAAAGAAAATCAATTAAAAAAACTGAGATTACTGTCTGAGAATAATGGCTGTCAAAAATTAATAAATCCATATTATGTATCAAGATAGAAGACCATTGAATAATATTTGTTACATCGATGATACCGTATTTTAGGTAGAGCGCTGAAGATCTGCAAATCTTAATTAACAATGTTAACGATGCTAGCCGCAAGCATAACAAAAAATGGCTGTTAGAAGAGTTGATTGACAATTTCCATATCAGCATTGACAACAAAGTATCGGAGATGATGAAAAAGTTGAAATACTTAGAGAGAACTGACGATGGTAAAAAAATCCCACTGCAGCTGATTGTCCGGGGGAAAATCCAAGGAAAGAGACATCGAAAAAAGGAATTTAATATGGATGCAGATTCGCGGCAGTGGCTGGAAGTCGGGAGTACAGCCAAATTAGTAAGAATGGCTCATGATAAATATATGTCCAATGAGATTGTTACCAACCTCTTTTGAGAAGAGGCACTTGAAGAATATAAGAATGATCAATAGATTGGTTGACTTGGGAAGTCTTTAATGAATTTTCTCGGAGAATTGATAGTTGGCTTGCAAATGCATAAAATATTTTTCTTCTAGTATAAACTATTGCATATTGGAAATCGCATGGCACATGAGGGCTTCACAGTTTTTAATTTTGTTCTCGCTTAATGGCTATTTATTATCATAATTACTATTTAGCAAATGGACGATGATAACAATAATGACAATAATGTCTAAACTTTCAGTGTTACCAACCGCCAACGTATCTGATCTCCAAAATTACAGCTTTTGAATATAAAATATGCTCGACCTTGAGAAAAAATTACCTCACTGCAAGAACATTATAACAACTATATTTGTGTTTGGATGATTTGTTGGTATTTATTTTGCTATCGATATCTCATTTACATTTCAGTGATAACTCTTTAGAGGTTATGTCATAAATGAAAGTTGTTATATAATAATATAATATCCGCAATATTGAGCAAATCATTTACACGTATTACTTATTAGAAGTACATATTTTTTGTGTTTTTCAGCAGCAAGTATAGAAACCCGTGTACCAAACTTGAGCGTGGTCCTAAATTGGATATAAAATGAGTTTTTATTTACTATGACTTGAAGATAAGGTGTTTTATGCACAAAGGAAACTCTTGACGATGATAAAAAAGCTCAAGGTAACTTTAGTTTTAGTTACATTTTCAGAAATACCGAATATAGCTGATTGAGATGTGTTCATTGAGATGGTCACCAATTTCCTCCGAGATAGATAAGTTGGGTTTACATTCTCAGCGTTCAAAGTATTATTTTGCATATTTCATATTCAAAATCTGTCTGTCTCTTCACATTAACTTACGAGAAAATATTTTAAAGTATTTTTGAAACATCTTTTAAGGCTTATTTTTGTATGATTGTTAAAATGTTTAAAATACCACTATGTGGCGAATGAACTTAAATCTATCGAAATGCTAATAAGTCCAAAATATATTACTACCAATTGTGAACCTTAATAACGATCTCTACAAAAGAACGAGGAACATGAGATGAAAGAATGTTGTAAATATTTTAGCAGAGATTTAACCCTACGCTAGGTAACCCTGATCAATAAAAATATGTTAAGATTTGACCGAAGGTTTCCATATTGTTTTCTCAATATATTGTAATATATACAAGCTGTCGTGGGTTAGTTTCACCGATTAAGCGTAACTTTACATGCAGTTTCGTTTTACAAGATTAATTGTTTCAAAAAGCCATCTTTCATCCCGATTACAACAGACGCGACGGCAATGTTACATAACGAATTAAGTATTGGTGTTTTAATATTCTATTCTAGTTTTTACAGATTCCTGTGATCCAATTTGATACTTCTCTTTTGAACAAGGCGTTTCATACTTATTACCGTTTATTCTACATTTATTTTACAATAGTTAGTTTGGGTTTCTAAATCAAATTATATTACAAACATACAACGCTTGTATCAACGTGACGTCTATAATGAAATAACTAAAAATAAAACTCCAAAATTGACTAACGCTTTAACTATTTACAGTTCATCCGTCATAAGACTTAATTCTTTATATTACTTTGTCTACTGTGAACACATGTATGCAGATGCCTTTATCGTTTCTTTATACAATGCTTTAAGTCTATATTATTGCCAATAGAAAAATAATCCACTAATGTAGATGATTATACGAGTTAGGCAGAAGTAGCTTACCGATACGCCGGCTTACATTTTACAATTAGTCATTACATATCATTTAGGACTACCTTTGTTCAATGGATCACATTATTTTACATTAAGTACAAATTAAAATTAAACTATGCCTTTTTACTAACAAACACTGTGAAAAGTTACATCCGCAATAGACTTACGAGGTATTTGAAATAGAGTCCCCAAAACCGCTCGTCTGAATATCCCAGTTGAGTTTACCAGCGCCTCCGCTGGCAAGCATACTTTTAAAAATGCAAATGTTATAAACAAATATAAATATAATGGGGTTGTGTCTTATATTTAAAATTATAAATGAAATATTACTCATACCCATTCTTGCATTTATTTCAACACTTTTAGAATACCAAATATTTTCAATGCCAAATAAAACCTTATTTTAAAACTTTGTTTCAATACAAAAATACTTATTGCTTTTCTTCTAATCTAAAAAAATATATATACACAGAAGATGCGTTTGGGGAAAAATCTCACACGGTATCATTAAAATTGGTTGTAACTTCAGGCAATGTTTATTAGTAAGGCTTGTAAACACTATTTTAGATGAGCTAATGTTTTACATTAATATAATTGAAATATAGGTTAAAAAAAAACTTTACAATTTTACCTTCAATCTCTTGTGGTTTTATCTAAAAGAATAATAAAGATCACTTTGGTTAGAACACGCTAGAACTTCTCCGTTGATATTTTGACAATTTTGTTATTTTATAACGAATATTCAAACACACGTTAATAGCTCTATACAATAGTTCAAATTGACAGTTTCTGCACTAATTTACTAATTAAGTATACCTATCAGGTATTTCTTAGTAACAGTAGAATCTCGACATTCCAATACAGGCACAGTCATGTTGGAATACTGAAATATCAAAAAAAGTTTAGGTTTTTCACTATGAACATTATAATCAATTGATAATTGTGACTCAGTCGAGACTATGAACATACAAAACTCTATATAAATATGATATCGGGTGAGACTCAATGCACTTACTCAAATATAGCTCTCTGTATTTTTTTGTCAACAGTTGATGGTTTGACTCTGATTTGAAAGACTCGTTACATTGAACAGCAAATACAAACGCCCAAACACATCGTACGGATTCATTAAAATGCATTTCTTGTATTAAATTTCAATTTAAACTATTAAAATTAGTCATTTTAAATAAATTAGCGTTATGTATCACGCAGTGCACGCGACGTACTTATTGGGTCAGTAATGGATGTTTGATGCAATCAGTCGAGTTTTCGTATGAATCTTGTCAATTTGTGTCTACATTTTACAAAACACCGGTTTTTTAATATCACGATGTCTACTTCATAAATACGAGAACTAAATTTAAGTAGTGTTTTTCAAATATATTCACGACTTTCTTTAATGCCTGATTATTTTGACAGTGATAGTCTAACTAGTGAGATTGCTCTGTGTTTTTTTTTTAGTGTGGTTGGGTTATTGGTTGGTGATAAAATATATTATCAACTTCACAATCGATGCAGATTATCATCTCTCAACTCATTTCCGTGTCTGGAACCGGAACAATCTGAATTGTAAATAAAACGGAGACCTCATAAGAGGCAAAAAAATAGCTTTTTTGAATGCTCGATACACGGAAATAAAACCATGTGAAATTAGTTGAGCATGAATATTGATTAATGATGCGAGTCGTTAATCACAATAAAAAAAACTGTTCATAGAAATAGACTTATCTTTGAATTTTCAGATACGTTCAAGATTACATCGAATGGCACATTTTTAAATTAATTTAAATCTTGCGTGTTAATAATAAATGTACTTTTTATATCCTTTGCAGTAAGTATGTAATATGTAAACATAAAAATAAATTGTGAAGTTGGCAATTATTTTATCATCAAACAACAATATGGGTTTTAAACTAATAATTACGCTTACTTTAAAGTTAGGTTAGGTTAGGTTAGTTTAGGTGGGGATATCTCTGAGAGCCCCTCCTGAGCGCCGCCTCAGCTGCTTCCAAAACCGTCTGTCCATTTGCCTCTCCTGAAAAACCGTATCAACGCAAATCCATCAATCTCCAAACACGCGTATCAAATGTTTGTGTGTTGTGTCAGTCTATATACGTGTATTCTCTTATTCATCGATCAAGAATGACCGAGAAACTAAATATAAGTAGCAAAAGATTTGTGCTGGTTTGTTATGTATATTGAATAAAGTTTTAATTTTAATTTAATGTTTACCGTAGTTCAGCTTGCGAAAATACAAAACTATCGTTTTAAATCGCAATGAGCAAAGCATACATGCAAAATGTCTAAGATATTGCGAAAGTAACTTTTAATATACTTTATAGGCCCATAAAGGATACATCAACTTAATACAGCGTACCTCTGACCTTATCCGTCAAAATGATGCAAAAAATACAGCATTTTGGCAAATAAGAAGACAGGAGTATTGCAATGAATGTTAAAAAATCTAACTATCTGGTGATAATAGCGATAAGTATAAAAATAACGGGTCAAAAAGAGAATCTTGAGGTGAAAAGGACGGCTATTGTGAGCTATAAAGTGTCGTGTAGTCTCATGCAACCTTTCTTTGCTGCGAGCCTCTAGCACGCTCTCGTGGCAATCATTCTCTCTTTTGCTTGTGGGTCTCGATAGATACGCTTTCTCTGAGCTGAAGTGTCGGTTTAAAATAAAATTGGAGCATGGACAGGCGGTTGGTGGAAGCGGCGGCGGTGGAACTCTAAATAATCGGACAGAGCGGACAAAGTCAACGTTGGCAACATTAAAGCATACAAGGAAAATCACAACTCCCTAAATACAGTACACGCCCTGCGAAGGCAAAGCTTGGAAGTGAAGCAATCGTTATAAAATTAGACACTGCACGCCATCTGTTCGTGTTCTTCGAGTCCATGCATGTCCTTTGTTACAGGAGAGCGGACTCGGAATAACATGCTGCGTATCCTGGCAAGCATTGGCTCAATTCAAAATTTACGGTTCATAATACTTTCAGTACAAAGTCAGTTTTTATAGTTCAAAGACAACTCGGTTGTTGTCCGATTCAACATTTATTGGACAATCAATGCAATAACTAGAATTAATAAAATTAGTAAAAAATATTATTTTTATTTCAATTTACTTTGGCTTTTGTTGATAAGAGATCGGGGTGTACTGATAAATTATATAATTATAATTAATTACTAGCTTTTTGCTAAATTTTTTTTATAAATATTGCTTTGCTTCCTGACGCTTTGTGCTAGAATAGCAGTAAATAGCATGACGTCCTTTTCTCTGTAAATATATAATATAATGTATTTCTATGGTTTAAATTATCAGTATTAGCAGTTTATAGTGGCTTCTCTAATACTTACTACTCGTTTAAAGCGACGTGTTTATTTTAGGCATTATTTCATTGTACTGAAGCACTCCCTTCTATAAATACGGCTTATTTATTAATAATTGATCCCAGTTCACTGTTGAAGTAAAATATATCGAGTGAATCTAATTGAAATAAATAGAGACTGGAGGGACTTCATTTGTACCGATCTGAGCTATCGCTAATCAATGATCAACTTAATTTTAACTAAAGGGAAGAATCTAAGGAATAATCTAGCCGAAGCCAACAAATAATCAATACATAATAATAATGTTGGGTGTCTGAAATACAATATTTTTTTTGTAATTAATCAAAAAGTGTGGTAAGCAATAAAATTAACCTCAAAATATTCTTTCAAAACGGTAGCGGAAGAAATGTGAAGTAAAATTTCAAACTTCTACGAAAAAAAGTACACATGTCTCTTGCAGTCTCAAGTCTCGGTGAAGTATTTTAATACGATTTTACAACTAAATCAACATAAAAAGGTTATGTAATTTGATTGAATATAATTTACAAAGCTAAATATGTGATATTTCTTTTCACAGATCTTAATTTTACCAAAATAGTATAGAAATTGATTGATTATTTAAAATTCAGATATTCAGTGAGTAACTTTTGGTTCTTGGCCATCATTTTGTAAAATTATTGCAACTTTACGTGGGTTTGTTACAATTACCTCGAGTCAAATCTCTAGAGAAAGTGAGCGTGCAAAGAGACACGTGGTATGGTGTGGAGGTGGCGGTGGATACACTAGACAAAGCCGTTAACAAAGCAGATCTTGTAGTAGCCTCGGCTGCTCACGGTGTGCTGCTGGCGGCGCGGAGAGTACGGCCGTCTCTCGGGAGAGTCTGACGAAGCTCGGCGGCGCACCAGACCCATCCTGCAACAACGAGGAAGTGTTCACACCTAAAACCATCCACCTTAATAATGATGCCAGTGAATAATATTAGCTGTACAAATAGGTTTTCAAGGATTTCAAGAGATCACGTTACTAGTATTAAATCGAAACGGACATTGTTGCAACTAACTTCATTTTATAACCCCACCATTAGGCTTTTTTTTTCATTATGTGTCATTTCGCTGAAGTGGAAACAACTTAGATATTGTGTGCTCCGAATATATCAACTTTTGTGCCAACAAAACATAATTTGCGGGAAAGCTTATTTTTCTGCTTCCATTTGAAGAAAAGTGCAGCTGAAGGCCATCGAATGCTGCAAGAAGCTTACGGGAAACATGCTTCATCGAATTTCATTCAGTAAATTTTGGTATAAACGTTTAAGAGGTGGTGATTTAATACCAATGACAAAGAGCGCGAAGGGCGGCCAGAAAAGTTTGAGGATGCCGAATTGGAGGCTATATTGGATGAAAACTCGTGCCAAATTGAAAAAGAACTCGCAAAAACATTGGGAGTGACTCAACAAGCCATATCCGTTTGTTTAAAATCCATCGGAATGGTCCAAAAGGTAGGATATTGGATGCCATATGAATTGAAGACTAGAGACGTCGAACTTATTTGTACAGCTAATACGTTATACTAATTCGTAAATAAACTGTTTTCAGATTCAAAAGCTGTCAAAGAAATCTTTAGATTTATTTGAGATTTGTGAGTCGTGTCTCATAGTTTCAATTGCCCTTAACTACTCCGTCTTCTTCATATTATCTATTGCTACTCACATAAGTTGGTTGAGATGATGCCATACATTTGAACGAGCTGAGCTTTGTAAAGTACATATTTTTTTCAAATCTTATCTAGTTTTGTGGACTCGTTTGATACTGAGTGATCTGGCGAAACTTACAATCTAGCGGTGGGGCGAGGTCGGCGACCCCCGCGGCGGGCTCCCCGGGCTTCCATCAGAGCTAATCGCTCCATCGCTGTCACCTTCGCTGCCCCGCCTGTGGACAAATGAAGATTGTATGATGAGCCTTCTGATAGCCTGGACCCTCCCAAGGCGAAGTCTTTTCAAGGCCGTCACAATTTTACAATGTCCTCACCGGATCTTCACAAATTGTTAGTGATAAGTTTTACACTATTTAATAGTGAGATGAAAATTTAAACCGGGACGACCTTTACATATATTATATATATTGTTGCCATCTTCCAATTGTGTCAAAGACAGTGGATTTATTTTAATCATCAGCAAATTTTCAAATTCTGACAGCAATATCAAAGAATTAGCAACAGAATGAATAGTTGTTAGTAAAATCACTTGTTGGTAAAGTTTTGCCGGGTACCTTGCAGAACAGACGCAGAACTGTTGGAAGTAATATTTTGGGTGGCGTGTTGCGACAACTGGTGTTGGGGTATGCGCAGGGGGCGGCGCACCCAGGCGCAGCGGGCGTTGGCGCGATCCCACAAGCGCGGCTGCTCCAGCTGGTCCTGGTGCTCCAGCTCCTGCTCCGCCAGCATGTCGCGGCCCTGGGCCAGCGCCAGACGCATCTCCATGCGCGGGCTCAACCCCTCCCCTTCCGCCTGCCCCGCAGCACCACAGCCTCCTTCCTCCGTTCCCTCGCTTGCTGTCCAGCTGCAGGTGCTTACTGAGTCCGGCGCCGGTGGAGAACTTATCACTGCAACATCGTGGGACTTAGCCAGTAGCAATCAAACCTAATTTATAGGTTCTTTCAAATTCACTATTTCTTGTTTTTTTTTTTTTACTTCAAATTAACTTTTAAGTCATTTGGATTTTCGTCTTCTCTAAGCTTTTCAATTATTTATTATCTCATGGGTTTTTGGACAAACTACTAACATGGTGTGAGATCTGCTGCGTAAACACTTGCACACTGAAACTTGGGACTTTGTCATGCAATAGATGTGAAGTGTTAACTGTTAGTGGCGTGCGGTCCATTCAAGTTAAATAGCAGTGTAATATAAATAATTGAAACTTATTAATATATTTATATAATCAATCATTAGACTTTGGTAAGTATGCAACATTAATTGTATGGACTGTACGTCACCAGTACATGAATAGCATACAGTTTCATTTGCAGTTAAACGTTAACAGTTTTGAAATAAATGTGTAATTTTGTTGAAGGAACTTTTTTCTAAATTGTTTTTCCCATAAAAATACATAAAACGTGGAAATTCTTTGCCGTTTATGGGCACAAGAAGCAGACTGACAATAACCACCGTTACACACATGCTTTCAACAACACAAGACTAACAGCAATCCTCTACACGTTTAAGGAGAAAAGTGCCTCTTCCTCTTAAAATAAAACCAATAACTCTTTAACCACTTGACAATTTTCGCTTTGAGCTTGGATTTTGTTGATTTATCGACAAGTCCGAGGCAATTGGAGCGTTGTTGAGGCAGAACTGAATTCATTCATTCACAGTCATCATATTAACTCGAGCATAGTCTAATTTGGATTTATACATTTTTATGTGATTTCTGTTTACACTGTAGACGTAAAGACGAAAAAATATACTTATGCTTATTTTTATAGTCAGTTTTATATTATTTTAGCTTTAGCCCAAAATGTTTGAACCAGATTATGAAAGAGATGAAAGCAATGTCATTCTATTCAGAGATTTTGTTGTAACAAATGTATCTTCGCTGCTTATTTATAGAAATACAACTGGTGTAAATTTTAAATTTGATGATGTTACTGAAAAATCAATTTTACACCGTTTTGAATAATATATGAAATCTGTAAATTTTCGGATACCCTTTGTTGCAAATGATTGTCAAGTGGTTATGCATTTGTTATTGTTCCCTCAAAAAAATTACCAAGGTCATGATGTGTATAAAGGTAGTTCAAGTAGTTACTTGGATACTGCGGGTTGGTGGGCGTGCGGTCGGGCGAGGCGGGCGCCGCGCGCTGCTCGTCAGCAGCAGCACTGCCCTGCCGCCAGTTCCGACAGACAACCGGCATCGCTACGTTACTACACCCTACACCCCTCACTCACTACCCACACACGCTACTTCCCACTTCTCACCCCACAACTTCACCGGCTGCGTAGTGATTCAGAAGTATCCACGAATTAATGCACATGCATTTCGATTTATATAAAAATCCAATTCTCGTCAGAGCATTAAAGCGTACATTTTTAACTAAAGAGAAAGAGAAACGTGTTTAAGTATTTACAAGACGAGTTTTAATTAAGTTTTGCATTTGCTAATGGCATCAGAAAAGCTTGTTTATTAAAGTATTTTACATGTTTTATTATTGAAATCTGAATCACTACGAAAGCCGTTGATTATCCCCAAATAAAAGTAACCCAAAGGCAAATTACAAATAAATATTTGTGTATTTTTAAATTAACTCACATTTGAGTCCATTTGAGTAACAGTTATAAAATATATAAAAGTATCATTCCTTGAAATAATTGTAAAAGTGATATTACATCATTGAATGATGCAGATATACCAATGTTTATCGGTAAGCAATCAATTTAAGTAAATAATATTAATTTTAATATATATATATATTTAATATAGTCAATTTAATTTTTAAATACGGGTTTATATCCGATTAAATCGTAGATATCAAAATATTTGTAAATTACCCCTGGTACGACTACAGGCTATTTTTAAGTGTACTTATTTATTTATTTATGTATATTTTAACAAGTATTATACTTCTAGCTATCTACAATGTATTGAAACGTTTATTAGATATTTTATTATGTATATTTCAATGCTGGAAAACAAAAAGTCAATCAACAATTAAATAAAGTTTATTTTAAGAAAAAGTATTAAAATAATAAGAAAACTATTAAATAAATTATTTTTGGTTTCTTTTTTTCTTTAAATCCTGCGGTGTTTCTATTTAAACATTTTTTGTTTTAAAAGTAACCAAATAAATATTTCCCAGCATTAATATATTGCTACTCTACATTCATAAATATTTTTAATCTATACAAAATATATTTTCATAAATATAAATAATTGTATAAATAACAAAAAAAATATTGTAATATTAATTTATAAATTAAAAAAAATGTTTCAAAACTCATTGTAGCAACTGAAATGACTTTTAAAAATATCTGACCTACTTTTTATGTATTGGCGGCGAGTTGGTGATTTGAAATTAAAGATACGAAGATTCTTCAATCAACAACAAATAAAAATAACAGGTAGTTATTATTTTTGATATAGTTCATTTGCGTGATTTAATCGTACGTGTTAAGTACCGGAATATTATTTAATCACCATAACCATTTACAAACGAGATATCCATTCATATTCGAGTCCTCCACAAAAAAATATTGAAAATATTTTTCATTGTGACAATAATAATTTACGAGTGTTTTATTATTATATAGTAAATATGATATTAACTGATAATTTTCCTCATTTACGAGGTAGTATGAGTTTACTGTGTAAAATAACTCTTCACTGTTTTAAGGCACGGGTCTCCGAACCTTGCAACGGGTCTGACATAAGTCAAAGATTTTTATGGCCGCACGAGCTCTAAACTAACTCATTTCAGTCACGGGAGATTAAATAATCGGTCTCATGATTTATATACTGCTTAACTTCCTTTTGTTGTTTCACGGCACCATTGATTGAATTTCACAATGGTCTTGACCCGAGCTGCTTGAAGTTTTCAGTCCTCTGACATTTCGGCCCCGTCCTGATACAAACTTTAAGAAGTTGGCTTCAGCACGGGGACTGAAACATTGTAGAACTGAAAGCTTTATCAAACCGTCCAATAATAACGGCTGCCATAGCCTACGAGCACATCACTTTATACCTCTTTCTACGTTATAAGTCCAGTCATTACAATGTGCATTGAAACACTATGTATATATTAATTGTAAAAAAAACTTTTTTCGTTAATCTACTATCTTAAGTTAAGTAGAATTAAAAAAAAATTCTAGACACTATTTCTTTTAACTTTGTTTTAAATAATCCACAATATGGAAAAGCTAGATATATTTTTCAATTAAAAGGCTTTTAATAAATCTAAGGACACAAAATATATTTTGAAAACTATTTTGTTGGTTTCGCTGTAAATCAAAACAATTTAATTTTAAAGTAAATATCGTTTATATTATTTTGCGTAGTAAATATCGGATATATTATATTAAGAAGGAAGGGGACAGACAGAATTACATCATTACATGCATGTTCAAGTTGCTCATTCAATATTCCTATACCTTATGAGTAAAAACTTTTTTTTTGGTTTTTATATTCTCATATATCTAACCGTAAATTCATTTAAACTCATAAGATAGTTTATTTGTAACGGGGAACAAGTTATGCGGCCAAAATACTGTTTACATTATTGCTATCAGTAACTTTAATATACAGCTCGGGATGTGCAACGTTACAGATCATTTATTATTTTTTTTATACTTTCAGTTTTAATTTATCATAGTAGTATTAAAACAGATTTTATCACTGTTGAAAAATTAAGTATGAAAAAACAGTTATCGCACAAAAATGTCTCAATCGAATTGTTTATAACAACTATTTGTTGATTTTTAAAAAGAGTTACTTTGTAATTTTTATTTTGGATAAGTTAATTTTATTTTAAAAAAGGTTTCTTATTTGTTTTTATATTCAGAAACCATTATTTTACGTTAAATTTCAAATCATCTGTAACATTGCATACATCATCTGTATATCATCGTATGCAACAAATTTCCATTGCAACTCAAAATCAATAAACAAGAAATCAAAAGAATAATATTTTACAATGTAACAATTATATTTTACACAAATGTTTTGTTTTATTCTCACGTATTTTGAGTTACATTGTTATTCACTGCGTACGTCAATAAGAAATGCGGATTCCAATATTCAATACTCAATCCAAGGATCATACAACAGACAACAATTTTTCATTAATTATACCTGAATACTTGCACATATATATATTGGAGATGCGACATATCATAATAATGATTTTGCATCGTAATGAATAGATTTTTTGCCGTTACAAGCTGTATGTGTATATGTTCAAAATACTCTTTATAAATTCCTGAAAGGGATATCTCACCAGCCATGGATTGTTTGGCTTATTCAGTGTTTAATCCTCAGCATCAAAAGTTACCACAAGTCATGTAGCTCGTAAAACATAATTAAATACACCTAACCTCAAAAAAATCCAAACAGTTTTCATATTCGAGCTATTTTCTAATTTGTTTATCACTAGCTCCCAGAAACCAGGTTAAAAGATATGCACCACGTTCAAAGGAAAAGAAAGCATTTCCAAATAAAATAGCGGTGTGCAGTGAGTTAGTGAGAAAAAAAGCCAAATAAACCACTTTAATTATTCCATAGGAAATTCCCCATGAAACGATAAAAGATATCTTTATGGGACAGAATGCCATTTATATACAAGGCAAAAGTTCTTGCGTACAAGTAAAACAAAGAGTATAATTGAAATATTTGAATTGTGTGTATAATGCAATGGTCACGTCTCATCTCCAATACAGTGTGCAAATCATGAATGATGCAACCGGCACATGCATGTAACGCTGGTAGGTTGGGGTTGAGCAGGGAGAGACCTGAGCGGGAGCTCAAGATTACCTGATCTGTCGAGGGGCTGGGGGTGACGGAGGCTTCGCCGCTGCTGCTAGAAGTGTCCGAGCCATCTTCTTCCAGCAGCGGCTCCAATCTTCTCCTGAAAAATCATATATTATATAAGCATAAAATTATATTAGTGTAATTGATAGTAGTAAATAGAAAACGGTAAGATCGGTTACCTGGGCAATAGAGGGCGAAGGGAAGGTCCGGCGAGGGGTGGAGTCATCAGGAGCTCGTCCATCATCAACTCCGTGTCTTCGTCTCCAGGGCAGGAAGAAGACGACTTGGTGGGAGACTGAAACGTAAAGCCAATCAGATTTTCACGGAAACCTTTCAATCATAGCGATCCTTAATAATAAAATAATACAACAAAGCACTTTCTGTCCAAAATATTGAATAAATCAACAATAAATAGTGGATATAAATAAAGGTTGTCATTTTATTTTGTTGGATGTAGGAAATGTCCTCACAGAGAGTGTGGCGTGATCTGAGTCAGGGAAGGCGTGATCGCTGAGGTCGCCAGATGAGGGGGTTCCCCAAGCTTCCTCCCCTGAGGCTCCGGAGCCCTCTCCACCTTCAGCCTCAGTACAGCCGGTAGGCCGCACAGTGCGCCACTCTCCAGCCCCCAGGTACCTGTAAAATCCATCTTCGTGTTTAAAGCATTCCCAGTGTGAAACGACTCCAAAAGACAGATACAATTGTTCGATAGCAGCAAGTGTTTCATGAAATATCTACTATATGAAACAACCAAATGAAGATGTGTGAGGATTTTCTCAGAATTCGGTCGTATATAAAGCCTCAATATAAATAAAAGGCTCTTTAGTTAGTATTGTTACAATACAAGTATCATGGTAATAATTAAAGCTTATGTTATAAATTTGTGATATAAATAACCAATAATCTATGTAAATTTTATTTTGTTACGAGTTGAATATTATTTGTATGAAAGCTTATAACCTCTCGAGGAAACTGGCTCCGGTGGAGGCAGCTCCCGATTCTGCCAGACTATTAAGCATGGCCATCTTCTCTACTACGTAGCTGCCGGCTCGCGCTGTCCAGCCCAGGAGGCCGGGAGCAGCCTCTGTGTCTGATGAAATAAAAATCGTTAGCCACGAATATATCATACCATATTTTATTTAATTTTCTCGGAAGTCATTTAGACTTTCCTTTTGTTTGGGAATCTAAAACATCTGTTAGATGATAATTAACCATGGATCGAATATTAAATAAGATTAGCACCTTTTTCCACGACTTCAGTCTCTATGTTGAGCTGGGCATCATCTATTTCATCCGAAGGAAGTCTTTCGAGGCTGGACATCGTTCCATATCTGCAAATATGTACGATTTATACGATGTTAAATATTTACATAAAACTTACCAACGGGTTTTGTTAGAATTTTATTAAATTCATATTACATTACCTTTTTAAAGCCAAATAAGGCGGCTCTTCCGCTATAGGGGAGTCGTCGGGGGAGTCTTCTAACGTATGTTGCTGAAAATTTAAGACTTGAATTAATCTTAGATTTACGTCAAAAATATTCTATGTATATATTGAAAATGCTGAATTTTGTCTAGACAAAGTTTATAAGTTAATGAATGATATTTAGCGTATATAAAAAGCTTACAAACATTCATATAATGATTGAAATTCGAGAGTCAAGGCCGAGATAGTCAGAAGGTGTTAACACAAACGAAATTATTGTGGTTTAGCTTTAGGTTTTCACTCCTCCAACGTTTTGGCCCCGCTCTGAGACCATATTTAGAGTACATAAATATATATAGAAGATGTTTGATTGGTTACCCTTTCCAAGCAGTTGGCATCCGCTTTGTAATCTGGGGTTGGAGGCACCACTGAGATGTTGGGGACTTTAGCCGGCGAGTTGACGGAGTTGGCCTGATTTTGGGTCGTTTTGGCTGGTGACCGGTTGTCTTTGGAATCCATCGCCAACAGCTGCGCTGCAGGATTTATTCCAGTCAAACCTGAGAAAGAGAAATAATACATGACCTATCAACTGAATATAAGTGTAATCTGGTATGAACTCCGATAAAAAAATGTTGAATTGCTTGAAGGATAATCGTGGGTGTTTTGTCTTCAGATGTTTTAGTCTCTGTTAATGTGATGCTGACCTATCCTTATATCTAGATAATATCATGCGTATTTATGGAACATGAACGACATACCCATGAGCATCATCGGTCCCCAGGAGAACTCTGAAGCCGTTCGCACCTCATCGGCAGCGCCGGTCCTATTGTTGCCAAGGTCCTTCCTAATGTCTCCGTTCACCGTCGCTTTCACGGCACTCGAAAAAAACTCTCCTTCACGTCGAATAAAGGAACTGTTCACTCTGTCCGTATTGAAGACAGACGTTTCACTACCTAAGCACTGGTTCACCTTAGAGGCACTAATTTTATCTCCCATTAACTTCCCCGCGTTCATATAAAGCTTTCCCATGTCTTTTAAGTTCACTCGGTTGGGACTCTTCGACAACAATATATTTTCCACGCACTTAACTTCGTTCAGATATTTTTCTTGAGCTATGACGCATTGTACGCTTTCTTGCACTCCGCTGCCACCGGAAGCATTGGAATCTCTTCCGGGACTTAGAGACTTCTTACCGGTAGACGTGCTCAAAACCATGGAACTGCACGTTGTATGAGCGTAGGAAAGAGGACTGTTTGTGCTGTATAAAGTAGATCTTGAGCTGTCGCTTCTTTGAGAACATGGACTACGCGGAGAGGGGCTTTTAGAAGATCTATCTAAGGGATTATTATTATCTTTTGAGATATATGTGCTTTTGAAAAACTCTTCTCTACTTCTTCTGTTTGCTATGCTGGGGCTGACTCTTTCAGGTTCAGGGGTGTTGTTATTGACACTATTGAGGTTTATATTGTTGTTGATGATGACTTTTTCAGGGGTGGCGATTATTTTTGTTTCGGGGATGCAATTGACGTTGGCGCATTTCGTTGCGCACTCTGTTATCACTTCGGCGTGCTTCGTTTGGCAGGTGTAGGTCGAGGGCAGGAGGCCGTTGTTGAGCGGGGAGTTGTGGTTTTGCTTGTCGCAGGGGGTGGGAGTTTTGGCTGATATCTGAGGACTGCCCGGCTTGGAGAAGCAGCGCTTGTGGCACTGCCGGCAGACGGGGACTGTCTCAGGGACTACGGGACTCGATCTGACAGTGATCTGGAAATAAAAGACAAATTCAATAAATCAAATAAAAAAGAACTCACAATGGAAAGTAATTAAGATAAGTTGAGGCAAGGAACTGTAATTATATGGTTAAAGTATATTATATTTTGTTTTATTGGTAATTTCTCATTTTTGCTTTTGATTGTATTGGTACTTACTTGACTGTCCGAGTTGGTGCTTCTAGAAGGACTCCGCTCCACTTCCGATGGAGACTTCTCCGCAAGTAGGACGTTGGCGGTGGCAGGTTTGCTGCTGATGGCCTGGGCCACGTCTATCAACCTCAACTCCCTTGATCGCTTTCTCAATTGCTCCGTACTCCATATCTGCAACACCACAAATGCATTATTTATTTTTCTTATGTAGCTTTTCCGTTGAAATGGGAGAACTACTCCTTTAACACCTTCTCATTTGGAGGAGATGGCTTTTAATCGAAATTGATAGTGGACGAGTTGGATGATAGCCTCTTGAAGTAGCAGTGGAGTTGGGAGCTTTGGACGAAGGCTTTGATACTTGTAACTTGATGTAACCTCAAATGCGGGGATTGGACAAACAGTTGTAAGAAGAACCTCGTTGGAAGAGGTGGGAAGAGTTTAAACTCTTTTTTATGTTGAAACACTTTATAGTTTTTAACAGCCGGGCACTCAACACAAAACACATACTAAGAATGTATTAATTTTTAAAAATAGTGGTAACAATGATGCAAGCAGCCAACAATTTTACCATTTTTTCCAAAGTGAAAAATTCTAGATGCCTGAAGAAGGACTTCGGTGTTATAACACGTGTCAATATATAATTTTTAAATACATTTTATTAAATAGATTTCACTTCACAATCGATTTTCGTGTCTTCAATGACGCTTCCGCAGTTGAAAGTTGCATATGGCGGAAATTGCTCGCGGATGATTGGTTAAATGCAATGATGACGTCACGATATTATAAATTGTATTGGAAGCCTGAAAATATAGTATACAGCTGATTCCAAGCTTGCAGAACTATTAATCATTTTTGATGGATACTTCATATTATAGATGTGGACCCTCGGAGGTCTTGTAACAACACAAACCATTGACCTGGCTCATAGACCACTGATGTGGGACATAGACCTCACAATTTATATATATATATAATAGAGTATTTTTTTCAAATTGCTACTATTATTTTTTCTGTTCTATTTATATTAATGTTACGTCTCAATTTTATGGTGGATATGTTTGCAAATCTTCCCTAAATGCGTATGTTTACTCTGTACAGATTAATCTGTCCAAAGTGGAGAAATAGCAAATACGTCGCAAAGCTGGCGTCACAATGACGATGCAGGATCTCCAGGAACCAGAAGAAGAATAAAGAGCTGGAGAAGGCTCAGCAAGTGAGCCTTAGCTTCCTCTGTGACTACGCCTTTACAGGAGCCCCAAGTTTTATTTCGTCTATGCTGGCAAGCAGAACAGTCTGGGAAGCAGTTGCAGACTTCAGCGAGACGATCCAGAAGAAGTAAGAAGTGCTGGAGAGGGCTCAGCAAGTGAGTTTTAGCTTCCCATGTGACTACGTCTTCACGTCTTACCCCCTTTACAGGAACGCAGCATGTTGATGAGCATGCCTGTAGGGATTTTTCCTGTGTTTTATTCCACTCATGCTGGCAAGCAGAACAGCCTGGAAGACCCAGAAGAAGAATAAAGAGCTGAAGAGGGCTTAGCAAGTCTTAGCTGGGAGACGTAGTCACAGAAGATGCTACGGTTCACTTGCTGAGCCTTCTCCAGCTCTTTATTCTTCTTCTGGATCTTCTCGCAGAAGTATGGAACTGCGTCCCTGAGTTCAATTCCACCCATGCTGGCAAGCAGAACAGCCTGGAACGCAGTTGCACACTTCTGCGAGAAGATCCAGAAGAAGAATAAACAGCTGAAGAGGGCTTAGCAAGTCTTAACTGGGAGACGTAGTCACAGAAGATGCTACGGCTCACTTGCTGAGCCTTCTCCAGCTCTTTATTCATCTCCAGGATCTTCTCGCAGAAGTATGGAACTGCGTCCCTGAGTTCAATTCCACCCATGCTGGCAAGTAGAGCAGCCTGGAACGCAGTTGCACACTTCTGCGAGAAGACCCAGAAAAATAATAAAGAGCTGAAGAGGGCTTAGCAAGTCTTAGCTGGGAGACGTAGTCACAGAAGATGCTACGGTTCACTTGCTGAGCCTTCTCCAGCTCTTTATTCTTTTTCTGGATCTTCTCGCAGAAGTATGGAACTGCGTCCCTGAGTTTAATTCCACCCATGCTAGCAAGCATAACAGCCTGGAACGCAGTTGCACACTTCTGCGAGAAGATCCAGAAGAAGAATAAACAGCTGAAGAGGGCTTAGCAAGTCTTAACTGGGAGACGTAGTTACAGAAGAAGCTACGGCTCACTTGCTGAGCCTTCTCCAGCTTTTTATTCTTCTTATGGATCTTCTCGCAGATATGTGGAACTGCGTCCCTGAGTTTAATTCCACCCATGCTGGCAAGTAGAACAACCTGAGACGCAGTTGCGGACTTCAAGATATTGGAGAAGGCTCAGCAAGTGAGCCTTACTTGCCTCTGTGACTATAGGAGCGCAGCATATGTCGATGTGATGCCGATCTTCCCTAAGTTTTATTGTAGCTGTCGGAGCGAGTCAAGGTCGATGGTGATGATGATGATGGAGTACTGACCTCAGGGTCAGGTTCGAGGGGTCCACTGCCAGGATGCGAGCGCATCCAGCGCGCCAGGTGCAGGGCAGCGCCCTTGCAGGCGCGCGCCTTGGCCTCCGCGCCGGCCGCACCGGCTTCCACTCCTGCAGCCGCCACCTGCCGACACCACCTGCCTTCAGCGACTCCTCACACCCTCCATGTCTCCCCACGTCTCCCATACAAACCCAGCAGCTACTCACGCTCGATACCGAACGAAACTCCACGCACAGGGAAGACCGTAGCGACCGTTGCTAATCCCGTCATGTCGTCAGTCGGCAACAAAGAAACGGCCAGGAACACGTGTGTTTATAAAAGCTGGGGACGAGGCAACCCTCTGTGAGGACTTGAAGACTTGAAGAACCCGTTAATGGTGATCTTCCCTGTGCGTGTGACTCCTGTTTAAATTGTTCTGAGAAAGTTATCGAGTAATCTATATACATAATAATAATTAATGAAGGCCTTTTCTATACATGTGAGATAAATTTTAAAATGATTTGTCTGACCGTACAATTATAGAAAAATTATCATTGGGAGTCCTGAGGAATTTAGTTAGGCGAAGTCATATATATTTTGAAATACCATACATTTTACAAAGCTTGGGCTTAAATATACTTTTTGACGACCGCCTGTATTAAAAAAAACGTTTCTTGGATGTTAAGCCGCGCTTTTTTGTCCTTCGTGTTCTTCAGTTAAACAGGGAGCTCGAGAGACGAATAAATTATGAAGAATCAAAATATTTTATCACTACTCAGTTCACTTATTTGGACTTTGATTCATTATCATCAATGTTGAGTTTAATGAATGAATTATTTTATATATATATATATATATATATGTATATATATATATATATATATATATATATATATATATATATATATATATATATATATATATATATATATATATTATATATGTATAAGATAATAATTGGACATATTAAAATAACGATCAAAACTAACTTTGACCGTGTAGGCGACACTAACACACATGCAGGGTTGTCATTCAAAAATTCAGGTTCAGCATTCCAATATAAACTTACAAGTCAACATTTCACCACACAGATTAGTTGTGACAATGGCGTGCGTCCATACAAGTGGAAATGCAGGTATTATTAATTTAGTGACATAATGTATATACATAAAAAAATCCACACAGTTAACGAAACCATTTATTTTTTTACAACTAAGAAGAGCTCTTTCGATTTCAGAAACAATAATGTCGAACTTTTTAAAATAATTTTCTGTTGTAAAAAAAAGTCCTGATTTTTTCTTAAATTGACGGCACGCCACTTCAGCGGGCATTCGAACACTTAAACTAAAGATTTTTCAATAAACAAACATATTCACTATAAATTCACAAACAGGCACTGGTTACTCTCCTAGCTAGGGAGTTTTCAATATTTCAATATAAACGTAAATAAATATTTTTATCTATTAATATTTTTTTAATTTTATGCAACTATGTGCAAAAGATAAAATCTAGTAACTAGTCACTTACTAAGTAGCAGTGGCGTGCGGAGAAGGCAAGCAATGCATGCAAGGATAGATGGAAATGTTGTTCATTTCTGGTGTTAAGGGGCATGGCTTTGTTTATTTATTTATCACGACAAATCGCAGGGTCTTAATATAAAAATCACACCATATAAATATTAATATTTTACTCCCACCGCACGCCACTGCTGGTAAATATTAAATATACGTTTGCTTTGAAAATTTTCAATCGCAATTTTCGTACAAGACAAACATTTTTTTAATTGGCAAATAATTTTTTTTTTTTTTTGAAACCCTTTTGTCACGTAATCTGGTTTCTCAAAAAAAAAAACTCCAATCAAACTGTAGTTATATTGAGCGATCAAAATAATGGCTTCATACAAATGTGACCACTTACCTGGCATTATCTTCCACACAGGGTTGATTTTTTAATTATTTTTTTTTTGTGTAGTTTAAGCTAAAATAAATATATTATTTTTAACTTCACTTTGCATTGTATTGCAAAAAAAAAAAAACTATATTTTAATATAAATGTGTACACACAGACGATCCACTTTCTGATTACAGATTAAGGGTTGATTTCCGAAAGGTTCATCAAAAAACCATGGATTAATTTTTTTTAGATGTGGCATACTTTCAATGGAGATTGCAATTTTTTATATGTTTATTTATTTTATTGTTATTAATTTACATGTCTTACAACTGAATACGTAAAAACTCATACTAAGAGATATAATTTATATTAGTGCATGTATTTTTTATTAAAATTATATATATTTTTTTATATATACACACAAAAAAAATTGTTGATTTTATACATATAATATTTTAAAACCTTTTTTTATTAGTTTTGCTTAAAATTTATAAGACATCTACAACACATGAAAAATGGTTTAAATATTACACATTTCATATATTCTCGTTTTTTTTTTTTTTGTAAGCATTAAGAAAGGATGTGAATAAAATTCTGTATATGCTGAAAATTCTTAAATCTATGTAATAACGCAAAATTCTCTTGAGAAAGTATGCCACAATTTGTATGCATCTCAATTTGAGAAGCTTAGCATCTGTTTATCGGATCCCGTGTCTGTTTTGAAAGCTTCGCTAGTATCGCAAATATATCCTGGATTCTTGATCAGTCTCTTTGACATTTTTTTTTACAAATGGACAGCTAGGTTAAATAAAACACAATTTTTTTACAAGAAATAAATTTATTATAGTTAAAGTTCATTTTTCTTTTCAAGACCGACTCTGTCTAGAAAAAACAAATACTTATTCATGAGACACATATGACAAATAGTTAACAATCTCCCTCATGTGGAAGTCAAAAAGATAAGAATAGGGGAATATGTACGATGCTAGCGAGGCAGATCTTACTAAGTTTTAAGTATTATACTCCTTGGACCGGTTAGACAAACAAACTCCATACTAGACATGCTCTTGTAAGGTTTAGACAAAACAAGTTTATCACAAAAACAGTTATAAGTTGAACAACGACTCGTGTGAATGTGTTTAGGCTGTTGGTTGTCTTTCTGTAGAAAAAATATTAAACTGTGTAAAAATTATCCAATACAAAAAAAATATATATAAACAGTTTATTTTTTAAGTATACACAAAATAATTTGTTGAGTATTTTTGCTGTTGTCAATTTGTCAGTTATTGAAGTTTCAGCGTGTGTGATATTATTTTTTTTATCTATTTACATATTATAAGAAAGAGTTGTACTAATAAAAAACTTATTCGAACACTAACCGTGCAAAAGAATATGTTGAAGTGTAAAAAAACAAAGAAATCGACGCCAGCGTCGCATAATATCCACCTAATCTTAGCAATGCTACAATTTAATAATATTAAAAATCAACTCACATTGTTGTTTGCATGATTCCTGAACAAGTTTTCAGTCTGAATTTTCTGAAAATATATACATACATATTTACAACAACGACAATTGAATGTCCGCACTCGACGCAAGGGAATCACAAGCTTACAGCTGGGACAGCGACTGTTGCATCTCAAACTCAAGAAGCACACAGGTTAATTAAAAAATAACACAACTGATACAATAACAGTTAAATGTCTGCACTTACTCAATTCAAAACGATTACGAAACAATGCCAATTGAACTGCCGCACTCAAACAACCCAAGGCATCTGAAATGATAGTTGGATTACTAGCACTCAACTGAAACAACAACGGCACTCAAACAACCCAAATATTATCGCATTCGCACCTGAAACCATGACAGTCAACAATCCGCACTCAAGCAACCAAAAGAGTTAATAGATCACACCTGAAAGCTGAATTTCCTTCATTGAAACAACAGCAAAGTAGTTACAAGAACTCATATGAAACAGCAACAGTTTCAACTGCATTAAAACAACCCAAATATTATCGCATTCGCATCTGAAACAACGACAATCAATCATCTGAACTCAAGCAACCCAAAAGAGTTAATAGATCACACCTGAAAGCTGAATTTCTTGCATTGAAATAACAGCAAGTAATTCTTCAGTAGTTACAAGAACTCATCTGAAACAGCAACAGTTTCAACTGCATTTAAATAACCCAAATATTATCGCATTCGCATCTGAAACAACGGCAATCAACCATTTGCACTCAAGCAACCAAAAGAGTTAATAGGTCACACCTGAAAGCTGAATTTCTTGCATTGAAACAACAGCAAAGTAGTTACAAGAACTCATCTGAAACACCAACAGTTTCAACTGCACTCAAATAACCCAAATATTATCGCATTTGCATCTCAAACAACACAAAATATTTATAAAATTGCATTTACACATTTCTTAAAACACTCTTATCAACTTATTGAACAAATCAATAGGAACAGGAATTGGATTGATGGGAAGTTATCGCTTTGAATTCTCACATCGATGTTATTTTTCATTCAATAAATTCAGCGCAACGAAAATTCCAACAAAAAATGTATTCATAACGCAAGGACACTCACTTTAAAAGCTGTTGTTTTATAGGTCATATATTTTCATGCTCAGATTATGGCCTAACATGAGAATTAATAATTGCATTGGAGTTAGTGTGATTTTTCAGGAGAATTCCCCATGAAATGAAAATGAGCTTATCTAACTTAAAAAACCGGTATTTGGATATTTTTTTAAATATAAACCCTTTGTTATGAATATTTTTAATACTTGACGCCATCTTTTTATTTTTAAATATTTTTGAAACCGCATTTAATATATTCTTCATGTATGTACGGTTTTTTTTTTCAGGAAAAATTTCAGGAATTTTTCAGTTTGTTTAAGCATTTTTTCAGAATGTTTTGATTATTTCTCAAAGTAAAGTATTAACGAAATTGACAGGATTGGCTTTTTTTAGTAAAAAAATTTCAGTAAATTTAATTTAGAATATTTGAAATATATTTTCAGCTAACTGAAAAATACTTTGAAAAAAAGTGTTACCAACCTAAGATCAATTAAAGTTATTAGTTGTGTTAGAAAATTTTGCCTTTTTGCTTTATTCAGCAAATAGATATGTTTAATAATAGCACATATTCATAATTTAATTGATAATAATAAAATTATTATTATATATTTTGGTTTATTAACACAAACTTTATCTCAAAACTCATGGTATTGCAAGTTTCAGGTTTAGGTAAATAACTCAACAATCCACGTGTGCTCTGTCCGCTATTTTGTTGCCAATTGGCGGCCAAGTGGATGAGAGATTATTATACCTTAGATAATTTATAAAATTTAAAAATTGTTTTATATATTTTTGAAAACTGGATTTTTTTCCAAAAACGCTTCTATATGTTTTTGTTTCAAGTTTCAAAGTCTCTTTTGAAATATACTTTGGCAATATATACTGTAAAACGCCTGGTAATTGCAAGTCAGTTGGGCCTCACCAGCCAACGACGCCGCCACGCTCGGTTGAATACTAACAAAGTCAGCCTACATGCTTGTTTATACCATGAGTTATGAGACACTCTAGTTATGATCTTACAATTGTTAACCCACTCTCTGAATTGACCCACGAATTGAATTACATTTTTTTTAACTAAAAAAACTACTCATTTTCAAGATAATACTGAATCTTATACAATAATATTGATATTTAAAAATTAACCAAATATTTATTTATAGGAAAAAAACAAAAAATAAATAAGTTGAAAATGTTTCAGAACCCAAATTAAAGCCTTTTAGATTTTGCTATTCAGGGGGTTGGAAATTTATAAATATATATATATATATATATATATATATATAAACCAACCCTTATTCATTTTATTTATTTTATAATAGCATTTATTTATTATTTTATATTTGACCGTAATTTTTAATATTCAAATGTATATACCGATTGGCGCCTTTTTTTAATTCGTGGTACGAAACGCTTGTATAGAAATCGCGTCGGAGGGCCACATTGTCGACAGTGGTAACCGGCGGCGGCGCTAGTAAAAAAATACATCGACACTATCGGCATGTGCATGCGATATTTTAAAATACAAATACATTTTGGAAAAACACGTGTGCTCATATCGCACGGCCAAATATCTCACTAGCGCGCCGCTGACAACTATGTGGCACTCAAAAGCAGTGTGTGCTCAAACCGCTCCGCGGTGTATATTTTTCGTTTCTTACGTTGGTTTCGAATCTCCGTGTATACAAAACGTCAAAAAATTCTATAAAGGTTTTGTGGTTAATACTTCAGTTACAAGTAGGAGTTAATAATTTTTTTTTTTTTTTTTGGTTGTAAATTTGGCAGAATGGGGATTTTAATATAAAATTGAAAATGTAGGTCACTCTTAAAAGTATACAGGATTTTTTTTTTTTTAGAAAATTCGTAATTAAACCGTCGATTAAAAATTTTAACCTCGCATATTCAAAAATAACAACTTAATCATACGTTTTTGGGTAAGCAGCAATTTTTTTGATTTTATGTTTTCACACTTTTATATATAAACAGTAAAGCAAAAATTAATAAGTATATAGCATAATTTACAAATTCTAGTCTTTATATGTATATAGCAGTGGCGTCCGGTGAGTTTGAAATAAAAACAAGCAAAATAAATAATTAATTCAATATTGAATATCATAATAAAAAAATACCACAGGAATGCTTAATTTTTTTTATAAAAAATTATCATAAAAACGCGATTTATATATATTTTAGGCCAAGCAATGAAAACATTGAAATCTCACTCGTATAAAATTGTACGTACGCGGTTTTTTATTTTCACTGTTGATACAAATCTGCGAATATCGATAAATGCTATCATCGATCGAGATAAATATTTTTAAAAAATCACGAAAATCTCCCCGCTCTCCCCAATCTGTAGCTTGCACATGGCTGCCATTCTGTGCCCCGAGCGTATGTAAAGGATCAGTAATGGACTAGGAATGACTAGAGGGGTGTGTTTTTAATTTAACTTGTAGATGTGAAGGACTCCTGCTATTATGTTTCAAAGGAGTATCAGATTTACATTTCAATGCTTTGATAAGAAAGGTATATATTATATATAATAATAATGCTATAGGGCAGCACTTTATATATAAATATATATTTTATATTTTTTAATATATATATATTTTATTTTATATATATATATATATAGATTTGGAGTCCCATTACACTATCCTCCCTAAAAAACCCATGAACAGATAATCGTACAGTAAAGTGTTCAGAGACCTCCTCTGAGGAGAGGCACTTGGAGAAGAATATAAATTATATATTTTTTTATTTATTCAGACAATGTTTTATTGCTTGGGTCAAATAAAAGATGGCAGAAACTATAAAAAATAAATAAATAACACCCCCCAGCCTCAAAGCACACATCCGGTTGATATATTTTAATATTTCAGCAATGATAGCATTTACGATATCAATTATTATTTTAACACGAATTAATTTAATAATTTTAAATAATACTGTTTTTGATTACTCACTATCAGTTTAAATTTTTTAGAGGTTTCGTTTTGGCCACTGGATATAAAAAAAAATTATATATATTTTTATTCAATGGGTTTACGTTTTAATTAACGATGGGCATTAAAAATTATTAAAGAAAATTCAGTCCAATAGCATAGGCGAGAAAAAATACTTAAAAAGATGCTTATTAGCTGTTTTTATATTTATTTATTTTTTGCAATACCCTGGTTAGAGTTCAGGCATAATTATATATATATATATATTTTTTTTTATTAATATATATATATATATATATTATATGTCGGAAAGGTACAAAGAATTTTTCATAAAAAGACAGGTTAGTCGGACTCAGTTCTCAACAAGAAACAATGATGAAAATTGTTAAGCTTATGATAGAAATTAAGCTCTCTAGTGTTGGGATTAATTCAATGTGACTCATCAGGTTGTAAGTGCGAATTGTGTATTTTTTAAATATAAAAAAAACACTGTCCGAAATCTTTACTTTTTCTACTTAACCGCGAAGAATTTTTGACACACTTATGGAATATTTACGATTAATTAGCACGAAGGCATTTAAAAAAGAAGGGGACGGGTTTTATTTTACGCATATTTTTAATTGAAATACATTTATATTAATAAAAAATTCTAGATAAAAATATACAAGAATATAAAATTAAAATTAATATTAAAAAAAAGTAAGTTTGAATGAGTTTAAAAAAAAAACTTTTTACTGTATAAAAAATTAAAAAGGTGCGATTTCAGATGCGAATTATTTTTAATAAATAAATAAAGTTTATTTTAAATTCTGTAAAACGTATAAAATTTCTTTGGGCACATCATTTTACGCTTAATACAAAATACAAATGCTGGAGACGTCAAATACACCAAATAACTTAAATCGCATCGTTTGACTAACTTTTTTGCCATTTGCGCTCGAAATACGTTACGAGTTTTTTTACTCAGATTTTCCGTGCTCGGATGTCTTCCGCTCGCAGTTTTTTTTTTTGGCTTTAAACTTAAGTGAGCGCGTTAATTCTTAAACCACTTGTATGTATCTAAATTGGGATTATTTTTTCCGTATTCAGAGACCTAATCTAGTTTCGACTAACTTTAGTTTAAAACATTGTTTATTGCGTTTTCTATAAATGATTTGTCGAGACAACATCTATACTAAAATAATTTATTAGTCCGTCTTCGCGTCGTATAAAGCTGGCCATGAACCGACAGACGACTGGAAACTGATTACAGAGAAACTTCAACAATCCAGCGGCTAAATAAATTTTACAGCTTTTTAAAAGTAAAAGCTGTTAAAATTAATTTTAAACAACCTTAAAATAACATCAAACGCATTTAATTAAAATTAAAAAAAAATTGGTACGTGTATTATGGGAATTGGGTTAGTCTGAAAATTGATCTATTTTATATATATTTAATGCATTTCAATATAATTTCAGCGTGGGTGTGACGTCACGACGTTATACACGCCTCTCAGCCAGTGATGGCAGTAATATATTTATTTTATTTAAAATTAATATGAAGAAAGTTTTTGCTGAGCATTTTCTGCCTGGAAGGCGAAAATTACATTTACATGCCACAGTTTATTTATACGAATAAACATTTTTTTTTATGTTTGAAAATATTATTAGTTTTTTAAGAGTTGAATTAATATGTTTAATTTTTTATTTTTTATTCTCAAACCGTTTCCAGACATCTTTCGGTTCATGCCCAGCTTTTAGCAGACCGGTTAAGGTAATCTTAAAAAATACATTATACACTATACACAACAATAATTTACAAGTATTTTAAAGTTAAAAATGTGTTAACGTAGGTATGACGTAAAAAATATTTTTTTTCACAAGTATGAGCGAATGGGCTTTATAAAAAAATACTTGCTTTATTAAAAATTTAAAACACTACGTCATAATACATTGCTTGCGTTTTTTTTTTTTTTTTTCGATTAATAAAAATATATTCACAATCGAGCTTAATTTGCTTTTTGTTGAAATGTTTTTTTTTTAGCACGAAGTGATTAGATTCTCATCCTTGTATCTAGATTACTTTAGATGAAGTGGATGATTAATTTTATTCAAGGCATAATCCAAAAGCTTACAGAGCGAAGATGTGATATTGAAATGATACTAGATATATTATTATGGGTGTGATATTTTGAAATATCAGATATAGACACAGTAATTTAAAAGCGGGTGAATCTTTATTACTTTAATCGTAATGTAATCTGTATGATGAATGCATTTAAAGTAATCATTAAAATCGTTTTTCTGCAGCGTACATAAAATGTCATATAAAATTAGAAGGGTGATTATTTTTTTTATAAATTATTTTTTATATCACAAAGTGATCTTGTGAATCGAGATCTACGGGTAGCTTAGAAAGTCAAAGAGATGACTTTTCTTTTATATCACAAAGTGATCTCACAATATTTAAAATGATCATTAAAATCTATATTTATCTGCAGCGTATTTAAAAACGCTTAAAAGCGTTAACCTCGTGTATATATCTCAAAGCGATAAATTTTTACATGCAATTCATACAAATGGATCACGAAAATAAATATTTGTCCGTAGCATACTTAAAAAGTCATGTAAAAGAAGAGGGATGAAATACATCGGTTAGTTTACCCTTAACTTCCTTGAATATAGCAATGTGATCTCACAATATAATTAATATAAACTGATGTCTGTAGCATTCTCAAAAAGTTTTACAAAAGCAAAGACACGTAATTTTTTCAAGTACATCACAAAGTGGTCTTATAATATAATAAATGTCTGTTGATCATAAAAATCAAGGAGGGATGAAATGTGTTGATTAGTTAATCGCTTACTCACAAGTATATCACAAAGTGATCTCACAATGAAATTAACATAAACCGATCATAAAAATCAAGCTCTGTTCGTAGCATATTTATAAAGTCCATATAAAAGCCGAGGGATGAAATGTATAGATTAGTTTATCGTTTACCCAAAAGCCCATCACAAAGTGATCTCACAATTAAATTAACTTAAGCTGATCATGGAAATCAACAATATAAGAGCCAAGGGATGAAATGTATAGATTAGATTATCGTTTACCCACGAGCTCATCACAAAGTGATCTCATATAGAAATCAACAATATAAGAGCCGAGGGATGAAATGTAAAGATTAGTTTATCGTTTACCCAAAAGCTCATCACAAAGTGATCTCACAATTAAATTAACTTAAGCTGATCATGGAAATCAACAATATAAGAGCCAAGGGATGAAATGTATAGATTAGATTATCGTTTACCCACAAAGAGATCTAACTGATCATGAAAATCAATATATGTCCGGGGCATATCAAAAAAGTCCGTATAAAAGCCAGGGAATGAAATGTATAGAATAATTTATCGTTTACTCCCGAGTATATCACAAAGTGATCTGACGGTATGAGGATAAGTTTTATTTTCTCTGATGGAAGATGCATTGATATATTAAAAAAAACAACGTATGAAAATGACTTTTTTCACTTTTCCAAGACCCAATAAACATAGGTCTCGGATATTAATTTTTCGACCCAGTCGTCAACCAATCACATCTTCAAGGAAAACTTTTGCTAAAATCCATCGACACACGTCTGCTCACCAACAAACCTCGAACCGGACGGTTACTTCACATTAGATTGTCCATACTTAAATATTACGACAACAACGAAACATCGCAGAGAGATCTTAATTCCAAAAAGGACAGTCAACACCATCAGCTGTTAACTGCGAGAGAATTAAACAGGACTATGCGTTTTTATTAAGTCTATATTCACAGGGATATCCTAGGCTTTTGCGGTCAAAAACCCCTAATTATAAACCATTCTGACGGATATACAAAGATCAAAGATCTAGCGAATGAGGCGGTTCTGGCCTATCAGGGAACTTGGAGCGTCTGGAGTTGAAAAAATCGTCCCGAAAGTAAACGTTCTCCTCCACGTCCGTTTTGAAGCACGGGTCCAAGTTCAGGTCCGCCAGGGCCAGGTCGGCTTCGAAGGACTCCCACCTGCAGATGCCGTCCGACTCCCAGATCTCAGGGTCCTCCACGTCTATGTCGAAGCACTCCCCGAAGAGCTCGTGCTTCCTGGGGTCGAGGACATAGTCCGTGGTGGAAGGGGTCAGAATCGCGCTGGGGGAGGAGGGAGTGTCGGAGTACCCGATCGCGCGCCGGTGGGGCGAGCAATTCTCGTCCCCCTTGTCTAGGCTGTTCATGGAAACGAAGCGCGATGAGAACGTCTGCGAGTTCTTTGAAGACTCTCCCGGGGATATGTTGGGGGGAGGGGTGTCAGGGGTTTTGGTGCCGTTGGCGAGGGCGGCGACGGGGTTGGGGTACGCGGCGGTGCTGTAGCTGGCCTCGTCGCTCTGGTGGTCGACGGCCGACTCGTCGCGGTGGATTCTACTGTACTCGGATATCATCTCGAAGGAGCGGATCGTGGTGGCGCGGTACTCCTCCTCGATGACGGAGCGCGCCGCGCACGGGGCCGTGATGCCGGACAGTTTGGAGATGGAGTCGTAGACGGCGCCCGTGGACGCGAAGCTCACGGAGTGGTGGCGGGGCTCGCTGTCGTGGCGGCCGTGGTGGGAGTACGCGGGGGCCAGGAGGGAGCGGGGGAGGGAGGCTACCTGGCGCTGCTGCGAGTCCAGCGTCACCTCCGAGTAGCACCCCAGCGGCGCCGGCGACTCCATCGGCGAGCTCAGCGGCGTCCCCGTCGACGAGTTCAGGCGCAGTCTGCGAACAACCACCCCCACCATAAAACCACAACTGACAAGACGCGACACAACTGACAACAGCTTGTTCACAAGTCAATCGACTTACATCTGCCTGAGGAGGAGGCTCTGCCAGACGGCCTTGAGGTCGGAGGAAGGGGCGCGCAGCATGAGGGCACGCGTGCGGGTCCTTGCAGGGGGTCCGCAGCGCGCTGTGGGACTGCCTGCCCGCCCCTGCCCCACACCCAACCGGAACTCATTTGCTGAAAAAAAAAAAAAAATTGAAGCACCGCAGGATTGCCGCTCAAGCGACGCTGGCGGGACGAGTAGTAGTGTTTATCAATCACCTCGTTTCCTGATGCTGAAGCAGGTCTCGGTGATGTTGGCGATGGGGAGGGGCTCCTCGGTGATGAAGAGCACGCGGTCGCGGGAGACGGTCGCGAACAGGAGCAGGTCCGAGAACAGCAGGGCCCAGCACGGCCGCACCGTCCGGCCTTCGACCCTCGCGAGGTCGCCGCCGAATATCCACTGCCTTCCCGGCTTGGCCAGGACGAAGGGCTGAAATTAAAATTATAATATGACGAATTTGAAGTCCCTGAAGACGGGCTCAGTACCGACACCGAAACGGGCTTACCTTACACCGGGTGAAGACCAGCCTGCTCTCGAGGTCGGCCACGGACAGCAGAGGCCTCCCCTCGCCCAGAGGGCCCATCAGACCAGCGCCGGCGGTCACTTCGTGGTACGCGTTCTGCAAGAATACGTTACAAGCGCGTTACTAATACGTAACGTTATTTTTAAATAAATAAATTTACTCCTTCTGAACTTGCGACGTGAATGAAATTTGAGAAGGAAAATCCGCTGAAACAAGCACCACGCTGACGTCACGTTTTTCTGTTTACACGCCTCGCTGCCAGTGTTGGTAGTTTTTGTACATTTTGTCGTCCAACGACGTTTACAAGCCTGTGCTGGCAGCTTCACTTGTTGCGAATCTGCACTGTATGCCGGAAAAAATAACCAAGGCCTAGATTGACTGAATAAAGAATGAGTGTTGGATGTATTTTGTTATGTGCCCACCTGCATGCTTGCAGTATGTTCTATCGGAAATTACCGACCGACTAGGGTTTTACGACTGTATAGTGTTTGGGTAATTTCCTGTGTAATTATATTTATATAGGTATTTTTACGACCCTTTCCTAGAAAGGTACAGGAAAGATACCCATTTAAAATTCCATCTGGTATTCTATTGTATATTCCTGCTGTTAACCCCTTTGGGTATTTCTTATGTTTTCTTTTGGCATTCCTAACAAATGTAACTGTTGTATTTCCCCAAAAACTGACGCAAAACCATAACCAAGCCACTTCGCTACTGTATATAAAGGAGAAGGGGCTTAATACAAATCAGAGTAGAAAACAAGTCATTTGAGTTAACACCTCCTTGCGATAAGCTTAGTAAAGCCAAGCCTAAAAACTTGATGCCAAGCTGAAAGATACAAGCACAAATAGCAATAAATCCAGTCAAATTAAATAAATACAGTTCAGTTGGTGTCATGGGGATTACACGCCTCGCGGCCAGCGTTGTCGACGGATTCGATTCTGATGGTAAGGTATTTCTGAGGTGATACTGTCAGTTGGCAGGGAGGTTGGGCGTCACCTGCAGGTCGGTGACGAGGCGGTGCAGCAGCGGCTGGTCGGGGTGGGCAGGCGTCGCGGCGGCGCGTGCGGCGCGCAGCAGCCGCAGCAGCTCCCGGAACTGCTCCAGCGGCTTGTGCACCAGCTGCGTGACGTCGGGCCTCCGTCTTGGCACCACGGGCTCCGTGCAGAGGCGCACGAAGTTCCCGCCCGCCTGCCGGGACTTCTGAACCTGCAAACGATATACAGGGTGACTCTGAACACACATCACAAATGACCCAACTCGTTACGGACCTTTCAACCTGACATTCAAAGCATCTGCTACCCAGTTATACAGGATGACTCTGGACATATATCAGACTGTTGCCGAGAATCCTAAGCGTTTGATAGGTCAGATTTTAGTTCGTACCAGCACGCAGTCTGCCCTCTTCAGTCCGTTGCAGTAGGTCTTGTACATGGAGATGATGGAGGGCATCTTGGCCAGGTAAACACTGGCCACCAGGTGGATGTGGATCTCCCCGTCTTCTGACACCAGCTGCTCCAAGATGTCTTCCGAGAGCCTCAGCAGCTATTGAAAAACACCACAATTTTATAAACACAAACAGTCTAGTTAGTTCTTGCGGCTAACATAAAAAAATATGTTTATATTCAAGCCGGTAACCTTTGTAACAAGATTATTTATATACTAAATAAGGCTCGTGACGATACATGGTGTTTGAATGGTAGCAACCTTCGTGGTTTGGTTAGGTTAGGTTCATCATGTGATTATAATCTGCACCAGACATACCTCCACGCAGTTCCAAAACAAAGCATCAACAATTCTTGAATATTTGGTAGGCGGTCTCGCTGGCGGTGACACGCAGTCATGGTCTGCATCAGACTCACCTCCCATGGTTAACAATACGAGGCACCAACAGACCTCAAAGCTTGGTCAATTAGTGTGGTGGAAGGCAGCTTCACTGTGGGTGGCACCGCTCCAAGATACACGGTCATAGTCTTCATCATACTCACCTTTGATGTGAGGCACCAAAAAAGCTCGGTGCTTGATCAACCCGTGGCAGGCGGCTTCGCTCAAGTCACGCGGTCATGGTCTGCATCATTAACGATATGAGGCACCAACAAACCTTGATGCTTGGTCAATCTGTGTGCTAGTAGGTGGTATTGCTGGAGGTGGCACGCAGTCATGGTCTGCATCAGACTCACCTCCAATACGAGGCACCAAAAAACCTCGGTGTTTGATCAACCCGTGGGCAAGCTGTTTCGCTGGGCGTGGCACGTGCTCATGGTCAACATGTGTGGCAGTAAGTGGTATTGCTGGCGGTGCCACGCAGAACAGAGCTTGAAGCTTGGTCAATTTGTGTGGTGGCTGGCGAGTTCACTGGGGGTGGCATCGCGTCACGCAGTCATAGTCTGCATCAGACTCACCTGTGATCTGAGGAACCTAGTGTGGGGCAGGCAGCTTCGCTGGGGGTGGCACCGCGTCACGCAGTCATGGTCTGCATCAGACTCACCTGTGATCTGAGGAACTTAGTGTGGGGCAGGCGGTTTCGCTGGGCGTGGCACGTGCTCATGGTCAACCTGTGTGGCAGTAGGTGGTCTTGGTGGCGGTGGCACGCAGTCATGGTCTGCATCATACTCACCTCCGATATGAGGCACCAACAGAGCTCGAAGCTTGGTCAATTTGTGTGGTGGCAGGCGGCTTCGCTGGGGGTGGTACTGCTCCAAGTCACGTAGTCATGGTTTGCATCAGAATCACCTGTGATCTGAGGAACCTAGTGTGGGGCAGGCAGCTTCGCTGGGGGTGGCACCGCGTCACGCAGTCATGGTCTGCATCAGACTCACCTGTGATCTGAGGAACTTGTGTGGCAGACTCAGACAGACTCACCTCCTCGCAGTTCTGGAAGAGCAGCTTGTGCTCGGCGGGGGTGATGACGTCGGCACGAGAGGCCAGCGGCGCGATGTACCGGTCCATGCCAAACTGCAGGGCCTGCGTGTAGCTCTGCTCGCGGGCCACCACAGCCTGCAGGGCCCTCAGGTGCTCTGCCCCACCTGCGCCCCCCGCCCCGCTCGGGGCCACGCTGCCCAGCGCCGTCATCGACTGCAACCGAGAGCATCCAACCGTCACAAACCACACACAGCAACACCCCACCCCGGCAGCCGTAAATGAGACGATTTGGTTTCTTAGGTGTTGAGCCGCTTCCAGTTCAATACTAAGTAAAATACTTGAGAAATTCAATATTTTTGACAGAGAGTACTTGGTGGAATTCCATTTTAATATTTTTGATAATATACGCCAAACAATGCCCACGTGAAAAATTGGCGAAACCGGTCACCAATAAAAATTTATATGTGGAAAAACACTCAAGTATTTTAATATTTTTGAGTAAAATACTTCAGTGATTTTCCACATGTTCGCTTTTTCGTTGGCATTATCAAAGAGTAACAAACCAACGTGAAAGAGTATTTTACTCATAAATATTAAAATATTTGAGTGTTTTTCCTCGTATAGATTTTTATTGGTGACCGGTTTCGCCATCTTTTCACGTGGGCATTGTTTGGCTTATATTATTAAAAATATTAAAATGGAATTCCACCAAGTAGTCTCTGTCAAAAATATTGAAAAGCATTTAACTCATAGAACCAAATTAAGCTCTGAACTACCCACAGGTATTCTTTTTTATAAATATTTAAGCTATACTGAGAACAGACAATATTTAGCTACACTCTTCTATAATAAAGCAGTACAAACCATCCAAAAATAATTATTGCACCCATTATTTCTAAATATATGAAATGATCTGAATAATCAATATTTTTGACAGAGCGTACTTGGCGGAATCCCATTTTAATATTGGCGAAACCGGTCACCAATAAAAATTATAATGTGGAAAAATTACTCTAGGATTTTATTTAAAATGTATAATTGATCTAACTCAATTTAAAACAATATCTATATATTATTTATTTCAATACTTCAGTGCAATATTAGTTAATAAATATTATTATTTGTGGGTTGCGAGCCAAGCTCTCTGCTCAATTTAAAGCACCGATCTATGAATCTTACGATTGCACGATCAAATTTGATCTTGTTTGTATGTCAGCGGTTTTTGATATACCCGAAATCATAATACATAACATTATATATTTATAATTTACATGAAAATATGTAAGTTATACAATTTTTTATGTCCTTGAAAGGATTTTCAAGGTCATTTGGGCAATAACATTATTTTTTATTTTATGCTGCCTTTTATTTAAATATGCAATCACATTAGTAATTCAAAAAGTTGTATGATGGATTATAAACATTTTCAAGGTCAAATTTTTGACCTATCAAACAACAGCTTTTTAAGGTTACTATCATAATTACAACATAACAAGTGGTTTTCAGTATTTCAGATTAATTTCCATTGCATGATGTGTTTTTTTGTGATCTAGAATTTTCAGTGTGTGTTAAATATAAAATGTGAATTTTGTGTAAAAAATAATAAAATATATGCAAATTATAAAGAAACAAACATTTAAATAAAATTACTACTTTATTTTAAGTAAAAAGAGAACACAAAAAATAAAAACATAACAAAATGGAAATAAATAATAACAACTTAACAAAAATAATACAAGAGTACTTGTTGTGCTTCTAATTTGATCGTCGATTAAAAATCTTAGATTAACTGAATAACCGATTGACAATCGGATAAACTAATTGAACAATTAGAAAACAATTTTTTTTATTATAGTATTAAAAAAATAATTCAGAAATTGATATATTGGCAGAATCAGTACTTTTAGAAAGATTGACAATCGATTATGATATATATTAATTAAATAATAATCACAAAAAAATAAACGATAAAAATTTTGTAAACGAAACTGAAAAAAAATCGTTTTTAAATAAATTAAACCTACACTGAAATAAATAAATAAATAATAAAACCTAAAGTACACAGACAAGATCATTTTGAAAAATAAATTATTAATCTAGGATATTTTTAAAATATCAAGTGTAAAAAAAAAAAAATTAACACTACGACACTGGCCAAAAGATAAATTGATTTAAAAAATAAAACTTTTCACTAAGACTAGACGAAAACATTTATAAAAACATTATTGCTGGTTGCTTATATGTTTATAATACAATCATCGATTGAAAAGAAGTTATGAAAAAAATCTGTAAAAACAAGGATGCACAGAGAATTCTTTATTATTTTAAGTTTTCTCCACGAGCAGGAGACGTTTTATTTCAGATAATGTGATCAGACTTCTTTCCGTCAATAAATAACAGTTGGCTTAACCCAGAGTCGTATTATAGACTTTTAGATATTTAGTAAATATATATGGCAGGTTGTCTAATAGATATCCTTTAAGACATTAGAAATTACGGTCAAAGAAATTTATAAAAAGATATGAGTGTGTTATAATTTTTTTAGATTGATCAGGAAAGGAAACGAGACCTCCAGATCAACTGTCTAACAATCGAGTCAGAAGTCTTGATAATTACATCTTATGTACTTGTAAACAGATCATACACTAGACATTGTGGTCGAAGGAATTTATAAAAAGAGTTTACTGTATGAATTTAAGATTAATCAGGAATGGAAACGAATTAGAGACCTTTCAGTCAACTGTCTAACAATCGAGTCAGAAGTCTCGATAATTACATCGTATCTACTGTATATCAGTCTGGCTTTGGTCAAGCTTCATTTTAAATAGTACGAATGTATTGTAAACAGATCAGACATTGTGGTCTAAGAAATTTATAAAAAGACATGAGTTTATTATTATTAGGAATGGAAACGAATTGGAGACCTCCAGGACAACTGTCTAACAATCGAGCCAGAAGTCTTGATAATTACATCGTATGTGCTATATAATAGTCTGGGTTTGGTCAGCTTCATTTTAAATAGCACGAATGTATTATAAACAGAAACCAGCAATCATTTAAACAAAATCAAGTAAATATTTATAAAACAAAGTAAAAAAAAATAATTCAACATTATAATTTCAATAATGCTAAAATTAGCTAGTTTTATTCTTGTCTCACACAAACGTGCTCCAGAGAACAAAAATAAATTATCCACCATAATTTCCGAATACAAAAAAAAATAATCTTTAATTTTCACAATAATTTTGCTAAAAATATTTTTCTAAATTGTTTAAAATGGCCTCCAAGAAAAAAATTGACTGAAGTGGAGAATTTGAAATAATTTATATGTACAAAAATTGGCTACGATGATTAATTTAATGCGTGCATTTTTTTTTTGCTCGCGTACAATTTTAATTAATTATTTAGGGGTAATAAATACATATTAAGGGTCGCGAAAAATATAACATTTTTAAAATATTTTCTATGCGAAACCGTGAGGGTGGTTTTTAAAAATTAAACAAAACATCAGAAAAACAAAACATAAGTAAAATGAAAAAAAAACCTAATTGTTTAACAGCTGATTATATATACATTTTCATTTTTACTTTAATAGGAATTTCACAATTTTATTTGTTACAGTTGGGCATGCATTTCACACTTTAAATAATACCCTGCATGTCTTGAAGTTCAAAAAAAATAGTCATAACCCAAAAGTTGTCACAAAACATACAAAAATGATTATATATATATTTATGTGCTTGGTTTAATTTTAGGTACGCTTTAGTACTGGATTGATTTTATTCTACAGGGTGACATGAAAATATACGTTAAAAACTTCATTAATTCATATTTAAGCAAATAATATAAAATAAAATAAAATGTGCAATTGAATGATTGCGAGTCTTTTATCGAAAATGAACAGTATTATAAAAATTAATGTAAAATATTCGTTTTCAATACAAGACTCTATACTTGTATATATACAGGTGATTCCAAATCAATACAGACCTTTTAATATCAAACATTAATTTATTCCCATTGCAAGTGTAATAAATTTGTAGTTAATCTAATAAAAATATGCATCCCATCGATTTCAAAGAAGGCTATTGAAAATATACACAAGGAGATTGAAATTCAAAAGCTGGTAAATAAAATGCTTATTTTATATATTTTGTACTTAATTAATAGGTCTGTAGTATGCTTGGAATCACCTGTATATAAATTAAAAATAAGATCAAATAAGCAATATAAATAATTTACTGGAGGTTTCAATATAAACAGAAATGAACCAAAACAGTATAGGATTTGTATAAGCGTTAATATTCCTCGTGTAGGCAAACGGGACTTGCCTTTCTTAATTATATTCACAGTGTTTCATTGGAAATTCCACAGTTGCAACCTACGTGCCCCTTTAGATGAAAAAAAAAATTAAGTACACAATACAATTGTCTTTTTTATAGTATTTTATTCTCCGTTGACAAGCTCAGCCTTGAATCACTTTTCTACTATTTTTCTTCACATCACACAAAAGACAGGTATTTTTGTTTTTTTTGTACAGACTGTTTCTTTTAAATATTGATTGGGGACACTGGGGTACATTTTGGGGAGTCCAGGTGACTGGAATATTCCCAAGGACACGACAAGAACCATTTTTTATGCAACGGAGACGCTTTCTCTATAGATAGTCAGGGATGAATTAATGAATTGTGTATGATATAATTATTTATTTATGATGTTGGAACAGCCTGGAATAGCACAATTATTAAGTATGTCTATTTTGTGGATTGAACCCTGTACAGGTTTATATTATTACTAATTATAGCACAAGTGTCAGTGCACCAGCTATGTTAACTTGGAGATGTAAGTTCGAATCCTACACAAGTCACGATGATTCATCTACACATAGAAGATGATTTAAAGAAATTCTCACATTGGCACATTGGTTCATGATTGTTAAAAATTCTCGTTTAATGGATGTGGTTCGTTAGTACAATCGTAAGTACACCGGCCGTGTAAGCCTGGGGGTGTGGGTTTCAAATCCCACACAAATCACGTTGATATTTTTCTGAGAGTTTCTTTGATCATCTTCTATGTGTGAACTAAATCTGATCTACCTAATCGTATTAGTAGTAATTATGAAGCACATACGTTGCATTGTGGAATCACCAATATTTTGTAATAAATTATACAAAATTATAAAATAATCTTTGATATGTTTAAATGTATTTAAAGTGATTTTATACAATATATAAAAAATAAAAAAAATGTTGCGTGTAATTGGGTTTTGTGGTGTGTTTCATACGAGCACGCCGCTACCGACCTCGCGCGTGAAAGCGACTTGGGGCAGCATGGGGCGGGCCTTGCTGGCCACGCTGGTGGCGGTGTTGTTGCTGCAGGCCGTGGAGGCCCTGGGGATGATGGGGGAGGCCTGGGGCCAGTCGTCGCTGGCCAGGAGTCTGGGCAGAGGACGCAGCGGCGCCGGCGAGCAAGGAGCGTCAGACAGCGTCGCGTGTGACGTCAGAGACCCCCTGGCCCGGGACAGGAAACCACGAGGCTCCGTGTGCGCAGAGCGACGGAACGTCTCCAGGATGAGCTGAGCACCACTCGATCTGAAAAATTATAACCCCCCATTGTTATTACAACCATACACACTGCTGCCGAAACGCCCTAGACGCCCCCGTCCACAACGCCACGACACCCGCAGACTATTTTACGTGTGCCCGCCACCGTGCGACCACGATATAAAAATTATCAAAGCTTACAATAAAATGTTATAAAAAAATTATATTATAATTCTTTCCAAAAACTCATATATAAGTTCCAAATATCCAATAATAATAATACGTGCTTCAGCTGCACTTTTTTTCAAGTTAAAGCAGAAAAGCAAAGCTTCCCGCAAATGGTGTTTTTTTTGGCACAAAACTCGACATCTTTATTGTTAAAAAAAATATTATTGCGTTGCGATATGTGTTAGTATTATTACTGCTTATTGTTGACGAATGTTTAAGCTATAAACAAACACAAGCTTAGCACCATCTATGTATTTATTTTTAGCACCATCTATGTGTGAAAACTAAAAACTTAATAGCGCACCTAGAAATATACCTTGAAAAAATGCCCGTCGCCCGACTGGCATTCTAGAATGTGCTCTTGGGTACAAAAAGGTTGGGGACCCCTGCCCTAGAGACACATTATGATAAAAATCCTTCAAATGCTGGGCCCATTTTTGAGTTTTTTGATAATTTTAGAAAATATTTTTGCAAAAATTTGCCGTAGCAATAAACAAAATTTTAATGCAAAAATTAGAAACACATTTTTTCTACATATATATATTTTTTAAATAAATATGTGATGAAAAACCTTTAACAAACTTTGGTTATGAAAAGTCCTCATTTTATCATTTTTTTTTGACATCTTCAAAATTCTGTTTGACCTTGAAAAAGAGCGTTAATTAAATAGTAAAAAATATATAAATACAATTCATAACTTTTTTAATATTTATTAAAATAAATCAGTTTTCTATATAAACAAATAAAGTGACAATTAAATTAATGAAATAACTCGATTTCGCAAAAAAAAAGTGACATGCTTGCAGGTAAAAATATACCTTTTTTAGTCGAAAGAAATCGAAAGTAAAGCGAATTGTTTCATTAGAAATGTAAAATTTGATCTGTAAAAGAAGGATTGTATCTAAATTTTGGCATTAAAATTTTTTCTATTGGTGCAGTAGATTTTTCGCAAAATATTTTCTTCCCATCAAAGGTCTTTCTGTACCCTGAGCGTGTTTAATGGAGTAGTGGACTTGGAATAATGTGCTCTGGAAATATGGGGATGATGTCGAGATGGGGGGGCTCCTGTAGAAGGAGTATCAGATCTATGGGATGGGACTACACTATTCTCCCTAAGAAAACCATGAGCAGTATAAATTCAGTGGTGTGGTCGCCAACCTCCTCTGACGAGAGGCACCCAAAGAAGAAGATCACGTACGATATAACTCACTTAATCAACGTCAGCACTTGGCTCTCGGGCAGCGTGACCACGTTGTGCCGATCAACAAATACAATGTAGTCTCCGGGATGGAGACCAGCTCGCTCCGCTGCTCGTCCAGCATCAACTCGCTCCACGCGCGGGGGTCTGGTCCACAGCACGGAGAAGCCAAACCCTTGGTCATTACCTCGCTCCAATCTGAAACGCAATACGACAAGTCAGATGGAGTGCAATCGAACAATTCGTTAAACAGGTGTTCGTTATATCGAGGTTTTACTGTATACCTTTATAAATAAAAATACACAAAATGCAAATATAGGAACATTCACCTAAAAAAATCAATACTTTTAATGCGAGGGATGGGTCTGATTTGATAGCAAATTTTCAATATTTGGCTTCAAATAAGTCAGATTTGACTTTAACTTCCTCGCCCAGTGATTCCCAATATATTTCTTTTTTTTGTAAGAAGAATGGCAACCGCACTGAAACCCCTTTCCACGAGGAATGAAGATAGAAAAGCTATCAAAAACCTTCTTGCGATAGTCCACAATGCATGATAAATAGCAGGTATGTCTCTCTGAAGCAAAATTGCTGATATCCCTTTCTAAACTGCACCTTCAGTTCTTCATTAGTGCTTATTCCGATCAGTTCTTCTTGTAGTATGACTTCCGATTCTTCGGATTGATAATCCACTGTGGTATTTTGGTGATGACCTGCTTAAATGGGATCCACTCTCGTAGACCCCCATTTAGAGCTCATGGACCCCCAATTTAATTTTTCCTGAGGGTCGATATTGACCACTTTGAGAACCTATGGTTTAGAGTGCCTTGCCAAAGTGATGAGTGGAGCTATCAACCATACGAAAACAGATTCAAAGGAAAGCTGCAAATGAAGCCTTTGATACTTGCTCGAAAGCTTTTGAAAAAAATATGCGATATACAGTGTGTCCAAAGAGAGTATCGGGTATTTGTTAGTTTAGTGAAAACAAAAACTGCTAGTAATTACGTATTTTTTAACTGTTGATTATAAGAATACAAAATGGAGAATTATTTCTAAAAGATGATGTTATCCAAATGGTGACCGTTACGCGCTGCTGGCACTCTTCTAATCTGGAACGAAGACTGCTGATAACACGCTGACACACAGCCCACGATATTGCTGCCATTTCTGACCTGATGTATTATTTCAATTCCGTTAGGTTCATCGGATTATTCTCATATACCCTACTTTTAAGGTATCCCCATGCGAAATAGTCAAGAGGGCTAATGTCGGGGCTTCTGGGAAGCAGAATAATTCGTTAACAGCTTCAATTGATTGATTTGATGTATAGCAAGTATTGGAAGCACGTTCTTGAGACCTTGAAACTATTGCCACTATTCACATTCACCCGATACTCTTTTTGGACACCCTGTATAGTTGAATGAGTGGGGGATAGGTACCTCCGGGTGGTGGTGAAGGGCGTTCTCCCCTGCTTGTTCCCCGAGGCCTTCCTCTGCAGGGCGGCGGGGGCAGCATCAGGCCCCTCCACGGGGTCCAGCTCCAGGTACCTCAAGAACAGGTGCTCGTCCGCCTCGCGCTGCTGCGATGCAAGCCTGGCAGCCGCTCCTGAAAGAGCAACAGATTAAACCATCTTGCTGCCTGAAATAATTCATGCGAACGAGACAACCTGAAAAACCCATGAAAGCCTTGCAAACGAATCAGCGAGCACTGGCGTATTTATTATTCACCGGTAAACAACCACAAAGACAAATATATCCAAAGCATGTCGCCAAATTTATGGTTCGAGAGGCAAATTGAAATAAATTGCTCCCCTGCGCGAGTTGGACCTTCGCCAAGACCCCAGAAAGCCTTCATTTGGATACATTCAGGTGTAAGTCTATATTTTATTGTGATGGGATGAGAGATAAGACGAAATAGCACCGTTATTTGTGTTACGTTCATTAGAGCGGCAACTGGTGAAGGTTCTTGTTTTTTTCAGTACTTTATTGGGTAATTCAGAAATTGAAGGGTGATTGCGAATTCATAAATTTATATGGGTTTGGTGTATCTGAGCCGGCAGGGCAGTCGTGAGGACTAGGGGAAGGTTTCAAGGGAATACAGCTGATGGGGTGTGTGTATCTGTGCTGCAGTGAGCACTTAGTGAGATTTTGAAGAGGGCGGATGAAGTGTGGAATATTATACCGACGGGGCTGTTGTGGGCAATAAGGGAAGGTTTCAAGTGAATATGGTGGATGGTGTGTGGTGCACCTGTGTCGGTGGGACTGATGTGGACTATTGGATGAGGTTTTTCAGGGAGAGGGCGGATGGAGTTGGTGTACCTGTGTCGGTGGGACTATATGAGTAATCGGGTGAGGTTTTTGCAGGAAGTAGGCGGATGGGGTTGGGGTACCTGTGTCGGTGGGGCTGTGTTGGGCAATTGGGTGAGGTTTTGTTGCAGAAAGTAGGCGGATTGGGTTCCTGGCGTATCTGTGTCAGTGGGGCTGTTGTGGGGAATTAGGTGAGGTTTTGCAGGAAGAGGGTGGATGGGGTTGTGGGGCTGTGTCGGTGAGGCTGTCGTGGGAACATAGGGAAGGTTTCAAGTGAATACGGTGGATGGTGTGTGGTGTTCCTGAGTCGGTGAGGTATATGAGCAATTAGGTGAGGTTTTGCAGGAAGTAGGCAGATGGGGTTGGGGTTTGGGTACCTGTGTCGGTGGGGCTGTTTTGAGAAATTAGGTAAGGTTTTGCAAGAAGAAGGTGAATAGGGTTTGGGTGTCTGTGTCGGTGAGGCTGTCGTGGGCACATAGGGAATGTTTCAAGTGGATACGGTGGATGGTATGTGGTGTTCCTGTGTCGGTGGGACTATATGAGCAATTGGGCGAGGTTTTGCAGGAAGTAGGCGGATTTAGTTGGGGTACCTGTGTCGGTGGGGCTGTTTTGAGAAATTAGGTACGGTTTTGCAGAAAGTAGGTGGATGGGGCTAGGGTACCTGTGTCGATGGAGCTGCTGTGGGGAATTGGGTGAGATTTTGCAGGTAGTAGATGGATGTAGTTGGGGTACCTGTTACGGGAAATTGGCTGAGGTTTTGCAGGGAGAGAGTGGATGGGGTTGGCGTACCTGTGTCGGTGAGGCTGTCGTGGACACATAGGTAAGGTTTCAAGTGAATACGGTTGGAGTGTGTGTGGTGTTCTATATGAGCAATTGTGCGAGGTTTTGCAGGAAGTAGGCGGATGGGGTTGGGGTACCTGTGTCGGTGGAGCTGTTGTGGGGAATTAGGTGAGGTTTTTCAGGAAGATGGTGGATGGGGTTCCTGGCATACCTGTGTCGGAGGGATCGTCGTGGGCGGCCATGGGCGGGCGAGGCCGGCGGGCCCGCGCGCCGCTCTGCAGCCGGTACGAGCCCACCAGGTCCCGCCTAGCCGCATGCCGCGCGGGGAACGACACGCATCCTAAGAACTCGCTCCGTCTGCAACCAACCAACAAGCAACTCATCAGCACACTCGCAAAAGACACCACAACTCCGGAAGGCGTATCACACTTGCCAATAGCGACAAGCGCAGCAGCCAACCACGCTGCCTTCCCTCCAACAGATGGGCGTTTCATTTCATTGCTCACACCTCCTGAAAACCTGCCAGGCACGCTTCAGGCAATCATAGACCATGTAGATTAAGAACGTGACAAGAAGAAGCATCTGATCTTAACACCCCTGAAAACCATGAACACGTACTCAGTAAAATGATGACCAGCCTCTGAGGAGAATCACTCAAAAGTACACAAATTCATATTAAATATTTTAGTTGCCCCGTATTTGTTTGCGATAAAAGTGTTTGCAGTGATAGTGAATCTGCACTATCGGTACATTTATATTCACTTTACGGTGGTTATCGCCGGTTTCGCCAGTGGCGAGGGCATCGGGAAGTGCCGAAATCAGAGGGGGAACGTGCCGATAAAAAGAGTACACGCTTTTATGGTGCGGCTCGTCTCGGGGGGAGGGAGGGAAGAATCGAGGCGCCAGCGCGGGGGGAGAGCGGCCAAAGCGGAAAGATCCCGCACAGACGGTAGGAATTGATTCCGAATGAGAAGTAGGTCTCGCCTGTTCCCACTCTCCCCTTTTCCGCTTATCGACTCGAACCGGCCCAGAGCAGGCGCGCGCGCGCGTAACGACCTCAAACAAAATTGCAATCAACATAAACCGTGTAACCAAAAAAATATTTACACGCGATTAATAATCAATGTCTAGAATATGCTTAAAACAAAAAAAAAAAATTTTTTCAGGAATTTTTTTTCAGGATTTTTTTTTCAGGAAAATTTTCCTGAAAATTTTACTTGTTGTTTTAATCGCAAACCAATTTTCTTGTGTTTTTGTGTGTAAAAATGTATCAGGGGCGTTATCCGTCCGCGCGCTTCTGTATCGGTAAGAAGGCCATGTCTTTGTGGATTATTTAAAGAACAACGATTGTGTTGAGATATGCTAATATTATTTCGGATATTTCATTTCCTTGCGAAGAATAATAAATATGCGGATATGGTAAAATATTAAAAAAATAAAATAAATAGCATTAACGCGTTTTAATATAATTACTCCACGAGCGAAAAACATACAATTTTGGATAATCTGAGAATAATGAGTCTGTTATCACTAATATAAGCCCGCAAGAGCAGATCTGACCTAATTTAACAAAAGCTGTTTAAATATCACTTTTGACGAGAACTTGCTGGAGAAAATATTTAATGTTAACAGATCTGAAAAAAATATATAAACTTCTTCTTCTAGTGCCTCTCCTCAAAAACGGTAAGAGACTAATTCATCGAGCGTGCGTTTATCCTGAGCCAGTTTTACTAATGAATTATTAAAAAATCCCAACTTCCAGTCGTTTGCTCAAATTCCGCATCCACGATAGTTTCCTCCTTCCGATACTTCCTTTTCCTTAGAGACTCATATATGCCAAGAATGCGCATTTTTAGAAAATGAGCTTTGTGACTTCGTACAGGTACAGTATTAGACATTGACGTTTTTGAAGCTATGGAAACGGCGCGGAAGCAGGTGCCGTGACGGAGTTCGTCGCTCTCGAAGGACTCGAGTTGATTAATACACGAGTCGACTCCTGCACCGGAGGTATTGGACTATCAAATATTCACGGGGGAAAACTTTCGTTTGCGAGTTTCCGGAAACGGATCGCCCCCGGATGTGAGAGAATGGCCATAGACACAACTCTTGCCGGGCTGAATATTTAAACGCAGCGCTTCAGGCTCGCACGCGAACCATAGAGCAACGGATAATCGCGTGTTTAAATTAAAAATAATATATATATATATATATATATATATATATATCCTCCCCGCTCTCCTGCGTGGCTGCCATTCTGTATTCTGAGCACTTGTAAAAGATCGGTAATAGAGTAGAAGGAGTAGCAGATCTGAAGGACAGAGCTTTGTAAGTAAACGATTATATAATAATGCTCAGTGAAATGGACGCAAACCTTCTCTGAGGAGAGGCACTTGATAAAGAATATACATCGTGCATATTATTGTTTAATAAAACGTGCCTTGAATACAAACAATACATCCAATTAAAACGAGTATAAGCGTACTCTTCTTTTTCAACTGCATGCCCTGATACACAGCATGATCTCAGCGCTGGGAATCAACAGGGGAAAACGTCGCCGCGGGTCACTCCGGCAATAATGTCGCATTAAATATGCAAAGCCTCCCCTGCGAGGCGGGACCAACCCCGGGGGTGGGTTCCAAGTCCACAATACTCACTATGCGGCAAGTAGAAAACTTATAGACTCTACTTACACATCAGAGAGACGCAAGTGTATAAATTAAGTATTTAAATAATAAAAAATTCAGTATGATGCCTTTTATACATAAATTCGCAGTTATCAATAAATATACTATTACTAATATGATCAGGCACATTAGTTCATATATAGAAGATGATTTAAAGAAACTCTTCTTAAAGAAAATATCATCGTGATTTGTGTGGGATTTGAACCCACATCCCCTGGTTTACATGAACGGTGTACGAACCCTTGTACTAACGAATCACTTCCGTTTATCGAGAATTTTTAACAATCATACTCTACATATGAACTAATGAAAAATACGCATCTGATTGACGTTTGATCAAAAAATCGACATATGTATATGATGATGCGCGTCTTGGCTAAATCAATAGATTTTAAAAATAATGTCCAGATATTGTTACTTTGTACAAAAAGTCCAGTGCTTGCAAATCACTAAATATTATTGGCACATTGGTAATAATATAATGAACCCGTAATGGGTAATAAAAATCGATATATGCAATAAATATACGTCGACAAATCAAATCAAGACACGTGCGATACACGTTAAATAATTTTATACAGTTGATGAACTGACTGAGAATATATTACAAGTATAATAAAAGAAACCCACGAGTACATGGAGACAATCGATAAGGCTGACCAGCACTGGAGGCCTGCATTATTGATATCCACACTGGAGGAAATCGCGAGATATATTCAGTATTTCCATGATTCCAGATGACCACCAGAAAGTCATCAAGACACCGGGAATAATAGCGCGATGAAAGCTCAAATATATATTCTTTACAGACACTTGGCGTTGACGCACTCGTCATCACTATGCACAGTTAATATTAAATAATCGAAGTGCTCATTAATTTTGACCATACCCAGCCTTTAAATAGCAGTTCACGAACTGTTACATACGCCTCAAAGCCTTCCCCCACGAAGCAGGCTTCATTACAGCCCCAGGGCCGCTCCTCTCCTGAATAATTTATACATCGATGGATACGTCTCGCTCCAATTACGGTACTAAATTATTTTTCGTTTCGGGATTGAAACATCATTTCAATTACGGGGCAAATTGGTTTATTGCGGTAATACGACATGCCGTGTCCTCAGACATCGTGCAGCGGAGAATTAATAACCTTCGGGGGTAGCGAACCCCCGCAACCCACCCTGTATATTACACACTTGGTGAATTTCGATACTCGTGTCATTGATCCGCAGGTGAAACGACGAAAAACAGAAGATCAAGAATTTGTATGGAACTGATTTGTACAGAACAAATGTAGAATAAGTCTTGTAAGGACTTATGATGATATGCTTAAAGTCTAAGTAAAAATGGTAAAAAATAATTAATAACTATTAATTGAGCTTTTTTTATTATTAATTATGTATATTTTTTATACAAGGGGTGTCCAACTTTTGTGTACACAAGATCTAGTTTTTATCTTGAAAATGTGTCGAGATCGATTTGCTGTCATAGGCGTAGTATAAGTAAAGAGAGGAAGGATATATATATATATATATATATATATATATATATATATATATATATATATATATATATATATATATATATATAAGCTTCTGCGTGAAAACAACAGAATTATTTAGTCCAAAATTATGTTTAAAAAAATGCCGATTCCCACAAGTATATATAGACCCGAAACATGAATAAATATATTCTTAATTAGTGCTGTATTTATTGTGTAGTATAATCGGTAGTGATCGACTTGTTGGCCACCCCTGGTATACACAATACGTTTGTGAGTTTTTAATCATATTAGGTTAAGCATTCTGAAAAATTATTTTCGACAGGGTAAGTACGCGAGTGGGGTCAAAAACTAAGGTGAGTAGGGTAGGGTTAAGAAATTAGCGCAGATGGGGTCTCTCCGGCCAAGCAGCGCCTGCTCTACCCTGCTGGCGTGACGTCACTGCGGGTCAGGGCTCATTAGCCAGGACTTAAAAGCAGAGGTTTGACGTCTTATTCTAGGCCATACGCACGTATTGATTTGTTAAAATACCGACACAAATAAAAAATACCTTGTATATATAGTCATAACGTCGGAAGAACAAAAATTAATCGCGAATGCGGCTCAACACCTGAGACCAAATTTTATTAAGAATTTGTCTACTTTCTGGTGTGCTAAATCATTGAAAATTACATCAATTTATAATAACGTATTGAAATGTTTAAATTTAAATATATTGTAGGACAAGCAATGCGTTGTTGCTTGTATGGACCGCAAGCCACTGGCTGAAGAAATATGCGGTTAATTTCTTTAAAAAAAAGGTCATGCTACTGTTTTTTTTTTTCAATATTAAAACTATGCCCCAGAGGCATACAGAATTTGATGCATTGCATGCCTTTACTGCACACTATTTATATGTAAGAGTAAAACGTCGCTGAGAATAGGCAGAAAGGTAAAAGGTTATACTTAGCATGAGACGACTACGGATTTACCTTATATACAATTAAACGATTAAAAATATATATTTGTAAATAGCTTGAGCTTAAATAAAAAGCAAAATATCGATAAACGATTTTCTGAATATCTTATTTTTTTATGCTTGGGATTGAAAACGGCCTTGACAATGGTGACCTTCGAAATAAATCTATAAACAATGAGCCATGCCAAGTCATCTTGGCAGACGAGGCACTCTCTCTATTGGCACCGAGGCTTTGTGCATCACACATTAACCTAACCTAAGCCTACTTATTTGATTCTTGCATTCAAGGATAACACCTTAAGGGTCTTGCTACCTAACCTTGCTTGGTGTCCATCCACAGTAAAAGGACCGTTTTACCTGGCGAAATCGTGTCATTTAATTAATTTAATTGTCACTTTATTTTTCAATATCGAAAGTTGATTTTTTTTAAAGAGTATTGAAAAAACTATAAATTATATTTACATATTTTTTATTATTAAATCAACGTCCATTTTCAGGGTAAAATAAAATCTTGAAGATGTTGAAAAATTGGATAAAATGACGACTTTTCAAATCCAAAGTTTTTTAAGATTTTTTTTATTTTTATTTTTAAAATAATAAACCCCACAGGGTTTATATTTAATATTTAAATTCAAATTGAAAAAAAGACTTTTAAATGTTTATGACTCTCAGAACAGGGACATGACGAATCTCCAAATTCCTACCCTTCAATCGGAAAAACACATATTTATCATATTAAAAGTAAATTTACAAGAAATAAAAATATATTCTGTTAGAAAAAAGAGGTGTATCTAACTTTTTGCATTTAAATGTTTTTGATTTGTGCAGTCGATTTTTCGCAAAACGGACTAGAAAATGATAAAAAAACTCGCGTATGGGACTTAGACCCTTAAGGTTGTGTGCTTTTACAGAGATATTTCATTTCAGTAAGGGTATGTAAAGAAACATACATAAAGAAAAATTTAAGTGACTTAATAATTAGCATGGTCATAAAAAAGTTTTTTTTAAATATAAATTTTTATATAATAATATAATATTTCAGTGTTGTTTGTGAAAATAAAGGTGTAATTTGAGTCAACTGAAATGTAAACTAATTTCAGTAATTAACAAAGTCTTACTGAAAAATTTGTGAATTTTAAAGGAGGCATACAAAAACCACGGTGTTAATAACGTGCTACTAAATTTTAATTACGAGATATAAATGTTTGGACAACCCTCATTATAACCATGCATAAATTAAAAATGATAATTAATAAATTTGCTACGTTGTAAATGAAACAATTTTTTATTTAACAGTTAGTTTTGATTTACAGTTTGCACATAAAAACCAGGTAAGTCCATCGAATATTTTATAAAAATTTTAAAACTTAAATCAGTTAAAACAATTTCCACGTATCTACATAATTAAAGTATTTTTAACATTGTGTATAAGGTATTAAGAATAACCTTTTTTTTATATAGAATAACTGCAGTGTAGAAGGCCCACAAAACTATTCACCATAAAAAAACCATGGAGCCACATAAAAATATAAATATATATTCAATTAAATGGTCCTCAACCTCATCTGAAGAAGAAAATATTGAGTTACGTATGAAATGAAAAAAATCGTCACCTGCGCCTGAAATCAGGCAATTTTCATTACATATTCTGATATCGTTAGATTGATTTTTATAATTAATAACCAGGTTTTAATTAATATATTGTATAATATATATTATTAAAATAATTATAAAACAGCACCAAAATACAATATGTATTTTAAAGTATACCAAACGTAAAAAAGGTAGCTGCTGTTACTTTGTATTATAATAAAAGAATGTGTTCATTATATGGTCAGTAACTTTTATCTAGTCCTTACATATTTATTAAATTTATTCTTCAACAAGTGCAAAAAAGAGTAATGCAGAGTAAAAAAGCTAAATACTTAAAAAAAAAACGGATATCTAGTATTGTAACTATAAAATTTAATAAAATATTAAAAGCATATCTACAATTAATAGAGACGCTAATTTAGAGAATATTATCTAAAATAAAAACTCTTCTGTCCTTTCAAACACGATTTTATAGATTTTGGCTTAAAATACTAATATATGTACAACCACAACGCATTTCGTTAAATATTGACATTATATTTTAAAAGTATGATAATATGTAAATAAACTTGTTTGTTCTGCAAATATTTTTTCAGTAAAAGCTTTTAAAAGTTTTTTGCTAGATGAGTGTTTTACAAAAAAATAAATAGTCCGAGCTTTTGATGGACGTGCGCCAATTTAGCTTAGAGGGGTAATTTTCAGTAGAAAAGTGGATGGAAAAAGCAAAAGAGGGTGAGAATTTTGGTTAAAATGTAGCTATGTGTATTTATATAATTAAAAAAATCCCATTTGTCCACCATAGTACTTAAAATTTAATAAATAAGTTTAATAGATGTCTTATAAAAAAAAATGTTGACACAGTGAATTCTTTACAATTAGAAAATATTTATGAGGCCTTTGATGATAAAGACATTGTTTATACATTAAGCCTGAAATCTTTGAATGTTTATTTAAGTATTTTTATTTATAGGTGTTATAATTTTTTGAAATTATTCATAAAAAGCATGTTTTTCTTTTAAAACAAATACAAGATTTAGGGCACGCAATGCTTTGCTGATTATAAGGGTGATATAAATATAAAACTATTAGAAATTCTACGGTAATTAATTACTTAATCTTTCTGCCTGAAGGAACACGTGTAAGAAAATAATTATGCACGCGGTATCAAGATTCCTAGCATGACTTCCTGCAATTACTGCATTAAGGAAATGCACTGAAAAGTGCTTTCAGCTGCTGATTGATGCCTGGCGAGAAAGGGAAAGCGGAACCGGAAGTGCCAGTAAAAGTGAGAATTTTCAGAATACTTCCCCAGCACGCCAGCCTCGGATATAGACATGCCGACAAAGCGATACAAAATAAACCAGCGAGCAATCTGTATCAATAACCCTTGAAGATGTAATACACAAATTAACACCATAAAACAACCCTTGGGAATTGTTTTTCAGGCACAGGGTGTCGCAACCTTTTCGACTACCATGACACTGTAAAACTTACGTAGCTAATTTAATATATTCAAGACAAATCCTAAAACTAAATATCCTGTTTTTACTAAAAAAAATCATCGGTTATAGACTTGCGTGTAACGATTCGAATTATCGAGAGCCTTGGTGGTTAAGTTGGATAGTGTTATAATAATAAAACGTATATTTACCACTAATGGCGTCAAGGGTTGGGGGTGGGTCTTCAGGTTGTGTGGGATACAATTTTTTTTCAGTTTCTGCACTACAGCCTATTCTTGACACTGTAGTTTATCGGAAAAAGCCTGACGGTACGATTTTTTTACGAACCTCCCTCAAATACAACCACACACAAAAAAAAAAACACTTTTTAGATATTAGTTTAACTATAAAAATACCTAAATTTAAAATAGAATATTCATTTTATAATATCATTGTTAAAAGCATTATTTTATGTTAAATTTATTTTAAATTAAATTTAAATAAAATTCACTATATTTATTTATAAAATAATAATGTAATGCAGTATGAAAAATGCTTAGATTTTATTTATTTTTATGTTAATTTTACGTTTGTACAAATACCTTCAAATGTTCAATATTGAGTAAGTTCATTGTTTCATATTAAATCAAAGCTTATATCATTTATTCCAAAAAATAACTAAATATAATGCAATTTAATTTTTAAAAAAAATCTATACAAAGTGCATTATTTCGTGTTGAATTTCAGCTTTTAATCAAAGGTAAGAACAAATATTATATATTAGTACGAACGCCTTTAAAATAATATATTCAGCAATATAAGGCATTCTTACAAATATAAATTTAATAAATATGCTTTAGTGATTCAATTTCACATACAATATACGCTTTTAATCGATAATTAAAACACACATTCAACGAAGCATTACATGTTTCCAAGAATAATACTCTGTTAAGTAAATATCCAGGCACGCGTTAAATATTGCTTACAGACGTACAAAAGCATTTTTTATGTACAACATTCAATTTTAAGATTTTAATGCCTTTGTGTACACGTAATTTACGCTGCATTAAATATTACATTTAATATGCACATTTTCAGTACAAGCGATGAAATCACAAGTGTTTCTGCGTACTGAGCTTAATTTATTTATGTATTCAGAACAAAAAGGGATCAGATAAGCGAGCAGATATTTTCACAATCTCCAACGAGATTTTATAGATATTTTGCGGTAAAAAATATATTTATATCACAGTTGAACGTTTCATTAACACTTTGGAGATTATACAACGCGGTTGGGTAGCAAAATTTTCGTGTATTTGAGTGCAGTGTAGTTTGTCTCGCGTTTCGGCTGCGGGGTTTACCTAAATTTGACACTGTCCGGGGGAAGATTCACACTGAGGGCGGCACTGGGTTTGGTTAGCAAGTGTTGGCCGAATCGAGGTCGGTTACGAGGATTTTGGACCGCTCGGGCAAGGGTCGGGAAGGCTTTCGCGGGCCGCAGCAGCCTCGGCGCGAGTGGCGTCCGGGCCGGTCGGAGGCATCGATCCGCCCTGCGCACTGGCCCAGGCGCACCCCCGCCCACCCTCTGCGCCGGGGGGGCCAAGAGGGGGTGCCAGCTCGGGGGGCCAGCTCGGGGGGCCAGCTCGGGGGTGCCAGCCAGGGGGCCACGAGGGGGGCGGGAGCCGGTACACGCCTGCAGCGAGCACTTGGCGCACTGCCGCCGCCTCTCGCGTGACCTACCTGAGCACACGAAGGCGGCCCGATAAGTACGCCCGATGATACTAGTATCGCGAAAATCGTGTAGTACATTCTTGTAGACGGCTACTGTCAAAATTTCAGCTGAATCAGACTCGTAGTTTTGTTTTGAAGCGGACGTGTACGAAGAGCGCTTGAATGCTGTGTACGGTGACTCTTTTCCGATGGCGACCGTCGAAAATTTGTTTAACGAGTTTCAACGTGGTCGCATATCGGTTTTTGGTGAGCCACGCCCAGGTGCCCCGAAAATGGCTACCACGGAGGATAACGTGACAAAAATCCACGATCTCGTATTGGCAGACAGCTGATTGAAGGTGCACACAGTAGGCATCTCAAAAGACATATCCTGCATGAAATTTTCGCCATGTCGGCGGCGATGGGTGCCGCGTTTGCTCCCTCCGGACAACAAGCGCAACCGTGAGACTGCTTCGGAGCAGTGTTTGACGCTGTTTATGCGCAATACGAAGGAGTTTCGTGACCTTCGACGATACATGAATCCACTGGTACACACCAGAGACCAAGGAACAGTCGTAAAGAAGGCGAAGACTGTCCTATCGGCCGGAAAGGTGATGGCTACCGTTTTCTGGGATTCACAAGGTACGATCTACATCGACTACCTGGAGAAGGGCAAAACGTTCACAGGGCTTTACTATGCCGAATTATTGGGTTGATTCAGAAAAAACGGCCCCATTTGGCGAAGAAAAGAGTGCTCTTCCACCATGACAACGCACCGGCTCACATACTTCCAAATTGGTCGAATTGCACTACGAACTGCTCCCCCATCCACCGTATTCTCCAGATTTGGTCACTCGCCGGGCAGAAATTTAAGTCGAATGAGGAGGTCATCGCCGCCACGGAGGCCCACTTTGCAGACCTCGAGAAAACGTATTTTTCAGATGGCTTAAAGAAGTCGGAGCATCGCTGGGTCAAGGGTATCGAGCTAAAAGGAGACTATTTGAGAAATAAATCGCCACTTTTTCATTTTTCTTTTGTAGGCTAAGTACTTATCGGACCGCCCTCGTATGTAAGACTCTATCATTTGTGGCGCGGTTGACCCATGGTGTTTTAAGGATTCTCCACATTCCAAACTGCCTCGATTTTTTGCATACCCAGGCTTTGAAACCTTAAAGAACTGAGACAACATAACATCTGGCGAATCATACACCCGAGTTTCGTACAACGCGGTACGAAACAATCGCGTTATAAGAAGGTTGTATGCTTTTACTCGTTTGTATAGACGCGGTGCAAGTGTCGTTGGTGGCAGTGTAGTCACTCTAAAAGATCTCCACAGAGGAGATCATGAACTTTTATATATTGTTGTTATTAAAACGCTAAGCGAGAAGGCTTTGCTGTTTTTATTTATTATTTTTATAAACGCATAATCGAATATAGAAAAATTTAAGGCATGACAGTGAAATAGCTTAAAAAAATATCTGGCTTTACTGTGTTGTTTTTTCGATGTCAAAATTTACAAATTATTTTAGTTAATTATTCATTTACGGCATCACGTATTCAAAAGTTTAAATGCATTTTTTTTACGTTTCAGTTCTCTCCTTGCAAGAGTCTTCGGGGGTGCGTTTTATAGACACAAAGATAATATCTTGTGTTATTAAGTAAGCAAGCAGTGGCCAGCTGTACCAATAATGATAAATCATACTGAAATTTCCACCCTCCGCTTTCCCCCTTGTAAAAGCTTGCAGGGGATGTGAATTCGATATTTCCCACTGAAGCAAACAGAGGGGAGGGACTCCCCCGCGCTCAGGGAAATAGGCTTCGGTTATGTGTAACAAATAGGATTGCCTCTATGGGAAAAGATATGGGACTTCAAAGAAAAACCTGTTACGTTTTAAAATATATTGGTATATAAGTTTTTTTTTTCATATACACTGCAGCTGAATAATTTAATTTGTTACACAATACATCCGTACTTTTAAAACTGGACGAGGCATACAAAAAGGCATTCAATTAGAAAGCTTGAACAAAGCTGGCGCAATATAAAGTTTTAAGGTTTCTACTCAAGAACGTGGTTCCAACTTGTCGTACATCCAATCAATCAATTGAAGCTGTTAACGAATTATTCCCTAATAAGGTCATTTCACGTAGAGGTAACATCAACTGGCCCGACCTTAGCCCTCTTGACTATTTCGTATGGGGATACCTTAAAAGTAGAGTTTATGAGAATAATCCGACGAACCTAACTGGATTGAAACAAAACATCAGGTCAGAAATGGGGCAGCAATATCGAGGACTATGTGTCAGGTGTTATCAGCAATCTTTGCTCCAGATTAGAAGAGTGACAACAGCGCGTAATGATCACCATTTGGATAACATCATCTTTTAGAAATAATTCTCCATTTTGTATTCTTATAATTGACATTAAAAAAAAATAGTTGATTACTAGCAGTTTTTGTTTTTACTGAACTAACAAATACCCGATACTCTCTTTGGACACACTGTATATCGCATATTTTTAATATTCATGGTAGTACTTGTGGGTGTGATCATGTTGATGCTTTTCCTATGATTTCAACCGTCGTTTCACGCGTGAATCGATGGCCCAAATAATGGCCACAGCGGGCATTGATGAACTCGTCCAGGTCACGACAACAAAACGGGGAAAAAATAGAATCACAAAACGGTTTTACAACACGGAACATCCCCCTCGGCGCATCGCGTGACAACAATTAGAGAATCCACCCCCGGAGGGGCCGCGGACCACTAATTAGGGGCTTCTTATCAATTAAGAGGTCTTTTTGGTCTAGGACGTGCACTACCGAGCGTGGCGTAGTTTTAGAACCATGTACGTTAATTTTTAATACAGTGTTCCCGAAACTCGAAGGATTTCCGATGCATCGAATATCTCACCACTTTTCTTATTAAGGGTCTAGGTCCCATAATCGAGTTTTTTTTGATCATTTTCTAGTCCGTTTTACGAAAAATCGACTGCATCAATCATAAAATTTTTAATTCAAAAAGTTTTATACATCCCTTCTTCCGAATAAAACATATTTTTATTTCATATAAATTTACTGTTAATATGATAAATATGTGTTTCTCGTCATGTCCCTTTTCCAAGAGTCATAAACATTTAAAAGTCTTTTTTTTAAATTGGAATTTAAAGATTAAATATAAACCCTGTGCGATATATTATTTTAAAAATTAAAAAAAAAAAAATCTTTTACAAACTTTGGTTTTGAAAAGTCGTCATTTTATCCAATTTTTCAACATCTTCAAGATTTTATTTTACCCTGAAAATGGACGTTAATTAAATAATAAAAAATATGTAAATATAATTTATAGTTTTTTCAATACTCTGTAAAAAAATCAACTTTCGATATAGAAAAATAAAGTGACAATTAAATTAATTAAATGACACGATTTCGCCAGGTAATTAAAAGGCTGGAAGCAACTGCCTTAAGTTTTTTTTCAATTTTTCTTTATCGAGATGAGAGACACTTGAGACAGCTACAAGGCGAAAAGCAAATTTTAGCAAATTTTAGTCATAAAAGCTTCAGATATACCGTTAACCCATGGTGTTTAAAGTATTCTTCATTTCTGCCCTGAACGTCCAGACATCGATAGCATTAATAAAAACGTATACAAAAAAAAATATTTATTGAATCTCCAGCGCGTTTCCAATACCACATAAATGTGCTACGAGCTGTCTTAACTAAATCAACCCCTAAGCCTCGCGTTTACTTTTCAACCCCAAACTTCTGAGTTGGAATATTGATAGTAAAATAATTTTATAAAAAAAAAAATTAGGCTGAGTACAGTGATCGAAAGTTTGAGACCCGCTGTTGGAGATTTAGTTAATTTTTATTTTTAAGGATATGTTACATTCAAGGGTGGGTTTCGATACGGCGTCATTTGGTCTAGTTTTGCGGTTGGCTGGCTTGCACGCTCCAGTGTAATGCCAAGGGTCGCGGCTTCGACTCCTCGGAGGGCGTCTCGGAAATTATCTGCTCACTTGGTCGAGTGGTCTCGAGTAACTTTGAAAATTCACTGTGCGAGCTTGGTACAAAAAAATTTTTTTTGCCAGCGAGATGGTCTCCAGCCTGCTCGGATAAAAAGCACTTGAGTGTGTTTAAAATATATGAGAAATAGTGTGGGAAAGTCCGTTGGTTTGATCATAATTAGCGGGTGGGGTCGAGGTGAAGAAGTTGTCGTTTATCTTTGCTTGACATCTGTCCAACCCTGAGGGGAATATCGCGTCACGGGGAACCGCCCTTACCCGCACTTTGGCCAATATTGCATGACGATGGTATCGTCTTGGAGTGAGCCTGGTGGTCAGACAGCAATTCGTTTAAAACCAGAGCTTAAGTGGTATATGAAAGAGGCAGCATGCAGCTTACGTCGATTAGAGGTCAGACAGAAATTGAATCAGTCCCGAAATTAAAGTGAATATACCTATATAATATACTACTTAGCACTTTGGCGCAAAGTAAATTTATTTTATATAATATATATATATATATATATATATATATATATATATATATATATATATATATATATGGAAGTTATCATAATAATAATATTGGCTACTAATTGATTCGCAAGTAATCAGGCACTATATGTACAATACAGCGTTGGTTGCTAGTGGGCACAATGACGTCATCGTGTTTTACGCACAAAATTAAATTTATATTAAAATATACGAATAAAATATTTCAACGGTGAATAGCCATTTTGCCAAAGGGATGACAAAAAAATATATAAATAAAAATATAAAAAATAATTTTTTTTGCCTTTATTTTGGTTTTAAATAAAAACTGTTCGGCACTGCATTTTGCTACCAACTTCCGATCGCTGGTGATGAAACTCAAAGGATACGTCATTTGTCAATGACAGGGAGGGCGGGCGAGGCTTTCACAGGTAAAATAATTATTGTCTTGAAGAATAGGACAAAAAACCTCGCGTGTCGAGTGTAACGAATTTTCAGACCGTGGGAACTATATAATTTGGTAGTACTTAAAAATTTTTAAATATTTCTTATAAAAGAGGCGCGCTGACCTTTCAGACGTGCCTCAAACCCTTCAAGACATCCTCGGTACCAAATATCACGAAGACGGGGAGCAGATAAACGCAGAGTGTCTTGCAATGACAGGTGAGGTGATGAGGTGGTTACCTGTTGTGGCTGTCGCGGTGCCAGACAGAGACGTGCAACCGGCGGCCCGCGCGCCTTCCAGGGGCCGGCAGGTGGAAGGAGTGCAGGAACTGGGGGCTGGTGCAGTCTCGACGCACTGGCGTCCTCTGGAAGGTGCCCCCAGTTAAGCACACCTGGAATTTAAAATCTCTCAATTAAATTTGGTCCTAGACGATGTATGTGTACGCATATATATATTTCGTATGTTGTCTCATTTTTCGTTTATGGAGTTGAAGCTTGGAGGACACTATGCGAAGAATTGAGGCGACGTATGAGAATTTTTTAAATACCATGGGTTGAAAGACAGTGAACTCCTGACGATGGTATGAGCCAATAAAGCCTGAGTGCCCGTTCTAGTAAGCACTATGATATAGTGAAAAAATAGTCTGCCCGGATATAAATTAAAATAACGGTTGCCTTCAGAGAGTTGATTGATAACTTCAATATCAACATTCACAACAAAGTAGTTAAGACAGTTAAAAAATGTAGAACTGAGATTTGGTTTATAACTATGCGATGAATTGAGGTAGCAGATATGTTGTTATATAGGAGAATCTTTAATACACCATGGGATGAGTCTTGCACAGAATGCGTTAAGACAAACATTTTTTGACGATGGTAAAGAAGCGGGAGGTCTTCTATTTTGGAAATATTTTTCGTATTCGTATCAAGGGTGTATATTTATATATTTTATTTTTATATATACAGTCGACAAAGTCAAGTCCAGTCCAGGAAATTAAAGTCTGAATTGAGACGTTTAATAACATGAAGAAAGTACTATGGTCAAGTTATGTCGTCTCAGTTCTTCTTAATGGAGCTGAAGCTTGAATACTCAAGACAGCTACTATGCGAAAAATTGAGACTGTATAAGAGAATCCATGGGTTGACATGGAAGAAATAGAACTCTTGACGATGGTAAAGAAGCGGAAGGTCCTCTTATTTTGGCCACGTTTTTCGTGACAGTAAGCATGGGGATGTGTTCAACGAAACTGTCACCAATTTCCTGCGAGGAGAGGCACCAGAAGAAGAAGCGGCACGTTAAAAGTAACTAAAATTCACCGCGAAACTAATCTCCCCCCCGACGGCGATTCGCTTTATTCACTGTGCGAAACTTGAAAAGTCGTAAGGACCATGATCGCTTGCCACGGGCTTGCCATTAGCTTTCACTTACCGCGACTCGCGCCACTCAAAAGTGGCCCTTCGGTTCACCGAGCTTTACCACTCACTCCCCAAAGGTCGGAACGCCAAGTGCGCCGACGTGTAACGCCGCGCCGAACACTTTCAAACACCCCCAAAAGCGTCCACACACCAACTCGACGATCATACCAATCAACACACCTGTCGAGATCAACACATCGAATCAAAACAACCGGACGTGGTTGAGCGAATAAATAAATTATACACTCAGAGCGTTACACGGGCGCGGACGCGCTTTAATCTACCGCTGGAGAAATGTGCTTTTTTTATGATACTCGTATTTAGGCCGATTCCTGTGTGTGTTTTTTTTGGTTTTATTATTTTTTTATCTTTCGCCTCAAATGTCAACTTTGATTGAGCGGGTGAATATTTTTTTGTTTGCATAAACGATTGTATATTTTTTGGGCAGTTGTATAATATGTTAATTTAATTAAAACTACGATTATAAATATATATATGCTTACTTTCACGTATGCGTTGATGTGTTTGGAGATCCCGTTTGGACGCTGAAGATCGTGGCATCTTAAAACTGTAAATAAAAATATAATTATCGGTCAATTAAAATAACTGATGAGAAATAATTCAAGTATACTGTTTGCCGGAAATATATCCTGCGAAGGCAGTCATGGTTGTTGGTTTTATTTATTTATTTATTCCCTGCGTGTTAGACACTCTAAACGGGTAAGAGGGAGAAACAGCTGTACTCTTCGCACATTAAATAATAAATTATACTTTTCAGGAATCACAAAGATAATATGGAAGTTGATCGTACTCACTGGTCACTGTTAGCTGGTCGTTCCTGAACTGCGTGCAGAGGTCAATAGTCCCGCTCTGGAGTTCGGAGTGCCGCTTCTCCATGCTGGTGTCATCGTCCTCCGGGGAGTAGGTGAGGCACCTCCTGGAGGACTTGAACTCCACCACCGGGGTGACTGGCTCGCTGACCACGTCCACGGAGTCGTCTCCCGTCTTGCTGTCGTTGATGGAGGAGAAGAACCCCGGCGTGTTGATGTTAAAATCCTCCATCAGTATATTATTGGAGTACGGAGACGCTGGACTCGGGATGCCGCACTGCAGCGTGAGCCCGAACATTTTGGAGCCGGTTGGAGAAGAAGACGACTTTTTGTTTGCTGAGTATTGACCCAGCATTAGGCTGCTGTTTGAGACGTTTCGGGGTATGTCTGTGTAGTTATTGGTGTAGCCTGAAGTGTTGGTTTCAGAACCTAACGGATATCCTGTGATCGCGTTGAATGATGTGCTCTGAAGAAACCTCGATATGGATTTGTTATCAGGAGTATAAGGACTGGGGATGCCAGTTTTCAGGGTGAGCCCCGATTCTCTGCTGTCGTGCCCGTCGTGGGTGGTTTCCTCCCCGTCGTCCCTGTTGCACATCCGTTTCCTCCTGACGCAGCGCTGCCTCTTGAGGTTGAAGTTGAAGTCACTGTCATGCAGCAGCGATGTGTTGTGCGACGGAGTACAGTCCAGCGAATTGCATCGCTTCCTGGACGATTTCTTTGCTGAGTTTATGGTGAACTTCTCTAAGCATCCCTTGAGCATGGTTTCGACTCCGCCGGTTTTTTTTGGTGAAAGCCTATTCTCCGGGGTCTTGACCTCGCGTTCGCTGGAGTTCAACGGATCTAATTCTATGTAAGTCTTGTCTTCGAACATCTTTTCGTGTCTCTTGAATGTGTGCTTAAAAGAGACAGACTTAATTAGTTTCTTCGTGGCTTCTTTGGGTATATCCTTGCTCACACGTGCAGTAACAAAACCAGGGATTTGGTCTATTTTTTCAGGTGCAGGTTTTCTTGGAGGCGTTTCAGTACAAGGTTCTATAGCGCTGATATCCAAACTGCTCATCTTTTTCGGTACCACATCGTCCACTTGCTTGGTCATAGCTTGGATTTCAGAATGCTTCGAGTACAGCTTCACCTTCCGGGCTCGTTTCACCTTCTTTGTGCTCTTCAAAATATCATCAATCATCTTTTCCAGCGTGGCGTCCCCCATTTTGGAATCTGAAATTGAGGATTCGTCAGTTGATATCCCGCTGCGCTCGCTGATCACCTTCGTCTCCATCTCGATAGAGGCTTCCTCGTCTCTGTTCATGATGATGGGTCTTCTTTTCTTCGCGTTCAGCGGAGTACGATCGGTGCGTCTGCTGCTCGGCGATAATCTTTCAAGGTCGATTTTACTGAAGCAGAGCGAGGCCAACTTCCTCGCGAGGGGAGAGACTTCAGAGCATATCTTCTCTCTCTCCTTGCAACCGTTTTGTCTGAGAGCGGACAGCGGCGACAGTTTATCCAGCATGCTGCTGAAGTTATCTGCAAGGTCTATTTTGAGTTTCTTACTCGGCGGAACAACTCCGTCTTGGGGGAAATCGTCCATGTTGAAGTACAAGGGATTCTTCAGAAAAATCCTCGAGCCGATCACAGGAAGCGTGCTGAGGCAGGCTGAAACTTCATGATCCTCGCTTACGTAAGAGTTGGCATTTCTCTGCATGAAAGACCCGAGGGTGCACGGAGAATATTCTATCTCAAAAGTGGGCAAGCTTGACGCGTGGATCGTGTTCTTCGTCGTGTCACAGTTGGCCAGCGTCTTCTCTATGCACACCTTATCGTCGCTCACTCTGGATTCGCCCAAAACTGCATCCATCACTCTCCTCTCCGATTCGATCAATTCTTTCCTGAGATTGCTTTGGTCTTCGCTACTTGCTGGACTAGGAACTTTAACGTGTGTGGAATCTTCCGACCTTTCGTTCTCAAGGCCGAGACATCCGCTGTCGTCGGCGTCTTCCTCGACGTCACCATCAGCGCCGTCGACATATATATCGGTCTCCAGTAAAATCCTGCGCTTCTTCAAGAACGGCTGCGCTGCAACTAGATTTCTGGGTACGCACGTTGGAGTCACGGCGAATCTTGATGCAGGATCACCTCCGAACCTTCTGTACACCTGTACATCTCTCTTATCACCAGGACTTGAACCATCTTTTGTGCTTCTTATTGAGCTGGGAGTAGCGTTTTTAGGAGTCAAATTGCTGACGTCCTTAAGGGCGCCAGATACGTACTCCAGTTTTCTGAAGGTCAAGAGTTCTTTTTGGGCTAGGCCTATGAAGTCTACGTTCTCCTTGTCGTGGATGGTGGTCCTCCTCTGTCTCCTGCGACAGGACGGCCCCCCGAGGGAGCGTCTCCGCGGCCCTGGGGGAGGTCTGGGTGCTCCTCCTGTGTCCAGAGACAGACGGGAGGGAGCCTGGGCCTCTGCCCTCTTGGAGGTCACAGCCCACTTCAGCATGACGCGATATTAAAATCACCTGCAAGCAGAAAATAACCGAATCAATAAAATACCGAAACACCGTAACAAAACTATAATTTATATTATATATATTTGCGAGCTTGCGTGCTGTGTCACTGGCCGCGTGGCAACTGCCCTCGGGGGAGGCGTCGAATTAGCAAAACAGACAGTCCTGGCCTGCTAATTGCGGAGGTTCTCACAGGAAGGGAACCTGATTTCACCCTGAACACTCTTTACACCCCTCAGTACTTAATAAATACCACAGTATTACGCGACACAGCTGACTGGTTTTTAAAGGTTTTATGTTGAGCGACCTAGCGCTTTTTATTTCAGTACAATTTTTTATTTTTTTGTGTGTATTGGGATTAAAAAATCAAATCAGCACTAGGGCATGATTGTTTTGGAGTTATCATTGTCAAGTCTTTCAGTGTTGCCAGGCGTGACTGGCGAGACCGCCGCGGTAAATATGCGGGATGGTATTGTGATATACGGAGTGTGGCAACACGCGACCGCACAACTTCTCGCAGACACGCCAAGGGCTGTCTTCTTCCGCGTGCTAGGGGTGTGTCAGAGGAGCTGCTACTTTATCAGCATTGTAACAGTGTGCAACGACACGTGGAATCCCAACGACACGGATAAAACTAAAATAGCGCTGGATCGATCATCACATCAGTTTGGGATTCGCCTGCCAAGTCGCTGTGTTACCACTGAGCCATCAAGCATATCATACAAAAGATAAAAAGGCTTTATATGAATACAAGGTTTATTAATAAAAAATAAAAAAAATTATTAAAGATTTTTTTTAATAAATAGCCAATAGGCTAGGAGACTACGAACACATTATTTTTTTCAGTAATCTCCTAGCCGATAGGCTATTTTTTCTATGAGGCAAGAATGCGAAGCAGTTTCTTTCAAATAAACACTATAAATATTTTTTTTTTTTTTTTTTCAGTGAAATTTCTAGGTAATCGATTCGCACGTGAAACGACGGTAAAAATCGTCGAAAAATTTATGTTGGTTTAAGATTTTTTTTTTTAATAAATAGCCAATTGGCTAGGAGATTGCGTACACATTAGTATTTGTGCGTAATCTCCTAGCTGATATGCTATTCGTGTATTTTTTCAAGCAACAATGCGACGCTGCTTCAATTCAAATAAACACTATAAATGCTTTTTTTACAATGAAATTTCTAGGTGGTAATCGATTCGCACGTGAAACGACGGTAAAAATCATCGAATAATTATAAAAATATGTAAGTAAAATACAAGATTTATTAAAAACACAATATACGTAGGCTTAGGAACATTTTTTTTTAATAAATAGCCAATTGGCTAATAGATTATGAACACATTATTATTTGTACGTAGTCTCCTAGCCGATAAGCTATTCGTATATATATTTTGAAGCAACAATGCAACACAGATCTCTCAAATAAAGACTGTAAACGTTATTTTTTTTTACAATGAAATTTCTAAGTAATCGATTCGCACGTGAAACGACTTTAAAAATCATCGAAAAATTATAAAAATATGTAAGTAAAATACAAGATTTATTAAAAATAAAATATATGTAGGTTTAGGAACAACTTTTTTTAAATAAATAGCCAATTGGCTAGGAGATTACGAACACATTAGTATTTGTACGTAATGAGACCGTAAACGTTTTTTTTTTTTTTTTTTTACAATGAAATTTCTATCTAGGCAATCGATTCGCACGTGAAACGACGGAAAAAATCATCGAAAAATTTTAATGTCACAAAAATCCCGGATAGGTTAAAAATTGAACTTTTGTCATGATTTTATAATAAGAGGGCAATAGGCGTGACGACAGTATCAAAGAATCAAAGAAATAATTATTTTAAGGGAAAATACATATTAAAAGGATTTAAAAAACTGATTTAGTTTTATTTAAAAATCTAAGATTAATAAGATTTTCAACAAATTAAAAGGTTAAAATACTGCAATCGGCCATTTTGACTGAAACACCAATCACAGCGCATGACGTCATACTGACGTCAACAACTCTATGGTATTCAAATTGGTCTATGGTTTTCAATGCAAACACAATGACACGCCAGTTGACAATGATAGTTAATGACGTCAGAGCGGACGCGATGACGTCACGCCTCGCGATGACGCGTTTTCGCGCACTTTTGAAAAAATATTATAAAAATGGCTTTAAACATCGTTAAACTCTAGTTTTTTTTACCGAAATAAAGTTTTTTTCGTAAATAGTAAACGTGTACCCTCATTATGGAAGAGGATTTGAAAATCTTTCGTCATGCCTATTGCAAAGTAGAGTGGCGCAGTACGCTCGCGCTCCGATGGCTCGGCTCCCCTGGCGTGCTCCTTCACGTGTCGCTCGTGAATCACACCGGACAGGAGTGCCGAACCGGCGGCCGCGGTGCTATTAAGCCCACTTACCATAAAACTCAGGCTCGGGCGTCTCCGCCTTGCTTCGGGCGCCCTCGGCCCCGGCTCGTAAATTATTCAAATGCGTTTTGAGCTGCCGTGATTTACGAGGCGATTGCACGTTTGCTTCTACTCAACCTCTTAAACACTAACGCCAGTCAGTTGCTTAGTATTTAGATAGTTGCAGATAATATTTAGATAGTTGCAGATAATATTAAACACCAAAAATAATATTTTTGTACAGTCAAAACAAAAAAAAAAAAACAAAAAATAACCTCTCTTGCTTTGTACCTGAAACCGGATAATCATCGTTTTCTGCATGTAATTTGGCTGTTTATAAATTATTTTTTTTTTGTAATGTATTTATGTAATATTTTTATTCCCCAAAAAGGCGGTTTCGCTGAAAAATGAATAAATAAAACGGCCAGTTTCTAAGCAGACGAAAAATATGAGTACAAAGTACAGTTTGTGGAGAAAAAGCGAGCGTCTGGGGATTGCCACGTGTCGAAAAAAAACCTGAAAAAACGACTGAAAAAACATGGTCCGGTGTATTTTTGAAATCCATTAGTCCGAGTCATAAAATACAAATTATAAAGCAAATGATTTAACGCGACAGCCACGGAGCCAATAAAGCTCGGCACTGAGTGCCCGTTCCACATTAGTATAGATACCCTTCTTTGTACAGTGATATACTGAAAAAATAATCTGCATAACTGCATAACCATCACGGGAATATATTGAAATATTCATAAAAACATATTTATATTTTATTTATATACAGTCGACAAAAGTCAAACGGTTAAAAATTAAAAAAAACGCTTGCCTTCATAGAGTCGATTGATACCTTCAATATCAACATTAACCACAAAGTAGTTGAGAGAGTTAAAAAATGTAGAACTGGGATTTAAGAATTAAGGCAGCAGATATGTTGTTACATAGGAGAATCTTTAAAACACCATGGGATAATGTGAATGCGATTAGACAAATAAAACGATGGTGAAAAAAGCGGAAAGTCTACTATTTTGGAAAAAAAATTCGTAACTCCAGCTGATTGTCCAATGAAAAATCGAAGAAAAAATGGCTTTTTGATGAAATGGTCAACAACTTCATATGAGAAGAGCCACAAGAAGAAGAATATATACATATTTTATACAAGTGCTTCTTTTGATAATGTGATTTAGATTTTAGAGTGTAGAGCTGCTGCTTCAAGTTTTTGATACATTTTGGCTTCTATACTGGAACCGTCTTTAGAGATATTATTTAGGTTAGGTTAGGTTCTTGCTGCTTATTTAATATGTGTATTCGAGCGCACTTCTCCGAGCGACAGCAGAAAAAAAAAATTGTAATTGCTGAATTTTTTTGAAGACTTGACAAGTCGAACGTTTTTGTCTTGAGTTGAGCACTTGTAAAGCAGCTCAACCCCCAAGAATTCAAATCAACACATTGCAACGGCTGCCGAAACCTACGATGACAACTTCCTGGGATAGTTTTTTAAACAGATAATATATAATAGCGGTAGTGTTTGTAGTTATTTTTATTTCTAACACTCGCCTCGCCACCTGACAGGAAGTCGAGCCATGCGGGTAATATATCTTTATATATTGATTTCCATTATTACTAACCTTTTATAGTCATTGTGAACACAATATTCACATTAAAATTGTAACTTTTTCACTACAAGTGTTGCCATAATAATGAAGAAAAAAAACACCTTTACTTATAGCGGTAAAAGTGCGTTTAAAGTTACTTAAAAAATTAAATATTTAATCAACATAATTTCTCAAATTACTAACAAGTAAAAATATATATATTGCATGGTATAAAAATTATTGGTAATTATTAGTTTTTTTATTAATAAAATGCATTACCAGGCAATTCAAATTAAATTAAATGTATAAAATTCATTTTGAGAAACGTATTGATTTTTTTTATATTCAGTAAAAATACGTTTAGTTCAATAAAATTTTATTACATTAACAAAACTTTAAGCCTCTTTTATAAAATGAGTTTACTTGTGTACAATAAAATAAATTAATTAATTGAATAAGAATAATTAAATAATAAACCACTTCTGCAAAATAATTGTTTTAAAAAAATATATAATACAATATACAAGTTTAAGAAGCAATAAACGACTTTTTCTGCTTCTATGTAAAATTCATAAGTGGTCAGTATTACTAAATTAGTTTTTTTTTGGTATTTTATTATGAGATCAATTCACAAATGAAACGATGAGATAAAACATACAACATATAAATAATTATGGCGTTAGGTTAGGTTAGGTTAGAATGTCAAATCATTCAGCATCAGTAACTGTTTAAATACTCGCTTTACTGTTTATACACAGTAGCTCAATTGGATAGAGCACCAGCCCAATCCGATCTCTAAAAAAATTATCCCCATTATCAATAATTACATTTAAGCACTCAATTCAAAACGATAATTGCAGGTGAAAAAAAATACACAGGTCAACGCTGAAATAGGTTTCCAGCAAAATGTCGGATGTGTCCAGCACCTGCGCCCTTGCTTGGGGACCAGTGCTTCTCAAAGGAGTCCCTGGGACCATTCAGGGGGTCCTTAGAAAATTAAAATCGATTTGGGGGTCCCTGAACAACGTCAGGGGGTCCGCGCAAGGTTTAATATAGAATAAACAAATTGTGACACAGTTTTATTAATATGGAAGTTAAAATAAATAACAATGAATACATTATTAGCGATTTTTACGTCCTGAGTAAAATATAAATATAGACAGGTGCGTAAAATATAAGAAATATCAGGCATCGCGGTGAATCGATACTTGCACCAACTAGTCTATAATATGAATTTAAAGTTTTGACTATGAAAGGGGGTTCATGGGCAAGTTTTGACTGTGAAAGGGGGTCCGTGGGCCAAAGAGTTTGAGAGCCACTGCTGGGGACCAACAGACGGTCAGTGGCGTGCGGACCCCAAGAGCAAAACACCTGTGAATCCCCTGAAAAAACCATCGAAATATTCGATATTTAGGGGATCGAAACCTGTGGGATTCAAAACTCATACCTCCGTGGATATCGCGGACATGTGCCGTACAAGAGTTCTACGCGTTATATTTTCTCGTCGTTTCATGCTTGTGTTGCAAATAGAACATCAGCAGCATATAAAAGCAGTCGAGACTTTAAAAAAAAAAAACCTTGCAAGCCCACACCGTTAAAAAACGTTTTGGCAGCCGTATTTATAATACATCAACGCTTCGGTTTTAGTCTTATAAAAAATGCGGCATGATATCTAAGAACCAGATATTACAATCGAATTTCACTTATCAGCATTATTATTAGACAGCTAAAAAAGTTTTACTTTAAAATTATACACGGTGTTCGTAAACAGTGTACATAATATAATACTAAACATAATAGCGCATTAGAGCCACCTTGTTAAAAATGAAATTCATCATAAAATAAATTCAAAAAAAATACTATTTGTACAAAAACGCATTTTTCATTCGGAATTGGATAAGAATCGAATAGAAAAAAAATAACAAAAAAATAGTCCATGTGCAAAGCGTTACCTGTTACCGTAGAAAAACACCTGTTCTGTTAGTTCTGGGCCGGCTTAATTAGGATCACTAGACGTGTGCTTCGGATGCTAGTGATGGGCCGATTCGAGCAAGCGCACTCTAATAATCGAATACTCGCTTCAATCGATTCAAAAGACTGAACCCAGATATATTTTATTAATACTTCAAAGACTTTCGACTTCAATCAAAATTTACTCACATGTTCAAAAAAGACGAAAATTGAAAACGAATAATCGAGTGTGCGCCAAATTCAATTTATTCGGATAAGTCGTTTTTTTGGGTTCGGATAATCGACCGAAAATCGGTTTCGGATAATATTACATAATTTGGTTATACATTATATCATAACCTAAAAATAGAGTACGGCAAACGTTTTTTTTTTGTATGTAGATTAAAAGCAATCGAACAATCGATTCGGAGTCGATTTTTTTTTAATAAATCATTATGATTTAATCGATCGCGCCCATCACTACCCGATACCATGGTTGAGTGGTACCATAAGGTATGCACTTAAAGGACAGGCATCGAATTTTACCTGTCCGAACATAAATTTAATGAAATGGCCTCCAAAGTGTAAATAGGCAATGCAGGTGCGTAAAAATTAGTAGCAGATAAGAAGCAGCAATATAATATTAATATAAAAATTAATAATACTACACATAAAAATGGTAAATAATAATAGCCGATCGGCTAGGAGATTACGAACATTTTTTCTTGTGAACACATTCGCAAGATTTTTCTTCTATGGGATTTTGTCTGTTCTGTGTCGAAAGTATCTCATATCGAAATCAAGTTTTTTTTTTTATAATATATTGAATAAAGCATTTTTTTTTCAGCTTTGGCTCAGTGGTAATACAGCGAGAGATCTACAGGATAACTACAAACTCATGTGATCGGGTCCACACCTGTTTAGACCTTCTCGAAGACGCTTTTTGTATCGACATTGCATGCATCGATACAAATGATTATTTTTTTTGTTCAAAAGCAACCGAACTGAAGTCACGTGCGCAATCCGTTATTTAATAACGAATTCACAATCACATCCGTTATATTAACGGATTCAATTAATTTTATATCTGATATATAATATCGCATATGGTAACAGGGACAATTAACATGTTAAATAGAAAATAGCGATAGAAACACCCCAAAGTTCTCAATTAGCGAATAGCATTTTAGGGGTTGAATATTCCCACCCTGTTGTGTTTTTTTTATCAGATTTATAGATCTTTATTTTAAATAATAGTTTTTTCAACGATTTTTGCAGATTTTATATTAAAAATTACAATATAGAAGCGAAACCGAAATATTTTTCGAATTTTTTATTTAAAATGTAGTTTACGCGATTATTGATTGTAAATTTATTTATTTACGGATTTATTGATAGCTTAACTATCACTTTTAAGTATCAAAGTATTACTGATACTATAGTAACTATCAGCAAGGTAAAAATGATACTTAAACTATCAAAAGAAGTAACGTGCAAAGAAAAACAGAAATTGTCTTAACCACTAACGCACTAGGCCGATTTACAAAGTAGACGTAGTACATATGTTAGTGAGTGCATTTATTGTAGCGACTTCGTTGATACACTGACATAGATAGTTCCCTCCCTATATGTGTAGTTATTTTGGGAAATTGGACCCGACAGGTGTTCGTCGGACAACCTGCTGTTTGTAATGATTCCTGAGTTGTTTAATATAAATTTTACCTGCCATCCACGTGTTAGCACTTTCATAAAAAAATATATATTTAATACATAAAAATTCACTGTTTTTTTTTGCTAGTATGTACCGCACTCCACTGATGATATATATTTTTTTATAACTCGGCAAAAATGCGTAGTTTTTTCAACTCAGGCTGTTGTAGTTAGCAAGTGTGGAAAAAAAAATAGCCAGGCTCGAATCATTCGTCGTCTTAGGTCACCCCTTCCCAATAAGGGTTGTTTTTCGTAAATATCATGCCGGCTCTTATCGTGATTGGAATCCTATATCATCGTTTATGTTGTTGTCATAAGATGAGCTCGTGTATCTCAAAAGATATAAAATAAAACATGTGAAGCCTCAGATGAAAAAAAGCACAGATAAATATCAAAGCGGTTGCGCGTTTCTAACCCTTCGTAAATATTACTGAAACATATTTCCGATGTGCGGGGATAAAATAAAATGGGCCTGAAAATTCCTAAAGATAAAATAAAAACTTACGATTGAATGTCGAGAGGCTTGCGCGTGAATTAACTACAAACGGAGGTGTTTTTATTGTTTTTGGAAAAGGTCGATCGAAGGGTGAGTGTCACCTGTCCAGACTTACAGAAAGGTTATGTGATAATTAATTTTGCATCGGTTAAGTACAGGTATATTTATTCATTGAACGCCTGTCCATAAAACGCTGAGAAATTACGTGTCCATTCTAAAGTTCAGAGATGAGAAAAAACTGTGTTATATTCATAAACACAAGTAAAAAAGTACACATTCAATATACTGAAATTTACAGGTAATGCAGTACACCTGCAATTGCTTTGTAATTATACAATTATTATAACTTACACTTAAGATAGCAATCATGCTAAAAAACGAGGCATTTTAAATGTGGCTTTATAGGAGAACACTTAAAACACCATGGATAGTCCGTCACAAGGTCTTAAGGTATATATCCAGGAAAAATCAAAGTAAAAGAGGCATTTGAAGAAGAAAGTATAACCATGATAATGAGACTAGCCCAGAATAGAGATTTTTCCAATATCTAGTTCGTTTTGTAATACAATTTTGAAGTGTAAAGCTGCATCGAGCAATAAAAAACATTTATGCATCATAAATAAAAAAAAAACGAAGCCTTCTAATACGTCAACCCCTCGCAGAATCTAAAAACGTAGGGGTGAAGCGATTCAATCCAATTTTGATTTGTCACGTCCACGATTTCAACGGATTTCGTTGAGTTTTCGATACACATGGGGTGCAGTATATCATTGTGGTGGGGTTTCATTAAAATCCCATAGCATGCATTGTTTCCTTTTTATCAAATTAACTGAAAATTGATCGTGACGAAGTTTTGATTGCGAGCAATTTCTCTATTACGCCAAGGGCGCTTTTTACGTACACCATTGTTTGGATTTTTTGTTGTTGTTAATAAAAACATACAAAATATTACAGTGGCGTGCTGATATATATACACACACATATATACAGTATATATGTGTGAATAAATATATTTTAATTTCTATATAATTATATTATTTTTCTAGTGTAAATATATTCATATACTGTACTGTACATCCGATTTTCAGGTTTTGGAGTAAATTCCGCATCCATGTTTTATACATTTTTTTCTTGTATTAACACTGTTATTATGCAATTATAAAAAGTCAAAAAAATATATAAATCAGAAATTATAAATAATTATGCCGGTACATGGCCCCAAGGCGACTTTCGGCCCAGCAGGTGATGGGGTGGATTTGGCCGGCACGCCATGGCACGTCCAAGGGGTGTGGTTATTTAGTGTTAAAATCAGAATTGGTAAAATATCACCGTTGAGTTATTAGCGGCCGATACGATCTGTTTACTCGCGTCGGGGTCACTTTACGACCGCGCCGGCACGAAGGGTTCGAACTTTTCTTCTCGATGGGGTCAGATTCACCCCCCCCATGGGGGGCCATCGCTGATGCAAGTGCTAAACAATGTTAATGGGGTATTTTGTTTTTAATTAAAATGCTATCATGCAATATGGCCTTGTGGTGTTCTGTTGCTAGGCTGATGATTTTGGGGATTTGAGGCCGAACAGAGACAGAATATTAAAAAAAGATATAAATTATATTTATATATTTTTTGTCTTAAAGATGTTGAAAAATTTGGTAAAAATACGACTTTTCTTTTTATTTTTTAGCTAATCTTATATTTCCAATTTAAAAGAAAGACACTTTAATGCTTAGGATAATAGATCCATCAGTCATAATAATCTCCAAACTCCTAAGGTTTATAAGTTATAAAAAATCATGTCTTTAAAAGAAGAAACGTATCTAATTTTAAGCATTAAAAAAATTTCTATTGATGCAGTAAATTTTTTGCAAAAAATTATTAAAAAACTCCAAAAGATGGTGATGGCCATGTTTCTTGATAGGTTATCAAAACCTGCATTTGCACTTCAAAGTAATGGAGAGAGTTAAAGATTTAGGTATTTGGGCAGCTGAAGATTAATTCTGACCAGGAAATTAAAGTGAGAACACATAGGGCGTTTTAAATGTGACTTTATAGGAGAATTCCTAAAAAACCATGGATTGACCGCGTGAGAGTGAAAACTCATGGATATGGTAAAAAAGCGTAAGGACTCCTATTTTGGGCATACTTTTCGAAATAATAAATAGAGCCAACTACAGCTGTCCAGGGAGAATCGAATTATATATATATATATATATATATATATATATATATATATATATATATAATATTTTGGGCGATTAACTGCTTTCTATCTACAAGAATTGTAAAAATAATATACCTGGAAAACTAAGAATCAGACATTGGTGCAATCAAATCTGATTTATTATATAGTCGCCAATTTTTACTGCTACAAATAATTTATTAATTCAATAAAAAGAACTGAATTTTTAATTTGTTTGCAATGAATAAAATAAATCATGAAAAAAATATTCTGCAGAAGAAACTTTGACCTACTTACAAATAAGTTGAAAATCAAAGTTTGATAGAAATTTTACAATTGAGAAGTAATTATTTATATTGCACTTCATAAAACTGCATGATGCAACATTGCATGCCTTCGGACAAGGATATATGAACACAAGGCATGCAGTTTGTAGATAAAGGGGGAAGGAGTGAGTGAAAAAACTACTGAAAAGTAACTGACCTTTATAATGCAGAAGTATTAACTTGCAACGGTCTTTATTCACGTGCAGCTCTTGCAAATATATATAAATATTAAAAAATATATATATACATATATTTATATTTATTTATGACTAATTTTCGAGATTTCAATCTCTTTAATTTAAATCAATTTTAATACTAGAGTACCATTTGCACCCTAATAAGATAAAATCTGCCACGAAAAAAAAAAAAACGCAGACGTGAAAATAAAAACACCCCTCGAGCCAGACGTGTAAAAATAATACATGAAGCATGCAAAAATAAACCTTAACGACCCGGTTTAATAATAAAAAATTGTTTTACACTAAGAACGGTGGACTTTTTATTGCAACGAAGCACGCATGAAGGTTTGGTTAGTTTAAGGGATATTTCATATTTATCATATGAACTTACACCAAAGGCCATCGGATTTGATTTGTTTTATTAGAAATGGTTTATTTTCGGAGACCCAAATATTTTAGAAACAATACCTTTAATACTGGCCCGTGAATGCACAGAATGCTCAAAGAATAGGGAACCTTCGATTTTGCAGCTGATAGTCTAAGAAAAAATATAAAAATAAAGTGAGAAATATAAACTAACGATGATGTGAAATTTACGAAAATGGTTGGAAGACGAAAGTACAGCCAAATGAATAAAAACTCGAATTCTGCGAAATGATTATTAATTTCATATGAGGAGAGGCACACGGAGAAGAAGATTATTAAATCTGTAGAAAAATATTATTAAAAGCGTAATTTAAAGTGCGTTTTGACCCCTTCAGCTGTACGAACAGTACAGTACTTGCATATTATGCAAAACTTGCTCTGCCCGAAGGCAAATTCGCTTTTATTAAACCAGCGAAGTATTTGCTATTGTTATATTTTTAACTCGACGCACGTGGTTCGAATCCTTCATTCAATTAAACACGTATTTCATTTAATAAACCCCCACTGTGCGTCTCGCTCGATGCAACACGTGTTGATATGTAAAAGCTTACACTGATCAATATATAATTATTATAACATGTTACCAGGAAGAGATTTGAAGACACACCTTAAGGTTATCTTGGGAGGTGTATTATTATATATATATATAGTAACATCAGCTAAGGATTTACCTGGGAGGATGAGGGTCGAACCGAGGACCTCTCCAGCAAGAGTCAACGGTCTAAACCAGAGGTTCCCAAAGAGGTCAATATCTACCCCCAGGGGTCGATTTTGTCCTGCAAGGGGTCGATGATAGCGAAAAATTTAATTGGGGGTCCACGAACTGTATATGGGGGTCTACGAGAGTGGATCCCATTTAAGCAGGTCATCACCAAAATACCACAGTGGATTATCAATCCGAAGAATCGGAAGTCATACTACAAGAAGAACTGATTGGAATAAGCACTAATGATGAACTGAAGGTGCAGTTTAGAATGGGATATCAGCAATTTTGGCTTCAGAGAGACATACCTGCTATTTATCCTGCATTGTGGACTATCGCAAGAAGGTTTTTGATAGCTTTACCATCTTCATTCCTCGTGGAAAAGGGTTTCAGTGCGGTTGCCATCCTTCTTACAAAAAAAAGAAATAGATTGGGAATCACTGGGCGAGGAAGTTAAAGTCAAATCTGACTTATTTGAAGCCAAATATTGAAAATTTCCTATCACAGCATCAGACGCATCCCTCCCATTAAAAGTATTATTATTTTAGTGAATGTTACTATATTTGCATTTTGTGTGTTTTTATTTATAAAGGTATACAGTAAAACCTCGATATAACGGACCCCTGTTTAACGGATTTTTGATATAACGAACAAAAAATCCGGTCAAATGTAAAAATTCAATATCAGCAAGGCAAGGGGTATACGAAAAACAGGAAAACTCGACAAGGGGTCGACGGGACAAAAAGTTTGGGAACCTATGGTATAAACACTGTGCCAACGTGCATAGTATTTAAAACAAAACACTGGGGTTGAAACAAGGCCCCATTACCGACTTACAAGTTAATGATTTATATCTGGCGAATTTAAATAAAACCAGTAGAGTTCAAGCATAGATTCCCAAAGTAATAAATACACGCCTCCAAGGGTTGATTTACACTTTTCAGCGTTCTATATGAGCTACTAAATTTAAGGGTGCACGAGATTCACGTAAACAACCCTGAAGCCTTTTGGTAAAGATTATAATACACCAATAAAGATTGAGTGTTAAAATAAACATATTTATATGATGTCTCATAACTTTGCTTAGAATTTTTATTATTGAATTCAATAAATTCACATTTTCAGCCGTGCAGGTCAATTGTGTAGATTTTCCCCAAACGTATGCATAATTTTGTTTTAAATTATCACAAATACATAGTGGTACAATTGGTAAGAGTGCAGGGTCGTAAGATCAATTTTTGACTCACACGTGTCAGTTATATTTTATGATATAACTGATATTATATGCTTGGAAATTTTTTTTTTGTCTAAGGAAAACATGTAAAGCGAAAAGTTTGAGAGCCACTGGATCGAAGCATACGGTTAAGGGTCCTGTCTTGCCGTGTGTGCTATATTTGCATACGGACTTTGAAAGGAAACGAACTTAAGCCGGGGACTTAGGCGATTGCGTGACTAGTCAATATTTATTTAAAATACTTAATAATAAATAAAAAAAAATATTTATTCCAACCGTAACACTTCGCGGCGATGCGTTTTTTGCGAAAAGTTGAACCGTTGTATGCAAGTGTGAAACCTATGCACAATCGTATAGAAAAAAAAATATATATATAAAAACTTGACATAGGGTTAACAATTTTTCGATATAAAGGACATAAATTAAGTTCTTAAATAAATAAGCGATAAATGTCAGAAAAATAAACTCAAGCGTCACGTACCTGCGAGTACGTCGTTCTGCCGTTGAACTCTGGCGCGTCTCATGAATAATTCATAGTACCGCAATGTGGCCGGTGGACAGTGATCGACCAGAACGCTGCTCGCCATTTAGGAGAACATGTGTGTAAAGGAAACCCCAACGAACTTGACACGTGGTATTGTATATGGCGTATTGTTTTGATGCTTCGGTCGGAACAAGTACAAATTTATTGCCGTTTAGCGGACCACGGCAGGTTCGGGGTTGATCGAGCAATCTGGCGTTTTGGAATATATTTTATAAATATCTACAATATAAAACTATAAAAAATAAATTAAATTATCTCAAAGACTTGTCTTATAAAAAAAAAAATTAAAACAATGCCGATTTTTCTACATACAAGACGAACGAACTCTTTAAAAAATATTGTCTTGCTTTTAATCAAACGCATAGGATGCCAAAAATAAATCACGTTTTTTTATAAACCGAAATCGGTTTATATTAATTTTTATTTCACTTGTAAGCAATCGATAAATAAATAAATAAAAAAACTAGGTTTTTACTCACACAATCAAAAATAAGTTTGAATTGGTGAGTAATCATTTTTTTATATTTTGGTTTATTTTAAACGGATTGATTATTGCGAAAGCATTTATTTTTGTTTTCACGTGAGTCGGCGTTTTCGCCCAAAACGCGAAAAAACGTAATTCATTGAAACGAAAAATAAGCCATTGTTTTAATGTGGAATTGTTTTATTCCGGGCGGTGCACGAAACCACGAAACCACGCTTTAAATAAGTGACATTTGGTTAACGAATTCCCATGAAATCCGTGACTTTTCGTATTTAAGTATATAAAAATCTATGTATTTAGAGCATGCGGCGTGCTTCTGGTACATTCGCCATTATTCAACCCTCAAAATCAGAAACAACGTAATCAAATTCATACTTAATCCTCAGGTTAACCTTAACTAGAGTTGCGGAATAACATTAGGCTAGGTAGTAAGGTACGAAACTAACACATTACGCTTTTAACTGTCAGTTATGGGCGACTGTTGAAAACCTCCTTTTTGATAATATCAAAATCATATGTTAAATATAAAATCTTCGGGTTAACTCTTTGTGAAGCTTAAGCTACGGTTAGTAATATTTGCATTCAGCGATGTCCGAAACTAACACTTTACGCTTTCAACTGTCAGTTATGGGTAATTGTTAAAAAGCTCATTTTTGATAATATCATAATCAATTATCAAATACTAAACCCTCGGGTTAAACTCTATTGGAATTGCGGGTTTAAGTTAAGTTAGTAACGGTTAGTAATATTCGCATGCAGCGAGGTTTGGAACTAGCATCTAATACTTTTAACTATCAGTTATGGGCGTTTGTTAAAAACCTCCTTTTTGTCAACATCAGAAACAACTCTCGAATACTAAATCTTCGTATGTTAGTGAATAAGACTGCAGTATAAGGTTAGATTTTATTGATATGGCATTATGTGTAAGGAAGGTTTAAAATTAACTAGCGTTTTTAACTATCAGTAATGGACAATTGTCAATATGCTCCTTTGTGTGAGTAATAAATATTTTTGTCTTGATGGAATTCCCTATTAATATTTTAAATAAAATACTTTAGTAATTTTATTGGTGACCGGTTTCGCCAACGTTGCCGAAAAACCGGTCACCAATAATTTTTTCGTACATTAAGTAAATGGGATTATAACGTTAAGTTAGATTATACAGACATGCCAATAGTTATGAGCGAAACTAACGTTAGTAATGGGAAATTTAAAAAATGCTCCATTTTGTATCAAATACTATAGATTTGAAAAAAACGACAGTAAAAAATTTCATTTTTTTCATGACCTGTTTTAAAATATCGAAAAATGCGTTTTAACCCTTGAAGTGCCGGTGCTCTTTTTTTTTTTTTTTTTTTTTATTTTTTTTATTTTTATTTAATTTTATTTTCGGGCGACTAGTTTCGGGCGGCGTCGCCAGGGGGAGGGGGCACACGCCATCTGTCGGTGGTTAGACGGATTAGCATAGATAGAATCTTGGCAGGCGCGACTGCTGAGGGGTGACGCCAGTCCGACTGTGCTCACTATATAATACGTTCACTGTCAATGCCAACGCGGGTCCACTCAAAAATAACGATATTCAAATATTTATTTTAAATAATACATAGTCATAAATACTGCGTTCTTGGGTGTTATGCCGTTGTTATAAATATTCATTTAAAATTCGGGATTTCCCCGAACTTTGAGGGTGCAAATACAATTTCATACCTATAGCAACAGTAACGGGGCATTTAAGTTGAAACGCGGCTTAACACCCTAGAACGCATTTTAAAAAAAAAAAACGATACCAAAACAATACAATATATTTTTCTACAAAAAAATTTAAAAATAAACGGTCGCTTAATCGTGAACGGACTATAATTGCGTGACGCCGGAAAAAATGAATGCATTATATTTGGTAAGGTTTGGTTAGGAGTATTTCGTTTTAGGGAAGCAAATGACAACACAAACGACCATATACACTGTTCCGCCCAGGGGCACAGGGTTGATAAGGTTCGAGTCCTCGTTAATTATAAAAAATATGTATTAAATATGCGGCCGGTGAAACAACGGGTTGGGGGGCACAACACGAATTATGATAAACCTAAAAAAAAAAATTAACTACCCTTGATAGCATAATCTTTACTTTTTTTGATAATTTTGACTATTGGTTGGGTCGTCGGTTGGTTATGGAATAAGATTTTTATCACATAACTCATCTCAATACACCGGTCTTTGAATCTCACGATGGGCTCGGCAGCAATGTTTTTCTGTTAGATTTGTTGTATTAAATATTCAAAGGATACAAAAATATTATTGAAAAAAATATCTTAAATTTTTTCGAGTTTGATTTACTTTTTTAATAATTTATTATTGGTCTATGAAACATAAATTATTTAATCGGTCTTTTAGAACATGAAAATGAATTAAAATCATTTAATCGTGATTTTTTTCTCCTTGATGGATAAAATATCATTCAGATTGCGTATAAAAATTATTTGTGACACTTTGCTTGTATTTCATGGCGTTTTCGTGGGAATTTCAAACAATACGATGTTTTCAAAACGTATTTTTTAAAACACCTTTATGTCGGCCATTTTATTTTAAAAAGCTTATTCCATACAAGTTATGTGAATAAGTTCTCACAAGCATTGTTAAGAAAATCCAGTTTATTGTATGAGCAAAACAAGTATTTTGTATGAACTCGTAAATGTTAAGGGTAGGTGCTTAAGGCCTGTTTCCAAAAATATCGAAAAATATTAAATTGGACGCATTTCTTTTGTAGTATTCCATTTTATAAATATTAACAACGCTAAAGAAGCGAAAGAAACCACATTTTTTAATTAACGAGAAACTGGTTAAATTTGTAAAAACTCAAATTCAAACAACAAGTATGAAAGGCTTGAAGATTATTTCTTTGCTTCATTTCTTTTGTAGTATTGCGTTTTGTGATTATAAACTTTAAAAATAAACTAAGAAATAGAAAAACCGTTCATTTCGCGTTAATCGAGAATAACTAAATTGCACGTTAAACATTTTTTTAGTACATCGCAACGTTTTTACGCAAAACATCATATGTATAAGGCAAAATATTCTTTAAAATATATCTGAAAACCTCCCCTAGCGAAATTTCTTCCTCAGGGATAAAAAAAAAACACCTTTCATACATTAAAGGAGAAATATTCAAGCCATTGTCCAAGCACCCCTAGATCTGGTTCATACGAGATTTATTTTTACCTTCAACATTTTTTACAAGTATTTTTTGGCAAGGGCTGGAAGATGTTTTGCTAAAAAAACATTTCGATACAAGATTTAAAAAAATATTATTTCGCAAATAGGGGGGGTTATTTAGTGCAGTTTATTTATTTAATTTGGGGGTTTTATTCCGTTCTCTGGGAAGCAAAAATAATCTTGTAACTATGTCTTAATTTTTAATAGTTTTTGTAGCTCAAATGAGTCCATGAGGCGTCTTTTAATTTATAGGCAGGTGGTCTCAACGATTTAGAGGGTCTATTCAGATTATTAGTTCACATGTGGACTTTTCAACTATATATAATATAATACAAGAAGTCACAAGACATTTCGTCTTGTGAAGCCTTTCCTCATAGAACCGTTTTATCGAACATACTTCTATCTTGGGTTAGTCTCATATAAACTTCCTTCTTCCTTCTATTTTTGCATGGATACTATGCTTACTGTTACGAAAAATTTGACCAAAATACCTTCGGCTTCATTACCATCGTTATGAGGTTTTCAGCCGCATTTCTGGTGTCTCAATTCTTCGCATAGAAGCTGTCTTGAGTGTCCAAACTTCGAAATAACACTTGTTGAATCTCCAGTGTTATACATCTTGAGCATGGTACTATCAAACGTACTGCGTGATGTCTCATTCCTCACATTAGTTTCCTGGTCAGGATCCCAGTTCTTACTCGACCAGCTGCCTAAATATTCAATTCTTCAAACACTCCACTACTTTGCTGACAAGACATTCAAGTTCATACAATTGGCGAGTCACAAATCAACCCCAAACCCCAGAAGCACAGCCTCCCCGGAAACGGCTGACCGTTACGCAATTCCGTATTGCAAAATTTTTTCTTCGCATAAATCTGGACTGCACAATGGCGCAGCCGACGACAATGGCCGCAGACCCGAAGGTCCTCGATTCCTATACCAGGAGACACGGTCCTTGCATAAGTATCGAAGTAAATAATGCAATTATTCTGCCCGGGATTATGGGCGGTGTGTTTTTCGCAGCTGCCATCTTGAAATACACATTTTTAAAAAAAATAATTTATACAAAAAAAAACTGCATACTACAAAATACCGATGATATATTGTGTCAAAAAAAAAAGCAATGATTTGAGTACTTTGATAAATTATATATAAATTTCACTCTGGCCTTGTGAGTTATAGTTACTGTATGTTATTAATAAGTATATCGCAAAAATTATAAGCCACTAGTAAATAAATTTTAATACTATAATAGTAAAATATCAAATATTTTTATAAATGTATTCATGAAGTCCACCCTCTGTTAACCCTTCGGCGCCCGGGCCACTCGACAAATATAAATATAGGCGAATGGAGATTGAAAGGCTCTACGAAGATATGGGTGGACAGCGAGTGTGACGTCTTGATTCGGATTTATATTGTGTCGTATCGGCGACAAGGGAGTCACTTTAGCACCCCCGGCACCTAAGGGTAGGATCTGTCCGCGGGGGGTCGATAAATTCAATATCAGACGTCAGCTTTGTATCGGCGAAACGAAAAAATACTGAAAGAATTTTGTATGCAGGACGCGTTTTACTTCGAAAATAACAAATGGACTTTAACGGTCAAAGTCTCGTTTTGCGAAAAATAAAAAAAAATTAAATGCAAAAAGTTAGATACATCCCTTCTTCCGGACAGAATATATTTTTATTTCTTGTAAATTTACTATTAATATGATAAATATGTGTTATTCCGATTGAAGAGATTCGTCATGTCCCTGTTCTAAGAGTCATAAACATTTAAAAGCCTTTTTTTCAATTGGAATTAAAAGATTAAATATTAACCCTGTGCGATATATTATTTAAAAAATTTTAAAAATATATATCTTTAACAAACTTTGGTTTTGAAAAGTCGTCATTTTATCCAATTTTTCAACATCTTCAAGATTTTATTTCACCCTGAAAATGAACGTTAATTTTATAATAAAAAATATGTAAATATAATTTATAGTTTTTTTAATACTTTATAAAAAAAATCAACTAGCGATGTAGAAAAATAAAGTGACAATTAAATTAATTAAATGACACGATTTCGCCAGGAAAAACGGTCCTTTTTTTGGGTTTGGGGAGTGGACACCAAGCAAGGTTAGGTAGCAAGCCCTTAAGAAAAAAATAAATAAACAAAAGATTACTTATAAGATGCAATATTAAGTGAAAGCATTGTAAGTGTTATTATATAATAGTTTTAATTATTATATAAAAAATATGCGAGTCGGTTTTCATCAGTTATCACTATGAGCATGTGAGTTGTTTTTGCCATCAGGTAAGGTTGTGGTGTCATCTGTATCGGCAGCCGATCGTCAGAATCGTGTGAAAAGTTCCCACAGGCCTCGTGGTGAGCGGTAGACTTCCCGCGGGCGCACAATGGGCGCAGACCGTACCGTTTCAGCTCCGAAACCGGTTCGACGGCTAACCGGAAGAAAAGGAACTAACGAGCGAAACCGAATCGAAAGGGAAAGAGACACCGCAAAATAAAAATATTTATCCCCGTATATTATTCAATGAGTTTAAAAGTACCGATTTTAATGAAAATTTATAAAAATTACTTTTCAACATTTAAAACATCATTTATTTACAAAAAAAATGTTATTAAAATGCAGGGCCGAATTCGAGCCATGACTTTTATATATAAATTACAAAAATACATGTTTTTAGTCAGGTATTGCTAATATATTCACCATGATATGTGATTTTTCTTGTCATATACAGGATAGCTAACAAAAAAAGGCATCACATAATTATAAATAAAATTAATAAAAAAAAAAATTAACCGCATATTCTCCAGTATTTTCTCCAAAAATCGAGTGATTTTAAAAACGCTATCTTCGTGCTAGAAACACCATGAATTTAAATGAATTATTTTTCAGCCGCTCGGTGAATTATTACACTTAACCTCAAACTCCACGGTCGCCCATAAATTTCACCATAGTCTGTGAAAAAAACTGGTTGCAATAGCGCGTATTAGAAATGAATAAAAATGGGTCTCGCCGATCGGAGGACTGAGCTTCTGGAGCCATTGTTGAGGGCACAATCATTTGATATATAACAGTAAAAACCACCCCTCCGTTAAGAACTGAAAGCTGGCATGTCCTAACTCGCAATATTTCATTTAGAAACCTTACAATATTTAAAAAAAATAAAAAAAAATTACTTGTTAACCGATCATAGGCCAAAATTTTGATCCGGCAAATTTATATACTCGCATTTTTAATCATTTTCTTTTATACAGGTCTACTACGTTAAAATTCACAGATCGCTTCGAAATTTCATTCTTGCTTTAAAGACACGCGTTCTGCTTCTAGTATAGAATAGTGTGGTTTATAATGAATTTTTTTCATGTTGTATAATGCTTTCAATCGCATGCTTATCTGCTTTTACCACTTGCGATCATTTATAAAGTAGTATGGCTCATATTATATTACTTATAAAAAAAAAATTAAAATTTATTTAAAATTGTGTTTTGGAGCATTTAAATATATTTTTTATTCAATTCTAGTATTATACTTAAAAAGCAATATTCGTTAGAAGACACAATACTTGTCAGTAGATAAATAGATTTACTTCTACATAAATTTTTTTTTTTTCCTTTTTATGTTGAAATATATTTTTATAAAGCAGCAGCACAAAGGCCAGGGGCGTAGAAAATTTTATTGCCTTTTTATTTTTACCGATTTTCGCGGTTTCTGCCCCTTGAAAGAATGTCTGATTGCTCGAGTCGGGGTGACAATACGAACGACCATGGTTTTTGTGTAAATTTCCGGGTTTTCAAGACGTTTTGTGCAATTCTCGATGCGACGCGAACCGGAAACGTCAAATAAATTGTGGGATCTTTTAAAAATCTAATAAAACACGTCGGAAATGCCAGTTTTTGTGCGTGGTAATTTGGTTACTGTTGTGCACTATTCTATAAATGATATTATTGTATGTTATCCATAGTAAAGATAAAGTATTGATAATTTCATAGTAAGTTATATATATTTGAAAAAAAATGTAAATGACCATATTTTTTAGAGTTTTATTGTACATACGAGTATAATGGAAAGATGAAAAAAACCCCAAATATATTTTCTAAATAGAGATTCATTATTTGATATAATTGATGATTTCAAATATTCCCTGTTAATTGTAAAAAAAATATTTTAACTAATATTTGAAAGTATACTTTATACACAAAAAAACTTGTATGAAATGCGGATTTATAAAATATTTTTTGATTTGGCATTTGACATTTCAATTTTGATTTGCGATACTAGCTCCGGCCAATAAACAATACATTTATAATTTTAAAGATACAATTATAGTGATAATCATCAAAATAAACATATTAAAACACGTTACTCAATAAAGGATTTTAGTTTACATACTTGTCTAATATAAGCAGATAGAAAATTTTCTTCAAATTACAAAGCAACAAAAAAAATTCATTACAATCCAGTTAACTGGAAAAAATGTTTTAAAATTGTTTATAAAAATATATGTATAATTTGAAATAAATATATATATATATATAGAGACTAAAAAAAAAAATATAAGTGTAATTGTACGAATCAACAATTCCGGTAAGAAAATCGAGTAAATCACAAACAGGTGTTATTATAAGACACAGATAAAATTAATATTTGAATTATTTCATACATAAATAATATTTTAAGAACGTATATAAGAAAAAATAATATATATATATATATAATTTTGGGTAAAAACAATGAATATGTAGAAAACAATAAAATCCGGTAGGTAGTAAATTTTATATAGTGATAAATATTTAAAAAAAATATATTTAAATTTTTTTTTTTTTTATTATTTAATGCTAAATGCATTAAATAATAAATTTAAAAAACTATATAAATTTAAAAAAAATATATATTTTTTAATAAAAATATTAAATATACAACACGCTCCGCTCCGCTCCGGTGATAAATTGCAGGGGCGTCGCAATCGTAACGCCTGTTGGGTCGAGCATTTTTTTTTGACCCCCTCCTTAGGCGCGCCACTGGCGTTGCACCCGTCTGACCTTCTGGGGGCATCGCCGTGAGAAACGCGAGAAGGGTTGCTCGAGAACCGACTTCTCGAACTGCCTTAATCGCACTTAAAAAAAAAAAAAAAATTAAAAATAATGTCACCCACTGAAATTTTTGAGCAAATTTCGGTATCATTCCGGTACAACGCCTTCAGGCTGCGAGGCGATATTCACACAATAATATTTCATCACTGTCGTTTCAGAATATCACACTATATATAAAAAAAATTGTATCATTCTGAGGAGATTCCTTCGAGCTCATAACACCCATACATATATCATATATATAAAAAAAAATACCAAGTAGATTATAGGCATATTTTTTCAGCCTTAGAAATATTTTTATATATATTTTTTTTATAAATTATTTTAGCAAGCAAAAGCTGTGTGTGTATTTTAAATAAATTATAAATAATAATTTAACAAAAATACTGCAAATACACGTGCGAATAGGTCTCAACGGTTCAGGCGAGCCATTGTGTGAAATTTTAATATACGCAGGGATTAGAACCCGTGTTTTCGCAGCTTAGCGTGAAGTCCCTGCAATATTACCTGTGAAAGGCATTTTAAATTGGACCGTCGCGAAACGAGGGGTGCTTTTTCCTCGACAGGGTGGCCCGAGGGCGATTTCGCGAAACTCGAAAATGGCCGTAAATAACCGTTCGAGGGTTGTTTTCAGTCGCAAATGTGACTCTCGATCGCTCAAGGGTGTTTTCAAATTAACATAATTTCACTTGTCTTTGTGGATAGTGGGAATAAATATTCGAAAATCACCACCCACCCCTAAGGCGAAGAATCTATTATATCTACAATATCTTCCGTAGAGCTTTATAAAAAAATTGAGTAATAAAGCTCTTGCACATTTTTTTGTCAAACACGAAGTGTAAATTATTTGATTAAAATAATTAAAAATATAACATCATCTACATGCATCTGAAATCAAAGATGTCCATGAGGTTCTATATACATTAATATTTTATTAATTAAAATTAAGTATCAGTGAAAAATTGATCAATTGATCATAACAAAATCGCTTAAAAATAAAATGATATAATTCTTTCTCACACGTGTGAATAAATAACTCAAAATAATCAACACGCCTTTCCATTACGTGTCATTGTCACATAAAAAGAAACTCAAATACTTTAAATATATAAAATTAACATAATAACGCGGCATAAAACGTTTTACACTTATCAACCATTTAAAAAAAATTATCATATGAAAAAATTCAAAAAGAGACGACGATTGTCTATGAGTCGCGGAGCCGTGAGTTCTCATAGTAACTTGATACAATTTCTTGGCTTTTTAATTCAAAATATGCAAAAAAAAAAAACCCCGTGGGGTGAAGGCGACCCCGAGGTTGTAATTTAACCCCCGGAGAGCAATAAATTGACGCATAATGGCAGCGCATTACGAGATTCGCGTTTATTCTTGCGTAAAATTTTTATTTCCTTTAATAAATAAAACATCGTTCGCGATCTCTAAAGAGGGTCCAAGATAAACCCCTTTAGGTGCTTTCGATATTCGCGGAGCGACGGTCGCGAAAGGGTTAATGGGGAGTATACTTAAAATTTTGCGACTTGAAAAAAGGTTATTGGTTGTCATATATATATACACCAATTATAAAAATAATTAATTATAAAATAATTAATAAATAACTTTGTTAAGGGACAAGGCATTTTATTAGTGAAGATCAATTATTATAATAAATAAAGTAGCTTTGTATTTTGTCTTCACTTTGAGTTTATTATATTTTTTGCATGACTAGTTTCGACCAAATAGACTAGGTCATCATCAGATGCATAACTAAGCTGTTATGTTACTAGTTATGCATCTGATGATGGTCTAAACTAGTACAACTAGACAAAATATATGTATAACGTGCTCAGTTTTAGTATTTTTTTTACTAGCATTAAACAAATGTAAAATATATAGATTATCACATGCTTGTGTGTGTTATATGTTTTTTTTAGACAATGGGTGTATATTCAATTGAAGTTTGTTATATATGCTAGGTCAGTCACTTGGTTCAAAATAAAACAGCAGGTCACAAGAGTATTTATACTTTTGAAGTACTTACTTGCAGGTTAAAAAACATGGTTACATGGACTCAAAACATGTCACAACTTACATGGTAAGTGGAAATACTTCTGAAGTAGATGCAACCTGCTGGTCAGTTATTGATATCCAACACAGTTAAGCACAATCGAATTGATTGCAAGCGAGAGCACTTCATGAAACGACAGTAAAAGCAACCCCCGGTTGTAAAGTAGCACTCCAACTAGGAGACGGCTCACCCTTTGTGTGCCTTTCTACAGAAATGAGTTCAACATATCAAAACCCTGTCATGGGGCACAGTGCCTACAAGCGAGGGGGATTCAATCACCACGTGCAAAAACGCTTTATTAAGAAATTCAATATTTTTGACAGAGAGTACTTGGTGGAATTCCATTTTAATATTTTTCCACAACTCTGATTGATAATGCCGATGCGAAAGGTTGGCGAAACCGGTCGCAAATAAAAACGAATATGTGGAACGGACAAAGATATCAATATGTATTACTTAGAAATTCTCGGAGTGATTTTGTTGAGGAACAGGGCATTTGATTGGTGAAAATTCATTATTATAATGATAAAAGTAGCTTTGTATTTTGTCTTCACTTTGAGTTTATTATATTTTTGCTTAATTATCTAGAAAAATATTAGAGATTCGTAAACAATCTAATTTAAATTAAAACACATTCATCTCCTTTACTGAACATGTTTCCACTATAATTTATCAGTATTGTTCTTCACTTTGAGCTTATTATATTTTTGCTTAATAATCTAGAAATATTAGAGATTCGTAAACACATTAATTAATAAAATTATTTTCCCGTCCTCATTACCTTTACTAAACATGTTTCCACTATAATTTATTTACTTTTATTATTAAAAAAAAACTTAACTAATTGTATAACACTCATCTAATTTTATCAATTTTTTTTGTTACCAGTATCCTGTTAGTTTTATTTAAGCATATGTTATTTGTATATTTTGTTAGTTTAGTTATGCATCTGATGATGACCAAGTCTGTGGGTCGAAACTAGTCATACAAAAAATATAATAAACTCAAAGTGAAGACAGAATACAAAGCTACTTTTATCATTATAATGTATGAAAGGATGTGTTTTGGAAGTACTGAAGACCAGAGCTTTGTAAGGAAAGTATTTATAATACTGCTATTGGGCAGCAGCGTTATAAAACTGCATTATAGAAGAACCTGGGGAACCCCCTAGAACACCATGAGCACCGGTTTAACATGAGTATATGCTCAGTGAAATGTTCGAAGAATGATGATCACATTGGTAAGAAAGGTGCTGAAGACCAGAGCTTTGTAAGGAAATGTTTTATAATACTGCTATTGGGCAGCAGCGATATAAAACTGCATTGCAGAAGAACCCGGGGAACCCCCTAGAACACCATGAACACTGGTTTAACATGAGTATATAAAAAAAATCATTCACAATAAAACATTGCTTCTTACCGATGTCTAAGACAAGTAAAAAACGTAAATTTCTAAATATTATTATAAATGTTATTTTTAAAACTCCCTTGCTACATGAACCACCCCAGCGAGCACGAGGGTTGCCGAGCAAGGAGCTCTCCTTGCCAGGACACCCGGACAACGATTTTTTCGGGTGATTCTTACCCTGAAAGACACGAACCGCACATCTGCTTACCTGGGGGGTTAAGATTCGCAATCGGGACGGCATTGTAAACGCGAAAAGTTCAATACGTATTTTTTCCACGTATATATAACAAGTAGAGTATAATTTATATACAATATTTAGAGCATCTGTTGCTCTCTCCCCCCGGGGCCATCTTGCACGTTGAAGTGAGCGCCCCGTGCTAGAGATGATGGGAAATATCACAAATATTTATTGGCAGTATCCGAAACGGACTCAGCACCCCCACAGACAATGAATCGACCAGCTGTGACAAAAAAAAACGCGGCTTTACACCCAAGAACACAGCATTTTCAATTTCAAACATTATTAAAACTAATACGCTGCACCGCTTAAAATCATTCTTGGCGTATATTATACGAAGATTTAGAAACCGTTTGGTTAAGGGTGAAATCATTTATATTCAGGAACAAGGCGTTTTATTTATTTAGATTGTTATAAAATGACAATGAACTTTTTAAGGCAAAATGATAAAAACGTCACAATAGCAATATTGATTGCAGAAATAATTACGCACGGAATCTCAAGTAGAAGACGTATAAAAAATAGCGAAAGCCTCCACACGAATATCACCCTTATGAGCTGGTGAGTTTGTATAGATTTCTGAAACAACCCTGCGGATAGCTTAAGGCTCAGTTTTGCAGGTAAAAGGGTAGTTTTCGGATAGGGGAGTGTTTGACTATCACTCTGTATAGACAAAGGGGAGAGATGGGTTTTTGAGCGATTTCATCCGGCAGGGGTTGTAAAATATTAATATGAAATCTCTTCTTCATCATATAATGATTTTATAGAAAATCGCAATACAATAAATAATACTGATAATATAATATAGTAAGTTTATAGTGCTTCATTTTTTTTATTATTTTAAAGTCCCTGTAGTCTCGACGGCTCTCCGGGCCGCCCTGAGAAGATCGCTAGTGGGATGGGGGAGACAATGGCCGGAGAGCAGAAAGGGGAGGCCCCGCTCCCTCGCGGTCCATGGCGATTACCATGAGAATGGCTGTCAGTTTTAATTGTCGCGTCTTGGATTTATCTTCACCTGCCCGGGGAAATGCTTCCGCGCCGGAATCGGAAATTGAAACAAGCGATTGTAATTTATGCGACAACCGTAGATCGTGGCCTTGTAGGGAAATCCTCCGACCGCCCGGACCCCAACAGCAAAAAAAAAAATATTGCATAGCAACATAGTTCTATCGCACCCATACTAGATCTGCGAAGATAAATTTTAGCAACATATTATCAATATCAATAGAATAGTGTGGCATAGCGGTTTGGTCGGTGGTGGGTCGTTTGCGTACGCATAGTTCCAAATAGCTCGCCTCGTAAAGAATTCACTACTGTATATAGACTGTGTCTTGTGCGATTCTAGAAGAGCAGATGATAATGACGATTTTATGGGAATATTTTGAAGCATCCAAGTCTTGAGGAGTTTAATGTAAATTATATATATATATATATATATATATATATCCAAATAGCTCGCCGCGTAAAGAATTCACTACTGTATATAGACTGTGTCTTGTGCGATACTAGAAGAGCAGAAGATGATGGTGATTCTATGGGAATATTTTGAAGCGTCCAAGTCTTGAAGAGTTTAATGTAAATTATATATATATATATATATATATATACCACCCTAATATATATATATATATATATATTAGGGTGTCCCTTATATGACCAAAAAATTTTTTTTTTCAAATTTCGAAATGGGTACCCTCTACTTTTTTTAGTAATGCTATAAGAGTCTTAAATATAAAATTTCATCTTTCTAGCATAATTGCAACCAGTGCCGACCGAGCTTCAAAGTTTAGTAAAAAACGTGTTTTGTCTTGATATTTCGGTCTGGTATAAAATCATTATAAATGCAATAAATTAAGTGAATAATAGTAAAAATTCAATTAAATGAACATTAATCTTTAATCAAAAACATAAAGTAATAACAATCAGTCAGGGTAACTTTTTTATAGAGTTGTTTTTTTACAGTCCGGATACAATTTTCTATGTTCCTGGACACAGCGCAGCAAGAACTGTTTTTGTTCTTCTTCAGCCGCGATAAGTCCGTTAAAATCTTGCATCATTTTAACAGCCCTTTCAGCAGTATCATTCACAACCCTCAAATAACTTATTTTTCTTTTAGCTTCCACAAAAGCACTATTATTATTCCAAGAAGATACATCTTCCTTTAGAAAACTGTCGTCGATCTGCAGTCGTGATAAAAATTGTTTGCTCTTTTCCGATACGAAATCATCCAGTGTTTTACAAACATAAGCAAACATCTTGTAGAGTCTTTTTGTCCTTCGCAGTTATTCTGCATTGTGACTGAAGTAAACACATTTTTAAAGAATAGATCGCTCTCGCCATCCAGCGAGCCTGATGCATGGCTTTGGGGGGGCTTAGTTTCAATTTTTCCTCTGAGTCTCCTCCCAAAAATATTACGCACAGTTCGACCAATTTGCGGTAGTCATCTCTTACATAACCTTTGTCTAATTCTGCCTTATAAAATAATAAAAAAGCTTGAATGTCTGTCTCGGCAACACGTTGTTTTACGAAATTAAGAGATGGTTCAATGTTACTAGCGTCGATGTTTTTCCAATTTTCTCTGAACTTTTTAAACATTGGAGTATCTGGGCTACTAGTAATTTACTTAATTTTGCTTTCAAAGACAGCTTTTAAGACCAATTCATAAACATGATGACGACAGACGAGCAGCAATTCTCTTCCTAAAGTTTCTCCAAAATAGCACAAGCTCCATTGAAACAGCCAGTATTGAAAGCTGTTGTGTCGCAGCACATTATTTGTACTTTATCGTGAAGGTTCTAGTCAAAAAGAGCTGTTGAGACAGCCTTAGCTTGATGTTTTTCAGAAGAATGTTCTAGTTTCGGCACTGCAAGAAGCTGTTCCTTATCGTCAAACGAAGCAATAACTGGCAAGCGTTCTTCTTTAGAACTTCGTACATCTAACCCGGGTAATAGTTTTCCATCCCAATGGACTGTGACTACGTCGGGTACATTACTTCCAAAGAAGTCAGATTTTATTGCTTCTGCCCTTGATTTTCTAGTTTCAGCAGCTAGTGGTTATCTTTGTCTTACAACCCTTTCCTCTTCTTCCAATCGTCGTTGTTTAGATCTATCTTCTTTTTCCGACAATTTTTTATCAACACCACCTAAGCATCCTGGTCGATCTGGCTCTCTCTGTTTCATTAAAAATAATTTATCTTACTCTATTTTCATTCTCTCAAAAGCATCAGCATGTGCAATATCAAACAAATTATCAAGATCAATTTTGAAATTGTTCTCACGGCTCTTGAACGTAACCTGAGTTTTCTTACAATTTTTTTTGCAACTCTCTCCAAACATGATATAAATCAACAAGTTTCTTCACGCAGTTAGGATATGCTCTTGTTGGAATTCTTGTTTTTTCCCAATATATGATGCACTCCCTAATCACAAGATTTGCACTTTCACTAACAATCAGTTTAACTTCACGAATATTGTAAAATAGGACCGAGGGAATTTGTCGATTAGATGGTAATTTTGCACCATTTATTTGATATCTAGGCAAACCGATAAGGAAATTATTTTGTTTATCACTCCGTAATTCCACCGACATGTTAACGCACTAAACAATGGAGCACTACTAATCTCAAAAATCACGTATGAAATGACAAATAAAACATGCAGTTACAAGTCACAGCGCAGTACTTACGCAACTTGTATGGACAAGTTAAAATCGCAAGTCGGCACGGGTTACCGTTTATAAATCGAACTAATATTTTTTTCTAGACAATATAGGGTTATTACTAAACTTTTAAGAAGGTACGCGTAAAAAAATATTGAACTTGAATTTTAAGGGACATCCTAATATATATATATACATATATATATATATATATATATATATATATATATATATATATATATATGTGTGTGTGTGTATATATATATATATATCCAAATAGCTCGCCGCGTAAAGAATTCACTACTGTATAAAGACTGTGTCTTGTGCGATATTAGAAGAGCAGAAGATGATGGCGATTTTATGGGAATATTTTGAAGCATTCAAGTCTTGAAGAGTTTAATGTAAATTATGTATATATATATATATATATATACATATTTATATATATATATATATATATATATATATATATATACAATACAATTTATATATATATATATATATATATATATATACAAATAGCTCACCGCGTAAAGAATTTACTACTGTATGTGGACTGTGTCTTGTGCGATACTAGAAGAGCAGAAGATAATGGTGATTCTATGGGAAGATTTTGAAGCATCCAAGAGTTTAATGTAAATTATATATATATATATATACCAAAAAGAAACCATGGTTATTAAGTATGTATAAAACAAGTCAACCAATATCAAACATTCAATTTTTAATAGTTGAAGGCACATTTTTAGTTGTCTGATATTGCACATATATAAAATAAATATATATATATTCGGCCCCCTATTCGTCACATCCAAACGACTCTGTGATGTATGTCCATTTAATTGAAGGCATTCAGAGGTACACGCAAGAATTACCAGTCTCGGACAAAAAGCGAGCCACATTGTCGCGGGACCAGTTCCGATCTTTTCACTCGCCCCCAGCGAGAAAACGATTTTCTAATGCGAGCGACTTGCGGCCGGCGGCGGATTTGTCTCGCGTATTGGTGCGGTTTCGCCAATGCCATCGAGGGGTGCCTCGAAAGCCTCGTCGGCCCAATATCCACTCGATCTTGCTCACCACCATAGCAGAGGAGAGAGCGAAAAGGCCCGAGCCCCCAGACAGCTGGCTGGACGAGAACAGGGATCCCGACCACGAAATTGAAGTGAGAATTAAGATGTTTGATAACTCGAGGAAAGCACTGTGCTCATGGGATGCAACACCGGAAATGCAACAAGTGTTATGTCGTCTCAGTTTTCATTTATGGACTCGAAGCTTGGACACTCAGTACAGCTACTGTGCGAAGAATTCCAATTGAAAAAAAGACGAATCGACGAATCTCCAAATTCCTACACTTCAATCGGAAAAACACATATTTATCATATTAATAGTAAATTTATAAGAAATAAAAATATACTGTGTTCGGAAGAAGGGATGTATCAAATTTTTAGCATTTAAATTTTTTTGATTGGTGCAGTCGATTTTTCGCAAAACGGACTAGAAAATTATCAAAAAAACTCGATTATGGGACCTAGACCCTCAAGATCAAGAGATATGTGTGATGTAGTTTTAGTTCTCCTTTATGGAGTCAGAGCTTGGACACTCATGATAACTACGATATGTGGTTATATATGAGAACCATTAAAACACCATAGGTTTTCTACGTCACACATGGGAGAGTCAGAGTATTAATATGCGTAAAAACAATATATATAGTCTAATACAGTTGATTTACACATAAAGAAGAAGGCGGCATTGAAAAGAGACAAATCAGTAAGACTGGCACAGTATTCAGTGAAATGGAGTGCTTTGAAATAAAAAAGAAATTAATTAATCGATTTCACAGCAAAATAATTTTGGTTTTGTATGAAATATTAATTATATTAATATTAAATTGCAGCTTTTAATTCAGCAGGACTTTTGTGCCTGCTTTATACAGCCAACTGCGGACACTCACATATATCAATGTATATCAGTTTCAATTTGAACTGGTTTACACAAACGCAGATAACCAGATCTTTTTGTATATGTGTGTGTATATATATTTAATATATATATTATATATTATCAGATGATATTTATATATATTTATTAAAAGTAGTTTCCGACTTATATAAAGCCTCAAGTCTCATCAAAATGTATCAAAAGCATGAGTGCTTTGAAATCGCTATACTCATATAATGTGGTCTTAACTGTTATACTAAGTATTAAAAAATCAGCTGTTTTATTTTATAAAATATAAAATTAATTCTTATAGAAAAAACCCATACTGCACAGGAATTAAATATGTAATATTTATTATTAAGCTAGGTTTATTATTATTAATATGTATAACGCAAATCATGTATGAATAGAAATTTACAGTAGATATTCTGACTCAATAAATAGGGGTACTACTTTTATGCTTTTGTTCTAGTGTCAATAATAATTTTTCAATGTGGTATTAGAAATATACTGCCGTCCATATTTAGACAACACAAAGGTGAGATATTTTTAACTCCACCGTGGCTCAAAGAGATAAAAACGACAGGTAAAGTAAAAAAATTCGCCTCACAACCTTATCAGAGAGAGTTTAATATAATAATGAATATTTATTATATTTTTAATTTGGAGTTACATCGTTTTTTTTTTAAATTTAATAAACGTACTACCCTTATCATGAATCAGACAAGGTAATCTAAAATCTATTAAAAAAAATACATAAGCCACAAATCCACTGAGCAACTAAATAATACAGACAAACATTTGTATAAAATAAATTTTTCAGTACTCAGTTTTTTCCAAAGTTGTGAGGAATTCAAAATATATTTTAATTATATTTAGAAAAAAATATATAATCAAATAATAATGTATAAATATCAAAAATCATGACTAGTATTATTTTTTTTCTGTAAAACACTGTTTTCAGTATAACTAATGGTTTTATTTGTAATACTAAGTGGATAGAAGACAGCATTAAGGTAATAAGCAATATTTTATTAAAAACTTTTGTAAGGTAATATACATTATTTTAGTAGTGGGTATTATATATATAATAAATGTTACAAAACATATGCGTATATTATAGAAAAATAAATCTTTTAAAACAATGAGTGCATCAATCTGAAAATCTGAAAAATAAAATCATAGGCCTGTCTCACAAATTTCGCATCCGCGTATATTATAATATGATAGAAAATTATTATATATATATATATATATAATGATTGTAGATGTGTAAATCTGACTTAAATCGTTGCTTGGGAGACGACTCGATGAATTACCACGTATTTTAAGTGGCGAAGGACTGCTTGGATAGCTTTGAGGTCTGATTCACCGAATAACAAGGTATTCTGAATCGCGAAGGGGTACAAAAATAATTGCATGGAATCTTACGTAGATTCAATAAGAGAATTGATTGTAGATGTGTAAATCTGACTTAAATCGACGCTTCAGAGACAGCTCGGCGAATTTCCAGGGTTTCTGAGTGGCGAAGGACTGCTTTGATTGATAGACGGCACAGTAGATTACCAAGTATTCTGAGTTGCGAAGGAGTGCATATATATATATATATATATATATATATATATAATACTATATCAAGTTATTGCACAAATGCTTGCGCGGACCGCACGCCACTGGCGGCCGGTGCATTTGAAATCTGCAACAATTCCCAGGGCGATCCGGGCGAAAGTGAAGTCCGAAAAAAAACCCACTGCAACCTTTTGTGGCGGACCTGGTCGTGCCATCGTTTCGGGACCTCCTCCTTGGAACCGGTTCCCGGGACCAGCCGCCAGCCCCTTGCAGCGCCTCGGAATCCGCCGAGCCGTCTCCCAAGTCGGATTTACACATCTACTATCAATATTTTTAATTGAATCTATATAAGATTCCACACAAATATTTTTGGACCCCTTCGCGATTCAGAATACCTTGTTATTCGGCGAATCAGACCTCAAAGCTATCCAAGCAGTCCTTCGCCACTAAAAATACGTGGTAATTCAGCGAGCTGTCTCCCAAGCATCGATTCAAGTCAGATTTACACATCTACAACCATTTTTTTTATTGAATCTATGTACGATTCTATACAAGTATTTTTGGACCCCTTCGCGATTCAGAATACCTTGTAATTCGGCGAATCAGACCTCAAGCTATCCAAGGAGTCCTTCGCCACTAAAAATACGTCGTAATTCAGCGAGCTGTCTCAAGCGTCGATTCAAGTCAAATTTACACAACTACTATCAATTTTTTTTATTGAATATATGTACGATTCTATACAACTATTTTTGTACCCCTTTGCGATTCAGAATACCTTGTAATTCAGCAAATCAGACCTCAAAGCTATCCAAACAGACCTTTGCCACTCAAAATACGTAGTAATTCGCTGAGTCGTCACCCAAGCGTCGATTTAAGTCAGATTTACACATCTACAACCATTTTTTTTTATTGAATCTATGTACGATTCCATACGAGTATTTTTGTACCCCTTTCCAACTCAGAATACTTGGTAATCCACTGTGCCGTCTATCAATCAAAGCAGTCCTTCGCCACTCAGAAACACTGGCAATTCGCCGAGCTGTCTCTGAAGCGTCTATTTAAGTCAGATTAACACATCTACTATCAATTTTCATATTGAAACTATGTAAGATTCCATACAACTATTTTTGTACCCTTTGCAATTCAGAACACCTTGTTATTTTGCGAATCAGACCTCAAAGCTATCCAAGCAGCCCTTCGCCACTTAAAATACGTGTTAATTCATCGAGTCGTCTCCCAAGCATCGATTTAAGCCAGATTTACACATCTACATTCATTTTTTTAAATTGAATCTATATAAGATTCCATACGAATATTTTTGCACCCCTTTGCAACTCAAAATACCTGGTAATTCAGCAATCCGTTTATCAATCAAAGCTCAAAGCTTTCCACGCAATCCTTCACAGCTACGAATACCTTTCAATTCCGCGGATCGTCTATTGAACATCGATTAAATTATTACTATATACTAATTTATTAAACCAAATTATCTTAAATTATCACTACTCAATAAAAAAACTATTATGACATTATTTTTTATTATTAGTACTAACAATATGCTATCTCTGCCTATTGAATCAATCAATCAATTTCAGGTTGTTTAAGTACACGTCCTGTCATAACACACCCAATAATAACAGCATATCAGAAACACTGCACATATTTTTATTTTTTTATATATTATTAATAAAAAAATAATGTCCCTAATGTATATCTAGTCGCTAATTATTGACAAGTGAAATAACAGATGTCATACGATGTCAGTAAAATGAAGGGTTCGGTACAATATGGCACGCGCTGACTGCGTTTGTGCCATTGCACATGTTGTAATGCATTAAATGCACTTTAAATGCAATAATTATATTTGTGTATATTTAGTAAACCAGGCATGGGAACAAATTTTGCAATAAATAATTATTTTTATTAAAAAAATATATATTTTATACTTCGATACATTTTTTTCAGGAAATGAATGCTGACTGTTTTGTTTAATTGCATGCAAACTTACAGTGTTTTTTTTTAATGTATATTAACTCAAAAAGGTTTTTTCTAAGGTTTTGCTTATAAACTGGTTATAGTTTCTTGTTTGATTAGTAAACTAGAACTTTTTATATAAAATCAACTGTTCTTCAAGCATCATATAAGACAAAAAAAATATTATGTCTTTTCTGTGTTTCCATGGCCTATTGGATTCTATACGTACGCAATATTAACTGTGACATTATAGCAAGCCAATATCATTTAACCCTTGGAAATTTAATGATTAACTGTAGCGGACATTACTGGGATTTTTGCCTATGAAAGATCTCGGTTATCAGAGGTCTCCATAAAAAAAAACTCGGTCTATTTATTTCAATTCCTATCAAGAAATTGACAAAATCGACCGCTGAACATTATGGGCGGTAGACACTGCAGTTCCGGTGAATAAGCACGTGCCCCAAAAAAATAAATTTGCTCAGTATTTATGTCAATATAATTAGTATAATATTGAAAGCATTACGGTCAACCACAGCCTTCGTGAGTCGATATGATTGTGGGTTATGCTGTCTGAAATTAATGGGCGGACATGCTAGCACGCAGTTCGGCAAAATCCTCTAAACACGCTGCGACACAACCGACAAAGCCAAATGCATAAAAAGGGACGCCACTGGCTAATTTCAATAAAACACTAAATAAAAAAAAAAAAAATTTTTTTTTTTTTTAATTACACTGTAAAAATATTTTTTGCATTGTACACAACATATATTCCCAGATTCAACTAAAAGTGCATAACTCACAATTCGTTATAACGAAAATTCAGTATAACGTATATTTATAATAAATATGCGAGTAAAAAACAAAACGAGTATATATATATATATAACGTGATTCGATTCAAATTAAGCCAAATCACGATTTCGGAAACAATTCACATTCAAAATCCATTCAAACCTCCCTGCAGGTCACAATGGATTGTTAAATCTCCTGTTAGATGCGTTTCTCGTCCCCTTGTTTATTTGACAACTGGATTATGTTGTAATAAAACATATACAAATCATGCTGAGCACTTTGTTTGAATAACGCAACAATACCCCCACAGTATTAACTTTTAATCTTTTATACAAATAGAAACTACTGATATGTATAGAACAATACTTGAAAGCTCCCTACACGCGTTGCGACGCAACTGACAATCAAACAGTGATAAGCCAATCTTCTTCTCCACGTGTCTCTCCACTGAGGAAATTGGTGACGTGTTTGCGCTATACTATTATCTTATAAGGCTTCATATCAATGTCTCAACAATACTGTAACGTAGGTAGCATTATGTTGCGAGGACCTATGTTACATTCCCATACTTCGCCAGTCTTATAATAAACACAGTACAAGATAGACGTGTTCTTCATTACATTACAATGGCGACGAGGATGGGATTTGTTTACGCTAAAAATAATGGCCAACGCCTCCCGGTGTATCTGCGAGTAGTTTTTCTCCGCCTCGCTCAGCGTTCGCGATATGTACGCCACCGGGTGATCGCCGCGCCCGTCGGCGCCGGGCTGCGAGAGCACCCCCGCGATCCCGCGCCCGCTCGCGTCACACGTCACCACTAAGGGTGCCTTAGGGTTATAATGCGCCAGCACTTCGGCGCTAGATAATAATGATTTAATTTTAATAAATGAACGTTCGCATTCTCGTGACCAAAACCATTGCTTTTCTTTTTTTAGTAGTTCATATAACGGCACTAAGATCCCGCTCATCTTCCTTATAAATTTACCGTAGAAATTAATAATTCCCAAGAATGACCGAAGCTCCGTCACGTTGGTGGGCCTCGGTACCCCCACTATCGCTTCGATCTTGGACGGGTCTGTCTTTATACCCTCCTTTCCGATGATATATCCCAAATATTTGACCTCCTCGACCAAAAATATGCACTTGGTGCTTTTCAACTTCAACCCTGCTTCGCCCGCGCCCGCTCTGTTTAACACTGTTTAATGTTGTGATTTTGTAAATTACTTGCAATGTAAAATAATATTTGTAGAACACTGTATAATGTTGTAATTTTGTAAATGACTTGCAATGTAAAAATTATTTTGAAATAAGTATGAGGGTGTAACGTAGGTAGCATTATGTTGCGAGGACCTATGTTACATTCCCATACTTCGCCAGTCTTATAATAAACACAGTACAAGATAGACGTGTTCTTCATTACATTACAAATACTTGACACATGTATGCAGAATATATATATTCATGAATTTTTTTTTACAATAGTAAAAACGCGAATATACTGATGTGAATTAAATTATTTAAAATGCATTAACATCAAAATAAATTATAAAATCATTTTTGGCACAATGGTCCCCCATTGTACGACACTTTTTATATATTCGATATGATCAATGATTTATCGACGTGTCTCGATCAACCCTTACGAATTGGAAAGTTTGAATATTGAAAAAAGGCATACATTAGTACTAAACATGGCGGGCGGGCGCCAATACGGCTCTAAAGGGGTATTTTATTATTTATATACTGGGTGATTCACTCAAGGGGTCGATATGACTAAAAACTTAACCTCACTTATTGTATATCTCGATGAAAAAATATTTTCATGGAAATAGCAATACGACCTATAAATATATATATAAATAATTTTAATCGTTTTATGCAAATTTATAAACAATATATTATGATTATTTTTTTTTAATATTATGAAATGCAATATTTTATTATTCATGTTTTAATGTCGTTCTAGTCTAGTACATATAGAGTTTAGGCCGAAAAATACTGAAAAATAATAAATAATGATGTATAGAAAAAATTAAGGATTTTGCTACTTTTTTGAGAGTGAATAACTCTGTATTAAAAAAAATCATCATCATCATCATTATCAGGTGTCTCGCAAATTCTGCATGCACATTTGCTTTCAGCTGCAGTAGGCTATATGTATATATTATTATTATGGTAAAACGTATTCCACGTGAATCACCCTGTATACGCAGAAGCGCCATAATAACTGTTTCCCAGCGTAAAATCCAATAAAATACCTGAATCGAAAGTTTCGCAACGAGCATTCCGGGATGGTTTCACATTAAAAATAAGCTGTACCATATGGCGCCTGGACGAAACGGTATAAAAATATACGATACGGTATTAAAAATAATTTGAAATTAATCGCAGAGGGGCGACGAGAAAAAAAAAAAAAAACATGGCTTTGGGAGTAATGGCCTGGAAAACCGTGTCGGTTTATTGTTTTTGGTCGATTAGTTACTTCGCGAAGTTGAAAAAGTGTCATTAAACTATATACTCGAAAATCATGTGTGGGTTTACTACGTTTTAATTATAAAAAAAATAATATTTATCAGTTTAACTGCACTCAACGCATTTCTGCGTGTGATTTGATGAAATTTGATAAATTTTATTTTAATACAACATATCTTCTTATCTGCTTGCAAATCTACCCCCAGTTATATAAATGTGAGCGTTTACACTACCAGATAATATTCTTTCATGGGGGTAGGTTTCACATATTGCGTTAACAAGTACACGTACAGATTTAAGGGATGTTGGAGCTACAAAAAAATTAAATAAATCACAGATTCGTGGGGTGGACTCGGCCCCCCCTTAAATATGAATATTATTAAAGGGCAATAAATTATGACGAAGTAATCCTAATTTCATGTGATACACTGTACTCAGTGCACTTCAAAATAGCATAAGCGTTGGTGGCTCGTGTTCGCTCGTGTTCGCCCGTGTTCTCTTGGGTAGAATAATAATAAAAAAAATAATAACAACCAGCAAATAAATTGCTTTTATTCATGGCTTCGATACGAAAAATCGAGGCGTTTGAAATGTGACTACATAGGAGAATCCCTAAAACACCATGGATTAACAGCGTGAGAATAAAAACTATTATTATGGGTATGGTAAAAAATATATGGTCTCTTATTTTGGCAATATATTTTTTAAATAATAAATACAGCTGTCCATGAAAAAAATGCTCAACAGTAGTCTGAGGAGAAACAGATTAATTGTGTATGCAATAAGTTGTAGGATATCGATTTACAAATTATTTTATAATGCTTAGTAAATAATAATAAAAATTTTGGGCAGTTAGTTTAATGAGAACTGGGATCTTGAGCTGGAAATTAAAGTGAGAATTAATTAAATAAAAGTATTAAGGCAGTTGCTCCCAGTCCATTATCTGGCGAAATCGTGTCATTTAATTAATTTAATTGTCACTTTATTTTTCTATATCGAGAAACGATTTTTTTATAGAGTATTGAAAAAACTATGAATTATATTTATATATTTTTTATTATTTAATTTACGTCCATTTTCAGGGTAAAATAAAATCTTGAAGATGTTGAAAAATTGGATAAAATGACGACTTTTCAAAACCAAAGTTTGTTAAAGAATTTTTTTTTTATAATTTTTAAATTAATAATACGCACATGGTTTATATTAAATCTTTTAATTTCAATTGAAAAAATGACTTTTAAATGTTTAGGATTCTTGGAAAATGTACCGGACGAATCTCCAAATTCCTACACTTCAATCGGAAAAACACATATTTATCATACTAATAATAAATTTATAAGAAATAAAAATATATTGCGTTCGGAAGAAGGGATGTATTAAATTTTTTGCATTTAAATATTTTTAATTGGTGCAGTCGATTTTTCGCAAAACGGACTAGAAAATGATCAAAAAAACTCGATTATGGGACCTAGACCCTTAAGATCAAGAGATATGTGTGATGTCGTTTTAGTTCTCATTTATGGAATCAGAGCTTGGATACTCAAGACAGATATGGGGTTATATATGAGAATCCTTAAAACACCATGGGTTGACAGAAATGCACAGAAAACGATGGTAAAGAAGCGAAAGGTATTTTGGCCACGTTTTTCGTAACAGTAAGCATAGGATCTTCCAGCTGCTTGTCCATGGGAAAATCAATAGAAAAAATGGGCATTGGAAGAAGGAAGTCTAGACTGAGACGTGAGACTGGTCCAGGATAGAAATACGTGCGACGAAATGGTCATCAGAAGAAGAATTATTATCCAAATCGAGGATGCGAAGTAATATCAAATACGCCGAAACGCCGATGAGCAGTTGGCCGAGCCGAATCACAACCCCTTCAGCATCATCCCACATTTCACAATGGCACAGTAACAATGGCGGAAACGCATTTAATTATATCATTTCACAATGGCCGTCAAGCAGTCCGTTCACGGCCGAGTGTACAATAAAGCGGACGGACACTACAATGGGCCAGAGTGGTCATTGCATTTGATACGCTTGTAATTTAAATGCAATTTAAAGAGTACACGCGTGTTTAATTTGATTTGATTATTCACAGAAGGCTTCCGCGCGATTTCAGCTGGCTCTTAAACACGCTGCAGCATTAATTTAATCGATGGTCTGTTAAGTCATATCCCCTTTACATATATGTATATTATAATTTAAAAGCAATGTCTGAAATTAATTCTGTCCAACCGTTTAAAAAACAGGTTTTTTTTTTGCGACACGTTTTTTTTTTTACGTAACAAGATGATCAATGTAAAAAAAATCGATCAATATTTAATCAACTCGGACACTATCGAAGCAAAAAAATAAGCCTTCATTATGTGTAGAATATTAAACGCGATTCTTGAGGTCGTCGGGTTTATTGTGTATTACTAGTAATATCGTATAATTTTGTAATATGTTTAAAATATTATCATTTTGTTTACAGTGCTTTTAAATGTTTATTTTATAAATGATAAATTAGTGATTTCCGGATGTTTTCTGACTCATTTTTATCGTTACTCTTCGAGCGGGAGACATTCAAACCAAAATAATAAATAATAATAAATCTATAAAACCACACACCTCTACAAGATTAACATTATAGCAAACATATAAAATCTCGGATGTGACATTTTTGTCACAGCATTTATAACTTAATAATATTTATATTTATAACGAACTTTTTGGAGGTTTAAAAAAATTAAATAAATAATTGGGTTTAGTCTATCTTTGAATTTAAACATTTTTTTATTATATAAAAGGTTTATTCATACTCTTCAGTGGATTTAAATAAACATGCGGCGCAAACGTGGCGGCCGAAATTTATTTCCACAAATATTTTATTATCATATACAAGTTATTAGATTTACGAGGGTTTGCTTTAAAAAATAATTCAAATAATTAAATTTTGAGGGTGACCACAATGCTGCCTAATTTTATTGGTAACATATATTGTATATTATTATTTTATATTCGAATGGACCGATCGTCAAAATATGCTCAATATAAAATGAGTAGTGATACAAAAAACAAATTTATTGAAACTTTATATTTTAAAGATATTTTTACGATCAGGACACATCAATGATTAAATATATTTTAACGAAGAATCTGTAAGTATTACCGAAGGAAATTACGATGAAGCACGTGTCCGGCATTTGGTAACAATATTTTCAATACCTTAAAGGCTTAGACGCAGAGTGTAATTATAACCAAATTGCTATTTTAAAGCAGCTATCAAAATCGTCCTGCCTGGCATGTCTCCGGCATTTGCTGTAGTACTATTATACATAAAACTCTTTTTTTTTTTTTTTTACATTTTCGACAGTATATATATTTTTACCCAATTTTTTTAAATTATTTTTTTAGTTTGTATATTATCTTATCAGTCAAAGTTGCACATTAATGAGAATGAATAGGGAGCACAACGGGCTCTTCTACAAACACATAAAATGTATAAGATTTCTATCCTACAAAATATGACAGCGCAAAGAATAGATTAATTTGTATAATAAAGCAACCTACAAATAAACCCGTGCTTATATTTAAATAAATTATGCTAACATTACATTCGTTGGGAGATTAAAAATATTCCTCTTCATCTAGTTTTGATATTATAAATTGTATTACAATACAAAATGTTTTTTCAACGTTACCCTTCTTAGAAAATGGCTACCCTTTACGTCGCTTGCAACGAATAATTATTTAAAGTTAATAAAAACAGTTTACGAAGTTTTATACTTCATCTCAGTGTAGTCGTGAATAAAAAATAAGTTACAGTAGATTTAAAATTGTTATATATAATTTTGTTACAATGCTGAGCGAGGTTACAAGTAAAAATTTTACAAAGTGATTCAATGATTATTTCTTTGCTAAACATATAACAGATTGACAATCTAAGAAGCCTACCTTTTAGCTTAGCATCTTCAGTTGATTGTTTGGCTGTGGTCCGCGGATATCTTCAAAACTGTCCAACACACAATAAAAGTATTAAAAATCCAGCGTTTTTCACACAGCACAATGCCCGCAACGCAAAAAGTATTGTCACAAAACAATATCGCCTCACATCGCACAACCAAAAAATAACATCGCACAAGAAAGCGATCCCGCTCAAAACACGACGGGGTATTTATAAAATGTCAGTATTCAAATCGTGACAGCGTTTTATAGTTTGTTTTTGAAGTTTTAATGGCAAATCGCCGGCAACCTGCGCGGCGCCCGCCCCGAGTACAAATGAAACTGAAATACCGCCGGTACCTGAAAACATAACCTAAACGGGCCGAAGTCGCCCGAGCGGTATCGCCGTCTCCCTCGCACGCACGGCGCCCGCGCCGCGTCGCGCGAGACGGCAATAGACACGGGGACAATTGATACAGGAATGTGCCATGTGTCGTGCGTCTCGCTCGCACTCGTTGCTGCGAGCGCGGCGGATCTTCCGCACCGCTCGCACGTTTTAAAACAGCTGTGCGCTCGTTCGAAAAGCAAATTTTTCGGCAGTGTACAAATCATTTCTGTGTTGACAGCTCTATTATTTTATGGCTAACTAATTTAATTTTTTTTTTTAATGTCCATATTGTTATGCGAAAAAAATATTCATTTTTAGTGGAATTAAAAATATACTACGTCTTTATATAATTTTTAAATGATGCTTAAAACAAATTTTTAAAATTTGTTTTTGCCGACAGCAATTACTATAGGTTGTATATTGAGTTTTTTTTTTTTTTTTTATAATTCGATGTATGCATAAAAAAACTTTTAATCCTGCTAAAAACAGATTATATTGCTTATACAGTTATAGCAATATTATTTCAACTCAAAATGCTGCCTAAAACAAATTTATAGAGATAAACGAAACGAAACATAAAGAAAAGTTTTAGATGTTATATTTGGTACAAATTTAATTAAAATATCATAAAATATAAATTCTTATAATCACTTAAGACCTTATGTTTTATTTGACTATAGATAAAAAAAACTACTGTACATTTTAAATGGGCCAAAATGAATCGCCTTCAAATCGATTAAAATGAAACGACGAAAAAAATCCTTAATTTTTTTTCACAAACTCCATCTCATTACTGTGCCGCAATATTTATTTTTTAATAGATTTAATTGTCGTTTCATATGTGAATCGATTATTTAAAGATAGTATACGCAATAAATATGCAAAGAATAATACACCCATATCAATCGCAGTATATTATTTTCGCGTGTCTATTTTCGAGTCCTCTAAAAGCATTTTGCTGGTCACTTAACAATTAATTTCTATTCTTGTAACTCAATACTTTTGTACGCCCCTATGGTTGGAATATCTACTCGATTTTACGCTTATTTTTATGTTTATGCCCCAAAATTTGTTATTCACGAGTAGATTATGTACTGGAAATGAATTAAAAGGCATCATTGTACTCCTAACCACGTCAGTTAACAATCCTATTATAAATTGTTGTGACGATTCTATGTATCTACTGCAGTAGTCACAAAACGTAATAAACCGTAAATTATGTATATAATATTTAAAAAAATTGATTGTGATAGAGAATCATTGATTATTGTGTAGAGAGAATCAAAGAAAAAAGAGGCATCGAATGAAAATGATAATGGCCAGGATAAATGTATTTTTCATTGAAGTGGTCATTAACCTTCTTTGATGAGAGGCACCTGAAGAAGAAGAAGAAACAAAAATAAATAATTTCACATTTGAAGCGGTGTCTTTCTGACTCGCTATACCCGAAATGGGCAAAACGTCAGTTTCGAGTCGCGTTGGCCACCCCTGCGTGTCCGCGGCATGCGGGCCCCCATCCACTGCGTGCCCACACCTCCGCATAATGCCGCTAATTGCAGATGAATGCACTTTACCAACTGCAGTCCAGGTGCGAGTCCCCGGCGTGGCGTTCTACCAACTCCCGATTGCGATCTGCAGAGGCTTTTAAACGTTTGATTATAATTACAGGGTGTCAGTCTGATCAATCAGGTGCAGTCTTATTATTGTGTGTTAAAAGCTGCGGTCGTGAGACATCCGAAATCGCACGAGCTGAATGACGATGAGCATATGTACTCATGAGATCGATAAAGATGAAGTCAAGGTTTCCCTTGAACATTAGAAGCGTCCATCAAAATGTTACTTCATCCTACCTTGTTCATAAATGCAAGGTCACAAACAGGGATCCATCTCTTCGTTTCATGCTCTATTTACAGCTCCCACTTAATGAGTTTCAATGGCAAGTATAAGACCAGATTAGAAATGCCGAATGACGATGAGCATATCCACTCAGGATCCTCGAATAACGAGATCGATAAGGGTGAAATCAAGGTTTCTATGGTCCCCTTGAACGTTAGAAGCGTCCATCTAAATGTTACTCCATATGCAAGGTCACAAACAGGGATCCATCTCTTCGTTTCATGCTCCATTTACAGCTCCCACAGAACCTGAAACGATTTATAAAAACGATCAATCAATAAGTGTCAATGGCAAGTATAACATCAAATAAGAAATGCCGAATGACGATGAGCATATCCACTCAGGATCCTCGAATAACGAGGTCGATAAAGATGAGGTTCTGCTCCTCATACAAGGTTTCTATGGTCCCATGCCAATTCAGAGAAACTCTCTCTTCGTTATCATCTCTTCGTTTCATGCTTCATTTACAGCCCCCACAGAACCTGAAAGTGACCTGAAACGAATTATAAAAATGATCAATCAAGGAGTGTCAATGGCAAGTATAATATCAAATAAGAAATGCCGAATGACGTTGAACATATTCACTCTAGATCTTCGATTAACGAAATCGATAAAGATGAGGTTCTGCTGCTCCGATAAGGTTTTCATGGCTCCCATGCCAAATCAGAGGAACTCCAATTAGGCTAAAGCTGAACTCTTGTCAGGTTAATTAGAAGCATCCTTCCAATTTTCCAAGGTCCCTAGCCTTTCCAAAAAAAAAAACCACACTGCTTAAAAGCGCATATAATATTAAAAATAATAAATAATATAGTCACATGATCGAGATGTGCCAAGCTCGACCACTGTCCTGGCATGTGAATTCCAAACCGATGTAATGTAATAACAAGATTTCCGTCTTATTTTGTATGTAATGACATTTCATGTAACAATGCGAATTAAAAAAATATATATATATATATATGTATAAAAAAAAATACTTGCAGTAATATTTGTTGTATAATAGTAAATATTAAAAATTAAATTTATTTGTTATGAATTACATAAAAATATAAATTTATTTAAAAGCTGTTCATGCTCATATCAAAAAAATATTTAAATAAAACATTATGATATAAAATTTCATTTAAACCAACTCGTATCTTTGTTACATCTGAAATTGAATACAGTCGATCCTAGAAGTGATATTTATATAAAAATTAAATATTTTCTGTATAAATATACCGATATAAATTAAATTTATAAATAAGAACACTAATTAACAGGTAACTGGGAATTAACAGGTTGCCTCCGCCGGCATAAGGTCATATTCAATTAATATCGGTTAAAGTATGAATAATTCACGATACCGACTTAAAGGTGCCAAAATAATTTTAACGATTTGCGGTTAATATTAACGGATTCTGCCGACATTTTAAGCGCAATGTTTATTTATGACACGCAATCATATGATATATTAAAAAATAATTATAAATATATACATATGAAATATAAAAAAAACCACTTTGCACCTGATGCACATTTTATTTTCAGTATATTTTTTGTATTTAGATTTTATAGAAAATGAGAATTTTGGGACTTAAATAATTTGCACAGAATGGTACCAAAATCGTTTTTCGCTAAGAACAGTTTACTATAAAAACACTTGTGATTTTTTTAAAACAGTTAATATAAATAAATACATAAATTATTTCTAGCTTTCTTCTTATATTATATATGGCGACATTTTTGAAAAGTGCTATATGTTTTGTTTGTAACAATATAATAAATATGTATGTTTTGTTTGTTTTGTGTTTTTTTTTTTTTTTTTTTAATACACCGGTATCTTTTCTCTCTTTCTATTTCGCGTCTTCTCCCTCGCTCCTAGTTTATTTGTATTTCACATAACATCTGTCATGCGGGCGAATCCACAAAGTGTCTATTTTGTATTGAACCGAGTTATAGTGTTTATCCAAAAATTCAGCGAATTCAACACACACCATAACCTGAAATCACATGCTTACCATACCATAGACACCATAGAAGTATTTTACCATATACCAGGGGTAGCAAAAGCAAGGTTTAGTAGCACGCCTGTCTTACATACACACATTTCTGATGGCCATCCCACAGTAAGTAATTACTTTATATGAAGGTATATTTATTTTATTTTATTAAAATAACTTAAAATTAATATGTATTAGTATAAACTATGTTTATTTTAAATTTTAACTAGTTATGGCTTCGTTTTACTAATCGCATAACATTGATAGACCGCCGCTTGTAAATAACCTGCATTTTGCTTTCTGATGAGTTTGCGTATATTTTATACGCATATATATAATTTCATAAATATTATTATTATTGTATGATTTTTTTTATAGATTTAGAGTTGCAGACGTTTATTTCGCCACCTGCATGATTAATGGCACCTTGACATTTCTGTTATCTCCTGTATCAATAAAACCCACAATCGATTACAATATTCGCTCTTATCGTACCGAAATACTGACAAATAAGAATATTTAAATTTAGTTGATATTAAAATTAAACATCCTTTATTAATAAATAAATTTAAGCTATCTACTTAAAGTATCAATGTCGCATCCAATATAATTTGCAATAGCTATGCTTACAATACCGTATATGGATTTCCTCTTGATTGTGTGGCTTACAATATGTGGCTTAAACGGTAGTTTACGAGGATTTTTTTATTGAGTTTTTGTTGGCAAAAATATGTAAAATTTAATATTTTTTTGTATAAGTAAGAACAAGGATAAATATTTAGGTATGCTTTATAACATATATTATATATTAGTGCTTATGTATTTCAGGTTTAGGGATGAAGTATAGTACAACTCGAGTTTTTTTGATCACTTTCTGATCCGTTTTGCGAAAAATCGACTGCAGCAATAAAAAAAAATTAAATGCAAAAAGTTATATACATCCCTTCTTCCAAACAGAATATTTTTAATTTCTTGTAAATTTACTTGTAATATGATAAATATGTGTTTTTCCGTTTGAAGTGTAGGAATTTGGAGATTCGTCATGTCCCTGTTCTAAGATTCCTAAACATTTAAAAGTCTTTTTTGCAATTGGAATTAAAAGATTAAATATAAACAGTGTGCGATATATTATTTTAAAAATTAAAAAAAAATTTTTTTTTAATAAACTTTGGTTTTGAAAAGTCGTCATTTATCCAATTTTTCAACATCTTCAAGATTTTATTTTACCCTGAAAATGGACGTTAATTTTATAATAAAAAATATGTAAATATAATTTATAGTTTTTTCAATATTGTGTAAAAAAATCAACTTTCGATATAGAAAAATAAAGTGACAATTAAATTAATTAAATGACACGATTTCGCCAGGTGATACTTTTTTTTGTGGCAGACACCGAGCAAGGTTAGGTAGCAAGACCCTTAAGCGATGGCGTGCGTGATTTTTTTTTTATATTCGTTATTGATTTTGTGTGAGAAATTCTTATTTATTTGCAATGCCAGTAAGGAAGCATGTGTGCTTGTCGCGTGCTCAGATGGGCACGTGGCAAGACGTGCCACCTGCGCCGCCTCTCCTCCTGGATAAGAAGCCCCCCTACCCTAGTACAAGGAGCCACGTGCGCGGACGCATAACGCCCTGAAACACATTTAAGGCTGTTGAGCTAAAACCTTGCTTTGTGATAGTAATATTTGCAGCCGATGATTTTGATCGGTCCCATAACGATGCGGCCCCTTAAAATATGCACGAAGAAGAATCCACTAACTGCACTATTCTCCCATAGAAAATCATGAAAAAACGTAGAAAAAAATATAGTCAGTTAATAAACACCCTCTTTTGAGAAAAAGCACCTGAATAAGAAGAAAATATATTGTAAACATGTAAACTTGTAAGATTGCAAACATACGAGGGCGGTACGATAAGTATACTTAGCCTACAAAAGAAAAACGTAAAACACCGTATACGAGAATGTACTACACGATAGTAAATCTCTCTTGCGATACTAGCAACATATCGTAAGTACATATCGAACCGCCCTCGTACAAGGCCTTATTTGATTTCTTGAGTGTTTTCCGACGTTTTAATACCCGTGCCGGGACCATCTTCAAAGCGTATATGAAGTGATAATAAATTTCAATTTTTATCAAGTATATTCGCAGGCTTTCATGATCTTTTAAATTATGTGATTTGGTCACATTTTTCGTCTCAATAAGAATGGCGCCCTCCAGCTGATTATCCAAAGACAAATTGAAGAAAACAGGGGCATTGGAAGAAGGAAGTTCACGTGGATGCGGAACATAGACTGGAGATTTAGAAGTGCAGCCGGATTGATGAAACTGCCCCAGGATAGGGATATTTTCGAGGAAATGGGGAGAGTCAACAGAAGACGAAGAAGTTCACGTGCTGGGACCAACTTCGGGGAATTTTGAAATATAATACAATAAATAAAATTATGGCAAACAGAAATGGTTGATAGAACAAAAAAAGGTTGAATTTTTGTCGCTTTCTTTCTTTTAGAGCCACAAAATAAAAAGGGAGTTAATACTTGTTCAGTGCGTGATTGGGCCGCGCGCCTCGCACAACGCGGCTCGCACAACGCGTCAGCTGTCCGGGGCGGCCATTGTGCCCGGCTTAAATTTTGATTTTGAAACTTTTCTTCCGCCAGCCGCCATTTAACTCAGCTCCATCTTGGCCGGTCCAATTTTCGTCGATTGTTCCGAGCCGCGACACGCATTGTACTTTTTTTCTGAATGGTTTTCGGATTTATTTTATTATTTGTCTTGGAAATGTGTTACAGATTTATTTGACATTTTTTTTTTGCTATACTTAAAGTGCTTATGTGCTGATTTATTATATATACGAGTACAGTGGAAATAGAATAGTACGTTGCGATTATCTGACGCACACTAAAATCAAAGTACATTTCTGCTGTGGCATGTTTAAAGATACAAAGTGTACGATACTATATAAGCTAATTGGCTTATGTACCATAACTAATGTTTTAAACTTTCTTATACAAAATATTTTATTAAGCATTTGTCTGTTCATGGTTTTCTTAGGGAAAAGGATATTATAGTGGATTTCCGATATTCAAAGGAAAGCTTTTCGTATTGCTGCTGCCTAATAACATTATATATGTATATTTATATATATATATTATATAATTTCCTTGCAAAAGCTCTGGCATTTAGATCTGATATTCCTTCTGCAGCAGGCTGCAAAGGGAATAGCAGGAACCCCTCACCTCTACAGCATACTTCCAAAACACATCCCTTCATATATCTTCAGAATTAAAAACAAGTAAGGTATGAAGAAAATCAATATTATCTAATAAATTTGTGCTGAAAGTAAACAAAAATTATATATAATTATTAAAAAAATTACTATACAGTCTTTGGTATGTTTCGATTATGTAAAACGGACTTTTGAAACCTGAGACGTTAGTTTAAAACGTATCGCATGCCAGCGGTCTCCTTTCAAGCGTCGCTCACAAAATCGCAACCGAGCTCTGGCCTAGAGCCATGCCAGTGCAACTCCAAAATAACTAAATATTATTACATCATCATCATCAACTTTTAAAATCACAATAGAACAAAACGCTTTTTCAATGTCTATTATCAAAATCGGTCACTTTTCTGCTTCTGCTATACGAAATTTTGAGAATCTGTTCTCTTGTTGATTTTGTTCTTATCTTCTACATGAATGATAAATAACTCAAAACACGTGTTCCCAGGTCGCCTATCTGTTACCGACTGCAACCAGACGGTAAACGATTTTACTCGGTGTACTACTTATTTTAGGCCATTATTTAATTAAATATTATTCAGACATGCATAAAGTTATTGTGTGAATATATAAAGTATATGTAGTAAAAAAATATTTATAATACAGATCGTAAATAATTATTTTGCATATAAAATTATTGTGTAATTTCAGATATTAAATAATATTAGTGTTTTTTTTTTATGCAAATTCGGTTACGAATGGTTTGCTCTGCGCAGCATCTTAATTTTATTCACAAAAGCACGCGGTGAACTTTCTTAACAGTCCATTCATAATGAAATACTACAAGTAGAGGGGGAATCAAAACTGCTAACTGTGCCTTTAAGCATACGCAACTACACAAGTGAATGCCGATTTTTCGTTTACCTAAAAACTATTATTTTTTACTTTTTCATTGTGAGTACCTTCACCTACGATTTCGGTAACATTCTGCATAGAATACTTAAGCTTAAAGAATGCCGATTTACAAATACCGATTTTCGCTATAAACATTGTGTATGCCTCAAGAGGAAAACTTTTCGTTTTTATTATTTACGATATCGGCATTATTATATTTGAGGTTGGTAAAGGTTAAGATTATGTGTAATGTTTAAAAAAAAATTAAAATAATAATTATTAAAAGTAATCTTTATAACGGGCATCCCATTTCGACACCTTCGCTACTTTATTATAAATTCTGAAAAAAGTCAAGCATTTTGAGTTTGAAGGACTCTAAGAGGCAATATGAGTTTTAATTCGAGGTTCCAGTTGTCTTGAGAGCCCACAAGTCCGTAATTAGACCTCAAGACCCTAAACACAAACGAGTTGGGGATTTATTATAAAATCAGTGTCATTACTGCGAACAAAAAAAATGCGTATTAGATCCTAATTTCTTATGATAATTGGACGTTTTTATTTTTGTAGGCGTAAAATATTTATTCTAACAAAAATATACAACATAAATTATTTTTTTATTATTATGAATTTGGTACCGCATATAAAGCATTGCATGCCCTAAGCATTCATTTTGAAATTTATTAAAACACTTATTTTGTATAGCCAATGGGCTAGGAGATCACGAACATTTTCACGAAAATACGTATTGATAATATTTGCTAACAAATTAATTTCAATGCATAAGCTCCACGCTCTGATTAAAAATAAAAAATATTACTTATATATATATTAAAAAAATTATTTGAATCCATGCTTTGATAAAAATTATACACCTTGAGTATTCAGGCGCAGCAAAATCAATTCTACTTATTTTACAAAATACACAATCGTCGAGAAAAATATTTATTTATTATTGCACAATTTTTTATATTATTATACATAAAATTTACGAATATCTTTGGTAACCTTACATATTTTGGTATATTTATTGGTAAACACGATTATACATATATAATTATAAAAATAGTATTTAATTGAAAAATACACAAAATACAAATAGTATATAAATATTAATCTTTTAATATTAATTTGAATATGAATATGGCACGATTTTATTTAATTATACTATATGAAATAAGATTTTAAAATATACATTTAAAAAAGCGCAAATCTTTTTCTATTGGTAAAAATGACACTGGAGAGCAAAAATAAATTTGATTTTTTATATATTTTTTTAATAAAAATATTAATGTCAGTGGTGATTTTTAAATGTGCTTTTATAAAATTATTTACAAGCTTTAAGATTCCCAAAATATAAAAATGGTAACAAGGCGGTTTAAAGCCGTATTTTCTTTATTCTAGCATCAATTTACAGAATGCTTCAAAAGGCCACGTATTTAAAAATTAATAATTGATACAGTTCCTAAGTATTAAAAAAAAAAGTTAAGACTATAAAAAGCGACATTGTAAAAAACGCGTCATATTTTATTTAATTTTTCACATACCTAAAAATCGAGTAAGAATTTTTTTCATAATTGAACAAATTAATTCTATAAATAAATCAATATTTTCGTTTGGATTATATGAACTACCCTGTATATATATCTGTTAAAAAATTCAATTTTTATTTTCGTAACCCTGTGTTTTTTTCAAAGTGTTACACGATTTTTGAGATACACTGTATTCGCGCACGGTCGTTTGTTTGTTAGTACATAGAAGATAAACTATACAACATTAAACTAAACAATTTTTATTTTAATATTTGTTAAATATTCTGGTACATTTAATTAATTTATTTTTGGCATTTCAGGGGTGCTTTAGACTTATAACAACAAAACGCATTCTAGCCATTTGATTTGATTTGAAATTCGCTTTTTAGTACATCTAGAGCAGTGCTTCTCAAGGTGGTCCCAACGGACCCCAGGGGGTCCTTAGAAAATTAAAATCGATTTGGGGATCCCTGGACAACGTCAGGGGGTCCGCGCAAGGTTTAATATAAAATAAAAAAATTGTGACTCATTTTTATCAATATGGAAGTTACAATGAATGCATTATTAGCGATTTTTACGTTTGAAGTAAAATATAAATATAGACAGGTGAATAAAATAAAAGTAATAACAGGCATCGCGGTGAGTCAGGTAGGTTAATAAGAGTCGATACTTGCACCAACTAGTCTATAATATTAATTTAAAGTTTTGACTATGAAATGGGGTCCGTGGGCAAGTTTTGACTATGAAAGGGGCCGTGGGGAAGTTTTGACTATGAAAAGGGTGCCGTAGGCAAGTTTTGACTATGAAAGGGGCCGTGGGCAAGTTTTGACTGTGAAAGGGGGTCCGTGAGCCAAAAGAGTTTGAGAGCCACTGCTGGGGACCAACAGACGGTCAGTGCCAAGACAGCGGCGTGCGGACCCCAAGAGCAAAACACCTGTGAACCCCCTGAAAAAACCATCGAAATATTCAATATAAATCTGTGGGATTCAAAACTCTTACCTCTATGGATATCGCGGACATGTGCCGTACAAGAGTTCGACGCGTTATATTTTCTCGTCGTTTCATAAAAAGGAGGTCCGTGGGCAAGTTTTGAGAGCTACCGATCTAGATGAAAATCAAAAATACAATTGTGATCTTGAAGCTTTTCGGGTATTTGTACAGTGTGTTCATAATTGCATGGCGTTTATTCCGAATTCTCTCAGCCGCCAATTGGCGATGTTGTTGCAGTTGACGTTGTAGGCAGGAGCGGGAACTGACATGGTCCCTGGACAGTGGCCATATGGGCCGACGAAGACGCACGAGCTGCCGCCGGGGATCCCGGCCCCGAAGTTCTGCAGCGACCCTGAAGACGACAGCCCCCTGTTGAGGCTCCCGAGGCCGGAAGCGGCCTCGGAGATCATCGCCTGGTGGCCGCCGTGGGTGGAGCCGCCCATGCTCTGGTGCATCACCAGCGAGGCGTAGTCGTTCGGGTAGAACCCGCCGTGGTTGAGGTTCAGGTTCAGCAGCTGCTCCGTCGGAGTCGAGGCAGGCGCGGGGGCCAGCCAGCCTGGCTGCGGCTTCCCCTGAAAGTCAGCTGGACGCCTGCAAGGAAGGGGACGCTCGCTCGGAGTCAGCTGGACCTGGATCGAGGAAGACGACAGGCTTGACGCTGAAGAACGGTGACTCGTCATGGCTGAACGCTCGTTGCGGCGGAACTTGGCGCGCCGATTCTGGAACCACACCTACAAGAAAAAAATATATATACTAAGAGTAATGCGAAGCCTGGAGAGCCTCAATATAAAATGTACTCTTAAATATATTCTATAAATCGGTTTGATCGCCGCAGGTTTTGCAAATGCCCCGATTTTTTTTTACAGCTGCAAAAACTGAAAGACGGCCATTCATGGCTGTGGCGCCACAACATGTGTTAACGAGGAGGGAACAAGATATATGGAGCAAAAAGTATGTCGACCGAGCAGAGGAGCTTCAGGGCTGAAGACCTGTATATATATTATATCTTTAATTTTATATTTTAGTAATAATACTGATACGCTTTCATATTGCTCTTAACTAGCTTGTATCAACACAACAATATCAATATACTTTTGCATGGGTTTTTCATCTACTCAAGAGTGACAAATATATATTTCATGGCTTTCATATCTACACAAAAACATCGTATAGACTTTCACGTGGATTTCACTTTGCTTATGTCTACGTAAAAATATCAAATAGAGTTTCTATGGCTTTCATATTTATCGAAAATCATCGTATAGACTTTCACGTGAATTTCTCTTAGCTTATATCTACTAAAAAACATCATATAGACTTTCACGTGGTTTTCACTTTGCTTATATGTACCCAACAATATCATATAGAGTTTCTATAGCTTTCACATACACCGAAAAACATCGTATAGACTTTCACATGACTTTCTCTTCGCTTTATATCTACTAAAAAATATCGTATGGACTTTCACTTGGCTTTCACTTTCCTTATATGCACCCAAAAATATTAAAAAATAGTTTCCATGGCTTTCATATCTACAAAAAAACACTGTACAGACTTTCACGTAGTTTTCACCTTGCTTATATCTACCCAAAAATATCAAATAGAGTTTCACACAACTTTTACTTCACTCATATCAAATGACTTTCACAATTCATAAATCAACACATAAACATATAAATATATTTTTATCAGTGAATATTAATACTATTCATTTCGTTAAGTATAACTTTAGAAAGCGAGAAATCTGCAGTCTTTTTTAAGACACGATCTACAAGCAGTCTGTTATTATTTATGTTAATCAATCAAAAATGCAAAATCTTGATTTGATTTATACTGCTGGTATGAAAATTCACAATTACGATACATTAAAAGCAGAAAATTGATATAACGAAACGTAACTATGTAATTCATTAATCTTTTTATTTTTAATTGGTAAACTATGTTCTGATCGAATTAAGTCGATTATGCTCGTATTTATGTCCCACTTGTTGCATCTGAAGGCCTCTCTTCATCTTCATCATCCAGTTACTTCTGGATGAAGGAGCCGGCGTGTGCTCGACGAGGCGACTGATTCGAAACGTATGGAGACGGGAATCGCAGAAGCGACATTAAGAGGCAAGACATTTAAAAAATAGTAGGCTTTGTTATCGCACCTGGACTCTGGCTTCGCTGAGGCAGACCTTGGTGGCCAGGTCCTCCCTGACGAAGGCGTCGGGGTAGTGGGTCCTCTCGAACACCCTCTCCAGCGCCGTCAGCTGCTGGCTGGTGAAGGTGGTCCGGTTCCTCCGCGGCTTCTTCTTGCCGTGCTTGTCGGCGTCTTCCTCGTAGCTGCAGCAGTCCAGCTCCTCGCCGAAGCCCCGCTGGTCCATCCGCTTCATGGCCGCCTTCTCGACCTTCCCCCGTTCGATTCCCGCCTGAGTAGTCAAAAATTCGTACGAGCCGCTCATTCGCTTCTCGTCGCCGTAAATTGTCATCGCTGATCGAAGATTAGTTTTATCACTGATTTCTCGATTTTGACACTTTTGATTCCAACCTGCAGCACCAGAAACACCTGAAAATGAATACTATCATAGTATATCTCAGAAGCGAAAAATGCAATCTAACATAACCTTACCTACAAGCTTTGGCTATATACTATCGCACGAAGGGTTCAAACCAATCGGCCTGCTTTTTTCTGTGGTGTTATGTTACTAAGCTGATTTTGGGGATTTGTGGCTATCAGAAAAGTTGGTGGTGGTGGCTTTGTTTCTTGATAGGTTATCAAAGCCTGCATTTGCACTTCAAAGTAATGGAGAGAGTTAAAGATTTAGGTATTTGAGCAGCTGAAAATTAATTCTGACCAGGAAATTAAAGTGAGGGCACATCAGGCGTTTCAAATGTGACTTTATAGAAGAATCCCTAAAACACCATGGGTTGACCGCGTGAGAGTAAAAACTGATGGCTATGGTAAAAAAGCGTAAGGTCTCCTATGTTGGGCATACTTTTCGAAATAGTAAATAGAGCCAACTACAGCTGTCCAGGGAGAATCAGAAAAGTTGGTGGCCATGTTTCTTGATAGGTTATCAAAACCTGCATTTGCACTTCAAAGTAATGGAGAGAGTTAAAGATTTAGGTATTCGGGCAGCTGAAAATTAATTCTGACCAGAAAATTGAAGTGAAGACACTTCAGGCAGCGAAAAATCGAGGCTTAATGTGATAACCTTATAGGAGAATCCCTAAAACACCATGGGTTGATCGCGTGAGAGTGAAAACCCTTGGCGTGAAAAAGCGTAAAGTCTGCATATTTTTAATAAATATATATATATATTCCTCAACAAGTGCCAATCTTCAAAGGAGGTTGGCGACTATTTCACTAAGCATATACTCATGCTTAACCAGTGTTCATGGTTTTCTAAGGGGAAAATAGTGTAATGTATCTCCAGGATCTACAGACTTTATATTGAATTTGTATTGAAGGCGCTCGATAACATAATTGAGCTGTATAATGAAGTTTATAAGCACAAAGCGTTACTGAAATTTAAACAAAATTATTTAAATAATCAATATATTGTTGCCTGAAGTTTTCAGCAGAAATAATAATGTATATATATATATATATATATATATATATATATATATATATATATATATATATATATATATATATATATATATATAGTGAGCAATCGAGTCAATTTTGTTCAATACATAAAAGACGTTTTAATGTCAAAAATAATCATTTGGTGTGTTGCAGGTTTTTAAGGTGTTTTTACATGTACGCAAAAAAAAAGCAAATGCCTGATACATATCGAGACGCACAGCCGTTACTGTAGCTTACCACTCTTTATATAAATTCGGATATTTCGATAGTAAAAACGTTAACTGCCGCATATATATTAACTTATCGGTTGGCTTCTTGACGGGCTGTTCGAATCCAAAATTAAGACGCGATGTAACATCAAAGACGCTTTAAAAATAGACGAAGAGACGCGGTTTTTCCCCGCCATGGCTCGACCGTCCATCTGTCCTTGTCTCCGACAATTACATTGATATCTGCGTTAACAGATTTTCGTCTCTGGCTTCTTTATAAGTGTCGCAAACAATTAGTCTCACCCGGCCAGATAAGAGACACGTCCCCGACGACGAGCGTGCCTGAGATTTGCAATGTATCTATCTTCCAAACAACGCATATTTTTAAAATAAATTATACTTTGATTGAATAAATTTGGTTTAAAAGTCTTTCTTTAACCAATTTTCAATATATGAAAAAATGTACTTAATAATAATCAATAAAACCTGTATAGGCAAAATCGTACTTCCTGTGAGACGGTCTTCACAAAAAAAATCAATAATATACTTAACAAGTGCGTGTATTGGCTTAATTAAATAGACTTTAAAAATAATAATATCCAGATCGGATTTAAATGCTTCACTCAGTACTTTGTGTTAAAAGTCTAGTATTGCAAGTCACACAATATTTAATTGGCATAATAAGTACGTTGTTTCACTTATAGTATATGATTGTTAAAATTTTTTGCTTAGTACTAGTGATTTGTTGGTATAATTGGTAATGCACCGGCCATGTAAGCTTGGGGATGTGATGAGTTTCTTTGATCAATTTTCAATATTTGAAAAAATGTACTTAATCATTATCAATCAATAAAACCTGTATAGGCAAAATCGTACTTCCTGTGAGACAGTCTTTACAAAAAAATAATCAATAATAAATTATACTTTCATTGCACTAATGAAACGACGGAAGATATTTGAACATATTTTTATCACAGCGCGATTCGGTAAAATTAAATCAAACTGAAACATCACTTGTAGAAGTAGATGCTAAAAAATTTTTGGGGGTCTTAATTTATACAACCAAAAATAATAAACATTTTAATATTCAGTGGGAATTTGATAAATGTTATCTGTAGTACCAAAATAAGTTTAAAAAACTGGAAATGAGCGAAAGACTCATCCATACTATTCTGCAAAATTAGAAGGCTACAAATAAAAAAAGGCAGGCAGGCAATCAAAAAATAATGATTATGGAGCAAAAATAGCAAACCTGTGAATTATTTATAATTTATAATAAATTAAAAAAACATTTCCTGGTAGTTCAATTGGTTAGAGTACCGGGCCGTGATTATCGTTGAAGTGTGGGTTCGAAAAATAATAAATGGATTATTTTTTTAATCGATTGTAAAAATATTGTATATTTGTTTATTATGCATACAATACGTTTTTAAAATATTTGGCATTTTATCCAATTCAACCACAATGTTTCTTGTATTGCATTTATCTAGCATCGGTCTCATTTTTCAAATAATATAGCCGCTATAGCCTTGGAGTATCATTTAACATTGGAGGCACTTCTTCTCCAAGTGCCTCTCCTCAGAAGAGGGTGGTGACCATACGTCTTACTAATTTAGCTGTACTTCCGAATTTCAGCTATTGGCGTGAATAACGCATCCATGTTAGTTTTCTTTTTCCAATGCCTCTTTTCCTTCAATCAAGGGGTCAACTCATGGTGTTTTAAGAACTCTCCTATAAAGCCACATTTGTGTCTAATATTCAGTGTCTAGACCTCAACTCTATAAAGAAGAAATTGAGACAATACAATGCAAGTACAATAAAAACTCCCATATTTTTTATTACCAAAGGAAGTGTAAATATTTTATTACAGTTGATTTATTCGTCAAATAATGAACGCAATGCGTAAAAACGAAAAACATAACACAGCCGTAAAGCGGCGTCTCTTCAATTACGCAGTCTTTTCAAAAGACAGGATATGCATAAATCTGAGTGCCGTCGTGTGATATATTCATTAAAAATACAAAAAAATGAGCGAGAGCATATTTTACTATCCCGCTCGTCCGCGAACAAAGTCATTAAAGAAATTAAGAAGAAGGGAAAAAAGACGCCCCGGCGGGAGGAGAGAAGACAGGCGCGGCGCTTCGGCACGGGAGCGTGTCGCGTCATCAAGGCAATTTCAAACCACATTAATCACTTGCCGTGCCGGGCGAGAAGGGACCCGTCTCGCTGAAACGGCGAACACCACCAAACACCTGCCTTTTTAATTTTTTTTCTCGAACCGTTACTAATTCGACACTGAATACAAATAACAAATCAATCACAAGTACAATTAAAAATAAAAAAATAAAAAACTGGAAGAAGTAAATCACGTACTAGAAGAAGTAAAAAATAATATGAAAACAGATTGTCACATTCGCGCACGATTCCGTCAGAGGCGGCTAATTCGAATCAGCCGGGAGATTCATCCTTTAATTCGATTTTAATTTGGACTTAATTCGATTATGGTTCACGGTTACGCAATTATCGGTGTCCCCATGCATCAGGCGCCGCATGCCTCCGCGCTGTCGCCGGCTATCGCACTGGCCGCTAAGCACGAGAGGAGCTCGCGAGCGGGGCACGCCCCCGGGAGAGGGGCACACGTGGCCGCCCCCGCCCCCGCCCCCACTTGCCGGGGCAGGGGTGGTCCACCGCTTCGGGGATGAGCCACATTGGCCAACTGCGCCGCCAGTGCCGCTAGTAGTCGTCCGCGGGCATCTGCTTTTTATGGATGCACTTCAACGCATCAGGAATGAGCCACATTGATTGCCAGTGCCGCTAGTAGTCGTCCGTCTGCAGTTGCTTTATATGGATGCACTTGACTTGCCAAAGGAAGATATGACAGCGAAAATATGACTGCATCGCTTCAGGAATGAGCCACATTGGCTGCCAGTGCGGCAGTGCCGCTAGTAGTCGCCCGCCTGCGGCTAATTTTTATTGATGACAGCGAAATTTGACTCCAACGCTTCAGGAATGAGCCACATTGGCTTCGAGTTGTCGTTCAATTGTGGCTGCTTTTTATGGATATGGACTCGCCGGGGAAGAGGTAGCAGCGAAATATGACTCCAACGCTTCACATTTGCTGTCAGTGCCGCTGGTAGTCGTTCACTTGCAGATGATTTTTATGGATGAACTTGAATTGCCGGGGAAGAGATGGCAGCGAGAATATGATTTCAACGCTTCAGGAATGAACCACATTGGCTGTCAGTGCTGCTAGTAGTCGTTCAACTGCAGCTGCTTTATATGGATGCACTTGACTTGCCGAGGAAGAGATGTCAGCGAAAATATCACTACATCGCTTCAGGAATGAGCCACATTGGCCTACAGTTCCGCCAGTGCCGCTAGTAGTCGCCCGCCTGCGGCTAATATTTATGGATGCGCTTGATTGCCAAGGAAGAGATGTCAGCGAAAATATCACTACATCCCTTCAGGAATGAGCCACATTATTTGCCCGTGCCGCTAATAGTCGTCCGCCTGCAGCTGCTTTATATGGATGCACTTGACTTGCCAAGGAAGAGATGACAGTGAAAATATGACTAAATCGCTTCAGGGATGAGCCACATTATCTGCCAGTATCGCTGGTGGTCGTCCCCCAGCAGCTGCTTTTTATGGATGCACTTGACTTGCCAAGGAAGAGATGACAGCGAAAATATGACTACATCGCTTCAAGAATGGCCACCAGTGCCACCAGTGCTGCTAGTAGTCGCCCGACTGCGGCTGCTTTTTATGGAATTTTATGGTACCTAAGTACATAGAGAAAAGGCGAAATCTAAGAAAAAAGTGACATTGATAGCAGGAAACTGATGTGGATGCAAAATTTGCGTCAGTGCTGGAAGTCGAAGGAAGTATATATTCAATGAAATAGTCACCAACCTTCTCTGAGAAGAGGCACTCGAAGAAGATGCGAGTTTAGACAAAAATAATACAACCCTTTGGGTATGTGCCACACTGTTGATGGCGCTTAAGTACTCTGCTGCCGCCAGCGGTGCTACTAGTCTGAAACGTGGCTTTATAGGAGAATCAAGATATTGCAGCCGATTGTCGAGACGCCAAATTTTGAATAATTTCAATAATAATTAATTAAATATTTAAATGGCGCAGTGTTGCCACGTCCCTGGCGAAGAGAAGTCTCGGCAGCTGTGATTATCTATTTGCGTGGGCCCGCCCCGCGACTGGGCGGACTCGTCTCCGGCCCGCCCCGAGGCCCGCCCAGCCTTCGGTGATGATGATGATGCCTGATGATGGAGACGATCAGCCTAATTGTGAGATATGCGCGGCGTCCGCGGAGCTGGCGCGCCAATCTCGGACGACTCCGAGCAGAGATTTGTAATATTTCAGACTGATATATGGACATTTACAAACATCTGGTGACTTCTAGAGTGCCAGTGGCAAACGACTTTTGTCCTTTCCTAGCGAAATCACTACAGAATGATAAGAACTCTGCTGGAATGGAAATGACTTGCCCCAAATAGCGATACACCTAAAGCTCCCTGGAAAGGGATAAGCCTGACACGACGTATTCCAAGAGTTAAAAACAACTATGAGTTAAAATGGTAGCCGCAGATAAGTGTTCGGACTTGTTGGACTTGGGCTTCTTTGGGGTAAAAAAAATCACGCACGCCATACTTGGGGTCCACAAAAAAACCGTTTTACCTGGCGAAATCGTAATTATTTAATTCAATTGTCACTTTATTGTTCTATACCGAAAGTTGATTTTTTTATAAAATATAAAAAAAAACTATAAATTACATTTATGTATTTTTTATTATTTAATTCACGTCCATTCTCAGGGTTAAATAAAATCTTGAAGATGTTGAAAAATTGGATAAAATTACGACTTTTCAAAACCAAAGTTTGTTAAAAAAAAAATTTTTTTTTTTAATCGCAAAGAGTTTATATTTAATCATTCAATTCCAATTGAAAAAAAGACTTTTAAATGCTTGGGACTCTTAGAACAGCTCCAAATTCCAAACACTTCAATCGGAAAAAAACACATATGTATCATATTAAAAGTAAATTTACAAGAAATAAAAAAATATTCAGTTCGGAAGAAGGGATGTATCTAACTTTTTGCGTTAATTTTTTTTTAATTGGTGCAGTCGATTTTTCGCAAAACGAAATAAAACTCGAGTGCTAGTGGCAAACGTATTTAGTCCTTTGCGAAATCACTACAGAATGATAAGAACTCTGCTAAACGGAAATGACTTGCCCCAAAGGGTAATTATACCTAAAGCCCCCTGGAAAGGAAAAGCCTGACGACGTATTCCAAGAGTTAAAAACAACTATGAGTTAAAATGGTAGCCACAGATAAGTGTTCAGACTTGGGCTTCAGGTGTCTTGCCCCTTAGGGGTAAGTCATTTCCGTTTCAGCAGAGTTCTTGTCGTTCCACAGTGATTTCGCTAGGAATTTGACAAAGGACTAAAACGTTGCCACTAGCACTCTAGAAATCTTAGAGATTAGGAGGCAGAGCATCACAATGTATAAATCTCCCCGCTCTCCCCATTCTGTTGCTTGTGTATTAAGGAATTTTAGAGTTGTGGACTTGGACAGACTTGCATATAACCCAATATGTACACTAGTTTCCCCTTAGAAAACCATGAACACTGCCTCATCATGAGTATATGCTCAGTGGAATGATCGCCAACCTCCTCTGAGAGGCATTTGATGAAGAAGAGCATATCAGATATAAATGCCGGAGCTTTGTAAAAAAAGGATTGTATATAATACTATGGTGTAGAAGGACTCGGCCCTATTTTCCCGTAGAAAACCATGAACAGACTTGTACAGTGAAATAGTCACCAACCCCCTCTGAAGAAAGCCACTTGAAGACGAAGCCTTAAAATAACCTTTTGTATAAAAATTATCCCATTAAATATTACCACAAGTTCATTTGTATAGAAAACCAAAAAAATTAATGATTTAATATTATGTACGGTAAGCAATGCTTTTTTGCCTATATGGACTGCATGCTACTATTAATTAAATTGTTTTAATTAAATAAAAATTTAAATTCTACTCAGAGCATAGCAAATTAATTATACTTAAAATTGCACGCATGTGCCAAGAAATAAATAATAATAAGTTAAATTTAAAAAAAAATTTGCATGTCCATAATTGCAGTAGACCAAAAATAAAATATATATTATGATATACACTACAAATATTATTTATGTTTTGTTCGTATATTTTCTTTGTAAATTATGTAAATAGATGATGCATACAGTTCTTTGAACTTTCTGAATACGAATTGAGAAAACACAATCAAAACAAAGAGGGAAAATATATATTTTATAAAAACACAAAGAGAGTCGCTCAATTTACTATAATAGATGAAAACAAATAATAGATACGGTCTTTCTAATAAATCAGAAATTTCCGATATGCCCTGTCGCAATTTGGCTGTCTACTATTTTACATGAACGATCTATTGTAACGCTAAATATATTTTTAAATGATTGAGAAGCTGTGGCATGCTTTGAAGACATGCTATGTATAAAATTAAAATATATCTATACCGATGAAACGACAAAATTCTTTTGTTGTATAGTCAATACAAAACCGCGTAAAATACCTAATATTTATTTCAGGGCAAGCAACGCTTTTTTGCTTGTATGTAACGCATGCCTCTGCATAGCATGATATAATTTTTTTTTAAACTTTGATCTCAATATTTATTACTTGAAAACGGCTCCAACTTCGAGGCGAAGCGTCGAAAAGCAAATGCGGCAAAACACAGTAAAACTGAAAATATTGACGTTTAGATAATCTGGGCGAAGGGTCTATAAATTATACTGACCCGTAAAATGCTGCAAAAAGGGAAAAAGTCAACTACTTTTGTTCCACAAAACATAAAAAAAATTATTTATGCATATAAAACTAAACGAGTTTGCAAGTTTTCAGGAATGCGCCTGAAAAGCACGAAATTTCCTGAACGTATAGTAAAAAGCTGCGTGGACATTTCTATCGATCAATTAAAAAGCTATCGACGAAAAGCAGATGAGCCGAGAATGTCGGGTCTATAAATGGCGAGTCTGGAGGCCTGCATGAGGGGCAAATTGCGGAATGCAAAGCATCTCTGGCGGGCACGCAGTCTTTATGGGAAGCGACTTTGACATCTCCGGGGCGTAATCTGTTCGGATATTCGGCGAAAAATCCTCGCGAAATGTTTTTAATTTTTTTTTTATGAATATCAGTTTACAGTTGTCTCTCCTATAACGCGATACTCTTATAACGCGAAAATAAAATAACGCGGTTTTCGTTCAACAACATTTTATCAAATTTTATTCAGTTGATGATTTTTCATGTTTTTTTATTTGATCTCTTAAAATTTTTCAAAAGTAGTTTTATTAAGTACTATGTATATTCTGAAATTCAATAAAAATAAATAAAGCTCATTTATATGTACTAACTAATATCATAGTTTCTTAAAGCACGCTTTTAGTTCAACGCGATATGAAATAGGTAAAAGCTTTTTTTTGTACGTCAAAAACAATCATGCGTTTTATAATAAAAAAAAAAATGTTTTTTTGTATATATAAAATAAATTATATACGCAATAAGCTTGCATAAGCAAAAGAGCGAATAATAACAATCTTTGATATTTTTACAAGTATTAATTTGATATATTTAAGACTAGTTGTTCCAGACGTAAAAAAAATGGACACGCGCAAAATTCACTATTGGAGACTCATAAATACATATTTTTTCACGATATGTTGACAAGGGGCGTGCACCCTTAAATCCTCTACCATAAATAATAAATCTCCGCGGTCGATTAGCCGCCGTGTCTATGGCATTTCCGCTAATAACCGCTTCCGGTTTGCACTGAAAAGTATCCCCAAAATCTACTGAAAGATTTGATTATGATTGAAATTTCAGGAATTGTTAAACTAGACTACACAGACTTGCCTTATTTATCTGACAAATTACAAAGTCTAGGTCTCATAATCGAGTTTTTTTGATCATTTTCTAGTCCGTTTTGCGAAAAATCGACTGCACCAATAAAAAAAAATTAAATGCGAAAAGTTTGATACATCTCTTCTTCCGAATAAAACATATTTTTTATTTCTTATAAATTTACTATTAATATGATAAATATGTGTTTTTCCAATTGAAGTGTAGAAATTTGGAGATTCGTCATGTCCCTGTTCAAAGAGTCCTAAACATATAAAAGTCTTTTTTTCAATTGGAATTAAAATTTTAATTATAAACCCTGTGCGATATATTATTTTAAAAATTAAAAAAAAAAATCTTTAACAAACTTTGGTTTTGAAAAGTCGTCATTTTATCCAATTTTTCAACATCTTCAAGGTTTTATTTTACCCTGAAAATGGACGTGAATTAAATAATAAAAAATAGATAAATATAATTTATAGTTTTTTCAATACTCTGTAAAAAAATACACTTTACACATTCCAAAATAAAGTGACAATTTAATTCATTAAATGACACGATTTCGCCAGATAATGGACTGCCTCTGGTGTGCCAACCACACCCCAGAGGACGGACTAGAAAATGATAAAAAAACTCGATTATGGGACCTAGCCCTTAATATTAAAATAAGCGTTTCCGGTTTGAAAAAATCACTGAAAATATAGCGAAAACCTACTGAAAGATCATAATGACTGTATTAGGATTCGCATATAAAACAAGGCTTTTTTTAATCTCTCGTATTACACATATAAAACGACAGGTGTTTTCAAGCCTTCAAAACACAAGTAAGATAAAAACGGCCGTTTCTCTTTTAGTTCTCTATAAGCTACAGAATAAAAGTAGTTGAATTGGGCACAGCCTCAGCGCAAAATAAACGTGGGTATGGGTTCGAATCTCACTTATGCCTATGTGTTAGCAATTTATAATAATTTTCAATGTATAATATACAAGTTTTGCTTTTCGATTGAGTACCGTATTAATGAATATGAGACTGTGTAGTTTTCGCTCGCAGCGTGGGCCTCTAATTGGGGGCGACCTGGTGACAAAAACCCTCGCATAGTCGGAGGCAGTAAATCAAATGGAGACGGGAAGAGCTGGTCATGACTTCCATGGACGGGACTTCCCCGGGCTAATTGGGAGCATCGGGTGTGGCGCGAGATGGAGGTGGCTGTTGCCACCCAAGAAAACGCCGACTTGGGTGGGTTTATAATATATAAATTTATATATATAATATATATAAATATATCAGATTTAACTAGCTTAATTCTTTGTGTACCGTTTACTCGGTTTGGAGGATATTTTTAAACAATTGTTAGAAGCAGATGTAGTAGAAGGCCGCAAGTGCGCTTCATACTAAATCTCATTTTCTGTAAACTGTAACCTATTTTGTGACATGTATACTATTTATATTTAATTTGAGGAAAGCACTATGCTCAAGAGATATAACCCTGAAATCTCGCTGGAGATTCACGAATCATGCGAAGAATTGGTGCGACAGAAATCATTGGTTGACCGCAAAGAAAGGGAATTCTTAGACGATGGCAAAGAAGCGTAAGACTTCTTGTAACAATAAATATGTGAGAAGATAAACAGTGAGACTGGCCCAAGATAGAAATATGTTCGAAAAGATGATCACCAACCTCCTGCGAGGAGAGGCATCAGAGGAAGAAGAGAATCCTCTCTCAGAGAAATTACGTCACGGATAAGTACTTAGCCTCACCGCCCGATGGTACTAGTATCGCAAGAGAGATTTACTATCGTGTAGTACATTTTCGTAGACGGCTACTGTCAAATTTTCAGCCGAATCGGACTCGTAGTTTTGTTTTGACCGCGTGTGGAAGCGGACGTGTACGCGTATTTTAGAAAAATGGAAAAAGAGCAATATCGGTCGGTGACTCGATTCTTGTTTTTGGAAAAGAAATCGCGCAGGTAAATCAAAGAGCGCTTGGATGCTGTGAACGGTGACTCTTCTCCTTCAATGGTGACCATCAAAAATTGGTTTAACGAGTTTCAACGTGGTCGCACGTCGGTTTTTGGTGAGCCACGCCCAGGTGCCCCGAAAATGGCTACCACGGAGGATAACGTGACAAAAATCCACGATCTCGTATTGGCAGAAAGAAACGTGACGTGCTCCGTAGAATGTGATGGCCACCGTTTTCTGGGATCCACAAGGTGTGATCTACATTGACTACCTGGAGAAGGGCAAAACGGTCACAGGGCTCTACTGTGCCGAATTATCGGGCCGATTCGACGCCGAATTGCAGAAAAAACGCCCCCATTTGGCGAAGAATAAAGTTCTCTTCCACCATGACAACGCACCAGCTCACACACGGCCAAATTGGTCGAATTGCACTACGAACTGCTCCCCCATCCACCGTATTCTCCAGATTTGTTTAACTCGAATGAGGAGGTCATCGCCGCCACGGAGGCCTACTTTGCACACCTCGAGAAAGCGTATTTTTCAGATGGGTCAAAGAGGTCGGAGCATCGCTGGGTCAAGTGTATCGAGCTAAAGGGAGACAATGTTGAGAAGTAAATCGCCACTTTTCCAACATTTTCGTTTTTCTTTTGTAGGCTAAGTACTTATCGGACCGCCCTCGTAGGTGTAGTGTTTACGACCCAAGTGTAATCCAGAAGTGCAGCCATGGCTGTCCAGGGTAGGAAGCACCGATGGAGGCAGCAGTCTGGTGCTGGCGGATGTGACGTCACACGGCCAGTGATAGACCTTCCCGCTAAAGCGATCAGCTGTGGCGCCGACACAGTATTTCCCGCCGAAGCGCCGGTCTATTCCAGATGATTGTTTTTTGCACGTGGCGTCTCCGGCGTGAGGGGCACCTGCGCAGCACCGAGACGCGTTTATTTATTTCAACAAGCATACCCACAGCCCAAAGCTTCATACACATAAAAAAAAACTTTAAAATGTTCAATCAAATAATTCGATCAAAAATTTACTGCTTGGATGAGGGTGTAGCCTCGCAGCGCTATACAGGGGGTGGGAGCTGTCAGGGTGCCCCTCACGTCTTCTTCGTCTACTGTTTAAATGCCGTAGTAATGCCGCGTGTCGCCGGGCCTTGGTTTATTTTCCTCAGACATAATTACTACCTCATTCGCGGTGCCTGGAAATGCCCGTAAATTATTTGATTTATGCCCCAGCCCCCCTCGCACGCAGTCATTCATATCTTTTCATATTATTTCAAACATATTTAAAACGCATAGAAAAAAAACAGATATTAATTATTTCATTATGATTTTCTTCGCAGAATCTTGCTGAGCATATTATATTTGTTTGTAGTGGGTCTCCAGATATTTCTACACCGCAGTTTTATATTCGAAGGAAAGTTCTGAGCATTGTTGCTGCCCAATAGCATTATAATACAATCTTTTCATTATTACAAAGCTCTTGCATTTAGATATAAAGCCTCTTCTCCTTGAGCAGCAAGCTGCAAAAACAAAAACACAGAATAGCAGTCATGTAGTATACAAATAACAGAATGGGAAGAGCGGGTATTTAGTGTGTAAATGTATGTATTGGATGGCTTGTGAGTTGCTTGTGCATGGCTGCTATTCTGTGCCTTGAGTGGTTGTAAAGGATCAGTAATGAAGTAGTGGACTTTGAATAATTGTGGAGGGATGTGCTCTGGAAGTATCTTGTCGAAGTGGGGGAACTCCTATAGAAGGAGTATCAGATATAAACGCCAGAGCTTTGTAAGGAAAGGATTATAAGGATTAAAGACCCACTATATTGGCTCAGCATGAGTATATGCTCAGTGAAATGATCGCTAACCTCCTCTGAGGAGAGGCACTCGATGAAGATATATAATGATAAAAGTAACTTTGTATTCCGTCTTCACTTTGAGTTTATTATATTTTTTGCATGACTAGTTTCGACCAAATAGACTAGGTCATCATCAGCTAAACTCAACTAAAAAGTATAATAAACTCAAAGTGAAGACAGAATACAAAGTTACTTTTATCATTATAATAATGGATCTTCACCAATCAAATGCCTTGTCCCTCAACAAGGATATATATATATATATATTTTTTTTTTTTTTTTCGTTGGTAAGTGAAGACGTTCTGCGTACTATTAATACAGCGATAAGTTTACAGCAAACACACAAAAATACAGATACTAAAACAAAAATAAAGATAATATTTAGTGTCAGTGGAGGCGATAAAGCAGAGGCGCGCGGGGTGAAAGCAGAAAGGAGCTTAAAAAAGACGGCAAAAGCGACGATTCGTCATCCCGGCGAGGACTCCGCGACTGTTATGTCAACACGGAGGTGCATGCTGGGGCCTACCCGCTAATAAATACAGAATGTTTCAACGCAGCAGGTTAAAAATACACCCCAGCGCTTCCCAACCCGCGGGGCGCTCGCTCGACGCCTTTACGAAAATACACGGTGTCCAAACAGAGCGTCGGTTGTTTGTTACTTCAGTAAAACAAAAACTACTTGTGATCAACTATTTTTTTTACTGTCAATTATAAGAATACAAAATGGAAAATTATTTCGTAAAGACAATGTTACACAAATGGTACTAACAGGTAACTCTTCTAATCTGGAACGAAGATCGCTGATAACACGATATTGCTGCCATTTCAATTCCGTTAGTTTCGTCGGATTATTCTCACAAACCCTACTTTTAAGGTATCCCCATGCGAAATAGTCAAGAGGGCTAAGTTCGGAACTTCTGATGTTACATCTACGTGAAATGACCTTATTAGGGAATAATACGTCAACAGCTTCGATTGATTGATTGGATGTATGGCAAGTATTGGAAGCACGTTCTTGAGTCCTTGAAACTCCTGCAACTCTAGGCCCAAAATATTTCGCAGCATATCGCAATAACGCTCACTATTCACATTCACCCGATACTCTGTTTGGACACCCTGTATACCAAGCTCTGAAGGGGTTGGTGGTCACATTTCAAATGGATAAAATTTTAATGATAATATAAATAAAATGTTGAGAGGCCGCGATCTTTCGTGAGTACCCGGTGGTAAAAAAACAGATCTTCGAGCTCTCGCGGCAAAAAGTCCACCAGGCATGAACTGTCAGCGACAATTATTGTAAACCCATCGAACATACGCGCTCCTACTTAGGGTTACCACAGGAGATCATGGACCCGACGGATGTGTGATCTTTATTTATCTGTCTGCCAGGGGCGTGCGGCGATTTCCCCTTAAAATTAATGCAGAATAAATTATTCGTAATTCAATATTTTTGACAGAGAGTACTTGGTGGAATTTCATTTTAATATTTTAAATAATAAGTAAAATACTTGAGTGATTCTTTAAAACCTTCTTTAAATTCTTTGACCGGTTTTTTAAAATAACATTAGCCCATACCACCTGACAATCGTTATACCTCTTTCTAACAACTGCTTATTATACCGATAATGCCAATGTGAAAAGTTGGCGAAACCGGTCACCAATAAAAATCTATGTGTAGAAAAATCACTCACTACTTATTATTTAAAATATTAATAAATTATTGAGTGTATTTTGTAAAGTAGATTTTTTTTCTTACTCTATGTATTTATATCAATTTTTTGTATTTAAATAAATAATATATTTATAATATTTTCATACTAAATTTATTTCGAGTATTTGAACGTGTTTGTGTATATAATTGTTTGAAATTATTTAAATCACAATTAAAGTAATTTGCATGCCTGAGTGTAAAATAATATTTTACACTCTTTAAAAAACGTGTTTTGAACCTAAAAACTCTTGTGTTTTATTTATGTAGTTTTTTTTTAATATTCTAAACGATTAAAGGATACAGTCGGGGAGGATATGAGCACCCAAGGGATGAATCAGACCTGGTTCAAGTGTGGGATGTTGATTTTAAAATTAGCACTCATTACATCGTAGTATTTTATTTTTGTTCATAACAAATAAAAAAAAAGTCGGCGCTTTGATCGCACCGGTGAGCTTTTCATCATCGATTCTTATTGAATACTTTTTTTATTCCACGAGTTTATATCCACGCTATGGACAATAGAGGCAGAAAGGCAATCCTTACGATGCATTTAGAAGCATATGTGGCAATATTCGGCTTTGCTATTTACTTGCTGTATATATTCAAACTCACATATATCGACTTAAAGTAAAATAGGTTGGGTATATTTTAAAATTTTAATTTTAAAAGGTATGCAAAGGTTAATTTAATTATTCAGTAGTACAAAATAAACCAGTCGACAATCGATTGGTAAATTTTACTGTAACGCGATATATTTCATTAGTATCAGTCTTGAAGACCCGTCGTGTACTCCGGGAATCAAACCCCGTCCTCTTGGGATGTCTGACAGCCGACGTCGCACCGGACGGAGATTTCTGACAACCTCTGAGTACAGATACGTCCCTATAGAGAGGGCCTCAAACTCGTGGTACGGAGAAAAACACCCTGTAAGTATTTACGTCCATGTTAACCAAGACACGTTGCATTACCTAAGAAAATCATTAACACAATTTAAACGGGTAAAATTACGCTTGCGAAATCTAGTCTATACACTCTTTGATTTGCGTGTAGTCAAATAAATCGTTTCCTGTAAAAAGTTGAACCACTTTGTGGATTACTTGGCATCACAGCAACACCACTTTGTCCTAAAAATTGTTCAATAATTCCACTTCTTCATTGTCACTTTGTTCAGAATCACTGGACAGTATTGGTAGAACTCTACGTCTTATAGGATGAAACAATTCTTCATCACTTTCACTATCACTACCAGAAGCCACTATTATTACAATTAAAAAATAATTTTCGAGTAAAAACTGAATTATTTTTTTAAAATATCTATTCAACGTCCCTAAAATAATGGATGTTTATATAAACAAGTGTAAAAGATTAGAGTTTGCTTAGTCTATACACTATGAGTGATCGGTATGAGAATAATAACAAGACGAAATGTATAGTTCCTTATCTATACAATCTAGTAATATTGACGAGTCTAAAGAGTAAAATGACACATTCAAATAGGCACTAATACGCGTACCGCTTTTAGACAGCAGTCCGCGAAACGGGCACTAGTACCCGCCCCGCCTTTAGTGTGCTAATAGACACAGCAAGTGTTTTCGTCAAAAATATTAATATCAATATTTTCGAGCAAATTTTTCAGACAGGGCCACCCTGTCGATGCGGCTCGGTGGCTGGAGTGACGGCGCGACTGCAGGGGCGCCCGGTGGAGAGGATATACAGGGTGTGGGTTACCCAAAGGCCGCCGGGTCTCCCGGGAGCTGTCAGCGACACAGCCTCACCAGACGGGCAGACACTTGTGCCGGCGGACGAAAATACACCGTGGCTTCAAGCGAATGTGCCGAATTACACAGTACATGTTCAGACAGCTCCTGACGATGGTGGCTGAAGATTCAGTGTCTCAGTTCTTTTCTACGGAGTCGAAGCCTAGACACTCAAGGCAGTGAGCATTCAAAAAATTAAAACGTCTGAAAAGCGGCTTTATAGAGTATCCTTACAATATCATGCAGTACTTGGAGGAATTCCGTTGCAAAATTTTATTTAATTTCACTCTCTAACTAGTCACGTGGATAAATAAAAAGTTGAAGAATCTTGCCTTGCAGATGTTTCACTGAGCTTATCGAGTTTCAACCCTTCAAAGCCTGAAAAAATCTGGGATGCATTACAAAGAACCGAACGCGATACCCTTGCGAGACAAACGACGCTATTTCGCGAAACACCAACACCATCAATCCATGTGCTAGAGATGGGCTCGATCGAGTAAATGATTATTCGGAATAATCGTTTTGTTACTCGATATTGGAATGACCGATCTATACTAAAATTAACTGCAAAAAAATTATTTTAATTTATTGCAAACAAATCGGTCGTAAATCGACTAAAACTATTTCTTATCCGAATTCAGTTTGTGATCGAATCATTCGAGTATCCCACCACTGAAAGTATTAGGTTTCCAATTCCGCGAGACAGTGAGAAAGAGTAAAGAAATATAACCGGATTTTTAATATTTAATCTAATCAGGATCTTTATAACCATTTACATGCTGTATATATAAGAATGCTTAGTCACAAATAAAATATATAAATGTCACATGTGCATACAACGATTAAAAAAAAAAATCGAATTGGGTACAGCATCAGACTGCTGTGAGGCAGAGTTTGAATTCACATCCCATCCATGATATTTATAGTCGACTTATGTGAATAACAAAGCCGGTTATACACGCAGCGACACAACTTGCAATTTTTGCATAAAATACATCGGTTTCAAACGTGCATACAACGCTTAAAATTTTCACTCAAATCGGCAACAGCATCGGGTGGCTGCGGATGCAGAATGCGGATTCACATCCCACTCGCAATCTATTATATAAACCCAGTGGCGTCCCTTGAATTTTGGACTAAAAAAATAACGCAAAATTTGCAAGCCGAACGCCGCGGCTGCAGGTTCATTAAATGTTTGCACACAAAGTCTTTGACACCACCGGAGACTTATTTCCGACCCCATCCACGAATTTCGCATTTCACAGGGGCGACTCGCGAGGGGGGAAGGGGGGGGGGGCATTGTTCCTAATAATCGACTTGCGGTTTTGAGATTTTTTTTTTGTCCCCGGACAAAGGGACTCGATAATAACTGCTTTGAGATTTTTTCGCCCATTGTGCCCGGATTAATTCGCGTCTCGTGAGTTTCGATTGTATAGGGCGGCCGCGCACTCGTGGTACTACCACTTCCGAGACGATTATTCGATGGGAATATTTGGGATCGACCCACTTGGAAAAATCTTGTCGCTGTACTCTTGCGATATTTTTCAGGTGATATATATATATATATTTCTACTGAAAACTTCAAAGCAACAATATATTGATTTATAAAATAATTTGGTTAAAATTACAGTAACGCTTATAAACTATTACATACATTATACAGCTCAATTGTGTTATCGAGCGCCTTCATTACAAATTCAATATTAAGTCTGCAGATCGCACGGCAAGAATATGAAAGTGGCTCAGGCAAGTTTGGGTCTAACATTAGCCACGAAGCTTCGCATTCCACCCCTAATTTCGCACCCCTTGAATCCTTAAGCTCTTATTGTATTACAAAAACTGCAGCCTCGAAATCTTTCTGCGCTATTATTTAAGAACAGAAGGGAGGCATTTTGCTTTAATCTCGTGAATGGTTTGTTGGAGGTGAAAACATGGTAATGTTCGGGTAGTCTGTATTTTTTTAAATAGTAAAATAAAGGGGGTTGTATTTTTATTATAAAATTTAATTCCACACCAGCAACTAAATATGCAATGGATGTGTATATGACTTTTTTTATTTATTGCTCCGTATATAATCCATAAATGACACCAACAAATGTATCGGGTATTTGGGGCTTTATTCAAGACACGGGCGAATATAGATATAAAGAATTTATTAGATTTCTAGTAGAAAAATAAAATTTACGACATAACTTAAAATATAAAATATGTGTGGTCTTTTCAATCCAGGAGACATTTTAAGCGGAGCTAAAAAATTAGCTTGTAACAATAAAACGCACAGGTAGGTAGACATTCTTGTGACTTCAAATGAACGCAGATTTTATTGTCACTTAATGTTGCATTTTTCCTTGACAACTGATTTAATTGCCCGAGCTGGCGGCACACAAAGGCCTGGCAGCACCGCAACTAGTTTTACAGCAAAGATCAAAGTCCGGGTCGTAAAAAAAAAAAACATAAGAATTAACTTTGTATCCCTCGACACGTTGTCTTCGAAATGCTTCCGTTTTATTGTTGGCTATAAGGATTTCTCGCTTCAACGATGTGTGGTCTTTTTAGATGAATTTTCCTTGTTCCTATTCGTTCTGTTGCTGAATACAAAAATAAAATTAAAAAATCTCCGAGACCACCGCATCACATGCCGACGGCCGAACGATAGCTGCCACGGAAACCAATGACTGAAATCAAGCCTATTGTGGGATAAGTGGAGTTCAAGAAGTTGCAATGCTCATGGCGTTTTTGAAGATCCTTCCTCAGCTCTACGTAGCTAAATCCGATTCAATATTTTAATATGAACGAATTTGAGGATCGAACCTAATTGAGGATGGGATAATATAATAAAATAAAATTATCGTCAAGTCATTTTATTAACATACAAAATACACACTCTCATATAATTTTAATAGCATATTAAAAAAATATGTCTTACAAATTTTTCAAGTTTTAACTTTTTAGTATATATTCATAACAGTCTATTAAATTTTTTAATTTGCAAAAATAGAAAAATCGAGATACGTATCAGATATGAATAAATCGGTGGTCTTTTAATTTGAATTAATCAAATGAGATAACTTAAAGCTATGAACAGCATCTTTGGTATTTTTTCGCTGTTTCTGGCTTCGACAAAGCGAATATTGAATAAAGCGGGGAAAAAAATTACTAGTTGCGATTAGTTGGTCGGTTTTTAGTTGCGTTGCAACGTTTCTAAGATTGTGCCCAATTTTAAAATGTTGCTTCAAGGTAAATGTATAATGCCAGATCTGTATAATGTTTAAAGGTAATTTTTGGCTTATCATTATATACAATGTGTTGACGATATTAGATATGTTAATATTTGGCGGTTTGTGAAGACCGAAGACTGTTATATTTATTTGCAAGCCATGTTATATATGTGAATTAGCACATATACATAGTACTAATTACAACAAATAAACAGATCATGCTCTTAATTTTAATATAAATATTTATTATTAATATATAATAGTTTCTGGGTTGGTCAATTTTGTCAAATCATAACAGGCAGTTTACTTATTGTCGAAACAATGGATATACATGGAAATTAAACATTTCAAATCAATACATTATAGGTTATATCTAATAGAAAAACTTAAGTATTGAAATACAGTTATGAATTCAACGCTTGTTTTTTTATTTGTAACAATTGTATTTTTAAGCTATACAGCTGGTATTCTCTTTCTTGCTTTTCACGTAAATAGTTCATTTGTAAATCTAGCGTCTCTTTTTGGAGATGATGTATGTTTGCCTTGCTTTCTGCAGCTATCTCAAGCATATGCTCTTCGAACGTCGTTAGCACCTGAAAAATAAACACACTTAATTTATTAATATTTATTTTATTGCACATTTGCTTTGCAAGTGATTTCAGATAATATACATCAAAAGATCAGTTGCACTTTGAGATACATGAGAAAAGTACTGGAAAATAAGTGCTTATCTGTGCTATTGAAGTCTCTGAGCAATCAGGTGCATTGTAAATTTTACGGCCCGGAACATTACGATTGTTAATCTTGAGACCGGAATATCTATTAAGGCCAACTTCAACAGGAACGCGGGAATTCTTATGAAATTCAAAGGATTGACGTATATAACTTTTAATCTCAAATCTCGCTGGCAAGTCGCGTGTGGACACAACGGACACTGACATTTTACGATGAGCCAGTAACAAAACGATGTCGTCCAGAATCGAAGGAACCGCACATTTATTCTTAAGTATAAGTTGACATTAGGTGTTCTCAACATCGTTATATTAATAATACAAGGAATGGAAGAAGTCCCAGTCTCCTCAATTCCTGAAACTCAATTTATGAAATAAATATGAGACATTACCCTTTTCTTCGCATTCGCTGAGGTAGTTTTGGAGGTGGAAGCTCGCTTCGTGGCTACCTTTTTGAGCAACTGTAAAAAAATATATTCTTTATTTATTAAATCTTTAAATGCAATTTTTACGAGGTTATCACAAGACAGGTTCTTTATGAAAGACAATAATTAATTAATTCAATTACTTTTAGTACTTTGTCGCAATCATTAATTATAATATTCATATTGGTTTTGGCAAGAATCATTTGAGTTTCCATACTTTCTTATAGGGAAATTCGCTTCGATAAACGAGAGTGCTTCGTATTACGGGCACATCCGAGGTTTGACTCTTAATATTATAAATCAATTGGGGATTTATTAATTAGTATGACGTACCGATTTCTTTTCCTTTTGTTTTGGAGACTTTGGTGTTTTCTGTGGCGAAGCCTTTGGTGTACTCCTATCTAATGGAGGGCTTGGTTGTGCGAAAGTTACTGGCACACTGTGAGCTGAAGCCAACGCTATCTTTTCCACCAAACGAACTGTTTCAGCATTGAATTCTTCCATTTTTATATCTTCATACCGGAGATATCCCGGACTACCATCCTGATTTAGGTTATCTTCGACTTGCGACAATATATCTTCCGCGCTTGAGTTAAGAAATGAAGCATCAGGAATCGACAACACTTGTGCTTCTTCCGTTTCTCGTCTTTCTTCTTTGATATTGACATACTCAATGTCCATTTTTGCAACAATTTAATAAAATAAACTAAATCACTGTAAAATAACAACCGCCAAAACATAAACACATCGGGGGCCTGGGGCTGCCATATGTCAAAATATATATTTTGTTATACCTCAAAAAAAAAAAAATATATTTCCATTACTCTCATCTCGTTCGTTCAATTAAACTAATGAAATATTTTTATTAAAATTTATTAAACAATAAACTATTCAGTTGAATTTTTTTTTCATTCATTACAATCATTTTTGTTAAAATAATATTTTTGCCTGTAGCGTGTTTTCTTCAAGGCAACATTAATGTTACAAGACTGACGCGTTTGTAATTTATGTCAAATTAAAAAAAAAATTGTTGTGATAATATTGTTTAGGTTATGTTTGATGAATTTATAGTTAGATAGTGTCATTATTGAAAACCTTTGCACCGTTATCTGGTAGATAATTTGTGAACATTTAGTCAACTAATTGTCATTTTTATTGCTATTATTTCCAATCTGGTTCAAAATGTTGCGCCCAAGCGGAATAGTTGCCGGGAAGTTGGCTTTTGTGACAGGTAAATACGGTATTAAAATCTTAAGCAGATATAAAATTCAACTCCAGACATATATTAATAAAAAACCATAAAATAAATTTTGTTTATAGCCTTTTTTGTTTTACCGTATAACTACCGGTAGAAAGCGTAATAACTAATATAAATTTTTCTAATGTTTGAGAAAGTTAAGAACTTTGCGTATTCGGAAGTGAGCAAAACGTAATTAAAAAAAATGATTGCAAATATTTATTGTTAAATCGTATGTTTATTGTTAAATGTTTGCTATATAACAACGTTTCTCACATTTTAATATACATTAAAAAATCACTGTTATATTAGTCTTGTGCTTTTGAAATTTAGTTTGTTATATTGTCATTAACATACAATTAGTTATATATAAACTAATTGTACATTAAAACATGTAGCATACTGGTTCTGCAATGTAAGTGTTTATCATTTATAGGTGCCGGCTCTGGAATAGGCAGGGCAGTATGCCAGATCCTGTCAAGAGAAGGAGCTACGGTTATCGCTGCAGACAAGAACATTTCAGCAGCGGAAACAACAGTCAAGAGTCACATGGCCCCTGCAGCCGGTGATCAAGGTCAACCATCTTTCCGTAAACTAATATAATCCGTAAATTGGATATTTTTTTACCAGAATTGCTAGGAGTAGAATTTGCTTAGTCCATCACTTAAATCTAGACCGTGCTGTGCATTAATATAGAGAAACGGCCGCATCAGGCAGCGTCGATCTTATTCTGATCCACGGGATAATATAGTTTTCGAGCTATATCAAGAATTGTGTCAAAATAAATATTTTTAGTAAGATGTGTTTATGATACAAAATTATCTTCTAGTTCAGTTGTACTTAAGAACTACATTATTGTTGTAAAAAAGATAGGTATTTAAATCACACCACAAATGTGAAGTTTTCTACATAGGTTTCTTATTATTTCTTGTCATTCAGATCATAGGGCCATGTTATTGGATGCCGACCTATCTCGTTCTGTGAACGGCGCAGTGGAAGACACTCTGCGTCGGTACAAACGACCACCCACTATCGTTGTGAATTCCGCCGGCATCACCAGAGACAACTGGCTGCTAAAAATGTCAGAGATGGATTTTGATTCTGTCATCAACGTCAACATGAAGGTATTTTTCACAATTAATTCTTTATTATAAGCGCTTTCGCCTTTCAAAACCCTCTACTTATGGCGAAAGTCGGAAGCTAGTTATTCTGCTATTCATATTTATTGTTTAAATATACAGTATTAAAAAATTTACCAGTCTTTCGTGGTAGCAAATTAGAGAGGAAATTGTCACCACAATCAAACATATGCAAGAAATTAGAAATACTGTGTTATTGTGACAATTCTAGATGCCTTACTAAGGCAAAACACTTATCATGAACTATTCTTGCTACACGTATTAAAATCCACATATTCATAGCGCTCAGCTGTGTTATTTGAAAAAATAATTATCTTTATCCATCATCTCTTTTAAGGGAACTTTTCTTGTGATGCAAGCATTTGCCAGAGCCATGGTGGATGCCAAGGTCGACAGTGGATCCATCGTCAATATTGCCAGCATGGTTGGGAAATTCGGAAACATGGGTGAGCAGAACATTTTAATTAATATTTTATTAAGCCGGTAGACACTTTTGTTTATTTCAGCCCTGATTCTAAAGATAATAGGCATTTCATAATTAAGTTTAGACGGTGGTGTATGTGAATGCTTAAAATCATTAAATAAACTCTAGTGAATGTTTTTAAAATTCTCAACTTCAACTGCATAGCAATGAACCAATACGTAAAGCTATTCGAAAGATCAACTTATTTATTAAATTCTATTACAATTGAGACATACACTTTGTGAAAAACCTTGGTATCTATTAGGTAGATATATTTGTTTGTAGATTTTGGCAGCTGTTGTTATGACTTCATTTGGTTTCATGGGTAAATAAATATTACTGCCTTTTACAACTTCAACTTTCAACTCAAGTCTATTTTATTTTAGGACAGACGAACTATGCTGGTAGCAAGGCGGGCGTTGAAGGAATGACTCGGACTGCTTCTATGGAACTTGGAAAATTTAATATCAGGTGAATGTTACTACTATATATATTTATTAAAAAAAACTAAACATATCGTATTTGGGTATGTCCACATAGCTAATTTCTACAACTATCATGTAATAGATATATGCAATAAAAATAACATGATAATAATATGTTGGCGTTGTGTATCAATTTACAAGCTGGTCGAAGATTAGAAAAAAAATTATTGTTACAAGTATAATTTTTTTTCTATTCTCATTGATTCAAGGGTAAATGCCGTACTTCCTGGCATAATAGACTCGCCCATGATAGCCACCGTCCCCGATAAAGTCCGGGAAATCATAATCAACAAGGTTTCTTTGAAAAGACTCGGAAAACCCAGTGGTAAGTACTGCATATTTGATTTCATGGTTTCAATGAATCCGTTTTGTTAATTTTATAAATAAGGTCTATGAGTGATGATAGTTGATGACTTGGAGAAGGGGTGCTTCTAGTATCCCCTGCATCATATGATATCCTAGAACATATGCGAGTCATCCATCGCTGCTAGGCTAAATAGCGGCAATCATGCGTTTTACACTGTATCCATTTCATGAATATTTCTTTAGCACAAATATAATTAGAAATAGCAAAACAGTCGTATCAATCGATTTCTATGAATATTTTTCTTGTGTTTTTAGAAGTAGCAGAAGTCATCGCGTTCTTGTCATCAGATAAGAGCTGTTACGTCACCGGAGCATCAATCGATGTGACTGGAGGATTCTAACTCTGAAGAAGAAACCACAAAATAACTACATTTCCTATCATGCAAGTAAATAAGTACTTTCACTCAATATTTTACTCATAGCCTATTTACCTCTATTGAACTCGCTACTTTCTTGCGGTGATATTTTTAAAGTTGCTATTAAACCAATGTCTCAAATGAATACAGAGACTTCTGAAACATTTCAGATTTATTCTTTTCTACGAGCTTGTATGCTAGCGGAATTACTGAGCTTCCCTTATTTGTTTGGAAATCAGTATTCCCCCTAGTGCTTTTATTCATTTCGTTTGGCAGCTTCTTCAAAGGTTGCTATTATAACGGAGTTATAGATAAACGTTTTTTATTAAAAAAATTATATAGCGTTGAATATCACAACATTTTCATGGTTCTTAAAATCTTATAACATGTTCTCTATATTTATCATTATGTCTTGATGAAACATTAAAGAAATAAGGTCCATGAATTTCGGGTAGTTTGATAAGATCTCCAGCCTCATAATAATGATTTAATAGTCCTAAATGCCTGTTTTTAAAAATTATTTTTGATTAAAAATATTTTATTATGTAGTATTAATGTGCGGTGAAACTGTCCTTCAGATATTTTAAAGTTGTAAGTTTCAAGATACACTATAGAAGTACATATTTTTATAGACACTATACAACTCCTTAAAATATATTATTCTTAATGTACTTAAATTTATATAACAGATGTTATTTTATTTTAAAAATGTTATTTCAACTGATATCACGAAGTGCAAATGTTACATACTTGCTAAAATTACAAATATAAACAGCATTGGGAAGAATTTTCAAATTATATTCAATTAGCTATGCATATTTTTATACGAATTTAGTGAAATTAGGCAACGTTTGTTAATTCAGCCTCTAGCTTGCGTAATAGTACTGTCCGAGAAGTGTACAATAGGTCCCATTGTGCAGCTAATATTTTAAGTAGTTAAACCAGCCTTGCCGAATAGGTGAGTGTAATTTTTTCGATAGCACAACAAACAAGTACACAGTGGGTAAAAGTAAACAATGGACCCACTCTGTGACGTAATATAAATACACGGCCATTTAAAAAAGGTTTAAAACTGTGGTTGTGTTATTTCGTACCACTGTGCTGTTTGTTAATTTTTGGTATACATTTATATATATATATATATATTTTAAGTGTCAGCTGAGAGTATATCCTATTTTTTATATAACTATAATATTGAAGACTGTATGTTTTATAACTTGTTATATATTTTGTACATTTTTTTTACAATCTTTTATTAATAAAGTTTTGCATTTTTTATTGATTGTATGTCAAGCATAGACCTTGGTCTGTAATCATTTTACGCCTCTAAACACACCAAGATTCCTGCAAGAAAGCTGTCCTCTTCCAGACCTGAAACCGACATTTCCTTAACACCCTCATTTGTCTACAGTGCAATATTTTTGACAACATGATTTTGAAATTCATCAATAATTAACAACTCCATTATCAATGAAGATATTTTAAACAGATGACGGCTCTTGGTTATTGCTATGTGAGAAGATATCAATTTTAAATCAATATCTTGGGTGTAAGGCTACACTGCTTATTCTTAATCCAACGCTTTAACTGTCTTTAAAGACTTTAACCAAAAGGAAACCACCACCAGATAAACTTCAACGGTCACCAGAATCTGCGAACACATTTAAAAAAACACAAGCAACTGTTTCTTGGACTTTAAAGCTGAGCGAACCAAGAAATCAACCTCGAAGTGATAGCGAAGGAAAACCCTGCAACCCAAGATGCAAGAACACGGCGAAATTCTTGACAAGGTACACGGCAGTTCTATCTCATCCTCACTGGATATTTTGGGACTTCTTCGTGCAAAGGGGTGTGTGAAATTAATCAAATTAAGAAAAACAAGTACTGCAAGTAAGAAGGGTTGATTACATCCTTTAGAAAATTTTCTAAAGAAGAATATTTGCAGGTGGATCAATACGGAATATAGAATTATAAATAACTCCCTTTGGATTTGTCAGGTAAGTTATTTGTTGATTTATTATTAATTATTAAACCCTTTCGAATGAATTGATTATTGAAAATAATAGACGTTTCATGAAGACTAGATTCTATTTGAAAGAATCCATAACTGCAAATAATATCAGAGCATACGCGTTGATTGAAAAAACTTGATTTTAATTCTTTTAAAATTCGTAGATCAGGTCGTTTTTCTATATATTTATTTATGTACTCATTTAAATGCGCTAATAATATATCATCATAGTAAATAAACGTTAAAAGCATTTGTGATGTCTACCGCTCGTGAGCTTGTGACAATGTAAGCATTATGGCTGCGACCACCAACATGTTCCATAGACAACAAAATTGATTGTAATTCATAGACAAAGTCATTTGTTAGTCTTATATTAATTTACTGCGATTAATAAATTGTTATCACCATTAATGGTGAAGTGAAAAGTGAACATACACGTCAAGCGAAAAGACTTTGTGCGAGTCCTTGCAAAGAGTCTAGGCAAAATGGCAGCTCGTCTTGTGTTATACAGACCATAGACAATAAAATTAATTTTAATTCTTTAGGATTCATAGACAAAGTCATTTGTTAGTCTATTATTAATTTACCAATTGAATCTATTACTGCGATTAATAAATTGTTATCCCCATTAATAGTGCATACACGTCAAACGAAAAGACTTTGTGCGAGTCCTTGCAAAGAGTCTAGGCAAAATGGCAGCTTGCCTCGTGTTATACATACCATAGACAATAAAATTAATTTTAATTATAGAATAATTATGATAATAATTATAATTCATAGACAAAGTCATTTGCTGGTCTTTTATTAGTTTACCAATTCGAATCTATTATTACGAGTAGTTAATCGTTATCTCCATTAATTTGTGCGAGTCCTTGCAAAGAGTCTAGGCAAAATGGCAGCTCGCCTCCTGTTATACGGACCATAGACAACAAAATTGATTTTAATTTTTTAGGATTCATAGACAAAGTCATTTGCTGGTCTATTATAAGTTTACCAATTCGAATATATTACTACGAGCAGTTAATTGTTATCTCCATTAATTTGTGCGAGTCCTTGCAGAGTCTAGGCAAAATGGCAGCACGCCTCGTGTTATACGGACCATAGACAACAAAATGAAGCAAGTAATTTGCTAGTCTATTATTAATTTACCTGTTCGAGTCGATTGCCGCAAGTAATTGGACAAGTGAAAAACACGACAAGTGAAAAAAAGCACGATTTTTATGCCTTCCAAAGGTAATTATCGCTTAGAGACATTTCCACTTTCGTTTTTGCGTCCGTTTTTATGATGGATTCACATTGTGTGACGAAAGTATAATTGCCTCGGTTTAATCTAACGACACATGAAGAAAGTGGCATGAAAACGACACAAACTTTCCACCAAGAAATTCTGCGCGTTTCTATTTAATATAACTGTTAAAATATAAAATTTATGTAGCTGATTATTCTTAGATATTTCAATAAATCCAACATGAAGCATGCGGTTATATTGTATCTACAATATGCTCTAATGCCAGTATATTTTATTATTTTATTAAAATTAAAAATATCCATAATTCCTTACAGAAACTAACTAGGTATTTTTTTTCACACTTGCATATATCGATTCAAATTCTCGCTCAGTTAGTGGTGCAATTGGCTAGGAACATATTTCATATGGATGCTTAGAAATAATACACAGTCTTACTAACAAAAAATTATAATATTACACATATTTTCTCTTCATCGTCATAAGAATTATATTTTTTTTATAACTAGGTTCAAAGTCGAAACGGTATTGGTGCAAAAAAAATATTTTAGGATTATTGAAATCTGTCTCCAGTGGCGTGCGGTGGATCCAAAATCAAGGCAATCGGTTTAGCTAGCTTAAAATAAATATACCCAAAGATAAACGTTATTTATTTTATACGAAAAAAAAAATTGTGTTAAATATATTTGAGAGCAAGTATCAAATAATATTTGAAACTACTATTGACTTTTTTTTGTTGTTTTACAAAAATTATTCCAAGGTCATAAGCAATGCAAACGAATTTGGAAAAATCTGAGCACTTTAAATTTATTTTATATATTACACTCGTATATTGAAAGTCGTCAAATTCAAATTATTTTTACGTAGTTTTCGTTCATTTCGCACATTGTAAAAGCATTTCAATAGAATCTCCAGAAGCTGTCACTTCAAGATGGTGTCGAGTCTTCCGGAAGAAGGTGAGCCGAGCGAGTGTCATGGCGGCACTTCCTGCCGCCATCTTTGCGGCTCACGATATACAACATATACATGTTCTGATCCCTCCTACCGGGTGTTTGTTTAGAAATAGGTCACACTCGTATACGTATACTATATAATATATATTTATTATTTTATATATTATATTATTATTCTTATTCAGTGGCGTGTGGTCCATACAAGCAATAAAACATTACTTGTTTGTGTGATTTATAGGTTCATTTATATTTCGTGACCAAAAGTGCTTGTCTTGATTTTAGTCAATTACGCTATGGAGAAGAAGTAAGGAGATAAGAAAACCACGCGATAGAGACAATCGGTTTGTCTAGTTACATTTCCGGTACGGAAATCACGGAAAACCTTTACTGTAAAAGTATTTTTCTCCCTTCGAAGCCTGAAGGCAGTTTCGTATTATTTAATGCCCAACAAGCGACCGAACTAACCACTGTACTTTCAAAAATCATACTTCATCCATCATTATGAGAGCCATGCATAAAATAAGCTTAGAGAAAGGAATAATTAATCATGTGAGGCCATTAGTTATTGGAATTAATAAATAAAACATTGCGAGTGTATTTACTGACGAAGACAAAGAATTAAAGTATAGATAAAAATATAATATATTTATAATGTTATGCTATGCTTCTTATGTAAAGATCTGACGTACCATTTTGGCATTTTAAAAAAAATAAATCCGACAAAACACTCTATTTTTTTTAAAATAACTATAGCGTAGCGCATATGTGCTGGCATATTTTTTTATATAAAAAAATAGTTTATATATATATATATATATATATATTGTCTGGGCAGTGATGTGTGCGAGCCGTCCCGATAAGGAATCTATTTCTTACAGCCGGGGTTCAACGTCTCCTCTAATTTCCAATTAGCATGCAAACTGCGTGTACAGGTAGACAATGCAGGTAACTCTGCCGCTACTGAGCCGCTCTTGCCCTTCTACTCACCTGTGAACAAGCTCGTACGGACACCTGTAGCACAAAGAGTGCGTGAAAAATAATATAAAAATTCACCACTCAATTCAAACACCTGAAGATGGCCGCAGTGTCCGGACCGAAACGCGAATCGAAACGAAAATCGCAGCATATCGCCCAAAAAATAATAAATAATGTCAGTGCGGTCACACGGGGAGGTTTGCTCATTCACGTAACAATATTACATTTTATATATATATAAAAAAAATATTAGATCTCATGTTTAACCGTGTATTATATGTGATTTCAACGCTCGTCGCTAGTCGCCGGGAACTACCCTGCAAGTTCATAACACAGTTATTCTGAAAGTTGACGGATATACTTTAAAGGTTGAAAGGTCTATTGTATAACCAGTTTGGAATCACCCTGTAGATTCGGTTTTATTGAAAGACTATTCACTGTGATACTATAAACATAGTCCTTGACCATTCTGGGTTTTTAATGTTTTTTTTTTTTTTATACTTTTGTTTATGATACAAATTGTATAGCGATAAATTCATTACTTGGAATATTTTTTTTGCAATTAATACTTTAGGCCAATTAACCAAGAGCACTAATATTTTTTTAAAATGAATGTTGGTTTTTTACAATAGAGTGGATTACCTGGAATATATATATATATATAATGCTTTCTGTACTAATAGACAATAATTGATATATCATCAGCTGATGTCCGATACTTTTTTTCATAATAAACACCTGTTAACAATTTGCCATTCGGTTGATCCAGTTTGTCGGTCGGTCGGTGCATCAGAAAACACTGCAATGACGCCGAATATGGTATACGTGGACCAAATCGAGTAATGACTGCACAGCACTGACACTGTGCTGCAGTTTCGCGAAATATTAAAATAAAAAAAAAAATACACGATCCATCACCGGCGACCCTGAAAGTCCCGCGAATCTATCGTTTTTTTTTTTTTTTTTTTCAGTCCGTCCGATTCCAAAGCGAGCACATCAAAAAAAGTATACGTGCTTAAAATGAAAAAAAAATTATCCGCATTGTGATACGTTCCCACAGGTCCATTCATACCTCCGCCGTGGGATATGCGATGGGGAGGAGGAGGGGGGGGGGGAGGGGGGAGAGGGGGGGGGGGAGGGCATGGCGGCCATCTTTTTTCAGGTCACGCGGGCAAAACAAAAGAGCGGCGAGGTCACGGCGAAAGTGAGAGTGATGAAGCTGAGGCGGCGGCTGCGCCGAGAGACACACGAGTTTATCTATGCCACGAGGTAAACAAATTAATGAACACAGCTTGATAATATACAGGGTGGACGGCTGCAGCTTGAGCGGCTTTATAATATACAGGGTGGACGAATGCGGCAGGCTCTAGTGGCGTGCGGTGATGGCATGCACGTAGAACACGTCGCAGCGTCTTGGCGTATATTTTAGAAGCTCCAAAACGCTGTATAGTATTGATGCAAAAAATTGGTACAGTATATTCTATTCAAAGTATTGTCTAGCCACTACTTTTCCACTGCGATTCCATCCCAAAAGAACTGTTCGTCTTTTGCAGCCAAGAAAGAATCAAGCCAATGTTTGATGCCCTGTTCAGAAGTGAAGCGTATTCCAAAAAAGGGCATTCTGCTTCGATCGAAGCAAGTGGTAGTCGGAAGGGGCAAGGTCTGGGCTGTAAGGCGGGTGAGGCAGAACTTCCCATCCACTGTTTTCCGAATATGTTTTAACGCTTCACAATGAAGTTAAATGCGATGCGATTCAATACTAGTAACGCCATCTCTTAGAAAATTGTTGAAATTAATGCATACTACTAATAGTATAAAATTTAAATTATATTTCATTAAATCAACACACAAAGCAGTTATACAGATAATTGAAGACAAGAAGGTGTGAATCAAGACTAAATGTAGTATTAGAAATTGGAAAAAATCGTTAAAATACTGTATAACTGAAAAACTGCATTTCTCGTTTAAATCGAATATTTAACCAGCTTCAGCATATTTCCATGCGATATAGATATAGATATAACAATGCCCCAAAGCCCCGTTATATATTATACACAAACAATAGTCTTTTCAACTCATAATATCTTAATATTATTAATTGCTTCTCATGATTGAATTGGGTAACTCACCGGGCGCATTGTTTCATTATAATAGTCAAATAATAATCTACTTTTGCGCAACCTCATTTGGGCGGCCATTTTCCCCGTGGGGTCGCCAAAACAAAAGCACATTAACCGGATCGCAATCGCGGAGCAACAAACAAACAAGTCGATTATCATAAGTCAACGCACGAACTAAGTTCATTTGAATACTAAGCAATCGCGCCCCGGGGCACCCTGTACTTCGGGATACATGAGAAACGGAATGGAAAAATCCACGTAAGCCACACCCTGTAAGCCCCACAAGGTGTCCCACAGGATCAGGGGATAACCGCATCCCGCATTTTACTAAGAATCTAGAAATTTTAATTATTTTTGGGACTATATGAATGCCAAGTAGCCAGCACACAAATATTGAAATGATTTCTGCACTTCATCTCTAAATACGTAATACTTTTTTACACACATTTTTCCCTACACACAGCTACCACCTAAGCCACACCTTGTAAGCCCCACATACCGTGAACAGAAAAATTAAAAATTAGCAGAAACTTCCGACATTTTGTGTAAACGCTCGCCTCAAAGAGAAAGCATGCAAATCTTATTTGATAAAACACGATTAGGCTTGTTTACTTGCACATCGCTACCTGATTATGGTAGGAACTGATATATATATTAAAATTTATAATCTGAATGTTGTGTGCACGCGATACTGTGTAGAGTTTTATTCCGCCTCGTGCTTCTGCGGCTTGCACGCTTTTAATTTTTTTTTTGCCTAACTGACTATTCATGATATTTACTATACAGCAAGCGATTTGCGAGAAAAACTGATTTTGGCCTTCTAGCGTTCTGATATACATTTTCAGGTATGCGCGTATGCGTATGAATATTTTTTTAATTTTATTTTGCAGGTTTAACGCGCCTGGCTTCTTTTCTAATTAAATAAAAATGCCGGGGTCCTAAGAAGGCTGCCGAGAGCCATTGTTGTTTTTAGGTTTTTATCCGCGCGCTGCCTGCGTTTCAGCGAGTGTTTGTTGTTTTTTTTTTGTTCCCAGCGTTTCGCAATACCGTGGGAGCACTTTCAAAATATTAGAAAGACAATCCACGCGCCGGCTGCAGGAAGTCCGCGACCTGAACGCCGCTCCGAGATACCTGAAGATACCGATGGTGTTTCCAACCTGCCAGGGCTATGGCGCGCCATGGTGCGCCATGGTGCTCAGGCGCAGCTACACTATTCATGTATTGGTCGGTGTATGACTCCAAGGTACAAGAAGCCCAGGCTGTTCCGACTATAAAGAAAGGCATCTGTATGAGGCGACATGAACCTTTGCACATCTCGTGTATGACTCCAAGGTTCAAGAAGTCCAGGCTACTCCGACTATGAAGAGAGGCAGCTGCATCTGACAACATGAGGCTTTGCTCAACTCGCGTATGTTCGGTGTATGACTCCAAGGTTCAAGAACCCCAGGCTGCTCCGACTATGAATAAAGGCAGCTGCATCAGGCGGCATGAGCCTTTGCACATCTCGTGTATGACTCCAAGGCTCAAGAAGCCTAGGCTGTTCCTACTATGAAGAGAGGCAGCTGCATCATGAGCGGTGGCATGAGCCTTTGGACAACTCGTGTATGACTCCAAGGCTCAAGAGTCCAGGCTGTTCCTACTATAAAGAGAGGTAGCTGCATCATGAGCGGCGGCATGAGCCTTTGCACAACTCGTGTATGACTCCAAGGTTCAAGAACCCCAGGCTGCTCCGACTATGAATAAAGGCAGCTGCATCAGGCGGCATGAGCCATTGCACATCTCGTGTATGACTCCAAGACTCAAGAGTCCAGGCTGTTCCTACTATGAAGAGAGGCAGCTCCATCAGACGGCACGAGCCTTTGCACAATTCGTGTATGACTCCAAGGCTCAAGAGTCCAGGCTGTTCCTACTATGAAGAGAGGCAGCTGCATCATGAGCGGCGTCATTAGCCTTTGGACAACTCGTGTATGACTCCATGGTTCAAGAACCCCAGGCTGTTCTGACTATAAAGAGAGGCAGCTGCATCAGGCAACATGAGGCTTTACACAACTTGTGTATGTTCGGTGTATGACTCCAAGGTTCAAGAACTCCAGGCTGCTCCTACTATGAAGAGAGGCAGCTGCATCAGGTAGCATGAGGCTTTTCACAACTCATGTATTACTCCAAGGTTCAAGAAGCCCAGGCTGTTCCGACTATGAAGAGAGGCAGCATGAGGCTTTGCACAACTCGTGTATTACTTCAAGGTTCAAGAAGCCCAGGCGATAGCAGCAAAATCAAAATACAAGCCGCTCCTGAAAACTATATGATTATTACAAAGACAATTGTACTTGTTGCGTGTTGATAGTTCTGCTTCGAAGGCTTGCATCATGCCAAGCCTTATCTGGAGGCTCCAACCAGCATTCGAATCCGTAACCATCAGCCAAGCAGGCTATATAAGCGAACACACCATATCTTTTATAATTAATTAAAATCTCACTAATAAAACTTCATGTTTTGTTTTTGATCTCTCTTGATATCACTTGTGGTGATATTTTTTTATAGTTCTTTAGGCTAATTTGTATTCTGTGAATAAACTGCTTGCCTAAATTTTAGACTCAACGCACGTTACTGCTGTATATACAGGATGTTGTCAAGGCACTGTAGAAGTAGAACCTGGCATTTTTATTACTACACACTAAATATATATTCCTAAAATCCACTGAATCCATGGTTATCACATATTATATACAGTGTACCAGTAAACAAGTTTGTATAGACATATATCTGCACATTACCTGCTATGTATATTTATATAATATTTTTTTGTGAATTAACTTCGTAAAGATGTTACGAACTATTGTTTGAATTAAATTAATTATACATTATCAAGCTATACGATTCTCATACGACACGATTATAGAAGAATAGATGCAAAAATGCGGTTGATGCAAAAATGCGGTTTTGTAGCAAGACCTTTATACCGAAGCGGGTAAAATTGCCAGTAATTAATTATAATTGCTCAAATACACTCTGAGCTGGACCAGGAAGTAGATATATATATATATATAAAAGGTGGGCTGCACTTTTCAGTTTTCCCACGCTGTCAGTCCGCATGGAAAGATCTTCTTCTGTAATGACCGTTAGAAAAAAACGTATAAACGAGATCGGGCAGACTGAAATGAGAGACGGTCGTGATGGCCGAGGGGTTCGACTCAACCTTCGGAGTATGAGGTCGCCGGTTCTCGTACCGACGGACACAATTGCTATAATAATAATGCAATTTATCAATTCGTTCTAGATACTAATGCCGAGCATTAATTCAAGCACTATGAAAAAAAAAAAAAAAAAAAAAAAAAAAAACGACCGCAGAGCTCTGACGCCTAAGTGTTATATGTATGTATTATATAAAATTAAGTATAAATGTATACATTTTTTTTTTTAGATATTTAAATTATTTTAAACTAAGTAAAAAAAGGAAAAAATTATATTTTTTTTATACTTAATTTTTTATCTTCTAGGAATAATTTGTTTACACTTCGGATTTCTTATCACTCAAATTTTTAATATTTATTATTATGAAATACATGCTTTTGTGCGTTGTTTTTTTTTATTATTGATTATGTTTATTGTACTAATTCAGTGGCGTGCGGTACATACAAGCATAAAAGCGTCGCTTGTCTCAAAATATTATAAAAAAATACGAATTTAAACGATTTTATAGACATTTACGCTAAAATGATATTCAATACAAACAATGTGTTATTTTTTTATGACATTAATTGTATTAGTACTATAGTATATGTAAAATATGAAATCTATGTTTTATAGCAGAATTATATTTATATCAAATACCGATTAAGTTAAAAATTAAATATGCATGGTTAAATGTAATAGACGAGCAGTATAATCGAGCGTTTCGCAGATGTAGGTGTGTTGCATCTTCAAGCCGGCTCGCGAGCGCCTGCGAGATGGCAGCGACCGGTGGCTGGTTTCGCAAGCCCGCTGACCCGCACTGTGCGCGGCTCGGTGGTCACGATTCGAGATCTGGTCGGTCCAGTTTAAGACCGGAGCTCAATCGGCGCTAGGGCTGGGCAAATAACACATGCGGTTCGGATAATCGATTTTGCGCGATAATCGACTCCGACTCGACTCTACATATATAAATATAACATATATTATATATATGCACAAAATCGGCGTCGGAATCGATTGTTCGGTTAATCGAACATAAAAACAAGAATGCCTTAATTCATACAAATGCATACAAATATAAAAATACTCGACAAAAAAAAAAACAGGTCAATTCAAGTTAGTTGAGTTTATTGAGTGGGTCAAAAGATTTTGCTCTGCGCTGAATTCGGATAATCGAAAAATGAATTTAAAATTCAGTTCGGATAATCGATTGGTCCCATCGTCGATCGGTATGCAAGGTGGGGTTTTATTTATATAGATCTGCAATCATACCAAAACGGAATTATAATTTGTTTATGCAGATGGCCTTGGGACAGAGCCCCTTAAGATCTTCGCGTTCAGCGAATCGCGTTATACAAGGCTCAGGCATTCAAAGACAAACTTTGAATGCGAGTTTATTGCAGGCCGGGCAGTTTAATCCGCGTCTTGAAAAATGAATCCCAAACTCATGTAATTGGACTCTCATGCATATAAAATAATATGTATACTTAATTTTTACAGTATTGCTTGTTGATTCGTTAGGTTTTTTTTTTAAATCTTCTCTTGGGTGTTGGGTTCAAAGTGTTCAGCGTTTCAGTTGATACCATCACTTTTGAAGCATCTTATATAAAGCGTCTCGCGTCTCACGTAATATACAGGAGAGTGCTTTGGACTATAAAGGGACCGACGCGAAACACCACAAAGTATAGACGCACGTCGGTAAATCGAAAATAAATTTATTCTATATATTATATAAGACGTTACGCTTCAGTTGCATGCGCTTTTACATAAAAGTCGCCCGCATCAGCTGATTGGTCATAAACGGTCCCCTCAGAGTTGAGGTTATGGCGAAAAACTTATTAATTCTATGACATGCAATGTATTACAGAACGTCCCCCATGAGATGCTTCGCGTTCTACGCTAAGAGGTCAAAACACTAGGGAACATAATACATAACATATAATACAGTTTATATAAATATATTACTATATATTGGGTGTTGAGCTGCTTTAAAAATAAATTAATTTAGGCGCTGTGCTTTTTTTTTTCTATGGAAACAATCAATGAGTTTTCGAATAATTATGTTTGCAAAGTTTCCCCTTGAACGTTTGGTTTTAATTAAAATATATTTTGGAAACTTGGCTGAGAGGCTCCTGAAACCGAAGGGAAACATCATATATTTAAGAAAATCTTTTCAGGCACCCGTGAATATTTAACCGGGTGCGACTTCGCCCCTGCTGTATAAAGCATGGATCCAAATTCATTCACGCGCCGCAATCTACCGACGGCAATTCACCGGTAAAATATAATACATCCTCGGCTACTTTTTACGTGATTCTGAAGTACGACGTCCAATGCCTATTTTACCATGATTTTTTCCTGAAAAATCAGCTGGAGTAGGCTGTATTTTGTATTTCTGAAAATATGCTTGAAATACTATAAATCACGGCTTTATATCATCGTCATAAGTTTTTTTTTCTTTGCTCATACTGGTTCTCTCATGGTACTTTGAGTATTCTCCCATAAAGACACATTTTAAACGCCTCTTTTTTTACTTGCAGATTTTTTTTTTCTTATATATGTTATTAATTGACGGTGAATTTTGGTGCGTGATTTGTGTAATACGTTCGCTTTGAATTCCTTCTGAGATCTCGCGGGACGCCGTGACTTTCGCAGCCCCTGTATAATTCCCACGTATATGTACATGCACTCATACACACACACATATATATACATATATATATACAAAGAGTTTCACAAAATTTAGACAGCGATCTTACGATAAGTATTCTTTGCGACAATGGACGATTAAAACAAGCGGCCATCCTTAATTCTTAGCATTGAATAAAGAGCGTCATTACTCACTTGCGTCCCTTGACTCTTAACGAGTAGGGAGATTAAATATACTACCCTTTCGGATTAAAGAAGTCATAAAATCTTTATATTACAGTAGATAAAACTAAACGGAGCATAAGACTATCCAAAACGAGATAGCCATTTGCGACCCCTCCCCTTCCTGAAATAACACGAAGCGTTTCAGGAGTTTTTATGTGGCATGTTTAACAACAGTTCGATAACTGTATTTTTGGAACCCAAAAGAATGTGTGCAGAACGGTGTCGAAATTGCGTGGAAAAGCGTAAAGATAAAAAAGTTAAAAAAACGTACAACTCTTATATTGTGAGATCCTGAATTTTTGCATGAAATAAAATCTATTTCCTATTTTTGTCATTGATAATATTTCGTTTAAAAATACTCAATAAATAGTAATTACCAAAATAAAATACCCAAACGCTTTGATTTCAGTAAAATAATACGAAATAAACAAACTCACTTATAAAACTTCAGAGAGCTTAAATTTTAATTAATAATAACACTCATTCATTCCCGTTTAAAATGCTATAATTAATTGCGTCTTAAATTAAACCAAGGCACCCCGAAATTTTCAGGAATGAATGAAACATCTCGTTTCACACTTAAGCCTTCACCGAGGGGCTCTCAATGAAAGCCTGAAAGCAAAGGGTCGCCAAACTTTGACTTACAATTTCAGGCTTTGAGAGACATTTGTATTCCTTAAACGTTATAATATTGATGGGGTTATTCTTGGCGGTTGTTTGGAAAAGATCATGGAAAAGGAGTGGGGCTTGGATGCTGTCATAATAATCAAACGTTTAGTAATAAAAATCATTTCAATCTTTGTTGGTGCAATAAAACTTTGAGATTCAAGACCAAAATTTAAGCTTTCGTTTTACCATGGATTCTTCATTTAGGTTATCGATTCACTAGAACCTCAAAAAATATAGTGGAAGTCGGGAGTGCATCTGAATTGATTAGACTGGTCCAGGATAGATATATTTTTTCAGTAAGATGATCACCAACGTAAAGATTTTCAAGGTCACTAACAAAAATAAATAATAGGTTTTATTTTTTTGATAGTTTGGGATTGAAACAATCAAAATCGCAACTCAACACAAAAGCTATTCTGTTTCTGAGCCGGATTATGTTTTCGCCTGAAAGTTCGCCACTTGTGATGGAAAGATAAACGCAAACAATAAGCCGTGTCTCTGAATTCGCATTAGGGGAATGTCTCGCGGTAGCTCGGCTGTAACAATATCAAGTATTGTCTATGGGAACAATGGCGATGGCTCGCCGATACACCTCCCATTCGAACAATCTAATTATCTATGATGAACAGTTATTTTTTTTTGTGCAATCTTAATTTATGTGATTGAACGGGCAACGCGTGGTTTCTGAAAATCAAAATGCAGATTTGCTGAAACCCCATTAATTTGATAAAATACCTGGAATCGTACAAAGTTATTTGATAGCGTTTGTATTATGTACAAACAAAACAGGTATTTTACCTTTGACGTAAAGAGGAATACCGTGAAATTATTTTGTAAAACCACGTTTTTTTTCAAAGGATTTTACTAACTGGAATTACTGTGCTCTTGTGTGTTAAAATTTGAGCACTGAAGCTATATTTAAAGATTTTCTTCAAACCTTTGAAGAAGGCCCGAAGCGTCGGAAATTTTGACTGAAAATGTAGCATAATATAAACAAACACAGAATTTCTAATAACAACTCCCAAAACCTTTTATTTAATTGTTTGTTTAATTTTTTTTGAAATCTTTACATGAGAGAAGATGTGAAAATCACTTCGCAAGCAATGTTTTGACAAGATACCACAAAATTTTAATTGCAACATAAAATATAAATTTACAAGGGGTGGAAAGAAACACCCCATTTTACTGAGTGCTCTTTTCAATGATTCATTTAAATAAAAATAAAACCCAAAGAAACTGCACTTCGCAGATTCTGCTTGTAATATGAAAAAGAAAAAAACCTGCAAAATATTGGAATCCTGCAGAATACGCCACGGAGCGGTTTATTTACAAAAAAAATAAATAAATAAAACTATGAATGAATTAAAAAATATTTTTAGAATTATGCAGTTTAACTCTCAGTTAACTCTATTTTATATAACTATCAAATACCTGTCTAGAGATAATCGCAATGTTACTTTTATTAGATATATATGTACATATTTTTTAATATCACATCATCGTCATGAAATAATCACAATTCAATTTATGCAAGGCATTACAAGTTTTACTAGACTTATAAAATTTTCAGCGTGCATTATTTGGGTTTGTATTATATAATTTTTCAGGCAAGAAAATTTCGGTAGTTTATATATAGGTACTAGACAGATCGTTACACTGTCAATAATTTACATTTACTGTACATCGTATTTAATATCAAATCATCATCATGAAGTTATCGCAATTCAATTTATGCCATGCAATATAACTTTTACTAGACTTATACAATTTTCAGCGTGCGTTATTTGGGCTTGTATTATATAATATTTCAGGCAGCAGAATTTCGGTAGTTTATATCTAGGTACTAGACATATCGTTACACTGTCAATAATTAACTTTTATTGTATATTTTATTTAATATCACGTCATCGTCGTGAAATAATCGCAATTCAATTTATACAAGGCAATATAACTTTTACTAGACTTATAAAGTTTTCAGCGTGCATTATTTGGGTTTGTATTATATAATTTACACTCAATATTAACTTTAACTGTACATCATATTTAATATCAAATCATCGTCATGAAATAATCGCAATTAAATGTATGCTAGGCTTACTATATATATAGTAAACTACACTAATAAACAATTGGAATATAATTTTTACTGGATTTATAAAGTTTTCAGCGTGCAATATTTGGGCTTGTATAATTTTTCAGGCAGCAGAATTTAGGTTCTAAGCAGATCGTTACACTGTCAATAAATAACTTTTATTGTAAATTTTATTTAATATCACGTCATCGTTTAAGCTAGGCTCACTTTATATATACATATAGTAAACTACAGTAATAAACAATTTTTACTAGACTTATACAATTTTCAGCGTGCATGATTTGGGTTTGTGATATTTTTCAGGCAGCAGAATTTCGGTAGTTCATATATAGGTACTAAGCGTATCGTTACACTGTCAATAATTAACATTTACTGTTCATAGTATTTGATATCAAATCATCATCATGAAGAAATCGCAATCCAATTTATACAAAGCAATATAACTTTTACTAGACTTATAAAATTTTCATCATGCATTATTTGGGTTTGTATTATACAATTTTTCAGGCAGCAGAATTTCTATCGTTTATATCTAGGTATTAGACAGATCGTTACACTGTCAATAATTAACATTTACTGCACATCGTATTTAATATCACGTCATCGTCAAGCTAGGCTCACTTTATATATATATAGTAAACTACAGTAATAAACAATTTTTACTAGACTTATAAAATTTTCAGCGTGCATGATTTGGGTTTGTGATATTTTTCAGGCAGCAGAATTTCGGTAGTTTATATATAGGTACTAAGCGGATCGTTACACTGTCAATAATTAACATTTACTGTACATCGTATTTAATATCACGTCATCGTTTAAGCTAGGCTCACTATATATATATATATATATATATATATATATATATATATATATAGTAAACTACAGTAATAAATAATTTTTAATAGACTTATAAAATTTTCAGCATGCATGATTTGGGTTTGTGATATTTTTCAGGCAGCAGAATTTCGGTACTGAGCGGATTGTTACTATGGTTAATAATTAATCGCAATGTGAGTTTTGCCGGCAGAGAGCAGGCAAGCGAATCCCACGAAAACAGCCTTAATTGATACTGTGTCATCAAAGCTGCAGGAACCCCCCCCACGCGGGGCCGCACTAAGTCAAGCCCCGGTTACCACCGAGCCACAGTCAGTCCCAGCTCCGCGCCGCCAGCGCACGGTCCCAGCTCGCATCCCGCCCGAGGCACGCAGCACAGCCGCACAGCCGCCCAGCCGCCCGCCCCCGCCCACGGCCGCCCGCCCTCCGCGCCACCCTCCCCCGAGGAAGCCGCCCCCGCCGTCCCCGCCGGTGGAGTGCCCCCGGCGTCCCGTCTCGAGAAAGTCGCGGGTGCCGTTGAAGGTTGAAAAACAAAAGTGGTTTATCGAGTTATCGGCGGCGGATTTCGCGGCTCTCCGTCCAGCAGACTCTCCACGACCGAAATGATGCGCGGAAACACAGCCGCTCTCGCCGGTGAGTGATTTTACAGTTTGCTTTACCGTACACTTATTCCCGATCGTTATTTCTCACTAATAAAATTTAAAAAAAATCAAATACAGTGAGTGGTTTTACAGTACACTATATAAATTGATCTCACTTCGTCTATAATATGTTTTCAAATACGCTTGAGTGATTTTATAGTTTGCTTTACCGTACACTTATTCCCGATCGTTATTTCTCACTAGTACAAATTTCAAACAAAAATCAAATACAGTGAGTGGTTTTACAGTACACTGTATAAATTCATCTCACTAATATAAATTGATCTCACTTCGTCTATAATATGTTTTCAAATACGCTCTTGTCATCGGTGAGTGTTTTTATAGTTTGCTTTACCGTACACCTATTCCCGATCGTTATTTCTCACTAATACAAATTTCAAACAAAAATCAAATACCGTGAGTGATTTTACAGTACACTGTATAAATTCATCTCACTAATATAAATTGATCTCACTTCGTCTCTATGTTTTCAAATACGCTCTTGTCGCCGGTTTCTTTTACCGTACATTTATTCCTCACTAATACAAATTTCAAACAAAAATCAAATACAGTGAGTGGTTTTACAGTACACTGTATAAATTCATCTCACTAATATAAATTGATCTCACTTCGTCTATATGCTTTCAAATAGGCTCTTGTCGCCGGTGAGTGTTTTTACAGTTTGCTTTACCGTACACTTATTCCCGATCGTTATTTCTCACTAATAAAATTTAAAAAAAAATCAAATACAGTAAGTGGTTTTACAGTATACTATATAAATTCATCTCACTTCGTCTATAATATGTTTTCAAATACGATCTAGTTGCCGTTGAGTGATTTTATAGTTTGCTTTACCGCACACTTATTCTTAATCGTTATCTCTCACTAATACAAATTTCAAACAAAAATAAAATACAGTGAATGGTTTTACAGTACACTGTATAAATTCATCTCACTAATATAAATTGATCTCACTTCGTCTATAATATGTTTTCAAATACGCTCTTGTCGTCAGTGAGTGATTTTATAGTTTCCTTTACCGTATATGTATTCCTCACTAATACAAATTTCAAACAAAAATCCAATACAGTGAGTGGTTTTACAGTACACGCATTCAATAATTTCTCACTAGTATAAATTGATCTCACTTCGTCTATAATGTGATTTTTTAAACGCTGTTATCGCCAGCAAGTGATTATGAAGTACACATATTCACCAATAGTTATTTCTCATTAATATTTATTGATCTCACTTTGTCTATAATATATTATCAAATACGCTGTTATCGTCAGCGAGTGATAATGAATTAGACACATTTATTATCATTTTTAACAAAAATAAATTTATTTCACTTCGTCTATAATATGATTTTACAATGCACACATTCATCGATAGTTATTTCTCATTTATTTGCTGACCTCACTTCGTCTATAACACGTTTTTATAAACGTTCTTGTCGCCGGTGAGTGATTTAACAGTTTACTTTACAGTAAACTTATTAACCGATAGTTATCTTTCACTAATGTGTATTGATCTAGTTTCGTCTATAATATATTTTATATCCGCTCTTGTCACCGGTGAATGATTATAGTTATATCTCACTGAAATGTATTGATATCCCTTCGTCTATATTATGTTTTTATATACGCTCTTGTCATCGATGAGTGATTTTACGTACTCGGTTAACAGTTATTTATTGATCTCACTTCGTCTATATAATATATTTAGTATTGTTCCCACGTTTTATGTTAGCTAACAGGTTGGCTCTCTGCTTGAAGATAACTTATATTTAATGATCTATTCTACATTAAATATTTTGGAAAAGAATATACGTTTTTGTTGTTTTATTTACAAAATAGTTTTTTAGTGAAATTTACGAAATAATCTTGCTAAGACAAAGAATTGAAAATGTTTACATAAATTTAGTAAATAAGTAATTTTTAATTTATTCTAGATTAAATAATGTAAATATTTGAATAATAAACCGATATTACGAACAATTTAAATAAAGTTAGGACCAAAGATAAACACTGCTTTTAATTACTAAATTTCATTATTGTTTTAAGAAAAGTAGTTGATTTGATTCGAGGCTTGAACAAAGTATTTTGTGAAAACTGCACTCTTTGATAACTTTGAAAAATCAACATAGTCTATTGAAATTACAGTGAATTTATACGTGTTTTTTAATTTATGCACTTTTCAAAGAGAGTTTATAATAATAAAAAAATAATTATGTTTAATTAACAAACAGGCTTTGAATAAAACGTCTCACGAAAAACCTTATTTTTTTCATTGTTTGATTGTATTCAAATTTTTAATGAACACTTTTTTTTCTTCTGTGGTAATTGTTTACATTATTTCAAATAGAATTAAATGAATATTAAATGTATATACATAAATAAACCATTTTTTTAAATTAATATTTCCAAAATATTTGAATTGAAAAAATATTTTATGTGTTGATATTAATGTGGATGTTAAGATTAAATATAATTATTTTTATCATTATATTGCGATTTAATAAAATATATGTTAACTTTATTTATAATATTTTGATATTATTGATTAGATAATAATAAATAAAAAATTATTTGATATTTAATAATAATGACTAATAATTTATATTGGGAATAATTGAAAGCCATAGCATTTAAGAATTCTTTTGCACTAATTATTTATAATATATGATGTCATCTATCAAGTATTGCCAGTACAAAAAATAGTTCTAGGTTATTGCAAATAGATGTGACAACTTATTTAGCGCAGTGCAACACTGACAACTTTTTTTTGTTTATTTAAATAAAATCTAGTCAGTACAGGTATTTAAGTTTAATATATTCTAGAGAGCAACAAAAAAAAACGTGAATAATGTTTTAACGTCAATTGAATAAAGTGAATGAATTTTTGTTGCAATTTTTAGTCTGCGTTTTATTTTAATAAATTTAAATTCGTTAATCTTTAAAAATATATAGTAAATATGTACTAACAAGCGTTTTCTTCACAATCGTAAGATCCTAAAATAATGATAGCGTTTTGTCTCAGTGTGATCATAGCTTGTCAGCTCATATTTAAAATTCAATTTATTAATCAAATTAATAAATAAATAAAATATTATTTATTTTCAAGTACACATAAAATCATGAAAAAGATGATGCAATATTAATAGGATATGAGGGAGACTAGTTTAAGAAAAAATATATAATTTTTATAAGAGTCTTTGAACGTGTCTGTAATCACCTAGTCATTTGGCTTATCACATTAGGTTTTTAATTATAAATTTATTGATTTAGTGACTTTTTTTTGTATTACGTTAGTATCAATTATTATGAATTTAGTATGGTTTAAGCATTTATATAAATGTATTTATAATTACACACAATAAAAATTTTATAAACTGATTGATAAAAAAAATCAATAAAATTCACAAAATAAATAAAAACATAATTATAAACAATCATTCAGTTAATTCAAATTGATCTTGCAAATATATACAACTTTTTCCGCCTATTAATAGAAAGCACTTTATTGTTTTTAATTAGAAACTTAATTTTTTATATTGAAATAATAAATCGTAACGTTTGCACGAGTACATCCGGAAAAGTCCAGTAAATTTTTAATTAATATTTTAACATCCGGAAATACCTTAGCTTTTTATATAAATATGCATATAATTATAAAACATAGAATGCAGCACAAATGCAGTGAATCCAAAGTAAATATTCCTTTCGCCTGATTTGCATACGTTAACCTTTTACTAGACATATTTTATAAAATTTTACCCAAAAACGACCGCATCGACAAATCGCATACCTGTATGATTTATTTAATATTAATTATTAATTATAATTAATTAATTTTAAAACTGACTCCACGAGCTAGAGAAATAAATACAAATAAACAAAATGGACAGTAGCATAATTGTTTGTTCTCAGAGTGTTGGAATGCAAGTAAATGTGGATAAAGCTGCCTACACACATTGTGACACAAACGACAAAGAAACCATGTGATAATTACCGTTTTATTTTCGTAATATTCCAGGACGTGTAGGCAGCTTATTTAAAATTATAAAAAAATGCAAGTGTGTAGTTTGTAAGGTCGTTTTATTTTTGCACCCAAAATATTGTTCATAAATGTTAAAATCACATTTAATTGATATTCAAATATATATTATTATTTTTTATTAAATTTGAAATAAATATTTTTTATTATGTCATATATTTTATATAATTTTTTTTAGCGGTTTTATCTATTGTGTCCACATTTTTTTTAACCGTCATCGATTCAATTGATATATATTTACCTAAGTTTAGTATGTTCTATAAAAAACCCTAATTAGCATGCTATGTTTAGTTTGAAAAGAAGATATGTAATAAAATCATATACGAATAGCCAAACGGTTAGAGCATTACGAACATTTTTTATAATACTTGGGAGCACGCCCATAACATTTTTTTAAGTATAAATATGTGTGAGTGAATATATATTTAAATAATACAATACTTTTGAGTCAATAATATATATATATATATATTTATATTTAAAATATTATTGATTTATTTTAGGTAAATTCAAAGTGTTGTTATTGATTGATTTTCAATTATACAGAATTTAATTTTTTTTTTATAAAAACGCTATTTTCTAATAGATTTTTACGTGTAGTTTCTGATAGACTGGTCGATCGACTAAAAGCTATGAAAATTTTATAGAATTTTTTTTTTAATAATTTTTTAGTTTTTATTTAATACAAAAACAGTCGAGACTGAATTTTTTTTTTACTCTGTTTTAAATAATAATCAATATTCTTGACGTGGTGCGATCACCTTGAGAGGAACATATTTGGACGTACGTGAGGTAATCAACATTGCGAATATCTTCCCAGAAGTGCTAATACGTTTGGTAATACAAAAGCCATGCGTTTCGACACTCACGGTGGTGAAACGATTCATTCCGAGTATCAAATATAATTAAATATTAGCACTCGGTAAAAATAATTCCGACACGCTCCGTCAACTGTCGGACCAAATCTGACGAGAGATGGCCAACCGGTTATTTGAGAAACCGGGTCAGATGAAAACGCCGATTAAACCGTCGCTAAATAGCTTTTAATTGCAATGTTTATACGTTGTTTCAAAATTCGTGGCATTCATCGGGGAGAATCATTTATATATTTCTTTAAAGTGATGCACTCGAAAAATATATATATTGTTAGCAAATGGTGTCTATATAGTGCTTAAAATAAATGCCATGTACCGTTTAATAGGAATGAGCAACACTGTTTTTTTTATTAAAGCGTTTATGACAAGCGACAAAAATTACCTTTCATGCAGAGAAAGTATAATTTTAAGTCTCTTCGCGTAATTATCTCACCTGTGTAATTTTTTTACGTGTTTTATGGTGTTCACTTTCCGACAAAAAGACGAAAAAACTTGTAAAAAAAAATACACGACACTTGTAGAATTCATACTCGCATCTCAGCACTTTCCATGGGTGTAATTTTGAGTCCCATGACTCAAATATGCACCCCCATAGGAGCAGGCGGTATCGATAATTATCAAGCAAAATCGTTTAGTCGCTTGGGTGCAAGGATCACAAGTAGTCGCAGTTGGAAAAAAAAGCATTTTCAAGGAAACGCTGCTACACGTCATTATTGTATATGCTTTTATTTATATATAAACGGTTACGTGTGTTTTTAAAGTACAGAGAATCGTATAGAGAAAGTACAAGTCGAGATTAGCGATCTGAGAGATTTTTTCTGCCCACACGTGTTGGAGTAATTCATGCCTGGAAAAAGGCGTGCGCTTTATATAACACATTACGTGAATCATTCATAGAATGCTATAATTTTTATTTATTCCATCATTAATCGGTCGTTGCTCTCAAACGTGTTGCTCAATGTAAACTTAAAAACACGCTTGCCTGTCTAAATTAAGTACCTGGGAAGATCTTCCAATTAATATTCGATGCCTCGTAAACGTGGAGACGTCTGCATAGTGATAAAAGCGAAACAGTTTTTCGTGAAACGACGAGATAAATTTTCATAATTATTATGACACTGATGAGGTGAGGCTTCTATATATTTTTAATATGCTTCTTCTCACTGTGATCATCTCACTTATCATATATCTATGTTCATAGTTTTCTTATAATATATAAGACTGGGTTAGATTACCGGGTTAGGTTATGCGGCTCAGTAGTTCAATTGGATAGAGTACTAGTCGAATTGTATATATTCTCTTCGTTTTCTATGTAAATTGACTGCTTAAATTATTTTATACGCAAAAAACCTGCATAACACGCAAGAACTGAGTATTCATTACTATAAGACTTAATTAAATTAAAGCTGTTTTATTTATTTAAGTGAAGCAGTTTCGTTTTAAAGCTTCGTATGAAACATTCATTAACTGTTTCAGTTTGCTTAACCCATCACTAATTTGCAAAATTATAGAGAATTATTATATAAATAATATTCAGTTTTTTGAGCAGAATTATTTAACTTTGGTATGAATATTTACATATTTATTATGAATTTATATTTTATCTATTTCTTTTATATTATTATAGTTTTTTCAAAATATAGCTTTTATATATATTTTTGAAAAAAAGCAGTGCTCGGTTTACTCACATTTTATTAAATAATTTAAAAATATAAATGAGGCTTAACACTAAAAAAAATACTATTAATACTATTGCTTACTTGCCAACCATGGAGCTAAGGGGGTTAAAAATCTATGGGTTAAATCTATAGGTTTTTGAGTTTTTTACAATATTATTTTAGAAAAGTGTGTTTATAAACTCTTCGTCATCGGACAATCTGAGTTTTTATTTTTCAGAATAAAATAAATGGGATGTTCGCTAAAAATTCTCAAGTTATATTTTTGTAAATTGTCTAACGCCTCTCCGATTCGGTGATGACTTAAAACCGGCCATGAATATTCATAAACTATAATAATTAAAATAAATGCTAATTTAACGAACCTTAAAAGTTAATCCGATGAATCATTAAGATTGCATGTCTGCCAGATGTACCTATAATTATAATTATATGTTTTATAAGTCCGCATTCTTTAATTTGTGAATATAAATACTACAAGACTTCATATGTGAATCGATTATTTAAATACAAAATATCCTTAATATATTTTTTTATAATATTTATTAATTTTTTGTTATTTATAAATATGCAAATCTTGTTTAAGACATCACCGAATCAATGAGACGCCTTATATATATATATATATATATACTAAAAATGACTTATTCGATAAAAGCAAACCTTTGTTCTTTTTAAACGTGTTTTTCGAGCAGAATACATCCAATCTCAAATAATCTGAGAGCTTATATACATAACCTATAAAAAAGAGTTGAAGCATTCATAGGACATGTTGACAACGATTAAAAAAAATACACGTGGAGAAATTTGTGTATACTTGCCATCATTAATATTTTTATTAATAATAATATTTTTAAAGACAATTTTTGATCGTATAGTTATAAAATTTATTTATAAATTTACGTGTTCATTATAAAAAAATACGTTTTGTATCAATGGATATTAAAATATGTATTTTCACAATTTTTTGAATATAATAATTTTATGAAACCTTATTTAAAAAAGCGTGATTTTTAGTCGCGGTTTTATTTCGCCATATACTGAAACATTAAATTCAGGAATTTTCATGAATAAATCGTAGATTTTTTCAGGTTAGCGGATTCATCCTCAATCAAGGTCACGGCAAGAGGTAGATTGAATAAAGTTGGATTTTTATTTCCATCGTGACCTTAACTTGCGGATAGCGATATTGAAAAAATCGAAACCGTGTAATTCCCATCGGCTTAATTGTCGATGCATATCACAAGAGGAAGCGAAAAAAAACCCAATCGATTATTCGAAACAAACATCGAGTAACTCGACTCCGTTCTCGTCGGTCGATCAACCGAAAAAAAGTTGCGTGCCGACAGTATTTTTATTTTTAAATGCTAATTATTCAGGTTTAAGTAAGCTCGTTTTTTTGCTTCGGACGAGTCGAGAAGTTCCGCCATTTTGAACCTGAAATGTTTAATAATCACAACAACAAAAAAAAAAACGCGAATTTTGATATATTTTAAGACAAGCAATATTTTGTTTCAAAACCGTGCAAAAGGTTCTGAAAAATTACCTGTTGAAAATGAAGCCTAACCTAACCCAAATACGTCAGAATGCTGAATAACGCATAATAATGTTGCACTTACAAGTTTCCGCTGTAGGAAATACGAAATGAATAATAAAATAATGTTCTCTCTTTTTATAGCAAAAAACGCTAGCGTGCACGACGATGACGCAGTAAAAATTAAAATACGAAAGCCGGAAATCGGCAATTTCGCTTAAAATAACAGCTGATTGATTTTATCACTATCCGTTTAATATCGAGCCAATAAATGCACTTGCCACGGTATATATTATTATTGTAGTGTTTTAAAATCAAGAGCCACATTGTTGGATCCGCCTGAAAGGCAATAACGTCGACGACCAGTCACGGTTTCTTTGGGTATCTTCATATGGAGTGTCACAAATTAAACCGGCTGTCGTGCACAAGGAAAGGCAGTGCCAATTAAAATATATTTTATGCACATATTCAGTAGGTCGAGTTGCAGCACAAAAAATAAAATAAAAAACCGACTCATGGCGGTTGGCTTCGTGCGACCGGGCAGGGGAGACCGACAGGTTGTACAGTTTGACACTTTTCTTTGTCAAGGTTGGCAGACGGGGCCGCCTGTCGATGCCCATTATCAAGGCCGGCCGAAACCGACCGACGACATACGATTATTCACATTCAACGCGTTGCAGCTCGTCTCACTTAAAAAATATTGCACTGAATAGTAACAGTTGCGTTCTTGGAGGATTGCGTTGCATTTTGGGAAAATTTACGACGTTTCGGTTTCGGTGCTACTGGGTCATGCAATCACTGTCAAACGCATACTACTACTAATACTTTCAAGCAGCTCAATACTCAAGAAACTAAATCATCAAATTTCGTATGCATATATTATCAAAATATAAAAAATATATAATGATAAAAGTAACGTTGTATTTCGTCTTCACGTTGAGTTTATTTAAATTACTTGCATTACTAGTTTCAATCCGATACACCGGTTCATCATCAGATGCTTAGCTGAACTACTAAACTCAGTTAAATCATTATAATAACGGATCTTCACAAATGCCCTGTTCCTCAACAAGATTAAAAAAATATATTTATACCACGTTTCGGTCCCCGTGATGGGACCAACTTCAGACCAACCTAATCGTGTCTTCGCTAGTACTTTTACGTACACATTTTTTTCTATACAACACTACCACCCAAGCCACATCTTGTATAGTAACCCCCGCACCCTGAATATGAATATTTTATTTTGCTTTACGACGTTTCGGTGTCCGCGCCGCGCTCAACTTCGGGGAGGAGCGAAAACGCTATTATTCAAATTCAACTCGGCTCGCGTGTGAACATCGGATGGAGATAATGCATGGCCGGCATCGTGGCAAATATCCGAGTATGGCCGCCGGAGGCATGGCCGCTGCGGGGGGGGGGGGGGGTGAGGGGGGGGGGGGGCATGGGGGGTCATGGGGGGGGGGACAATGCCCCCCTCACCCCCCTGGCCCCCCCCATAGTTACCTCACCCGGCGGGGCCGCGGCGACTCTCTCCGCGCTTTCTCCGGCCGCGGCGGCTTTCCAGGGGCTTCCGCTGCGTGCACCAGTGGCGTGCCGTGATACCGAAATCAAGGCAAGCCCAACAAAACAGCGAAAACGAAATGATCATCGAAATAATGGTTCGTCAGCAGAGAGTCGGTTGACAACTGCAGTGTCAACATTGACAGCATAGTAGTGACGAGAGTTAGTATAAAAAAAATCATAATCTATGGAGTTGAAGCTTGGACACTCAAGACAGCTACTTGAGGCTGTATAGGAGAATCTATAAAACACCATGGGTTGACCGCAGATGAGAGATTCTTGCACAGAATGCCCAAAGAAAGTAAAAGAGCGGAACGTCTCATATTTATAGCATACTGAGTATAGCATCCTACAGCTGATTGTTCAAGGAAAAAAGTGGGATTGGAAGGAGGAAGCAGACTGGCCCAGGATAGAAGTATGTTCGATGAAATGGTCACCAACCTCCTATGAGGAGAGGCATCAGAAGAAGAAGATACAGTAGACATCATGAAAACGCTACCACATGTCTTTATGTTCAATTTTATTGGTGACCGGTTTCGCCAATAAAACGAAGTCGATATGTTTTTAGCTTACTTCGTTGAATGGTGTCAAAAATCATACAAAACATTTTATTTGAAATATTAAAGTTATCTTTGATAAATTATAAAATAATCATTAAAATGGTAATTTTCAAATGTGTGCACTATTGCCTTTTGATTTTTTATTTGTGTGTGGAAACAAGTGTAAAGATGCCCTTGAAAGGCGAAAGCGCTCACGGCCCAAAATGGTCGTAGTATTGTTGTTTGATTATTGATTTATACAAATTTAAAGTATGTTGGGAATTCGCGAATAAACTTTGATAAAAAAATACGAGTTAAAAAAAATATATATATATTTTAATACTTTAAGTCAGTTTTTGTTTTTTTTTTTAATAATCATGAATTCATACCCAGGTGGGAATTTTTTTGTTTGCCATTAAGTTGTAAGGGATGAAAATACTTTTGATAATTTTATCTCTCTGGGTAGCGTTTAATTTTACAGTAATGCCAAAGGCGTAATAAGTTTTGAAATTACAGAGTTTTATTGTTTATATATTATTTGTTTATTTACTTGAACTTGACTGAAAACATATTATTTTTATTCAGTTTCGTTTGCGGTGTGTTCACATGATAAATACTGTACTTGTCATTTTCGCATTCGGGACACGTCGCAAGTAGCTTCGTCGTGGATTCTCGTCACACCCTTCCACAATAGGAGAGGAGTGCTACAAAGATGGCTGCACAATCATCGGAGAATTCAAAAGCAAACCTTTAAAATCATATTTCGCATTGTTTGCTAGTGTGCTCTCTGGCTGCACGTTTTTAGAGTGCTTGGTATAAACGCGCGGAACGACAAACCACCGCTGTCTAAAATATTATATAAATATCTTAAATATTCACGATAAAAATAATCGTCAATCTGGTCGCCGGTCGGCAACAAAATAAACACGTGTTTCGAGACATTTATCCGAACCTTCGTAATCCCCTATATGGACTTGAAGGATCCGTGAAAATAGTTTTTCAGTATTATTTTTTATTTTCATTCAATGCATTGAGTGTTTGTTTTAACAGTGACATCACTGCTTCTTTGTAAGTTGGAACACGGTGGTATGCAGCTGTTACTGCTATTGTATAACAGTTAGTGCGCCTTATAAAATAACAATGAAAACGAACTCCTATTGAATCTACAATGAGCCTAACTGAGATTGCTTCAGTTACAGTAGTAATTTTAAAAATGTTTTTTAATAAAAATGTATGCATTAGTAGAAGCAGTACAAAAGCTACACAGTTGTATTTTTATGAAATTATACTTGCAAGCATTTTATGGGGGTCACTGAAAAATGGGCCCTGAAAAATCGGCAAATATTAATCATTTTATCAATGTACACCACAAAAGTCAATAGTAGAAGCTTGGTTTTAATAAAAATTTAATATAAATATTATGTCTATCATTTGTGGCATTGTGTTTTATCGTGTCTTTCAATCAATTACGATGCAGTCAATTTCGATAGTCAAGTATCGGATAAAAATAACTGTTGTCTATTTTTATAGTTTTCTATTTTAACGATTAGTTTAAACCCTGTTTGCATCAGGTAACCAAGTGTGTATCGTTTTGATATATTTATGCCAGGCCAGCTGGTCTGTGGACTTCCGACTTCTGCCTTTCCCAATCTCGACTCATTGACTTTCACGTCTGCATGCTTGCTTGCTACTTGCTACTTGCTCGTAAAACAAATATTATATTACCGGCAAAGATCATATATTCAATAGCTCTGCATTACTTCTAATACCAGTCGTGGCGACAATACGATACAATAAATTATTTATTTTTATATAATAATAAAAAAATGTAACTGGAGACGTACCGCGTAATTGGCTTTTGCTCTGTGACAGAAATGATTTTTTGCGATTCGGCATGCAACGCATGGGATTCGGTACAATTACGCGGTTTCAGGTGTCGCCGTAAATTTGAATTAAATATTGCTTTTGTTTAATACACAATGCCTCGATTCGCCGTTTAATAATCTAAACCAACAAAATACACCCCGGCGTTTCATAAATTGCTTTTGATTTACCACAAATATTAATTATTCCGCCCTGTACTAATTATTCCAAGAGAGAATTAATTCCGCGATCCTGTCCAATTTGCAATAATACCACCTCCACGCACGTATATTGCTTTTATTAAATCTGACTGTGTGTTGTATATTAAATTTTATTTTAAATGAATTATCTTGCCTCGTCTTTACTGTATTAAAAATACGAAATATCAAGTATTTGAACACTGATTTTGACTCATTTGAGGCATTTTCGTTTTGGTTCAGAAGTACGAATGTAAAACATAATTTCTATGAATTTTTACTCAAAATAATCAACACACAATCTGAAATCATATTAGTCCTCTAGGCGTTCGAATTTGTTGATATTGAGTATTACGAATTAAACCAGAGTAAAATTAAATTAATTTTATGTTTTTTTTTTGTGTATCAGGGGTGCTTTTGGTGCTGGTGGCGGCGTGCTCCGGGGCCCCCAATGAGGACCCCTGCGCCATCAAGTCTCGGGTTTCCGCCGATGACAAGCACTGCGACAAGTACTGGGAGTGCGACAATGGCCAGCAAGTGGAGTACGACTGCCCCAACGGGCTGGTCTTCGCTGGCAAGCACCGAGGAGTCACCGAGGGGTGTGACTACCCCTGGAGGTCCAACTACTGCGAGTACCCCAAGACGCAAACAAGTAAGCTGAATTTTTATACCTACAGCCTTATAACGCTGCGTTTTTACTGCAAATACCCTTAAATGCGATGAAGTGAGCCAATTGACTTACTCGACAAGTTTTACGCGGCTAATAATTTTAATCGGGGCGTGACTACCCCTGGAGGTCCAACTACTGCGAGTACCCCTAGACGCAAACAAGTAAGCCGACTTTTTGTACCTACAGCCTTACAACGCTGCGTTTTTACTGCAAACACCCTTAAATGCGATGAAGTGAGCCAATTGACTTACTCGACAAGTTTTACGCGGCTAATAATTTTAATCGAGGTGTGACTACCCCTGGAGGTCCAAATACTGCGAGTACCCTTAGTCGCAAAAAAGTAAGCCGACTTTTTGTACCTACAGCCTTACAACGCTGCGTTTTTACTGCAAACACCCTTAAATGCGATGAAGTGAGCCAATTGACTTACTCAACAAGTTTTACGCGGCTAATAATTTTAATCGGGGTTTGACTACCCCTGGAGGTCCAACTACTGCGAGTACCCCTAGACGCAAAAAAGTAAGCCGACTTTTTATGCCTACACCCTTACAAAGCTGCGTTTTACCGCAAACACCCTTAAATGCAATGAAGTGAGCCAATTAGCTTACTCAACAAGTTTTACGCAGCTCAAATGTTTAAGTTAGAAATAAATAATTCATTAAGTCGCAAGTGAGTCAAATGTCCAACAAATCAATTAGCACATAAATAAATATATATAACGATAATATTATAGAATGTATAATAACTAATATATATACGTTTATTATTTTGACTATTTAGTAAATGCGTCACACATATGAAACGACAAAAAAAAATGTTTTTATAGTACTACTTAAAAAATATAAAAATACAAGGAACGTTAGGAAGTTTGCAATAGAATTCTACCCTTCTATTGTATATAAACTAAAATTACTTTTTTGGGTATTTTCTGTGGTTATTGTCTACCTAAAACATATTTTTATATAAAAAAAAGTATATAATTTTATAGAGTACTATTAATGCATCAAATGTGTGTAAAGTATAAATGGAAAATTCTTGTATGGGATTAAGAACATCCTATCTTTTTGTACGTTTCAATTTATTTAATGGAAATGACAAAAGTAATAATTTTAATGTTCTGGACGAATACAATGACACTCATTTATAAAAAGGTACGTTTACACCTGAAAGATTCTTGTAGCAAACAATAAGTTTACATCTGAAAGACTTATATAAGAAGTGATAAGCTTACATTTATTTTTCACAATTTCAGCCACTTTTCAGGATTCTTTAGTACAAGTATATAAAAAAGTATTTTTCAAAAAAATTTTAAAACCTAAATAAATATTAAATTATTTAATACGCTTCTTTACAGCAAATATCGGCGCATTACTATCACGACCGTGTGACATTTGTATTTAACAAATTGCGTGCAAAAAAGTTTGCAACTTGCTTGGACCAGTTTTTAAAAGTTCTTTTTATATTGTATCGCTCTTGATTAAATAGCTTTGTAAATGTGTTAAAGTTTTCTTTGCTATGTTGATTTTTCAGTAATTAGATCATTTATACTTTCCAGCGTCGATAAAAATGAACGAAAATATAATTTAAAATCAATTTCGCTTCAATGCATAGTATATGTGCCCATAATTATGAAAGTGGTCTAAGTCAAATCAACCTTTAAATTTGATATTTATATATATTTTTTCTTGTTCAAAATGATTAATGAAATATAAGAGAACATAAATTTATTTAAATTTTTTTAAACGTTAATATTAAATATTTTTAAATAAGAAATATATGACTTAGACCACTTTCATAATTATAGGCGCATATAATCTCTCTGCATAGTAGAATTTGTACTATTCATAGAAAATAAACCATTAGATACACACAGGCCTCTATGTAATGCAATTCCATGAGTTTCAAAGCTGTGTACAGAGACCAGTTGTGTAAATAGTTGATATCTCTGTATGGATTAAACATATCCCGCGCTGTGTATTCGCAACAGTTAAATGTCAAAACATCGTAAGCGGCATTTCATGAGTTGGCATTTCCACTGCAAGCAATTTAATCAACGTGTTTATATATAACCCTTGGCGGGTAAGTGCTTGTGAACCGCGTCGAAATAGGGTTAAGAACGACTTTACTTAATTGAGTACAAGTATATTTTATTAATTATATCGATTCATTAAAAAAACATTTGTAAAATTTTCAATCATACAAATTTCATGTTTTTTTGTTTTGCACGATATGTATCAAGAAACCACGTATATCTGTTTTCATTATATATTTATTTATATTATATATTCAACCCTTTCATTGATAACCATAAATTCGAATTTAAATATAATATAGCAAGAAAGCTAAGTAATTTTTCAGAATAAAAACTATCGACCGACTTTGAGGCACTTTTCCTGGCGGGGGTACAAAAACGACCTCGATAAGCTCTTAACATCAAATTGCTCTTTGCGAGGGGTTGTGCTGAAATTCGGCTTAAGAGGGTTGACTTCAGATGTACGTAATTTTTTTTTTTTGCATAAGAAAACAACAATTTAAAAAAAAAACATTGCGTCTTTGCCTTTTACTGATAATAGTAAAATATGCACTACCTAATAATTCAAAAAAATCTGTTAAAATATTAGATTAAAGTATCATCAAATTTTTTATCATTTTATAATGAAGACTAAAAACTGTTTTATATTTACGTAATACGCATTATTATAAATAAATATTTGTTGGTCAAAAAAATATACCACGATGGTTGAGATCCGCGGCCTTAATATAATATTAAATATACAAAGTTTTGTTGACTTCTATGCTGAGATGTATGGGATTTTTTTAGTAGTTGTATAAATTACAAAATTTAAATTTAAATTGTGATTTTTTAATGCTAAGTAAAATATAAAGCTCGTGTAAAAAATCGATTCACACTCAAAATTTTGGTATTTTAATAGCAGTAATGTTATATTGAGACTTGGGGATAAATAAAAAATATATATCTACTAGGAATAAATATTTTTTTCTTTTGAATGAAATCATTGTGATGTTCTGAACGAATACACATATTTTTGCACAGAATCTCTTCTAAGCCTTACGCCTTTGGTTCATCTCCAGTATAGTCCACCAGGCACGTCCTGACCCCAAGAATGTTTGTTTTGTCAGACACTCTGCCTCTACTCTACCTGCTGGATTTTCAAAAGCAACCCCCAGCTGTTTGTAGAAGCAGATATATTGCGGTCTGTCGCACCGGAAACAGAGACGTATATAATATTCAATATAATTTAATAACTCACGAGCCACCCGAGTATAAAGAATACAACCGCAAGTGATTAAATGTATCAAAAAATATTTCTGTAATAAACTCAGTATGCGCAGAAATAATCTTCTATATCTACTATAATAATAGCCATTGTGTGTTTATTTGTATGTTTGTATGTATGTTTCATTTTTCCGTTCTGTATAGAATATCTTAAAAGATACAACGCTGATTTTTTGCACATAAGTTAAGTAAATTTTTCCGCAGCTATGTGCCGTAATTTCAAGACGATAGGATAATATTTTCATTCATAAACTTTAAAATATGCTTTAGCTAAACTTTAATTATATAATTCACTTCTTCGCCGCGAGATGTCGTTAACCGCGAGAATTTAGACGCATCGTTCATCAAATTCGTCATTTTGTGACGGGCTACATTACTAGTATATATATAAAACACAAACTCAAAAACTCAAACAAAAAAATCTGGCTGCGCTAAGCCTTAGAACCATCAAACCGATGTGCCCAAAACCGGTTTCATTTGAAAGCCAATCACACTGAGGTGGTTTTAGGCCACTTAAATTAAACAGTTAATAATCAAATTTGGTTTATTAATAAAGAAGACTTTGGATATTTCTCATACAAAAGTTGCAACATTTTGGGTTCGCGAATACATTTAAAAAAAGAACTGTCATGTTCGCGGATAATGCAGGCTGCCAACAAAAAAAACACTAATCTTGATGTTTGCAAATATTAGTATGAAGTTGTATAATGCAGGCTGCCACAACAACAAAAAAAAAAACAACACATAACTATCATTCATCTTCGACCAGATCTAATCTAGAGATTACAGTTTCCAATGCGTCCGGCTTTTGCCATAACTATCAACAAGGCTCATGGCCAATCGCTAAGTGTTGCTGGTTTGAACTTAGTAAATTCCTGTTTTTCGCAACATTCCTGTTATTTTGCTTGCTCCAGAGCTGAAACGCCGAAAAAACTCAATATATCTGCTAGCATTAAAATAAAAAAGTTAATAAATAAACAAAATTTCCTTTTTTTTTTTTTTTCGAACAATTAAAAAATGTATTTTATTTCTTTATTTAGTAGCACGCGCTGGTTATCCGCTAGTATATTATATGCTTTGAAGTGTGTGCAAATAATATAATATAAAATTTGATAACGAGCCGTTTCACTCGCCCCCGCTCTCCCCCCGGGCTCTCCGCGTGTAATGTGGGTATTGTTGTCCTTTTCCGGGGCCGAGGGCTCCCCCGGGAGCGGCGAGGCCTTCATCCCGAGGATTCGAATCCTGAAAATTCACCCCCGCAAAAAATTGCTACAATCTCGCGAATAAGAGCGTCGAATTTAACTTCATGAAAAAAAATTATCCGAATTTTTTTTTTTTTTGAACTTTGTATGAATATTTGTGTTTGCCTTGAAAGCAAATTGTGAGTTTAAAAAAATAAAGGCATTATTAAATTTTATATTCTGTGAAATTGAAAACATGGAAAACATATTTTAATTTTCTTCATATACTTAAAAAATATATTTATTTTGAATGAACGTATGAACGTATTTTCCTTGTAGACAAGCACAAGTGTATAAAAAATAATAACATATTCAATAAATCAATGCTCATATATTTATACTAAAAACCATTAAAAATTCTAATATACGTAGTTTTATAGAAGAATACAAAAACACCATGGGAAAATAATGAAAACTATTGACAATGGTATAAGAGCATAAGGTTATTGATTAATTGTATTATTCTAGTTTAAAATCTGTAAAAAAAATGCATTTTACATTTTATTCTACGTAACAAGTTAGACATTGAATTTATTGAATATTGTTTGCAGTTTCTTATTTTCATTGAAAATAATCATTCAGATTTTCTAAATTTAGATGTTTTCTACTCGTCGTATAAATTATATAAAATTACTACGTATTAATAAAATAAAGATATTTTCTACGTCAATAAATTTAACACAAAAAAACTAAGGCTTATCTTGTTTAATAAATATAACTATACAATATTAATTTACAATAGTTCATAATAATTATATTAACTATATTACAGTAATTTTAGATTGCTTATATAAAAATAGCTTCAAACATACATCTATTAATAAAAGCTAATGTAAAAATTAATTAAATGTCAAATATCATTTATGTCAGAATTGATCGTAACATTGATGTATTAATTTATTAGAGTATACGCGACCAAGTATCGATTATACACTACTGGAGATATGGCGTAGGTTAAGATAGCGAGCTTAGAGCACATCTAGTTGCATTTATAATTTATGGAGCAGCGGCAGCCATGACTGTGTAAGCTATTGAATTACCAGCGGTTCTCAAACTTTAAACACTTTTTAAAATATATATATATATATATATATATATATAATATTGCTTATTGGACTACTAGTTTTTATTACTAAAAGTGATTTTTATATTTATTTCATTGATATATATTTTATTTAATAACTGTGCCTTTTTCTTTCGACTCTTACCGAAATGAACAATTATGAAACTTACGGTTTTTTTTCGTGCATTATACAGCATTTTTATAAAAATCCTTCTTCTATGCGTACCACGGTTTGAAAAGCAGCCACAAACTTTCAGCTGAAGTCTCGTGATTGGTTAGTTTTCATGCAAAGCTTTCATTAAGTTTTCACGATGCTGCGGCACGTGTACTCATACAGATAATGAACCACGGCTGCCCTGCTTGATAGAGCCTCCGTGTGCCCAATAAGTAATGAAGATGACTTCTTGCCGTAGGAACTACCCTTCAGACAAACAAAGACTTCGCTGAATTTATTTCAGCATCCCTTAAACATAATACTCACTACGCACATACAATGCCAAAAATACGAGTTTTGCTAACTCCCTCGGATGGAATCTTATAACAGAGTGAAGTTTTTGCAAAAAAAAGGCCAATGGTATTCAGAAATAATTAATGTAGCCGATGAGTTCAAAACTTTTTTTATACAATGCAAAAAATAATTTTGTAATGTAGCTGCGTTAAATTTTCTTCATCGAGGCATTTCCAGCTAGACTAAAATTGAATTTTCTGTTAGTATATTAATTAAATATATATTTCAGTGTAAATATAATACCGTAGTTTTTTTTTTTTTATTAAAACGAAAATTGCTCGCAGAAGCTTCCCTCTGACATTAAAACTTCTTATATATATTTCGCTGAAGGTGCACTCGGGGGGGGGAGAGCGCGGTGCAGCCAGCTATTGCGGAAGCTAATGGAGAGGGGAGGCTGGGGTCGGGGGGCGCCCGCCACCTGGGGAAATCTAATTCTCGGTGCCGTGGAAGCGAGCGCACCTCTCCGAGCGCGCCGCACTTGCCTTAATGCACTCAACCGTGCTAGGAGTGTTTACGACGTCTTGTACTCTCACAAATTTATTATTCACAGCTTGCTATTAAATGAAATAATATTATATTTATTATTTTTTTATATTAACACACTAAAGGCGGGGCGGGTACTAGTACCCGTTTCGCGGACTGCTGTCCAAAAGCGGGGCGCGTATTAATACATTTTTGAATGTGTTTATTCTAAAAGCGGCAGAAGGTCATTTTACTCTTTAGGTTTACAGCTCGTAGTGTTTGTTTAGGACTCGTCAACGTTACTTCTACCAATACTGAACAAAGTGACAATGAAGATGTGGAGTGGTCAGAGAATTATTGAAAAATTTTTAGGACAAAGTGGTGTTGTTGTGATGCCAAGTAATCAAGTGTGTATAAAGTGGTTCAACTTTTTATAGGAAACTATTTATTTGACTACATGCAAATCAAAGAGTGTATAGACTTGATTTCACACGTGCAATTTTACGCGAATTTTGCCACATCAGTTTAGTCAATTTGGTTACCCGCTTAAAATATAAATATAATATAAGCTATTGTGTAACAATAGCATTCAATTTATTAACAAAAATCTCATAATTCAATATTCAAATTCAATTTCATAGTCAAATAATTTTATTCTCTGACCATTCCACTTCTTCACTGTCACTTTGTTCAGAATCACTGGACAGTATTGGTAAAACTCTACGTCTTATTGGATGAAACAATTCTTCATTACTTTCACTATCACTACCAGAAGCTTATTATTATAATTAAAAAATAATTTAAAAAGATGTTCAATCGTCAAAAGTCGAGTAAAAACTGAATTATTTTTTTAAAATATATATTCAACATTCCTTACTCTTAAATAATGGATTTTTATATAAAAAATTGTATAAGATTAGAGTTTGCTTAGTACATTTAAATTATGAGTGATCGGCATGAAAACAATAACAATACGAAATGTATAGTTTATTATCTTTATTATATAAACAAATGTCAATGAAGTAAGGTTGACGAGTCTAAATAAACATTACGAGCTGTAAACCTAAAGAGTAAAATTACCTTCTGCCGCTTTTAGAGTAAACACATTCAAAAAGGTACTAAATACCCGCCCTGCTTTTAGACAGCAGTCCGCCAAACGGGTACTAGTACCCGCCCCGCCTTTAGTGTGTTAAAATTGTTAAAACGATTCATCATTTGTAGCTTGAAATTAAACCTGCCAGTTTCGCCAATATCCACGGTTAGTATCGTCAGGCGGCGAAGTCAAACAAGCACTTTGCTGTTTAAATCCAACATGTTATTTTATGTGATTTAAACTTTATTTACTTTAAAACCGTATAAAATAGTTTGATGCGATGTCCCCAAGAAAGAATTTCTTGCATGCTATGAATTATGCGTCAGTTACATTGTTATGTCTCACAAGTGAAGCAGATGAGCTTTAATAATGCACAGTGCATGCAAGTAACCGCATATTGTGCATGCAATATTCACGGACAAGCAGTGCATGGGAAAACTTATATGACTTGCAATTAAAAATGTGACTCTTTTATGTGAATATTTTGTAAAATGTTGCACACCGCCATTTGTAAATTAAAATAAAATATGCAAAGTTTTAATTAAAAATTATAAAATATGCACAATGATGAACGTTTATATGAAGTACTGTTCAATATTATATGCCGGAGCAAACTTTGATTTGATTCTGCGGCCACTGTGTATTATATATTCTAATTTATAACCTGTTTGCATTATTCTCAGGTTTCACAGAGCTTGATTCGATCGTGTTTAACCAACGATTCGTGTTGATATTCAAAGCGGTAATATATGATATATCTACATAATATCTATTCGTGAATTTATGGATGAACTATTTCGTAATATCATATATCGATCGCTACAGTGAATTATATAATTGATATATTATAAGACCTTATAGAAATCTTAAATTTGAGTTCAGAAAATCAAACACAGTTCTGTTTTTTTATACTCGTATCGATATTGACAAAATCGAAGCGTATGTGGTTCATTAACATCAGTTTAGGATAACCCTGTAGAACGGAGGTCAAAACTTAATTAATCAACAACCTTCCAAGCCAAGAAACATAAATCGCTGCAGAATTAGCATAAATGCAGTCTTGGGTGTTTTTTTTCAAGCTTTCTGACGTCAATCCGCAATAATATTGATTAAAACTGCATCCGGGTTTATACAGGGTGAGCTCAAATGCAAATGCAAATGTATTTCATAGAGCCTGCAGGGAAGTGCTGAATGCATTAGCTTTAATGAGGGATGGTTTCCAAAACTTGTAATCCAATATAAGTAGGGTTCATAAGTTTGCAAATCGTCATCGTTTTATGTATGCATATATGAAAGTTGCATTACGTGCTTAACAAATCACTGTCATAAAAAAATAATAATAACTGTGTTTTTATATATTTTAACACGTGTTTTAACCCTTCGATTGTTTCCTGTAAAACTACCCTTAACTTTTACATTCGATGTAGCGGCCATGGGGAAGTTTCACTGTTGCGAAACTTCCAAGAGCCTTCCAATATTGGTTTATGAAAAGTACAACATTTGAACTGATCCTTGGGATTGTTTGGCTAAGTACAATATTTACGGGCAACATCACAAAACAATATAACTTATGATTTACGCAAACAATTAAAATTTTAAACACTTAAAGACATCTGCAATATTTGTACGCAGCCTCTTATTTTTTTTGGATTTTTTTTATACCTGCATGAAAACACGTATTTACAAAATGATGTTATGAGAGTACGTCGTGCTTTTGGGGTTGAGGTTTCATTGATTTTGTACGGGAGCAATGTCACCCTTGAGGTCTTCGCCCTTTCAGCTATGGCGTCTGTGTGAACAAGCGAAATTCCATTAAAATGCATAAACCACGTCGCTGTAAACTTCCGAGTCGATCCCTCCCCAACTCCATACTAAAACGAGCTTTACCGACACTCTGAAAAAAGCTCCTCTACTCTACGTGGATACACGGTTTTGAATTTTTTTATTTATTATTTATACGTATGAATGGCGGTGTTGTTTGCTCGTTAGCTCGCTGACGCCAGATGATGTTTTTTTTTATTTATTTGCAGATCCTCCGATAGGCACCGAGCACTGCGACTGGCTGTATGGCATCTTCGGGCACGAGACGTCGTGCACGCGCTACTGGACGTGCTGGAACGGCACAGCCACCGAGCAACTATGCATCGGGGGTCTGCTCTACAACGAGAACGCCCACAGCTGCGACTGGCCCGAGAACGTGGAAGGATGCCAAAAACACCGTAAGCAACGTTCTTCCTCTCATCTGAAGATCTCAACATACTTCGCTGCAGACGAACCCTCGGTCTGTACAGCCCAGGAAGTAAAAACTGAGTACGTCACGTTTCAAGGAAGACGATGTCGTGCTACAAGTAAAACCGCTACTGGCAGTATTATCCAACACAGTGGTCGTGGATGGGATCCCACGACTCATATTGGACCTTCGTGTTCACTTTCATAGGGTTTACTGTCTCCCTTGGAAGGGTCTGTCTGTCCTCGGTCGCCACGAAAGTTTCCACGTTCCTAAGCCGTACAGGTGTCCTTATCTTCTCGGAATATTTGTCAAATCAATTTGTTTTATTACGCCCATTGGCGCAACCAATTATTAGCCCCTGTAAATGATTAGCACGATCGTAATGGTTCGTCTTCTTATGTCACATGTTCCAAAAAGGTACGTCGGTATAGTTTTACAATGCTGAAAGTCTCGTTTCTCGAGCATTTGGCACAAACTTCTACGCTTCAGAGCTTCGATTCGTCACAAAGTACATTATGAAATCTACGAAATGTCATAATGCACCACGCATCATGCTTAAATGGGATCCACTCTCGTAGATTCCCATTTACAGTTCATGGACCCCCAATTTTATTTTTCGCTGTCATCGACCACTTGCAGGGCGAAATCACTTTGGGAACATCTGGTGTAAACCCTGATAGAACCCCTCGCACCCTAGAACCCAGTCATGATGCACCCACACCTTCATCTCCCAGGCCTCATATGACTAGGAAACCTCCAGCCTAACTTAGAGACTACGTGGAATAACATAGGTTATGTTTTAGGGGTTGTGCAAAGCGAAATATTCACGAGTACCCTTTTTCAGCCCTGTGCAACGAAGACCCCAATGGAAACGTCCCCCTCGGCAAGTCCTGCAACAGGTACTGGCAGTGCCAGGGAGGATACCCTCGTCTCCAGCGGTGCCCTGCTATGCTGGTGTTCGACAGGTCAGTTGGATATAACGTTTTTAAATAACCTGAAGATGATCCCAGCACCGGGAACGAAACGACGAAATACTCAAAACGCAACGCAGCACTATATCACTATTCAAAATAAAATACACTGAATTGCACTCAATTATTAAAAAAAAAAACCATGGCATATCAAACCGGTGTCTTTCATAAATTATATACAAAACCGGTTTCTTGGGTATGCAGCCTCGTCATTTTTTTCCGTCCCAAGTTTAGACACCGGTTTTATTCAGGGAAGATAAACTTTTTACCTGAAAATTTCCACAAATCACTTTTGATAAAAAAACAATACTTTATCAGTTTCAATTCATTTTCTATTTAAAAAAATGTAATATTACTATATTGAAAAGAGTCGCGCGGGTCTATTTGCCTTTCGTAAGTTTTTCGTCAGAGAAAAACTCAAGCGAGAAAATCCTGAAAGAAATTGGATAAATCTCATGACGACCGATTTCTCAAACGTCCCTTTCAACCCTCGTTCAATACATCGGAAACTTAATCATCCAACCCTTATGTACCCCAAGCACCCCGCTGGTTCGAACAAACGTCCCTCAGGAGACACCCCCGTGGTCCAGTGGCAGTGGCCAAAGGTCCAGAGTTCAAATCCAGCTAGAGCAAACAGCTTAATATCAGTTGATTTCGATTATTGGGTGATGAGCTGCTTCAAGCTTTCTGTCTCCATACTGGAATCATCTTCAACCCTGAAAATAGTCCTGAAACGTCGTAGTAGTGAAAACATGAAACAGCTCAACACCCAAGAATCCAAAACTCATAATAATGGCTGCCAAAACCTACGACATACATAGTTAGGTATACGTGATTAAAAGCCTTTAAATAAATGTTTTTAGTCTTAAAAACTAATATACTTGTTGTATAACACGCTTAAGGGTCTAGGTCCCATAATCGAGTTTTTTTGGTCATTTTCTAGTCCATTTTGCGAAAAATCGACTGCACCAATCAAAAATATTTAAATGCAAAAATTTTGATGCATCTCTTCTTCCGAACACAATATATTTTTATTTCTTATAAGTTTACCATTAATATGATAAATATGTGTTTTTCCGATTGAAGTGTAGGAATTTGGAGATTCGTCGGGTACATTTTCCAAGAATCCTAAACATTTAAAAGTCTTTTTTTCAATTGGAATAAAAAGATTAAATATAAACCGTGTGCGTCTTATTAATTTCAAAATTAAAAAAAAAAAAATCTTTGACAAACTTTGGTTTTGAAAAGTCGCCATTTTATCCAATTTTTCAACGTCTTCAAGATTTTATTTCACCCTGAAAATGGACGTTTATTAAATAATAAAAAATATGTAAATATAATTTATAGTTTTTTCAATACTCTGTAAAATATTATAGTGTTTCGATATAGAAGAATAAATTAAATTTCACGATTTCGGCTGTGGTGTCCGGTTGGACACCAGAGGCAATCAAATGGCTGGGAGCAACTGCCTTAAGCAATAAAGCATTGTTTGATCTAAAATATACTTGAGGTGTTTTTGTACTAATATATGAGGCAAAGGATTTGCTCTAAAAATATTTAATATAATGCCAGTGATATTTGCAATAAAATGATTCGTTTTCATTGTATATTAGACTCAATTATATTTAGGGAATAAATTGCTTGAATCACCGCGTCGATAATACACTACTAGAGTACAATCTAGGCATTTTTTTTTATTTTTTCGATTGAAAACCGTCAGGTAATCATGGGGAAGATTCCCCATAAAGATGGGAACAAATTTTAAACTGCATTCCTGTAAAGTGGAAGAGGCAGTATATCACAGGTTACATATATATATATATATTTTTTTTTTTTTTCGATTGAAGCATGTAAGCCGCCTGCACACACAGCAGTGGCTGCGCTGTTGCGTAGCTTGTTAAGGGTGCTATTGCTGTTGTGGGTTTCGGTGCTGAGTTTGCTTGCTTGCTAGCTAGCCTAACCTAACCTAACCCCCCACTCCGCCGTTGTCCTTGTCTGGAGAGAACGTCCGGTCAAGGCCCCCCTATCGACCCTCGCGCTACGTGCCGCCGCTGGCGTTTCGCTTGGATATTCCGAAAACGCGGAGTGCCATACTACTCGATCGGATTGTATAAATTAATGCACTACCTGCTGTTGATCTCGTGTGGGATTTCTAGGGGATATCTCCAAAATCGACGCATCGCTTGCCGTCGTGGATTTGGATTTATTTAGGTCAGAGAGGCAAGGGAAAATGATAAGAAACCTCTGCTATTATTATCTGAACACAGAAAGTGTAAAACAGAGGTTCCCAAACTTTTTGTCCCGTCGACCCCTTGTTGAGTTTTCCTGTCTTTCGTAGACCCCCTGCATTTATATCTAGATTTTACTGTATACCTTTATAAAAAAATACACACAAAATGCTATTTTTTTAACAGGAGGGATGGGTCTGATGCTTTGATAGCAAGTTTTTAATGTTTGGCTTCGAGTAAGTCAGGTTTAACTTTAATCTCCTCGCTCAGTGATTTTCAATATATTTCTTTTTTTGTAAGAAGAATGGCAACTGGACTGAAACCCCTTTCCACCTTTCCACAAAAACCTTCTTGCGATAGTCCATAATGCAGGATAAATAGCAGGTATGTCTCTCTGAAGCCAAAATTGCTGATATCCTTTTATAAACTGCACCTTCAGTTCTTCATTAGCGCTTATTTCAATCAGTTCTTCTTGTAGTATTACTTCCAATTCTTCAATGTCACCGTATGGATTGATAATCCACTGTGGTATTTTGGTGATGACCTGCTTAAATGGGATCCACCTATTTACAGTTCATGGACCCCCAATTTAATTTTTCGCTGTCATCGACCCCTGGGGGTCGATATTGACCACTTTGAGAACCTATGGTGTATAATAACCCAGAGATCCATTCAACGTCTAATAAAAGAAGAATAATAAAAAAACTGCCTTCTTATTAAGCAAGGTAGAAATTCATAATAATGCTTTTTTTTTCTGTATCAACTAGTTAAGTCGGTTTCAGTGAATTGTTTTGTTTTGGATTATACATTCAACGTTTGACCTTCCGTGAGGTCATCCCCACCACAAACGCCCCCACAGCCTCCACCTGCGAGCGAATTGCAACATAATTCAAATTTCATGCATAGCGTATGCATAAAACAACGAGTGTTCATAATTTGTGACTGCGGATAATGCAATACAGCCTCGTGCTCCGGTGGCAAGCACACTGGCTTGCCACTTGCAATTCTGTACTTTTTTAAACCTTATATAAACCCCTAAAAATCTTTAAATATATTTTAACATAAATTTTTTTGTTTTCCTGCTTCGTTTAATATATTGTGTGTATATAGCTCTCAAGCTAATAATTCAAATTCTAGCATACAGGCTCGATGGTACACAGAGCTTTTACGACCCTAAGTGGTTTGTAATATTAGGAAGGGTTCTTAGGGCACCCCTTCCCTTTACCCACCCCCAAGAAACACAACAGACGAACAAACTTACGGGTTTGGAGTGTAATTATTGGAGTCAGATGTTTTGAGTTCTGGTATTCATGTATGGTGTAGAATTCCTTATATTAGCATACAAGCATTCATAAGTTTGATAATGACTTCTCGTATTAAACTATACAAACTATCTAAAAGCACAGTGATTAGAATGTTTTATTTCGGACCATAAGGCTTTAGGGTTCGAATACGTTTTAATTAGTTTTTTTTCTACGTTCGACCATCTTCAAGGATTAACAGTAAATGTCGCATAATTCTTAGGTGAAAAAAATTTTTATCAATATATAATATTCGGCTTAGTACAAAGCTTAAAAATCATCACAACATCTATCAGAATCGAGCTTTGATGTGGTAAAAGCTCCATGAAAGAGATCACAGTTGGGAAAAATATTAGCCCGCGCTTCACTACTTTTACTTCTCGTGAAAAATACTTTCCTGAAAAAATCCGGTGTAAAAATAGGGATTTGAATTTTAGGGCTTTGATATTTTTTTTTCAGAGGGTGGTTGGGAATAATCAAACACTGATTTCTTGGAAACACTCCAAGGGTTATTTTCTTGCCGAATTGGGGGGGCAATCGGATTTATTCTTGGAATTAGGCAATTCGTTTGTTCCACAGAAAACACACCTGCAATTACACAAGTTGGTCAAATTTACACTGATTGGTTATTTGTGCCGATTGAAACACCTTTCTCTAAATTTCTGTTGTATTATTCCGAGTAGTAAACACTTTATTGGGAGCATAACAAAAGTAAGATTGAATCTGTTATTTTAAGTACTTTTAAAAAAAAATTAATCCTCAATTTGATCACATGCTCTGAAAACTTTAGAAACTCTTTATTATTGATCGTAGGTTTTGGTATTTGCCGGTGTTTTTACTTCTGGGGACTCATTAAAAAAATCTATCATGATGGTCTCAAAATGAAGACCGAAACGTCGGAGGACAGAAAAATTTAAGCAGCCCAAAACCAAATCTTCTTATTAACACATTTCTATTCGAATAATTTATTATGATATATTTTGTATGAGTCAATTTTTAAGAATTTTCGAACATGATATTTTTATCAATTTTTTTTTTTTTTTAATAAATAATATACTAGCTTAATAGCTAGAACATCACCAATTTTTTTGGTATCAGTTGAGTTTGTTTCAAGTGTCTTTTCGTTTCATTTTTCAGGCGTTCGCTCCGCTGCGTGGTTCCCCCCACTGATGACTGCGATGTCCCCACAACCCTTCCGCCCCCACCGGAAGAAGAAGACAACCAGAACGTGCCCCAAGTAACCCCAGACACATTTTAGTCGCACAAAAAAAAAAAAAAAAAAACCCCATGCATATTTACAGGCGTTTCAGAAAAAAAAATCATTTTGTTCTGATACTTGAAAGTAACTGTTAAGTTTACCCTTAACTAAAAAAAATTGAAGAGCTAGGGAATTATGTGCTAATTTAAGGAAAAATAATGAAAAAAATATTTTGTATATTTTTCATATGTTTTATAAAAAAAAACTGAAAATATTCATATCTCATAAAAAAATAAAAAATCTACATAATTTTAGTTGATACTGAAAATAATTTTGAAATTTAAAAGTAGAAAAAATATCTTCAATAATATGTTCCAATAGCTTATACTTAAATCACGTTTTCGCTCATTTGCCAAAAGTTGACAAAACGGTTGATCCTATAAGTTTTTATGGGGTTTTAAAAAAAAGGTTTGTTACCGATCTGTCATTATATGCAGTTAAGGGTTAGGTGCTACCAAAAAAGCATTTTTTTGAAAAAATCTATTTGCTTATGCATTTGTACGCAAGCTAATGTTGCGTTGCTTGAAGATGCCCCCGGCGTTGTGAGCGAAACGCCGCAGGAATATATAAACACACACAAGAATCTAAATCAATATTGCATACGTTTTGCTGAAATATTTTTGATTTGGCTTTTCAGGCTAGACCCAGCAACAGGGCGCGCCCCGAGGGAGACTTCCAGCAGGGAGGCCAGCAGCAGCAGCAGCAGCAGCAGCAGCAGCAGCAGCAGAGGCTCAGGAACTAGCACCTGCGCCCCGAGTCACACCTCACCCCCAATCACCATCATTTCAAGACACCCCAGATCTTGTCGCTCCCATCCCTACTAAGTACATTCTAAAACCTCCTTAAAATTAATATCCAATTATTCTTATGATTATTTTTATTGTTATGTAAAACAACCGGAAATATTATATAAAAAAATAAAATATATACATTTCAACGTAAAAAAAATATATTGTTGATATAAAATAATACTAAATTATCGTTATGCTATAAAGTGTGTTTTGGTAATTGAAAATCACTCAGTGTTTGTGTAATGTTTACAAATAATATGACCCAAACAAATGTTTTCAGCAACATCTCTATTTTTCGGCATCACTGAATACATTTTATCATTATCATTATCATTAAATCATCATGCAGTACTAACAGCAACTCAGAGCCTTCCCATCATTATTTTTCCAACGCTCGATCCCAATACATCATCGCCACGGGCAAACTTTTGAATTCATATCATTATCATTCCCACAACATCCCCATCATCATCATCATCATCATCATTTACACCATTTCATTTTTAAATAATAAATTAAATTTTTTATCATAATATTATATATTAATTTTCACAACGGTACAAAAGCAAGTATTCTTTTCTTTGTTTTAATATAATACACCAACAAGTTATTTTTACATTTATTTTGTATTACTTAATGTTTAAACAAAATATATTTTAAGCCAAACTGCTAGGAAGTAACACTGAGTATGTGTTGTATGAAAAAAAAAAAAAAAACATGCTTTTTTATACAAATATTACATTTCTCTTGTACTCGCGTTGTTATTTTGTTGATCAGCAAATTTTAAATTAAAAAATTTGAATACATATGACGATACTTTGAAAGTGCTTTTTGCCATTTACGTTTTATTGGAAGCAGGTAAAAAGTAAAATTTAATTTGATTCCAAACAAATTTACATTTTTATTTATTCGTCAAACTGACTCGATACTTTGTGAAGCGCGCGTTTATTTTTACATTTCGCTTTATTTTTTTTTCAACTTCGCGTTAACTCGCGTTGTGAAGAATTTTGCACGCAAAGTCTCAAATAAATACGATTTCCGCGTCTTTGTGTCGCGAGGAACTGTTGAATTGAATAAATACACGCTCAATCGTCATTCGAAGCCTTAAAAGTCAAATTACACTTCAGTACTGAAAAATTATTCAGTGTGCTGACTGCTGATCACATTTAAAAGTTTTTCAGTCTATAAGTGTATTTTTTGTTTAAATGTGGAGTACTACAAATTGAGGCGGTCTTTCGTGTAATTTTTTTAATCTGTTTTGTATAAAGATTACGACGTTTTGTGGAATATAACTTTTTTAGAGTCCGCGACATTCTCAGCGTCGGCATTTATCAAAGTCGCGAAGCCGTCGTTAATTTTCATTAATTTCTCGTCATTTCATTCATCCCGTCGAATTAAAAAATAATAATAATAACTACTTTGCAAAGCATCCCCATCCCTTTCGCCACGACCCCCGCATCCATCATAATTTACTAGTTTTAAAAAAAACTTGTTTTTTGTTTGTTCTAGCGTAAGCCTTAGACGTAAGGAGAAAAAAGTATAATTTAATCGTGAAACACTCTGGTGGAAATATTTTTGAATAAAAACATTTTAAACTCAATATTCTGGTTTTTTTCTCGCCTTTGACTTTTGCCGCTGCTCCACTGGAAGTTTTTGAACTTTCAGCTGCGAAAAACCCTGAAACATCCCCTCGTCTGAGTAATTTCGATACTTCAAAAATAATTGCCGAGGAGAGGAGGAGACGAGGCCGGAATGCTGACGCGGCCCTCTGCGAATAAGTACACAACAATGCCATTGACCTTGACCTTTCATACTTTCAGATATTCCCAGGTGATAAAGCTCCTTATTGTATATTTACGATAACAATCGTTTTGATATTATCCGCATGCGATACGACTAACAATTGATCATATTTTTTTTAGGATTCAAACCCATGCTCTACGACTACTGCAGCGAGATTTTTCAGCCGATTATTTCATGAAAAAAATGTATAAGAAGGAGACAGCTATCGTGGATGCGAAGCTCGCCTCAGTAGCCCAAAGTAAGACTGGCCAAATCATTCGTAGAAATACTTGCTATTGAGAAAAGCGATACGGTAAAATTTTCAAAACAAAACAAAGAGCCTATGCGCTATTTGAGTATTTCTAAAGTTAATCAGCAACAATCGGAATAAAACAATAATTGCCGAGAAGGGCTAATTTGTCGGGGAAGTTTAGTGCGTAATTTAGGCCGGAGGGGTTGTTGTATGGGAGTTTCGAATTCTACCCTCGGAGGGATGAATTATACAATATTTTCGATTTTTCCCGAAGTCGAATCCACCCCGGAGGACCCCCGAGACCGGCGGGGGTGGATTTATAAATATTGTTACCACCCCCATCCTTGTGCTTACACAATTACATGGACGAAAGTTTTGTTCTGATTATTTTGCTTGAATTGAAATTTAATTCAATCAAAAGTGTTTCAGTCTGAGTGTGAAAATGGCCTCAGTGCCGACACTGAAACGTTAAATCTAATAGCAACAGCTGCCAAAGCCTTAAGAATATATTTTAAACCAATTGACTCATAGTTTTTGTATGTATTTAATTAAAATATGGTATTATATATAATGTGTAATTTATGAGGGTCAGAGGTTAGAATATATATTGCCAATGCTGGATATTTGAGGGTGCAATCAATTATTTATACAAAAACTATTAATAAACAATATATAATGCTCATTTCAGGTTTACGTTTTTCAGTAAACCTGAAAACAAATAATTCTCTCGTACATATCACAGTAAATAATTATTTATAACGATACGAGTAAAAAAAAAAAAACTAACCTGCAAATGTATGGCGTCTTCTGTGTGAAATTTTTACAAATTGGCATATCAAATCACTGTTATTTTACATAAAAAAAAAAACAATTATGCCTTAATTGTAAACGGATCACTTGGGATCTGCTCCACTGTTGAAAAGATGGTAAAACTGAGTGGTAACGCAGCGAGTCAGGTACACCAGGTAAAAGCACATAAAGCAGAACAACATAGAACAGCAAACTTTGTATAAATACATCACGCAAATCAAAAATCTATATAGCGAATAATATTTTTTTTTTTTAATACTTTTAATTTATGTTTACTGCAGAGTAACGCGTTTTTTGCGCGCCAAGCGAAATGTCAACTGATCGACGAGCAAATAAATTTAATACAACAATAAAAGTACTTCGCGTGTATGTTGTAACAAAAGTATTTATTTATATATATTTATATATATATATATGTATGAAGAATGTTATAACGTCTTTCGTGTGGGACTGAAGGGGTTATGAAAGACAAATACATTACTTGAAAATAAGGCAGTATCTCCAGAGAGAGGTTTATCGACCACTTCTAGGGTTTACGAGGCTTGCGAGTAAATTATTACACTAGATATAAGATAATCTGTGCTGTATTCTTGCGAAGGTATTTTTTAATTGTATTGATATTTTCTTTCAGTTTTAAACACCTGAAAAAATAGGCTTTGTGTATTGAAAATTGATTGGACTCATTACGATTAGTTTACCTGTTTAATGCACTCTTTATATTGGTTTGTTATTGCTTAAACCTCTTTATATCTCATGTATTTTTTATTGCATGGTTTTATATATTTTTATCGTGATAAGTAGGTCATGACGTCATTAGCCCACGATTTACATAACCTCATATGTTTTGATTAATTTTTTATTTTAATTTGTAAAACAAAATTGTGATAGAGAGAGCAACATTTTGAATATTATGTAACATCGTTGAATTATTAATAATTAAACAAAATATTTATAAATCAATATAATGCAGCGTTGATTTGGCGTAAGCAGTTGGCCTGCTATTTGTATATTTATTTTTAATATTTAAAGTAATTTTTTCACGGGAGTCAAAATACTATAGGAACAATGTTCGCAAAAAAAATGATTTAAAATTCTGACACTATGGTAAAGAATTCAATTATATATAAAATTTATTTAACATTTTTGAATATTGGATTAATTTTTATTTATTATCATGCAACATAGACGAACACGCATATTTTGACGTATTTGTATGTATATATAGGATAAATATATATATATATATATATATATACAAATACGTCAAAATATGTATATACGTCTATGGTACATGATCATAACCAATAATTATATATATATATATATATATATATATATATAATATATATAATTATATATATATATATATATATATATATATATATATATATATATATATATATATTATTATATATTAATTCAAAATATATTTATGCATATATATAAATATATATATATATATATAATAATATATTATTATATATTAATTCAAAATATATTTATGCATATATATAAATATATATATATATATATATATATATATATATATATATATATATATATATATATATATATATATATATATATATATATATATGATATATTAAAATAATTATTTATGAGCATGTACCATAGACGTACACACATAAAATATTTTGACGTATTTGTATATATATGGTATTTATATAAATATATATATATATATATTTTTAAATATTAATATTTATATATGTGGATATATTTACATATATATATATATTTATAAATATCAATATTTATATATATGGATATATTTACACGCATATATATATATGAGGTGTGGTTCTCTTATCTCCTTAATTATTTTCTATTATTATATAATTCGGATTTTCTATGTTTGGATGCCTTCTAATTATAGTCTATACTATATTTATGTATATATATAGATATAAACATAAATATTTATATATATATAAATATATATATATATATATATATATATATAAATATATATATAAATATAAACACACACACACACACACACAAATCCATCAATTGATACCCACATACCATATTATAACCCAGAAAACTATTGTAAATTTACTTTAAAAAATAAAATAATAATATATATATACACCTACATATATATATATATATATATTTTATTTAATTTCCAACAGTTCTTAAGGCTACCTTGCACTGCGTGACTTGCACGGTAGCGTACATAATTTTTTTTATATTTACACCGATGTATCAAGCAGCGAAAACAATTTTAAAAAAACCCCGTTTGTATGCATTATATATATATTTTTTTTTAAATTTATATATATATATATGTATACATGTGTATGTATATACAGTATAGTACAGGCGGGGTATATATGTGTGCGCGTGGGGGGGGCGGCCCAGTCCGCGTCTGCCCGCCGGCCCGAGCGGCCGTCTCCGCCCGGCGCTCCCCTCCATCGCTTCGAAACGCGACAACAACCATCACAAGTGGTCGGAGCCCGTATAGTCCGCGGCCCAAATATCACCCCCGAAGACAGGCCGCGTCGTCCGGATAGCGTTCGGATAGTGTACGGATAGTGTTCGGATACCGAGACAAGTGACTCGCCGCCGCCGCGTCGGACTATTGTTGCACTCCGCGGGTGTTCTGTGTTTCAGTTTTACTGTGCTGTGATTATTTTTTGTGTGCGACATCGCCGGATGGTAAGTGTTTTTGTAACATTTTATTTAATTTTATAAAAATATTTGTAATTTTTATCTATACATCGCGTTGGATTGATTTAAAGATACTCTCAGGAAAATATAACCTAACCTAACCTAACCCATAAAATTATATTATATTAAAAATTATGTTAGTAACACATTACATCAAAATGTATTGTGTTTGTTAAATATATTACGTCAATATTTTTTTTTAAATGACACGGTATAAATGAATTTGTATAAAACTGTTTATTTCATTATTTTTGCTAAAAAAAACAAAGCATTATTTCAAGCAAGCGTGTAATAAAATTTAACTGTAAAGATTTTTAAAAAGTATAAATGATTATTTTTAAATATAAATAATCACTATATTATTGAGTTGAAATCTAATATACAATATTCCCATTTATTTTATATATTTTTTTTAATTTATTCGTATACATATAAGCAATGTAAAAATATATAATAATTTACTTCTGATAGCCAACTTATTAATTTTGATGATGATATCAAATTTGAGAAAAAAAATCATATTAATATATTCAGGTCATAATTTATTATTAAATAATAATCTATATTGCGTTGTTATACTGATTGCAATGCAAATACACGCGATTTAATAAATTATTTAAATCATTATTAAATATACACTATATAAATTATATTTATTACATTTTCAGACTTTAAACGAGTTATTCAGGCGTCGAAAATTAAATATATAATAAATAAAGGCTTTAAGAGATTTTTTATATAAATTTTCAGTTAAAGGTTTCCAAATTGATTTTTCTTCTTCTCCAAGTGCCTCTCCTTAAAGGAGGTTGTTGACCATTTTATTGAATATATGTTTGTCTGAGCCAGACGTTCTGTAATCCTGACTTCTGAGAATTCCGCATTCAACGCTGAAAACTGTAATATTGCCTCACTTTTTCAGGAGGCTTAGACACTTGAGACAGCAATGATGCGAAAACTCCATATGAAATATATCTCTATAGAAAAATACTTAAAACACCATCGATTTTTCAGTTTTGAAACAAACAAAAGTAAAAATTTGCTGAAACCAAAAAAATAATACTATGTTTGAAGAATACACCTGTTTTTTGTTGTTGCTTTATTTAATATATTTTTTAAGTACCTTTAGTTTCAAATATTTACAACGCATTTACGTCATAGTATAAAGGTAATATTTTCCTTTCGTTGTTTGATTTAAAAATTGTTCAAATATTTGAGAGTGCTATAGAGATAACGCTTATCAAGTATTTAGGTTCAGTGTTTTCTAATTTGTGGCCTCAACAATCGATGGGTAGTTTTTTTTTTGTGAAAGGGTAGTTTAATTCAGGGTTGCTTTGCTGTTTCCTTGACTCTTTCACCTGGTTCTGCCATGGCGACCTCCACCTTTCAATGCTGCAACACTTATTATCGCCACTTGCTCTTTTTATTCATCAGACTTAACCAAAGAGCATTGAGAAACCGAAATAGAAAACTTCTGCTTTAACATATTTTTTTTGAATCTATTATCAATTATAAAATGATCCGTACGACTCAAATTTAATTGTCTAGATTAATATATACAATTTTATAAAATACTCCCCATGATATGTAAGTTACTTTAAATTAATAATGAAACACTGTCTCTTGAAATACGAAACTGCCAGCGAAGAAAATTTACTAGAATTACTTAATATTTTTTTATGATGAGTTTGACTTTGACGGGCGAGGATCTATTTCGCAACCAAATATCTTAGACATCTCAAATTTTCTGAATTCATTTACATGAATTATAATAATTTATATCCTGAAAAAATACACCGACTATAAACAGAGTGGATGTGACAATTCTGGAAAAAATATTTTATGTGCTTGTATTTAAATTCCACAGCTGTTTACGTAATATCTCATTATGGGCATCATGATAGTTAATGGACCATTTTAAGAGCTCTGATGCAGTGGCGTGCTGTGGGTTCTAAATCAAGCCAAGCAGTTTTTCTTTTAAAGTGTTTAAATATATTATAGAGCAAGTAATGCCTTTTGCTATGTATATATTGTACATTTGAATACGTGCTTCGGTCACACCACCGTTATCAAAGCCTCCATTATTCACGTTCAAGACATGTCTATTTTGACATACCGAATGGTTAGGGTATGCTTTAACCGAAGCCAGTAGACGGCAACCTCGATTAACATCCGTTTTACATTATTAGCTATGGTGAAAACACATGAACAAATACAATTATAACTGAAAATCATTCAAAGCTTTTTATGTCGTTGTTGGATTGGATTTCGGAAAATAGTTCATATCTTCCAGGAAAATAGGCTGCTGTGATTAACTCAAAAACACGTGTCCCTAATCCTCTATTTTATCACTGACTGGTGTCCAAGGAGGTAGTTTATTGTACCGTAAATACATAACATAATAAAAGGTAACAGCCACCCTTCCCGTGTGTCAATTATCAGAGCTTCAGTGGCTTTATGAGTTTCTCATCTAATTCGAGGAGTGCTTCATTTAATTAAATCGAAAAAGACCCCCTGAATTAAAATATTTTCATACAAACATAAAATGCCCCCTGAATTTTCCCCAAAGAGTAATAACGACACGGGGGAAGAAAATTTCAGCGTTAATGTCTTTGAAAATTACTGAATGTAATTTTCAGGCTGAGGCGTGAAATATTTTTCAGTGTTTTCACAGTGTTATTAAAAAAATCTTTATCGTTATTTTTAACTTAAATTAACACTTATGTTAATAGTTTGCCGGTGGGCTTGTTCGACGTCCGTGCAGTGGGGTCGCCGCTTTATACCGACCCCAACACACAAGAAGTTTAGTCAAACTCTTGTATAATCTATATTGAAAAGTTTTGAATGGAGCCTTTCTATTGGCCCGTCCGAACTTTGGGTAAGATTGTCAATTTAAGGGTTGGGGGTGAATAACAATTATCTACAAATTATCAACCCATCTCGAGTGACGTAACTCGATTAATATTTATCTTATCTAAAGTGTGATAGTATAATAAAAATTCCCCAACGATTATTTGAAATGATTAAAGCCAAATTTTCGGATTTGCAGTTTTATTAAAAATTTTGTGGTTCTAATTGATGAAACTGAAAAATTATTTCAGTCTCATGTGTGAATAGATAATATGGATATTTTTTTATAATAAATATGAATTAAATCCGCGTATTAGACTCACTTGTTAATTTATCAATGAATTCAGCAGTTGGAAACGAAACTTTCACAGGATAATAAATATTCAACGCTCCAATCCCTCCCTGGATATTAATTTCTTAATTAATTTTAATATATTCCCGGATCGATACGCCACTGTGTTTTGTATTTACGGAGGCTTTTGTTAACATCGGGCCCTTTACAGTTTCACGTGAATGATGGCTTCAGGAGCTCTTTTCAGAATTTCAGATATACTTCATAATAAAATGACGCCTTTTATTGTACAAAGGGGTTTCCGGAAAAATATCGGTATTTTGTAGAATCACTCAAACGAAAAGTTATTTTGAGTATTTTTGTTATACTAACCATTTTTTTTTTGTAAAACACAAAAAAAAAATATTTTTCTTTCATATAATAGTTATCACTAAATGTTAGCGACAATTTATACTATCGAGGCCATTTTACCTTGTAACCAAGTTGTTAGTTTTAATATGGAGTATAGCAAATTATACCAGTGTTTTATTATTGTATTGAAAAAACAGCAATGTGTGATGAATTATATTAATAATTTATTACGGACTTACAATTATTACTTATAAATTATACTAAATTTTCTGGTGTGAGTCTTGAATACCAAATCAACTTTATTTGCTCGAGAGGTCGGCTTAAATGCTTATCACGTCTTCGCTGGATAAATTTTACAAAATTAACCCGTTTATTAAATTTATAGGTCTATTTAAATGTATATACAAAAATTATTGCTTCATGCATGGCAAAATAATTTTCTGTACATTTAAATGATACAATTAACAAATCTCTGACGTCACATAACTGCAGGTTATATAAAAATTTCATGGAAATATATTAATTAATTATTGATGGGTAATATCAAGTAGTTTTTTTTTCTTGCTTTTTTCACATACAATAAATAAAAAATAAACATACAATTCATTAAATATACATTAAAAAATCACTCGTTTGTTCATAGCACAATTTTTGTATAAATATTATGAATATATATGCGGAAATCGTTAATATAATGTATTCTAGCGTGTTGTGAAAAATTGTTCCTACAAAAATAATTAAGTAACACCAGTAAAGTTAACATAATAATTAGATAAGTATTCACTTACTTACAGTTAAATATAAAAGTAAAATAAATGCCTAAAGTCGTAACAATATATATAAGTTTAGTAATTCTGTAAAAATGTATCACTCTAGTGAATTTTCGATGTAAACTTGTTATAAGTTGTTGATCGATAGATCGGAAACTATCGAGTAATTAATTAACGAAATATTGAGCAAATAGATATAAAAGTTTATCCATTTAAGGAAAAAAACTCATTCCCATCTGAATCGAATGTCTTTTACAATCAAGTGTTGATAAATTATATATTAAATACTTATGCTGGTTATATACAGTTTTTTTTTTATTTATTAAATAATATCAGTCATTTTAACTCCTAAGAGTTTTTGCCAAAAAAATTAGTTTATAAAAAAAACAGGTATTTTTTGTAAACCACAAAAAACTGAATATATATTTAAAACATAACCTTTATTAATTATTCTATAATTATTATATAATATTTTCGTAAATTAGTACTGTTCAGTTTCAATGTGTTATTTTGCATGTTTTAATTATTAAATACGTCCATCGATGTTTTTGTCATTCGAAAATGATTGCATAATGACACAAACTGTTTTGACGCGCCATTTTCATTAAAATGTACTTAAAATTAATTCATTTGAAATTTATCTTAACCGACAATCAAATCTGAAATGTATAATCGTATAAATAATAAATTTTATATCCTGAAACATCAAAATACATGAAAAGTTTTAAGCACCAGTCTGCCGGTGTTAGTGCTTGCAATAACTAGCTTAAAGCAATTTTATAAAAATATAACAAGTAAAACATTATTTATATATATTTTTTTATACAATTAGTAATAGACGTAAATATTTGTTTGTGAAAACCAATCAAAAATATAACGTTAATTACATTTTCCCGAGGCAGTGGTTTGGGCATTTCAAAGCCTTTCAATTTCATTCGGCTGAATACATACAATTAAAAATTTTAGATAGAAAAATATTGATTTCATACTTAATGATTTTATATTTATTTTAATAAAAGTCACAGTTAATTTATTTTACGATTACTGTCTTCGGAATTTTTTTTACTACAAAAATATTTTTTCTGTCTTCTTTTAAGCTCGCCTTCTTCTACTGAAGGGAAAAAATATTTTTTCCTTACACAAGACGCGGTCGAATGCGTTGATTATAATAATTTAATATTCATGACTCCGTGGATTCATAATTTATTTCATATTTTAAGAAAATACTGACTCTCATCGACTTGGTGAGTATTTTTAGAAATTATAATAATTTTTCAAAGAGAAAATACTTTGTAAAATGTATAATTTACACGACCGCGATAAATCGCGTGCCAAACTAATTTTTTTTTACCTGAAGTTAGCAGATTTTTGTAAATTGCCCTTTTTGTTCATTTTTTTTTGCCCAATTGACATTTTATTATTGAAATTTACATCCAAACTAATAATTTCACTAATATGACATAAAATCGTATTATATTTGCAACGTCTCTGGTATTTTTTTCGTTCACATTTTTCTGTGAGCAGTTTCTTCAGTCAAGCTTCAAGGCAGTGTATTTTTTTCAGAATTAAATAAAAATATATCTTTAACTGGATTCAAAACAAAAATCGTGATCAACAAGCAAAACTGCTATTTTTAAGTGGTTTTTCTTTGAGTTTATATTATTAAAATTAGTATGAATAAAAATACGTTAACTCATTTTCAAATGTCTTCATCCCTTAATTTCGATTGAATTTTATTTTATTTTTTCAATTTATGTTATGCTACTTAGAAAAAAAAACTTTGTTTTGTACAATTAGATTAAAGTAACTTAGACAAAACAATTAATAAAATTAAGAGACTTGATCAAATTAACTATTGTATATTGTAAGGCGAGAATATCTCGTGACTGCTCCAGATCAGTTAATAGAACCATGTTCAGCAATTAAATATTTAAATCAGAGGATTTATTTTTTATATTAGTATTAGTTGAATTTTTAATGTTTTAGTCCAAATTCTAAAAAAAACCTTCTTGGGGAATGCTTCAGTAATATTTTAAAGACAACAGTTGCTAAAACCTTCAAACGCAATTAAATTGTACATTAAATTATTTCTTATGTGTTTGAAAAGCCTGGCTTGCTTTTTGAGATATATAAATAATATTTTATCATAAAAAAAATAGTGGACGTTCATTATTAATTATCTAACCACGTGAAATACAATTGAAGCTTTATCCACTCAATCTATTTGATTTTGCGCTTCGGCAAACTCGATAATAGATATGAAAATCAATCTTACTATTATAGATAATAGTTTGTGGATTCAATTTATCTGAAAAATAGTAACTAACCAGATTTATTAATATAAAAGCAGCTTCAAGTATTTGCTTTTATTTGAGTAGAATATTTTAATTAACCCCAACATATTGCACTTTGAATAAAAATGTATATTTGTATTAAAACCAGTTGTAACTGTAATTTATTTTATAGTTAAACTCTTGTTGGATAAAGCAAATTTAGCAACTGTTAAGCACTGAGTGGATTCCTTGATTTGCAAGTTCAAACTCATTTGCGAAGTTAATTCAAATTAGAGCTGATCCCAACTAAAGTGCTGAGAACTAGTAATGTCTCTTTTGAAAGTTTTTTTAAGACCACCGGAGCTTAAATTGGAAAGTTCAGGACACGAATGTCTTTTGAACTTCTCCTCCGGCGTATCTACGATCATTACTTGAGTAATAATTGCTTAAGTGTTATTCTAAAAAATTGATGACCATCTCACTAAGCACATGTTTGTTATTAGATAATAATTTTATAGCGGGAGCTTTCATTTTCAGGAAAAGCTCCTGTTGAAGCGAAACTTACAATCGTTCAAAGCTGTTATTAACAATTAAACATACACAACACAAAAACGATATTTTACGTACAAATGTATAACGGGAGCTTTTTTTTTCAGGAAAAGCTTATTTTGTTGATACAAACTACTACAAACAAATAATTTAGGATTTGAATTAATTTGCTTTGCCTATAAATATAATACATTTGAATTTAATAATTTTCAACGCCGAGTTGTATAATACTTAGACAGTTTCGATTTCATCAACAAAGGTAGCTTTAAATTGCTCTCGCTAATATTTCAAAGAGCTTACAGATTATCTGTCGTACAAACAAAGAACAGAAAATAATTTTAATTTCACAAGAAAACACCTGTTGTAATTTTTATAAATTTGCCTGTCAATCTTTTACGGGTTTTTTTCAGTTTTACAGCTTTTACCTGTCGCAACACAGAACTTTAATTCGCAGCCATCAATTTAGATTTACCTGTTGTTTTTCTGGCTTTCCGTGAATTCGTAATAAACAAATTTGAGATGCAAATAATTTTTCAGAATATCTCGTTGTGCTTCATATTTCAGTTTCGTGTTTATAGTTAAAATTACGCATCCTAAAAATTAAAAATATTCATCCCTTCATTAAAATTGAATTTTATTTTATTTTTTTGATTATCGTAGTTTGTAAAAAAGCCCGTTGTGCTTCATATTTTAATATCAACTTTAAAGTTAAAGTTGCATAGTTTATCGCGATAAAGTTTTCAGGAAGAACCCGCTAGAAAAATAGAATCATAATAAATCTCCGATACTTCTTCTCTTTTCAGTGTAGAAAATTTGTAATTTACGGGTCATTACTTCCGCTATATTTTCACGCAGAAAAGGGAAAGTTTAAGAAAAGACTTTTCATATGGCAAATTGCTTGAGTGTAATAGTTATTTTTATCATGAATAGTCACTTTAATACAATATAAAAAAATCCGATTGCACGATATAATATTTTTCAATTTTGTTAAAATTAATATTATATTCATGTTTTAGGAGATGAAAATATTTTACAAGACCAAAACCTTTCTTGAATTTTTGCTTTTTTTACTTTCAGCCTCCTATTTTTTCAGAGTAAAGTGCTTATAGATACCTAATATTAAAATTTTCAAAATCATGATGTCGCCTAGTTAATAATAAATTGAATGCTTAGTGCGTGTATTAAACATTTTTTTATTTTTTTTTAAATGTTAGAGTGAATATGCGATCATTAAAATATGCTATTATTGACCAACTGTTATGCCAAAAAGTTAAAACTAAAGAATGTTTGAATGGCGTCAGTAATTCATCCTCAACCAGTATTTAGACTCCCAACTCAGTTTGTTTGGATGCGGATGTCTCGTATTATAACATTGGGGTGTATGACTCCTTACAACTCCGTCCAGAGACATGCTCTTGTCTTCCGGCCTGTTTAGGGTAGGGTGAGATAAGGTAATGGGTCCTGTGGCCGTTTAGCTGACTACGTGCCATAGTAAATGCATCCCGCGGGGAGCTATAATGGCCACTGAGTGTTGCTTTACCCCAATCCGGGGCGAAGCAACGCCGGAAAAGGCTCGTGACATTACCGACAACGCCATTTTGAAACATCGCGATTTCAAATCATGGACGAAAATAATGAAATATTGTATCAAACAAATTAGATCAAACAGACCTTAGTTGGTTTGGTTTTTAGGTGCTCCAAAGTTTTGGTCCCCATCAGGGATTTATTCTCGAAGAAACCAAATCATTTTATGACTGATTTTGGACACATTTCTTGATATATATTAAATAATTCAATATAATTTATAAAAACATGCCATTAGTATTTCATGCGAAGTTGCAACATGTATACTAATTGTTGTGGTGTTTTTTTTCTTCATCGGATGCTTTTCTTCTATCTACATTAATTTTCTTCTACCAATGCTTCGTTTTGTTGGATTTTTTTTTAGACAGCCAGCTTTAGTAGGCTTTAGTTATTATTTAAAAAAATAAAATACCTTACACATTTATACCATCATCGTGATTTTTTTTCTGGTGAAAACATTTATTTTTTTGACTTCGCTAATATTTAAAAGAAACACGTTATATATTTCTACTGTTATCAACGTCGTTTTTTGTGTATGTAGACACGTGCTTTTGATGTAGGCTTCTATTCGACCTTCGTCAATCTCCATTCAGTAGTTCTCCTGCGGCGTTTACAGATATTGCCTTAATAATTTATTCAAATACACAGCAAGATAATATTTTTGCCTGAAAAAATAACATTTCATCCCCAAATAACATTTCACCATTTCAGCATCTAAAATAATATTCGTAACGAAATAGTTGTATGAATAATGATAATAGAATTCCACCGAGTAGTGTTTGCCAAAATTATTAAAGCATTAAAATGATAGTTACGAAAACTCGGCTGCTATAAATAAAATCCTTCAGGATGCTACAAATAAAAAAAAATACATAAATTCTAATAGTTCAAAGTGCTTAAGTGAGCTCTTCTTTGTTGACAGTGATGTTGCATTTTTTTTTTTTCAAATATATAGTTTAAAAGAGGAGCCATTAGTAAAAGCACTTAGGCCAAGGGTAAAATGAGACCGCGTCTTCTTGTAAAAGCTACGTGTATCTTTTTCAGGGCCTCAATAGAGTTATTTTCATGATGAAATATATTCATAGTTTTGAATATAAGATGGGGATGATTGTTTTTATCATTTACACTTTCATTTCAACCCTTGCTTATAAATCAGCTCTAAGTAGGCTCTATTGACTTGTAAAAAGATTGAGTGATGTTGAGTTTCCACTGAATACGCTTAGTGTAAAATAATCTGTAATCAATATAAGGTATGAATATAAAAATAAAAACAATCCACTGTGTTGCAGTATTAAAACAGGAACAAACTTTTCTCGTGCATTATTCATGGAGTAAGCAAGACATCGATTACTCTATAAGGCGTTTTGTTACCAACTTAGGAATTCTCTCTTCTGCTCTTCTAATCCTGCTCAAAATGGCGGATTACCCCGTCCAAGATGGCGGCAATGCTCGCGAGCTGCGGATTATGAAACTTGAATTGAATTTTCAGCGATCGGGATGTACACATGGCGGATACTTAATCTCGACAACTCAATGGGAGTTAAACGAATGAAAAATACAGTTGAGATTATTTAATAAATGCAGTAAAATATTAAATAATAAGGTTAATTTTTATTTTTTTTGTAGAGTATTTTAATGTTCAAATACATCACAACGATTTCAACAAGTCTATTTATATATCCATAGTTTAAAAAAATACTTGAAAGGGTCTCAGTGTCTACAAATAAATTATAAATAGTTTTGATTTTATATATTATATATAAAGGACTAAATTAAATTTTGCCTTTTCATTAAAAATATATTTCCACTGCCTTTTTAATATATATTTATTGCTTTTTTGTGAATGCTGTCGTGTAATTTTATTGAAAAATTTGAAGTTTAATTACATATTGTAGTTTTATATTTATAATTTTTCTTCAGTTTTTTTCACTCCAAGAAAGCCTTTGAAAGAGAAAAGTGCTGAAAAATAAAAATATATCAGTACCTCATAGGTATTTTGTAATACATATTTGTTGTCGACTGTGGATATATTTATATGATATTTTTTAAATATTTTTATATAAATTATTTCAGTATGTAAATATATTTTGAAAAATGTTTTTTCTGCACCTGAAACGTTAAATCTAGTACCTCCCTCACTACCCGGTGTTTTATTGGGAATCCATAAATTCTATATCAGTTTCAGTAATAAAATATTAAACAGGGTTGTAACTCACTTTAACCGTGAAGGTCTTAGGGTAAACTTTTAATAGCTGTCGCTTTTGAAATTTTACACTCTTCATAGAAAAACAAAGCAACGCCTTCTTATAAAGGATAAGGCAAAAAAAACTTTTGTAGAAGAACTCCTCATGGTGGTTAAAAAATCATAAGATATTTTGATTATATTTGCAGGAATAATAAATGTAACTTACTGCAGCTGATTGCTTAGGAAAAAAATCTTTAAAAAATGAGGCATTGGTACGAGAAAACTTACTTGGAAACTAAGTCAAGAGTACAGCCAAATTAGTAAAACTGGCTCAGGACAAACATTTGTTCAGTAAATTGTTCACCAACCTCCTCTGAGAAGCTGAAGATTTTCAGTACGATAACAGAGAATAAACAACCATGTGTTTTTTTTATCTTCTTACATTCTCTACAGTACATTCAGAGAGTCTCGCTCAAAACGAGAGAGCTGAACATATTCCGGCAAAATGATTTGCTTATAAATACGCTCCTCCATATTTCTTCGCTTTCCTCGAACAATGAAGGAATCTCGTACAAAGAGCTATCCGTCAATTCATCTCGTCTTCACAATGGGCGTCGGAAATACCGATATTGAATTTTCAGGCGTTCTTTATGTTGTAATTGTGAAAGATAAAAAAATACACCTTTGTATATTAAAAAGCGTAGATGTTTATCATGAAACGTCTTTGCGTAGTATGTACACAAAATTTTCAGTGGAGTATCGTAATGTGCCATTAAATCACCCTCAGGTGTTGGGTAGGTCATATTTTATGGGAAGGATACCATGTGTGACAGGTGCGATTATACTGACGATTGTTCAAGGTTTAGTGTAAAATTTATGTAAATTACACTACCTGGACTGTTTTAGTGAATTTTCAGTGTTGCGTATTTATAAGGCAGTGTTTTTATTTGTATATTTTTCCTGAAACTCTCCACGTGATAAAAACGTTATATGGGTGTTTCGAATGCAGCAAGTCACCCTCGCAATCAATAATTTCAGCGGTTTTCAGTAGTAAACATTTCACGTATAACCCTTCCGCCGCTGAATCATTAAGGGTGCTCACCACCCCCATTTGCTATCCATCAACCCTACAAAGGTGCTGCTATATTTCAGTGGGGTGAAACACAACAGCCTGTATATAACGCCATCATGCCGGGACTAGACACATCGCACCTATTCAATGGCGTAACCCTCTTACAGATCAATTTCAGTTTTATATTATTTGCTTAACAATTCAATACAATGTGCTTTCAAGCAATCGATTCATATTCATAAAGGAAAATAAATTATTAATATATTTTCATATCACACACAGTATAAAAAGCCCAATTGAACTGTTGTAACACTCTTACTAATCGATTACTTAAAACCTTATTTGATATAAAAATGTATGGGGCGTTAAATGCTGTTTATTTGTATATGATTAAATCCGTATTGTTCACTTTTGAGTGCATAATTAAACAATACAAAAAAAAATTAGTTCAGGAAAAGAATACATAAAAACATTTTCGTTAATTAGAGTTTAGATTTTTAACATGAGTATGAGTAGTCATAATTTTTTTTACATGAAATATAATCGAACTCATTTAATAATACAGAAAAATACTAACTTCAATAAAAATTGGCCCTTCGGGCATCTTCTGGATGATTGATGAGAATCAGTGTTTTGATTATGACTGATACTTTCAGTGAATATTTCAGTAATTGCTACTGAAATATGAGCATCCGCATTCTCTCCTGCAGTCTTTGATCGTTATAATTATCACGCCTGGCTTTGTTTTCCCAACCCTCAAAGCTTGGGGTGAAACACAGCCTTCCGTGTATAACATCATCGTTCTCGTGATCATTGTCAGTTAACGAGCCAGCGAGTAAAATTTAACTGCAGGCTGAAGGAGATAACCTGCGGAATATAATTAAATAAACCAATTTCAGCTGCTTTACTACGAAAGTTTTAACTACGATTTTATGTGATAATTCTCTACAGCTGAAGAAGAGATCCAAAACGTGCACGATGCGCTTGTTAAATTTAAAATTCAAGCGTGCTAACCACTGAAACATGATGCAGTTAAACAGTGTAACATTTCTCAATGAGTGTATATTATAAATAAATAAAAAAAATACACATCAGCAAGTCAAGTCACAAATATGTATAACGTATTAAAATATTATCAAAATTCAGTCCTGAAAAAATACAGGCACCTGAAATTTTCACGAAGGGTTAAAAATCTAAAGCGTATTATTGCTTCAAACTATTCTATGGGCGGTATGCAAGTAGTAGGCGTTAGATTATTTAAAGGTGGATACAGTACCGGGACCGAAACGTACGAAAGCAAAGCAAAGCAATCCGTATTATCCCTCAAAGTTATTATCATCGGTTTCTCTCTTTTATTTGTGCCGAAGAACGTTCGTTTGGGAAGAAAGAACCGAAGATCGCGGCGAGGCATTATTTATTTTAGTCCGTGAGATAGCAGAGCAATATCTTCATACTCCGGGACTCCCCGGTTTATGTCTTGTATTATTAACATGGGCGGGGTGTGCGGGGGATGGGGATGAAAAAAATAAAGTAACCCCGGAGAACTCTCCGCCGCACACAGGGACGCTTTTTTTCTATCAATTGAACTTTGTTTCAACAATCTGCGTTAGACTGGTTTGATTTAGCAACAAATATGCACGAGCAAAAAAAAGAAAGGCAAAAAAATATATTATAATTTGCTGTTTTATAAACGTTAAAATATTTATGCGAAAATTTAAAAATGCTAGCATTAATTTTACTTGCGGTTTTGGGATGTTTTTGCAGGCGTGAAATTATTATTTTTTAATTTTTTTTAGGTGCCTTTCCTCACAGGAAGTTAGTGAGCATTTCAATGAATATAATTCCAAGTCTGTTCAAGGTTTTCTTAGGAAGAATACTGTAGTGGATCTTTGGATCAATACTACGCTTGTTTTTTAAATAAAAATGCCACTTACAAGTGTTTGGCTTGTAGAGATTTTGTGTTTAACTTTCAGCAAGTATTACTCAGTGCAACTGTATATTAGACTGAAAATAAAACAGAAAATAGAGCTTGTGCCCACTGTGCGGTGTTCAGTTGTGTGTTGTTGTGGTTTCTCAGTACATGCGCAGAGCCACCTTAATAAAAGCGAATCCCTGTGTTGTGTCAACTTGTAATGCCTCCCTCATCCCCTGTCCCCTTTCCAGAATCAACCCCCCTTTCATGAGCAGTGGAAGCACTGAATGGGAGCAAGTAATAAACAACGCGTGACTTTTTTTTTATAATCATCACAGTTTTACGTCTACTGTACAAATATTATTTTATATAATATTATATTCATCACTCACGTAAACGGATTTTTCACCCCGTTCTCCGTCTGATTACCACTTGTCTCGATTCGTACATCTCCGTTTCTCTGGTCGATCCTTGTAAAGCCTTCGACTGAAAAAAAAAAAAAACATCTTCTACCGGAAAAACTGTAGGTCTGAAGGAACAGCTCCAAATTATATAACTACGTATTTCACATTATGCTACGTTGTACTTTAAAGTTAGTACTTTGATGTGTATTTTGGGGTCCCCCTGAAAGGTCCTTTTTCCTGAAAACACTGCCTTTGCATGTTTGTGCATTCGTCTTACAAATTGCCTGCCGCTGAGTATTCAAATGGTGTATGTATAGGACGCTTTGTATACTCATGGAGGTTCAAACATAATATTTACGGGATTCAGGGTAAAGTCACACAGCGAAGCCTTTACAAACATTTTCAGCGCATTTTTCAGATGAAAGCCTATTATCATTAAAAAAAACTATTTTTAGTCAGTAGTTAATCATTTTATAGCTGAAACGTCTGAGAGATCATTTTTATTCTGTTCGCTTTTGCTTCCAGTATAAAAAATCCCTTGCAAGGCAAACAATATATAATTGCAACATTTTTATATTGTTTAGTATAATTGCAAAAAAGTCAGTAAATCCGTGTTCACTCAGCAAGGGTAGTTCAAAAACAAAGTATCATATATATATAATACACTTATGCAAATTGAACATCCTTTGTACTTTAGCGATTTACGTGTATTCTTTATTCTTTTGTTTACGTCCTTCGTTTGTTTGTCCGCCATTTTAATATGATATGATTTGCGAATACGTTTAAGGGTACAACATTTGTTCCCTTTATTGTCATTTTTATGAAAAACACGCTACGTCAATAGACAGTATTAAATATAAAAAAGAAATTGGCAGAGGTCCAATTGCGTTAGCAGGGGGGATCGCAAGTCTGTGGGTGCTTCTGAAAAACTGCTTAAATTGGCGAAAAAGCAGGAACAGTTTCGTAAACTGTATTTAAAAAAAAAAAAAAAACATATTTACAAACAGTAATAACTTTTGATTTATAGATGAATTTTAAATGATGTAGTCAAAAGCGGTAGCAGTAAAAAAAAACTGCTATTTTTAAAAAGTCCAAAACGAATTAAGCTGCTATTTTTTTGGAAACGTCTATCACTATTTGTATGTAGTTTGTTTATTTAAAATAGCAAACCCCACTTAGCATTTTCCCTCTGTGTATGAATCCATCCAATTATAATGGATTCAGGTGAAACGAATCTTTTCCAATCTTGTAAAAAATATTGCCTTCAGGCTCAAAGGGGAGGGAAACCTTTTTTTGAAAAAAAAATAAAAATAATAAAAAACTCCCTCAGGCACAGTTTTTTTGTGATTTCCGCGAATATAAGAATGCAAATTTTGATGATATTACTAGTCAGAGAAAAAGCTGCTTTAATAGCTTTGAATGCTTTGCTTCATGTTTTTTTATAAATAAATCATGTCCTGCATATTTTTTTACATATATTAATAATATAATACGGAGTATTTGGAAGTTGCAAGTGGTAATTGAGTAGGTTGAATCGTTTAAAGGTATTATTGCATATTATATGTATTTTTTGTATGAATAACCTAATAAGTTAGAATATAATTGTTTGCAGATATGATTGATGAATTTGTTTATTTTTTTTTTAAATAATTATAATTACTTTTACATTGTTTTGTACAACATTGTATGTATACGTATCATTTGTCAGTATTGATTTTCCAATTAACTTTTATCACAATAAACGAATCTAAATCTGTTTCAGTTTATATTGAAAGTGTGGGGATTACGTTGTGATCGACACGCGATTACGCCAATGAATAATAAAAGATAACTTATCTGTGTCAATCAATATCGTATATAACTGCAGATAAGATCTTATCTGTGTAATCACAGAATCACTGTTACACGTTTTAATATATTTATATAAAGTCATATCAATCGGAGACGTTTCAAGTTAAATATGAAGCAAGTAAATCCGGAGATACAAAAATAACTTGTTACTTTTGCGTCACATAATGATGATGTAAGCTTCATACTAAGCCTTTTACCACTCCATTACTGATCCTTCACATGCGTTCAGGGCACAGAATACCTACCATGCACATGTAGCAAAATAAAAAGAGCAGAGTGAATCAACTGAAAGTTGAACGTTAGATTGTATTAAAGTTATGCGAATAGGTGTATTATTTTTTTTTCTTGTTTGTTTGCTATACAGTGTGGAATTTTTTTGGAAGGCTTGTGCTTTTTTTTTGGCATGTCGTTGAAGTTAAGCGATCGTTGAAGATCGTTACATCCCGCACTCGATTCGAACTGGCCTATAAAAAATTTTACAACGTCGGTCATAAAAATAATGCCGTAAACCTTGGAACTGAAATCAAGAAAAGAATAAATACAAGCCCATAGCTTGCATAGTAAAATGGAAAATAAAATACTTTTCTTTCGTGGAAAATGTGCTTTGTATATCAATACGCTTTTGAGAGAGAAAAATATGAGCCTGGAATATTGGGGTAATCAATGACACAGGTGGGCCTCGAGCCCACGTCTCTTGCCCGTCGGGGCAAAGCTTTGTAATCCTTTTGGGTTCAATCCCACCTGTATCGAAAAAAAATTATGTTTTAAATATATAACGATTATTTAAAAACGGTAATATAACAAACATGCAACTCACATACTTGCCCCTTACTTGATTTTGAAAAAATATATAACAAAGCCTCTTAAGGCGTCGCTTTATATAAAACAACCTACCCTTAATAAATCTCAACAGAATTATTCAGGCTTAGTGGCTTCAAAAGTCGCTATACCGGTATCATTTATGACGTCTACTAATTAGGGAATAAGGCTCTACATACAAAGCCTTCGACAGTCAAAACACCCCAACACTTCCGGCGTAGGCAGCGTTTTGCACCGCTCAATTACAAGTTATGGAAAGTTCACATTACCGACATCCCTTTGATGTCTTAGACGGGCTTACTTGCCCCGTGAGCCTTAATTATAATTCATGTTATATTTCTTCGAATATTGTAACCCTCTCAGCTGGAGCCTTCTGCCTCTGGCAACACTTCTCGATGTCCTTTTCGTTTGATCAAAAGGCCTACTTAATAATTCGGTTAAGAAGCAGGTCCTTTGTATCGATCGATACATTTTGCAGGCTTAATTTTATTTTAAGAATAATGAAGTCTCATGTTTGAGCTTTATGAGTCGCCAGCTTTATAAGCTTAACACAAAAACTGAATTCCTACCAAGACTACCATTTCAATAAACGATGTCTAAAATTTTGTAGTATCAATCGAGAAAAGTCAGCCTTTCTGTGATCACTTTGAGATTTCATGTTTTGAAAGCTGAAACGTCTGAGCATTCCTGAAAATTGTATTTCCGCTGTATGCAAAAGGCTGTCAATACGGAAGTTGCATTTACCTTTTGCTGTCAATCCGATAAAATCCATGCAAGTCTCATCCTTTGTGTTTGTCGAATGAGACGTCGACGTCAAAGACATACTGAAAATAGAAATTTCATGAAATATGTTAGAATAACGTGCAGTTTATGTTGTTTTGAAAAATCAGTTGCATGCTATGCATTTTAAATCAAAGCATGAATAATAAAATAATACCAATTTGTGATGCGATGAAATGCTAACAATATACGATTTTCATGAAAACTACTTTCAGGCATAATTTTCGTAAAATATTGATTTTGCTTTCAGGAAAAAAACTTTTGAATCGGATATATATATTTTTGCGCCTGAAAATAATCAAAATGTTAACTTTGTTCCTGAAAGCAGGTATTCCGTAAATTTTCAGCCTTGTAGCATGCCGTTTATAAAAAAATTATCCTCTAATCTACAATACCCTTAAAGAAAGTTTCAGTCGAAAAACAACTCTGAATCAAAGTGAAATTTATCCAGAAAATCATTTAATTACTCTTTTATATTTACATAACTATTTCAGCGGAGTTATGGGCAAAATTTAATTTGGAATTTTAAGTGAAAACATAATTTTAAATTGCTCTTGGAAATAAAACTATCAGAAAATTGAACGAGGCTTGTTTTGTCTGAAGGGTCTTCAAAGAAAATTCACTAATTAATTAAAATCTAATAAAGCTTTTAAATCGATGGATATTCAATAATAAAATATTTTTTTCGTTGTTTTATGTATAAACGTATTATCATAGATCAAATCTTATTCAAAACAAAAATATGTGGACTTATTTGATATCTAACAGTGATGATAGGTTGTGTTTGAATATTCTATGCAAACAATATACAGAGTAAACACAAACACGTTTCTATCATGAATAATAAAGTAAATTACAATACAAAAAAAAAAAACTAAAAGACAACCTGAGGCAAAGAAGCGTATAATTTTCTGAAAAAAATATAAAATAACAATGCCTTTGTGTGCTTTCGATATTTTGTTTGTCTGGAAAATCTGAAAAATAGCAATGGGACAGCTTACGTGTCTTACGCTCAACCTCAAGACGTTTTCTTGTTTTCAGATGTGATAAAAAATACCTGTGTGATATGAAATCTGAATTTCATTACAGCAAATTTTTTTCAGTGTGCTCGAGAATAAAGCAAATTCAGTAGCACGCCTCAGCAGAGACTTTTGATTTTTAATATCAAATCATAATAATATTTATCAGTTACAGACTCGCATATAACGATTCAAATTTTCGCTTGGTAATATAAAAATAGCATCAGTATAACTTGTGCATATATTTTCATTCGGAATAATTGAGTAAAAATGTGTTCTGGTAGTACTTTGTATATACAGAAGCTTCAGAAAGAATATCAGATTTTATGTAAAAATTACACACTTGCATAGAACGGTTCAAAATTTTTTAAAAATTAAATTTTTAGTAGTAGTAGCGATCCAATTGCATTATATTACTTGCCAGTGTGACCTTCAGGTGGATGGGTAGGCAAGCCTTGGGGTGAGGATCGATTTCTCCGATGAATGGGGAACTCTTTACATGCAAGGTCAAGGACTCGACCTAAACCTAAAGACCTAAAGCGTTACCATCAAGAGGCAGAGAAAAGTATCGACCTCCGTTACAAACCTGAACTTAACAGCAAATTACCTTGCTAAAGTATTCAAACAGAATAGATAACCAACACTAGTACGAAATGATATTCTCCACATAGAAAAGTATAAACAGTTTTGCCTTAAAAGCTTTTGAAATACTCAAATAAATTTTTACTTGTTGTTGCTATACTACATTAGTACTAAAAAAATTTTTTTTTTTTATCATGTGTATGCGTTATCATCTTCTTCTAGTACCTCTCCTAATTCCGGCAGAGTTTTCAATGCAATGTCTCTTGAGCAAAATACTTTTCTCAGGTTGTTGCTGATGTATTGACTTGTTTCAACTGATTTTCAGTTAAGCTTGCAGCCATTTGCACGAATGAATGTTTTATTCAGGAAAGCTCCCAGAATTAAGTCCTCAATTAGAAATGAAACATAATGCAGTGCCTCCATTTCAACCCGAGGGGAATTAATCCGATTCCCGTGTCCGCCGGGAGTTTCAGGATTTATTTTTCATCTGCTGAAAACTGAAACACAAAGCCTGAAAAAGCTCGGAATATAAAATACTTTTGACTTTTTTGTTTGGTCGGGATATGACACTTTCTGTATGAATTTATTCGTCTGCAAACATATTATCACCTGTAATAATATTTTTGTAAAATTATATTCACTAACGTACTATACATAGTTAATTTTTTTTTTTTATATACTAAATATATATATTTTTAACATGCACAGTAGACCCTTAAATATTTTTACTATTTTTCAATCAATAAAATACTTCAGAATCCATTGCTTATTTTTATACATAATAATAATAAATATAAATAATATAATTGTGTACATTAAATATATTTTTGTCTTTTCAAATCAAAGAAAATACCTGTAAAGAATAAAGCTCTTTTGTTACTTTCTATTAAAAGGAAATTGGAATCCTTTGCTTATTTTTTAATAAAATAAATATTTTTTACTACTTTCTCTTGTGCTTAAGAATAAAAAATATTTTTAAATAAATACTTGCACTTAAATTAAATCAACTGCTATAGAAAGTGGATCTTAATGTGTATTTTGCTTTTTTCAATGAATAGAAAGCTTGTAAGGAGTGAAGTTCATTTGCTACTTTCTATTAAACAGAAAATGTAACCCTTTGCTAATTTTTAAATATGATAAATTTTGTTGCTACTTTCTTTTGTACTTACGAATAATTTTTTTTTAATAAATACTCGCACTTAAATTAAATCAACTGATATAAAAAGTGGATCTTAAGATGTTTTTTTTTGATTTTTCAATGAATGGAAAACCTGTAAGGGTGGAAGTTCATTTGCTACTTTCTATTGAACGGAAATTGGAACCCATTGGCTTTGTTCGGGCGACTCGTCGCAGACAACTTCACTGCTCTTTCTGCTACTTCTGTTTTCTTTTTGTTTTGATATTCGACTCGTGCTTCCTTCCCTCTCCGAGAATACAGCCTTTCAACGTTGACTGCAGCTTGCCAAGTCTATTCTCTCGTCTTTATTCAGGTTTTATTGCCTTTCGTCGCTTTTTGTTTCGTTTCAAGCACAAAAGTACTTCTGACTGAACTTTAAATATTTAAAACGTAGATTAAGAAAAAAAAAAAAAACTGACATTTAAAATAAACAGTACAGTAATCCCAAACTCATCAAGCAAAAATTTTCGGGTCACATGTATATTCAATCATATTTTTTCGTCGTTTCGCTGTTATATATTTTACTATAAATTATATTGTGTAAAGAATATATTTAGCGTGTATTATTTTTTACAACCTTGTTTTGAAGCGCAAAACTCCGGATCTCTCTGGTGATTTAATCCCGCGGGTGCTTTAACCAACAGTTGCGTCGATAAAGCCTACAATGGAGTGCAGCCAAATTATATTTGCCTATATTTAGTAAAGGGGTGTGAAGGGCGCGCATCGCGGGAATATCACCCTTAACAACAAGGGTTGCAAGTACGAAAACCGTTTGTCATCGGAATTGCTCGGCGAAATTATTCTAGGAACTAATTTGCACATTATTAATGGAGCGGACGGAAACGTTGTTTATTTGCCTATATCAATATTTATAAAGCAAGGTAGTCATATACGCTTAAGAATTAAATAATCTTATATATATATATTAGAAATAATTTAAAAAAATATTTTAACTGAAATATGAAATGCTCATTGTAACTGTTTTTTTTAATGGAAAAGCCTGTAATTTGACACTGCATTAAGGGTGCTCGATGTCTTTCAGGGTGGAATTCTTGGGGGTGGTCCGAGCCACCCCCTTGGCTGACTCAATTTTAATTGCCCCTCGTGTCAAGGGCGGGGGAGAAGAAGGGAAAAGGAACTCCGATAGCCCGATACGGATATTTTCAGAAGGTGGAAAAATAACCTGTAAATTGGGTTGTTTAACAGGTCTTCAAGTAAAACCTTTTTTTTTTTTTTTTTGGTTCACTGTACAAATACACTTTACTTATTCGCCTGGCTCTCAAGACTTTTAAGTATAAAATCGCTAATTTTATTGAAAGGGCTGTTTCAGCAGGATCCATATAATTTCATGTAACAAAAATATTTGAAGAATACCAAAAATCAACAAGTAACAAAGACATGAATTTGATTTTGACATCAAAGCAATGATTGTCTCAAAATGGATATGTGCTACTGTTTATTTTGCCTCCACGAGCAATTATCGATTTTCTCTTTACTGGGAAAACTCCGTCCAATCGACAAAGTTTTCTTCGCAATCAATATCGGCTAGGAAAAAAAACTTTTCATACAATTTTCTAACACGAACACCTGCCGGCACTCGAGGTGTTATTTTATATATTTAACTCGCTGTGAATAGCCCCAAAAGTCAAAATCTAACATAGAAAATCACGCAAGTAGCTCTACCCTTAAATTATATTAATTTCCTACATATTCATATTAAAATTAAACCCTAAGCAATGATTATAGTATCAAAAGAATAATAAGTATTGTCCTCGCTTTTCATATTAAACTTTATATATATTACTTCCGATAATCGTTGACTTAACATTTTTGTTGTTGTTAAAAATGTTAAACAACCTTGCAAACAAAACTTGTATTAAAAAAAAACATTAAATATTCATTTACTAAAAATATTAAAATGAAATTCCAACAAGTTCATAAAATATATCAAATTTACAAAGAAAAACCTTGGAACTGTTGAAAGTATCAAATTGTTAAGTATTGGTGTTTTTTTCTTCAAGCGTTTCGTCAAATGTATAGATTTTAAGAAAATATATTAAATTCTGAAAAAAAAAACTGTTTGGTATAAAGAATTTATTTCAGTTTCGTGACAAATAAAAGCTCTTAAAGCCCATATTATTGATTTGAAACGATCTTATATTATGTAACTCGAACTAGACGATGAAATCAGATTAAGATATAAACTTTATAAAATTTATAACTTCATTATGCATAATTAGTTACTTTCACTTTGTATTTATTAACCTTATTGTATAAGTTATTTTTTAAACGTATTTTTTTAGGTTCAAAGTATTTTTTTTTTAAATTTCCCGTTTGTGTTTTTTAGGCAGTCTTATAAGTTAGGGTGAAGGCCTTTTAAAGCAATTACAAGTGATGTAAAAAAACATATGACATTTTATATTAGGCTCAGTAAGGAAATTCGTTTATGACGTAATAAAACGTCAAGTGTCAAATATACGAAATTTCCAGTGGCGGGGAGTAGGAACGGTGGTCCTGAAGTTCGAAGATTATATTAAATTATGGATGAAAAATACCCTTTTCATGTGTAACTAGGTCGCCTGAATACTGAAGGCTTTGCCATTAAATTATATATAAATTTTTCAAAAATGAACATTCATAATATTATTTTTTTATTGCTGAGGATTTGTAAAATTTTGCGTTTTCCATATAAGTGTATGTATACAAAAACAACAAAAGGCAAAAAATAAATAAATATTGTTATACTGTAAAACCTTTTTTCAGCACTTTTTATGTTATGTTAATTAAATTTTTTAGTTTTTTTTTAAGTTAAAAATATATAAATATATACTAGAACAAATTTATTCCTATGTTGTTGCTTTGGCAAAACAAGCAATACAATAAATTTAAAAAAACATCTCATAAGTGATAGTGAACAGAAGTAAAAGGTTTTGTGTGAAATGTGGAGATATGAAAATTTATTATTGTATGTATATATATATATTTTTTTTTTGTATATTTTAAAAGGCGTACTTTGTATCAAGTGTTTGCGAGGCGAGAAAATAAAACGCGATATCAGAACTATAAAAGAAATAAAAGTGTATCATTGAATAGAATCCATTACGACTTCAAGAAATTGTACATAAAACTAAGATAAATTTTTTATATATTTTTATAAATGTTATTTATAACTGATGTGTACTTTTAAGGTTAGAAAAATTAAAAAAGGAATATCATATCTATCTGAATGTCAAATCTTAGAGAACGTTACCTCTTAGCCATCTGGCTATTTTTGCTTATATATACATTTAATTTTTGATAAGCAAATACTTAGAAAAAAATCCGGGATCATCACTGATAATATTGTACATTTAAATTTGAACTCCAACGCAGATCATTTTTAGTATTTAATACCAAACTAGAGCCTACATTAAATTTTCACCCCCATCCCCGTAGACGTCAATTGATCTTTCAGTATTAAATTTCTGAAGATGCCTCCCTTTCAGCGGCGTCCTGATCGTCGTCGGCTAAATCTCTTTATGTTTTCTTTTGATACTCTCCCTTATCTAATTTCCACCCTGCACTGAAGTAATTATGCCCGAGGGGGGTGCCGTGAGAACCTGCTGAAAAAAATATGAGCCGGGGAAATTCCTCGACACAAGTCGACACCGGCGGGGGTGTTTTTTTTTTTTTTCTTTTGTAAAGCTCAAATGAAAACATCGGACAGAACCTCGAGACACTTCAGAAATAACGACCTGAAGAACAGAGACAAGTGATATATATGGTGTGTGCATTAATTTTTTCGGATTTTTTAAGTATTGAATCGCATCAGGTTATACGTTAACATTTCATTGTGAAGCGTCATTTTTGCGCTTTCGTTTTCAGTATATGTCATATCGCTGAAGTGTATGCAACTTTTTTTTTTTTTGAGCTCTCAACATGTCAACTTTTGTACCAACAAACGCAATTTGCAGGAAGCTTTACTTTTCTGTTTCAATTGGAAGAAAAAACCAGTTGAAAGTCACCGATTGCTGTGTGAAGTTTATGGTGAATATGTTCCATCGCAAAAAATGTGTGAGAACTGGTTTCGACGCTTTTAAAGTGGTGATTTCGATGTGGATGACAAAGAACGTCCAGGTCAACCAAAAAAATTCAAAGATGAAGAATTAGAGGCATTTCTTGATAAAAACTCGTGTCAAACGCAAACAGAACTCGCAGAATTATTAGGAGTTGATCAAGTAACAATTTCAAGACGCTTAAAAGCATTGGGAATGATTAAAAAGCAAGGAAATTGGGTGCCACATGAATCGTGACAATGCTTGGCCACATGTTGCTAAACCAGTTAAAACATATTTGGAAAACAGTGGATGGGAAGTTCTGCCTCACCCGCCTTATAGCCCAGACCTTGCCCCTTCCGACTACTACTTGTTTTGATCGATGCAAAACGCTCTTTCTGGAATACGCTTCACTTCTGAACAGGGCATCAAAAATTGGCTTGATTCTTTCTTGCCTTCAAAAGACGAACAGTGCTTTTGGGATGGAGTCCATAATTTTCCCGAAAGATGGGAAAAAATAATGGCCAGCGATGGACAATACTTTGAATAAAATATACTGTACCAATTTTTTTATAATAAAGCTCCAATTTCACGAAAAAATCCGAAAAAATTAATGCACACACCGTATACTATAAAAAAAATATAAATTTATATCAAACAATTTGAATTTCAGGGGTTTCAGAATTTTTTCAGGATTTTTCAGGATTTTTTCAGGTTATTTTTGTATAGAGCAAATAAAAAGTTTGTGACGTTTAGATTACGATTGTGACATTGCCAAGTGCTAGAATAAGCTGAGTCATAAAAGCGTGCTTTAAAATTCTCATTGCTGAAGCTTGCGATCTCCGCGAAACGAATAATCAAAGATTACAAGAGAGTTAAGCGCAATTAACGGAAATAAAAAATTAACAAAAAGCACTTTGGGACGAAACATCGCCGCTTATATTTCCTGCGCTAATCTCCCCGAAAGGCAGTAAAATAAAGTAAAACTTGAAAGGCGAGTGCCTCCGAGCGGAAAGCCTCCGAGGGGTTGGGTTTTCAATTCAATTCGGTAATAATATTTCATTCACATATAATACTCTTTATTCGATTTCGTTCACTTGAGCGAACGTGATTATATTACATTACAAAATTTGCCTTTTGCCGAATGAACGAATCGCTTCTGAATAAAATAAAGCGAAAGGCACACAGCTTCTTACGAATTCCTAGAGTCGGGTTTATCGCTTCAATCGTCCGATTCGACATTCCGCGAGCGGCAGACTTCCGCACTCGGATAATCAGATGATGTCCGATTGCTTCAGTAATCGACGAAGACAATTCCTTTGGATACAATTAAACTCTAGTATGATTTCGATTTTCGATGACTTCTTCGTGTTTTGCAGCCGAAACTCAATTGGCTAGTAGATCGCAAGTATTTTTTTCCTTTTCAGTGACTTTTGAATATAAAAATGAGCTTATTACAGAGCAAATCAGTCTAACGAGGATAATAATATAATACAGGGTTACCCAGACGAAGTGTAACCTATTCACAAAGCCATAACTTTTTTTTTTGAAAATATTTTTTATTTACTCCAAAGCACAAAATGTGTGAAAATAATAAAAAAATTAGAATCCATTCACTTTAGCTCGACATAATAATTTTTGCATTGATTTTTGCCTTCATATATATATATATATATATACGTTGACTGTTGACAAGTGCTTTATGGGAGCAAAATGAAATACAGTTTCATCGAAACGTTACAAGCAAATCGCATTAATACTTCGTGCAATAACACGTCCCTACAGGGTGAACCGATCCCCTAATGGAGGCACTCTCCTAACATCGCTTTCAGAACACCCTGTGGAGAGATGGCATTATGAAAATATCAGAAAATGTAGAATAACAAGTCACATAAGCCGTTGTATTATAAGCAGACATCTATACAAGATTTATTTTAAATATTTGAACATCTCAGTAGGCTTTCATTTGGCAAATTTTTCGACCCGCTTATATATTTACAAAGTAAAAAAAAAAGTACATTTCAAACGTATTTTAATATTTATATTTATACGTGTACTTAAATTTAATATAAAAAAAGATAATAAGCACTCTTATAAACTTCAGTGTCCACCCACAGCGGATTTTCTGGGAAGAGCAAGATTAATTTTTTTGCATCTAGGGGTGGATCAAAGAATCAAAAGCAGTTTAAAAAAACTGCTACACTCGCAGCAGTAGAACAAAACTGCTTCTCTGAACTAAATAAAGTATTTTGTATTACAGTGAAGTGATTTCAAAAAATACATGTAAATCAATTTATAAGGTTTTGTAATGCGGCTACTAGGTTAAGCCAAAATCTTATACAATTCGCCTATATCGGTGTCAAAAGCAGCTGCTTTTTTGTAAAAGCAGTAACAGCAGTTTCGAGTTTTCTTCAAGCAACATCCCCGCCGGCAATTTTTCTCTGTTGTCTAATTTATTCGACTGCCCTCGGAGGCGTTTTAATTTTTTCACTTTCCTCCTCGGGATTGTGAATTTTTCTTTTTGCTCCAGATTACAAATATAATTCATCCTTCAGAAGAATATAATTTCTTTTAACCATTATCTCTCTCTTAATTCGACCACTCCACTAATGTACATCCGGAATTAATCCGAGGCTGTCATTCCACAAACGATTTCCGGGAACGGGATTATATTATTTTAATATTATTAATTTATAGGACGCGTACTCTCGGTTATCCGTTTAAACTGTGTACGGATAATTGAATCAAGGCTTCTCCGCTATTCTGTACGGGATTCTGATATGGAATAAGTAGAGATAAGGGGGCTTCTAATCAACTGAAAATAAAATATACATCCGCATATATTTCAATTAAAACACATTCGTTTTTGTGCCATAATAACCACAGCCTTCGTGAAATTATATTATTTTAATATTAAATCTATTTTTAATCAACCAAAATTAAACCCCGAGGGGTGGGATCCCGTGTAATTCAATACGAAACTGAAATATCGAAAGGTTTTTGAATTACCGGAAGAACCTGAAGGGTCGTATTTATAATATTAACTGAAAATAATCTATTGGCCGAATTAACTGTTTATTTATTTCTTGAAAGAATTCCTCGAAAATTTTGCTAATCAATTCTCGATCGTTGGACGTAAGAAAATAAATATATATATAATTATCTACTAAACGTGTTTATTTGTAGGCTTCTGTTAAACATGCATTAACTTTTCAGGCTGAAAAATGTGAGATGACATCATTGAACTATCGTTTTAATGATGTGGAGAATCTATTTAAGTTGATTCTGTCAAAAATATTAAATATATTTAGTATAATAAGTTGCATATAAAATCTTTTAATATAAGCTGAAATCAACAGGTTAACTGTTCAAAATATGTTAGTTAAAAACTTTAATTTCTGAAAATACGTCCAAAGTATTATAATTTTTTTTATAATTTTAAATATTAATATATTTTCAAAAATCTCATCTCTAGTATACGATGTAATCCTATTGTTTATCTCGAAATCGTATATAATTTCTAGCTTGCGAAGTCACGGAGGTAAAGGCTTTGTGAATATTCCAACTGAAGATATCTCGTGTGCGCTTATGTTAAAGCCGCTTCCGTTTCCGCCTGAATGGGTACTGAAAAATTATACAAATGGGACCGCATTTACAGAATCCCATAACAAAGCTTCCGCAGTAAAAATACTCTGCCTCAAACACCAACAATAATATATTACTGTGCAAAAGTTAGCTCGCATTTTAGAGGCCATTTGGTCCAGAATTAGAACCCTAGAATTGCATGGGTACTGAAAAATTATATGGCATACAAACAGAATACCCATGGAAAACTAGTTCGATTCCTAATATTATTTCTACTATCCCTAAGTCTTTATAAAAATATTTTTTCATAAAAGCTGCTGCAAGAATCGTTGTCAGATGGTAATATTTTTCACCTGCTCCTTAAAAGTTTAATATAAAAAATAAACATGTGTGGAAAGTTCCGGACGTTTTGAAGCTCTAGCTTGACATATTTCAAGCTTTAAAAGCTCCAGACGCTTTCAATCCGTTAAAAAGCTATCACAGCGAAAGAAAACTTTAAAAGATTCTTTGTATGGCGCGTTTAGCAAACAACAAAACCGCTTCATATTTTATACAACAGTGTATTTTGTTAAGGTTTAATATTTCTTGTATCAGTTATTCGAGAATCAAGTGTTCAAAATGTGGCTTTATGGGAGAATTTTTCAAATACCATAACTTAATAAATAACACTGCAGCTGATTGTACAAGGGAAATAGGCATTGGATAGAGAAAACTATTCCGGATATGTTCAATGGAATAACCACCAATCTCTTGGATCTTGCAGCACGATGCCTGAAAAATGAAAGGGCAAATATCACTGAAAAAATTACCACGTGTTGCATGTTCGTCTCGAAGGCTCGCATTGCACTGAAAAAAAAAACCTACCCCTCTGGTTATTTTCAGATGACGAGATGTGACCGTCGACTGCGCCTGAAAATGTCTAATGAAATATTGATTTCGAGCTACAAGCCGTGTTTCCTTATTCTATTTTTATAACATCTGAGCAGCGCGACGACATCTTGTTTTATCGCGAACATCTGTTTTTTAGGACATGTGTATCATATAAATATATATAAATCACTACAAAAAAAACTAGCGCCCTGAAAGGCATAAAAATCGAAAAAATGAGATTCAGAATACAATTTTTTTTTAAATTATTTCATAGATCAGTTTCAGTTTTGAAGCCACATTGTATAATAATTTGAATCTAGATATATACAGCTTAACGTCCTATAAAATAATTAATCAAATATTATTATATACTATATAAAAACTGTTTATTTAATATCATTACGTGTTTTTTAACTGATACTAAATTATAAGGGGGAGAACAAGTTTGTCGAGAATAATAAAAAGTGCTGTGGCACGCTATAGGTTGCAGGGATAGCTCAGTTACATATTTATTCATATTTGCAAGCTTTGATGGATTTTAAGGTGCCTCGGTACCGGAACCGAAACGTCGGAACCCAAAGAAAGAACAGAATATGGAAATGTGAATCGACATTCTCGTTTAAATGTCTATTTATATTTAGTCACACAAACCTTTTCTGTGGGTTTTTGCTACATGTAATAAAAATTGGCGTATAGTAATATAGTTTTGCATACAAAAATTCTTCTCCATTTGACTTTTTGTGTTCACTCAATGAGTGGCAGACCTTCAAAATCTTACAATCTGAATGATGAATGCAAAAAATGAGAGGCTGAGAACAAACTTATTCAGGTGAGAACCGAAAAGAATTTTTATATATATATATATATAGGTTAGTTTTATTTTTTGTATCAATCTATATCGATACCCTAATACACCCTTAATAATAATCGATACCTTCTTATGACTTGAGTTAAGATGGGAATCGAACAGGGTATCTTACAGTTATCACTTTATTCAAGATTCATCTGAATACCAAGTCTAAATGACAGCTGATCTATTACTAAGGCTTGCATAAGTTAGTTAACTTTTGCATAGTTCTTCAACTTCCGCTCGCCTGCACTTCCTTCGGTAATTTCAGCAGCTCTCTCCTGAAACCCCGACAGTCAAGGGGTGTTTCCCGAAACAAATTGAATTAACTACCCTTCGTGGGGGCATCCCACCCCGTCGGGACAAAGCCCGAGTTTATTATTTCTCAGGACGTTTACCTTTGTATAACTTAACTGTAATTAGGGGTTCATCCCTCATTGTATACAAAATATCATTGTATACTGTATATCAGTTAAGGTTACATCGCTTACGTATTTATAAAACCTTCTTCAGGGGCTTGACCTCTGAGGAAGTCGGTGACAGTCTCAATGAGGACAGTACATCCTGGGACAGTCTTCCTTTCACCTTCCTCCTACCAATTCCTCTTTTGCTCTTATGCTTTATCACCATTTGTAATGCTTTCTTATTTGTGACGTCATCAACCTTTTTTTCTATACATTCACATTTCAGTAGCTTCAATTTTTTTGCAAAAATTAGGTTCGAATCAACCGGTGATAAAAAATCCTATGTATATGGATATTCCTTGCTGTGTGGCTTACAAGGTGAGGCTTAGGCTATATTTTTCTATTTTCATTATTATGTGCTATGAAAAAAAAAAAGTTAAAAAAAACTTTTTGAATCGACCGGTGTCGTGAATATATATATATATTATTTCGAAGATGAAGAATTAGAGGCATTGCTAGATAAAGACTCGTGTCAAAAGCAAGCAGAACTCGCAAAATCATTGGGAGTTGATCGAGCAACAATTTCAAAACGCTTAATAGCATTGGTAATGATTCAAAAGCAAGGAAATTGGGTGCCACGTGAATTGAAGCCGAGAGACGTCAAAAGGCGACTTTGCGTTTCGAAAATCCTGCTTGAACGCCACAAAAAGAAGTCGTTTTTGCATCGCATCGTCACTGGTGATGAAAAATGAATTCACTGCGACAACCCGAAGCGTAAAAAACCATGGGGTAACCATGAGTGGGGTTACCATGGCGCCAAGGTAATGCTGTGTAGTTGGTTTCATCCACTATGAGCTGCTGAAACCAGGCCAAACTATCACAGGCGAGTTCTACAGACAACAATTGATTCGTTTGAAGCAAGCATTGGCAGAAAAACCACCAGAATATGCGACCAGGCACGAGTCTGCAATTCTCCATCATCATCAAACCGGTTAAAACACACTTGGAAAACAGTGGACGGAAAGTCCTGCCTCACCCGCCTTATAGCCCAGACCTTGCCCCTTCCGACCACCACTCGCTTCGATCGATGCGGAATGCCCTTTCTGGGATACGCTTCACTTCTCAACAAATCGGCTTGATTCTTTCTTGACATCAAAAGACGACCAGCTCTTTTGGGATGGAATCCATAGTTTGCCCGAAAGATGAAAAAATCTTCGTTTCAATTGCGATTGAGTTAGAATGTTTTTTTTTTTTTGCTTTGCGCTCTGCCCATTAAAGCCTTTTCGGGATGTTTGTCCAGTGCAGGCACGCGGTGCTGTCTTTGCGTGTCCCCCTTTCCACTCTCCTCCCCCAGCCCCATACAGGTGCGGGGCGGCGAACAGTGGCGGAGGGTGGTCGGTGTGTTTAGTTCTATTTCTGGCTATTGATTGCGCCCCCCCCTCCCTCCCCCCCCCCCCCCCTCCTCCCCCCGCCGCGCTGCACTGGCAACACCGCCGCGCCACTTCGAAATTCAAATTCAAATTTTAAAATCGGAATCACCGTTCTTTCTCGTGAATTCGGTTCCTAATTTGAAATTTGATATATATATATATTTTTTTTTTTTTTTGTTTTCAGTGGCGGTACGTTTTTTTGATTATTTTGTAATACAAGATAATTTTGGTGGAGGCAATTATTTGCACGAATGGTTTTATAAAAAATATGTTTATATTTATTATTAATCAAATATCCCCCCCCCCCGGGGATCTTATTTAAGTATTGAAAAAAAAACTGCAAGCTATAATAAAAAAATTATTATTTATAACTCGATCAAGAGTAGTTTATATATTTTTCAGTTTCGTTAAATATTAATTAGTAAATGAGTATTTCCGAACACAGTCGCATATTCTCATAACCTTAATTTCAAAGTAAATATAATAAAATACCAGCCTATAAAAATAAACAGCAGAGTTAATTTAAATTGTTGCCTCCCTATTATTAAGGCTTTCAACTGAAAAAAATTACTTTCAAAGAATGTATTTTGTTATTAGATATAATTCGTTTTATCTTTGTTTAAGGTATATTAAATATTTTTCTTGTGTCTGATTTGATAAAAGAGGAATTTTTCAATCATATAAAGGAATTTTTATTTGCTGAAAATATAACCCTTGTATATATTTCAGCTCAGAATTAAAGCTTTTAATTTACTGTAAAAAAGCGTTAAGTTATTTTTTTCATATATATTTGCTATAATCTGGTTCACGGACCATTATAAGACTTATTAGAGATTATATTTTTTATGATTTCATAGCAAATATTTATTAAAATCTAAAGATAAATAAAATGCATTTATTAATATATAATATGTCTATTTTTAATTCGATGTATATATAAATTCATTATAAATATTTTAAAGTAATTTAAACTTGATATGCAAAGTTTAGAAATGGTTTACATCCAAAATGCATTGCTTATATATTATATATGATATGCATATTTATTATATAGTTGAAAAAAAAAAATAAGTTACTTGGTTTGATTTTTTATTTAATTCAGTTCGGTAACCCAATTCAAAGGAAACTTTTGTTATTTTCCGTTTAGTTGCTCTTTACCTGATGGACTTACTTAAGTGGTTAATTCAATTGGCCTAACAACCTTGCCAGTGGCGTAACGAAGTTATAAAAAAGGAAAAGAATATTCTTACTTACATAAAATCATAGAATATTTAAACGGAGATGAGTCTTCAGTGTTTTAATAGAACTTTGTCCATTTCTCAGACAATAATATATTTTTTTACCGGAAATTTGCAGAAATTTGATATACAATATTTTTTGATTAACTTTTTTGTATCAAATTATATAAATGAAAAAAATACGTATTTAGTTCAATTTTTCTGAAAATATCTGAAAAACACTTGGTATAGCAAATTATATATGTATATATTTTTTTTTTTTTTTTATATTTAACCCCAAATGGTATTATTTATCAGTAGATATCGTATTAATGATAATTTGAATATTATTTACTTTTGAGTGTCTGTATAAAGGTTATGATTCTTCCGTTGTGGAACCCGAATCTCCTCAAATCCTTTCCCCTTCTCCAGTTCCTCTCCAGCCCCAGTCCTCTCCCTCTGGATCTTCCCCCTTCGATCCACCCTCCTCCCCGAGGGTGAATAGCCCATTATGGACCATCTTCCATTATTGTCTTACTGGATATTTTCCAAGATAAAGGCGTGTAACAAGGCTTCACTGGTTAATAAACGCGCTTCACTGGGCCAAAAAACATGGAAATTCACTTATAAAAATAAAAATAATTTTTTTTTTATTTATAACATGCGATACAATATTGGATAATTCCAAATCGGTTGCAAGTTGTGTGTATACAATATATAGTTTATATATAATCTTGTTTCTTGGACGTCCTCCCATAAAAGAGTATCACTGCAGGGTGCTTTAACCAATTGAACTACTGTGCCAGTGTATCCGAGCGAAAATCACTTGACGCAAGTCCCAAACTGACTATTAACTTAAGCCTTTTTTTCGTTAATAGAAAATAGTAAAACTCTTATATAATAAATTGGAAAAATACTAAAAAACGATTTAAGTCTGTTTTCTTTTAAAATTTACAACCTTTCAAAATCAGCATATTCTCAAAATCTATAGAATTTGTAAAAGCGCATAGTTTCAACGCTCACCGTGAATCGCCAGAATAAATTTCAGAAAAATGTTTTTTTGAATCATCCTGTACATCGGTTTCTTGTGAAAAATATACAAGGTGATTTGGAATCAAAATAATAAAAACAGACGCTTTTGCAAAGAGAAAATTGATATTTTTTAAAATACTTTTTTCCTAGGTCGACTTCCAGGCTACGCCCCTGTGCTTTGCGTGATCAGATCTGACGTGGAATGTCGACGGATGCCACCCCCGCCAGTGCAGGCTGTATAGCGTCGCTACACCCCTCTTACGCCCTGGATTAAGGGATGTAAACCCAATGCGTCACATGTCAAGCGGCAATAGTTGAAAATTAATTACAGTGCAATTAAAAATATATCCGCGTTATCAGCCAATTAATTTTATTTAGATACGGTCATAATATATATATATTTGTGTGTGTGTATCTTAGAGAAAATAAGCATTGGAAGGAAATGTATAACGTGGATGTGGAACCAGCGATATTGGTTGAAAGTCAGGAGTAAGCCGAATAAATAAATATGGTCTAGGATAATGATATATTCAGCAACCTTTTCTAAGATTATATATATATATATATGCGTGTGTGTGTATGTTTGTATGTATATACATCAAAGGTAATAGAAGCATTAGAAGGAAGAGTATATCGTGGATGTGGAACTAGTGACAGTGGTTAGAAGTCAGGAGTACTGTCGAATGAATAAGTCTGCCCTAGGATAAAGATATATTCAGCAACCTTTTCTAAGGACAAGCACCTGATTATATATATATATACATATACACACGCGTGTGTGTGTATGTGCGTGTATATATATATATATATTTATATATATTATGCAAAATCATCATTAGAAGGAATAGTATATCGTGGATGTGGAACTAGTGATATCGGTTGGAAGTCAGGAGTACTGTAGGATGAATAAGTATGCCCTAGGATAAAGATATATTCAGCAACTTTTTCTAAGAAGAAGCACCTGATTATATATATATATATATATATATATATATATATATATATCTTATGCAAAATCATCATTAGAAGGAAGAGTATATCGTGGATGTGGAACTAGTGATATCGGTTGGAAATCAGGAGTACTGTAGGATGAATAAGTCTGCCCTAGGATAAAGATATATTCAGCAACCTTTTCTAAGAAGAAGCACCTGATTATATATATATATATATATATATATATATACATGCGTGTGTGTGTATGTATATATATTTATATATACCATAGGTAAAATCAGCATTAGAAGGAATAGTATATCGTGGATGTGGAACTAGTGATATCGGTTGGAAGTCAGGAGTACTGTCGAATGAATAAGTCTGGCCGAGGATGAACATATATTCAGCAACCTTTTCTATAGACAAGCACTTGATTATATATATATATATATATATATATATATATGTGTGTGTGTGTGTGCGTGTATATCCAGAATCGTTTTGCTACCTTTTAGAGGTGACTCTAGCTAAGTCAAAGACCAATAAAACATCCAATCGACACGTGCCAGGTAACCAGGGCAACGCGCCCCGTGTAAATAAGGCTGTGTTTTTAGTGTGAAAAAAGACCACCGACCTGACTATGAGTTCCAACGAACGAGGCTGAGTGTCCCGACTTCTAAAAATTATCCAGCCTTTTCTTTTGATTCGATTAAGTCTGGCTCGGGATTATTTAATTTAATTCATTCGGAGAAATTTCATTTTATATCATGATTCTTGGTCTCCCTAATGTGAGATATGAAAAACTTTTTTATCACTTTAATAGGAATAAAAAACATCGGTTTAATATCTCGAAATGCTGAAATTTCTAGCAGCTGAATTTTGGATACGCTTAGGTTAGGTTAGTGTTGTTTGAATCAGGCTTTAAGCATATTTTAAATATTGTTTTTTTTATGTTTTATTACAGATGGTGTATTTGAAAGAAGATTGATTGCCAGGGGACGTCGCTCTTAGAGAAGAAAAATGGCTGGGACAGACACTCTGAATTGCCAGAGGTAAAGAAACATTAAACTATTACAAGTCTTAATTTGATATGTACATACATTAAAAATCAATGTTTTATAGAATAGTGTGGCAAGTGGAGACTTTTGAGCCGATAATCTACAAACAAAAAACACTCAAATGACAAATTACATAATTACAAACTCTGCTGCGTGTCACGCAATCGATACTTTTAAATATTTTATTGACTGAATTTTTCGTCTTTTGATCACTTTGTATCGCAGGTTCTCATTAATTTATAAAATTTAGTTCACGATAAATATTCTTGCTTTGTTGTAGAAATGCTTTTACGTATAATTCACCTTTATTAGTAAACATTTCGCTTTTTTTTAACCAGCGGATTCTGATCCCTTAAAAAAAGGTCTAAACATGATATAACTGTAGCGGATCTCAACAGGATCGCTTCGGATAAGTCTGTATCTTATTTGTGAATCCGTTAATTTGTTCGTTTGGATCGTTATTTCAGGATAAATACACAGCAGTGTATATTCCTGAAATATTTATCATTCTATTTCGACGGCCCGTTTGACATATAAACGGGGTGTTTCCACCGGGGAAAACGAAAAAACATAATTCAATACGACACCAGGTGTGCTGGTGATACGCCAGAGATGCCCGAAAGCCTTGTTTATGGCAAGCAAGGGATGATTTTAATTATTTTTTACCCATCAGCCGTAAATACTTATACCAATCATCCCCTAAACTACTTGCGTATAAAAAGTAGAGTTTTTCAGCGTGACGCATTTTGATTCCACTCACCCTTCCCACCCCTTCTTCTTTAATCATAAATGATCGATCTTCAGGCAAACAAGTTTCAAAACCATGCTCATGTTTCCCATGCATATAAACCTACCCTTACTGGGAAAATCCACCCTCTAACACCATCGCATACTAACCCTACACATATTTGACTTCAGTAAAACCAATAATCACTTGTAGATAAATATGCAACACTTGCATATAACGTTTCAAATTTATGCTTAGTTACTATGGCGAAGTATCAATTGAACTTGAATCCTACGTGTGTCGTAAAAAATATACGTTTTTTTTAAGTCGTTTCACGTTTTTGCTACAATGCATACTAACGATGGTGATTGGATCTTTTCCAAGAAATGTGCCTACATTTTAGATATAATTTTAATAATTTTAATAAATAGTGTATCTGAAGGAAAATCGTAAGTTTATTTGTTGACAACATGGCGCGGCGGCCATGTTGTTTCTCGTGGAATGAAACAGCTGATTTCTCTAGGGGCCACAGCAGGTCAATATTTAACACAGTCAATGTTACCTGTGGGCTAATTTTATTAAGAAATAATTCAAGTGTAGCAAGCACTAACTACTAAATAATATCAAAAGAGTTGAGAAATATTATAATCGGAATAAACAAGTGATCAGTATAAGATATTTAATAGATCCACATATTTTATCTGCACAGATTCACTGTGTAAAATATACTAGAGAGAAAATATTTAGGATTGTTTTTAATTTGAGATATAATAGCAACAGGTGTTTTAATAAAACCATGCATGTAGTAATCAAAGAATGTTGAATCATGAATTAAAATAAATTAACCTTAAAGCTCCCAAATAAATACATTGTAGATATTTTAAATTTGAAATAAAAATATTTATTATATAATTTTTTCTCGTTGTTCACAGAAGAAACGATTCTTTATGTAAAACACACTGTATGTGTGTAAAATTATTATATTTGTGAAATGCAATGTTCCAGACATGTTTTGCACTAGCAACGTAGTTTTTTTTTATTTTAATTGGAGGTGGCATGGTGGGTGTAATATAATGGTGTCACCGCACCAGGACTTCTCCTTCTCGACTACTCCTACTCCTAATGGACCATTAAGAACGACATGAGACGAAGCCACGAGTGAAGGACCACGCTGTAAAAGAGAGTAGACAGAAGAGTACATTTGTATTTATTTCATGCAAATTGAATTTCTGCGAATATTGAAAATATCAATGCCATGCCAAGCAGACAGTACAAGCGCTGTTGTTTTTTTTTTTTCTACAGGGTGTTCAAGAAGTCCTCCCCCAACAACAAGCTCACCCTTTACTTGTGCTCCCGAGACCTGGTCATAGAGAACGGAGTCATAGACAAGCTACAGGGTGTGCTCTGCGTGGACCCCGACATCCTCGACACCAAGAAAGTCTTCGGGCAAGTCACCCTCACGTTCAGGTAAACCCACCCTGTATATAGCATAATTTGACTTTTTAAATTTTTTATTCAAGCATCCCCTATTTGATTTCACTTCACGCCCTTACCATAAAGCAAAGCCTTATTAAAAAAATATTAACGCTTTAATATACGCTACTCATCAATATCAATATAATATTTACAGGACTGCAAGCTTTAACTTCAGGATATCGCGAAAGATTAGGCACAATTGTTTTTTGTTTTAAATCCTTTTCAGGTTGCATTTAATCCAGTCGCAAAAAGGTCGAAAGGGTCGTGAAATTTGAATAAAAACTTTACACAAAGCCCTCGAGAGCAACTCTCTGTTGGCATTCTGAAAATTTCAGAAAAATTCACCCCTGAGCGAAGAAAACTTTTTCAATATTGTACTCCAGAGCTTTTCGTATTTTTTTGCGGCCCGAAAACGATGGCATGTGGAAAAGAAACAGTTTATCAAGTATTTAAATTTTTTTAATTGTTTTTATATATTTTTTAATATAAATAATAAATTCACAAAACGCTTGCTTCCAAAAGTTTAAGTCCAGGCTTAAAGTTTCATAAAAATGTAATACTTTACTATGATGTTTATTACGAGTTATCAGTTCATACTTACTTTTTTGGTTTATTGGGTATTAAGACAGCAACAATGGGAAAAAATCAAGACGTGCCTTTATGGGAAAATCTTAAAAACACCATAGTCACAAACGAGACAGACTTGCACTGAATACGCAAGAAACTTGATAAATGCGGATTTAATATAAGACTTTAGTATATGCTTATATATTAAATTTATTAAAAAAAAAACGTAATTTATATTTTATAATCGTGTTTTGGTTGTGAGATAAAAATATAATGGCTGTTAATGGTGTTGCATAAAGCCTAATGAATATAATATATTTTTTTATGTTACGATATTAATGTTAATAATTAACACTGCAATATGGGCCTGTTAAAATTTAACAGCCGTTATTATCTTACAGAGATTTCGTATTAATCATAACTTTACGGTCCTAGCGTATAACGCTGCATCTCAAAATTAATTAATTAATTTTCATTTAATACTTTTTGAGGCTCTCGTTGGATTTTTCTATTCTTTTGCTTACTGTAAATAATTTATTTAACCTCATGGGAGATTTTTCAAAACACCATGGGAATATTTTCAGAAATGCTAAATATAACCTGAAAAAAAAAATTATAGTAAAAGAGGCGTTGATTAAACTACTTCTGAAAAATATATTCACAAACCGTAAGATTTGAAACTTGAGTAGCAACGTTATTCCGATTGCCCGTGGACTTATTTGGGTCAGTATAATGAAAGCCTTTTCATACGGCCGGTGTTAATTTATCGTTAACTCAAAGTAAAAAGATCATTTATTATCATTATTAATATTTAATTCAACATTTATAGGAAAGCTTATTTAATATTTATACGCAAAGTCCGGGTCGAGCCTTCCAATTATCTTCGTTATACGCTCGATGCCATAAGTATACCCATAAACTTTTATACATGATAGAGAACCGAGATAACTAAGTTTGTTGTTATACTTTTACCTGAAAGCTCAGTTATCCTGTAGTGATCTGATCGATCCTTCCAATCAACTTATAAGCTCGATATTATAAGTATACTCATCTAAGTTTTGTGCATGTTAGAAAAACAAGATTTTTGTGAGAGGAAGACAAAATACTAGCGTATATTACAATATATTGATACAATTTCAAATATTAAAATATAGCTCAGTGTTTCAGCTTTGATTGAGGATTGGGTGTATAAACCAATTAAAACTTTTTAATTGGTGGTTTGAAACAAGCGGTGTGTTACTGCTGTATAGAAATATTATAGAAATACAATCGTCTGTTTGGGTTTGAGGAAAGATTTAAGTCATCAGAAGCCATTAAAATTAATATATATTAAAAGTTAAAAGCAAATAAATACCACGAAGAAAAAATTCATACTTATTAATTAAATTTAGTTTTTTCCCATGATTTTGATCTTTTATAAGCATGCTTCGAGTATATACAGATTTTTTGCTATTTAAGAGATTTTTTTTTTTAATGTATTGTTCAACATATATATATATAATTTTTAAAAAATGGTTACAGTAATGTTACAGTGTGTTTATAAATAAGCACACATACAGGGTGCTTGACTGTTCAACCCCAGTGCAAACATTTGCTCAGTTCTTCAGGAGTCGCTCGTATTTGCCGAAGGACATGTCGTGGGCGTTTCAGTGGGAATACTAAATAGGCACAAGTAGCACAAAGGCGTGTGCGTTTTTTATTTTGGGAATCGGTCACGTCCGGGGATCGTATGAATTTCGACACAATACAATCAGAACTCTCGTGAAATAATTTTTTTTGTACTTATTACCACTCAGCTATCGCAATTCTTAACACCGCTTTGTATGCGGTAGCACGCATAAAACCCTTTGAGAACATGAAACATCCTTTGTTGTACGAGGGTGTATACAGTTGGCAGGTTGTATTTGCTTTCAGCTCCGCTTATAGATCAAAAGTAGATTTTGGGCTTTGAATACAAACTGAAATTCCTGAAATGCGATACCCGGTTTAACATTATTTTACTATCATTTTGTTAGTGAAGATTAACCTCAAAAAAAAGTATTGCAGGTGTGTCAAATATTTTTTTTATGGATTTCGTAATCTTGCACTTTGCTGCGTGAATTGAATGACTTCACAATATTTAACCTACCCCCTGAGCAAAGTCGGGGTGTGAATACGCGTTCTGTACGTTTCAGGCTCGGGGGGGGGGTCTCGTTTTTGAAGAATTTTCTATTTCCGGGGACACTCTCCCCTCCTCCTTGACCGCAGGCTCCCCTCCGCGTCGAGGGCGGCTTGTTAACACAAACAAACACTCGTCCCCGGTGACGTCACACGCGCTGCATCATCATCATCTCCAGCTGCCGAAACAAAAGAAACCGAAACAACAAAGGTTCTATTTCAGTGGCATCCGCATATTTAAAGCCCTGTGGCGAGTGTGCCACCCACTGGACCATGTGACAGATGTGTGAAAAATTCGCCGGGACGCCGGGGATGGGGAAAAAAATAAAATGAAGCAACAACCGAAATTCAGGGCCGAGGACGGAAAGACACCTTTTCGAAATTCAGGCCAAAGTTTCCCTCGACTCCTCGAAGTTACTGGATAATTCAGGAACATTCCTGAAAAAAAAAACAACTCTTGAAAATGTACACCGCGCGAGAAACGTTTGATTTATAACCTCATTCGTTATTTTATAACGTGTTATGTATATTTTTTAAATTTTAACTTTTATATATTTCTGTATATACTTATACAATGCGAACGTTAAGCTTAACAAAAGCAACATATTTCTAGAGCCTGAACGTTTACACGACATTGGTAGGTGAAATAGAATGTCTTTAAGACGCCGTACAAACTGCGAATACGTTTTACACCCCAGTAATACCCTTGCCTAAGTATTATTTCTCCGAGGCTCTGTCGGCTCCGGGGGTGTGTGTCGTTAAAACAACCCCCGCCCCTCGATTCCCGATACCTTATACTAGAAGCCTTACCTTAGAGTGATGGGCATAATCGAACTTATTCGGGAAGTGATATGTCTCGCTTTTCACTTGGAGGGGTGCGCTTGGATGCAGCAACCCTTCAAAACCTGAAAGATTGTGTTGTATGAATAGAACCACCAAAAACCAAGTGTTTTACACCCCGCCTAAATCGTTAAAACAACCCCCGCCCCTCGATTCCCGATACCTTATCAATAATCAAACTTATTCGGGAAGATTTCTTGAGTGATGCGTCTCACTTTTCACTTTGAGGTGTTGTGCTCTTAGATGCAACCCTTAAAAACCTGAATTCTGTATGAAAAGAACCTCCAAAGAACAAACGTAAATTTAAAAATATGCATAAGCTAGAGTTATGATTCAATTGTGAACATATTGGTAGTAAAATTTACAGTAACAGTGTAATAAGGTAATAACGAAACGCTCGGATGCTTTAGCGCGTTGTATTAACGGGGATGTAGCATCAGTTTAAGGGAGGTTAGGTTAGGTTAGGTTAGATGCAGCAACCCTTCAAAACCTGAAGGATTGTGTTGTATGAATAGAACCTCCAAAAACCAAGTGTTTTACACCCCAACTAAATATTATTTCTCCGAGGCGTGTGTCGTTAAAACAACTCCCGCCCCTCGATTCCCGATTTCTTGAGTGATACGTCTCACTTTTCACTTGGAGATGTTGTGCTCTTAGATGCAACCCTTAAAAACCTGAATTCTGTATGAATAGAAACTCAAAAGCGTATGTTTAAAAATATGCAAAAGTTATGATTCAATTGTGAACATAGTGGTAGTAAAATTTACAGTAACAGTGTAATAAGGCAATAACGAAACGCTCGGATGCTTAGGCGCGTTGTATTAACGGGGATGTAGCATCAGTTTAGGGGAGGGAATGGCGTCGCTGGGGGGATGAACAAAGGAAGAGGCGTTATGGCGACCAGCTCGGTCCTCCGGCGGCCGTTCCGCCGCGGATATTGTTATTTCCTGCGATAAATATCCATTTTGCGCGAGCGGCCATCTTGCCCAGAAAACGCCCGAAGGCGAATTCGCACGTCCGGGGATATCAGCATCCGAATTTCAAAACACCCATCCCATCATTGATGATTTCAGAGCCATGTAAAGACAGCCTCCACTTTGAAAACCCACGTGTCCTTTGGTGTAATTTTTTTGGTGTTTAATATATTTTTTTATATATTTAGATACGGCAGGGAAGATGAGGAAGTCATGGGGTTGAAGTTCTGCAATGAGGCTGTCATGTGCCTGGCCCAGCTGTACCCGCCGCTGGCATCATCGGGAAAAACTGAACCCAACACCCCTCTGCAGGTAAATACAACCCACCTAGACCTACCCTGATACTATTCTCAGTGTAAACACAGCCTAACCTAACCTAACCTTACCTATTCCCAAATTCATACACAAGTAAATACAACGTAACCTAACGTATGCAAAATAATTTCTAGGCTATATCAAAAATTTAGATTGATATATATATATATATATAAGAAACTCAATATTTTTGACAGAGTAAAATACTTGAGTGATTTTCCACATGTTCGTTTTTATTGGTGACCGGTTTCGCCAACCTTTCACGTTGGCAAAAAACAGAGTCAATGTTTGATAATGCCAACGCGAAACCGGGCACTGATAAAAACGAGCATGTGGAAAAATATATATATATATATATATATATATAAATAAAAATAAATTCAAATGGCGTTAAGGTCCTTCGCCGTTTTGGTGCCGATTGAAAAATTCCGACCTAACATTCAACAGAAAATTTTTCACCGCCTTTGATTTTTCACGTGGTTTAATATAAATAGCCGAAATCCAGAGGCGTGCGAAAATAGCGAATGGTTAATACATAAATATTTCATCTCGCCTTTCAGATATCCCTTTGTGTGTCTAGGATATCCGGCTCGGAGTTATCCGTATCGAAAATAATAAATGTGCGATATTTACTTTTCGATAGGAAATTTATGAATAAGTAATATTTTATGATTAATATAATAAATGAAAACAATGGCGGTCGCGAGTGAAAAGTAATTTAGCATCGAATTATATATAAAGACAGTGTATTTCGAAACAAACCGTCCGTACGGTTGACAAAGAACAATACCTTCTTCACAGCCGGTGACAGATGCTTGTCCCACCCTGTCTACCCTCGTAATTAACACCATTTGTTAAAGAGCACCCTGTATGACACGATGTATTATTCAGAAAGCCTCATGTGCTTTCTACATTATTAACAGTAAATAAATAAAATACTGGCGTGTCTGCATGAACTCCGGTTCATTCGTACAGGTAAATCCTAAATACCGTTAAAAAAAAATATATATATATATGTACTTATATGAAATATTATATATCCAACTATTCAAATTCAAACCAACCCGCCTGACAGGCTTTGTAGCCAACATCACAAAAAATCGTATTTAAACACGACCGATTCATTTGTACCTTACAGTTACAAATTATATGCTACGTGCTTAAAATATGTGTCCGTAATTATCCCTGGCCAGAAATACCCCATTGAGGTCATCCACAGTCTTGTTTTCTCGGGAAATCTTAAAGTTTAAGAGAATATCGTGTTTTTTTAAGTTTCATTCCACGTTTTTCATAATTACACCTGAGAGTAAATTTTTTAATGTAGTGAATGTTAGAAGAATTTAGAAGTGCTTTTTTGTATTAGGGAGAAGCTTTCTCCTCGGGTATAATGTGTGAAATATATATATATATATATATATATATATATATATATATATATATATATATGTATATATAATTCGGGTGCCTCTTTTCAGTAGAAGAGGTTAGTGATCAAGTTACTAAATATATATTTATGTCTGTTCATGGTTTTCATAGCATTATCATACAATCCTTTCCATACAAGACTATGGCATTTAGATCTGATACTCCACTACTCCATTACCTATCCTTTACATATGCTGAGGGTACATAATAGCAGCAGCAGACTTGGGAGAGCAGTCAGGGATATATGCTATTTAAAAAATATATATATATAAATTAAATTACATGTCTTATGTATGCAGTAGACTTTTTGAAGTAGAGTGGAGTTTTTAAAACTTAATTTTGGGATGTATATTTATATATATATATGTGTATGTATATGTGTGAGTGAGTGTGTGTGTGTGTGTGTGTGGGGTTTCATACTATTAGACTAACAGTATTAAAGATTTCCTGAAAGCAAACACAGAAGCCTTATATGCTTTCCGAAGGAGCAAACAGCAGCCTTTTGTGCCCGCGGATTGATCAGGTGAGGGGGGCTCGAGCCCAGGTGGACTCCGGGGCAGGGGCGTCCCTGACCTCAGATGCTATCGGCGATGGGGGCAGCGATCGATATGACGAGGTATCTCAGCCCCCACCACCCACCCCTGCCCCCACCCCTGCCCCCACCCCTGCCCCCACCCCTGCCCCCGCCCCTGCCCCCATCCCTGCCCCCACCCCTGCCCCCACCCCATGAGACACTCAAGTATACAAGACAAAACAATCACATCTAAGGGTGGTAAAAAAAAAAAAACCGATTTCAACTGAAGTAGTTGTATCACGTTTTGTTATTGGTGGTGTGCATTAATTTTTTCGTGAAATTGGAACTATATTATAAAAAAAAAATTGGTGCAATATATTCTATTCAAAGTATTGTCACTACTTTTTGCATCCCATGAGTACATCCCAAAAGAACTGTTCGTCTTTTGAAGCCGGGAATGAATCAAGCCAATTTTTGATGCCCTGTTCAGATGTGAAGCGTATTCCAGAAAGGGCGTTCTGCATTGATTGAAACAAGTGGTAGTCGGAAGGGGCATGGTCTGGGCTATAAGGCGGGTGAGGCAGAACTTCCCATCCACTGTTGTGGCACCCAATTTCCTAGCTTTTGAATCATTCCCAATGCTTTTAAGCGTCTCGAAATTGTTGCTCGATCAACTACCAATGATTCTACGAGTTTTGCTTGCGTTTGACACGAGACTTTATCGAGCAATGCCTCTAATTCTTCATCTTTGATATTTTTTGTTTGGCCTGGACGTTCTTTGTCATCCACATCGAAATCACCATTGTTAAAGCGTCGAAACCAGTTCTCACACGTTTTTTGCAATGGAGCATGTTCACCATAAACTTCACACAGCAATCGATGACTTTCGGCTGGTTTTTTCTTCCAATTGAAACAGAAAAGTAAAGCTTCCCGCAAATTGCGTTTTTTAAGTACAAAAGTTGACATGTTGAGAGCTCAAAAAAAAAATGTTGCATACACTTCAGCGATATGACATATACTGAAAAATATAGCGCAATTACAATGAAGTTTTAAAGTATACTTAAAAAAAAATTATGCACACTACTAATATACCTTGACGAGGTGAGGCAGAAAGAGTATCAGATCTAATTATATAATAATGCTATTGGGCAGATTTTTTCTTCGCATATAAAACTGCGGTGTATAAGGACCCACTGTAATATTTTCCCCATAGAAAACCATGAACACTGCCTCATCATGAGTATATGCCCAGTTAATAATCGCCAACCCCCTCTGATTATTTTTCTCACAGGTTTTGATTATTTCGATACTCAAATTAATATAATGTTTAGACTCGGGTCGGTGTTGTTGTAAATGTGGTATATCCGGTTAACTTCCAACCCTTAAATGGTACATGGGTAAATGTCTCTGAGGCAGGTGGGGGACAATATGGGGGAGGGTTTACTCCGTCATTAGGGAGATCAAAGCAGCAGATGTCGACGTCTTTGGGAGCACCGAAGCGTCCAGAGGCCGCAGGGGGTGGAAAGGGTTAACTGATTGCGGACAGGGTGATGCCAAGTAATTACATAAGACCAACCAATATTTGTAAAACACCACTGGCGTGTAGTGGGCAATTTTCGTATTCGTCTTAAAAAAAAAATATTTTTATTATAAAATTTATATTCATACCTTTTAATTAGATGTATTTTAAATATAATATATAATATATTACAAACGCGTGCCGAAGGTCGCTGTTTATAATTTTTTTCAGGAGTCTTGCTGAAAATCATCCCTTCAGGAGGCGAGACGGTCAAGCGCTCCAACCCTCTTCATGTCTTTACATTTTTAGCCGAAAGCCTCTTGCCATGAAAGGTTCAAGTCGTGAATAATAAAATATAATCTGGCATCAGTAAATAAAAGGAAAACGTAATAAAAAAAAAATTAAATCCACCCTTTCGTGGAATGGGTCAGGTTAGGTTAAAACATTCGCTTAATGTTTCTATTTTAAACCTTTTTTTATTTTTAAAAAAATACCGCCTTAGGAAATTCTGCTTTGGCTAAATTGTTGAACAACTTTCGCTGAGCGAAGTCTAGACTTAGTCTTTTGTATAATTTTTCGCGTTTTACGGCGTTTTTATGTCACATTCGTGTAGTATGGTGATTCAAAATAAATATTATTAAAATAAAATTAATACATAGCGAAACTTATAAATACGAACGCATGTATAATGATTAATATATATTTTTATTAATTATTTTTTTTACGTCGTCGATTAAAATTACATTATCACGTAAGAAACGCTGAAATGTTAAAAAGCGAGAACGCCCGCTCCGGGAATTCCTGAAATTTTTCAATTTCCAGGCAATTTATTTAACACACCCTAACCAGAGAAATCCCGGCGCCGATCGAAATACTCATAAAGTTAAAATACAGGTGCTATAACAGGTAATTTCCTATAAACCCTGATTAAAAATAAAACCACGCGCTTTCTACCTGCTAACAATTTATTACTACATAGAATCACTGAGCGTTGATACTGAAGCGTTTAATTTATTTTTTGTGCCAATTTTGGCACTATTCTGTGCGGATCGTTTCAGGGCGATGCCTTGAGAGCGATTCTCACATAAAAAAATTATTAAAACTAGCAACAAAAAAAAATTTTTTTTCATAGTAAAACATAAATGCAAATATTTTCTCTCTAAAATGAACGCTGCTTAACGATTTTAGTAAATAAACCCCAAGAGGCTATTTTTATGCACAAAAAAATTATACGCATTACACGATGGTTTAATATGTAATACTCCACATTTAAATTATATAAATTATATAATTATAAAAGACAAAAGGTTTTGAACGTTTTACTTTGTAGTTTCTTCGGGCTTGTTTAAAAGAAGACTTTTAATAAAAAAAAAATATTTTTAAAAATGTATATTTTTTATGTAGTCTGATCACGCCCTTAAAAGGCAAAAAAAGTTTTATTTGAATTATTTTTTTTTTTTATATTTTTTGAAGATTTTGTGAGCTTTGACTGGAGGTTTTTTTTTTGTTGATTTGTGATATGGTTGGTGATGGTTGGTGATGGTCTTGCTCTAGGACGCCCTGCTGCAGAGGCTGGGGTCCAGGGCGCACGCCTTCAGCATGGAGCTGACTCCGCTGGCACCCCCCAGCGTCCAGCTGGTGCCAGCCAAGGAGTATCGCGGTGCCCCCATCGGGACCTCATACGACGTGCGAGCCTTCGTTGGTGAGTCCCTGGACACTATTCAAAAGCAGCAAGTAACCTAAACGACGAAAAATATATATATACTAGAAATGTAGCCCGTCATAAAATGACGTATTCGATGAACGATGCAATAGTGTTTGAACACATGTTTGGCTGACAATTAGATGAATATTTTGTACACATATTTTTTTAATAACCGGATATTTATTTTGAAAGCAAAGCCATTCTAGGAAATATCACATTTCGTGTCACAAACAACGAATCACTTTCACTGCACTGTTCTTTATTAGATGAAGTCTTTATCACGTTCAATTGTGCTATTCATTTTAATTACGTTTGCTGTGCTTAAACGGTGTTATTTTTTTAGGAGGCATTTTAAGTTATTAATTATGTGATTAATAACTTCTAATGCAACTAAAAAATAAAATTGGTACTTGTGTCAAGCTGACATAAACTGGAAATTTCTTAGAAGCATCATATTTTGTTTTTTTGTATAAATTCTAAATTTGAAATTCTCGCTGTGAACAACAGAATCATATAACTCGTACATAAAGCATATTTGATAGTTTTATTTAATTAGTTTATGAATGAAAATATTATCCTATTGTCTTGAAATTCGGCACATAACTGTGGAAAAACTTACTAACGTGCAAAAAATCAGCGTTGTATCTTTTAAGATATTCTATAGAGAAGCAAAAAATGAAACATACACACACACACACACAATGGCTATTATTATAGTAGATTGGGTCTATTCCTTAAAAGTTTATTTAAGAAAATCTTGTACCTTTTTGGCAATTTGCGGATGCCATCCCAAAAAAACTGGTCATGCTTTGAGCCAAAGAACGATCCGATTTTTGATGCCTTGGACTGAAGTGAAGTCCATTCTGCATCGACCGAAACTAAATGTAGTCAGAAGGCGCCAAGTCTGGACTATATAGTGGGGCAGAACTTCCCATCCGCTATTTTACAAATAGTTTTTAACGGGTTGAGCAACATGTGGACGAGCATTGTCATGTTGGAAAATCAATGTCTCGTGTCTGGTCCTTCAATGCTCTCTTTTAACGAATCAGATGTTGTTGGCACACCTCTCCAGTGATGGTTTCAACCGGTTTTAAAACCTCGTAATACACAATTCCTTTCTGGTCCCACCAAATACAGAGCATTATCATGGCAGCGTGAATATTCTTCTTCGGTGTCGATTTGTCTTCAAATACGATTTTTTGCCCTTTGGGTTGTCTTAATGAATCCACTTTCCGTCACCAGTAACAATTCGGTGCAAAAATGACTTTTCAGACATGCGAAATCGCCTTTCTACGTGTCTCGGCTTCAACTCGTATGGCACCCAATTGCCTTGCTTCTGGATGAATCCTAATGCTTTTAGACGCTTGGAAATGACTGCTCAAGTCAAGTCCAATGATTCCGCAAGCTCTTCTTGTGTTTGACACGAGTCTTTCTCTTCTTTCTTCATCTTCAAACTTTTTCGGCTGTCCGGGCCGTTTTTGTCTTTGATGTCAAAATCGCCACTTTCAAAGCGTTGAAACCTCTCAAAACACTGTGTTTTCGCACGAACATGTTCGCCATACAATCCCGTGAGCAACTGATGACTTTTTACTGCAGTTTTCTTAGCAAAAAAGTGACTCCCGCAAATGACTATTGACTGATTTTGATAGCTTATGAATAGAGCTTCAAAATGACACGTATACCAATGAATTACTACAGCGCATACAAAAGTTTTGCCATCTAATCTCAAATTCCGGCTTTTAAGTTATAAACCTATTATATATTTTAAAATCTTTCATTTCAATCATTTCTGTAATACATAGATACCCCTTGAAAGGCAAGAGCGCTCAGCACAGCCATAAATAATCATAATACCCATACTCGTTTGGGTACTCGTGTTTGTATCATTATTGAATCAACACAAAAACTTCTCATAGCCAAAAATGATCAGAAAAAATATTTTTTATATAAATTTCGCTTCGGCTTTGCGTTTTGAGATCCCAAAAAAATTACTCGTAATTTGTAAAACAAATATTTCCATATTAGAGACTTGACTCTGACAAAAACATTCCATCGTTTTATTACTCGGTTAATTGTGAACGGACCCCTTGTTTTGTGAACGGGCCTCTAGCATGAAATATTTCTGATACCCTCTCCCCCAGTCCTGAAAATTCTCCTGAAACTTTTCATATATATATATGTAATGCCTTTCGGACCCTTTTGCGGTCCATTAGATACAGGGTATGTAAAAATGTAGTTCGAATTATTATAATTCGGGCAGTCTGAGCTTGGAGGTATTATAATACAAGGAGAAAGATTTAAAGTCTGGACGTATTTATTATATTTCAGGGTCTATAAATCTCACGTAATTTATTCATGTATTCAAAATAATATATATACATATTTATAATGTTACAAAATATTACCGAAGACTTTGTGGCTCAGATTCACAAATACGTTGTATTTTTAAGCAAAAATGTCAATGTCGTCAGGATACAGGCTTTGGGTGCGTATAAGATGTTTTTTGTAGTCCCATCACATGTGATTTGATATAATCAAGAATTTAAGAGGGTCTATAGCCAGTGGAGTGCTTAGAGCTTTGGCCCCCTAGGGTGGTCTGCTTTTTGCCACCCTTAAACACCATGCTTTGAACATAGAAAATAATACAACCTTATGGGAAACAGTGGATAGCCATCCCATACATATTATAAGCTTAGTTTATTTTATATAAAAATTATCACCTATTTAAAATTATATATATATAACTATTGAATATCGATTATCTGTATATAAAATATCTCGCAGATATAAAACATATAGAGTTTTATTCTAAACTCATATAATCATATCAATAATTTTTTTAATATTTATAGTATTTTATAGCATGTACTTTATGATAAATATAATTTATGCCGTTTATTTATCGAACCCTGAATAACTTATAAAGCAAAACAAAACCTAAACTATTGTATTATTATTATATTCTAACCCTTCAGTATTATGCAGACTACCCTTAAAATGCCTTATTTTTTTAAAATATTTATAAATTTTATCTTTTATTGGATTTCATTAAAACTATTGTATTATTATTATATTCTAACCCTTCGGTATTTTGCAGACTACCCTTAAAATGCCTTATTTTTTTTAAATATTTATAAATTTTATCTTTTATTGGATTTCATTAAAATTTAGTATGACCGGTTCAACCCTTTCAGTTTTTCAGTGCCTGAATTTTTTTTTTTTCAGTACTTTGATCCTCTCTCACGTGTGTGCCTCCGGGGCCTATAAGGGTGTCCTTTTAACCCGCAATTGACCGACCCCGCTTTCTGTGCGACCATTGGCCTGGGGTTGTCTGTAATTATCCCAGAATATGAAATATTACTCAGGGGTCGGACAATCGCTCCTCGAGGATCATTCCTGCGAGGGCTCCTAAGCGTATTACTCAACCGGAAACAATTTTCCCAATCAAAATATCTAAAATTTCAATACTCGTTGTTTCGAGCATCAATCGGCTATTCTTAAAAAAAAAAATATCCTCATACTAATTGCGTATTGATACAAGTAGCTGAAAGACGAAAAACGTTAAACACCTTGACGCGAATAAATTAAATAAAACCACGATTAAATTATGAAAAGAGTTTATAACAATTTAGTAAGTTAACCCTTTGGGTATACAGGGTGGTTTCTCTGCAAATCCGGCGGCTGTATCCACACATCGTGATGTTGTATTAAAATTAAGGCTCTGCTCCGTTTAGGTTTTAAAATGCGAGATCGTAAAAAAAAACACCCTAATGAAAAACAGCGCTACTACCTTGGAAGGTTACTTTATGTCTTCTTGGAATATACACGGTGTTTTATAAACCGTTTAATAATTTTTTTTTAAATATATGAATGTCATCAAAATGCAAATTAGAATCGTGTATATTGCAATATAGAAACTGGAACCAACTATGAAACACCGTGTATATATTTTTTTTTTTTACACAAGCTGCACATAATAACGAAAACCAACTATGAAGCACTGTGTATATTGCAATATAAAAAATGCATAATACAGCTAAAAAAAAAAACACCGTGTATACTGAACGCCTTTTCTTATATACACAGATACCAAAATACACACAATTTCTTACTTCCGAGGCTTCGCTCATTACCTTTTGTTCCGCGGCCATCTTGCGAGGCGAGGGGTTGGAAATAATTAAGACCGGTCCATCATCATCATATTCTACAAGATTAGGGAGGATCCGTCAAAAAAAAAAACCACCCCACTCTCCCCCCAGCTGGGGCGGAATTTTTTCACTCAAAAAACTCCCTTCAAAAAGTCCAGATTTTTCGCACTACAACGAACTACAGAATCTTAACTGATAAAAATTAATTCGTGGCAGACTCGACTGATTTGTAGTACTCCAAGTGATACACAAATATGAACAACGAAAAGAGATTAGCCTTCCGCCTTTTGAGCCTAATGAAGCCTTTAAAAAGAATCAGACACATCTGATTGCGGTTATTTATTTATATTCAATCGAGCCTGAACAGTTCACCCTTGAAATATTTTACAGTCATCTCAAATTCGACATTTCGGCATATCGATTGATTTGTAGTACTCCAAGTGATACACAAATATGAACAGCCAAAAGAGATAAGCCTTTTGAGCCTAATGAAGCCTTTAAAAAGAATCAGACACATCTGATTGCGGTTATTTATTTATATCCAATCGAGCCTGAACAGTTCACCCTTGAAATATTTTACAGTCATCTCAAATTCGACATTTCGGCATATCGATTGATTTGTAGTACTCCAAGTGATATACAAATATAAACAGCCAAAAGAGATAAGCCTTTTGAGCCTAATGAAGCCTTTAAAAAGAATCAGACACATCTGATTGCGGTTATTTATTTATATTCAATCGAGTCTAAACAGTTCACCCCTGAAATATTTTACAGTTTTCGGTATACGATATAAATTGTAGGCTCTGATAGATAACTCGAAACACGTGTTTCCTGTCCGCTTAATTGTTGCTGACCGGTGACCAGACCGGAGTAAATTTTTGCAGTAAATATATGAACAAAGACATTTTCATGAAATCAGCTGTTTCATATGACTGAAAATATTTTTCAGCGTACTGAAAATTATTTTTTTACAATATCTATTATATACAGATATAAACATATATTTTTTTTTACGTTTCAGCGCATTTAAAGTGACGTCACGCCCCGAGGGAGGTCGAGGACGAATATGTCATGTTAAATATATCCCTTTTTGTCTAACTTCAGACCTTTTTAGGCAAATAAAATGCCCGACCCCTGAGCGAGGCTTCTTTTTAAGGGATGACTTCAGTGCTTCGAATAAAACAACGAAACATTCAGTTTATTACTATTAAACGAAACTATTTATATTGCTCAGACTCACCACTGATATTTTCGTAGATCGCAGCCTGCAGGCTTTTTTATATTAAACAAAAGCCTTTTTTTTTATTTTCATAGAACACACAATATTATAAATACATTCCACTGTGTGTTATTCTCATCCGCTTGCGAAAATATTCCATATAAAATGGAAATAAACGAGATTACAAACATCTCGATCGCCTTCCGTTTTCAGCGTGTTTAATCAATCACTTGTCCTCCTGAAAAAAGGCACTTTTCCTGAAATCGCCGACATCCGTTTCCACGGAATAATCCTGTATTTCAGGAATCGAATCGCCTACATGCGATTACACAACTGATTTGTTCCCTCCCCCTGAAAATAAACCCACCCCGTTTTTTTCAGCTGAAAATTGAAGACGCTTGTGTTCGATTGCCTGAAAAGACAGTATTTTTATACATAACGATGGTGTTACTATTAAAAAAACACATGAAACATGGTGTCGTTAAACCATGAAGCACGTTAGCGTTGCTTATTAACGACATAGTCTAGTTTTTATTTTATGATTTTTTATAGACTTACTAAATAAATTGTGGTATTAATTAATAGTTTTATTCTCGTCATATCCCATACTTTTTCTTTCCTGTGACCATTTCACTGAACATTTGTCTGTTCATGGTTTTCTTATGGTAAATAGCGTAATCCCCAAGTTTCCACTACAGTTTTATATCCTTAGAAAGCTCTGAGTATTGCTACTGCCTAATAGCATTATCCATACAAAACCATGGCATTTATATCTAAAACTCTTCTTGAACACATCCCTCTACAATCGTTCCATGTCCACTACTCTATTACAGATCCGTTACACACCCTCAGGGCACAGAATGCCAGCCATGCACAAGGGAGAGAGTAATCTGAAAATAAAAAGCTTACCATAGTTTTAAAAACCTAGCTTATCAATTGACCACAAAAAGACGACACTAGAAATAATTTGTTCAAAGGTGTTATGCCGCGTCTTTTTTTAAGGCTTCGATATCTTCAGGGGCTACTTTTCGACTGGAATGAAAATATTTCTCGCCATTGCTGGTAAAGTAATTTTTTATATTACACAACTCAGAAGTGACCATTCAGAGAGTGGAATACAAATGAGCAGCCGCTGTTGTCGCAGGCTGCTTTCGCCACTTTCAGCGGCTATCTTCAGTCTCCGACACACCCGAATTAGTTCATTACAGAGCTCCACAGCCATAAATATACCGGGTGAACCTGCACTAGTGCATTATTTATTTAAAGGTGGTTTCTTACTTGCTCCTACGTTTCGGTCCCCGTGCTGGGACCATCTTCAGATCGGATCGATTTCGAACGGATTCCATAGCAAGAATTTTGACGTGCAAAGAGATTCCTTGAAGATGGCCCCGAGCACGGTGACCAAAACGTCGGAGAACGGAAAAATTCAAGCAGACTCAAAAAAAGCAAAAACACGTCTATACTGAATAAATAAATTTAAAAAATATTTAATGGTATACGAGCCACGCTGTATATCAGCGGTCTGCGACCTTTTGTGGGTCAAAATATCTTTTTTTATTATTACGAAATTTTATAATTTAAACATTTTTGTGGAAAAATGCAAATATTATGTTTATATTTATGAAAAGTTGTTTGTTGTAAAAAAACTTAAAAGGTTTTTTTTTTATAAAAAATATATTATATATAAATATAAATCAGAACATTAGCAGTTACATGAGTTAAAGTTGTTCAACGCTCCGGCTCAGAATTAAAGCCTCGGCCCACGCTTCTAAATCACCCTGTACACGTCCTGTAATTTCTCTTCATTAAACCGGAATTAGCGGTGCGGGTTACCTGGAATTTAATTATTCCATCCCCAAAACAAAAATATTTATTTAGGCAATATTAGAGTTTCAATTAAAAACCCCCGTCAGTTTACAGGGGCCATATAATATTCGGATTAGTTTCGTCTAACCCTGTGAGCAGTTTATGAACAAACCGGTTTTATTTACGCCAACCGAACCGGGTTTGCTTATTTAATTATTAGATATTTATGTGCGATTATTTCATTTAAAAATTAATCAAATTTTTTTTACACAATACGTTTGCTTCGTGAATGAATTAATTCCCAGTCAGCGAGAGCTCTCAAGTAACTAATTAAGCAGTTGAAAAGTCCACAGCTTCATTACGCAGCTTCAGAACTTCAGCTATTGTTAGCTTCGCTCTTCAAGTAGAAATATTAATTTCTGTGTTGAATATTTTAAGAAGGCTTTCCTCTAAAGCCTTCGCCTGGCGAACACTCACTTTCTGACTTTGAAGCGATAATTAATAAGCAATCAAGTTGTACAACTACTCCACGCGAATCGTGGCTTTGTTTATAGCACCTGGCACCACGGACATGCTATTGGGTATTTTCTTCCAATGACGTCGTCGCTATCGGTCGTGTACTAACGATGCATTTTAATTTATTAGATCAGCTATTGATTTTGAATGAAATGAGGAGGCGATGAGATGAGGAGAGACAGGGGAAGGAGGAGTAACACTGTGCGCTTTGTTGCAGCGGAAGGAGTCGACTCGAAGCTGGACAAGCGCACCACTGTGCGGATGGGGGTGAGGGTGGTCCAGGGAGGGGGTGCTGCTGGAGACACTCCGGTTCCTCCGGCACAGCCTTCCAGGGACTCGAGGCTCATGAGGTCAGTTTACTGGTCCACAAACTACGGCTGGTATGACCTGTGAACCATGCTCACTTGTCGCTTGTCGCATGTCGCATGTCGCGTTGATACGCAAAATACCTCACCACAACTTCATAGCAACATTCAAAATAAAATACACTGTATTATAAACATATTAAAGGTGCAAAAAAGTGATTAAAGCTTGCAGGTAAAAATACACCTGAAATCGAAAGCGAAGCGAAATCGTGTCATTTCATTTATTTAATTGTCACTTTATTTATAAATATTAAAAAAATATTTTTATACAAAATATTTAAAAAATATATAAATTATGTATAAATATTTTTTATTATTTGATTAACGTCCTTTTTTGGGCTAAAATAAAATCTTAAAAACGTTGAAAATTTAGATAAAATTACGATTTTTCAAAACCAAATCCTATACAAAAAAATATTTTTTTTTTATCCAGAAAAGCAATATAAAACTATGCCTGACTTGAAGGAGAATTTTTAGATCAAACATTAATTGTTGCAAAAAAAAATTGAAGTTATCAACCATATAATATCAGAAATTTGCGCGCGTAAATATCTGACCGGATCGCCCAAAGATATCAATGGTAGTAATAATTAAGTTTTTTGTTCCGTTTATAATTTCGGACAAGTAAAAAACTTGAAACAAACTCTTAATAATATACTGCATTTTTTTATAAAAATTATATATATTTAATTATATTATTATATTGTCTATTTTTCGTTTAGCTCTATTGCTTGTTACTTTTTTTCCGAAAACCAAGAACTATCGAACTTAATAATTGTAACAATAATTTTTTGTTGATATATTTTAATTTTAGTGATGAACAATTTACTGAAAGAATAAGCTTTATGCATCAAGTGGTCGTTATATTAATATAAATAACGTCTACAGGTTATCTCCAAAGAACTTCAAAGGTGGAAGTTCTCCTGGTAGACGTACCAGCACCACGCTGCGACCTCCCGTACTCCAAGAAGAAACCTCGCCCACCGACAGCAACGCACAGGAGCCGTGCTTCGGTATGTCATATTCTAGAAAATTCCTTCATCTTGTTCATCGAGACTCCTCGTCCAATAACAACGGCTGCTTAAACCTTAATAACCTGTGATTTATATTGAATCAGCTCGTAATTTGTAGTATACGTAAAATGATTGCATAAATTCAAGTTGTGTAATAAGCGTTTAGTACTTTACCGTTCAAAAGCCAACAGGGGCATAACTCAACAGTTTTAATGTTTGCAACGTTATTGAATTAACCCCGTTTCTCAGTTTTATGTTTGCTCACTACTTTATAGCTTAAATAACGAGAACACACACGTGACGTTTGCCAAACAGTAATGCTCTGTCTAAAATTCTCAATTGAGTTTGTCGAGTGCTGCGCTGCTTCAAAACCGTCTTTGGTAAACGAAAAGAAACCAAAATCAACTCGTAACAACGCCTACGAACATACTTATGATTTCTATCTTCACATAATACTACTTTATTCTCAGTCCCATTGAAAATACTTTCAGGATAAATTGTTTCAGAGAAGAGGTGTTTATCTAGGTCAAAGGCTTTTCTAACTTTTTGCTACCTCCGCCCACTTTGCAGGACGAAACTTTTTTTATTGACATTTTCTCTTCTCCGTTTTAGCGTCGTTCTAACAATTTGATTTTCAGCAGCGCAAATAAAAATTATTTATTCTAAAATTTGATTGAATGCATGAAGCACGAATCGTAACGAAATAATTTCAAAACTTATTCGAGTTGTGAAAACATCGAATAGACCATTACACGTCGGCACGCTTGAAATAATATTACGCAAACAGGTTGACATTCCTCGGGGTAGGGAAATGGGCAAATATTTACTTTTGAACACCGGAGATGGAGTTGAACTAACAATATTGACTCTAGAAGCTTCATGTTATATAACATAACATGTTAATGGTAAAGACCTTCCCTGCGAGCCGGCTCCTATAAAGCAACAATATTGAATCTGAAATTCTAGCCTCGCTTTCTTTCTGTTATACTTGCACGATAATAGAACCTTGCCTTTCACTTGAAATGAATTCTTTCTCATTATATTCTTTTATAGATATTATTGAACTGCTGTATGATATCACGTTTTATTTATGCGTTCCAGATGCGCAGCCGAGTCCCAAGCCTGTGCCTCCACCGCTGAGCCTGCCAGCGCCACGCGCCAGCGTTGATAAACCGTTCTTGCTCTCGGATGGAAAGTAAGAGCAACAACCAAGCAAAGAATTTTACCGATGGGATCAAATCAAATTGAACTTTTATTGGAACTTTACTATTATAATTGTCCATTTCAGGGTATCGTTAGAAGCATCGCTGGACAAGGCCAGCTACTCGCACGGCGAGCCTGTCAAAGTCAGCGTTGCGGTGACCAACAGCTCACACAAGACTGTCCGGAGAATCAAGGTACAAAATTATCCATCTAAAAAATAATGGTTAAAATATAATATTTAATTTTGATAGTTGATGAGGTTAATTTCGCTTATAGGTGTTTGTCGTGCAGCATGTGGATGTGTGCATGTTCTCCAACGGGAAGTTCAAGAACGTGGTGGCGCTGACCACCTCGGGAGACGACTGCCCCGTGGGCCCTGGCGGGAGTCTCAACTCGTCTTACGTTCTTCGTCCAGCTAGAGGTAATTTAAATATCCATAGCGAATTGGATTAATTTGTAATAAACATCAAATATGAATAACAAGATAGCGATGATATTACGATCATTTTTTATTCTGCATGCCTTTGCCTTTCAAAGGCTTTTAATAATATTATTAACAAACTTTATATGAGAGATACTTTACTTAAAAAAAACTAGTACGAGTCTGGTTGTAATTTATTGTTACAATATAACATTTCTCTGACCTTTTGATTTGTACATCTAAATTACTACTATTTTTCTAGGAACAACCAAGAACTGGATAGCCCTCGAAGATTCATACTCTAAGAACGGAGCCAGTCTTGCCTCGTCTGTAATCTGCCACACCAGCACTCCTGAAGACAGAAACGTCTTCGCCATCTACGTTTCGTACTACGTAAAGGTCAAACTTAGCCTCAGTGCAATGGGGGGAGAATTATCCCTAAAACTACCCTTTTCCTTGGCACATTCGTGCAGAGACGAAGAACCGATGTCTCCGAACGCAAACGTACACTCCGAAGTGGTCACAGACGAGATCATAACCGACTGCAGCAACGAAAACATACAAAACTCAAACAACAAGAACAGAAAGACAACGCCTCGCATCAAATACATTCCCAAAGACACTTCAAAAACTGACGCTGATGAACTGCAAATCGGCAGCATAATGCCCGACGACTTGGACCGCATCGAAACAGACAAAATCATAGTGAGCGTCGAAGATCACGTCCCTCCGTGTGACGACAACTATCGTTCAAAACTAAACGAAAACACGTGCAAATCGAACGTAAAAAGCGAGTCCACTCCCAAGAAGACGCAAGCCGAGGAAGACATGAACCTGATTACGAACTACGACAGCGATAGTACATGATCCAGAGAGAACAACAGCAAGATCACCAGCAAAAGGCCGGACCTGAACATCTGTAATGACCACGCTGACTGCGAGGTAGACAATGCTGTGATCGAAGGCGAGCCTGCAAAGAAAGACACCATCGCTAGACTGTCCGGTAGGAAATCTGAAATGAAAATCACGACGGCTGACACTAACGAGCCTAATAACTTCACATCGAATATCAGGAAGGTGGTCTGCTGCCTGAACGCTGGGAATCGGAGATGTTCGTAAAAACTAACCTCACTTTACTGATTTTTTTATTTTGTAGATATCAAATATATTGTGCGTGAATAAGATCGGTAAATTTTTCGTATTTTTAACTAAATTGTTAAAAGAAGATTCTTTGATATCACCTGAATGTTCATATTTTTACTACGCAACAAAATCCTTAAAAAATCTGTCATTACGAGTGTGGTTTCATAAAAATCACTTCAATACTTAATCATTTATGATGTTCTATATATATTTTTTTCTAAATTTTCTTAAAATGAATATAAAATACGTAAGCACTATAGTAAAAAAAAAATTTAAATTATCAAAAAAATCAAAAGCATCTTTTATATTTTATTTAGTTAGAAATTTACTAACATCGTTATTCAGAAAGCTTATTATGCGTAACCGTTAGTCACTCAGTTTTTTTTTATTAGTGCTATTGCATAATATTATTATTATTTTATATAAGAATCGTGAAAATACTTTAGTAACGAAGGAAGGATTATGTTCGCCATTTGTTGTGGAATTGAGTTATTTAACTTTTATAAAAAAAATGTACGCTAGTATAGGAATTGAATAACAATGTTATTAATATATTAAATGTAGTTCCTATAAATATATTGTTATTCCCGTGCATGCTTCAACATTATAAAACCATATTTTGTATTCAATATTCATAACATATCAAAGACTATGAAGATCCCACTCTGAAAATTCAGATGATCGTAATCACCGAGGATCGGATTTTTTAAATATTATAATCAAACAATAACAAAGCCAATGAATGTATTTACTTATTATGGCGTACTTAAAGAGAAGTAATCTGTATTACTTAGAAAAATACATTAAGATATTTCAACCTTTTAGCTATATGTAGATATTGAAAAAAAAATGTTTTATTTTGTTAAAAATTGCTAGTCAATTTATTTAAGTTATATTATTTTTATTTAAATATCTTACTGTGTAAACTTTTACTAATGACCCTTCTCGGCCGTTTCTCTCCGTCGCATTACGATGAAAAAAATCGTCAAACCCTGGACTCGCCTTAAGTTTCGAACATTTTCCATCGCCGAATTTTTTTCATCAACAATCTTTATTATTATTAATATTAAATTTACAAATTATTGACACAATATATTCACATGTCTTTGGGAATACCCTGTATAAATTAAAATGCATCCGTGGTACAAAATACTGCTTTTTCCTATCCAGCAAAATCTAGCGTGAATACGACTGAACAAGAGTGGACTCCGATGATCTTCGGAGAGGTCTCGGTGTCGAAGGTCCCGCATGCCTCCGAGCTTGCACGGCATCAGTATTTTTCAGCCAACGATGAACCTGAACTTCTGCTAAGCTGTCTACTTATATCACTTAATCTGCCAAATCAATACATTAATATTTTCCTATTCAATATTCGTTTATTTTTTACGGTATTCATAGTCATAGATTAATGTTAACGTAGGTTTATTACACTACCTAATATAAGATTAACTGAATTTTATAAAATAATCCTACAATTACGAAGGAAGATTGTATTCTTCACGTCAACTGATGTAAACGCTTATATAGATTATAATGTAATGTTAAAAGTCGCCAATTTAGGAACTATACCTAAATTATTAATTAAAAAATGTTATTTTACTCGTATTATTTTCTACCTTGGATTCGTAATGTTTCTATTAACGAAACGTTAATAAAAAAATTTAAATTAAAAATACATATCAATCAGTTATTTTAATTTTAAAATGTCTACGCATTGCGGTCATTTTTAACGTAAGTTATGAATGTATCATTAATAGAACGAAGAGCGTTTTATTAATATTTACTAATAGCACGAAATGCTTACACGCGGCCCGATCCACTTGCGTTTACTACCGACGGAAAAAGAGATATACAAAATTAAATTAAATTAACAGTTATTAACTCATCGCTTTGTCTTTTGAGTAAATTATTTCGGACATTCAACAAAAACCTTGTCTTATCGTATCATACTATTTTAGAAATATACCGTGACTGTTGCGATACCGTTTACGGCTCCTCGAGGTATATATTGTTTAAAATTACCTGCAACAACCCATTTTCTCCGATCTACCTCTAATATATTATTTTTATATACACAACCTAAAATTACAATGAATAACATTCGTAACTCATAGCATATATGTATATATCCTATATTTAATTTACGACGGTGTATTCAATACATTTTTTCTTTTTTATTAAACTAAATGTACACTAGTTAATTACTGAATGTCTAAAATACATGATAATTGTATATATTATTAGTATAAGTGAAATATTTTTGTACCACCCGTAGAATGTTCACGACGATCTCACTATCTGTATGTACTCTTAAATATTAAACTTAGTTATTAAAAATATTCACTAGCGGTTAATTTTATTGTTACCATAGTACATTGCCATATATTATTCATCAAAAAAAATATTTTTCTTCTACAGTAAATCCTCTTATAGCGTAATACCGTTTCTATATAACGCGGAGCTAAATTGCGTCAGAAATCTCATGACATATTATTTACTTATTTATATGTTTCTTATACCGCGGTATGAAGTAATCATAAGAGAGATTAAATATCAATTATTGCAATGTATATATGAAGGAAATGCAGTCTTGCATTGCATTGATCTATTTATATTTATTACGCCTCAGCCGATAATGAAGTTATCCGAATCCGAGCTCCGAATCCGCACTAGCCTTTCTACATAAACAGTATATCATCTAAAATCAGTGTAGCGAATGATTATTCATGCATTGCGTGATTTGAATATAAACCTTTTTTCCTAAATGTTAGTTGTAAGATAAACACACGCCGGTTCCGTGAATAATGATTATTTTATTGTTCCTGCATTACTGGAACTCTAAGATCGTTAAATAATATAAATACTCTAGCATTTCTCGCATATTCCGACTTTTATTGAACATTTCTTTTATATTCGAGGAGTCGAAAGATAATTCGACATATTCTTTACGAGTCTCTTCCGATATAACAGCATTCAGTTTGATTCTCTGAAGTGAATCTAAAAACAGCTTTCATAGTGTTTATATTATTTAATTCGTTAAAATTTAGAAATAAATTGATATTAAGATGCAACGACCATAAAAAAAATTGTCAAATGAAAAAAAATTGTCAATTAGATCATAGCGTAGCTTAATAATTAAAAGTTATCAGAACGTCAAAATTTACGCACCTACTTATTAAAAATACTGTACTAACGTGATAAATTTGTTTTATACGTACACGAAGATATCAAAATTCCAGTGGCGTACGGTTTAGACGAGCGATAAAACCATTGCCTGCCAGGCAAATTCAAAAATACATATTTTCGTATCAAAATACTATTTTTTCTCAAATATTACGCCCGAAGGATACACTTTAATGATATTTTATACAATAAGTAATCAATGTGATTTGTTAGACTTATTTTATAATCAATGAATAAAACCGCTTTTGAAATCAACGCACGCCACTGTTAATAAATATAATGCGTTTGAGCTTAAAATTTGTGGCAGATTATTTTTTGTAACAATTTTTCCGACGGTGTTTGAAGATTTGTATAAAAAAAATATACAAAAATTATTCAAGCTTCGATCGCTTTCGATTTCAAAACGTTGCATTTATTTTTTCGGCCGGCCGGCAAGAAGCCGCCGAATATATATTATATTTGCAGCCGTTTTGTGCAAATATAAAATGTAAAGCATTGATTTGTGATATTATTTTCGTTCTACGCACATTGTAAATTAATCGTGTGTAGATAAAACACTATGCCTATAGAAATTGTAAATATAAACTTATGTGGCCCAATTGTACTATAAATGTTCTTATATAATACTGTCTATGTGGAGTGAAAATAAATAGTTCATTTTATCCTGGGAATTTTATTGAAATGCTGAACACGGTGCATCGAAATTAATAAAGGTATCCATTGGTTTTAGCAGACGCTATTAAATAATTGTCGGAGGACTGAAAACATCGAGCAGCTCATCACCCTCATCATCTCTTTATCATACATTCCTCATTGTCATCGCAAAAAATAAAACACGGGTATCCAAGTTTAATGGCTCCGAAAGCTGCCTCATCCGAGGATATTCCGATAGCTTCACTTCTATGCAATTACTTCTGCTGATATACCTATAGTACTCTATACATAATAAGATTCCTGAAGCCCCTGAAGATGGTCCCAGCACAGGGACCGAAAACACGCAAAAAAACCAAATCAAAACTTACGATATCATGATTTTCCAAACTCCGACACGGAGAAAAATATCAATAGAATCATATAAAAAGTTCTTTCGATTTCATTCTGAAAGCCCCAAGCTCCTGTATTCTATTCACTTCAAGCCACCGGTCTCTGAATCTGACAAACGACAGCGGAGATTGTAAAACTGCCGCCACATTATATTTTCAAACAGAAACAGAAGAATCAATTTGTCATATCTGCATAATTTATTGTTACTTAATTGATCTTTATAATATAATATGTTTAATTCCTCGTTTGGCATCCTCGTTACTCGACCTCACATCCTGAAGTGGAGCTTGCCAGCTTTGGTGACATACTTGACTCCCTTGAAAGGCTTGTACTTCTCCCCGTACATGTCCAGCCTGTTGACTCTCAGTCCGCTCACTGCCAACTGCTGAATGTTGAAGTGAACGTTTACGGTCGGGTTAGCGCCCGTCGTATCAGCACCAGAAACAACGGAAACCTAAAAATTAATTCTCCGTCATATAAACATACACTATCCAATAAATCCTCATTCTTTTATCTATGTCCAACATCGCCGGCTGATTGTCAGCGAATAATTTACTCACCGAGCCTCTAATGTTGGGAAGTTTTGTGACATCTATCCTTCCGATGTCCCATTGCAGGATTTTAGTGACGGGGTCAAAGGAGTACTTTCCTTGGTTGGCCATGAGTGAGCAGTTGAGGACGCACTTCGGCATGCAGACTTCTAAAAACACTCCTAAAACATAAAAGCCAATATATCATGAAGACGATATTTGTTCAATGTAAAAACTCATCGCTCGGAACAATCTCGAAGCCGGCTGCCAACTCCACAAGCACCGGACTCTGCGGCTACGGCCACAACGGGAAGATAGGCGGGAGAGTTTAAATACATTTGTCTCCGGAATTTAATTATTTTTATCTTTATAATTGCTACTATTTCTGCAGCGTGCTTTTTTAGATACAGACCTTCCAGCGTTCTTCCGAGCGTCTGCTTCGGTCCCACCGTGATGTCGAGCTTGCCCTGCTCTCCAGCAGACCTCAGGGTGAGGCTGTGCCGCACGTAGATGGGGATGGCCACCACGCTCTGGGAGGCTATGTGATACGACAGCAGACGAAAGTTTCCGTCCGGCGGAATGAACGATAAAATACGCTCCGACTGAAAATACAAAGATAATCAATTCACACATAAAATATGAGAAAAGTGTATAGGAACTTATAATGCATACTAAATTATTTACCTTCCATCTCTTGAACCTGACGCAGGGGTGGAATGAGACGTCATCGAATAGACGAGGGTTCATGAAGGACAACGTCAGGTCTGGCATACCGCTTAGTTTAATGCAGCAGTCAATCTAAAAAAATAGACATAATATTTTAACTTTCATCATTTTGAAACTGTACAATTTTTCCAGAACCTAGTAATTTTGATAACATTCTGCGTAGAATCTTTTAGACTCAAAGGATAGCAAAGCATGGCTGTTTCAGGATGCGGAGATCAAGCAAACAACGTTGCAAATACGTACGTATCCTTGTATTTCTGAAAACACGGTGGCTCCGCTCTTATCAATGATGGCGTCGACTTCCTCCACGACATCAAAGTAGGCCTCGTTGCTTGTGTACTTGACCCCGGTGCGTCTCCAAGGAACGTTCGACAGCTGGCCAGAGGGCAGGGTCCCCGATAGACTGGAAATAAAATGGATTCATTACGCCACACCAATCTCGTTGATTGACTCTGCCTACTACGTTTTATTTGGAACGACTCATCGCTGTACTCGGATTCGAACTCGGGGCTCAAAAGTTGGCAAGCAAGCATAGTTACTTCTGGACAATAAGGCGATTTGTTATATATCAAGAAGTAGACACTGTCAAGGCAGCTGGTCAATAGATTGTTGGTAATTTTCTTACTTCGACTTTCCGGTGAGAGTATTTGTGATGGACCGCAGCATATTCGGTGGTTTGATCAGTTCTTTCAAGATGTTACTCTCCGTGGCTAGCGGGAAGCCGTTGTCCAACATCTCGTCTAACAACTGCAAAAAAAAAACCCTCAGAGATAGCTGTAAGCTAGCAGTATGTAAATTACTATATATTTTCATAACAGTTGAAGTTTACGTCTATTTATCTTAATGACCAGAAACATATATAAATATTGTAACGTGCCGGGGTTCACATTTAAACGCTTATTTATGTCAACTCAGGTTATATTTATTTATCTACGTACAGAGTATTTATTTCCACATTATATATTTATATTAACATTGTTATGAATGCAGACAGGCCGAAGCCCTGTTTGACACTGATCACAAAATGGCTTCCCCCCTTGCATCTCCAACATTCGGGAGCTCGCGCGAGGCGCACTCTTCGCTTCTCAAAGAGCGCGTATCGGCGCTCCTAATCGATGGTCGCTCGATCCTTCCAGAGCCCCTTTTGTTTATGGTGTTCGTTTTTCAAACTTACTGCTGGACCGTAACACTACCCCCTCCTTAGGCATTGTTCCGTCCCGGAACACTCGTTGTTAGTTCATGTGTACGTAGCAGCAGTCTGGTCCACGTTGACATGGTGTTACTTCCAACAGGCTCAGGCGATTAAAATGAACAACCCTAGTATTTCCATTCGGTCTCTTCCGGATGCGATATATTACATCATTTATCCTCTTCATTTTCTCGTACGAACCGTTCCACGCCAGTTGAAGTTTCGGAGAGAACCCCCTCCGTCTCTGGGGATTGAATAGCCAAACCAGGTCCCTGCCTTGGTGTCCACTTCCTTCGGCTCCCAGGTCGTATCGGTCCTTCATCCTATCACTAGCACCTTGGATATTGACACGTACTTTGTCATGAGTTTCGTTTAGCTGACGGCGTAAGTCTGAGACGTAACCTTCTCCCGCCAGGCTTTCTCCAGGTTTTCCTCCGAACTTCAAATCGCACGGGAGGCGCAGTTCTCGCCTGAAAATTACACTGGCTGGTGTTTGTCTAGTTGCCTCGTGGATGGAAGAACGATACGCCATAGGAACAGGTTCAGGTGTCGGTCCCAGTCCCCTTGATGATCAGCGACAACTTTGGATAAATCTTTACCCATAGTCCGGTTCATTCTTCAACCATTCCGTCAGATTGCGGATGTAGTGCTGTTGTCCTCTCGGCCCAAAGGATCGCTCGTTGCTCGCCGTGGCCGTCGGCGAGCGTAATTATCCGCCAGATAACACTTTCACTCACACTTATCTTTACGCGCCGGGGGTCCATTTATATGCTGAGTCATTTTCAAAAAATAAAAAGAAACACGACATTACACAATGTTATATTCTGTCCACACTTCACTCGCTCGCAGAATGCCACGCTTCGCGATGATGGTCCTGTTGACCTCCTCCGCGCTTTGTCTAGGGCCTCTCGCCCGCGAAGTACCATTTTCCGCGACGATGAACCTGTTGGCCTCCTCCGCGAAATGCCCATCGCCATCTCCTCGCGAAATGCCATGCTCCGCGATGATGGAACTGTTGGCCCCCTCCGCGAAATGCCCATCGCCATCTCCCCGCGAAATGCCATGCTCCGCGATGATGGAACTGTTGGCCTCCTCCGCGAAATGCCCATCGCCATCTCCCCGCGAAATGCCATGCTCCACGATGATGGACCTGTTGCACCTCCCTCGCGCTCTTTCTAACGCCACTTCCCCGTGAAGCTCCATGCTCCGCGGCGACGGTCTTGATGCACCTCCCTCGCGCTCTGTTCAGTGCCACCCGCGCGCGAAGTACCATGCTCCGCGACGATGGTTCTGATGCACCTCCTCGCGCCCTGTTCAGTGCCACCCGCGCGCGAAGTACCATGCTCCGCGACGATGGTCCTGATGCACCTCCTCGCGTTCCGCTCAACGCCACTCGCCGCCGAAGCACCATGCTCCGCGATGACGGTCCTGATGCACCTCTTCGCGCTCTGTCCAGTGCCACCCGCACGCGAAGTACCATGCTCCGCGACGATGGTCCTGATGTCCCTTCTCGCGCTCTCCTTCCTGAGCCAAATCCCGTTCCGACCGAGGCCCCGCTGCCGGTCTTCACGTCCATTCCACCAGTGCTCGAAATGGCTTCCACCGCGGCCACGCCGACGGTCCTCGCACTGATTTCTCCGGTGCCCGAAATGGCTTCCACCGCGGCCACGCCGACGGTCCTTGCACCAATTTCTCCGGTGCCCGAAATAGCTTCTACCGCGGCCACGCCGACGGTCCTTGCACCGATTTCTCCGGTGCCCGAAATAGCTTCCACCGCGGCCACGCCGACGGTCCTCACACTGATTTCTCCGGCGCCTGAAATGGCTTCCACCGCGGCCACGCCGACGGTCATGGCATCAATTTGCTTGGTCCACCTTTCCAGGATTCTCATTACATCATTAGTGCTGCACGGCACTTCAAAGAGGAACTCCTCTGGGTTGTGGCCCTCTTGCGCCAGGGATTCCTTCAATCTTAGCACAAGGGCTGACTTCAACCCTGTGGTTAACAAATCACGTTCTTCAAGTTCTCTCTTCAGATCTACTACTTTGAGGTCACTCACATTTACGTGCTTCGCCATTTTGTTTTATACTTTTATTTATTTTAATTATTATTTATTTATCACCCCACACACCTGACACCAATTGTAACGTGCCGGGGTTCACATTTAAACGCTTATTTATGTCAACTCAGGTTATATTTATTTATCTACGTACAGAGTATTTATTTCCACATTATATATTTATATTAACATTGTTATGAATGCAGACAGGCCGAAGCCCTGTTTGACACTGATCACAAAATGGCTTCCCCCCTTGCATCTCCAACATTCGGGAGCTCGCGCGAGGCGCACTCTTCGCTTCTCAAAGAGCGCGTATCGGCGCTCCTAATCGATGGTCGCTCGATCCTTCCAGAGCCCCTTTTGTTTATGGTGTTCGTTTTTCAAACTTACTGCTGGACCGTAACAATATATTATATTAATTTTTCCGCCTACCCACATTTTGAAAGTAATTTGTAACATACGCAGTGAAAATTAGCAAAAAGAAAAAGAAGCTCTTGTAAAGGGAGACGGGTAAGTTTCATTTTCATAATATTGTATCAAACTAATAAAAAAAACACGGAGTTTATCAGCTTTTATAAACAACGTGATATTGATAAATATATGCATGTATATTTAATTATTACCTCGTAGACAATCACATAGTTTTCTTTGATGATACTCTCCGTGCAATCAGAGAAGTAGTCCTGAAACACAATACATTGATACTTTATACAGGTTAATTTTATTTTATTAAAGAGAGCAACATATCCTTTTAAATATTTATAAACAAAAAATACTAAGTAATATTTATATTTATTTATTAAATTATTGTACCTGGAATGTGTCAACGACCCTGTGAAGGAATTCAATGACGAAGAGCGGAGCCACTTCCTGCTTGCACACGGCCACCAGGCTGACACCGCCTCGCTGGATGGACAGGAGGTAGTGGTGAGGAGCCGCTATCACCGGAGGGACGTCCTGAAACATTATTATAAACATAAATATATAATAGACATTCTTCCGTCTCTATCTAACTTAAGCTCCCATCGTCATCTTTAGCTATGAAAACTATCCAATTGTATTATATTATCTTGGATCTACCGACACTCCAGCGCCTTTCAGGGTCACTGTCAGGAATACTGAGCAAGACTTGCGAGTCTTGAGTCTTGGGTAACTAGCGAAATCCATCATAACTTAACTTAATTATTCGTTCACTTTAAAATTTCATTTGGCATAACAACCTGTTGATCCCAACTATTATTTACAATCGAACGCCTAGTATTTTTATTACGTTTGATTGTTAAACATTAATAATTACTTACATTAGGAGTGGCTCTCTGTGCTTCTAGAAAGTAATCACATACTGATCTTGATATGACACTACGCCAATGCTTTTCCAAAAACACGTCTCTGTAAAAATAACAAAGAAATATCAATAATATTAAACTATTCAATATAACAATATGCATATACAATATAAATACAAAGAATGTGAACTCCTGGCGGTGTTAAAAAAAAGAGGCATCGGAAGAAGAAAATAGATATAGATGCGGAATTTGCCAGAGGCTGAAAGTCGGGAGTACGTCCGAACTACATAATAAATTAAACTCCTATATATGGTGTAATTATTAATTTGCAACAGGTCTTGACAGCAAATTGTCATAATCAAAATGTTTTATTATCGTTTTTTCTAATAATAAATCTCATTACTACCCATTTGAATTTACTTAAACTTTTATTTTAGCAGTAGGAAGGTATGTGAAATTATTACTTGATGCTAAACATCGCTTTTATTTCTTTAATTGGTATTGATTCCTTAACATATGTTAGTAATATACTCACTTTCTTATATTTCTGTACTTCTTATTATTATAATAACTTACTATAGGAATATTTTAGTGCAATATCATTTCATAAATGGATGTAATATTGGAATTGTTTAAACAAATGGTTTCTCAGAAGTATATTATTTTTAAGAAAAAATATTTGTTTAAATAAATAAATTATCATTTTAACTAAATAAATAGTGCAATTACAACAAAAGCTGTGCAATGTTTTTTTTTTTCATAAAAAATCCAATTGGAATATATATTCAGAGAAAGTTTTGTTAATAAAATTCCAAGACATCACTCACCCTGAGGAGTTTATAATAAATAGGCTGTGAATCATCTTTGTTCTTGAACTTGAATATATATTTAACTAATCGGCTTATATTTAAACTAAGCTATATAAATTATTTACTATAAAAACATATTTCAACCATGGAAAAATCTGACAATCAACAATTTACAATCTTGGAGCTGTCAGTGTGACGTTGCAATCCTGCGCATGTAAGGTGGCAGCCCTGCAAAACTTCTCAACAACATTTTATTATTTAGAGTATAAATAAATATCTTTTCGTAGTATTAAATGTCTTTATTTTATTATAAATAAATGTGAAAATATATAAATATTACGTAATTTAAAAAATAAAAATATTCTTTTGTAAATTCTTTGAATTTCGGCACTCAAAATAAAAAAATATATGAATATAATATTTTTGAATTTTTTATTTTTTTAGATTGTAACGTTTTTTTTTCATTTAGTAATATCAAATATTTATTTTTCTTATTTTTACTTCTATATTAATGCGTGTTTAAATAATATTTCTCGTTATTTGGAGTATTCACCTGGCTGTGAATGTCATCATTTATTAAAATGTGCTCTGGCAACAAAATTCTATGTTTCCAACTCGTGTCGCAAATGTGCCTTCTTTTTACCTAACCTTCCGTCAGCGTGTGGTATCCGGCGTGGTTTCCGTTTTGACAAGTGAGTTTTCCCTCTATTTTCACCCATCTGCTTGTAAAAACGTGATAATTTTCTTCTTTGACCTCTAATCTATCTGTGTAAATCAACTTCCAGACTAAAAACACAATGGCAGACGGAGAAAATTGGAATGAGATGGAGGACAATGCGGGCGAGACCGTGGCGGCAGCCGCGCTAGCCGAACTTCCAGAGATCAAACTCTTCGGAAGGTGGTCGTGTGATGGAGTGGAAGTCTCAGACATGTCCCTCCAGGACTACATCGCCGTTAAGGACAAGCACGCCAAGTACCTCCCCCACTCAGCGGGCAGGTACGCCAGCAAACGCTTCCGCAAGGCCCAGTGCCCCATCGTGGAGCGACTCACCAACTCCCTGATGATGCACGGCCGCAACAACGGCAAGAAACTCATGGCAGTGCGTATCGTGAAGCACGCCTTCGAGATCATTTACTTGCTTACCGGAATGAATCCTCTCCAAGTTTTGGTGACGGCCATCATCAACTCGGGACCCCGTGAAGACTCCACCCGTATCGGCAGAGCCGGTACCGTGAGGCGTCAAGCCGTGGACGTGTCTCCCCTGCGTCGTGTGAACCAGGCTATCTGGTTGCTGTGCACGGGATCCCGCGAGGCTGCTTTCCGCAACATCAAGACCATCGCCGAGTGCTTGGCCGATGAGCTGATCAACGCCGAGAAGGGATCCTCCAACTCATACGCCATCAAGAAGAAGGATGAGCTTGAGCGAGTGGCCAAGTCTAACCGTTAAGTAATTGTAATTATATGGATAAATAAAAGTGTTTTGACTGCACCGGAACGATGCGTTTTATTCTAAAAAGTAAGTCTAGTGTTTATTGTACAATATCATACGAGTGCATGTGTTGTTGTCGATCATGCGCAATCAGCATGGCGGTGTTTACATTCTCAACTTTTACTAAAATATTTTTAATATAATCTCATCGTTAAACCAGAAAATTAAAAAATCACAATACATATAAGCTATGCTCTCATTCACACACTTGAACATTTATGCCAATATTTAAAATATTTTTGTAAAATCATTGAAACGCCCTAGTTATTATAGTTATTGAAAAATTTACTTATTGAATTTCATGTTTAGTAAATAGTTACTAAGTTTTCATTTTACACATCTACTTGACTTCCACAAAGTGATAGTCTCTTCACAACAACGTTTAAAAATTATGACTTCTATATTCGCGGCTGTGTAATGCATTTTGATTAATTTTCCTAATGATTGATGCTGCATGCTGTAGTTTCTGCAGCAACCCGAATGTTCCCAATCTTTATGAGATCCACTATTTACACAAACAACTATTCAGTTAACCGTATTTGACGTCACATTATGAATTTATAATGCTTGATCTATTAACACCATTGCTTTCTATTCTCTGAAGCCATCTATAATCTGAAGAGGCTCTTCATCATCTTCCATATATGCTGCCAGTGATCCCTGCTGCGTTCTGCTGTCTAATGTCCATCACCATTTATGGTATTCCACTGCGGTATTGAGGTCAACACGTCGATCAGCTTATAGGCAAACCGGAGAGGTGAAAACTGATGAGTATGGATTTTAAAAAATAATGCAGATCTCATGTTTTCTGCTTGACATTGAAAAGTTAAAACTTTTTTATTTATAATATTATTTATTCTAGGTTTTAAGGAGGATCGTGCAATATTATGCTGCTGATGACTTATTTCTTTCACTCACCGTATATATGTAAAATATAACCGACATACAATATCTGCTGTAAATTTACGTTACCTGCAACTATTGGTGTCTTTTTAGAGCGTAGTGTGAACTATAAACACATTGTTCAAATAATCTGAACTCGAATTTTACAATAGATTTATTTCATCTTCGGTCAAGGTCAAATCAAACAAACACGATACGAACAAGTAAGGTTTTATTAATTCGAAAAATTTCATCAAAATACCTAAATTCCAATATAATATTTGCTCTCGTGAACACAAACTTAAGAACATATAGGCAACTCGCTTAGTCATATCAAAATAAGTATTACAAACTAAAGTCGGAACACTTAACGAGTTTTAATCGACCATAGCAAATGTAATAGGCCAAAATTACATAAACATCCGAAAACATATTCGTGTTTCACAATGACGACGTCAATTTCGAAAGAAATCCTTACAATAATCAATTCAATATATTAGCAGTATTAAATAGACGTTGGGATTAAAGATACAAACTTGATATTGATATCGAACAAATATTATAAACAGTAGATACAATATATATTAATAAACATGTAAAAACGATTTTTCTAATTATCCATCGTTCACTATGAAACACCTATAATCGTAAAAAATAAAGGACATACAAAAAATTATTATAAACATACAATTTCTACATACATAATAAATGAAAGCTTTATTGGCGATCACTCGTACACAATTTAGGCCAATTATCAACACTTATCAAAGAATACGTTTACAAAGTTACGATAGATTAATTCGAGAAAAAAATGTCTAGAGAAGTCTTTTTTAACACATACGGACTATACCTAAAATTTCAATGGAGTTATGCTCAACTTCTGAGTCAAATAAATTATAAGTTTACGCTAGATAATAAGAAAAGACGCTTAGATATTTAGATATCTATAATTTTTAAGTCCCTAGTTGGGTTTTTTTAGGTTAAGTACTTGTTGCAAAACTCTGTTGAATATGCAAAACATCGCTTAATCGGAAACAATTGCTCTTATTTATTTACCCGGTGTATTAAAAAATAATATTCCGTCGAATTACTACAGTATGATCGTCGGTAAATTCTTAACGTGACTTCGGAGAGCTTGCGGAGTATTTTTATGACGGAACGGATAAAGCTAGTTTTGCAATTTCAACAGCGCAATCTATTCAATATAAGCAAGACTGGCACTGCTCCGCACCTCGAATCCCTCGCCTAAATATTTAATATGCTTGGCTACACGCTGTTATTTACAATTTCCACGAGGCTAATATATTCACAAGCTTTCTTATTTGACTCGCTATCTGCGGCGTGAAGGCACCCCTGCGACGAAGCAAGAATTCTTTACAAAAATAATACGCCTCCAAGCGAGGTGAGTCCATCTAACTTATCTGAGACTCTTTGAGCAAGGCATACTGCTATCACCTCCGTAACCCTTGGTTTGCATCCGACACTCACGCGCTATGTCCAACCGCTGAAAATAAACCCCGGCCGTCGGAGCGTGCAAATAACCAACAGTCAGTCTTGTAAAATATTTAATTGTAATATTTAAATCAATAATAGACCGCTATTTATATGCACGCTGCGACTTCTCTAATCTGACGCTCATCACGTGAAATTTATATTGCAAATTGTCACAAAAAGGGTCTCAATCAAAATACAACCCAGCTTTATTTTCGTTCGTATATTCAGTGTAAGTTAATTATTAATTTTAGTGCCTCACGAGACGATCGGAGTCGAAACGTAAATCGGGAGGACTTCAAGAATTTGTCTCGGTAGACAAAATGAGACGATCCAATTTCCAAATTATAAATTTCACGAGGAAACGTCCGATTATGCCCGGCCTTGCGATTGAATGCAGAAATTGTACATTATTCCCATTAAATTTAGCTTTGAATTTTTCTAAATGCAAAAATACAAATTTAGACGTACATAAATAAAACTTTGTTATAATCTTTTTATGTCCATTAACAAAGTGCTTGAAAACTGAATTTAAAAAAATATATGAATTCATTTTACATACAGCCTTGCAAATATTACTCGAAGCTCATTCTCTTAAATATTTTTTCAAGAGATCTTAAATATTAAATAAACATTCAAATGTGACGGGGCCTCTTATATCAATAAACAAATCCTAAATATTAAAATGCGCCGATAAACAAATATCCGGTGAATTATAATAATATCGGGATGCTCGCCCAATAATGCAAAACGTTAAATAAAAACCCAATAAAATATTTTGATTATTTGCTTCTAATGTATACATCAGTTTTTTTATAATTTTAATATTAAAAACAAAACGTGAGAAAGTCTCGACTGCGGTTCAGAATAATTAATTTCAGTTATATCAAATTTAACAAATTAGATATTACGAGACGTCTCTTATACGTAATATAAATTGTTTTAATAAAAATCTACCCTTTTCTGATTTATATAGATTAAAGTATTATTATTTTTCATTGATTATTTAACATCAAACTTGAAAACGTTCTCGGATAAAAGATTTTAATTTCAACACTGATGCATACTCGAATTACAAACTCACCCGACGGGTTTATTTCTATATTGCCAAAATATAACATTAAACAATGGTTTATTGAATAAATATAAATTATGCTTGTGGCAGGGTAGAAAGGTTTTTTTTTTATATCTCGCATTATCTCTCGAGAGCATTACTTGTGCTTTTACGTGATAACTCCGCGGAAAAGTCGAATAGGCCGCATCAATACATTTTTAGACGAGTATTAAAATAAATCACGTTCTCGTCGAAACATATCTCGCCTTATAATACAGTCATTTTTTGTGGATATTTGCAACGTAAATTAAAAAGATTACATTTAATAATATTTTTGGCACAGCTTAAAAATGTTTCATACATTTAAAATCAGTAAAACCTTCGTGGTACTAACGGGAATCATTTTTTTGTTGATATATTTCTTTACTAACTGTATTATAATTTAATTTTAAAAAGGTTTTACTGGACTAGAAGACCCTCCGTTTTGGTTCTGACAAATTTCTTAGCATAAATATAATTGATTTCTACCTATAAAAAGATACAAATAATCAACTGACAAAACGTTCGCGGCTTCTGGTATTTTCGAGTCGAGCCGACCGAATTAAAATATTAAATCTGAGATGTATTTATGTTTGCAAAATAATTATTAAACTTCGATAAAATCGGTAAAACTGACAACGTAATAAATAGCTCAGAAATATTATAAAAACTACCTACAATTAAAGGAGGGTCAACTCTTTTTATACTAAATATATAATATAATTTATTTTTAATATTTGGTTTTCAATCTTCGCTAAACAATATCGAAAGAGTACACAGGTTAATAATGAAATAGACAGCGGATAAATATTTTTCTAAACAAATACAAGTTTTAGACTATGCAACTTCAACATACATATTGAAATTCACAAGACGATAACAAGAAATACATGTTTTTATTTATATTGATGAATTTTCAACGTTCACATAATACAATTAATGTATATTTATAGTAAGAATGTCATTGCGTTTACTTTTATGTTATATAGTATTTGCAACCAGTCATTAATAGTTTAATACCCCGTCATCTCAATATAATATAAATAATAAATTATTACGCTACACGGTTTCTATAACAATTTAATTACGGCTTTATAAATTAATTACGCTGATTCGAAAATTCAATAGAGTATCGTATAAATTGCGAACTCGAACATATATTCTCGACGATAGGTGGAAATCTTTAATAGAGCCTTGGAATAAATCCGCAGCGGCTAAATTAAAACTAAATCTCTCCCTACGACCTTCACAGTTGAATATTTTACCTTGAAACTCTGATTTATTAATTTTATTTCAATTATTCACAAAATACATTTAATCAAAAGATCGTGACTAGTTACGCCAAGATCCTGGGTTGACATCTTCAATCAGAGTCGTGTTTCGAAGCACGGCTAACGTGTAGTTGTGTCGATAAATAAAAAGTGAAAACGTTCCCATTAAATAAAAAAAAATTATTCCACCGAGTGCTTTGTATGAAAAATATATATTAATTATTCACGTTATACTAAATGGGATATGTCACTGTAGTTAAGTAATAAATAAAATAATCTGAACATTTTTTTATCCAATCACGTAGTAAAAAAATTATATTTTTACGAATATTCAAGAATAACATTTTTCATTCAATATTTCAAGAGAAAAAAATTGGTGGAATCCATTATAATATTTTTAGTAATTTTCCGCATATTATTTGTTGATGCTCGAAACCTTAGTAGTTAAATTACATTAAATATATTAAAATAATCAATAAGTTAAGTTTTTTAGACGTAAGAGACGTCGTTAACATCGATTGAAGATTTTAATTTTATTTCAAGTTGAAACGCATATAAATACAAAATCCATCAATATAAACTTAAAAACATGCGTTTATGGGTTTTACGTAATTATTAAACATATTATACTAGCTACGTTAGCATATTGTATAATATTTATTGTTTGAACATATTAATATTTAAATATCTAAAAATTAAAGGATTAGGGCAGTATCGTAATAAAGCTGCAGGCAAAGTCCACGGGTTTCACAAATTCATTAACAGTTTATGATATACTTAACAAAAGACTACATAACATTTTATTGTTTCAATACAACGAAGGCTAGTTTTCTTATATCTTGTATATTTCTTAAATAAAGTATGAATCGTACCAACAAGAATTTAATAAACAATGTTAATATTTATAATATTCAGATCGAGCACAAACAGAGAGAATTTTTTTTCTATTAGTAAAATATTGAAAATGTCTGTCCGAAAAATTCTCTACGACGACTTCTCGATTATTTAGTATTCTCCGAAGATCTCACCGACAAAAGTAACTATTATATTAAGACACCTGTGATATGCAGAAACGGTATGTTGTACTCCCGCGTCCAAGTTCAGAAAGACCGATTAAATTAAGCAATTCCGATATAACTTTATAAAAGTCACTCGATAAAACACGCACGAGAAGAAATAATGTTTTATATTTTTTCAAGTCTTTCGAAACTTGAACGTCAATTTAAATATTTTGTAGTTTTGTATAGAGAAACGTAAAAAAATATTTTACTATCTAAAACTACAGACATTGTAATAAATCCTTTCTCTGTGTGTGCCGAACCTAATTTTATGAAGATAATAAATATATATATTAATTCTTGAACTAAAACGAATATCGGATAATTAAATACGTAAGAAATATTTTCTTCACTTTACGCTAACATATTCTAATGCAATGTTATAGATTAAAACGGGGCTATTAGAGATTTTTGGCTATCTATGTTATAATAACATTCATTTACAATAGTAATAAAAACATTTTTTTACGCTCGCTCCATCACATTAAATCGTTTCCTACTTCTCATTTGATATCGATAACCACAGGATAGAAACAAAGATATTTAATAAACATGAGTATATATAGAAATTCAACATGGAATATTTGTTTATTTTTTATTATAAAGATAAGACTAGATCAGCAGTATTATTATTTAATATAAATTGCATTATTTGTCCGCGGACATAACGCTTCAAAAAGTTTCTAAAATGACGACACGCAATATCAAACTTGTCCGATGGATTGATCCATCCATATCAAAAATGATATGTTAAATAATGCAGTTCTTATTTAAAGAGATAAATGATAATGTGATCGATTTATGTACGCAAAATTCAATGGCTCGTGAATTTTATAAATAAGTAATTTTTCCTACGAATATCAAAGACGATGAATTATACCAGTTTGAAAAATTAGATATTAGACAATCTTTATAATTGATAGGTCTTTTATAAATGAACACAAAGAGTACGTTTTTTCAACGAATTACTTAGAATTCCCGTTGGCAATTACGAGTTATTTCATTTTCAAAACGAGGCTGTTTAGTGTTTGATCTGCGTTTGGTAACAACACTGCGTCATTGGGTTTTCCCCGGTGAGCCGATCATCGGCATGTCATTGTACGAATAAACGAACGTTGTGCAATAAACAAAAGTAAAATCACAATTTTGGTGTTTGAAACAACTAAGCAGTCAAGATATCACCGTGCTGCGAAAAAATGCATAATATCGACCAACCGAAGCTGACGACATTATACATTTGTCTCCAAATACTACATTGGTGTTGAAACTTGGTCCAAATGCGAGCGGTCTAGGCTGACGTCGACCGTGTGACACGCCGGACTATCACTGGGTAGCGTGTCAAACTTCACCGACTCCATTTCAGGCATGATCACACACATAAACGACTTTCCAGTCAAATTGTCTCTCGGGTACACCGTGATGGGGGCAAACCTCTCGCACGTGCCTTCCACGTAAGAGCACAGCTTCGCGTGCACTTCCGGAAAGTGCCTCTTCAAATTCACGCCGCGCTGATGCAGCTGTGATTGTATGTTTTTAAAACTAATCTCGCGGATCTTTTGCACGGACATGTTGTTTCTGTGCAAATTTGCAGAGTTCGACGTGAGTATCAATGTTTCTAAGTTTTCTGATCTGTAAATCGCGTCCTTATCTCTCTGCTGTTTATCTTTGCTTCTCACTCTCGCTTTTGGACTTGAATGGAACGGAGTCTGCGGAGCTAAACCCATGATGGTTTTACTCAATCGTAGCTTTGCACATCGCGATACCAACTGTCGTTCCCATTTAACGACAGCTCCTTTTGTCGGCACCTCACTGATTATACAAACGGCGACAAACAACACCAGCCGCTTTTCAGGATTGTAGCTTTTGCACAGCTTTACTAACTCCGCATAAAGTTCGGGCCCCATTTCCGTAGGCACCAAATCCGGCCATTTCACATAGATCGGTTCTCCGAGACTCTGAAAACCGTTTGTCGTAAACTTTTCAGCCGCATCCGGACTGGTGAAGAACGCCTTCACAACGCCGCGTCCATTACTCAAATATCCTTTCGCTGCAATGGTACTAATGTGATGTAATGAATCGGTGTCCTCCTTGGCAGTTGAGAGGATCTGGCGACAGAGCGCACTCGCTCTCGAGTGCAAGCAGACCTTCCTGTGCTTTTCCCAATGGGCCTTGCGACACTCTCTCGAGCAGTATACATAACTACAGTTATGGCAATTTTTGTAATATCTTCGAGCCACGGTCTGCGTCGCAGCCGAAGTGCATTTGGTGTATCTGCAGTGAACTAAAGGCTCTTCTCCGCTAGCATCCGAGTTTATAGACGCTATTGATTTTAACGACGCTCTGGATTGCTGTAGATCAGACAGCGAAGTCCTGGATAGGCTGAGGTCATTTCTCGATAGGTGCGAGTCGTAACTCACTCTCCGGTCGAGTGAAACGCTTTTCTGGGCGGCGGCCGGTTCGCTCTGTCTTCTGGAAACGTTCTTTCCGGGAGTCGCTGACTTAGCTCGCGCCCGGAGCTTAGGTAGTGATAAAACGCTGTTGTTCTCCTCTCTATCAACTCCATCCGTACCTGTTTGCAAACAAACTTAATAAATAACTGCAGCTACGATTGTATTTCAACTAGACTAATTGAAATCTCACACATCATAACCTTACATACATGATAATTAGAAATGCAGTCGGAAATTCATAAAGATACAATACGCATATGAATTAAGTATTTTAAAATAATTTTGGGATACCGTAGATTATAGAATCTCACAAAAAATCCTATCAATTTATTTCTATAGGGAGTTATTTATCGAGCGAGGGATTTTAGTTCTCACCCGAGCATTACTTCAATTATCAAGGATATTTCTCTACTCCGAAGCAACTCCCGCAGTATTTATTCCCTGGTTAGAGAAAGAATGCTTATTCCGTCCCTCGTAACATACGGCATGGTTAAGGGACAAATTAACTTTAAAGAACGGCTTTATATAAATATTTCATAAAGGCAAGATTCACCGGCAAAAATAAATTGACACATAGAAGATGAAGATGTACGCTTGAAAGATTTATTAACAGTTCTGCGTTTAATTCAATAGTGATTCAGAAGTTAGCCATGCAAATGCAACGTCCATGCCACACAAGTGTATTTTTTTATATAAAACATTGATAATCGTGTAGAGACATTAATAACGAGGTTACAATAATAATTTTCATTCCACACAACATTCAGAATATACTCAAAAAGGAAAATATTATTTATAGACACGGATTATTCATACAACCGAATATATATTTTTTTAAATTTATTTTATTAATTTTGCTTCGTTCTAGTACAACATATTAGATTATAATGAAGAAGATCTGAGAACATTGAAATTATAATGCTTATCTTTATTATACTATCAAATGCTTAGTTAAATGTTTTTAAATAACATATTTAATGTTAAATATGATTTGATAGAATAATAGATAGTGAATTTACGTTGGATTATCGAGCCAAATTACGATATTTCTATTGGAAATGTTGAAATTGAACATATCACTGTATTTATTTAAATTTTTTGTTATATTACAAGACCACTCGAGTACCTTTTAATAAATTTCGGAGATAGTCCACATTAGATAGGAGATTTATAAAATATGGTATCACTATTATTAAGGCAGTTGCTTCCAGCCTTTTAATTGCCTCTGGTGTTCAACCGGACACCAGAGGCAGTCCATTACCTGGCGAAATCGTGTCATTTAATTAATTTAATTGTCACTTTATTTTTTTATGTCTAAAGTTGATTTTTTTTACAAAGTATTAAGAAAACTATAATTTGTATTTAAGTATTTTTTATTACTTAATTAACGTCCATTTTCAGGGTAAAATAAAATCTTGAAGATGTTGAAAAATTGTATAAAATGACGACATTTCAAAACCAAAGTTTGTTAAGGATTTTTTTTTTTCATTTTTAAAATAATAAATCGCACAGGGTTTATATTTAATCTTTTAATTCCAATTGAAAAAAAGACTTTTATATGTTCAGGACTCTTGGAAAAGGGACATGACGAATCTCCAAATTCCTACACTTCAATCGGAAAAACATATTTATCATATTAATAGTAAATTTATAAGAAATAAAAATATATTCTGTTCGGAAAAAGGGATGAATCAAACTTTTTTCATTTAAATTTTTTTGAAACGGACTAGAAAATTATCAAAAATACTCGATTATGGGACCTAGACCCTTAAGACGAATCAATCTTAGTCCAGGGGTTTTACGAGAGAGAGAGAGAGCGGTCTCTATCACGATTATCCCGGGGAGAGCTATCGCTATTGTGTTTCCCCGTAACACTCGATCTTGTTTGCACGACGTCCCACGAATCCCCAACATCTATCGTTATTCTTCTAAAATGTTGTTTTATAGGTTATGAATGAAAGTCGAGCTGACTGTAAATAAATTAAATATTTATTTATTAATTGTATTGAATACATTAGGCGCGGACTTGTTTATTTGGCTCGAGTGGTCGTACAGTACATGTGACATGTTGTAAATTTTCTACGTAGGTAGTGTTAGTTTTTCTCTGTTCTCTTCATTATGATCTGTTTAACATTACGATACTTAGAAGGTAGAAAAAGAAATAGAATAGAAAGTTGGAACGAGCTGCCTTACACGTCTGGCCTACCTGCAGCGAGGGTGGAGCACGAGCTGGACTCGATGGAGGACTTCCTCCGTCCCCCGTGTCCCCCATCCCCGCCCTCCCCCGCGGGGGATTCCGCCGCCCCGCCCCGCCCGTATCTGTAGTCTGGTCTCTCCGACAGGGACAGCTGGAGGCTGCTAGTGTTGCTATTGCTTCGCTCCGTGAAGCGACTCTGATGCCACAAAAATTGTTCAACTCTTTAAAACCTATGCGGCCAAGTTTCCGTATCACACTCTCGCTGTCAGCAAGCAGATTATCTCTTCATCTTTAGTAGCATTTAAATATAAATACTGAACGTATCGTAGAATATAAATATGATTTAATTATATCTTCACCTGTAACCCAAGAACGTAGTAGGGACTAGTGGAGCGCCGAGGGCTGGTCTGCGGGGAAGGTGCAGCGGGGGGCAGGCCTAGTAGGCTGTCGAGCACGTCTTCCAAGGTCGTGGAACCCGGGGACGGTTTGCTGATAGCAAGATTCAGCAGCGACTGCTCTGGCAACTCCCAATCTACGCACGCAAACAAATCCATTGAAATTGCTGCGAGTACCAGTTTGCCGGGTCCACGGTATGTAGGATTGAACAATCTCCAAGTAGTGCTCCCCTACTTACGAAATCCATAATGGTGTTGTTTGATAGATCATAATTTATGGCTTGCATAAATCAGACTATTTAAAGCACTTCGAGCAAGCAATCTTCGACTATATTATTTTACAATATTATAAAAAATTCCATTTAATAATTAGTATTGACCCGTTGTAGCTTTTTTGACAACTCTATGTATGATACAACTAATTCGTAATTAAAAGCGTTTTTCAGCAATACAACAATAAAAATTTATTACTCACCTCATTAGAATTTATTACATTATAAATTTTTTAACGCTTTTGTTAACCCGTAAATACTGCATAGTGCGATGCTAATAAAGTCCTTTGCCATGTAAAATTTTTATAAATGCTGCGTTTCAGTTCCGATTTGAAGAATCGTCAAGATTTGCGCAAGACCCGCGAAACGAAGTACATCAATGTTCAGCAGTCAGTACGATTTCAATTATGATCCTTAAACCGCCAAGAGCACTTGCTTGCTGAGTCGCAGGTTCAAATCTGAGTGAAGCTATACTTGTATACGATTGTAGATGTATCATTTCGGACACGTCCACTTGTTTCTTTACGGCGTTCCACTCGTACAGCAAGTTTTCTGCTTATCGGATTCGGGTGTCTCTCGCTAATGAAATAGTTACGAGACGTATTATCTTACTATGCAACAATGAAAGTAAAACGATCATATAGCTTATTTCTTACCTTGGTTTGTTTCTTCTTTCATGAGGAACTAATTTTGGCATCGTGAAATCAATTTATATCTTATAAAAAATACATTACCTTTGTTTCAAATAATTGATAGTCCGATTGTCTTGGACATATAGGATAATAATGCAAATGTGGGTGACTCCATATGAATGTGAAGTGTCCAGACTACCCCCATGATCGTCTTTTTTAGGGGAATAGCTTAGGTTTAGGCCTTGTGGGTGTTTCTAGTGAATGTTTACCATCTAGACTATCCTCTTTTTCGCCTGTTCTCAGAGAGGATAGCGTCTAAAGCGTGGCAAAGCACAGTGTGAAACAATCTAAAAGCTGAAGATAATTGGTACAAGAATAAAAGCGACAAATAAAAAACACGTAAAGCAAAATAAAAAGAGCAAATAAAATAAAAATATCTTTATTGTTCAATAAAATTGTCAACTTATATAGCAAGTTGTCTAAAACTTGAGATTACAGCAATTTAAACACTAGTAGCAGCTTAAGAAATTAAATATAAATATTTATTGCCTAAATATAGGTTCTAGTTTACGTACAGAGAGCAAAAAAACGGAGACTCGTCGATTGCAAAGCATGCCAATTGTGGTGACGAGAACTCACTGCGGTGACAGACTTAAAGAATAATATTTACAATCAAAAGAACAATTGTGATAAAGACAAAAAGCACGAGGCAAAATAACATGCCTGAGGTGCTCGAAGGTTTACCGTGGAAGGTTACAAACCGAGGAGACGAGGGCTGAAGAATCAATAAATAAATATTGAAGATTCAAATGTTTCAAATAAAACATTTTCAGGAGAAATCTAATCGGTGACTGTTAAGAGCCTGCGCCGTGTTTGTAAAGATCCGGTGTACAATTCTACAGTAAAAAAAGAGGCTTTTTTTTATAAAATTAAAAAAATAGAATATAACACATTAAAAACATAAAATCTGACGTGATAAATATATATATATATGTATATATTATATAATAAGTGTTTAATTTTAAAATTTATTACTTGATCACTGATCGTGCGCTGTGATTGTAAGATATATATATAAATTAGAATTATAAATTCTGTAACATTTAGGAAACGCCACAGAAGAAAAAAAAAAAAAAAAACATATAGCGCGACCGAAGATAAAGTAATATACTTTTCCAATGAGCCTTCTTTAAAATAACAGAATATGATCACAAAAATATTATCAACATAGAAATTAAAAACATTTAAAATTGATTTACAAAACATATAAAATTATGATTAAATATTTCACATATTTAAATGCGCCACTTTAAAAATTAACTCCCCTCTTGGGGCGTGGAATTTGCAATGAGTTTAAAATAAATATATATTTATTTATTTATAATTTGATTTTACCTGATTGCCAACAAGCTATTTTAATCTCTGATTTACAAACAAAAATGCAAAAAAAAAATTCAAAATATATTAAAAAAAAAAATGTAAAATTTTAAAAATTAAAAAAAATCTTTCATATACGCAATCAGAACCTTTACGATTTGCAAGAAAAATTACCAAGTAATTGTCTACATAAATCGTAGGGTGATTATATCAAAAAACATATCAACGCGTGGACGTTGTGATTAAAAAATACATATACCTTGCAAATAAAACCGAATCGGAATTCTTTGCAGAACAAAATAAAATACAGTTCAGAAAAAAAATTGATTAAATAAAGTACAATGTTGTATTTGTAATGATATACGATTCTACAAATACGAATAAAAAAATGATTGCCAATTTGTCTAGTATGAATATAAAATAGATAAGAATAACAATGATTGCGTCCTCTTTCGAAAGAATATAGTAAATAGAGCTTAATATTATTAAAATATATTACTATTGATAAAGACAGCGTACAACTATACTAAAAAGAATATAAAAATATGATTGGAAACATTAATAAGACAAATGATATAGATAATTATAAAAAAGAATCAATATTAAAACAGTTGGAATAATAATAAATAAAAACGTAGAACAATCGATTATTTTTATGAAAAACTACAAAACTTTTTAAATATATATAAATTATCAAAAAAATTATATATATTTATTCGCCAATTGTAAACATGCGGCTTGAAAAGCTAACGAACCGATAAAACATTAAAATTATTCAATTCATTTACATAATATCAAAAAATTATTTTTTCCGCGTCGTGCACGCGACCGAGTTGCGATAAGATTTTCATTTTGGTCGTGGCTGCGTCTTTTCGATCGCTCGTCTTCGTGACAATAAATTACACACAATAAATCTCACGGGGATATAAAAATCTAAAATAAATGTAACGAGATTACACTTAAGCTCTGTACAATATATTAAAACTCGCACAAAACACACGCGCCTCGCGTTCGTATCCAACTTTGTGGCGTGCGCGCTGAATATAAATAATCACAAGTCTCATTAAAACAGACGTTTGAACTACGGCGCTGTATGTGGTGTTCGATAAAAGGTATAATTGGTGTAACAGATGAAATTTAAAATTAACGCCAGGTAGCACGACGTAAGTCAAAAAAAATTATTTTGATATAAAATCCTGATTTCAATTTCTTATAGTAACATATTTGACTTATTTTCTTACTACCTGCTATTTTATTATGTACATAAAGAAACGATTGTGATAGCAATGTGATTTGTAACAATAAACAGTCATGTATTGTGAAATATAAAACATAGCGTGAATGCTTTGATAGTCTCTTGAAACAGTACAAGTTGCTTGTTTAAATTGGTTTAAAATTAAAAAAATACACAGTGAATAACAAAAAAAAACTTAATGATCGCAATAGAGAATTTCAATTACCAACGACACTATTGCGTAAAATATTATTTGTAATATTTAAAGCTAAGAATGTTAGTCTAGTCATAAAATACGAATCAACGCTACACATTTACGGCAAATATTCTAAAGTCCGACTAGCTTCTTCAACGATTAATCATAAACTAATTCAAACAAACAACAGCTCAGGCACTATACGTCTCGCCGGTGCGGAATCTCGGTGCTCGAAAACCTCCGGTAATGCTCGCCCGGGAGACGGGGCCCCAGTCGAATAACAGATTATAATCATTTGAAGCAGCCTAAAAAAACAGGTTTGAAACTCTCCGACAACAACGGCCAACCAAAGCGAGAAGACACTCACGCCCACCGAGCTTTTCCAAGCTTTGGCGGTTTAAAAAGGCACAATTTTAATAAAACGGGAATAACTATAAATTGATTAACATTGGTATTCAACAATGGTGGATCGTATTGCATACGTACGGTATCAAATAGCTTGTCAATATAAAAATCTATAAACAGAAACAGTGTCTAGAATATGATCTGTTTCGCATGCTCGGAGCGCTTTTTTGAGCCGACGTCTGCAAATATTTTACGCAAGGGCTTTATGTGGCATTGAAAGTATTAAAAAATGTAATTGAACGGGTCTGCTTTTGGCTGTATTCGACTGGGGCGTGTTACGTCGGTGTGGCCACACGCATTGGCTGCTGGCGCGGCTGGCATGGCTCAGGTGATGGTGGTGATATACTCACCGTGTGAGTAGGTTGTGGTGGCGTGGGTGGTGTGATGGGCGCTGCCGTTGGAGCGCGGCAGCTCCAGCTGCAGGGGACGAGCGGCTGCGCGAGGCGGCGACAGCTGCGCCACCACTATGGGGGTCTGAGGAGATTCTAGGGGCTTTGTACCTGAAATGAAAATAATGTAATTCATATTAAAATAACGCTCGATTCATATGTAACGTAAACTACTTCAGAGACGGCAAATTTAAAGACGATTATCTTGTGACTAATTATCGTTAAGTGTTAATATATAGACACGGGACGTTTAAACTTAAAGCTGTAGTGATAGAAAAGTACAACGATGGGCAAAGACTCACCGACAAAGGAGCTTTCCAACCAACAGAGGCGCGGCGGACTACCCTCGTGGGCGCGATCGCGGGGCTCGAGGCCGCTGACGTAGTGAACTATAGCCGACGTCACCTCCTTGATGCTGCTCTGGATCTCGGCAGACACATTCGCCGAGACGGGTGGGCTCTGGGAAAGCAGGGATGTTGCTAATCTAAAAAAAAACAAATAGAAACATAGATTAATTAATTGGTGATATAAAATTATACATAACTGAAATGGAAGTAATATCAAGCTTGTATATAAAAGAAATTTCAAGTTTTCAAAAATTTTAATTACGAAGACTTCATGCAACAGAATCATCTACTCCATTTAAATTACTTGCGTAAGTAATATTCGAGCGATAGCGTAACATGTACTTTTAATTCACGTCAATTAATAAATTAACGAAAAACGAATTCAAAGCAAGGTCACTAATTTAACAACATTAAAAAAAAAACTTCAAATCAACCGCGGGCACAATGGCCGCTACCAACGGGTGCTCGTTAATGGATAAAGCATTCGACCGACACAATGTACACAATGGCAGACAGATGTATGAATGAGTGATGATTGATTCTGACGTGAGAAGTAACCCGATGTTCTGCATAAGGTCACCGAGCAGTGCTACAAATTGCCGGCAATCATTAAGCCCGGGTCCCCGGCAATCCTGACGCAGGATGTGTGCCCCGCCGCTGCTTAACGTTGTCAAGTGGACGCGGTGCAAGTGGATGATGCACAAATGGGTTTTGAATGCAGGGACTACGAGATGTTGAATCAAATACAATTGAAGACACCAAGTAGTGAATACGTTACGTTTATCATACAAGTTATCGTCTGATTGCAATGTACCAGATAAAATAAGTTTTCTGTCCTCGTTTCGGTACCGATTTCGGGGATGGTCCCAGCACCAGGACCGAGACGTCAAGTAGTCTCTATCAAGGATGTTAATGTATATAAATTCTGCTAGTAAACTATCGCTCTCGGTAGAATCGAGGTTCATTTCATGACTGTCACCTTTCATGGGGAGTGCGGGGAGAGGCGAGGCGCTCCTGGCTCCTCCAGCCTAGGTACGGCTGTCGCGAGGGCCGCGGGGCGCGTGGGGGCCGCGCCGGAGAGGTGAGGGGGGACGCGCACGAGCCTCGTATGCTGCTGCGGGCTGACGAACAGGGTGATGTCTGAAATCAACAAAAAATTTCTTAATATATTGCAAGCCATTAAAGATTATTAATTAATATATAGTCATTAATATTATTACGGTATTTGAGGGTGCTTATATTAAACAATGATTACCTCACGCTGACCTTATAAAATGGTTTTTTTTTCAAAAAAATTTGAATATTAACATCAAACTATTTAAATTGATAAATTAATGAAGTAGCGTTATAAGCATTTCTTTGCGACTTGGTAATCGCTGTTTAACTAAATCATCAACTGATTATTTTACTAATATTTGTTATTAATTTTAAATTGATTATTTCGAAGTAAAATTATAGTTCAAGGAATAAAGCATTCGTTGGTTTAAATTATCTATCAATAAATATCAAAGTACATATTACTGTGTTTTATTAAAATTCCAACAAGCGATGATATTTCGTAATCGTAATTTATATTTAATAAATAAACAATTCATGTTCAGATTCTGAACTAGTACGTCATTATTTTATTATTATTCTTATGGCACTTCAGTATGATTAAAAATAGTAATAAAATGATAGAAGAATGGTTACCTGGGCAGAGTTGAGTCGGCTGGTACTCCAGCGGGTGAAGGAGGAGTGAGGCTGTGGGGGTGTCAGGAGAGGGGGCAAGGGACCGCCCAGCGAGCCTAGGGAAGTGGTTTTACTGCCCAGCGACGATGCCTGCCAGCCTGAACTAGCACCGGCGTCGGAACCACGCTTCTTCAAGAGGAAGCCTTCACGGGGCACTGGAGAGTTCTTGTACCTGATAAACATTAACAAATTAGAACCTGTATATTTAAGTATAATAAAATAATAGAACACATGCATTCTTCTCCCTAAATAGATTTATAAATGTCCAAAAACAGAAAGATAGGTAAGAACTATATGATCAAAAAATATACTCGAGTCTTCCGATACACTTCAGCGAGCATGAATGAATGATTCATGAATGTTATCATAGTCTGTATACCAATTTACCGCAGACCACAGATAGAACGTGTTTACTACCGACAAGGTTGATAAGGCGCATCAATCCCGATGAGATTTCAAGAGGGCACTCGAGCCCGACAAGTCATTGACTCTAATCAATGAGAGACAAGAGCAAAGCGACATCTCACAAACACTGATACCTTTGTACTGATGCCGTAAATATACAAATGAATTTATACAATATGCTTTCATATCGGTAACAAGATTGATGCTTCGCGAATGGTGAGGTTCGAACCCACATTTCGCAGCTATCGTAGATAATAGCGTATATTGTATACACAATATATCGGTATGTGTAATAAATGCAGTTTAATAATGATATGACAAAAATTCTATAAATATAAAGAGTCCAAGGTTATAACCTTTTCATGCACTGGTCTTATATATAATAATGTATTCAAATGTCTCGAGGATAAAATGGTAACATTATGGGTTTGTTAAAAGATAATATTTAGTAGGTAGGTTGAAATTTTCCGACAAAATTTAATAGATAGAATATAGATGTATGCAACTCAATTCAATACCCAATACTATATTAAGTCGGTATTTAAAATATACTGACACTCATTAAGTGAAAGTAAACAAAAAAAAAAAACTTCCTCGAGGAGAACAAAGTGGGAATTTATAGGGGGTTTTTTTTTTTTCAAATCAAATTTTTCCTCGTAGTACACATCTTGACATTAAAACACGTTCAGGGCATTTATAATATAAATCATAAACGGGTGACACCATAAACATATTTACATGGGCTGGTTTCGCTAATAAAATTTATAAAAAAAAACACTTCACAAAGACGATTTCGATGCCTACTAAATTAAAATTGAAGACATTACCGACATATCCAAGAATTAGAGGAAGACGGTAAAGGTAAAACAAACTGACAAAAGACATGATACAGACACCTCAAGGCCATTTAAATACTACGTTTATATAGAGCGAGAGAGATTAAGAGCATTGCTGCCGTGGAAATCTCCGACTAAAGTCAGGCATGTGAGAAAAAAGAACGCTACTTTAACTCATCACGAAGATACTAGATAACATATTATTATATAGATAGCATGCTAGGATCTTCAAAATCAGCGGTTACTCAAGCACCGATTTCTGGATATAATATGGTTAATCCACCTCGACTGCTATGAGTTACGAATAAGTTAAATTACTAGGAAAAGGTTATCTCCGCAGAAAATTGATTGGTATGTCAATATTAAATCGTCAAAAAGATACAATGCAACTGTTAATTTACATACCAGTCGGGGAGGTTCAGTTTCTGTAGCGACCGCTGCACACGGAGTTGGTGCTCGGAGAGGACACGGTCAGCGGAATTCTTCTGCAGGTCATTTTCCGGGGGCTGCAACAAAAAAATCAATATTAACATCTCAAAGGTTTATCAGCAATACACTTTTATACAATTATTTATTTTGGTTTGTCAATTAATTATAAAATTTTGTATAATGTAACGCATAAAATTTTATAATATAATAACTACGAGGCGAATAAATTAACAACTAATTTAATTATGAAATGATCTATGAGATATATTTTTAAGTTATGAAGAAAAGGGTTTCGAGAAATATTGGATGAATATATTTTTGTAAATCTAATGTTTTTATTAAAATCTACGACCTAGTTAAATCCTAGTTTATTTCAGTGCTGAAGAAGAAAACTTGCAGAATAGAATATAAATCTAATAATAGAGGATGCAACAATATCATTTAAATACAATTCTTCGTAAAACTTCGCAGCACCAGAGTTCCAAATCACGTGACCAACCGTACCTGAGAAATTTCTAGCGACTCAAGATCGGCCGGCAGACTTCTATAGTCTCCGTTGTACCATTCGGGAAGCTTCTCCGAATCCAAGTTCAAGGACACGTAACATTCCGGGACTTCTTTATGCTCCAGGAAACTGTAGTCTGGCACCACGCACAGATGGTGGAAGTCGCTGTTCTCCACCATTTTGGCTCCCATGACAAAACTCTCGTAACAACTCTCATTTGCTCCATCTGAAGTTGCCTCGGAATTATCTGAGAGGTTCTCTCGGGTGATTTCTACATAAATAGCACAAGCAGAATCAGTAGTTCCCTTACTCGTGCTTGGTACGGAGTCATAAAAGTTAACCTCGTCTTTTTTAATTTCGGCAATGGTTGCGCTGTCAGCTGTTTCTTGCGTTTGTATATCTTCAAGTTTTAAGCTCCTCGGCATCGCCGATGGCGAGGTATTGGATTTATTTTCCCAAAAGCTTCGAACCTTTGTGAAATTCTCTATGTGCCCTTTGACATAGTCCGTCAGATCAGCTTCTTCTTCCGTCTCCAATTCCACTTTATTTTCAATATCTTCTTCTTTAATATCCAATTGAGCTGTACTTCTATCTTCGTCATAAGTGTCCAAATGAACTTTGTATTCAACTTCTTCGTAATAGTCCGATTGCAGCTCACATTCTTCCTCTTCATCGATATCTGTAAGCACGTCATGTGTATATTTTTCACAGGTGTCACATTTAAAGTTTTCTACTTCCTCGTCAAAGTTTGATAGAGCTTCGCTCTCACATTCATCGTCAGTATTTGATTCAATATCAACATCCTCTAGAATCTCGTTCTCAACATCTTCGTTAGTACCTAATTGTATGTCACTTTCTAATTCTTCACTGGTTTCTGATTGAGCATCATCGACTACATCAGCACCGTCCGATTGAAACTCACTCTGCAAAGGTGACTGAGACAAGTCAAGCGATATGTCGCTTATATTGATATCACTTATATTATTCGGAGAATCGCTTTGGTCGTGGTCGCTCACACTTCTGTCTTCAGACCCAGTGTCTTCGGTGTCATCGAACGATAAATTAGAAAACGATGCACTCACATCGTTATCTTTAACTTTTGGGTTTTCTATGGTTTTGATTGCCTCCGTACCACTCATACTGCTGACCGAGAGAAAGAGCTCATCAATACAATCAAAAATCCTCAGAAACGAATCAGCCTCTTCGCTGTCGAAATATATCCTGTCCTCTGGAATGGGAGAAGTAGACGCGTCCCTCGTCTCCTCGAGTGATGAGTGAATCAAGGGAGGATCCGAGGATCGATCCACGTCCTTGTTTGCAGTGAAATTTTCGAGGGTATAGGGCGACTCGCGTGTTCTCGAAAAACTCGGAGATATGTCCGGAAAATTCCTGCGGTACTTCTCCTCCGAAAACTTGGCTGAAGTCTCTTCGTCCAAATCTATAGAGCTGTGCTCCCAGTCCATGTTCAGGCGCGTCCAATAAACGTTCATTGACATGCACTCTTCGGTGTCGACTATCTGCGGCATATTGAAACTCTGTGGCATGATCCCGATTAAATTCAATGTAACAATACCAAACATTAAAATTTATCACAGCAAACGGCTCTTCTTAATGTTGATTATCACAAAAAACAGACCGAAACTTTCACTTTATTACTCGGTTTGTGTTTGACACCGGAGGACTTGTGATCGACAATCGGGCTTGGTTTCCAAAACTAGGCACAATTACGGATTAATATCTTCACCCTTTGGTGTCAGGTCGATGACTGATAAGTTCGTGTCAAGGCTGCCCGCAGGTAAACTGATAAATACCCTTAATTTAGCCCCTCCGCATGAAAGACCCCTCATGACGAACTGGGCCCGCTGGCCATATTGTCTAACGACCAAAGCAGCGATACTCAACCTGCGGTCCGCAACACTATTATACCAAAAAAATATACAAAACACGTAAATAGAAATCGCCTCGACATACTGAGAGTAGCATGTAGCAATTATAAACCTGATTGGTCCAAAATAGTTAACACTCAATATCAAATATGACACTTATTATTTTGGGCTATGTGTCATTATGCGTAAATTTAAAAAGCAAGTCCCACCAAAAATGTTGCGGCCGTGTAATATAGCAAAAAAAGTTGAGCATCTCTGGACTAAAGACAACGTTATGGCTAATTGATATTGGACTGACCCGATACAAGGGCGGCACATGAAAAAAAAAAAAAAAACCTACAAACAGATTAATTTAAATTAACAATAAAGTTCATACAATTCTGTTCCCAATACAATAAAAGTAAGAAAAATTACGTTTTTAATTGCTGCTTTACGATATATAAAAAATAATTTAATTTCATATTCAACAACTTTTTTTTCAAAAATATACGTAACACATGTCAATGTTTATGAAAATGATAGGAAAAAAATAAATTATAATTGTTTTCAATAAAAAAAATATGGCCAGTATTAAATAACCGATCGACATGAAATAAAAAAAATATTAACAACATCTGTGAAGCCAATAAAGTGCGATTCGCTTTGTATATATTTCATATTTATTATTTATGAAGTTATATTCCCATTGTGGGAAGTATTTGGCATTCGTGCCAATAAATTTAACCAGAACAAACGCATGTCATGTTAAAATGCCTCAAAGCTCTCTTTATTGCATAGGATTTTCAGGAATACACGAAGGGAAGGAAATAAATAAACAGGTTGACACAAATATTACATATGGAGTAAAATATTTCGCCTGTGTTTCAAACGACAATAAATTAGCAACTAGACCTAAAAAATATACATCTTTGTATTATGTATTAAGTTGTATATTTTCTATTTATATGTTGATTCACATTCACCTACGTACATTTCCAAATAGTTATAAGTTGTATATTTTCTATTTATATTGTGATTCACATTCAACCCACGTGCATTGCCATTTATGGATATATTAAACCATTAATACAAATGTGTCATGATATGAATCAGAAATAGTCTTGTTTTCTTCAGAAATACTTTCATCCATAATAATAAATAATAATACCTTTAATGCGAAACACATGGAGCTATATAAATTTAGTACATACTCAAGTTTAGTATGATATAAAAATAAAATTATATATACTTTGGTATCTTGCAAGTAAAGAAAAACCACAGGTTTTGGTCACAGATAAAGCGAAATTAAATCCAGTGCAGTAGATGCATAATATAAGTATATATATAAATATATTGTCTGCGTATAAATATGGAGCATGAACAATGGAGTTTTATAAGGTTTTAGGTATTTTATCGACAAAGATATACATTAATTTCTAGCCAGAAGGGAATGAAAAGAATACCATTACCATCATAAATCGATTGTGCTATATTGTATGCCATTAAGTCTTGGAACTCCCTTAATGGGTACTGACAAAATATCTATTTAAGTACCCATTTACCTAGTGTGAGTTTCGAGAAGGCCAAAGTATGATTGATCTTTATAGTTTACAAAAGAAAATATCCCTAATTAAGATTCCAGGTGAATTGCATACCTACGCATACAATTTTTCATTGGCTTACAAGCCATAATAAAATTAAAATATATTCTACATCCATATTATTCATTTTACGTGCTTAACATATTAATAATTTTGACTTGTGAATGTGAACTTAAAATATTTAAAATAAAAATATATTATAATATAAACAATTTTTTTAAATATGTTCACTTATAAAGAATTTGAAGCTGTAGTTTATTTATCTCTAGTCCATAAATATTAAGATGAACTATGCTTTATAGTTCAGATTGTTTAATGGACGTCACTTTAATAATAGCCATATTCTTATTGAATTAAGTAGGTATAAAAAATAATTTACGACTACACCATTAGTGAAGCTAACCATGAATTATTACGGTAAAGACTAAAGCGCGGTCGTAGTAAATCTTTTTTAACGTAGATGGATACGAATGATTTATTTGATTGACAATAGTTAGTTCTGGCATGCTCCAGCTAGTAAAATAGACCGTTGTACTCTTTAAGCATTAAGATCCGACACAGCTATATAAATACTGTAAGAAACGAAATAACGCACATTAAATTATCCACGATGTTATAATTATAATTACCTGTGGAGACTAAATACAATTAACTTTCATGGTGCCCTAAAAACCTTGACTAATGTCTTTCCGAAATTATCAATATATTCAAGTAAAATGAATTATAAATATATGAATTTTGGTATCAATGATACATGTTTTGACTATAAATAATTCTTTAAAATAATAAAAAGTAAGCTTAATACTTTGCTTTACAACTTTAGTTACAAAATTAAATGTATATATGAAAAATTATTAATGTATCTTTAAACATATACAAAGCCTAGAGCTGTCGAGTGATTTATAGTCATATTCCTAGAACTATAAACTGAATCACTAAAACTCATTTAATGTGCTATAATTTGCAGCTTTGAAAAACACACTTAAGCTAGTATTTAATGGTATTTTAAGAATGCCTTAAACGTATTTTGCAAGCATACATTTCGTGCAGCGAAATGCTAAAAACCTAATTCGCTAAACCCGTTTGTAACTCACAAGATAGTATGGCCTGAAAAAAATGAGCTTGCAATGCAGATAAGAGTCTAAAAATACAATGGAAAGTTTTCAAAGGCCAACCATAACCACCGGCAAGACACATCATCAATAACCAAATCTTAATACCTTAAACATATAATGAAATGCCAAAATAATTTAATTAAAATTTATACATTAGAATACAATAAGTATCACACAGTAACCTGAATGTTTTTTTTTTTTTTTTTTAAACTTACTTGTTGTGAATCCGACGAGGCGAGCAACGCGCACGGTCCCAAAATGCCGACCGTCTCCCAGCAAGTCATGTTCTTACAGAAAAAACCATCAGCTGCCACCACAAGTCACTCGATTAAATTAATAATATATTTTTAAAAAAAAAACAACTTATTTATTTTTCCCGTCGATTGCGCACGCCACTGCTTTTTGTGCAGCGCCGATGCAAAATGGCGATTTGTTTTACTCCACACTGTGACACTTTGCGCACTCCGGTTAATTGGCCTCTATATCTTGCCCCGATTGACGACACTGCGGCACGAAATGAGGAGATCAGTTGAAGGAAGGGTAATAAGAGGACTGTGATACTTAAATATACTTAAAATAATAATCAAAAAAATAATTAAAAATACTTAAAAAATTAAATCAAACTCAGACCGTCGCTCGTGCGCCTCTCCGAGCGAATGAGACGTCGCTTGTGATTTCTACGGAATTTGAGACGTTGCATAATCATCCTGTCAGATAAGAGCAGATAATGCAGAAATATGACTCTGGGTTCGAATGTTATCACGCGGCTGTCGCGTATGGACAAATATTTAATAATGATATCATTATCATCACTTAAAAATAAACCTAACCTCAAAAATTGTACTGAACAATTCGATAATTATATAAACCCTAAAAAAAATTTACTTTTTTATAATTATAATTATTTATAATAGAGGAAACCATGAGTTGATTTGTACATCTTGTATCATTATACAAACTAAATTAATAAATATAAATACGCTGGTATTTAATAATATATTGCTTTATATACCTGATAAGATACACGTTTTAAAAATAAATTTATTTTTACACCTCTTCAAATACTGTATTACAAAATTAATAATAAAATAATTTATTGTTTTAGTTCTTAGGTATTATGCCGCAACAACGCTATGACAGGTCCAGGAATTATTATTTAATTATTTTTTTTTAATATGTATAATATACCACCAGCAGTACTTGATTTAATAAAGTGTCGTATACAGCAAATTTGAGTGGCGATTTGTTGTTGCGATTGCTCGGTCGATTGTCAGTTGTGTCGCGGCGCGTGTAGGCGTCTCGATTATGAAACCCTGGCATAAATATTATATTGACTCATTCACCCCCAATCGTACCCGACGGCAACCCCCGACCTTTTAACTAAAGACAATGAATCCGAACCGTCGGAATATCGTAAACTCGACAAATAATAAACTCGGCATACACAATTAGGTGTCGGGCCATTGAAGTCACGATTCTAAGGATTCTGCTCTGAGAGGGCAAAATTCTTCCCACTCGAGAAAAGCCCTTCTCAGGGGGTGTCTTTAGAAATCATCGAAACTCTGACAGTGCTTCAGAGTATAAACGATTTTGAAAATTACTTTTAAAATTATAAATTTTTTTTACGTGGATGCGAAATTTTCGGCAGTCAAGCATATTTTCAATGAGATGGTCACTAACTTCCAAGGAGAGGCACACGGAGAAGAAGAGTTCCACCTACACAAAGCTGACATCGTTACCCCATTTTATTCAGTCAGATAACTTAAAATAGCCCATCGATACGGAAAGTGACCCCATTGTGCTGCTCGGACACGACGCGGTGTGACGTCATTTAAACGACACAAAAGGTTTATAGATTTTTATATACAGGGTGTCTCCGAACGTAATCTCAGAAATTGTATTAAACTAACCCAAAAAACATAGTATCGTTATTATTATGGGCCACAGCCGCAATCGCCGGGGAGCGTCATAATTAATCGATAAAATAAACTGGACATTGGAAAGTGGCGGATACTGTTTGTTGTTATTAGAAAATGTTTTGAAATACGGCTCTCGGGCGGCGATCACGATTGAAGGCGGCTTAAGTACCGAGACCGAAACGTCGGAGCCTTAAAAAAAATAAATGGCACATCGCTCGAAGCCAAAAGAACTCCACTGAAACGTGACGTCGAGAACATTCTCTCGAATTGCAAGCAACGGAAATGAACTGGTCACGACCAACAAATATTAATATAAATATATACATATATGTGTGTGTGTGTGTGTATTTTTTTTATTAAATTAATAAAATATTATAATTCGCAGTGGCGTGCGGTACATACTAGCAAAAAAAGCATATTCCCTACAAAGGATGTCGAGTACAAATTTTTGTGCGTTGTATACATTTTCATTTTCATGGCATTGGAGATCTTAAACGATTTCACCGATGACAGTCTGGTTTATTTTGTGATACTCCGCATTCCAAGCAGCCAGGAGAATCGAACCATCGATAGTAATAATGAATATATATTTATGAGATAAGGTCCAATTGCGGCGCAGGTAGTCGACAGGTGAGCGATATCAGCTGTTATCGGCCGTAGAAGGGGGACTTCCCCGGAATCGAAGCCATTATCCTAATCGGGCCGTCCCCTCAACGATCCGCGACGCCATTTTGACCAAGATGGCCGGCGTTTCCGATTCTGTCTCCGGAAGGAGCGCTTACTCGAGCGCCGTGTCGAAATTCCAAAAAACGAGGCACGCTAACAAGAATTATATTTAGTGATCTCAACAGAATCATATTAGGACACTTGAAAGCAATAACACCGTTTCTGATAATTTGAGTGCTTCGGAAATTACTTTCAGAATTATTCTCGTCGTTTCACGCACGAATCGTTTATTCAATAATGGTGCAAACACGAGGAGGATGTTATAATTATTTATGGGTGTTAGGGCTTCCGCATTCTCTAGAAATCGATCAACTGTGTTAAAAATATTTCGGATTTTTTTCGTCGTTTCACGTGTGTGCCGCTTAATTGGTCATGATTTCACTAGAGGAATAATTTCTATATATATATATTATTATTAGTCGTTGTGCATTTCTAACAGCTGTGAGAGATTGAACGCGTCGCGTGCCAGGATTATAAATAAAACAATACGTTTTTCAACCTTGAAATATAAAAAAATATAAACAAGGTGGCGTGCTCGCGGCTTCATTTGTTTTCCCGTGTCGCCTGATTTTGTTTTATTACATAAAAAAAATTAAAAAATACTATAATACATTCATACATGTTTATTTCTATGAACACACTAAAATCATTTGTATACGCATTGGAGTGGATTTTTATAATTTTGTGTAATCTAGTAGCCAATCGGCTGATATGTTTTATTGCCGTTTTTAGCCGCATTTTTCATTTGCAAATAATAATAAATGAACTTTCATGGCGTTTTGTTTTTTTTTTTTTACATTTTTTTTTTTTTTGGTTTAAATGTGGAGTATTACAAATTAAACCAGGGCGCCGTATACGTGCAGATGGCGGTGCGTCTGAACACGTCGGATATAAATGTATTAAGAGGGAGACGTTGTGCTGCAAAACGGGAAGGCTTCGCAGTACTTCCTCCCTCCATGGGGTGGGGATGGGGGGTGCAGAATTTTATTTCACCCCAGGGGATGAAAGTTTCTTCAAATTAGGGTCCGCGGCTCGAAAGTAACAGCCTCGACGGTCGAATCAAATAAACCTGATTCTAGACCATCCCTCCTTTATGGAATATTCAATAGATCCGCATTGGGAGAGAAAACTCTATCCCCATAGAAAACAAGTCCCCATAAAAACAATACATCGCGGTTTTACCCAAACCCATACAAAAAGAAGTATAACACCATGGGTTGATATGGGAGAGAGACTCGAATGAATGAATGCAAAAGCACAAGGTATCATATTTTTGTATTACAGTGCAGCTGATTGTTCAGGGAATAATAAAAAAAAAAATTTAAAAAAAAACGCATCGGAAGTAGGAAGCTAGCGTGGATGCGGAATTCTCCGAGAGTGCACGTAATAAATATATCATTAATATAAATTGTGAATCTTGCTTGGATCACCCTGTATACAAAAAAAAAAAAAAAAACGTAGATCTTGCAGATAGGGAAACGATTTCGGCCTTTGCGTGCCACGCCGAAGTTTAAACTTTAACTTATCACTGATTCAATGAAAAAACACTCCAGCGCACGATCTCCGCGTACGACGTTTTGCCTCACCACTCAGCCGCCGAAAAGCAACTGAGGCTCTGCTAGACAGCTGATCGTGCCAGTAATGAATATACCAAGAATGTTTTTTCACTTTTACTGTAGTCCATCGCAATGTTTAAGTTTCATAGTGGGCTCGCGACGTGAGACCGTGCGCAACTATGATGTCGCGAATCCGGCTCGAGTTAAAAGTGAATGCATCAATAAAGAATTCATTCATCTCGTGTCAGTGCACAAGTGGGCCGAAGGATGCTTCCAATCATGAATCCTCACTTGCGAGCTTTTGTCGGCTGCCGCTCAAAGAATGTCATATTAGAATTAATCATCTTTAAACTATTAAATATAAAGATACGACATTATATTCTAACGCGATTGTGACGAAATAACCGCATAATTGACGTTATTACATTTAATTACTGCAGCCATGTTATTTACAACATTAAAAACAATGATTTTACAGTTTATTTTTTTAAAAATGTAGGTGAACAATATAACGAGAATGTTATTATAAATACAAGCTCAGACATGCATTATGTTTTTAAAAGCATCTGAAATATTTTTTTTCAGCGGTAGAACTAATATATTTTTTTAGTTATATAAAGGCGTAAATGATTTTAATACAAATAAACAAATAAAATTTCAACAGAAATACTAAACATTTTATCGAAAGCATACTCTGTTTGATAATGCCAACGCGAAAGGTTGGCGAAACCGGTCACTAATAAAAATAAAAATGTGGAAAATCACTCAAGTATTTTATTCAAAAATATTAAAATGGAATTCCACCAAGTACTCTCTGTCAAAAATATTGAATTTCTTGAAAGCAAATTTTTTCAATATTTATTTGATGATTCAATTTTAATGGACGTCTTCTATTATTACATCGGCACTCCACTATGTCGAGAGCCAGTCCATCGCATGCCAGTGCCGCGTGAGGCAAACTTGACGTGTGCCAGGTAGTTGATTGCAAGGAATAACGTCGTACGTAACACGGCTGTCTCTTTCTAATCTAACGTAAACAAAAAAAAAACTAACGCTGTAGTTCAATTGGCTAGAATACCAGGCAGTAGCGTTGAGCTAAATCAGTGTTTTTCAACCTGTGGGTCGCGATGCCTCACTCGTGTAGTCGCGGATAAGAAAACTGACAAATGTTGAAAAACACACAAGACCCAAGTTCAGAGCACATCCGCAATTGTCTCAGTAAGCTTTCAGCCGCTTGATCTTGATTCGGGACGCACGCTGTTGTTGCGGTGACGCCACGAAGACCCCGTGTTCAACCCTTTAACCCTCTGCCACTCGCCGGGAGCATTCTCGGCTAATGGCCGCCTCGAGGACTTTCAGAGGCCCGCAAAAACACAGCAGTCCCACCCCTCCAGGGGTTGTGTCGCCTCTTGCAGCTTTTGTGACCTTTGACCCGCGCCGACATCCAAGGGTTAAAACGGGCAAAAATAACCGCTGGGTGCGTATTTTTCCATCACCAGAACGAAATTTAATCGAAAAATCGAATCGGAAAATTCCCATCACTAGCGATAACAGCTGTTCGCTCAATGGCATGAGGAAATGACTTGTTATAGCAGTCGGTGAGTTTTGTTGTTTTGCAATTTAATTTCTGCTTTCTTGGGCACATATGAAAGGAATGTTTTCGGAGTTACTCATAGACGTGACGTGCTTCAACCTAACCTTGCATTTCCTATCGATATATATATATATATATATAATAATATATATATATTTAGAATAATGTTGTATTTAAATAATATCCAATAAGGGCATCGCCTAGCGGATGCGGCTCTACCGGCAGTGTCAATTCACACGCGCATGTCGTAACGTTACTTTATTCGGCTGTAAATGCTATTGGTAGAGGGTGTGTATTATGTAGCCGGAGGAAAAAATACCATCGTCGTAAAATGGCCGCGTATCACCCTGTATATCTTCGGAGGAAACGTCGCAACGCTGCGACATAAAAAAAAAAAAAAAAAAAAACACACCCGGTAAGACTCAATTTGAAAAACTGAAATAAAACGAAAAAACGAAATATAGTCAGCACGACTTCAAGTAGAAAGTTTGATAAAAACTACTGTGTTATTTATATAATTTTTTTTTTTTTTTAAATATTTTTATAAGTCAACAGCGCAGAGGGCGACAAGCGGCACTGTTTGATTAAAAGGTTAATTTTTTTTTTTTAAAACCATGTTCATTTCCCCTTCGCGCTTCACATCACGGAACCGAAACGGACAAAAGCGAACCTCCCCCGCCCCACGCAGACAATGATATTATCTCTGAAAGCATTTTAAAGACGCAGCGTGTAACCGTCACTCCCCTTTTGAGCCCCCCCCCCCCCCTGGTAATATGCCCCCCCCTACACGCGCCGCCCCTGGTATTTACCCACAAGGACGGAGAGCCTCGCCCCACACCACATCCCTGAATTCCTAGTTTCCCCCCCCCGGGGAGTATCCGCTGCGAGAAATCTGGAGAATTTCGTTCTTTTGACAATTTTTTTTAGTGTCAATATTACGTATAATAAAAAAAAATATTCCCGATTGTAAATATGAAGGACTAAGCTGATTTTTTTGAGGGCCAAAGCGCGCACTAATAAATGCGCTCAAATACGTGTGTCGGGGAGTAAAATATAAGGTTGCATAAAATATGCCGTTTCGGAGCGAAACGAAGTAAATTTAAAAAAATGGATCTGTTTCCATAACAATATGATGTGGTAACCAAGATAAAAGGATCTGGTAACTTAAAAGAAAAAAAAATGGTTACCAAAACGAAACGATATGAATACAATATGACGTGGTAGCCAAGATAAAGCAATCCGGTAACCGTGACAAAAAATCGGTTAGTTACTGAAATAAAGCAATCTGGACGATCTTGTAACCAAGATAAAAGGATCCGGTATCTTAAAATAAATAACGTGGTTACCAAAACGAAATGATATGAAAACAATTTGATGTGGTGACCAAGAGTGAACGATCCGATAACCAAGACGAAAAAATCGGTTAGCCGAAAAGTAACTGATAAAACGATCCGGGTACTGAAACACAATCTGGTAACCAAGACAAAAGGATCCGGTACCTGAAGAGAAAAAAACATGGTTACCAAAACGAAACGATATGAAAACAATATGTTGTGGTAGCCAAAATAAAAAAAATTGGTTAACCGAAAAGGAACTGAACAAAACGATCCTGTTACTGAAATAAGACAATCTGGACGATCTTGTAACTAAGATAAAAATGATCTTGTTACTGAAGAGAAACAATTTGGTTACCAAAACGAAACGATATGAAAACAATATGATGTGGTGACCAAGAGTGAACGATCCGATAACCAAGACGAAAAAATCGGTTAACCGAAAAGTTACTGAAAAAAACGATCCTGGTACTGAAATACGACCTGGTAACTAAGACAAAATGATCCGGTTACTTAAAATAAATAACATGATTACCAAAACGAAACGATATGAAAACAATTTGATGTGGTGACCAAGAGTAAACGATCCGATAACCAAGATGAAAAAATCGGCTAGCCGAAAAGTAACTGATAAAACGATCCTGGTACTGAAACACAATCTGGTAACCAAGACAAAAGGATCCGGTACCTGAAGAGAAAAAAAATGGTTACCAAAACGAAACGATATGAAAACAATTTGATGTGGTGACCAAGAGTGAACGATCCGATAACCAAGACGAAATAATCGGTTAGCCGAAAAGTAACTGATAAAACGATCCTGGTACTGAAACACAATCTGGTAACCAAGACAAAAGGATCCGGTACCTGAAGAGAAAAAAACATGGTTACCAAAACGAAACGATATGAAAACAATTTGATGTGGTGACCAAGAGTGAACGATCCGATAACCAAGACGAAATAATCGGTTAGCCGAAAAGCTGTTACTGAAATACGATCTGGTAACCACTACAAAAGGATCCGTTACTAAAGAGAAACCATTTGGTTACCGAAACGAAACGATCTGGTAAGCGTCCTCGATATCTCCCCGGTATCGTTTCGAGCAGAACAACGAGCCGACAACATCCTTCCGGCGTCGCAGAATCCCCCGGCGGGTTCCACATTATCCGAACCCGCGGAGTACTTTTACAACCGCATTTGCATATTTCATCGGCAGTCCGGTTAAATTTGTAATACTCCATCCGTACTTGCATAAAAAAATACTCTCATTCGAAATTATATCTCATAGAAAACACGATAGGCGGAGAAATTGGCAGATGAATAAAAATACCTTATCATCAAATAAATCGGGGACCCACTCGCCGAGGCCTCCCCGGGGACTCCCCGCCTCCCCGCTGAACTGATGACTTCTGACTGACAACCAACAAATCAACAAATCGCCACAAATTTTGACGAAATTTATGCGATTCAGGGCAAGCGGTTAAGGGGCAAGTTCCCATCGCTAGGCGGCTTAATGTATATGAAATATTCAAATATCGGTAAATATTGCATCTGACATTTTGGGGAGAATTAAGACGGGAATTGAATTAAATTAAGGGAAGAGGCTTTGCGTGCTTCAATCTGTCGCTTACAGTTAGGAATTTTGTTTAAGACTTAAATTAATTTTAAATATTAATGAATATATAAATTGTTGATTTATTCGTTTTGTAATCTGTCATATTGAAATATGAATAAAGTAAAATAAACACAGATTGACGTAATAATGTTTTCGCGTTTCTCGCTTAGCAACAGTAATACGTTAAAGATATATTTAATTATTTTTAAATTTATTATATACACTTAAGTATACTATTCATACAAAAATGTATATATTTTTATGGTCTACTTAAACATTTTAGAATTTTTTAATTTTTCTTGGCTTACTGAAATACGTATATATTAATTCTCTTTATATATGTTTAATTATTACTATTTTTTATGTTTCTATTCATATGATGATATAACCTGCAGTTTTATACAAAAGTGCATTTAAAATTTATAAGCAAGACTTACACGCTATGCAAGTGAAATTGAAAATCAATATATGTCGAGAGGATTGTAATTTCAAGCAGAACTGGGGCAGGAAGTTGTGACGTCACAGACCTGTCCCATATAAATTTATATATATATAAAATTATATATATATATATAATTTTCAGAAGGCAGAATTTTTTCAGTATGGCGTAACAGTTCGATCATTGACCGGTCATATTAGAAAAGCATATAGCAAAATGTGCTTCGTAATACGTTTATTTGTAACAGCAAAAAATAGCTGTTACTCGATTGTTTTTCTCCCTGTTTTACTTGCTACGGGGACCGAAAACAGCAAGTAGCTCAACCGTCAAACAAAATAAGCTGCTTTTGTGACAAGCATACCCGTTCCGGGTTTCTGAAAACCAGAGGCAATTGCTCGTGAAACGACGGAGTTTAATGTCGCGACAACAGGCACCGGAGTGTGTGAACTCGGATGGGCTCACACGCGTGGAGGAGCCCCGAGGACGAGGGCGGGTCCTTTTGATGTCTGCGACGTTCACAAAGGGGAGGGAAGCTCCTCCTGAAGAGCCTCCACCACCGGGGAGGGTGTGAGCCCCACCGGCTGCCGAAACTCCACCCTTTGACTTGTAAAATATACGCGAATCATAACCCAGCTGTGCCGACTCTTAAAACTATGCCCAATGGGATATTTTTGAAACCACCTTGAGAAATTATTACCACAAAGACAAACGTACAAGAGTACTATAACTCCTGTATGTACATATCAATAAAATAGTAATTATACTTAAAAAATAATATATTATACGTTTTAGTTGAAACAAACATAATTTTGTTCATTATATTTAAAAAAAAAAAAAATTTTTTTTAATGCACCGGGCCTTCAATGGTTGACAAATATCGCAGTTTAAATTTATCTTTTGAGCTTATATATTTGGACGTTTGCTTATGAATAAAAAAAAATGTTTTCAACGGTGTAACAATGAGTTTAGAATTAACTGTATTTTTTTATATAAATTACAAAGCATTGTTTGCCATAAAATGTTAATTAAAAATATATATGGTATATACAAAAAGTACTCAAATCAAATAAACATTACTTTTGTGATATTTTAATTTAATTGACATGAAAAATAAATTAATTAAAATCACAAAAATAATTAAAAAATATTTTTTTCCTATGTATGCTTTGAGTAATTGTAAAGATTATATATTATATATACGTATAGTAGTGGCTCGTGTTAAGTAAAATAATAAGAGGCTAAGCCGTACAAGTGCAGAAAATAATAATAAAAAAAATCATATGTGGAGTTTGTGCATGTATTAATTATATATAAGAGGCAAAAAATCTGAAAATGCACAATCGTATAAAAACTTCACAGCACTTGCAGCACATTAAAAAAAAATTTTCAGCAAACGAAGAACCGCCGTTTCAGGCGAGCCTGAAAATCGAGACGTCAGATCGGGGATCGACACACTGGACAGCCAGAACGGGGGCGCTCAAGGACAAGCTTCGCACCGCTGTCGGGCGAGAACGCCAGGCTGAAGCTGGTGCGCGGCGGCGGTGATGTACGCGCGTCGAGCACAGACCGAGCGAGTGGAGAGGCGGTTTTTCAGAGGGAGGGCGGCACAGGGGCGGCGCGTGGTTTTCGTCGGGGCGGCGGCTTCGCGGGGCGCGTGTGTCCGCGCCGCTTGCGCAGCACTGACTGAGGGCCGGAGCCTCCCCCCACCCCTGCCAGCCCCGCCACCCCCTCCACTGCCCCTCCACCCCCTCTCCACCCCCTCCACCCCGCATCGATTGGCGCTGCGGCGCGGGGGATGAAAGGGCGGCGCGCGGCCGCGGTTCGAACTTTCACGTCATTTCCAATTGTGCAATACACCGCCCTCCCCTCCGAAGACAAGATGGACTGATGGAGATGGAGATTATCAAAGCGCAATAACAGATTGTTTTGACAGCGGAACCGATTTTCCAACCAACTAACCTAACCTAACCCCCCCCCCCCTCAGTATGTTTAAACCGATTTTCAACCTCTTCGAAATTGGCCGCTAACCTAACCCCTCCCCCCTCCGATGACAAGATGGACAGATGGAGATTATCAAAGCGCGATATCAGTTTTCAGACAGCGAAACCGATTTTCCAAGCAACTAACTAACCAGCCAACTAACCTAACCTAACCTAACCCCGAAGACAAGATGGACTGATGGAGATTATCAAAGTGCAATATCAGTATGTTTAAACCGATTTTCCACCTCTTTGAAATTGGCTGAGTGTAGGCCAGCCAACTAACCTAACCCCCCCCCCCCCCTGACGACAAGATGGACAGATGGAGATTATCAAAGCGCAATATCAGTATGTTTTGACAGCGAAACCGATTTTCCAACCAACTAACTAACCAGCCAACTAACCTAACCCCGAAGACAAGATGGACTGATGGAGATTATCAGAGCGCAATATCAGTTAGTTTTGACAGCGAAACCGATTTTCCAGCCAACTAACCTAATCCCCCCCCGACGACAAGAAGCACTGATGGAGATTATCAAAGCGCAATGTCAGTATGTTTAAACCGATTTTCCACCTCTTTGAAATTGGACGAGTGTATCCCAGCCAAGCCGTGCGCGATCGTCCGGACCTAGTGATAATCGAAAGGGGCAAGGTATGGTGAATACCATTTCAGCGTTTTGTGTACCATTCATATGTTTTTTTTTTAAAAATAATTTAAGCATCTGTCAACAATAAGCAGTCACGACTGAAATCAAAAAACCTGCAAACTTAGTTGCGCACTCAATATTAGGTGTACCCGAAAGTTCGGTCGTTTTTTTAGTAGAAAACGAAAATGTCCCTTTTTATAGAAGTCTCCGTCCCTTGTGGAAAAAAACTCTTCAAGGGTTGTTTTTACATGTGTCTTGTTTTTCAGGAAATGATCCAACGACCAAACTTTTGGGTTTTTGAAAGAAAATAGACAATTGTTGATGAAAATAGATAAACTCTATAATCACTGACATAGTTTTAGAGGGGTCGCGTATTCAAAAAGGTTGAAAAACACTGTGCTAACCGGTCGATAAACGAAGACAAGATGGCCCGATGGCAAGGGTTAATTTAATTAATTTTTATATCTTTTTTATTCATGGAAAGCGAAGAACTGCCGAAATTGGGAAATTTTGAGTGAATAAATTAATATTATTAATTTTTAAAAAATCTTTAAAATTTGTTTAAGAAATACCAATAAAATGAAAGCACAATTTATGCTCCAACAATTTAATATCAATTGAGTCATTAATGTTAAAAGTATTCAGGATTCAGTGACACGCGATATTTCATGAAAAAAATTCAGGCAGTAAAAAATTATTTCGTATAAAATTTAATGCACAGTATTTTCACAGTTTAAGTAAATAAAACTAGAAATTCTACAGTGAAAAGTTTAAAAGGTTTTTAAAGATAACAGTGACCACAAAACGATATACGAATGGTCTAAAAAATATTATATATATATATAATAATTAAATTCAAAAAAATTATATTAGGCAGGTAATTAAATATACCAAAGACTTTTTTTTTTTTTTCTAAGAGCCTTACGCTTTACACAAATAACGCCAGTGAAAAATAAACCTTAGTGGGTCTGTCATAAGGAATATTTTTGCTTGAACAAATCAAAGCCCATTGTCTGCATCAAAAGGGAAAGAACTCCAGAACAATTGTCAAATACAACAATCGAGCCGAGTTATTAAAAAGTGCCATTTTATTTTATTTTATTTTACCTTCATTATTTTTTTTTAGATAATTCTAAACGAGAACGTTTCTTTATTCTATTAAATCGCTTGTAAAATATTTAACAGTAAAATAATCGCCCGATCGCTTGCAATATAACTATTGCAAAACAATTTTATTTTTTATTTACGATAATCGTTTTACCTTCAATACAGGGTGTTTTAAAACAATATAAAAAATAATGCTGCCTTTTCTGTTGACATATTAATATATACAAAATAATAATATCACCTACTCCCAAAAATGTATTAGATTACAGGAATTTTGCGACTGGCAAAGAAGTCTTCTAGATATTTAGTTATTAACGTTTTGAGAATTGGCTAGAAATCTGGTGGGATTCGAACCCACACTCCCTCGGCTCTTGCGGCCCGATATTCTTTCCGATTGAGTTACTTATTGGGTCAGTGCACAGTAATACTCAGTTGGCAAGAGCACCAAGGGAATGTGGGTTTGTGTGGATTTTTCGAGTTATTCCTACATTTGATTTACACCATTAAATATTGATAAATAGAAAGAATACTAGTGATTTATTATTTTGACAAAAAAAAATAAAATAAAGGCTGTATTGTATATTTATTAATAAATATACAATACAGGGTTTTTTTTGATGGATTATACGGTGTTTACACATTGATTCCTAAACAACAAAGTAATGAAGAGAGTTAAAAGATTAAGGTATTTGAGCAGCTGGTTGTATGAAAACTGGGATCCTGATCAGAATATGAAATCCCGGTGTAGATTCACCAAGTGTTATGCCGCCTCAGTTCTCCTTTATGGAGCCGAAGCTTGGACACTCAAGTGAGAATGCTCAAAGAAACTCCTGACGATGGTGAAGAAGCGGAAGAACTCCTATTTTGGCCACATTTCTTGTGATTGTAAATACAGCATCCTCCAGTTGATTGTCCAAGGAAAAATCGAAGTATAAAGAGGCATTGGAAGGTGGAAAAGTAGAGCCCAGATGTTCGATAAAATGGTCACAAAACTTATATGAGGAGAGGCATCAGAAGAAGAAGAAGCTGTTTTATTTCAGGAATAGAAGTGATTGGTTGTTCGCAGAAGCTTTTGGCAGAGAGGTGTTGAAGACAAGTTGAGGTTCAACAGCCTGGTTTTTTTCAAAGGCTTCCACAAGACTTGTTGCATAATCCGATGACGTCACCGGTCCAGCGGTTCTCAACCTGTCTCAGTAGACCTCGAGGTCACCCCCTCAGAATGTTGAAAAGTATTCCCACTCCACCGCACCTTCGTTCAGTCTTTTATATTAGTTGGTGACTTGATTATTTTTTTCGCCGAACGGACGATAAGATTTATTTTCTTTGCAACTTCTCTCATTTGCGAAGTTTGATATAAAAATTTATATTTTGACTTGTTGCGATGCTCTTAATAGAGAAGCAAATGAATTATAAAAACGTTACAACAAAAATTCGTTACTAACACACTTAATATTAGCTGCGTGTATATTGTTTCAACACTCACTGCTAGTCGCCGGAAAAAAACCCTTACGAGAACGAGAAGGCACAAGCTGTTTAATTGGTGATCACATTGAAAATTTTTATATTGTCTTATTATTAAATTATGCAAGGCCACCCTGTATATATAACATGTATATTTTTATTAAGTATAGTATAAACAAAAATATTAAACTTGCTGTTAAAACATATTTAATATAAATTTAATCAAACTAATGTTAAATAACAGTTTTAAAAAATACCACATGTAATAAAATTAATCGTAGAAAATTTTAAAGATTTTATGAGTAATGAAATATTAAAAAAGATGTTTTAATTAATTTTTTTTTTTTTCAGAACTTTTGGAGAGCTTCTGGGTCAAACAAAAACGCCTCCTATTGACTGAAAACTACCCTTTAAGATAATGGGCCTGAAAGCGAAGATAAGCGATTATGGACTATTGCGGCAGTGGCCGAGTCGAAATAAATATAAATATACGCATTAATTTAATTATATATTTTTATTTTAGTGGTGCGTATCGCTCGATTAAAATAAAATAAATTCTGCAAAAATTTCAATCGAAATTATTTCACCGTCCCCAAACTGAAAGCGTATCAATGGGATTTATGATGATTTTTAATCGAATTAGGTTGACGGCTTGTGTGCACTGAATTCACCTGAGCTCCAGGGGTGGGTTTGATTATCGCAGGTGGGCTATCTGGCACGTCACCCGCCACGTGCAGCCCCTGGCCACCCCTCGGGCTATCGACCCGCCCCCGCGGCCGCCGGGCTCTGACGTCACGAGCCACCCCCGCCCCTTCCAGGGGGAGACAACCTAGGGCAACCGAGCAGGGCATGACCGATAATCTGCCAGGGGATCAACACCCGCTTGTATTGTCTGAAAATACAACAATTTTGCACGACGAAACACCTGAAGATGGTCGCATCACAGCGGCCGAAACGTCGACTGATATTTTTCATTCGCATTATCTCAATATACCTCGTATTAAGAACATCAGAGATAAGACTTCATAAAACGCTATACTAACGATTTTTCGCCCGGTGGTATTTCATTGCAAAAAATAGCAATTTTATTCTACAAAACACCTGAAGATGGTCGCAGCACGGCGGCCGAAACGTCGACTGATATTTTTCAATCACATTATCAATAACATGCTTGTTAAGAACATCAGAGATAAGACTTCATAAAACGCTATACAAACGATTTTTTGCCCGGTGGTATTTCATTGCGAAAAACAGCAATTTTACTCGACGAAACACCTGAAGATGGTCGCATCACAGCGGCCGAAACGTCGACTGATATTTTTCATTCTCATTATCTCAATATACCTCGTATTAAGAACATCAGAGATAAGACTTCATAAAACGCTATGCAAACGATTTTTTGCCCGATGGTATTTCATTGCAAAAAATAGTAATTTTACTCGACGAAACACCTGAAGATGGTCGCATCACGGCGACCGAAATGTCGACTAATATTTTTTTAATTATTTTTTCCACATAAAGGAATATTATCACTAACATGTTCATTAAGAATATCAGGAATAAGGCTTCTTCGGGATCGTTCACAATGCGAATGACCTTGACCAATTTATTATATAAGTCTGAAATAACAGTTAAACAGTTTTATGTATATATATATATATATATGCATTTTGACCATTGAAATTTCGTTTGCGATGCGGATGTCCTTGCTCATTTTTCAATTACGTTTAAATACACATATTTGTTATAATATCCATATAACTCATGGTTAACAATAGTACAAGACAGAGAATACTCTGATTCCGACTGGCTTTCCAAAAGACGAGATTTTTACGACAAATTGCAAATGTTCTCTTCGCTCGCGATGCAGACGACCTGTATATTTTCAAATGCCTAGTTTTGATTAAAATCTTTGTTTCTAGGCTGTCGCACGTTTGAGTAAGATTTGCTAAAATGTTTATCAATCGTCTGTTTTGAGACAGAGGCGCTTTGTGCGTTGATAAGTGGATGTGAAAACAAGTTTTCCTTTGTGCTTTGGGGCCACCCCCTCTGGGGGTTCCCCCCTCGTGTCCCACCCCCGACTTCCGAGCAGAGCTCATATCCGGTGAGGGGCGCAGACGCCGGCACTACAGACGCTCCGCCACTTCCGCCCGCCGAGCAGGGGTGCAGTTTAAAATACAAAACACCGAGTTTACAGCCGTATTTTTTCAAATACCGCCGACTTAAAAAACAGCTTTTCTTGCTGAAATATCAGAACTAACACACTAAAGGTGGGGCGGGTACTAGTACCCGTTTCGCGGACTACTGTATGAACGCGTATTAATACGTTTTTGAATGTGTTTACTCTAAAAGCGGCAAAAGGTCATTTTATTCTTAAGGTTTACAGCTCGATTGGACTCGTCAACTATTGTCCAGTGATTCTGAACAAAGTGACAATGAAGAAGTGGAATGATAATCCTCCAATTATTGAACAACTTTTAGGACAAAGTGGTGTTGTTGTGATGCCAAGTAATCAAGTGTGGATGAAGTGGTTCAATTTTTTGTAGAAAACGATTTATTTGACTACATGCAAATCAAAGAGTGTATAGACTAGATTTCACACGAGCAATTTTGCACATCAGTTTAGTCAATTTGGTACCAGCCTAAAGTGTGTTTAAAAAATAATAAAAAAATATTATTATATAAAGGTAACCTAAGCTATGCATACAAGATATACAAATAGCTATATTTTAATATAAAAAAATTGTTTTAAAAAAAAATTGTTGATTCTAGTGCAAGGCGTAGGCAATCAGCAACAGGTTTTATTTAGTAAAATGCCTTATTCATAACGCAAGTAGCGTTTGAATGAAAGCCTGCACTCAAATGAACACAGATCACAAAAGCGACGGTGCTCTGCCCCGGGCTGAGTAACGAGCGCGGCTTCAGACACGACCACTTCAGGGGTGGTTTCAGAGGGAACAGGAAAAGGCGCACCAGTCAAAGGGATGAAAAAACTCCACTCCATTCAGTCACAGCGTTGCTTTTGAATTCAACACTGAACATCGGTTTTTATGATTCATCGCATTATCTGACATCAAGGAATAGACTCAATCGTTCAAGTGATATCCGGACTTTGTTTAGGGGATGAAGCATGGAGCGAAGTTCAGAAGGAACAGGAAAAGGCGCGCCAGTCAAAGGGATGAAAAAATTCCACTCCATTCAGTCACAGCGTTACTTTTGAATTCAACATTGAACATCGGTTTTTATGATTCATCGCATTATCTGACATCAAGGAATAGACTCAATCGTTCAAATGATATCCGGACTTTGTTTAGGGGATGAAGCATGGAGCGAAGTTCAGAAGGAATAACAGGGCAAAGCGCGTCAGTTAAAGGGATGAAAAAATCCACTGCACCACTCAGTCATAACGTTACTTTTGAATTCAACATTGAACATCGGTTTTTATGATTCATCGCATTATCTGACATCAAGGAATAGACTCAATCGTTCAAGTGATATCCGGACTTTGTTTAGGGGATGAAGCATGGAGCGAAGTTCAGAGGGAACAGGAAAAGGCGCGCCAGTCAAAGGGATGAAAAAACTCCACTACATTCAGTCACAGCGTTGCTTTTGAATTCAACATTGAACATCGGTTTTTATGATTCATCGCATTATCTGACATCAAGGAATAGACTCAATCGTTCAAATGATATCCGGACTTTGTTTAGGGGATGGAGCATGGAGCGAAGTTCAGAAGGAAAAACAGGGAAAAGAAAAAATCCAATGCACCACTCAGTCATAGCGTTACTTTTGAATTCAACATTGAACATCGGTTTTTACAATTCATTGCATTATCTGACAAGATATATTGAGAAATAGATTCACTCGATGAAATGACATTCGAAGGGATGAAGCGTTCAGAGAAAATAACAGGAACAAGCGCGTCAGTAAAAGGGATGAAAAAACTCCAATCCACCACTTAGTCACAGCGTTACTTTTAAATTAAACATCAATGGATATTAAGAAATAGATCCACTCGTTCAAGTGATATTCGGATTTCGTTTAAGGGATGAAGCGCATTGTGAAGTTCAGAAGAAACAGCAGAATAGGCAAGCCGCTAAAAGGGATGAAAAAACTGCAATCCACCACTCAGTCATATCGTTACTTTTAAATTCAACATTAAAAGACATTGAGGAATCGATTCACTTGTTCAAGTGATATTCGGATTCAAGTCAGTAAAAGGGATGAAAAGCTTATAATAAGGTCAATAAAATTTAAAACGTGTAAAGCAATAGATTCATTGACTCACAGGAACCTTCAGACTTTGTTTTGGGGGTGTAAATAGTGTTCAAGGAAGGCTTCTAACCATAACCAGCCTCAACACACTTTTTCTTCCTCCCCACGCGTGTCTTTCGCAAATGACATCCGTAACCAAATTTCCGGTAAATCCTTCCCACAGGAATCGTCCCCATGGCCTTGTGACGTCACTGTCTCGAGCACATGGTCCCTTATCTGGAGAATCTTGTGGTCGGACTTTACGGATTGTCCGTGTCTTTTATATATAAAAAAAAAATTATGTGTGTAGCCACATATTATGACAATACTAAAGTAACGAAAGAAAGGAAATAAAGGAAGGATTTGAGAACCTACGATGATAGTAAGATGTATTATTTAGAAGGAGAGAAAAACATAAATATATTTATCATACATTTTTTTTTTATTCGCGTAATAATAATGAGTAATTGTAATTCTGATCCTATAAAATAATTGAGATCTAATTCAAGTACTTAAAAATAGCTTTGGCTTACATTTTTTTTTGTACTATCTTGATAGTATTAATGACTCACACACACACACATATATATATTTTATTAGTAGAATAAGTTAAGGAGTGTAGAAAGTACCTTTGTGCATATAAATAATTCAAATTAATACTATGCTAGTAATTAATTAAATTTTAAGCATTTTTATCCTAGCCCTAAAGACTTCAAATAAACGATTTTTTTTTATGAAGACTATATAAAAAATCAAAGAGGACTTGTTAGTTTTCTTTGCGTCAGTAACATCAGATCTCCGAACAACCCTCAAAAATAAACCACCCCTGTATGTCTTGATAAGTCAAAACACTTGTTGTTTCCAATCACACCTGCAGGGATGATTTTGTCTTGCTGTAAACTTTTCTACCTATCTTTTGATCAGCTGAAATAGCTGATGCTGTGTAGTTTTAGGCTTTTCTACATGTCTCTTGATCAGATCTTATCTGATTTTCTAGCAATTCCTAGATGATTTAATAAAGACACCAACAGATGCGACGGCTTTTATTATGAAAATAGATCTTCTGTATTTCGTCCGATGATTCTTCTTGTTGTCTTCTTCGTGTCTATCCCTAAACAATTATTAGAATTGCATCTCAGTTGCATCCAATATTTCTGGGACAGTTGTATATTTCTTACTCTATTGTATTCACCACACTTATCTCATGTTATCGAAAAACTCTCGAGCATTGATACTAGTGCTGAAAAGCACTTGAGCTAGTGTTTAAGGTGAGTTTGCGGATTTCTCTTTTGTACACCATGCCTTGGTATATTTACACTGGAGTTGTTTTTAAATCCATCTTAGCCGGGGCATAGGTCTTGTTGGCGACAGCGCAACTCACATTGAACGTCTGGATATGATCATCATCAGCTATCACCACTTCGACGTTCCTCTGCAGCTGGACGCACTCGAACCTCGCGGATAGCTCTGGGCTGAGCTCACCATCGCAGGAGACCGTGTTCACGTCCCTGGGGATCCTATTATCGCAGGAGTCGACTTCGATCCTGAAGGGGCAGACTATGTTCTTCGCATGCCAGATATCGAAGACTGGGAAGGCGGACAGCCCCTCAGCAAGAACCACTGCCACGAGCACCACGCGAAGAAACACACAAGACATCTTCAACTTGAAACTGAAAACAGGTCCCACTAACTTGCCACAAGCTTTCAAAAACACAACCACAGGATATTCCTGTGGATCTAGAGCTCCTTTCTCTGCTAATTCTGCTCGATAACTAACGCTGCTCGATTAGCGCCTGTGGTTTAAATAAACGGTGGAAAGGAAAACACGTAATGAAGTTTAACGCATTCTAATCGGTTCGGACTTGCTGGCGAGCACTAATGGACTGCAACACCAAAAAAGGATAATAAACCGCAGGACAACGTAAAAAGGTGAAAAAATTGACGTGGAGATGTATTTATAAATATATACAAACGTAATAAAACTTTGATGCTACAATAGATAAAAAAAAAAACCACATATCCCAAGAACGGTGATGAGTTTACAAACATTTCGTTGATTTCAGCAGGTGATAATTTTTTTTGCATATTTATATATAAAAAGCGTTTACGTACTATATTTATTTAATATAACAAAATATATTCATTAATACATTAGCAAAACTACTTGCTCCGGTGCTTATTTATAAATATAAATTTTTATTATGCTCAAGAGACGAAACTGAAATCTCAAGTGTTATGTCGTTTCGGTTCTTATTTATGGAGCCTGGATATTTAAGACAGCTACTATGGGAAGAAATGTGGTTGTATGGGAGAATCCTCAAAACACCATGGGTTGATTGGGTCACATTTTTCGTAGCAGTAGGTGTAGCAAGGTGAAAAATTGAAGCACGAAGAAGCTATAAGTGAGACTGAGAAATATTTTCTACGAGATGGTCACCACCCTGATATGGGGAGAAGCACCATAAGAAGAAGATATTAATATGTATTATATAATCAGTTGTTTCCAGTCGGAACAAACTGCATCTCTACTCCGGCTGAAATTCAGGATTTGATTTCAGAGATTACAGATTATCATGGCTTTTTTTTTTTTTTATTAAGAATCGTTGCATGCAAGAAAACCAATGAAAGCCTATGCGAGGGAGGGTTGTTCAATAAGTTGATAAAATATATATTATAGCACCTTAGAGCTGATTATCCAAGGAAAAATCGATGGAAAAAAAGGCATTGGAAGAAGGAAATTTATGTGGCTGGAAGTTGAATGTAAGTAACTTTACTTATTTAATACGAATTAAAAAATGAAAATTATGAATGGGCTTTGAACTATAATGCAATCAGGTTTTTTTACAAAGCAAATTATTTCGTCGTGCATTTATAAATCAATATTTTTTTAATGTTATCAGTTCAAGAGTTTTTTTTTTATATAGCAGTGAAAATATGGACATTAGTTCTCCCTCGTGTTGTTATACTTCATGGGTTCTAATGTACTCAAATCAGTAATTTTTTTATTTGAGCTGCCTTATACAGCCTTGGGTTTAAAGTCTGGGTTTACTAATGTGTTTGTATTTTGAAAACGTAACGATTTCTAAAATTACAGGTTCTTATATAAAAATAAATAAGGAAGTGTGAGGTATGCTGCGGTCAAGAGTGGCAGCGAACTCCATGACACACAGTGACGCATTTGATGTCATAAAACATCAGTGAATATATATAATATATATATTAAAAAAAAGCTAAATTCATAATTTTAATATGTTAAATATATAAGTATAATCTACTATAATAATAGCCATTGTGTGTATGTTTGTATGTATGTTTCGTTTTTCCGTTCTGTATAGAATATCTTAAAAGATACAACGCTGATTTTTTGCACATAAGTTAAGTAAATTTTTCCGCAGCTATGTGCCGAATTTCAAGACGATAGGATAATATTTTCATTCATAAACTTTAAAATATGCTTTAGCGAATTTCAATATGTACGAATTATATGATTCACTTCTTCGCCGCGAGATGTCGTTCACCGCGAGAATTTAGACGCATCGTTCATCAAATTCGTCATTTTGTGACGGGCTACATTACTAGTAATTATATAAAATCTATTAACTAAATATAATATAATCAACAAAACACTTACATTGTGACGGACAACTCCGAAGCATCGATAAAAACAAATCAATATTTTTTGCTTACCTGGAAAAGAAGAGAAAAGCAAATAAATATACACAAATACTGAAATAACATCATAAGTAAAATAAATCAAAGATTATTTTATTAAAATAAATGGTTCTAAAAACATTTATTCTTCTTCTTCTGGTGGCTCTTCTCATAGGAAGTTGGTGACAAATTCATCGAATAAATCACTAATTCGGCCTTAAGGGACTCACTCCAGAAAATATTTTGCAAAAAATCTACTGCACCAATAAAAAAAAATTATATGCAAAAAGTTAGATACGTTTTTTCTTCTACGGATAATTTTTTTTTATTGCTTTTAAACATACTTTTAGTATGATAAATATGTGTTTTTCCGATTGAAGTTTAGGCAACTGGTAATTATTATGACTGACGGATCTAGAACCCTAAGCATTTACGTGTCCTTTTTTTAATTGGAATTAAAATATTACATATAAACTTAAAGTATAGGATAAGTATAATAAATATAATTAACTAATCCAGAATTATGTAATATTTTAATTCCAACTAAAAAAAAGACACCTAGGGCTCTACATCCGTCAGTCATCATAATCTCCAAATGCCTAAACATCAATCGGGAAAACATATATTTATCATATTAAAATTAAACTTATATGAAATAAAAAAAAATTGTCCATAGAAGAAAGAATGTATCTAACTTTTGGCATTTAATTTTTTTTGATTGATGCAGCAGATTTTTCTCAAAATATGTTCAAAAATTATCAAAAAACTCGAAAATAAAACCATCTCCCTCTGTGACTAAAATTGGTCGGTCAAATGAAGATTTAGTGGCAAATGAGGTAGTATTCGAGTAGTCTCCTAGCCCTTTGGCTAGTAAATTTTTATACGCTTGCGGCAGGTGATAGAGGTCTAGCAATCGAGCGAACCACATAAGGAGACAGTTTGAGTCGAGTTTGTATACAAAACCCCCGGAGCTACCGGTGTGAGTTGTATTTTAAATCATCACACTGTGCGCACATAAATATTTTGTTTAATCACAATGAGTCCATTTTTGTGGTGATATTTCTAAAAATGATAGCTCATGAGGCTTATTTACGTTTTGATAATCTCCTGTGAATTATCATTTTTCGCGGTAACTCGTTGAAGACTCACTGTGTCGAAAAAAATATGGGAGGTCTGAAAAAAGTTATACTACTGTAGGAAATAATTTTTGTAATAAACAGTTTTCAATTAAGAAAAGCGAGAATTTTTTTTAGTTAATTTGCTAATATTGCGCAGTTTCTTTTTAAATCTTCAATTAGTTAGTTAGTATTAAGATGATTTCAGTTTACTGTATGTTATAATAAAATAAGGTTCATTACGTAGTTAAATTGAAATTACTCCATTTAGGTCGCCTATGTAACGTGGTGTTTATTTTTGAGGTAAAAAAAAAAAAGCAATGACATTGAATAAACATATAACATAGCATTTATTAAAATTTATAAATAAAATTATATAATTAATTAAACAGCGTAGTCTTCAGTTATAGTGTTTATAGTAAAAACAAGCCCATTCTGCATTTCATATGATATATATATCAAGATTTTTTCCAGCATGAGTTGTAAAAGTGTTTTTCATTTATATATATATACGATCAGCTGTTTCCAAGGAAGCCTTCGTGCTAATATATATATAATTATATTTTAATTATATTCTCTTGAGGGTTCAGTCAAATCAGTAAGACTGGCTCGGGGCAAACATATTTTCAGTGAAATGGCGATCAACCCTTCTTGAGGCACTTGGAGAATAAGAAGGCACTTGCATTTCACAGCCAATGGTTTTTTTTATATAGTAAATCACTGAACAATGGTTTTCTTGTGGTTTTCAGTCAATCATTTTCAGCTTCCAGCAAAGCTGGCGGTGCCTCCACGATCAGGAATAAAATTATAACAACCGCCACTATCAATATCACTGAAGACATGTTGAATATTAAATATTGATCAACAAGGTATTGTATGTTTAACGAACTCTCCCAGACTCTATGGCGTTTGATACTGATGCTAATAAACTATGCATTTTCATATAAATACTATTCAGTTTTACACATGAAAAGGGAAATACTTCCCAAACCTAACCCAAAAAGTTAATTTTCTCCAGGGAAAACCGCACTCCGCCGGTAAAAGCGACCGCAAAACGTTTTATCCGTATATCTGAGGCGATAATCGCATATTAAAATAAACATAGCACGTATCGATTCACACGTGAAACGAAGAAAAAAAAACTGTGATTTCTGATCTGATCCCAATTCAAGAAACGAAACTATCACGTTTAAATTTTCGACTATCCGAAATATTATTGCAAGACTTTTCAAAACTACTCTACAACAAATATAAAAATTAAAAATGTTTTTTTTGTGTCTGTCGTTTCTTAGGGTTTAAAAAAAACTTCTCATTGAAAATTTTTAAATGAGAATAGGGATCCTGCCCAGGAAATCAAAGTGAGACTTGAGATAGCACGTAGTACTATAATATGCCTAAAATATATAACACTGAAAGTTAAGTTAAGTGTTATGTTGTCTCGCTTATAGCGATACAAAGAACCAAGGCTTTAAAGGAGATTACTTAAAACACCATGGATTGACCGCCACATACGGATATAAACAGAACTCTGACGCTCGTAAAGAAGCATAAGTGAATATAGCATCATTTAGTTGCCTGTCTAAGGGAAAATCGAAGGAAGAAGAGGTAATATAAGTGAGACTGGCTGAGGATAGAAATATCTTCGATTAAACCAGAGGTTCCCAAAGTGGTCATTATCGACCTTCAGGGGTCGATGACAGTGAAAAATAAAATTGGGGGTCCATGAACTATAAATGGGGGTCTACGTGAGTGGATCCCATTTAAACAGGTCAATAAAGGTATAATTAACTTTACATGTATTTTAACTTTTTCATTTTTAAACCCACTGTACAGTAAACCCTATGAAAGTGAGTTGTTCCATATAAGATGTCAAAAATATGTTTGAAGTTGATGAATTTGTAAAAATTCAATATTAGCAAGGCAGAGGGGGTCGACGAAAAACAGGAAAACTCGACAAGGGGTCGACGGGACAAAATAGTTTGGGAAACCATGGATTAAACAGTCACAAACCTCCTTTGAGGAGAGGCACTAGAAAATCAGCCCAATAGTGCGATTTTTTTTTTTTTTTAATAGCGGCATTGTCCTTGCATGACGCAGTGAGCCTTGTTTTCCGGTGTAATATTCCGAAACGTGTTGCAGCAGGGTTCGAACCAGCAACCCCACGCAACCGACCGCCAAGCCGCAGCCAAAGCAGCCTATTGCATAACTAAGTGCTGTGCTATGGTAAAAGAAACCGAACGCGGTTAGTCACTGCATGCCTGCCTGTCTCAGACCGCAGTATTGTCACATGGAGTGGAATTCGCGGGGGCGGCCTCGACGAAGGTCGTCTGACTGAAGAAAACTTTACACCCCTTGAAATATATCCACCCCCCCCTTATATTTGACTTCACACCTTTGAAAGGTCTTTACCCTATAGCCGTACTTCCGAATGTCGCAAATTCTGCATCCATGTTAACTTTCTTCTTCCAGTGCCTCTTTTTTCCCTGGACAGCTGCAATGAAAATACGCCCTAAATTGCATACGCTTTTTTACCATCGTCAGGAATTTTTCTATATAAGACTCGTTTATGGCGGTCAACCCATGGTGTTTTTTTATAATCTCATATAAAACCATGCTTTTATGTATCGTTGCTGTTTAATTTATCCAAGTTTTGACTCCAAGAAGAAGAACTGAGACAACGTAACATTTGGTGAATATTTTTGGCATGCATAACGCATCGAAGATCATTATTATTAAAAATATATATTGTATTATATACGGCTTGTATGTATTATTAAAAAAATATAGTGTGTTTAATATATAAAATATATTTTATCTCCATAAATAGTAAAACTGAATACTTTGCTTTCGGCAAAACCAAAAAGGAAAACACGCAGGAAACTTCACACGGAAATTACTCTTAACTTAATAACTTCCTTATATAGAGAATATAATAATTATACAAATTAATATATCAAACAATTTTTAAATTAATATATCAAACAAAAAAATATTTTTTTAAATAATCTACATACTATTTTTCAAATGATGCAATATTTGATTATCAGTTCAGTTGAAGTTTTGGTACTGGAACGATTTAAAAATAAATTCCGTCGGAAACGACGCGGCTGAATACCCAGGAAAACACGTCAGTTATCTTACGGGCGTATCTGGCTAATTCTTTTTTCCTCCATCGTCACACTATTTCACACTACGTCACCTTGCGGTCTACAACCATGCAATACTATATTACAATTGGTCATATAAGTGCAAGTATAGACCAGTTTAGACTGCGCTGTGCATTTCGCCTACAGCCTACAAATGTTATTGTTTACTTCTATGACAGTAGCAGTGCACGCCAACAAGTGGTATTCGAACCCACACCTCTACTATAAAAACCATACAATATTATACAATATTTTAAAATATCGATTTCTCTCCCAAAAATGAAACAAATATAGGAAATAAGTGAGCAGGGGTCGTCAACTTTTTTTAAATAGTAATTATTAATTTTTTTTTATTTATTTATACTTTGAATTTGTATATATATATAATTCTGCATTACGATGCGTTTACACATGGCGGACATTTAAACATGGCGGACGGTAGAAAAACGTGATATTTAGATGCACACGATGAAAAGGCAACAGGTTGACGACCTCTGAACAGTAAAGATACTATTCATAATTTGTTATTGTTTGGGTGTATTTACGTGTAACAAGCTCGCGCTTAGGTTACGAGCGGGAGACATCAAATCTCGGGTAATCTGATAAAGGAATTTTTACAAAAACTAACTACTAAAAGCAAAATATACACCAATTTAATACGATTGTATGTAATTGCGAACCATTGTATTTAAGCGATCAGAAGCGGGTGCGGCTGTGTTTTTTGCTATGACGCATCTTGCATGTGCTTCATAATTGATTTAACAAGTCATTCAAATCGATTGAACATGTAAACGTAGGACTGCTTTAATCGATAATTTTCGTTTGTTCTTTGCCTTTAGACTGGCTTCTTCATAATGATTGCAAACCTTTATGCAATTGCAAGCAAACAGCCGAGTAGTTAGGAGATCACGATCATTTTTATTCCAGAGGATTCAAGACTAAAGAAGCTCTGTACAGCGAAAGCACTCACAAACAAAACTGATTGTTATCTCTTAGCTATTTGCCTGTTCATATTTGCCTCGTGATAATCATGTTTGGGTGAGTCATTGCTCTTTCCAGCGTCGATACGATCGTCATGCTATCAAGCAGTGAAAACAAGAGGGGAGCAAGTCTGAAGATAAATCTATATTTTTATATTTTAAGACACGTGACGTGAATTTCATGGCACGTGTGAGAGGGAGGCGACTTCGGTGATGATGGAATCCACAGCCAACTTATCTATTTTTATCGATAACAAAAACGATTTCTACCTACGCGTATACCTCGCACTTCACATTAAAAAATATACCGCATTGATTTGTAATACTCCATGCTTAAACAACAAGCAAAAATACTCATAGTCATAATAAAAAATAAAAAATTGTGAGCGCATTCGTCTCCTGAGGATTTTAGGTAAATACAAGGAATAATCAGCAAACGTGTTAACAAGTAATTATAATTAAAATTAAATATTTTCCTATACATTTGTGGTCACTCTTCGTAAAATAAACACCGGTGGCGTGCGGTGAGTCCAAAAGCAAGGCAAGCTGTATTGTGAAGTAATTATAGACATGCTAATGAAATCTCGTAAATGATACGTTTTTTGAAATACTGAAAATATCACGACAAGTGTTTTTATAAAAAATATTACAAAAGCGTATAAATTTGACTGCATAACTATTTTTTAAGGCAAGCAGTGAATTGTTGCTTGTAATTAAATTAAGTGCTCAACTAAAAAAGTTTTTTCATAGTATCGTCCCTTGCTAGCTACACTTTTTTGTCATCTCTCTGGCAATAAATGAATACCGTCTTTGGACTGAAACCATCCGTCCAACCAATTTTCCACATAGAATTGGTCAAGTGTAGCCCAGCCAAGCCATGCTCCATCGACCGGAACAAGTGATAATCGGAAGGGGTCAGGTCTGGTGAATATGACAGGTGCTGAATCAGATCCTATTTCAGCGTTTTGCTGCGATATCATTCGTTCGTGTCTCGTGTCCCATTCTGGCCGTTTTTCGAGCAATGCATGGATCAAATTGATCATTTTTTAATTTTTTTTCCCATGGCATAAACGCTTATAAACACCTTGGCGAGTCGTGTTTAATTAATCTTGTGTTTGTGTATCATATTCATCCAATAACGCTTGCAGCTCGGAGTTCAATCGATGTTGGTCTTCCTGGGCGCTCTTTGTCCTCAGTGTCGAAATCGTCACTTCTGAAGCGTTTAAACCAATTTTCGATTTACCGGAAGCCTTCACAAGTAAATGACTTGTTTTACCTGCATTTTTTCAGGTTAAAACAAAACAGACATCTTTATTGTTAGAAAAAATATCATTGCGTTGCGATATGATATGTTGATAGATGTACAGGGTGTCCAAAGAGAGTATCGGGTATTTGTTAGTTCAGTAAAACAAAAACTACTCGTAATCAAGTATTTTTTTTACTGTTGATTATAAGAATACCAAATGGAAAATTATTTCAAAAAGATGATGTTATCCAAATAGTGATCGTTACGCTGCTGACACTCTTCTAATCTGGAGCAAAGATTGCTGATGATAACACGCTGACACATAGCCTTCGATATTACTGCAATTTCTGACCTGATGCTTTGTTTCAATTCCGTTAGGTTCATCAGATTATTCTCACAAACCCTACTTTTAAGGTATCCCCGTACGAAATAGTCAAGAGGGCTAAGGTCGGGCCAGTTGATGTTACCTCTACGCGAAATGACCTTATTAGGGAATAATTCGTTAGCAGCTTCGATTGATTGATTGGATGTATGGTAACTTGTTGGAACCGCGTTCTGGGCCCAAAAATTTTCACTATTCACATTCACCCGATACTAGTTTAGACATGTATGTCGTATACATGTGTTTTTGGCGCCTACAAAAACTTAGTTGCGCACACATATATATATGTATATATGTGTGTGTGTGTGTGTGTGTGTGTGTGTGTGTGTGTGTGTGTGTGTGTGTGTGTGTGTGTGTGTAGCTACGTTTGGTCATGGCGCCGCAATGTGCGTTATGCATTGAGAAATAAACGGAAGCAAACGAAACGGTGCCGTGAATACCGCAAGTCCTTCCGGTCCGCGACCGCAGAGCGTTTCCAAGCGCGCGCGAGCAGAGAGGCCAGGATCATGCAGTCGATCCCCGAAACGCGACACGAGCCCCAGCCAAGAAACCCTGAACGGGGTCACCAGCAAAACCCTCAAGTCCACTTGGAACTGTGGAGATTCACTGTACGCTGTGCTGTCTCGGTTCTTCTTCACCGCAACCAGACGACCGAGTCTAGTCAACAGCGTCATCCCTTATCCTATTGCGAATTATATTAATAACTAGAAATGTAGCCCGTCATAAAATGACGTATTCAATGAACGGTGCAATAGTGTTTGAACACATGTTTGGCTGACAATTAGATGAACATTTTGAATAACCGGATATTAATTTCGCAAGCAAAGCCATTCTAGGAAATATCACATTTCGTGTCACAAACAACGAATCACTTTCACTGCACTGTTATTTATTAGATGCAGTCTTTGTCACGTTCAATTGTGCTATTCTTTTTTAATTACGTTTGCTGTGCTTAGACGGTGTTATTAATGACGTGATTAATAATTTCTAACGCAACTAAAAAATAAAATTGGTACTTGTGTCAAGTTGACATAACCTGGAAATTTCTTAGAAGCATCATATTTTGTTTTTTTGTAAAAATTCTAAACTTGAAATTCTCGCTGTGAACAACAGAATCATATAATTCGTACATAAAGCATATTTGATAGTTTTATTTAATTAGTTTATGAATGAAAATATTATCCTATCGTCTTGAAATTCGGCACATACTAAACTTACATGCAAAAAATCGGCGTTGTATCTTTTAAGATATTCTATAGAGAAGCAAAAAATGAAACATACACACACACCCACACACACACAATGGCTATTATTATAGTAGATTTAAAAAAAAAAACAATCATTATACGTGCAAAAAATCGTTGTTATCAAGCCGCAATACTACTACTAGATGAATACATCATAATCGCGCTTTTATGCGAAGTTATCAAAGATAAAAGACCGCTCCGTTTTGTATGAAGACTCATTTTCTTATGAATGGCAGCATCGTTCAAAAGCAGCTCCAGTGGCGTGCAAAGAGGGGCACATTTTTTAAAAAATATATTAAATATAAAAAGTTATTACTAATATGATTAGGCACATTTGTTCACATATAGAAGATGACTTAAAGAAACTCTCAGAAAAATTTCATCGTGATTTGTGTCGATCTGTGTTGATCTTCTATATATGAACTAATGTGCCTAATCATATTAGTAATAATATAATAAACTTGTAATGGGTAATAAATACGCATCCGTAAATAGATATATATATATAACAATGATTGTAATAAGCATGCAACTTAAACAAAGGGCAACGAACTGCAGAATATACAGTGGCGTCGATGCACCCTTCATCCAGCAGACGAATCGGGAATGATTAAATATTTACTCAATTTTTAACCACGCAGCTGACGAGACAGATGAGACGCATCGCCGTGACAGTAAGAGCTCTTTTGCTATGTATATATATATATATATATAAAGGTTCTCAAGATGAGGATGTCTACTGTGAATACTTGCCAATAGTAAAACGTCAAATAATGAGTATAAGAATAAATTCAAAAAGCAATAGTTAGACATGCATATCCAGGAAATGAGAGGCCGGCAGTGTAAGCGCTGACTCATTGACGTCGATCGGTTTATTTACGGTATGCAGGAACGGAATCTAGAGAACGGCCTAAGAGGAATGAGGCTTAAAATAAACCATGTTTAGAGCAGAGCATTCCTGACCAACTGTGCTGCCTCGGGATAAAAACGAGGATCACGACCTTAAATTGAGGTATAATTGTAAAACAATAACTTGGCAGAAACCACCTAAGCCACACTCTTGTAAGCCCAACAGAAACCAAAAGATACCATATTGTAACCAAAGCCTAATTGTATATTGAAAACAAGAAATAAATAATCTTGATATATATTTTTTATTATACGTACAAAATTCAGTGGATTTCAATAATATGGGTTTTTATATAAAAATTAATATATTTTAATTTTTTTATTTATAAATGCACTGCCATCTAACGACACTAATTAAAATTTATATAAAATTTTATTAATAATAGTTGACAAGAAAAAATGACTGTGCTTGTAGTTTTATCAGTTTTATCTATCTTTACGGTATGTATGATAAATAAAAAATATCAAATCAGTTTTTTTAAGGCAGCTTTTGGGTTTCGACGTAAATTTCTATTGACATTGCATCGAACGGGCCGACCCACAAAAAAACCATAACTACAAAATAATAACTGCCCGTACACCATTACTCCACGGTTATTTCACCGGTTTTAATATAACTTCTATGAAAATAGTTTTTAATGACGAATTTTGAGGTCAATTTCGTGTTTTCGTTGGGCGCACGAGACAGCAATTAGAAATGCGTGGAAGAAAGCGGACGACATTTTGTACTTTGTGCCATTAAAGGCTGTGTCCTTTTTTATGTAAACAATAAAAAAAAATGAAAAAATACTTTTTGACCCTTCGCGTGTCCGCCACTTGCGATTTGTTAGCAATATTCAAGTCGTTTGTTAAATATAATCTGACGGAGTAATGTTTCAAAATCAAGTGTGATAAAAACCGGAAGTACCTTAGAAATCAGCACGCCATTTTACGCTATTTTAAAAGCCTTATCGTATGCCTTTGATGATCCGGAAGAACAAGACTATTTCAGTCAACACTTCACAATAGTCAGAGCAGAAATCCTCTTTGCATTCCTTGTATCAAGTTTAGAGATAAATTTGTTATATATATATTCAATGCATAGATATATGTATGTAATATAATAAAAAAATAAACGGTATTCAATAAATAACAAGGGTTGAAAGTCACATGAGCAAAAGCTATACTAGAATATTTTTTGCATCCCTTATAACATGTGATAATGCTTAGAAACAAATTCGATAAATCAGAGTTGAAAGTTATTTAAGATTTTTGCATCCCTTATAAGTTTAAACGTTAATTCGCTATAGGTTAAATAAGTTTTAACCCTGATATACTAAATAATGACTGATTTGAGGGAATAACTTATTTGTTAGGTAATTCATTTACAAGTTAAATTGTTGATTCGCTCTAGAATAGTTAATTTCGTTCGGTAAACATCCCGAACCGAGTCTCGGTCTCTTAATTGGACTTAATTGACGACGCCTGCTTCAGCAAACAAGATAGGGGTTGGGGTGGCTGGGGGTTAAAGCTAAAGACGAAACAAAGTGTTTTGGATTCGCAATAATTAAGGGTTGAATATACACAGCCCCGATGAAAAAAAAAAACACTTGCGATTGCATATAAATACATCCTTTTCTCGCCTTGTTATTATGGGGAAAAATATTTTTTTATATAACACTTAGGGTATATTATAAATATTATTTCCGTTGAACACATTCGCAGTGTATTTATTATTATGTTTAAACAATATGTGGAGGTCTAATTGTCGGCTGCATTTCAATTGGCCTGTGACATTGTTAGTCTACAATGGGGAATGATGGTATCGTCGGGCACAGTGAAATGTACCGCTACGCTGAACACAATCGGCGACCATTCACGCGATGACACGAATTCAAAACCGCGTTGTAACAGCCTTAACCAACAGCCTTAACACCATAAAAAAAATTACAAAAAAATCCCATATCAATCACTAAAATTAAGCCTCGCGTATTCAAGAAATCGCTCTTGAAAATTTTCAGGTGTTGTATGCAACGTATAATAAAACACGTGTTATATCATCAATTAATTCGTTTCATGCTTCAGCGGCGAGCACGCTTGTGTGCCGACCACATTTTAACTGTCTCAAAATTGCACAATGCCCCCATGTTGTCCCATCCAATAATGCCAGATAAACTAAATTACTGATTGCTTGTCTTTATTTTATAGGGGTTTAAAGTATTAATTGAGTATTGTGAGGGCATGGAAAACTAAGCTTAAGCCATAAGACATGGTATACACTTTTTTCTGGTGAATTGCATGCTTTTTATCGCACGCCACTGGTAGTTATAGTCTTATAGTCGAATGTGTTATTCGATCGTGATATGACGTACAAGATTTCTGGTGCCTCTCCTCATATGAGGATGGTGACCATTTTTTGACCTGGGGCTGTCTCACTAATTCCACATCCACGTAAACCATCGAACATATTTCAATCCTGGGCTAGTCTCACTAATTCCACATCCACGTAAACCTCCTCCTTCCAATGCCTCTTCTTCGAAAAATGTGCCTTAAATAGAAGACCCTACCATCGTCACTATCTGAGCAAAACTCATTCGTGTTTTTTTTATCATTTTCTGGTCCGTTTTGCGAAAAATCGACTGCACCGATCAACAAAAAAAAAATGCAAAAAGTTATATACATTCCTTCTTCCGAACAGAATATTTTTTTCATTACTTGTAAATTTACTTTTAATATGATAAATATGCGTTGTTTCCGATTGAAGTGTAGGAATTTGGAGATTCGTCATGTCCCTGTTCTGAGTCCTAAACATTTAAAAGTTTTTTTTTTAAATTGAAATTAAAAGATTAAATATAAACCATGTGCGCCATATTATTTTAAAAATTAAAAAAAAAAAAATCTTTAACATACTTTGGTTTTGAAAAGTCGTCATTTTATCAAATTTTTCAACATCTTCAAGATTTTATTTTACCCTGAAAATGGACGTTAATTACATAATAAAAAATATGTTAATATAATGTATAGTTTTTTTTATACTCTATAAAAAAATCAGCTTTCGAAATTAAAAAATAAAGCGACAATTAAATTAATTAAATGACACGATTTCGCCAGGTAAAACGGTCCTTTTTTTGTGGCAGACACCAAGCAAGGTTAGGTAGCAAGACCCTTAAGGCTTTTCTCATACAGCCACATTAAATGTAGCTGTATGAGAGATCATACAGCTACATTTCTGTCATATTAAGAGTAGCTGCCTTTGAGTATCCAAGCTTCAACTGACGCGGCATAACACTTGGTGAATCTTCAGTAAAAGTGGCATATCTCTTGGATGAAATACTTGGAATAAATGGCGTAAAATATATACAGTATATATGCAACAAGTGATTACATTTATCTCGTGTTTAATTTCGTTTACTGCACATGTGGCCCCTCTTATCCAGGGGCGGCGCATGTGGCGGGTCTCGGGTTTCGCAGAACCTCGCATGTGTTTACAATACCCAGGCCTCGGAATATATTAAAAATTATTAAATATTTTACCAACGTGTATACAGAAATATTTGACCAACGTGTATACAGAAATATTCAACCCAATTTGTATACAGAAATATTTAACCAGCGTGTATACAGAAATATTTAACCGACGTGTATTCAGAAATATTTAACCAACGTGTATACAGAAATATTTAAAAATCATGTATACAGCTTGCGGGTCTGTTTATAACTCATGAACAGTAGAGAATTCTCTTCGTCGAAATATCTACTCAACCATGTCTAATGACACTTTAATAACCAATTTTATATGCAAAGTTCTTGGTGACCACTTCCAGTGAAAATCATTGATAAAACGTGGCGTGCGATGAATCACAAGTCAAGACAAGCCGTTTTGCGTATTACATATAAATGAGAAATTTAATATTTTTGACTGAGAGTACTTGGTGGAATTCCATTTTAACATTTTTGAGTAAAATCACTCAAGTATTTTACTCAAAAATATTAAATATATATGAGTCTTTTTTATCATGACAATTACTTGTTTTATTAAAGACACAGTTTTTATCAACAAATCGAAACGCTTAAATTTGCTGTTTATTTATATACATTATGACAAAAACACGCAGTAAATAATTGAATATATAAATAAACACATAAATCAAAGAATTTCTGATTTTTTAAAAATAAATTGAACTCATCGCACGCCACGTTTTTTCAACGATTTTCATTAAAAATTTATATATAAACATTTTTCGACATATAGCGGTACAAAAAGAGACGAATTCAAATTTACGCGTGCCGCAAAAAAATCCAGGTTATTTTCGTCGTTTCACGAGTGAATTGATTATCTAAATATTGTATTCATAAAGGCCTGGTTACACTCACAGCCGTGCGCTACACAAACAAAACAGATGTCTGAAAAAAATATGCGAATATACACGGTGTCTCGTTAGCGAAACGAGGTCAATGGGCAATATACAGGGTGTCGAAAACAGCTGATACTTTTACTGTTTTACTAGTCCCATGAGAGCCAACTTATGGTGTAACCGCAAGAACGCTTCTATGGGGTTCTGGATTTGTATCCGGCTGAAGACCATTAAATATATAAACGTGGGCGTCGCTTAAGCGGCAGTCTTGTGTCTTGAGTATTGAGTCATTTGTGTTATTAATATTACGTGTACAATTGTGTTGCATTATATAGCCAACGCGTTTATACAAGCAGTAAATTAAATATTTTCACCCTGTATATTTTAATTTATGTGTATCAGTCCATGGTGTATTGCTTGAACTCGTGCACTCTCGCATTCGCCCTCCCGATAGCGGAGCTGTTCGGTTTCTCTATCAAACATCTAATTGACATGGCATGATAAGAACTGGACAAACATCGGAGCACACACTATATCATGGTACCGTACTCTGCCATAATAATAAACGTACAGATAATCAAAAAAATTATATTCAATGTAAGGTTGCCACAAAGTTGTTACGCGTGTGACGGTCGAATATTAAACATACGTTTAATATTTAAAAACACATCAATATTTTGTGATCTCCTAGCAGCATTTGCTATCGTTATATGTTATTATATCCGGCTCGAAGGACCATGTCAAAAGAAATCGGAATTACGTATGGATTGGATGGAAGTGACTTCGCGTTTTCAAAAGCGACAGAGAAATATTATGTCATTAAGGCTTTTATTATAAATGGTACCGTTAAGCAAAGGTAAAAATATTTTATGGCCACGCTGTATTAAATACTGTACTTATATAGAAAACATAAATTTTATAGGGTGTTTCTAACAAACTTAACTAATTGTCGGCAATAGGAAATATATACGAAGCTTTGGTCGAAATAAAAATTCAAGTAAAATCAAACCCACAACAACCTTTTATGTATTTTTACGTAAAAACGTATAAATATATATATTTTGAAATTTAGTTTCTAAAGCCTTATCGGAAAGGGTTCAACCATATATCACAGGGTGTGTGTATTTTGCCTAACCTAACCTAACCCAACCCCTGATTATTTTGGGTCTCTCCTCTAGAGACCTCTCACAGGGATAAAACTTTTCGGTCTGGGAGGACGTGTAAAAATTTGAAAATCTGACTTTATAGTTTTAATGCAGTGTTATAGAAAAATGATCGCACACAGACCCGATTCCTAAAATAAACATGCGGAAATATACAAATCTGAATATACAAAGATTTTTGTCATTGATGAGTAATATTATTTTTAAGAAATCGATATACACTTGAAACTAAATTTTTTAACTACAGCTATCGCAGCATAAAGTATCGAAGCAATTATGCAGTTCAACGATTATTTAAACCGTTTTATGCAAGTGTGAAACCTACACACCTAGTTTATTAGATAAATGTCATAAATATTGCATTTACAATTCTTTATGCAGCAAGTGTGTGTAAAATGTAAAATAATTGCACGACGGAGGCGGGATCAAAATAAATTAAATCAAGTGAGTCAATTGCTGCGGCGCGGTCCTGAATGCGTCAGGACGAAGAGTTAATAAACGGATAGCAATTACGCTTCGTTTCGTCTGTTACGATACGACCACCGATGCGGGCTCCGGAGAACAGGCCGGGAATAGAACTGCTTGTGTTTTAACGCAAACACACCGCCGGGCCGGGGAAATTCCACTCGAATGCGGCGATTTGGACCCTCTACACACGCTGCCGCTGAATAATAATAATAACAAGCCTATAGAGCCATCTTTAACACTGTTCACTCAGACAAAACCATAAAAAAACCATGCCGAATCAAGGGACGCTTTGGGTAAACGCAAATCGGTTACACGCCAGCTTTACAGTCATGTGCTCAGTGAGATGGTCTGCGAGCTTTTCTGAGGAGTCACTTGAAGGAGAAGACAGTGGAAGCGGCTGCACAGCATGTAAGCGTATATTAACTACCCAATAGCATAGGAAAAGCCATACAAACCCATAACAAATCAAGGGACGCTTTGGGTAAACGCAAATCGGTTACACGCCAGCTTTACAGTCATGTGCTCAGTGAGATGGTCTGCAAGCTTTTCTGAGGAGTCACTTGAAGGAGAAGACAGTGAAAGCGGCTGCACAGCATGTGAGCGAATAATAAATAGCTTATTTAGACCTAACCATAAAAAAACCCTTGCCAAATCAAGGGACGCTTTGGGTAAACGCAAATCCGTTATAAGCTAGCTTTACAGCCATGTGTTTGGTGAGATGGTCTGCAAGCTTTTCTGAGGAGTCACTTGAAGGAGAAGACAGTGAAAGCGGCTGCACAGCATGCGAGCGAATAATAAATAGCTTATTTAGACCTAACCATAAAAAAAACCCTTGCCAAATCAAGGGACGCTTTGGGTAAACGCAAATCCGTTATAAGCTAGCTTTACAGCCATGTGTTTGGTGAGATGGTCTGCAAGCTTTTCTGAGGAGTCACTTGAAGGAGAAGACAGTGAAAGCGGCTGCACAGCATGTGAGCGAATAATAACTAGCTTATTTAGGCCAAACCATAAAAAAACCCATGCCAAATCAAGGGACGCTTTGGGTAAACGCAAATCCGTTATAAGCTAGCTTTACAGCCATGTGCTTAGTGAGATGGTCTGCAAGCTTTTCTGAGGAGTCACTTGAAGGAGAAGACAGTGAAAACGGCTGCACAGCATGTAAGCGAATAATATCTAGTTTGTTTGGGCCAAACCATAAAAAAACCCATGCCAAATCAAGGGACGCTTTGGGTAGACGCAAATCCGTTATAAACTAGCTTTACAGCCCAAATTGCATGTGTCTAGTGAGATGGTCTTCAACTTTATTTGAGGAGAGGCACTTGAAGAAGAAGACAGCGAATGCGGCTACACACCCAGTGACAACATACAACCGAATAGATTCCCTTAATTATGAGTGGTTTAGCCTAAATACCCAACGCAAAATTAATTTCTATTAGCCAGTTACTATTTAATCACATAGTTAGTCTAGTCAAAATATAAAAAAAATATTATGTACAGTATTTTTAGATTAATATATATAAAAAAATAAATATGTAAATTTATACAGAGTGATTCAGCACTGACGACATTACATTGAGTACACCGAGGCGTCAAAATAAATATGCATTCTATTAAGTTTTACGACTCATAAAGATGTCGCCAGCATTTGGGATAAATTAATTTGACGGTTTCGCACCGATCCGCGGGTCGTCAGCAGCAGGTGGGAAAATTGACCGAATGCTAACGCACAGCTTGTTCGATCTGCTCTAAGGAGAGGCACAAGGACAAGAAGAAGCGTAAAAAAAAGTAGTAAGCGGTCGGTAGCGATTGCGGCTGTATTCCGCTTTATATGTAGTATATATACCGCTTGCATTAGTATAGAAGTATAAAAAAACTGAAAACGTACTGTTTCGTTTTGGTAGTAGTCGCAAGTAGCCGGATAGCTAGGAGATGACATGTTTTGTTTTGATGTGGAGTGTTAAATCGCTGAGGGGTTAAATTCGTAATATTATTCAATAAATCATACTAATGTGCTTACTTACGCGAAGTTTAACTATGCAAGGCTAACTTGGTGTATATTGCCTAATTGGTCATGCATTTGTAATGGGTCTTTGTAGACCTTGTTACTGTATAGACGTAAACCTCAACTAAGGTAAATTTGTATTATATAAAAGCAAAAGTGTACATTATTAAATATTTATATAATATACATGTTTTACTGAAAATTATGTTAAGATTCTGAATTAACAAATATGCTTATCAAAAAAGTTGAGCAAAAATACGTTTTATCTCGAGTTTCTTTATATTTAAGTTGAAGATAAGACTTATCTCGGAAAATTGAGTTCCGCGAGAGTATGACAAGCATATCGGGATTATTTTCTAAAGAGAAATGTCAAACACTCGTTTACTTTTATAATTAGTTTTTGAGCATATCAGCTTGAAGATGAAGGAGTGGAAATTTTTTTTTTTGATATAAACTTGAAGTTTGTCTCTTGTGAAATCAGTTTTAATCACACCGAATTTTTTTTCATAGATGGACAATTTTTTTTTATGGTGGTTATATCAGGTTAAAGATGGAGGTGTGGCAAGGTTGCGTATCCATTATTCACACTCACATCGACAACACCAGCTCATCACATATGCAGAAGGCGTGTCTCTAAGTTCACACCAGCTATCTTCGAGCCGGTAGTCCTTCTCCTCAAGGATGTCCAGAACTCTGTATTCGCGTCGCGTTTGCAGGCATTTCCGAATTCGCCTTCGCATATAAGCCTCACCCGAGACAAATAACAATCTAAATATTAAAATTTATGCGATCCGATCGAAGTGGCTCGATTCCTGCTTTATATCTACAATATAAATAAAAATACTTTTCATACATATTTTATCAGTGGCGTGCGGTACATGCAAGCAATAAAACTGCCTTGAAAACGAAGTATGGATGATTTGAAATAACAGCTACACACTCATTTTTCAACGTAACTTAAAATTTATTTTTTCATTGTGTAACTTGGATATTGCCACTATAAAAAAATAATTAAAAAATAAATAAAAATATATTGCTTACGTAAAAAAAATTACATCTGTTGAATGACGTCCGTTTTTGTTAGTGACAAGTTGTCCATACTCTTCGAAGCATTTCACGTGTTGTATACGAACACACGATGCTCTATCGACCACGTATCTATTATTATTAAAATGGCAGTTCTTGATAAGCAGATATCATCACTTTTTATTCACTAAAGTTATCTCCACTATGCGTGGTGATCCCTTCAAATCATCCATACCTCTCTAGCTAACCTTGTACATATTGGTTTTGGTTTTTTGTATGATTATCCGTGATCTAAGGCTTCAACGTTTCTGTTTCGGTACTCGGGGCATTGTCATGAATTTAAAATATTCTAATAAGTAATTTTTACTTTTAAAAACCAGCATTGTATTGCTTATATCACTTTTTTTCATCGTTCTTAGCAGGTGCTCGCGGAGTGACTCGAACGGTATATGTGGGAATTTTAATACAAAACGTATAGAGAAAACCGGTTTTCGATATAAATTACAATAAACGATAGTTACCGACAACTACAGAATAACCTTTGACCAATAATAATATATAAATCTACATAATAGACATACATAAACGCAATAATACATCCACGACGATATACCTATTCAAATTGCAATAAGAAAATCTTTTTGCTTTCCTACAGGATCTTCAGTACGAAAAAGCGAACTCCGCACTTGCATATAACGATTAAAATTTTCGCTCGAATACACGGTGACTCATTGCTAAGCTATGAGAACAAGATTTGGCTGGATGAAAAAAAAAATGACATAAGAGAATTACAACTCGAATCAAATTGCCTTAATTGTAGAGGGTGTTACATAACTCGCAATTTTATCCGAAATGGGAGACAGAGTGTTCGTAAACAATGGACCACGTTTTTTGTATCACCTGAATAATAAAAAGGCAACCGCTTCAGTCTAGTTTTTAAATATTTTTATAACAAATAAGAATTCGGATGAAAGGAGGAGACTAACATGGATGTTGAATTAATTTACACGTTTGCTGTGTATACAATATAAGAATAGATCCAGACTGTGTTTTAGGCTTATCCATTTGGTTAAGGTTAAAATATTATGAACCACGCTGTAAGAGCAATTTTATTATGTTTGAATCGTTTTGAAACACGGTATATACAAAATTACAGTATATCTCAATAAAGAGATTATTTTTTTTTAATTTACTGACGAAACAAGGAACTCGTTTCAGATCTACGAATTTAATTTCTTTATTTTTTATCATAAATAAATCTCGACCGGCTTATCTAACAAACTCGCCAAAAAGGAAGGCGCGTGAAAAGAGTGTTACGTAAAAATTAATTAATTTTAAATACTTTTTTTGTAAGAAAAATCAAAAAAATATTTATCAAGAACTATAATTTTTTTTGATATAATTAAAATATGCAATATAGCATTGCTTGCCAAGGCAAATAATTATAATAGATATTTAATTAAAATGATGTTTCAACGTATTGAAAAAAAAATGGAGGTCAACTGAAATCCCATGTGACGTCATGTTTTTATTATAAACAGGTTGTTTTTGTATTATCACCTGTAATTTTAGCGTATTTAAGTAAAATGCGGGTTTCTCATTTAATAATTGCCAGTACAATCTAGTATACACCAACAAAATAACACTTCCTTATAAAAAATTTTTTTTTACATTATTTAAGAGCATGCTATTTTTTAAACATCCGATTTTTCAACTCGTGCTTAAAAAAAGACACAAAATAATATTTTAAAAAATTTCTGATAGTAATATCACATATTTTTAATCATAGGCAAAAACAAGCTTTCCTTGCCGCCAAAGTCACGACACTTGATTCAAAATTATTAATTAATTAACAATTGAGAATTCAAAAATGCGGATTGCGCAATATTTTAACTATAATCATGATTATTGAATTTTTCAGTACTATTAGTAATTTTGAATATTTGGGAAGCTGAAATGCGATCTGAGATATAACATTGAAATCACCAAGTGTTATGCCGCCTCAGTTCTCCATTATGGAGTCTGAAGACAACTGCTATACGAAGAATTGAGGCTAGAAATTATTAATATTTTTCACAGATAGTACTAGGTGGAATTCCATTATAATAAGTAAAATACTTGAGTGATTTTTCCACATATAGAAATCATTCACGTTGGCATTATACAGAGTGAAATTTTATATAATATTACGTAAATAATTGTTACAGGGAGAGGTTGTTAGAAAGAGAGAGAATACGATTGTCAGCTGGTAAGGGCTAATGTGATTTTACCCTTCACTTGTCAGGTATATAAATAATAATCTAAATGTGGAAAAATCACTCAAGTATTTATGGATTGCGGCGGCAGAAATATGGCTGTATGGGAGAATCCTCAAAACACCATGGATTGACCGCAAAGACAAGAAGCAGTTTTGGCCACATTAAATATAGCATCCTGCAGCTCCTGTGAGGAGAGGCAAAATTTGCGTGGATGCGGAATTTGCGCTGGTATGCCCCAGTAAAGAAATATGTTCGATGAAATGTTCACTAACCTCTTATGAGGAGAGACATCAGAATAATCTGGATAACTACGTGGATACGGAATTTGCGCTAGGGGAAGTACTTAAATACTGTCCCATGATAGAAATATGTTCAATGAAATAGTCACACAAACATCTATGAGGAGAGGCATCAAAAGAATCTAGATAACTACGTGGATACGGAATTTGTGCTAGTGGAAGTAAATGTGTCCGATGAAATAGTCATACAACGTCCTATGAGGAGAGGCATCAGAAGATCTGGATAACTACGTGAATGAGGAATTTGCGCTAGGGGAAGTAAAGACTGTCCCGTGATATGTTCGATGAAATGTTCACACAATCTCCTATGAGGAGAGGCATCAGAAGAATCTGGATAACTACGCGGATATATAATTTGTGCAAGTGGAAGTAAATATGTTCGACGAAATGGTCACAGAACCTCCTATGAGGAGAGGCATCAGAAGATCTGGATAACTACGTGAATGAGGAATTTGCGCTAGGGGAAGTAAAGACTGTCCCGTGATATGTTCGATGAAATGTTCACACAATCTCCTATGAGGAGAGGCATCAGAAGAATCTGGATAACTACGCGGATATATAATTTGTGCAAGTGGAAGTAAATATGTTCGACGAAATGGTCACAGAACCTCCTATGAGGAGAGGCATCAGAAGATCTGGATAACTACGTGAATGAGGAATTTGCGCTAGGGGAAGTAAAGACTGTCCCGTGATATGTTCGATGAAATGTTCACACAATCTCCTATGAGGAGAGGCATCAGAAGAATCTGGATAACTACGCGGATATATAATTTGTGCAAGTGGAAGTAAATATGTTCGACGAAATGGTCACAGAACCTCCTATGAGGAGAGGCATCAGAAGATCTGGATAACTACGTGAATGAGGAATTTGCGCTAGGGGAAGTAAAGACTGTCCCATGATATGTTCGATGAAATGTTCACACAATATCCTATGAGGAGAGGCATCAGAAGAATCTGGATAACTACGCGGATATATAATTTGTGCTAGTGGAAGTAAATATGTTCGACAAAATAGTCGCACAACCTCTAATGAGGAGAGGCATCAGAAGAATCCGGATAACTACGTGGATACATATGATAAGTAGGTGGACTCACCTCGACGCAGCGCAGGTTCTCCTTGTCGAGCAGGTACTCCATGGACTTGTGGGAGCGCGGGGCCGGCGGGGGCGGCGGCAGCTGCAGCAGGGAGCGCGCGCGGGCGCCGGGGCCGGCCAGGGTGCGCGTGGTCTCCGTGTCCAGGTCCGTCTCCAGCAGGCCAGGTGCGCGGGCCGCCCTGCCCGGCGGCAGCGGCGGCCGCCCCTTGAGCGGGATGTGCACGTAGTCCGGCAGCTTGTCCGGGGGGGCGAGTATGGGGGCGGGTATGGGGGCGAGTACGGGGGCCGGCTTCTTGGCGGGCTTGCGCGCGGAGAAGCGGAAGTTGGCGAAGCGCGAGAGGAAGCCGCCGAGGCGACTCCGCGGGGGCTTGGGCGGCACTGCCGGGCGCTCCATGGCGGGCGGGGGAGGCGGCGCGGCGCACGCGCGGACGGTCGCGGCGGGACTGGCGGCCTCAGCAGCCAGGGGGGGCAGGCCAGGGGCAGGGGGGGGCACCAGGGGCAGCAGGGGGGGCGGGGCAGGGGCAGACACAGGGGCAGGGGCAGGGGGGGGCGCCTCGCCGCCGCTGCAACGAGACCACAGCTGATTACTCCGCTACTCCCTCTGCCCGCGGCCTGCGAGCCGCCGACTTTCGTTTTGCATACACCATAAAAACAATACTCTATCGAGTCACAATTCCCATATTTTGGGCACATTTAAAAAAAATTATAAATATAGCTTCCTGCAGCTGATTGCTCTGCTACTTGACTTTCATTTTGCATACACAGTGAAAACAATATTTTTGCCCTACACGTGGGTTGAACGTCACAAACAAATGTCTTTTGGACGCATTTTTCGAAATGATACATATAGCATCTGCAGCTGATTGCTCTGCTACTCGCCTTTTACTTTGCGTACACCATAGAAACAATATTCTATCAAGTATTTAGCCTTTGTAAGAGAATCCCTATATATGGATTGACCGTCACAAACGAAAATCTTAGGTCCCGTACATTGGGCATATTTTTAGAAATAATATATATAGCATCCTACAGCTGATTGCTCTGCTACTCGCCTTTTACTTTGCATACACCATAGAAACAATATTCTATCAAGTTATGAGTACCATATTTTGGGCACATTTTTAGAAATTATAAATAAAGCATCTTGCAGCTGATTGCTCTGCTATTCAACTTTCGTTTTGCATACACCATAAAAACAATATTCTATCAAGTCTCTTACGTCCCATATTTTGGGCACATTTGTCGAATTTATACATATAGCATCATATAGCATCTGCATCATGCTACTCGCCTTTTACTTTGCATACACCATAAAAACAATATTCTAACAAGTATTTTTTAAAAATTATAAATATAGCATCCTACATCTGATTACTCTGATATTCGACTTTCATTTGGCATACACCATAAAAACAATATTCTATCAAGTTATGAGTACCATATTTTGGGCACATTTTAAGAAATTATAAATATAGCATCCAGCAGCTGATTGCTCTGCTACTCGCCTTTTACTATGCATACACCATAGAAACAATATTCTATCAAGTATTTAGCCTTTGTAAGAGAATCCCTATACATGGGTTGACCGTCACAAACGAAAATCTTAGGTCCCGTACCGTACTTAGGGCATATTTTTAGAAATTATAAATAAAGCATCCTGCAGCTGATTGCTCTGATACTCAACTATCATTTTGCATACACCACAAAAACAATTTATCCAGTGACATATATAGCATCATGCATACTCTACTCTACAGCATTAAATTAATATTTAAATAAGCATTGAGGTGCTTTAAACGTAGATTTCATGGGTTGACCGTCACAAGTGAATGTCTTAGGTCCCCTATTTTGGGTACATTTTTCGAAATGATAAATATAGCATCCTGCACCTGAAAGCTCTGCTACTTTACTCTGCAGCATATAAACTATGTTTAATAATAAGAGGCATCAATATGTTTGGCTGAGATTACTTGGTGGAATTACATTTTAATACTTAAGTGCTTCTGAGCTTCTCGGCTTCCTATTAAACTGAGTGGGGATTTAAAGCAACAAGTAAGTGAACAATTGTTAAAGAAAGGTGTATTGGTTGTTAAGAGAGAGATGTAATCATTGTCAAGCGATTATCTTATCGTAAAATTATAACATAAAAAAAAAAAAAAAAAACATTTACTGCGCATAAACTTTCTTTGCAGGTAAATACACTGCAGTAGTGTTTTTCAACCTTTTTGAATACGCGACCCCTTTGCAAGCTGATATTAGTTTGCTAAAAAAGTAAATATTATTGTATTCAATAAAATAAAATTAATATTTCGTCGCGCACAGTTTGGGTTTGGGTTATTGGGTTTTGGGCTAAAAATCTACTTACGGTTAAAAATAGACGGAGATTCGGGGTTTTTCTAAAAACAGCAGCAAAAAATGAGACAATTGACATTCCTCAGGCCAGATGCTCGACGGCATGCCATTCATTCAAGCAACAATGCATTGCATGCCCTAAAACACATTTTGAGCTAGTTGAGAATATGTCCTCAAGAAGTTTATTTTACCGTTAAATATTATTTTAATTTTTTTTACATAAAACACTTGTTTTGTATAAAAAATAATATACATATTTTTTTATATTTCAATTCTCAGAGCTTTTTTTAAATAAGCAACGTTTTTTTTTAAATTTATTATACTACTATAAAATTTTGTATAGGATATTTGAGTGAATTTTCTTATTAATATGAATTTAGTGAGAGTGAAAATAATATTTTTTTTATTATCATATAAATGTCTAAATGTCTCTGACGTGTAATAAATATTTATCAAGCGTTTGTAAAATGTCCCATCGCTTCATTTTAGACATGTGCACTAAACTATGATTAAATTTTCGACACAAATAACGGAATTTTATTATGTCCTAATACAGATTAATAACCCTTATCAAGCTGAAAATGTACAAAGTAAATAAAATTGTCGTAATTTACGACAATACAGGCTCTTTATCACTTATCAAGATTATGACGTCATCTCCATAAAAAAAAAAAAATATATATTTATATTTTAGTATTTCTATATTTGGTTTCCCACGTGTCTCGCATAAAACTGGACGAACAAGTAACCTATAATAACATCTTTAAGCACATCATTTATAATACTTTTTATACTTTTTTCCGCGAAATACTAAAATAGGAATCCGTCCCGGTTGTGAGCTTGATGATGAATATATACGGAGCAAAGTTTTTTTTCACAATAGAGAAGTGAAATATTAAATATTATATACCATTTGCTCATAGAAGTGCTCCTGTGATTTGGTCTCAAAGTATATATTTTTTTATGCATAGTTTTTTATTTTTTAATACATAGTAATACAGCTTATTATTTTGTTTATATAAAAAAAATAATAATACGCAGCATATATATAATTTTTAGTATAATACGAAGGCTTTATATAACGCGGCGTCGGTGCAAAGTAGTCTACGACTTGATACAGATATATGCGTATTATGAATGAAATACAAGCAGCCTACACGCGGAGCGACACAACCGACAAAAAAAATATTAATTACACACTAATATTATTTATTTTTTTAATAAAATATAGCACAACAGGCCAGATGGTTAATTGGTCGGTTGTCGGTTGTGTCGCCGCGCGTGTAGGCCGCAAGCTCTCCCCGCGTTGTCTATGAGCTCTCGTAAACAAATGGCCGCCGCAATTGTCTATGGTTTGCATTCCGGCGGCTCCTGAGTCATCCATTTTGAAGGCATCCATTGTGTTTGTAAATAATGGCGTCATTCAAGTGTGCCGCACATTTGACATAACAGCATCGAAGGCAGACTTTGTATAATTCGATAAACACAACTCACAGTATATATATATATATATAAAATATATATTTTTATAAAAAAATGCATATAAATATGTTTTATATACAATTACTATAATTATAAATAGTAAATCAAAGTATTTCAACGGCTAATTTGCATATATCCCAAGCGGTCGCTTCGTTCGCAATGCGGTTGACCTTGAGCACATTTTCAAGGAGCCTCGAGAAACGGCATTTCTTTTTTTATATATATATATTAACACAAAATATTTTATATATATATATATATATATTAACACAAAATAAGTCGTGTTTACTGTGTCGGTTGAGGTCGTGTTTTCAACGATAGTCCGATTTGATTTGTAATACTCCATATTTACGCGTACAGATGAATAAGTGCGTGTATGGAGTATTGCAACTTAAATCGGAGTTTTCGTTGAAAACATGACTTTGGGTGACCTTCACTGCGGTCAACGTACAAAGAAAATATTTTTAAAAAATTATCGTAGTCTCCTAGCGATTTGGCTATATTTGTTGTTTGCTATTGCCCGATTGTCAGGAGTTACCGGCTGATGACGTAAAATATGACATCATGTCAGAAGAACCGTACCCACTGAGAAGGTCAATATCGACATTCCTGTGTGGATCTTTTCAGTGTAATTATTCACATTTACTAATAACATATCCAAATCTATTAATACACATGTATCTCTTCTTCTTCTTTGGGTGCCTCTCTTAAGGCGAAATTGGTGATCATCTCACTAAACTCTATCCTTGGCCTTATTTATAATCCAGATTTCTGGGTACTGTCGCGAATTTCGCATCCATGTTAACTATCTTCGTTCTATGCCTATTTTTGGTTTATTTATTTTTTATTATCTCTCAATACAAGCAATCAATCAAATATATATTTTGTACTTAAATATCGACATTCTTCTGCGTATTTTTTCTATGTAATTATTTATATTTACTAATAGACGGTCATTAAATATAATACAATTAATTAAAATCTATTTTGTACATTGTTATTATTTTTATTTTTTTTGTCATATAAATTAATTAAAATACACTTAACAACGATATTTTGAAAGGACGAATATCACAATGGGGGCGTATTTGTGTATTTCGGTTAAGGCATTTTTTTAATATTATAATTAAAAATAATAAGTCAAATAATAAAAATGCAATAAATAATTAAAATTACTATGCAATTAAAAAAAATGTTAATTCTTATTGACTATAAGATAGCAATCAATATTTTAAACTTCCGCGGTGTAAAATAAGTTTTAAGGGGTTATCTCCAAAATCAATGTTTTTTCAAAATTTTTTGCAAAAAAACTATTGCACCAATTAAAAAAATTTAAATACAAAAAGTTATACACATTTCTGCATCTATTAAAAAAAATATTTTATTTCTTATATATTTAGTTTTAAAAAAAAAAATGTGTTTTTCCAAGGGATGTTCTGCTATTTTTTATTATTTGATTAACGCCCTTTTTTAAAGTAAAATTATGTCTTGAAGATGTTGAAACAAAACTTTTTTTAATTTTTTAAAAAATATATATTTTTAAAATCATCCTATGCGATAGGTTTATATGTTATATTTAAATTCCAACTAAAAAAAAATGACTCAACAAATAAATCCTGCAAGAGTTATTGACCGTGAGTTTTTATGTTCTCCAAAATGGTTAAAATCCACTCGGGAAAACACATATTTCTCATATAAAAAATAAATTTATAAGAAATAAAATATTTTTTTTATGTAGAACAAAGAATTTATCTAACTTTTGGCGTTTAAATTTTTTTGATTGGTGCAGCGGGTTTTATGCAATTATTTTTCAAAAAACCTCGGTTTTGAAGCATTGGATCGCCAAAAGCGCACTTGTCCCGGCTGCTCGACGGTGCAACCTAAAAACGCCGACACGGAATAGCGGCATTTTACCGCCTGGCCCGGCATACTAAGCAGCCTTGCACCAGGTCTGCACCACGTGGGTGCAGTCCAGGCCCACTGACAAACTGCATCGACCCATCGACAGTCATATAAACTATATATATCTTCTTCTTCTGATGCCTCTCCTCACAGGAGTTCAGCTACAATTTCATTGAATGTATTTCTACCCAGTTTCACTAGTTCCGCATCCACGTTAACTTCCTCTTTCCGATGCCCCTTTTTCGTGCGATTTTTCAGCTGGAGGATGCTACACTTACTGTGCCCAAAATAGGTGATCTTCCGCTTCTTTACCATCGTCAGGAAGTCCCATACTTTTCACATTTTGTACAAAACTTTCCTTTTATTATTAAACGTACTGGCTGCTCTCTAAATTATGTATATTAAAAAATATATATAAATAGCTCGCGGACCACTGGTTGTTCATTTTGCGATATTTGCATACCAAAGGAATTTATGAGTTTACAGTAATATAGAGTCCCTCCGAGAACTGCTGTTATTGCTCAAGCATAATGATATACGAGTTAAATATTTGCATTTAAATATAAACACTGTACTATTTGTTAGTATTTAAAAATGTATATATATAGTCGGGCAGCTGATCAGGAAATTAAAGTGAGAATTGAGACAGCACGCACTATTTTTAATAATATGCCTAAGAGGTATAACACTGAAATCTTGCTGCAGATTCTCGATGCAGTATTTGGACACTCAAAACAGCTTTATAGGAGAATGAGTCATGACAAGCCGAGCTTCTGATATGGGTAAAGAAGCAGAAAGGTCTTCTTTCTGAAAAAGCATCCTCCAGCTGATTGTCCGAAGAAAAATCAAGTGCACCAATTTCATACGAGAAGAGGCATCAGAAGAAGGCGGCTTGGAGAGCAGTGATAGGTTAGAATCGAGGATGAGCAGGTTTCGGAGTACTCCGGTCCAGCTCCAGGGTGCTGGGAGATCCCTGCTGGCGTCCATCCATCACGTCCACCTGACTTCCGGTGCGGCTTCCGCCCCCGCCGGCCCCATTCATGCACACGCGGACAGAAATAGACGCCCCGGGCCGCGGGGGCGACTCACGCCCACACCGAGGATCTGCCTATACACTCACACTCGCCTCGCGAGGGCTTCATCAAACACGCCTCATAAAAATACATAAAAAACGCAACTCTACAGTAAAGATGACCTTGAAACAGGGATCTCTTTACTCGAAGCCAGTGCTTCTCAAAGTGGTCTCTTCGGAAAATTTAAATCGTTTTGGGGGTCCCTGAACAACGTCAGGGGGGGTCCGTGGGTCAAAACAGTTTGAGAGCCACTGTTCTAAGCGGTAAGAATATCGCGTGAGTGTTGGCTCTCTAAGAGACGAGCTATATGACACTGTCTCCGCAGGTATACCACAGCCCTATTGCGACAAAAAATCTTAAATTTTATATCAAGAGTACGCGATTAATTCAGGGTGTTCTCCCGCTAAAGGCAATCTCAATGCGGCGTCAGATAGCTTCGCTTGTGTGTATCGCATCTCCGCCGTGAAAGTCTGGGAATAATTCAAGCTTTCATATATCAAAAATTGCCAATAAGAGTGAAGGACGGCGAGCTTAGAGCGTTTTGCGTACGCACTGTGCCAAATAGCTCGCAGCCCACGGGGGCCGCCAAAAACCGCTCCGCCCACAGCCGCAACCGCCCGGACGCTGGAAATTGCATCGCTGCAGCCGCGGTGAACGCACAGTGCCTTCCGACGTTTCGGTGCCGGTACCGAGCGCACCTCTTTCAAATGAGTATCAGCAAGACAAGATCGGGTGTGATGACAATCATCACAGGCGTGAGGCGAAGAGTTTCCGTATCCAATGCAACCACTGTGGCGCTTTGGCTTGTGCGTTATTTGTATCGCAAGAATATGGCAGTTTTTGGATCAAATGAATATTTTAATAATAGGTGTTGTGTTCATTTTATTGTGCGTTACGTAATTGCTTAGTTTATTGTAATAAAGTCTAAACAAGTGTGTGTACAACACAGAGGTGGAACATTCCATTCCCATGACCTTTTTGGTAACAATACGTACCACAGTGCGCTTTGGCTCAGTTTCTCTTATTTTAGAGCACTGTGTAGGCCAAATTACTTTTTACGATCTATGTATTTATATATTTTTAAATGCCTTGAATTCAGTCGGTTATTTCGAAAATGCATTAAAATAAATCATACCATATATAAATATAAATAAAAAATATATATTTTTTATATTGCATCAACTCCTTACTGGTTTTTATTATTTTATTAATATTTTATGATTTTCTTAAATAATTATTTTTCTAAAGTGCCATCTATGCAAAAACAAAGCAAACTTTTTTTTTTAAATACAAAACTATGATTTATTTTTAATAAAATAATTTATATATATGCAGTATACAAATAAAATTTATTTATTAATTACATGTTTTGCAAAGTCGTCTCATAACTTTGGCTTTATTGCGATTTGGTGGATATTTTGATTATAAATTAGCAATAAATGTTACAAAAAATTCGAGTGTGCGTCATCCTGTATAGCACTCTCACAAATCAATAGTGACTTAAATGGAATGTTCAGTGGGCTAGAATCCCACTGTCTTTAGTGTATTTTAGGTATCGGTGCCTACTCGCTTCTCTCGCATGATTTACGACATAGAAAACAATGGGAATATTGCAACACGTCCACAGAAACATCGCTCCGAAGATTTCATAAATCGATATAAATAATGTATGCATTTATCACAATTAACTTTTAGGTGTTAAATTCACACTTGAAACGAAGTGAAAAATCTTTACTTTCAAAAAAAAAAATTAACATTACGCCATTATATATATAATCCAGAATCATTGTATGCAAGCTTTTAATAAAACCGATGCATCTTGTTTATAAACAATAATGCCTCGTATTTGATATTTAAATTTATTTTAATATAACTAATTATAGGTACAAAAAAAAAATATATTTTGACGTGTGAATCGATCAGATAAACATTTTATACATAGTAAAGCTGTGCAGGTGAAAAAGCGGATATATATAAAAAAAATATTTGATACTTCAAGACTAGCGCTGATAGCATCTGCAGATATTTTTTCTCGTCGTTTCATGCCGTGTAATCGATTACGCTGATATTGTATACACAATCAACCTGGTTGTGTGAGTAAAATGTGGATTAATTCAATACATTTCAGTCGGTCCGGTGCAGAGCACACGCACTTGAACGGTACAAATGTGGACGCGGCTTGGTGCCAGGAGTGGCTTCTTGGCTCGCTGAGACGCTCGGAAACCGCACACTGGGGCACTATGCATTGCGAGCCGGACAAATCATCACAAACACAAATATACATGTGACCCTAAACTCGTTACTGGCTTTTTAAGCAGTCGTTTCGGTTTATACTTGCCCTGAAATAATCTACACAGAATGGTACAAAAATCGTCACATACCGTCACTGAGTGATTTTGAGCTAGTTACATATAATATTTTTGAATAAAATACGTGAAAGATTGGCGAAACCGGTCACACATAAAAACATAACATGTGGAAAAACACTCGAGTATTTTATTAAAAAATATTAAAATGGAATTCCACCAAGTACTCTCTGTCATGAATTTCTAGTTACATATCTCTTGAACTGTCGTTATTCGATATTATTACTGTCTTCCTAAAATCGTATACACAGAATGGTGCCAAAATGATGCATTGAAAACCGGACTAGTAATCAAAAACGCAACTATACGTGTGACCTTAAACTCGTTACAGAGTTTTCAAGCAGTCGTTTCGGTTTATTTGCCCTGAAATAATCTACACAGAATGGTACCAAAATCGTCACATACCATCACTAAGTGCCTTCGAGCTAGTTACATATCTCTTGAACTGTAAATATTCGGTATTATTACTGTCGTCCTAAAATCTTCTGCACAGAATGGTGCCAAAATGGTGCATTGAAAACCGGACTAATAACTAAAAAAAAGCCATAGATGTGGCCCTAAACCCGTTACAGGCTTTTCAAGCAGTCGTTTCGGTTTTTTGCTTGCCCTGAAATATTCTGCACAGAATGGTACCAAAATCGTCACTGAGTGATTTCAAGCTATTAGTAAAATCTTGATGATTTTTTGATTTCTTATGGGACTAGTTTCTTAAAATTTTCTGTTCTCTGACGTTTCGTTCCCTATGCTGGGACTATCTTCAATGATGAATTAATGAACTGCTCAACACCCAAGAAACCTCAAAAAAACCTACGTTAAATATAACCTACTGCAGCTGAAATTAAAATGGTCTCCGAGGAGAGGCACACGGAGAAGAATAAATATATTTATATAAAAAAAATTAAATAAAAACTTGTCCGGCTTATGTGAGATTCTGCCCCACTGTGCGGCCGCTGCAGTCGTCAATGGACGCAGGGGTCGCCGAGCCATCTGGTTCAGGGTCGATTATAATTAAGAGCGCCTCGTCTCTGTCCGAGTGCACCGCAGCACAGCCGCACACGCTCACTATATCTGGCCTTACGTCTACTCTAAATAACGCCACGATATGTAAAATAATTATATAGTTTAATTATCACTTAATTCAGGAGTAGCTTGGTGATGATCTCACTGAACAAATGCTGTACTTTCGCGAATTCCGCATCCATGAAAACTTTCTACTTTGCGTGAAGGCAGCAGCAGCAGCAGCAGCAGCAATACGCAGCCTTTTTTTCATATATAAAACTATGGTGGACTCGAGGTCTACACCATGAACACAGGCATAAATATTCAGTGAGAAGATCTCCAACTCTCAGGATACCTTACGAAGACTATCTCATGGCATTTTATAGATTCCCCCATAAAGCCACATTTCAAACGCTTCGATTTTTCTCATGGCTCCCATGCCATGAACTGACTAAAGAGTGTCCATGCTAGTGGAGAACTGGTATAGGTTTATTTTCAGGTCAGTCAGCTGTCGAAAAGTTTACAATCTGTCTTGGCAGTGGCACGCAAGCAGCGAAACTGAAATGTCAATGTCAATGTTTCGATGACGCATCCTGCTGCTAGAAAATGCGTATTCTTTCTTCTCATACTTCTACACTGCTGCTTGGTTAACATATGTTAATCCTACTTCCAGCCGTACATTCCGCATCCATGTTAATTTCCTACTTCCAATGTCTTTTAATTGCTTTGTTTTTACAAATTTTTACCATCGTCAGGAGGTTTGGTTTTCTCCTATGGATTAAACATCTCTAGCAAGTTTTCAATGTTACGTCTCTGACATATAAAGTTACTATCTCACTTAAAACTTGACATTTGTAGACTTAACATCCCGTGTTTTAAACCCATTTAATATATTTAATTAAATAACTTTTGATGACTAAGCATCGAGCCTGGCAACACTGAAATATTTCGTAAGACAAAAAAAAAACTTTTGCTACGTAAAATACTAATTATAGAAACTAACCTTAAAATAACTCACTTCGTCAATATGTATTATGGGAAGTCTATACAAGCAATATAGCGTTGCTTGCCTTCTTATATATAAAAACATATAAGTGTATGCGTTTTATACTTAGTAAAATGCATGTCACGAGTAAGGTTCAAGCCCACATAACTTGAAATAAACCTTTCAAATATAAAGCAGTTTGAAGGTGCTTACCCGCTGTACTGCGAGCTGGTGCTGGAGGCCTCGCCGGTGGAGTCCTCGGAGTAGCTGCGCTCCCTCCAGCTGACCTCGGCCACCACCGGGCAGAAGTGCACACCCTTGGAGCTGGCGGAGCCTGAGAGGTTCTGCGACTTGGAGCCGAGGATCCCGACAGGCTTGAACTCGTTCTTCAGCGGCACGTGCTGCATGGAAGATCGCAGCTCTTCCTTGGGCGCGGCGCTGGAGTAAATATCCTCGGCAGCCTGGTTGAAGGCGTTCAGGTTGGGCGTGGACTGCACCTTGTCGCCGCCCTTCACCGGCGTGGAGTGGAAGAACATGTTGTCGACGTTGAAGGAGTCCGACACGTCGGGGCTGGAGTTCTCCGTGGTGGAGTTCGAAGTCTCGTAGGTCCGTCTGTAGAATGGAGGATCAGCCTCTTCCCCGTAGTAGTCGAACTCGAACTGCGGAGCCGGAAGCTCCTCTTTGGGTGGCTGGAAGCCGCGCGATCTGGCCTGCTTCTTTTCGAGCTCGGCTATGACATCGTCGAACGGGTTCAAGGTCGTGTGGAGACGTTTGTTTGTGAGTATGGAAATGTCCCTGTCGAAGTTCGCACTGTCGAAGATCTTCTTCGACTGGTCGCTGAGCTGCCGCATCGTCTTCTCCATCTCCGAGAGGAACGCCCTCTCGGACTCCGTGGTGGAGTCGCTCTCGCAGCTGATCTCCCGCGTGGGGGGCAGGTTACGCGCCATCTTCGACGGCTTCTCGCCGGAGAACTTCTTCAGCACGCTCTTGATGTGGCCGTCATCGTCCGAGCGGTAGTTCAGCACCGTCAAGTCCGCGACACTCGTCGTGAAGCTGTCGCACACCCTGAACGACTGCCTGAACGTAGCTTCGTGCGCACTTTTTTGACTCCTAAACGGGTAGTTCAAATCACACAAGTCGAAGTTCTTCGCTGCGACGGAGACGGCGCGTTCAGAGCCGAAGCTCCAGTTGTCGTCTATAGAGGAGAGGGAGTCGGGGACGTCGCACAGGTTTAGGTCTTTGGGCACGCTGGAGACGCTGTAGAGGTCTGCTTCGTAGGTGGGTTCTCCGTCGTCGAGGATCCTGGAGATCTTGTCGGCGACGGCTCGGGGGAAGGTGTTCCTGGCGTGTTTTGGGCTGAGATACTTGTCGAGCTCGGCCAGCGGCGCTCGCAGGTCTGGCAGACTGGGCGAGGGGCGCGGGGCACGCACGCGGGATGCTATTCCTGGCCCGGCCGCCCCACTCGGCGCCGAGACGCCGGGCGACGCCGCAGCGAGGAATGTCCCCGTCGCCCCGAACTGGCTGTGCAGCTCGCTCTTCTTGAGACACCTGGGCTTGAAGATGGAAGGCAGGTTGTCGTCGCTCTTGCGCTTGAGGCAGTTTTTCGCGGCGCCCGCCGCGGCGGCACTGACGTTGGGGATGCTCTTCGACTTCATGCGGAGGAAGTTGCAGAAGTGGTCCGAGTACCCGCTGTCCTCGCTGAGGTTCTCCACGGAATACTGCCCGTTCGTGTGCCTGTGCGAGACGACCGGTTTGTCTATTTTCGTCGAGTCTAGGTTCTCGAAGGACGGCATCGCGTCGAGACTGCGGCACGATTTGAAGTTGTACTTGACGGGGGGGGCTTTCGGGACGATGGGGACCTCCTCGTGGACGGTGCGGTCGCTGTCGCTGCTGCGGGCGTCGGAGAACTCGCTGGAGCCGGATTCCTCGTTGGCGCGGTCGTCTTCCGGGCTCCAGAACCTGGCCTCCTCGTCGCAGTCGTAGTAACTTCCGCTCTTGACGGATTCGTTTCCGTTGCACCTGGCGGACTTCACGACGTACGTTTCGTCCGCGAAGCCGACTTCCGGCAGGCTTCGGTCGTTGTAGCTTCCGTTCATGCCCTTGGCCGGTTTGACTCTGTAGGCTGATTCCTGCGACGACGAGCTGTGCGGCTCGGAATCCGAAGAATTCTCTAGACTATCGGGGCAGATGTCCAGCTGCCGGAGCGGGATTTTCAGTCGCTCGAGTGAGTCGAGGCTCAGAAGGGACAGAGGCGACGGAGGGCCAGAGGCGTCCAAGAGTTGGCAGGACTGCTCCAGACTCTCGAACTGCGCCAGGCTGGAGCTCCGAGAGAGGGACAGGGACAGGCTGGTGTTATCGGAGGGACTCGGAGGGCACTCTGGCCTCAATTGGTTTGGCCTCCTTCTCTTGGCTGGGCACAGGAAATCACGCTCAGAACCGCTGTCACATTCATCTTCTAAAACAAAACAAAAAATTAAAATATAATACTTATCTACTTATATTACACTTATAAAAATATTAACAGTTATATCACCTTTGATCAGAGGGACGTGGATGACGGAGTCAGCATCACTGTCGTCCAGCCAGGAGGGCCTCGGAGAGCCCTCCGATCGCAGCTCCTCGCTGGTCTCCTCCATGATCGTCTCCAGGAACGGGGCCATGTTGCTGGACCCCGAGCACCCTCCTAGGAACAACGCCGCATCTGTTAAAAACACAAGGAATATTAGAAGACATTTTTCAGTCTCACGGTCTCAATGTCATCAACATAAGGCGATAAGACCAAACTCTAAATAGAATTACACGGAAGAAGTGTAATGCATTGGACATGTTTTTTTTTACAAACCGTGGCGACTTATTTTAGGACGTATTGTTGTCGTCAGTGTGTCACGGATTTTAACACATTCAGAACCGGATACGATATTAATTATATTAAAAAAATATTTTAATAATATTTCAATTCAGTAAGTGTTATTGGACACTCAATGCGAAGAGTTGAGGCACCAGAAATGTGGCTGCATAGTAGAATCCTTAATCCATGTAATTTTTAACATATACATGGTGAATTCGATTTCAGTTATTAATTTGTACATTTATAAGTGATGAGAAGTTTTTTTTATAAATAAATGTTTATATATGTGTGTATACCATTTCATTGATCATTACTGTGTTTGGTTATTCGACTGTTTTATAAGTGAAATCATGGTTGTGAACAATTTTAATCTTCCCATGAATTGCTTAAATTACTATTAATTAAAAATATACTTGTCATGAATATAACAAATAAAGCCTTTAATAATTCGTGATAGGTCAATTCGTGAATTTTTTTTTTTTTTTATTAAAATAATTTTTTTTTTTTAAATAAGTAGCGCGGTCGTTAATGTGTTTGAATCTATTTTTTATACCGTGTTAGGTCATGGAGCTTGTAGTAAGTGAATTCGTGTTCACAATAATCTTGGTCTTCTCGGAAAATAACGCATCTGAAGTCCACGTCTCGAGTCAGACGCCAATTTCGTTCGGAAAATACGTCAGAGAGCCACATTGTTGGCAGCGCGTCACGATATATATGACATATTTTCATTTTTGAACGAGAAAGCTTAACTCATGGAAATGCAGTCCATAACCAAAGTCTTTTAAGCTTGAGGTCACAAAAAATAAATAATACTGTGCACCTGTGAATTTAGTGATTTTTTTTAATAATAATATTTTGAACACGAATAATCTGAGAAATGCTTTCAAAAACCTTTGTACTTAATTTTTTTTTTATATAATGGAAGCATTATTTTTTTTCCTGTGATTTTATCAATCGTAAAAAAATTTATGCATGGTTCACTCATAGATGTTATTAAAAGTTTATATTGAAAGTTAATTTCTGAACACCTTGTCTTTGTACTGTTTACAATAGAACTACAGGGGGTATTTATAATCTTGACGGTTCCCAGCTTATTACGTAGTCAAATTAAAACTGATTGCAGCTCTGGTGACGACCCATCATCTCTATTTATACATCATCGTCATCCATCGTCGTCTGACTGCGGACTCTGAAGTCTGAAAACGCTCGAGGCGGTGTGGTTTGATTGTTTTGGTGTGAAAAGACCTTGACACTTGATCTTTCTAAAGGTGCTCCCACCCCTGTCGCTGCTTTTCTCTTGTCACCATTAACCGCTGATATAAGCATTTTTTTTTTTTTTTTTAAATAATATTAACTACAATTAAAATAGGCATAACAAGCAGATAAGCAAAGGTTTCAAAGCGATCAGAAGCAACTGCGACTGTGTCGTGATATTCACGTCGATATTTATATTTTTGTATTAAAGGAAAGCACAAAAAACGTTATGCGTCATAATATTATAAAATAAATATTTTGATGATGATTATAACTTAACCATTTACTAGACGGTTAAACTACTCCGTTGAGAAATCAGTTTCAGTATGAAAGTTACATCACTCTATTGCCTTAGGGAGGTATAAAATATCTGCCCAATTTATATAGTATTACATTTAGTATATATATATAAAATAATTATTTTTATATATACACTCCATGTTTATGGACCCATATTATCAATAAACAGCATCTCTCATAAATATATTTAAAAAAATTATAGTTGATCATGTAACTAAGCTCTCTACTCATTCCACTCTTCATACAATTGATTCTGCTTCAGTCAATACAAAGGTTTCTTCAGAGTAACATCTGAGTGAGTACTACATATTAAACCGGCGTGTCACAGGTTTAGAAGTCACGGGGATAGGAGCTGCTTTATCTATTAATCGCGTTGATTGCTGTGCATGCAAACACTTCAATAGTACTGAGCGTGCTGTGAATGGAATATTCTACTGTCCCTCCCAGCTCTTGTGGAAATATATGCAATTATTATAATGGAGTAATAATGCTATCAAAGCGAATAAAATATACAGGAAACTGGAACTGCATGTATGCATTGCGAGGACAATAAACCTGTTGGGTGTTTGGGGAATAATGTTGAGTGTAGCATTAGTTTAGTGCTATACTGTCGAAAAGGCATTCGACAGTAAAGTTTCAAGGGATTTGACTCCATACAACTATGTCGAAAAGTATATACAGTTTAATTTTATTTTTTATTCATTACAACGATAATTATTATTGCTTTAAAACATAATTAAATGATACCGTATTTGAGATTTATTTTTATAATAATTATTACTAGATCGAATATTCAATTAACCGAACTCGGATTCTCTCGGCTTCCAGCTTGAAACAGATTTTTTTATTTTCTTTTGGGGCTTACGAGATGTGGTTTAGGTGGTAACATATATGAAAAAATCGTTTCTTTTTATTTTAAATAAACGTATTATTTAACGTCTCTTATACCAGGGGTGGCCAAAGCGTCGACCGCGTAACTAATTTAATTTGTCCCACACCAACTGATTACGTTGTGACACGAAATCTTTATTTTCTCTTATTAAAATAATTTTATATGTAATATGTGTACTACAAATTTAAAATTTACTAATTTTTTTTATAATCACTCAAACGATGAATTAAAAAAAAAAAAAAAAACGCTTTTAGTGAGCAAAAGTTTGAGCACCCCTGAACAAGTAAAATAATAGTATAAAACTAAAATATTCGGTTAGAAATAAACGGAGTTCCTCTGGACGTAAACAAACGTTGCTAAAATAGCACGAAGACATAAAGCTAATTTTAATTTGTGTATGCGCCATTGCTGCAGCGGCGTCGGTAAAGCAGATCGCTGCGCGATGGTGAAATCTGTTTTACCATCGCGCGTGGTTTTGTTACAAAATCAGTCGCTAGGGAAGACTTCCTATGCTTTTTCAAGAGTTACTTTTACATAGTGTCGTAAATCACAAAACACACTCCCACCCCTCGATTTACACTGAAGGTTCCTTAGAAAACAGTGTAAATCGAAAACAAGCTTAAATGTGCATAATTTAGTCATTTATTTCAGCGTAAAATAAAACTAAAATATATAGAAAAAAAAACAGCGTATTTTCTTAAATTTTTCGAAACGATTAATACAGCCTTTTTATATAATAAAATAACTTATACCAAAAATATATATACAATATATTATTGATGATACTTTTCACGATATATTATATATAATAAGTATTTGATTTATTAATTTTAAATTGGCTAAACTACTTGCTACGCTAGCCCATTTGTAAATACAATTTTTCACTGAAATCTCGCTGGGGATTCACCAAGTGTTATGTCGTCTCAGTTCTTCTTTATGGGGTTGGACACCCAAGACAGCTACTGTGCGAAGAATTGAGGCGACAATAATGTGGTTATATAGGAGAGAATCCTTAAAACACCATGGATTGAAAGCGTCACAAATGTGAGAGTCTTGCACAGAATGCGAAAAGATAAAGAAGCAAAGGGTGTCTTATTTTGGCCTAGGATATAAATATATTCAATGAAATGGTCACCAGAAGAAAACTATATATGTATGTAATTAATTTTAAATATTTTTGTTCAAATCTTTATAGACCTCCTCATATTGGGTTGAGGATTTATTGATATCTCGCTGAAAAAGGAGAGCTTGTTCAATATTACCCAATTTTCGCCCTAATCCAAGTCTTTTGGGGATGACTTTTGATGCTATGTGAAATATTCATATTCATGGTTGGATGGTTGCACATGTGTTGATTCTCCCATGCAGGTAAATAAATATACCTTCAAAGTGGAATGGGTTCAACGGAATGTTCACAAATCTGTCTTCAAGCCTAAATCAGCCAAGCGTCTTACTCTTAAATCCATAAGACGTAAAGCTAACGCAATCGCATTTCTTCCTACACATTTTGTTTGGCTTCGATAATGCACTTACAACAAGAGCTTCTGCAACGGTGGCTCGGGAATCACTTATGAACATGCAGACGCACCTTTAAATCCCATAAAAACCTCCTGAAAACCATTGGAGATTTGCCTATTTGCTTCTACTCTTCACGCATCGTACAAGACAAACCATGTTGTATGGTCTAATGTTTAATCTGATAATATATTTCTGACTAAAATTTAATTGTCACACCGGTGTGAAGCTCGGGCTTTCGTAAAATCCCCGTACAAGTGTAATTATATAATCAACCTAACCGTGTACAGGACAACGACCCAGACATTAAAGACACGCCCGTGACCCTAAAACTTAAGAAACGTGAAGACCGATTTCGTTTTTCGCAAAGAGTTTGCGTACAACCGCAATTTTACAATTTAAAAATAAGAAATAACCAGAGTTTAAGTGGATCGAGACTATTAAAAGTTGACAAGATTAGAGAGAGAATTAGAAAACTTTGCTTCATTCAAAACAGCTGATGAGGATAATGCGACATCTCTGCTGGAAGATCCCAGCAAAGGGGCTCGTCAAATGATGATTATACTGTCGTTAGCTACGCACCCAGCTCCAAATCGTTCGTTTCTCATTAAAATGCATAGAATATTATACTAAGCAACAAAAAAAAACTCTGATTGTAATATAAATACAAAAAAAAAAAACAAAAATATATATATAAATCACATTCACAAACGATCTTTAAAAATTTTGCACACAGATGGCACTTTAATTAATTTATTAATCTTGAATTAATAATTTCGATATAAATTAATAATTTACGCTTAGATATCAATTGCTAATGCAATTTAACTTGTAGAATATATAGTTCAACCGTTTCATAGTTAAATATGTTTAGTATTTATAAATAATGTAAAACAGCTGTCGATATGACGAATAATTCAAAATTACAATAATTATGAAAACGTTGCTGATTTATTCACACAATAAGATCAATAAATCGTAGAAAATAGACAATCTAAGTATACACAATAAAAACAACCGAGAAATATAGTTATTTGTGGGCGAACTCGAGATGATTCATTTGAGAAACAATATTGCTGTACCTTGCCTTATTTATAGTAAATATACAGTGTGTGCTGTATAGGTCACAATATTTTTTTTTTAGTGTTTCAAATAATAATTGCAACATGCAAAATGCAACAAATTCTAGAATGCTCGTAAAAACTTGTCGTAACGAACGGGTCACGTCTTTTGCAAAACACGTCGTTAATTTCTATCGGAGCAGGTAAATTTAATTTTACCTGGTATTGTGATTCTGCGTCCAGGTGATGAATGAATGAATTCGTGATTGACGTGCGACCGAATCTCAGGATGGGAAAATGCGGTGAGAATCTGACGACAATGGCGTGAATTTTCACTATCTCTCTGCGGCACACTTTCTTTCGTCTAGTTATATATTATAAAAAATAAAAAAAAACAGTGTTTTGTATTGAATGGTGCACGACACCTGACCTTTTCACGTATTGTCGGTTGCAGGCTTTCTTTTCACTTTTATATTAACCTCTGCTCCCAATTGAACTTCTGTGGCATAGCAACTGAAAATACGACTTGTTATACACAAACGTGGAATGTCATATAATGTATTGAAATATATTTTTAATTATTTTTCACGTGTGAAGCATAATTTAGTGCTTATCCCAAACATAATTTTTTATGCTTATACTGATAAAAAATTCACACTCAGTTTTTAAAGCACGCCACTGAATAAAAATGACGTAAGCCTTTTTTTCTCACAGTGTGATTTGAATGCAATCAAGCGAGCACTGCGTCACTGCATGCCAGTGCATTTTATCATTGGCAAAGGCATGCAGTCAGCATTATGTTAATATCCACTATGTGATAGTGACAACACATGGCATCAGAGCTGGGACTTTTCTGTCGTCAACGTCGCCAACGTCGGTATGCAATGAGTTTAATTCGAATCGAGTTCAACAGCATTTGCTGGAAGCTTTGCTTTTCTGCTTTAACATGAAAAAAATGCATATAAAGCATGTCGTTTTCTTGGGGAAGTTTATGGCAAACATGCTCCATAGAAAACTACATGCGAAAATTGGTTTAAACGCTCCAGAAGTGGCGATTTCGACGCTGAGTATAAAGACCAACATCAATTGAGGACGCCGATTTGCAAGCGTTGTTAGATGATGATGATGATGATACGCAAACACAAGATTAATTAAACATGACAAGGTATTTCTAAGCGTTTATGCCATGGGAAAAATCAATGGGAAAGCCAATGGGTGTCGCATGAGTTGACTGAGAGACAGATGGAAAATCGAAGAAACACTTCCGAAATATTTCTTTTGCTCAACTGCACCCGACGTATTCGCCAGATCTGACCCCTTCCGATTGTCCCGGCTTGCCTGGGATACACATGACCAATCCAGAGGAGATAAAAAATTGGTTGGATGAACGGTTTCGGCCCAAAGTCGCGAACGGTATTCACGTTTGTAACATCAAAATTTTCTTTCACAAGGAATTAATTAAAATCGAATCAAATAAACAGCATTTAAAAGCAAATCTGAGACGCTCTTCTTGCTTTCGCTCCAATTTAGGTAATTTCATCAATCGTCTGAAGATGATCAGATCCGGTTTCGTGGCGAGCGACGAGTGAAAGTCCCCCTCGAGCATGTGATTCGTTTATCTACAGCGGCCATCGGCCGCGGGCAGGCGGCGGAACAGCGAGCCCCGCATTATGGCAGGCCTCAACGGGCCCTTTGTGACGGGGACGACTCGCGTTCAATTCGTGTATTCCCAGAGTCACAAACCCTACAGCATCGACGCTGATGCTCAATTCACTAACCCAACAAATATGATAAATCTTAATGGGCTGTATTTGGTTATATACACAAAATCATTTCCAAACCTTATAGGCGGCTACAATTTCATTTTAATTTAATATTTGAAGGTGACTCCAGTTCCGGTGGTGAAATATTTGAAAAAAAAAAACGCGGCATAACATCTAAGAAACTTTATTTTATAGCGACAACGCATTGAGACACGTTTGCCGATTAACCTCACGTATATAAAGCGTGGCACTTTAGAGTCGTTATAGTAAGTAAGCCTGATGAAGCCATCAATTGTTGCCGTCCGCCATTACGGTGTGTTTGAAAAATGGCGGCGGCGGGTAAATATTTTAAATTTATTCGCCATCGGCGTGAGGTGAATTTTTAAACAGACGCGCTGCGGTATTCTGAGATAAACGCGTATTCGCTATAGCGAAATTCGTTTTTACGCAAAATCGCATCGGAAGGAGAAAACTATCATGGATGCGGAATTCAGTCGGGAGTGAGGCAGAATCACTGACAAACATGTGTCCAATGAATGAGTATTTACGAAATCAATTCATGCATGAAACGACGAGAATTGTTTTTAAACTTATTTGATTATGGCCAAGGTCACGCAGGACGCCACCGCCACCGCCACCGCGTCCTTCCATAATCGGAGTCGATTCCACGCGTTATCATTGTGGCCCCAAGGTCACCGCCATTGTGCCAGCCGGCCAATCAGGACTCTTGATTATTGTTCGGCAATGGCGCTGGACCCCAGCGAGAGGTCAAGCGACATGGAACATAGAACATAGAACTAAAATAACACCCTGTATATATACGCAGATATAGCAGTAGATATCCCAGCCCGCCGCTGCCAACAATGTGGCACTGCAGCTTAACAACAACGACAGTCAAAGCAACAAGCATTCATATCTGTGGTGTTATAGCGAGTGCAGTTTGTGGCGGGGCACGCCGGCGCCGCCGCTGGCAACCATGTGGCGCGAGAGAACAAACAGTGGATGGAGTCAACACGGAAAGATGATGATGGAGATTAGCGCAGTTGGCGTGTATTGTTTCAGCTGGTGCTCTCTGGCTCGGCGCGTGCCGCTGGCTGGTGTGCTCATCGGCGTGCACGCTAGCGATGGGCGCGATCGGACGCGCGCGATCGAAAAATCGAAAAACGAAAAGCGGGTAAATATAAAAAAACCTCGATGAAATCGGTGAAAATCAACGCTCATTTGCTGGTGGGTAAGTAATTTTTTCGATTTTGTTGAAATCGTGTCTGAAAATGATCGATTAATGATAATCGAATAACCAAATGAGAATAATCGAATAATTAGGCGTTGATGCATTAATCGATTAAATGCAAGCAATCGCACTTAATTAAAAGTAGTTTTTCGATTACATTATAAATTTTCGATTTTGTAGTTTTCAATTCTGCTGTTGTATCAAGTCTGAGAATTATATGATAATGGGAATCAAATGCGAATAATTAGGAAAAAGTCGGAAAAAAATTATTATATTTAATGCTCGTATATAAATTTTAGATTTTGTTGCAATCAAGTCTGAAAATGATCGATTAATGGTGAATATTGTATTATAATAGAAATCAATTGCGAATAATCGAATAATTAAGCGTTGGTGCATTAATCGATTAAATACAAGTAATCGCATTAAATAATGTTTTTGCATAGTTCAAAATATTTTTTCGATAACCGAAAAATCGGAAAAAAATTTATTATATTTAATGGTCGTATATAAATTTTAGATCTAGTATCAAGTTTTATAATGATCGATTCATGGATTCAGGAATCAAATGAAAATAATCGAACAATAAGCAGTTGGTGCATTAATCGATAAAATGCAAGTAACCGCATTAAATAACGTTTTTGCATAGTTCAAAATATTTTTTCGATAACCGAAAAATCGGAAAAAATTTATTATATGTAAGTAATGCTCGTATATAAATTTTAGATTTAGTATCAAGTCTTAAAATGATCGATTCGTGGATTCAGGAATCAAATGAAAATAATCGAACAATAAGCAGTTGGTGCATTGATCGATAAAATGCAAGCAACCGCATTAAATAGTGCAATTGGACAGTTAAAAATATTTTTTCGATAACCGAAAAATCGGAAGAAAATTATTATATATAATACTCGTATATAAATTTTAGATTTAGTATCAAGTCTAAAAATGATCGGTTCATGGATTCAGGAATCAAATGAAAATAATCGAACAATAAGCAGTTGGTGCATTGATCGATAAAATGCAAGTAACCGCATTAAATAATTAATATTTTTTCGATAACCGAAAAATCGGAAAAAAATTATTATATATAATACTCGTATATAAATTTTAGATTTAGTATCAAGTCTTATAATGATCGATTCATGGATTCAAGAATCAAATGAAAATAATCGAACAATAAGCAGTTGGTGCATTAATCGATAAAATGCAAGCAACCGCATTAAATAGAGCAATTGGACAGTTCAAAATATTTTTTCGATAACCGAAAAATCAGACAAAAATTATTATATTTAATGCTCGTATATGAATTTCAGATTTAGTATCAAGTCTAAAAATGATCGATTCATGATGAATATTATATGATAATGGCAATCAAATGAAAATAAGCATTTGGTGCATTGATCGATAAAATGCAAGCAACCGCATTAAATAGTGCAATTGCACATTCAAAAGTGACTCGATCAGATGAATCGATTAAATTAGATTGTTCGCTTCACTAGTGTACGTCCAGTGTAACCAGGTCTATTGACCTCCCTGCGGTAATCACCTACACCCGTACGGCTGGATGATGATCAGAACTGGGGTCACCACGCGTCGACGTTTCCCCGGACAACTTTAGACATTCCCACATACATGTAATCCTACGTGAAGATGGTCGCAGTACCGCGACCGAAACGTCGCGGGGAACCTGATTCTCAAAGCTACGACGATCGACGGAGTGCTGAGTCCGGTGATGCAGAGTGATAATATCGGACTGGAAGGGCGGAAGCGGAAGTGAGCGCCCCCAGCCGAGCGGCACCGGATGTGGAAGACCCTTCCAATCCCACAGAAGTGGCTGCGTAAAAACGTGAAGGTGCAAAAAAGCGGAAGGTGCAACAGGTGCGAGTAGTTTTTTTTTTTAGCATTGGCATATGCTGTGCCAGTACACATCGTATGTCTTCACATCAGTTTGGGATTCGCCTTTCAGGACATCACCGATATTAATCCGTATACAAGTATTATATACGTTTTCTATTCTTATAATTGATCAAACGAAACGTCTAAGCAAATATGCATATAACGAATATCGATAATGCAGAATTATATACAGTGTGCGCCATATTTTATGTCGGTGTGTGAATAATATATAACTTTTAAAAAAAGCTATTGATTTCTATATATGAGGTATTTTTATTTAACTTGGTTTTATACAATTTATTTGAATAAGTATTTGAATACAACATCTATCAAATGGCCGCTTTTATTGTCCAAAGCAAAATGTAATAACAACGTATATAACTGATAGAAAAGCAATAAAGCAAGCTTGCAATAACATCTACAGCGATACGCAGACTTTTTCTTCCAATATAAAACTGCGGTGTAGAAGGACCCACTACATTATTTTCCCCATAAAAAACCATGAAGCTCAGCATGAGTATATGCTCAGTGAAACTGTCGCCAACCACTTCCACTTCCACATTCTAGCCATCAGCTTATAGTCTGCCCAGCATTGTAGAGCCCATCTATTCCAACTCCAGTCGGTTTCTCGGGGCTCTCGCATCGTGCTGAGGCTGGAGTCCGCTGCTTGTCAGAAGCATCCAGAGGCATCAGTGCAGTTGCGACACGTCTACTTTTGGATTCACAAAACGCAGGAGGCTCCCCTGCCGTCACACCCGGCGGACCCCGCAGCCTGCCGGGCGTGACGAGCAGGCTCCGCCGCCTGCAGGCAACGCACTCTGCGGCTCGCACTGCATACCGACCGAGGAACTGCACCGATTAACGAACGTTTCATCGGTCAGCTGCTACGTGTACTGTGCGCTTAGATTCCCCAGTGATTAAGCGCACTACACACGCTGCGAGAACCGACAAAAGAAACAGAAACTTTTGATAACCTTTCAGTTGAGTTGCTGCGTGTATAGTGCGCTTACATTGTTTTGCGTATAAGCGCACTGAACCGACCAAGAAACTGCACTGAATAATGATCATTTTATCGGTCAGCTGCTACGTGTACAGTGCGCTTAGATTCCCCAGTGATTAAGCGCACTACACAAACTGCACCAATTATTTCCTAACGGACATCTTTTGGTAACTTTTGGTGGTTTCTGCGTGTATAGTGCGCTTACGTTGTTTTGCGTTTAAGCGCACTGAACCGACCAAGAGACTGCACTAATTAATTCCTAACGAACATTTCATTGGTCAGCTGCTACGTGTACAGTGCGCTTATGTTATTTTGTGATTAAGCGCCCTACACACGCAGCGAGAACCGACAAAAGAAACTGCACCAATTATACATAACGAACATTTTATTGGTCACCTGCTACGTGTATGCTTAGTATGCTTAGGTTGTTTTGTGGTTAAGCACACTACACACGCAGCTGAGACCATTTTTCTGGCTTACGTTGTTCTGTGACAGGCTGAATGAGTCTTTATACTAAAGAATAAATAAAAAAACGTTGTAAAAAGATGCAAAGCAAAAGCGCTCACAAACAAAAATAAACGTGATATCCAATACATTTGATCGTCGGCCGCGTCCGAGGCTTCTTTCTATAGACAAAATGCACAATTTACTGCTATAGCTCAGTGTTTTTCAACCTGTGGTTCGCGGTTAAAATAAAAACACAATTGTTTGTAGGTGCCACACTAAAATCGCTGATATAGTTTTATTAAAGCTTTAGGTCAAAGGGTCGCCAGAATTTTATTTATTTTTAGGGGTCGCGTATTCAAAAAGGTTGAAAAACACTGCCATATATAATTTGAATACAGCGAATACAATAATAAGCAGCTGACGCCGGACTCGGTACTGTTTCATGCATTTTTGATGGGCATTTTGACCGCTTCACGTTTGTAATTTAAAACGCGGCCATTATTCTGAAATCAAAGATGGCGGCGCACTCGGCGTGGGCGGATTTTTGCTTTCGGATGAAATTTTAATTATTTGCGAGCCAATTCGGATCGCAGAACACAACACACGTGTTGTGTTTCTACCAACGCGAGCGACTTAATAAAATAAACATTCCCAGTCCGGTAATCATCCGCGAATTGGACAACCAGTGGCGTGCTTGAAGCTTTTAGCTGGAAAATTTAAATACTTATTGTAATTATTTTTATTTATGCTTGGCTTTATAGGAAAATCATAAAAAAAACACCATGGGTTGACCGTCATAGATGAGGGAGTCTTGAAAAATATATGTTTAGTGAAATTGGAGAGGCACTTGGAGAAGAAGACCTGTTGATCGTATGCAAAATAAAAGTGCCCCCCTTTTGTGCACGCCACTGTGTGAGCAACGTTTATATGCAAATTTATTTATTATTGGGCACCTCTCGTTAGCAGTGTGGGAAATTTGAAACCAGCGTTTCTTTAAGCACGAAAATATTTGAGTAAGCGTTAATTTTATGGCTGACGGTCACGGTCAAGTCAAATCAATGCGCGTTCAATGCAATTATATATTAAAAGTATAAAATATGTTCTCAAAATGCTGCACACCCGACTTCCAGCCACTGGGGAAAATTACGCATCCACGAAAGTTTCCTGCATCCGATGCCCCTTTATTTCTTAGATTTTTTTAGGTGTTGGATATTATATTCATTGTTTCGAAAAACCCTTAGCTTTTTAACCGTCTTCGGGAGTTTTACGTATTCGTGTACGATTGCCATTTGTGATGCGATCAATCCATGGTGTTTTAAGGATTCTTCTATAAAGGCACGTTTATAATGCCTAACTGCTGTTTTATGCCTATCAACTCTGTAATGAAGAACTGAGACGGCATAACATTCGGTGAACTTTCAGCGGAATCCCAGTTTTAGATGCTCTTTGTTTCGGTTTCTCTAACCACTGTGCCGATAAGCCGACCGATGATTAATGCATCTTGCAAAGCTATAAATAAAAAAAAATGAATAGAATCGCAAGGCTGATTTGTGTGAATCGGTAAAGCGACGTTCACTTTTCGCAAAACAGCTGACGGGCCCCAACAGCCTTAAAATGCCAAGCAATTTAATACAAACCGAAGAAAGCGCCCGAAGAAGTACAATGCCAGCTTCTCATGGGTTCAAGTATTAGTACTGAATTTAATAAAAATATATTAAAAACACCCGGAAACCGACTGTATAACATACGTGTATGCAAACACGCGTGAAACGACGAGAAAAAAACACGAATTTTATTCCGGAACGTTAGTATGATCCAAAGCGATATATGACGTTAAAAATATCAGTTAATTTAATTTTTGTTGTATACAGGTAACTTTCTAATCAAAAATAAATGTATTTCGTAGTATATTTATTTATAAGCATAGTACTATTATTTATAATTAAACTTATTCTTCGTTGCATTATTTTCATAGTAAACTCGGTATGTACAGGTATTTGTTATATAAGAAGTAATTTATGGCGTATTACATAGAAGACTCGCTTACATTTGTGTATATATATATATATATATATTTTTTTTTTCATAAGGAAGTGTACAGCGTTTAAGTTTAATTGCACGTTGCACAATTATGACACTGCACCAATTTACAATCCGTTAAAATGAAACAATTTTGTGTAACGGCGCATTTCAAAACACACCTGTAGAAATTACGGGCATTGCAATTATTACAGGTGTGGTGAGAATATTTAATCGTGATTGCGTCACAAGTGTATGAGTACTACTGTAGGGCGTTTCGAGACGAGCAAATCGTGCTCCAAAAAAGACTGTAAAGTACACTTACCTTGCAGCCATACTTTTTACTAAGCACGGTCGGCGTCGGCCGCTGCCAACCATGTGGCCTTCCATTCCTCGCAGCCACTTTGCGGCATTCCCGGTGGGTGTGCTCTCGGTGAGATTGCAGCCGGCATGACGTCACGACCGGCTCGACGGGTTTGCACAGACACACCGAAGCCCTGGTCTGCCTAGCCTTGCACGCCGAGGTGTGTGAGGTGATCAAAACTCAGAATCTGAAGGCTCAAAGGGCTTCAAGCCCTCAAAAGACTTGCCGCTTGTCGGAGTGTCTACAGTGGATCGTTGTGAAGCATATCGTTATACCGTGATCCGGGATTTAAGTTGTTGCCACGTGCTGGTGACTTTAAGGCTTGAAAGGCTTCATCGATATCCAGACTTCAAGCCTTTAAGACCTCGTTATCAATACGCTTAAAATATAAACACTAAAAGAGTGAAAACGTGTACTCGCGTGCAGTTCAAAAGTTCAAGGGATAACCTGATATGAATCGATTCGCAGATTGCTCCAGCTCCATGATATGTACTTCTCACAGTATATACAGTGTGGTATGGATACATTGTTGTTATTAAATCTGCAGCAGCGCAGTTCAAGACCAGCCTGGAAATATCACGTTTGGCACGTCTACAGTTAAAATAAAAAAAATCATATCCAGTTTTCTAGGTACGCGAAGACCGGACCGTCTCTCCATACAGGAAAAACTTGATATCGCTCCATACTAGTGCTGGACCGAAATAGCAGTTTAATTAAACTGCTACATCTTCTGTGACCCGACCTAGACATACACCAACAACCTTAAACCTTTTTTTTAGGTTGTCGGTTACGTTGAATTGATGATCCAACAAGCCAATGAACTCCCTTAGAAAAAAAGAAATTCCGGCGATTTTACGAGAATAAATTAGTTAATTAAACTAGTTTCAACTGAATTCAAGCAAAAAATACAATAAGCAATCAATTTTTTTTTATTTTTTATATATATAAATAACTGCTACATTTATTAGAAGTAAATTTGAAAGCAGTTTTTCAGATTTCCCCCTGAAAACCCCATCACTATGGAGTAAGTACGCGTGTGAGAATCCCATGTCTCGGTAGATTGTAATTAAAAAAGATATATTTTCTAGTTACTGTAAACGAAAAGAATTCCATATAAATAGCGAAACACCCACTGGTTTTCTGACCCAAATATCAACAGAACAAAGCTCAAAAGCGTTTAGTGAGACTTTGTTAACTTAAATTAAGCAAGTAGGTGTATTAATAATATTTTTAATTTTAAACTATAGCTGCACTGATAATATACTTAATAATTATCATATATATTGATAACAATCATGGATGCATCAATTATGGTTTGTGTGTGTCGATTCCGAGTTCTTATCATTAATACGAGGTTTAATTTAGCATTGATAAGATTCACGCTTTTTTTGGTCATATGATTCAATAATACTATTTCAGGTGTTAAATATTTATATATAAGTTAATATTTGTTTTTTTTTTTTTCTAAATTGGCGACCCCTGGGTTAGACCATCGCTGAGAGACATTCTAACCTCTTCAATTCATGATTGATACTTTATAAAGTATACATAATGTAAAACACATACCTAAGTGGCGTGCATTTTGATTTAAAAATAAAAATTAATTAATAAGGCTTTGACGCATTAAATTCTCGCTTGAATATGAATGCTTTTTTTTTCCCTTTTGTATGTGAATCGATTGCCTAAAAAGCTGTGCAGTGCTCGAATCATTTTCAGGTATACAGCTAATTAAAGGCTTCACCTGTGACGTCACCAGTACACGTGCCAACGATCTTGTAATTCTGTTCCTACGATGGACCACAAGCTGATAAATTAAGACGTACACCGATGTTAAGACATGTTTTTTTAGAAATCAATCTACGGCTATCACGTTTCGGCAACTAGGTTAAAATTTGAATCGTCATATGCAAGTGTGGAGCAAATACCTGGAGTGCTATTTTAAGAAGCAAGGATCGCACTTGCAGCTTCTTGTTATATCTGAAAGTGTGAGATAACAGATACCAGATAACAGAAACTGTCCCATCAAAGACACGTTATGTGGGTATTGGTAGTTGAAGATAATCGTATGTGTGACTTCCATCAAGTGCTGGAAGCCGTTCCGAGGATCTTGGCACAATCGTCAGGCTCTGTGGGAGCGATGGTGACTCGAGATGGCCACCAGCTCCCACGCTGGGTGTTTCCCAGCAGACTTTCATCTGGCCTGGATTCACAGCCACGAAATGTGCTGATCAATCCAATTAACACCGGAGACGTCTGCGATTGGACAGAATAGCCAAATGGCTAGGAGGCTACGAATCACGAATGCAACGCAAATAAAAATTATATGTGTGTATAATATAATGTGTGCTCAGATAGCCGGCACAGAATTTTACTTAAACGGGTTATTTTAAGATTGCAGTCGTATCTGGTAGCGGTCTTTTCGGATTATTTTTTTAGTTTCGGCGACATGCTAGAGTGCCATCTTCAAGCTGTGGTATTAATTTAATGCATTAGCTCGGTTCGGTCATCCCACACGCCTGGCTCGGTGACAGCTGAGGACCGTCTTTGGGACTCGGTCACCATCTGTATAGACGGCCACAGTAATTATCCTTCTGGAAACTGGACTGCACAATCGAATCAATATGCTAATATTAACAGGACTTTTAAATAACACTTTTTTTTATAATCGATTCACAAATGAAACGACGGCAAAAATCCAGAAAAAAATATGCGATTGAAAGGATCAAACTTCCAAAACACTGTAAACCATAAAAAGCCTTGCATGCATTCAATACACTTTATATTCAAATACCATATATTCAAAACAAAGCTAAATTATAACAACACCGCAAATCGGCGGTAAGAGTGAACTCCCAAAACACCGTAACCCATAAAAATACCCAATACACTTTATATCCAAATAGCACCATCCGTTTCGAACGAAGCATCTCGACGCGAAAAAAAAAAAAACTAGAGTTAAATAATAATTACATCGCAAACCGGTCGGAAGAGTGAACTCCCAAAACGCTGTAACCTTCGATTCGCTCATTTCGGTCCTACAACCGAGGCGGGTTTTTTTTTTTTTTTTTTTTTTTGCCCGCGGCGCTCGTTAGGCCGCGCTCGCGTATCTATCAAAGCATTTCCTGTCTGATTAGCAGAGGGGAGACTGGGGCGGAGCGACCGCAGAGGCCGGCGCGGGCTCCCCCCGTAAGGGGCCCCCCTAAAATCCCCTCAAACAGGTGAAACCCCAAGACCCAACCTAACCTAACCCAAGGAGTACAACAAAACATTAAAAAAAAAAAAAAAAAAACACCGCAACTACGAATAGCCAACGGGCTAGGAGATCACGAAAAAAAAAAATACCCGATATGCATAACATCGGACTTCGATTTTCACGTGTCGCAATTCACTTGTCACAGTGTAAAAAAAATATATTGCGTCAATATTTATTTTATTTTCAGATGTCCCCGGTCCGGCTCTGCCTTCGGGTAATGTCGAGTGCAGTTATGCTCGGCGTGCCTGCAATGGCGGATATTGCAGATTTCACAATCAAGAAAAATAATTCAACAAACTGTCTTGAATAAACTTCCTCCGTTATTAATTATTGATATAAATGCACTCGCAAAGGATGTGAAGTGGATTTAATGAATGTAATATATTTATTGATACAAGATGTATTGGAATTTTATTTTTTTTTGTATGAAAAAATAAATATATATATTAATCAGTATTATATATGTTTATATTGTTGAATTGAATGAAAACAATCCTCCTCTGCACACTATAAAGCTTTATCATTAGCAACTGCTCGTACATTTATTTAAAGCCGTGACGTGGTCTATAACTAAAGTGTAGTACATATTGGAAATATCTAAACATACTATTTTAAAACAGCGACAAAGTCTATAACATAAATATACAATTGTATGTAAATATATATTTTTTTTAAATGCAGCAACGAGCTCTATAGCTAAAGCATACTATTTTAAATAATTAAATATATTATTTTAAAACAGCGACGAGGTCTATAAGTCAAATTTCTTATTTTAAGTTACTGAATATTGATTTAAAGCCACGGCGAGGTCTTTTACTAAAGTGCTATATTGGAAATAACTAAATATAATGTATTATTTTAAATCAGCGATAAATGCTAAATCTTTCATATCATATTGAAAGTAACTTAAAATATATTCTTTTTAAACCGCGACAAGGTCTAAAACTTAAATATACATTTGCATCCAACTAAATATATTCTTTCAAAACAGCAACAAGCTCTATAACTAAAGCATACTATTTTTTTTAATAAATAATTAAATATATTATTTTTAAACCGCGACGAGGTCTATAACTCAAATGCCTTTCCATAATAACTAAATATATACTTTCATTTAAAGCCACGACGAGGTCTTTTACTTAAGTGTTGTATTGAAAATAACTTACTGAGGTTTAAATCTTTCATATACCATTGAAAGTAACATAATATATTATTGTTGAGGTACAAGGCATTTGTTTGGTAAAGATAATAAATAAATAAAAAACTAAACTAAACTATTTATATTAAAGTTTATTTTGGCATCTGAAGATGACGAAGTCTATGGCTCGAAACTAGTAATACTAAAAATAAAAATAAAACTCTCGTGAAGTATTTAAAAAGTCATCTTAATTCATTTTGAAACCGCGACAAGGTCTAAAACATAAATGTACAATTGCGTGTAACGTAATATATATTCTTTTAAACCAAAGTATATTATTTTTAATAATTAAATATATTATTTTATATGTGTCTATATATGTCTATATATGTAAATATATGTCTATAAGTCAAATTTCTTATTTTAAGTTACTGAATATTGATTTAAAGTCACGGCGAGGTCTTTTACTAAAGTGTTGTATTGAAAATAACTACTAAGGTTTAAATCTTTAATATACCATTAAAGGAAATTAATATATTATTGTTGAGGGACAAGGCATTTGTTTGGTGAAGATCCATATTATCAATAAATAAAAAAAACTAAACTAAACTATGTATATTAAAGTTTATTTTGGCATCTGAAGATGACGAAGTCTATGGCTCGAAACTAGTAATACTAAAAATTAAAATAAAACTCTCGTGAAGTATTTAAAAAATCTTAATTCATTTTAAAACAGCGACGTGGTCTATAAGCTCAATTCCGCTTTTGGGAGACACCAAGCCGCTGCAAATATCGCCATACAGAAACGGTACATTTCTGACCTCCGGATGGACCCAAAGTGGGGTCTATAGCGGACTCCGTGACGTCACCACGCTTCAGACTGTCCAGAGTCGCTTTCACGGTATTAGAGTGTTTTATTTTGATGTGTGGTCTATGCTCACCGGCGGGGTCCAGGAAGTCGTCCTTGTCGAGGGGGTGGTCGTTGGCGGGCTGGTACCCATAAGCCGGCAGCCAGGGCAGCCCCCCTGGTGGGTCTGGCCATTCGGAGAAGGAGATCTCTTCTGCGTCGTCTCTCATGTTATCCTGGAGACAGAGGGAGACAATCACTGGGGGCGACTACTTCGCAGAAACATATATAGACCACAAATCAAACCAATTCTACACAGACACGTATATACCAATAAACGCTTTCCTCGTTGTGTTGCTTGGGCATAGCTGGCATTCTGTGCCCTGAGCGTGTGTAAAGGATCGGTAATGGAATGATTGCTATCGGGGACTACTGGTACACTATTTTCACCTTAGAAAACCATGAACACTCAGCATGAGTGTCTCGGTGAGATGGTCGTCCTCGATGAAGACGATATACACAAATCAGCTGAGCGACATACGATAATACGTAATTAATAATCACCAGCTGAAAACGAACGCAGTTCCCATGGATGTTGCAAAAAGCGTCTAGAAAATTGCGCGTCAATCAGCCGACACGTGGAAAGCTCGACAGGTGTGAAAATCCCATCTGTTCCCATGGATGTTGCAAACGCACAACACATGCACATATCCATGTCAAAATTTTAATATAAAATATTAATATAAAATCTGTTTTTTTTATATCCGAATTCTCAATATGGAAAAAAAATTTATATAAGGTAATAATAATTCCAGCAAATGTACGAAAATTTCGGAATGGTGGAAAACAACGAGACGAATTGCATTTTTGTACTAAAGTTCTGACGTGGGAACGCCATGGCTGTGGCTCGCGGACGCGTTACGGATAATTGCAACGAAAATATATTATTTATTTATTTTTATACACATATAAACAACATTAGACTAAAACTACTTAAAAAAACGACAAATTTTTTTTTTTTTTTTTTTAATATCTTGAGTTGTCCAACCCCCATCAAAGCAGCGGCCTCTAAACCTCACGGTGGTCGTGTATTCTTTATATGTAGATAGCAAGATATAGCCAGTATATTAGTGTATAACAAATCGAGCGACAGGTCGTTACACTGCGGCGCGCTTCGGTTGTATGCTCAGCTTTTCACACATGATTGTTTGGAAACTGTGAGTTTTGTACACACATTGTATGCGGGTCTTCTGTCAGACATCAGCCTAATGAGCATGCTGATTCTCCTCGAGATTGTGTACTTCATGGGAAAAAAATACACGGGCGGGGTTCGAGCCCACGCCTCCGCGGTTATCACTGTGCCACACCGAGAATTTCAATCGTTATATGCAAATACGGAACCGATATATATATATATATATATATATATATATATATATATATATATATATATATGTACATTTCAGACTGTACATTGCTGCACTCAACGCGATGAATACTATGTTGCTGTATAGTATCACGGCAGATGAATCCACGTTACTGGTGTAGGCAACAGCGCCGTGACGTCATCACATCAAATGTATACTCTTGAAATGCATTAAAGACTGGTTTATCTTGAAGAAGTGTTAGTGAACAACAGAATCAATCACCGTAAAGATATACAGCGTGTTTATAAATTTTTACTCGTTACTCTCTTTAGTGTGTAATGAGTTTGTCGCTTAGTCGGTTAGCCGCTCGTAACGTCGCGTCGTTTCCATAAAGAGAAAATTGCAACTCGTGTTAGTGGAATATTAACAAGGTTTGTATTTTCCAAAGTCACACGTGTTTTAAACCACGATTATTAATTTTTTTTTTTAAATATAATAAACGAAGTATTATATGCCGGAGACATCACATTGAAAACTCGTTGGAGATTCACCAAATTTAATTGGGTCGAAGCATTAGAAACGTGGCTCTATAGGAGAATCATTAAAACACCATGGGTTGAAAAAGTCTTGCACAGAATGCACAAAAGACGAGAACTCCTGAAAATGGGTTCAGTATCTTTAATGTGACCATATTTTTCGAAATAATAAATAAGGATATGGGAGTTAAAATATATTTCATTTGACTTTAAATTAAAACAATTATAAAACAACCTCCTGTTGTATAATTTACAAATTTTGTGTAGTCTCAGTTTTTCTTAATGGGAAAAATCGAGGCATTGAAAACGTGGCTTTATAGGAGAAACACCATGGGTTGACGGAATGACCTGAATTATATATAAATGGGATAATTATCTTTAATGTGACCATATTTTTCGAATTAATAAATAAAGCCCACTTCAGATGATTATTCGTGGAAAAAAAACCTTGCTTGTATATACAAGAAAAACGCTTAAAATGGAAGACCTTTTCAGTTGTTTGGTGTTAAGTCAAAAATAGGCGTTGCTTGCTGAGATATAAATCAAAATAATAAGACAGCCTTCTGTTATATAATTTGCATATTTTTTAAAGTAAATATGTATTATGTCGAGATATATATCTTCTTTCACATAGCTTAAGAGTTTTCTCATGCCCCAGTATACTGAGAGAGAACGGTACCCATTTTGGCCAGACCTCCTCTGCCCATACTAAATACACATTAGCATTTGTGTGCACGCAATAAAGATGGCCGCAACCGATTTTTTTCTGTTGATCGACTCAATTCGAATATTTTTTATGCGATCTTCATCATCGAGTGTCTCTCCTCAGAGGAGGTGGGCGATAATTTCACCGAGCACATACTCGTGCTGAGCCGATATTCACGGTCCTTTTATATGGAAAGGAAAAGTCTGAGTATTGCTGCTGCCCAATAGCATTATAATATGATCATTAAAGACATAATACAGCAATTAGTAGCCATATTAAAAAAAAATTCCTCGAAGTACTTTGTATAAAAAATATTTGATTTATTCAAATGAATAAATAAAACGCTCAATAGTCAAAAATCGATTATCAATGAAACGAATGTGATCGATTATTGCGAATAACTGATTATTCGCCTGTGCGAACGGTTTTTCTCAAAAAAAAAAATTTTTTGTTCGATTATCCGAACTTGCTTGTGTTTTCGATAGTAATTAAATCGATTTTTCACATCACTAGCGCATTACGGTCTGCATTGTGCTGAGCGACCACACCTGCGGACGAGCGGCCCAGAAGTGATCAATACACCAGGTGTAGAGCCGAGGCCGACACGGAGGTCCGACGGTTCTGACGATCACGTCCTAATTGGCGAAACTGGCATCGCAGCCAACGCGAACCAACGTTTCTCGGGTGTTAAGAAGCCGCATTCAAAAAACGATCAAATATTACGGCTGCCGGTGTGTGCCCCGAGCTTGTGTAAAGGATCGGTAACAGAGTAATTGGTACGGAATGATTGTGAGAGGCTCTCGCTATTAGTTTAACGCTAAAGCTTTGTAAGAGAAGCTTGTATAATAATGCAGAAGTACGCAGAGTTTTACATATAAAAGTGCTGTGGGGAAGGAACCGGGGACTACGCTATTGAAAACCACGAACAGAGATGGTCACCAACCTTCTCTGAGTGGAGACACCCGAAGAAGAAGATGTGAACACGACTGCTGTATATTATATAATAGACTCGGGAGATATCATCAAATATATGAATATGCATACATTCTTAGTTGGTAACATTTAAAATTCAATTACTTGTTTTTATATAAATATTTCAAAATCTTGTCTAAATTTAAATATTATTTTTTATACAACACGTTAAATTTAGAAAGTTTTATTTGCGTTTATTTTTTTAGCCATTCGCTGCAGATCAAAACGCAAACAATTTTTCATAATATATTAATATATTTTTTTAATATAAGTGTGCATCTATGCGAAGTAAAAAAACGTGTCTTCTTCTCCGTGTGCCTCTCCTCAGTATAGATTGGTGAACATTTTCACTGAACGTGGGATTTTCCTGAGCCAGTCTTTCTGTTTTGTCGGTCCAAAAAAGTTTGGGGACCTCAGGTGTGTTTGAAAGTAAATGAAGTCGGTCGGGTCTACTCGCAGGAGACCTCGACTTGGAGACCCGCACCAGGTCAGTCTTCAATGCTATTGATGCTATTGATAATTGCAGCCATTTGAATAACTACAATCAAGCAGATGACGTAGACCTCATATCTAATATGCAATCAGCAGACGGTTGTATCAATTACTTGCTGTTGCTGAATATAGATATTTTGATATCAGTACAAGTGCAGCATTGTATGCCTTATCTTTTATAGCAGCTCTAATGACCGATAGGCCATTCCACTGTGCAAAAATGCTAATGAATAATATAATAATATATACATAGCTCATATCGATAGAACAAGTGCAGCAATGTATACATTATCTCTTGTATTAGCCCTTATAACCGATATAATACGTCTGCTCAAGCTATCGTTTTGCTGTTTATATATCACATAGCAGATATTAACAAACAAGTGCAGCATTGTATGCCTTATCTTTTATAACAACTCTAATGACCGATAGGCCATTCCACTGTGAAAAAAGCTAATGAATAATATAATAATATAAACATAGCTCATATCGATAGAACAAGTGCAGCAATGTATATATTATCTCTTGTATAAGCCCTTATAACCGATACAATACGTCTGCTCAAGCTATCGGTGTGCTGTTTATATATCACATAGCAGATATTAACAAACAAATGCAGCATTGTATATGCCTTATCTCGAATAACAGCCCTAATGACCGATAGGCCATTCCACTGTGCAAAAAGCTAATTAATAATATAATAATATATACATAGCTCATATCGATAGAACAAGTGCAGCATTGTTTACATTATCTCTTGTATTAGCCCTTATACAAGAGATAATACTTCTACTCAAGCTATCGGTGTGCTGTTTATATACCAACAAACAAGTGCAGCATTGTATGCCTTATCTCTAATAACAGCCTTAATAATTGATAGGCCAATCCACTGTGCAAAAAACTAATGAAAACAATACTTTACGTTCTAGGTCTGCTGTTAATATATCACATATCGCATTTTGACAGAACAAGTGCAGCATTGTATACATTAGCTCTTGTTTAAGCCCTTATACAAGAGATAATACTTCTACTCAAGCTATCGGCGTGCTGTTTATATATTACATAGCAGATATCAATTAACAAGTGCAGCATTGTATGCCTTATCTCTTATAACAGCCCTAATGATCGATAGACCAATCCACTGTGCGAAAAGCTAATAAAACCAATAGTCTAGTTCTCGGTGTGCTCGATGTTCTAAATATCGACAGAATAAGTCATTACATTGTATAATTAATTATTTTAAAGCAGAATAAAATAAATTGCAAATGATATATATATATAATCAATAAAGACAAACCGGTATCAATCGAGCATTGTAGCTGTCTTTGTCTATCAAGTTACGGCGCGCCACTATTAAACAGTCGATTGAATCACTATTAAACAGTCATATTTAAGAAACAAGATCCAATTATAGTGGAGTAGCAATGTGAGCTCAGGCATAGGTGACTCACGCGTCATGCAAAATGCACCAGGTGTCAGTGATTTTATGCGATTCTTCATTGTTCCCGACGGAATGTCGCGAATCATTGTCACGTGTCATTAACGCATGCCTTATTAATTTTAAATATAAATATAACATAAAATTTAATTCATATAGAAATAAGTGTTGTTTCAAGCATTGGATCCAAATAAAAAAGGCTGGGGAAGGAGGAAACTTGTGTGGATGCGGAATCAACAGTACAGCCAAAGTGAATGAGAGCCACTTGAAAATGCTGACCCAAGTGTTGCAAAAATGCATGTTGATGGTATTGCTGATATTTTTCGTTTGGTTTGGTTAGTCGGCAAGATGGCGGCGGAGAGAATGCAGATGGCCGCGGCCCGCAAAGGCGAGTACAGCTCGCCGGGCGTACCGTTACGTTTTATCGCCTCGATAACGGAGCACCGCTTTTGAATGGGCGCACTGTACGGAGAGCAGTCCCGCAAGGCCGATGCTACTCCAAGGAATCCCAGCAAAAGCCTCCAGACAACCTAACCTAACCCAACCTACAATCGATTTGCAACCAGCCAACCCCATTGCCCTTAAAAGAGGACGCTCAAATATCCCCATAACCAAATTGAACCACTTGCTACAAGACATGAAACCTCTTTAGGATCCTGATGAGGTCCGACTCCTCCGATGAGGTTTCTATGCTTCATCAGGTCATAACCGAATATCTCGCCAACTACTCATCCTACTTTGATGCATGTGCCACATTGTTAACCTTCAGAGACACATGCGGAGTTAGCTTCTAGTCGACCCAGTTCCTTGAAGCTACCTGTGAAGGTAGCTTCGCAGGTTTCACCTGAAAAGCGATGACTCCATCTCCTATGTCTAAACGACCTGAAAACGATTAATAAATTCCGAATGACGATGAGCATATTCGCTCAGGATGCTCGAATAATGATTTTGATAAGCGTGAAGCTTTTATGGGTTTTTTTACAAATTCATAGGAGCTTCAATCAGACTATAACCGAACTCTTCTTGCTAACAAGAAGAGTTAAAAGCATGCCTCCAGATGTTACTCTCCATCCTTTGTTCATAAAGTCAAGATCAAAAATCCTTCAAACGATATATTATGTGACAAGGCAGTGTAATTTTTGACACCTGCCCATTTTTTTTTAATTAACCCGTGTATTTACTTCTTGAGAATGTTTTATTTCCCAAAAAACCTTGACTCGTTGAAGATTTGTTGACTGAAATATATTTTTTTTACAAGCAACGCATCTCAGAGAACAACTAAATTATAAATCACTTACAATACTACAGTGTTGTCGAATGGATTGAAAAATAAGAGAAAAGGTGTCGCTTAATGGTAAAATTGTCCTGATATTTATTTATAACAGTAAATAAATCTATTGATAATATAAATAAATTATTTTTTTAAGTTTTTACCAGTTACCTTTCGGTTTTAAGGCTTTACGCAGTAATACGTAAACTCGAGTGTATGGAAAAATTTGCAATAAAAAACTGAACAAGTTAAGCGTAAAACAGATTGAGATGTATTTTTGGGAATGCAGTCCATGCTTTCCCTGCCGGTTGACCTTTTATTTAATATATTTTAAAGGTCACAAGCCTTTCACACGTGGTGGGGAATACACCGGATGAACTTTTCTATGCAGTATCATCATAAGCACTGAGGCTAGCAGACTACTTATTTATTCTCCCGAAGACGTGAAAACATAGTTTCTACTTGCATACTAAATATATTTTTTTGCTCTACATCCCCCTACCCCATCGAAAAAACTTATAAACTCATCAGAACTCCATAACCCACTCAGCACACTTACGAAGAAGTTTTCTAGAAATACGCGTGTCTCTAATGGCTATCCACAAAAACACAACGCCATAAAAGCCCCATGAATTTTATCGCATCGGCAATGTGTGTGCGTTACAGTCTATTTACTCGCTTTGTATATTTTATGAAATTTAAATAATTTGCATGCCTTACTTCGGGTGAATTTTGCTTATTCATGCCGTTTGATTGACCCATATATAAGTAGTAACAATATCGCATTGTTTACGCCGAGAAAGCGAGATTTCATCACGCTTCTTTAACCGTTTTGAAAAAATGTGTATAAACAAATTATTACTACAGAATATAGTCAAAATATATATATATATATCAAAATTATTTATTTCACAAAAACTACACCTCGTGTTGAATTAATCTTTAAAATTAATGCTGTTTATTTAAAAAAAACTCAATTATACGGCTATGGGGTTATTCTTTGTTTCTATGGTTTTGCCGCATTATGACTTTGTGGATCCATTAATTAACATTTGAAACACTTACGATTTGAACCACCCTTTTGCAGTTATCGCTATCTTGATCATAAAAAAAAATTCTTCACATATTGAATAAAAAAACATAGGAATGTATAGTTGAAATGTTAGTGTGCTAGCCACTGGACCACGAGTGAAATTTTCAATGTATTCAAAACGTATAAATTCCTCTTTCCAGCGCCTCCAAATCTGCGTGCGTATTCTTCTTCTGATGCCTCTCCTCATGTGAGGTTGGTGATTATTTCATTGGAAATATTTATATCCTGGGGCAGTCTCGCTAATTTCGCATCCACGCAAACTTCCTCCTTCCAATGCCCCTTTTTTCTTAGCTTTTATTGATATGATATTCCTATACAGCCATACTTCTGGTGCCTCAACTCTTGGCATGGTGTCTTGAGTGTCCAAGCTTTGCCTCCATATACTGAGACGACATAACACTTGTATCTCCAGTGTTATATCTCTTAGAATATTATTGAACGTACTGCGAGCTGTCTCAATTTTCAGTCAGAATCCCAGTTTGGGTCTTGCCAAGGGTTAAATTTGATTCGTGAACACAGCCAGGCATTCTCATGCGAAGGTCGATACAAAGGCTAGACGATGTGGGCAGAGTAAGTGATCTCATAGTACGTATACCGCAGGTTTATTAACTCGCAAGTATACCACCAGTAACCCTCGTGTGCTAAATACGCAATCTATGTGGAATATCTTGCTCATTAGCTGACCGCCCACCGGAGTTCAATGGTGCCGTTGGATTATAACAAAATATAACCACGCATGCAAGTGATTTAATACCCTACGTGATTTTGCGGAATGGCTGGTCGTCGGTCGCGTTTGAGGCTTTTAAACAAGTACCACACAAAAATTACAACAAAAAAACGCACTTTGCATCGGTGGCGTCTCCGTCACGCATTAGCTGTCAGCGTGCACACAAAAACGAACAAAATTTAATAATAAATATGCACACGTGTGGATAGTCTGCGCGGTGGCCATTTTGAAAGTCCCTCGCCGTGCAAAATGGCCGCCTGGAATAGAAAAGTCGAGAAATCGGCGGCGAAATCGCAGAGCACGGCGCGCCGGGGCGAGGAGAGATCTGCGGATGATGCAAATCTTATCACATCTCGGAGCGATGCAGGATAGAGGCCTTCCGTAGTGCCACCTCACGTTATTATGCATCATACACCGACGTTGTATGTGTGAAGATCACCACAAAAAATCAAACATCCAAATACCCACTCAATAATTCTTAATACAGCCTTTTAATTTCCTCTACAGTCCATTACCTGGCGAAATCGTGTCATTTAATTAATTTAATTCTCACTTTATTTTTCTATGCCGAAAGTTGATTTTTTTTACAGAGTATTGAAAAAACTATACATTATATTTACATATTTTTTATTATTTAATCAACGTCCATTTTCAGGGTAAAATAAAATCATGAAGATGTTGAAAAATTGGATAAAATGACGACTTTTCAAAACCAAAGTTTGTTAAAGATTTTTTTTTTTTTTAATTTTTAAAATAATATATCGCACAGGGTTTATACCTAAAAAAGGGTTTTAAATGTTTAGGACTCTTGGAAAAGGGACATGACGAATCTCCAAATTCATACACTTCAATCAGCGAAACACATATTTATCATAGTAATAGTAAATTTATAAGAAAAAAATATATATTCTGTTCGGAAGAAGAGATGTATCAAACCTTTTGCATTAAATTTTTTTTTAAAACGGACTAGAAAATGATCAAAAAAACTCGATTATGGGACACTCGTAATAGTTACAAGCACCCATACAAAGTAGTGCACACCAATTTTGAAAACACTCTTGATATTATTACCACACAAATAAAATAGCATGGAAGGAATAAGCCGAATTCCACGACCATGAAAAACTAAAAATATGCATGTGATACTACTAACAGCACGATAATTTATATGATTAACCGCTTCATAAAGCGGCGTTCACACGATTACCGAGATTATGTATTATTATTATTATTATTATTATTATTGAATTATTGTAAGTGATTGGACGTGACTTTTTAATTGAAGCCTTCCCACGCTGCGTTCTCAATGTTGACAGGTCGGAAAAACAATACCCGAGTGTTGCGATAGCAAAAACGGCCGAGCCAAGGCTGGAATAAAGCAACGTTCATCGCCCAAATAAATGACCTATAGAAATATTTTAATTATTAATAATAAATAAATTTAAAAAATTTAAACGCTCACTCAAGGACGTAAGCTGCACAAAATATTTTTATATAAATATTCTAAGTGATATTCGCATGGTGAAAAAAATTATTGCACGCACAGAATATTATATATATGTTCATAATATTTTTGAGTAAAATACTCGAGTGATTTTCCACATGTTTGTTTTTATTTGTGACCGGTTACTCAAAAATATTAAAATGGAATTCCACCAAGTACTCTCTGTCAAAAATATTGAATATTATATATAAAAAAAATTGTTTAGTTTATTTTTGCGTGCAATAAAAATGACGTAAAACGCTGTTGCATTTCAGCAAAAAAAAAACCTTTAATGAAATATATTTTTATTATTTATTAGCAGTGGCGTGCCGCGTATTTTGGTATTGGGCAATCGATTGCTCCAAATAGAAGCAAGACAAATTAATTTTTTTTTGGTTGTTTAACAAATAATATGCTTTTTTTGACCGCACGCCGCTGTTTTTTTTTTATATGAATAAATTACGCATTGCTCAGTGGTAAGGGCGTCGACTCGCTTGCAAGAGGTCTCGAATTCGACACGCGAATTCCAAACCGACGTCACCTGTTCCGAGACGATTTGTGTTGACATTGCATGTGTCGATACAAATCGCTGTACGAAACCGCAATCGGCTGTCCCGTTGTGGTGACCGCACGCCACTGCAATTTTTTAAATCGTTCAAATTGAAACCATAGATATTTTGCTGGCGGAAGGACGATTGCTAGACCATAGACAAAAAAAAAGCAAGAGTTCCCCCCGTTCCCCATTTGCGGTTGTCTTTACCCGATTTCGAGCATTCGTAACGGAAAAGTCGCTCTTAAGTCTATAGCGAATCGATTGGGTTCGAATCCGAGATATTTACAGTAATTCCACTTCTTTTAAGGCCGCGGTGACATTTTTTATTTTCAAATTCGCTCAAACAATAAACCGACTCCATCTTTAATCATTCGCACGGTTAGAATTTTGCATGAAGAAACTGGTGTGGAAAAAGTTTTTTTACATTTTTTTGTCAGAGATTAGAAATTGAGAACAACTTACTTATAATAAGGATGTACAAATAAAATCCTTGAATACGGATCCGGCACTGTGGCCGAAACGTCAAAAACTCAAGTAACATTTTCAGTGTTTATATTTTCAGGTAATCGATTCACACGTGAAACGACAAGTAAAATTTTCACGTTGTAATACTTGCATATAGAAATTTATATTCACGCGCAGTAGTCGAATTGTGGCGTGTAAAAAAAAATTTTTTTTCTCGTCGTTGCATGAATAATTGGTTATTAGATGTTAAGTGGTTCGCTGCGCTGAAAGTGTTAAATGTAAAATTGCTCAGAGTCAAATTAAAATCACTTATTTCTATTGAAATACCGTTGCATTGAGAATATTTTCTCAGCTCTCCGCCTTGCCGGTTGATTGTTGAAGTAGACTGAATTTAAAAAAAAATTACCTTCATTATTTTTAGAAATGACAATTTGTTGTTGCGATTTGCGACTGTACAATATGGGCTTTAAAAGAAACTGCTACAACGCGAAGTGATGATAAAAACGTATGCGGCATTCTTCAAAGTCGTTGATAGTCTGTACTCGTATATATATTTATTTATATCAATAATACAACTTAACCTAACCTTACCTAACACCCCCCCCCCCCCAATATTTAACATGTGTATTTCGCATTTTTACAGTGGTTGAATTGGATATAGCACCAGGGCGCGTGAATACATTACTTACATTTTCAATTACACGTGCTTGTAAAATAAATCGAATTGGACAGTACAAGAAGGCATAAAAGCGATTCCGCAATGCTTGGAAAAAAGTCAGTGTTGCCATCAGCGACTGGCCATAAAGATCGCGTTGCAATACCATCGACAAGTCGCACAATCGCAGTGTAAACGGAGCTTTGTAAACAGATCCACTTTCATTCGACGATGCGTTGTTGCGTGCTTCTTAGAAATGTTTTTTGATTTATCCATACACGGTGTGTTTATATTTACGATGACGTCATCGAGATTTTCTGACCTACACGCGTATTGCATTTTAACAGACAAAAATTAATAATGCGTTTGTATTGTTTATATGTGTATAGGCAGCTTTACATTTCTCATTTGTGCCTTAGTGACACAAATTTTAATATACCCGAAGGATCGAGTATCGAGATTTTTTGTTGTTGTAATGAATTTTGACATATGTATAAAGAAAATATATAAAGTCTTAGTTTGTTAATTTTAATTGCATTGTTGATTTTCCAGCCTCAGTCGGCATCACGCATAAAGTCAGAGCACACGTGTGTATTCAAATTATTCCTTGAGGAACAAAGAAACATATGCGGATTAAACATTAATAGATCTTCGCGTTGATATTTTCTAGTTTAAATGATTGGGATGAAAATATGGCTTTATAGGGGTTGACCACAAATGAGAAAGACTCATAAAGATGGTAATAAACGTATCCTATTTAAGTTATATTTTTATAAATAATAAATAAAGCCACCTACAGCTAAGAAGCACCCAAAATAAAAGAGGCATTAGTAGGAAAAAACTTTGGAATACACTTGGAGAAGAATATACATTATTATTAACCAAGTAAAAAAAATCGATTGAGTGTTTTTACAAATATTATAGCCAAACCCAATTTCAACATAATCATTAACGCCATCATCTCGTTAAAAAATGTTTTCTGCAATATTATTTTCAATTTTTCGTGGCTCAGAAGCCGATAATCAATTTCGGAAATATAACAATCTGAGCGATAATAGATACCTCTTTTATTTTCATACATTTGCCGTGTATTTCGTTTCTAGCCTCAATTAATCGAATACAGCTATCCGCCGGCCATTAATGTGCAGCCCGGCCATTTCGACAGCGTATCTATGTAAGTGTATAACGTAAAGGTGATTTTAATCTGAACAAATGAGACATTTCAATCTCGACAACGACTCCGTGCCTCGCGCATTAAAAATTGTGAAATTGATATCTCGCACCAGCGGCTCCTAAAGTATTGTGCGCGAGTGCAAAAAATATTGGAGTGAAATTCAATTGTGTGCATCGATACGCTTTTTTTTTTTTTTTTTAGGCTGGCAACAAGTAGCAAAACGTTCGGTGTTGCCACACTCGGGTGTCGTGACGCCGCAGTCGAGATAAGCATCTCGAGTGGGGGGACATTGCTCGCCGCAAATGTCGATTCGCACGTGTGATGTCTATGGCATGATATGCATGAATCCGCCCCCCCCCCCCTCAGCCCCGCCCCGCGACTGCATTCCGAGGGACCAGAGACAATGGCCGCGACGGCGACTGGATTCTCAGCGGAGTTTCTAAACGGAGAGAACAACTTCTCTATCACGCCTGGTAATTTCATCACTATAGTATAGCATAACATCTCATCTGAAAGGGATTCCATATTATTATTTCTACTTATAAGCCAAAAATATAGCAACTCATCTATGAAGGATTCCATTTTATTATTTCTGCTAAAACATCTTCATAAGCAGTTAGAGCAAGTAGCTTCTTGGAGTTTTTACAAATAAATAACCACTTCCCTATCACGACTGGTAATTTTTTTAACTATATAGCATAACATCTCATCTATAAGGGATTCCATATTATTATTTCTGCTTAAAAATCTTCATTGCCAGTTAAAGCAAGTAGCTTGTAAGCAAATGTTACGATATAAGGGATTCCCTATTATTATTTCTACTTATAAGCCAAAAACATAGCAACTCATCTATGAAAGACTCCATATTAATATTTTTGCTTAAAAATCTGTATTACCAGTTAAAGCAAGTAGCAAATGTTATGAAGAGATATTTCATGGAGTTTTTACAAATAAATAACCACTTCTCTATCACGACTGGTAATTTTATCACTATATAGCATAACATCCAATCTATAAAGAATTCCTTACTATTATTTCTGCTTTAAAATCTTGATAACTAAAAACATAGCAAGTCTTCTATGAAGGACTCCATTTTATTATTTTTACTTAGAAAACTTCATTACCAATAAGCAAATGTTATGAAGAGATAACAACTTCTCTATCACGGCTCGTAATATAATCACTGTATTATATTATGCATAAATGTCTCAAATTATTTATAGTCTTACAAACTGGCCTTCTTGTCCACCACACAGCAACACAGTACCGACCAGAACACACGTGTTTTTTTTATATATATGTATTATATCCGGTTCGAAGGACCATCGTACGTTTTCTTTAATTCTATAAAAAAATAAAAGCCTTCATAATAAAAAAAATTGCGTATACTTTATTAAAATTACATAATTAAAATGCGTTTGTATGGGGAAGTGTTTAATCGATATGGTTTCGATTTTTACGGTTAATAAAAAAAATATATATCCGGCTTGCCTTTTGCTTGTGCCTCCCTTGCGCGAATGCTTGCCAGCCATAAGGGGAGGGGGCAAAAGCAGCCCCGGGGACCGACCTGCCCACCTGCTAAAAGCAATTACCGTTAAGCATATACAGGTAGCGTGAGAATGTATCAAAAAAACACCTTGACAACGAGAAAGTCTACGTAAAAACACGCCGCCCTGCTCTAAATATATGAATAATAAATAATTTCGGGACAGTTTAAAATTAACGCCTCGCCACTGACGAATAACCTCGTATGCTATTTTTTTATTTTATTTCATTAAATCTACGCCTCTACGCTCATATTATCCGAGCAAGGATGTCTACCGCTCGTATAAAACATGCCAACGTGCTTTTTAAGATGATCGAAAATATTAATATAAAAATTTTTCGAAGCATACATTTCGATGCTTTGCTTATACAGTAATCGCGGCATGATAGCTTTTACCAATTGAACTACTGTGGCACTGTTTTATTCATCGCAGTTTAGGTAGTTTAATTTAATTTTCAGTGTAATTAAAACATAGGAATATTATTGAATATTATAGATGATTGCTGTGCCCGAATTTTGGTACTCGGTTTTAAATTATAAATCAGGCTTGTAAGGTCAAATGAGCTGAGGTCAAAGGCAAACGTTTATAAATACCACTGAGTCGCGTAGCGACACTTAATTTCAATAAAACACCATCTGATGTGGCTTTCTACGTAAAAAATCGCTAATAGATGACGTCAGGCAAGTAGTTTAAGTAATTTAAAAGGTGTATCACCGACAGTGCAACGGCAAAACGTTGTAAAATAATTTTTGAAAAAATTTCTGTCAAAAATGTTAAGAATCTCAAAGTAGACACTTGTAACATTTTTATTAAAATATTATAATAATTATTATATATTATACTTGAACCGAGTGATTTCCGTCGAAAATATTGAACGTATGCGTAAAATTGAAATTTTAATTATTTTTTGTGTTTTTTTTTTTTAAAGTGGTTTTAAAATGATTCAAGCATTGTAATAAATGAAAGTTATTTAAAAAAAAATAATAATGCGATACTTATAAATAGAAATCAAAGAATATTTGCAAGGAGGATCAATGAGATCGGTGTGGCGTAGCGATTATTAAACTGTTGATTAAACAGTGGATCGTATTGTTTACGCATAGCCTCAAATAGCTCGAGGAATTCACATGAAACAAATTTCACTAGATCAAATGCAAAAATCTGAAATAAAAATATATTACATTCGCTTATTCGAAGAAAACCGTATTGAAAATTAACAACGCAGACAAGTACGTAGACTTTCTATTAAATTATGCACTTTGAGTACAATCTTCGTCTAAAGCAGTGGCGTGGAGTGAATTGGGCACCTGAGATAGTAATATTATTTATAACAATTTGAATAAGTCGAAATCAGGTCAAATACCTGCGCAAGCATATTAAATATCCATATACTTTTAGTATGACAATTTTGAATAAAAAATATTAAATTATTATAAAATACAGTCTCTCTATAACTACACTGAAAAAAAATAGGCAAGCAGTAGAAAAGCGTTACATTTAATTGCGGCTGTGCACCTCGATCAGTTTATTTTTTGTGTATATATACAATAAAACCCATGTCAGAAAATTTCATTGCATTGAGCTGAATAGCTACAAATCTAGGAGATTACATGAAATGCAATGAATACTATGAATACCATATTTTATAATATGAGAAAATGTATTCTCAAAATGTGTGTCAAATATAATTTCCTTGTGATTTTTGTGCAGTGCGTGCTGCGGATTGCAAATGAAGGCATGCAATGCAATAAATACGTAAACAATCGCACACGTAAGTGGCGTGTCGTCTAGGCAAGCATTGTTGCTTGTATTATTTATTTAAGTCTATGAACTTCCCCAACCCTTAAAGACTTCTCTCCACCCTTTTCCCTTTTTATGCGATTTAGTTCAAAAAGCCCAACACATCGCGGTTTGAAAATTCGTGCCTAGAAGATGGCAGCAGTAGCGGAGCCGAAACGTCGAACACAATAACGGTTCATTGCTATTCAGTTGGCTTGTGAACTGGCAGCAAAGTCCATGAATCGTCTTTTTAAGGATCATGGTTAATCAAAGAGGCTGCTGGCCTCATTCCTTTGCAGAATATCAAAGACTGCACTTGCGGCCTCCTATCACATTAGGTAGTGTATCAATGCACTAAGAGAACGATATTTTAAGGTGTTAAAAGCATTTATACTCTACTCGTCTTTAAGCACCGGCTCTGCACGTTTGGTACGTTTTATTTTAAATGCTTAAATCGTCAAACAATAAATTGTTAATCACCGATCCATACGGATTGAACAAAACACGATTTCTCTCGTTTTATTTGCATATATCGATATATTGAAAATAATGCACTTGAAATATATTACAGTTAGTTAATCAGCGAAAAAACATATGTATAAATATTTACAAAATAAACTGAGTGATTTTGTTGTTTTGGACGCCTTTAAAAATATTCAATGATAATATAATAACTATACAGCGATTTTCTGAGAGACGATAAAATTTCCGATCAGCGAGATTGAACGTATATTTTATGGTTAAAAAATAACTTTAAAATTATGATAACAGAGTCTGAGGGTCTTAAGCCATGGTCACCTTAACAAAACACCACAGGGGACATATACCCAAGTCCCATTATAAATAGATTTTTTTATAAATCGATATAACGAACACCGCGTGGGCACACATCATTTCAACGCCGTTTAAAAAATATTTTTTTAATAAAACTCGCATAAATTTCCTATATAGTAAACACACCTTTGTTTTGACGGCAGGTGTGCGTGTCGTGGCGCATATATAATACATACTTCCCCTGGGAATTTAATTCAGGGGGGGGGCGCATAAATTGCATTTTATTTATTTTCACTGAATATATTTGATAATATCTGTTATATATAGATTTTTATTATGTTATATAGATTGAATACGAAATCTTGCACGACCTGGCGGGCGTTTTAACATCCCATGGGTTCGCGTGTATCTGAGAATATAAACCTGTTTATACACACCTGTACAAGTAAGAAGGCATGCAAAGCATCCGCAAGACACAAAATTATTATTATTATTCCGAGCAAATATATATTCACGAAATATTCTCGTTTCGTATGAATCTTAGAAAGTTGTGTCCCAACAAATCGCCAGTCGATAAAGCAACAATGCAAGTAAAAGTATAATTCACGCTTCGCGTAAATTTGCTCACCATTACCGACAAAACGGCCGGCCATACGATTCCATATAAATTGTTATCCTCAACACTTTTCACACGAGACCACTTTATTCTCAACACAATCACAAATCACATCGCATCATTCGCACATCACCTGCGAAAAGCGCGCACAACAATAATCGAACTCGCGCAAATGCCGGACACGCGCCCGTAGTACCGCCACCCGCGGCTGGCGAACTATGATCACGGTCACAGTGAAAACGTTGTTTTCAATGTTTTACAAGTCACGATTGATTGTGATTCGGGTGTTGGAGAGCTGCGCGAGGTCCGCTCGGCAACGCGGCCCGTTGAATACTAATGTGAAAAAAACAAGAATGTTACCTCTCGCGGCCGGATCGCCGGGCCCAGGGGCGAAACGGCGCAAGCGACACGCTCAGAAAAACACCCTTAAGCACCATTATTGTAGAAAATTATTTCATATTGAATAAAAATAAGCTTGCGACGCGTGGCTTACGCGGTGCGGAATCGGATCCCGCTCGCGCTATCTCGCGGCTGATAAACAGAAATATGCGTGAAACAATGATTAGATTAGCCGAATAGCGTATGAACCGACCTAAAAAGGAATAACAGCATGCAATAATGCAGAGAACAATAGCCCACAAGGCTGTGCTTCCTGGTTATGGGTTGTTGAGGCTTACGGCGTAGGGTTTAGGTGGTGCAGAAAACGAAATTCTACTTGCTATGCTTGAAACAATGATTGGATAACCAAAAAACGTATAAAGCGATATTAAAAGCAATAACAGCATGCAATACTGTGCAGAGAACAATAGCCCACAAGGCTGTGCTTCCTGGTTATGGGTTTTTGAGGCTTACGGCGTAGGGTTTAGGTGGTACAGAAAACGAATTCCACTTGCTATGCTTGAAACAATGATTGGATAACCAAAAAACGTATAAAGCGATATTAAAAGCAATAACAGCATGCAATACTGTGCAGAGAACAATAGCTCACAAAGCTGTGCTTCCTGGTTATGAGCCAGGTTGTGAGGCTTACGGCATGTGGTTTAGGTGGTGCAGAATACGAAATTCCACTTGCTATGCTTGAAACAATGATTGAATAACCAAAAAACGTATAAACCGACTTAAAAAGTAATAACACCGTGCAACACTGCTATGCTTACAGTGCGGTATACGGCCTCCGTGGTCTTGGCCCAGGTTGTGGGGGTTACGACGTGTGGCTTAGGCGGTGCGAAAAACGAAATATTGAATTTCACTTGCTCCATCTTGCTATGCGTAAAACCAAAAAAAATGTATAAACTGACCATAAAAGCAATAACATCATACAACACTATGGGCTATGCTTACTTCGCTGTGGCTGTGGGGCTTACGACATGTGGCTTAGGTGGTGCGGAAGACGAAACGAAATACAATGTATAAACCGATCTTAAAAGCAATAACAGCATACAACAGAGCAGAGAGCAATAGCTCTCAGGGCTATCCCTGGTCTTGGGCTAGATTGTGAGGGTTACGACGTGTGGCTTAGGTGGTGCGGAAAACGAAATATAGAATACTTGCAATTAAACACGTATGTTGCTATGCTTAAAGCGATGATTATATAAAAACGTCGAAAACAATAACAGCGTAAAGCACTGCATAACGAATAGTCGCAATATTATTTTTTTTTTTTATTGTATTAATATTTTTTATATTGGTTTATTTATTTTATGGCACAAATCGCTTTGACGCCTTTGTTGTGTTAAAATCCTTTTCGTCGAGTTAGGCCCTTATGGACATGGAGCATCTGCTGTACCGTAACGGTTCTATCTCTCTACCTGCAAGCATTGGAGAAGGTGTGTGTGTGTGTGTGTGTCCATGTGTATGTGTGTGTGTGTGTGTGTCCATGTGTATGTGTGTGTGTGTGTGTGTGTGAGTATATGTATATATATGTGTGTGTGTGTGTGGATAAAATCACAGCGGATAAAAAAAAAGCCTCATTGTATTTGACATTATAATTTTATATGCCAATCGTTTATAACAAGCATCAGTTATATTTATTTTGTCGATTGATATCATTATTATCAAATTGTAATCGTACACATACAAATAACATGCGATAGCGAAGTGGTCCAAATGTTTATTTTATACTGTTGTGTGATTTCCTTGACACAGGTTTAATTTGTAATACTCTATATTTACCGGTCAAATGATTGCTATTTTTTTTTTTTTTTTTTGGAGCGATCGCTTTCGCCTTTCAGTCCGATGAAGCTCGTGAAAGGCGAAAGCAATCGCTCAAAATAAAATGATAAGTCTATGCACAGTGGTCGACTTTCTTGCGCGATTTCAAACCGGCTCGTTGTCCGATTCGTCTGTATGCAACGAGGCAAATGCCGGAAACGTAGCATGCAGGAAAACCCTTCTCTTGCATGGGGATTTCGGATATCTATATGTATGTGGACGGACAACGAATCATATGGTTATAAATAAAATCAATACATAATGCTGGATACATAACATATCGAGCACAACCGCAATTTACCAATCGTTTCTAACAACTTGCCCATCTACATATGTCGTGCTTGCTGCCCACGTCTCTAGAATTTTTCAATCGGTAATATGACATCATGAGGTTATACTAAATTGACAAACACATTGTATATATATATATATATATATATATATATATATATATATATATATATATATATATATATAAATAATTATATTTTTCACTCACATAGATTGTAAATAACTTATCGCGGTATTTATCGTGAGTAGAATATTAATTTGTTTATTACTCACTTACTAAAATTCTTTTGACTCATCAGTATGACACAAATAGATAGCAACATAATATATATATATATATATATATATATATATATATATATATATATATATATATATTTATATATATATATATTTATTTATTTTGATATATTTATACTAAAAAAAGGACTCCTAAATGCTGAGGGTTCTTGGACCGTGAGTTTTTATTTACTCCAAAATGCCTAAACTTCACTCGGGAAAACTCATATTTCTCATATTAAAAATACATAAATAAAAAATAAAATATTTTTTTAAGTACAAGAAGGAATGTATCTAACTTTATGCATTTAATTTTTTTTAATCGTTGCAGTAGATTTTTAAAAAAATATTTTCAAAAAACATCGATTATCGAGAGAGCCGCCTTAAACAACGCCAAGTATATAAAGAGGAAATGTCGAGTGACTTGTGTATTTGTTCAAATAAAAAAAAATTTGGCCTATCAAAAACCAGAATTTTGAAATGCTTGCATAGACAAAGCTTTGCTACTCATTTTTATAATAAATTATTGGCCAGACCGACGTCGTGTATTGAAGATTGAACTCCAGATTGATAGACAGTGTTTGTTGTTTCACCTTCACATTTCAATTATTTACGGTAATATTTTTCATGGCTGCTCTGGAATTTCAAGCTGAAGTATCAATGAAAACAAAATGGCGAATAAATGACACAAGAAACTACGGTAGTAATCATCGAAATGGGTTTTTGAGAAGCGTGTAGCATTATCCTTGGAATTGCGATCTGTCTCTTTAATACTTAGTCCACTGTGCCTCTGCGGGTAAAGAAAAACGATTAATCGTAAAAAATATATATATAGATCTATTAAATATTAAATAAATATATATATATATATATATACACAGATGTATTTTTTTTTAAATTTATAATAATAATTAAAAAGTATAATAGTTAGGTGGTTTCTTGATTCAGGCACTTGGATCAAAGTTTTTTTTTTATTATCATGTTACTTATATAAATCATCTCGGACTCAAAGATATGGCAAATTTTAATAGAAAAACCGCCTTCGTTCCTGAAAGCTTGGAACAAGGACAAGTATTATATATAGTGTGTTTTGAAGCTGGTGGGATTTAGGCCACACCACACACATTTATTTCAAAGCAACTATAAAAATCTTAAATGATTCATCTTAAAACAGGTATTTTAATGCATATTTGTATATGCAGGTTTCTAAAACGTTTATGACATCAGAATTCTCAGAAATAAATTAAATTAAAAACCTCGATGTTGCAAATATTTACATACGCGTCGTATCTTATTTATTAATTTAATATTTAATTTTCTTTAATATATTATATGTATATTTCAGTGGCATGCGGTGAGGGCAAGCCATGCATGCAAGGGTGGATAGAAATATTTAGATTTTGGTATATTGCTCGCCCCCATTGCACGCCATTGGTAAATACAATCTTGCCGTGATTTATATATGCATTGCATGTCCTCGAAAACTCTAAGGAAATAAACCAAGATAATGAAGATAAATTATCATATATCATTCAACCCCTGTATTTACTGAAAAGCGATACATTAGCGTGATAGATTTTTTTTCAACGCACGCAAGTGCATAATATTTATTGATTTTTGCAGACCACTTCTTGAGGACAAAGAGATGGAAGTAGAAGAGATTCCAATATCCTTTAAAGCCTCCTTCACACTACAAAATAAACACTTGCTAATTTACAATAAATTTCAATCACTAGTAAATATTTTTAACAAAGCCTTTGAGCTCCACAAAAACGAGTTTTCACATTCCTTCATTGTTTTAATAAATTGCCAAATATTCGTACAAGTAAAATGTGTGAAAATTAATTACCACGACATAATGCCCAAATGCAGCGTTTTAATGTGAATATCTCTATTTTTCTTTCCTGTAAAGGTTGATGAGAGTGATATAACACAATATTTACAATTAACATGCCATAATATTTAGTTGCGCATTGCAATCGATTACCATACCAAAGTAACTCTCTATTTCCTGATTACAATAATCGGAATATTTCGTGACGTCACTCATACATTATTACGCTCTTGCGATAGTGTATGGATTATTTAAATGCATCGTTACCAAACCCATGTGCAAATGTTTTTATTACCAATTGAACCCTGCCCTAGACTCGGGTCTTTATCCAGGAGAAGACTGAGGCAATAATCTTCTTACTGAACATTCCTGGCATTGAAGGTCCGATACAGTGAAGCACAAAAGCGAAACACCTTGGAGTTCACCCTTGAGCCTAAGCTCAGGATCTACAGTGTAGACTGGTGGTTTGAGTTTTTGATGATGAAGGTGTAGAGTCTACACCTTCATCATCACCAGGCTGCCCAAAACTTCTGCCTCCACCTCGATCAGCACCCTCGACCAGCACCCTCGATTGCCATCCAGACGGAATACTACCCTATACGGAAATCTAGCAACCCCCTCATCAAGGGGGTTTGCGACGACACCCCAAAATCACTGCCTGTCCACTTCAGGCATAAATTACTTATTCATCCTGATGGCTCTTAGAGTACTCTATACAAGAATAAACACCAAGAATGTTGGTATGATTATTGTACTCCATCCCTAGACCTAAAATATAATGCATAAGCACCGAAAAACAATATGTACTAACTCAGTAAATTCACTCAGTTTACTTTTCTTATTTATTTGTCATCGTTGTTTAGTCTTTACATATTAATTTTAACAAGAACTCAATAACGAAAATAAAGAAATCCATGTATGTGTACTACCACCTAAGCCACATCTTGTAAGCCCCACAACCTTCGCCATGATCAGGGGACAGTCACACACCGTATTGTAAGCATAATAGTATTAAATAATAAATAATAAAATTAAATGAATATATATATATATATATATATATATATGATTAATTTAATAATGCGTGTAGCCTTGTTTGTTGTAAACTTATAACGATTTATACTATTGTATTTATTTGTATACCGCAAAATGGAAATAAATATTATTAAGTGTGTTTTTAAACATAAAATCTTATAAAACATTTTGTTTTGAGCGTAGCAAAATAAAAATAAAAATATTTCATTATTATTATTTAATAAACGTAAGGTTTCAATTATTTTATTTTAATTTAAAAAAAAATTATTTCTTTTCATGAACAAAATTGTTTTTATTTAATAGCCATAGACTATTTTATTTAAAAAAAAAATTGAACTTGAAATTTTGACAGATGGAACTATGATTCTGACAGCAAAATGTTATGACATAACAATAATTTTTAGAAAAACGTGTCGTACGTAGTATAATTTTAATTGAAAAATATAATGTAGTGGATATTTAATTTAACAAGAGGTTAATTTTCTAATCGGCTGAAAATTAATTTACAATGTTTCGTAAAGTTTTGGGTTATGGGACGTTGTTTGGAGCCACTGCGTATGGCGCTGGAGCTTGCTACAAATACGACTTCGAAATAGATGCAATTGCAATAGTAAGACTAAGCAGAGCCGCCGCTACAGTCGCAGACATCGGGTATCTCTATAAAACGCAGCTCTACAGCAAAGGACTCGATAGCACGACCGACGAATATCGTTTACTGAGAAATGAAGTGCACAAAATTGCAGCCGAGAAACTACTTAACCTGTGCAAAAAGAACAAAGGTGTATATATTAAAGTTGGGCAACATATAGGAGCTCTTGATTATTTACTGCCTGCTGAATTTGTTGACACCCTGAAGATTTTGCATAGGGATGCCCCGTCGAATACAGTGGAGCAGTTGTTCAAGGTTATCCGAGAAGACTTAAAAGAAGAGGTAAGAATATTCTAATTTGCATTTTGCATTAGTATGTAACACATTCTTGATAATGCAACCTCCAAGACTGTGCTCCAACGGAGTTATTATAATAATTATTATAATAAAAATAAATATTTTGCTTCCTAAAATCCTAGTCCCAGTTCTGTGGCAAAACGTCCGAATTTAAAAAAATAAACCTAAAATAACAGCTAATAATACAGTATTTATATAAGCGATGTATGAAAACATAATTAATCCGGCTTTTCACTGGAAATATTGACATGCATGATTTCGCTTTCACTCGGAACCCATAGTATGAAAATCCTCAAGCTCTTGCCCAAAAGTATTTTCTTTCGATGCCACGTATTGGTATTCCGTATAAAAGTTATAAATGAAGTAGAGCGTAATTGGCTTACCTTATATTTTTCTTTGATTTGGAGCTTGTCTGATTGAGACTTTGGCACAGAAGAAAATACACTCAATAAAACTTTTTTCATTTCGTCTTCTTTTCTGCAATACATATGCACTACAGCACCCGCACTTGCTCAAAGTATAAAAACTATTTTTGATGCATGTTTGATAATCACTCTTCTAAAAGCCGGGTTAAATTTAACAGTGACTACCAAATGGCTATATATGTTGCACAAATTTAATATAAACTTTGTACGATGTGTGGTCCAGAAAGGTCAATATTTTATTGAAGAACGTAGTGGTTTTGTGATAATAATAATATTTTCATTTTGTATTTCACAACTTGATGAAATAGTTTATATATTAGTCATCACGTGTTATTGTCACTTTGCAGTTAAAGCAGTTTATTGTTGCTGACATAAAAGTTTCATATTCTTCAACGGACAAATAAAATTAAAACAGATACCAACTTGAAAATAATACGGTTTATATTGCAGTGTCGCCAAATTTATGAGCAACATTATTAATGTTTTTTTTTTTATATTAATGAAGCAAAAAAGAGACATAAATTTAGTAAATCCGTCTGTAGAAAAAATAACTTAACTTTTTATATTCTAGCCGAGAGACATCTTCCAAAGCTTTGAGGACAAGCCGTTGGGGACTGCTTCATTGGCTCAGGTCCACAAGGCGACACTTCACGATGGCACAATAGTCGCAGTCAAAGTTCAACACTTCTTCGTGAGAGCAAATACACACGCCGATATCCGATCAATGGAGATCCTCGTAAAGATAATGTCTTGGGCGTTTCCCGACTTCAGCATGCAGTGGCTTGTGAACGAAACAAAGCAGAATATCTTCAGAGAGCTGGACTTCGTTCAAGAAGGGAGGAACGCTGAGAAGGTTGCGGAGATGTTCCGTGACTATTCGTGGTTGAAGATACCCAAGGTTTATTGGAAGCATACAACTGATAGGGTATTGGTAATGGAATATGTTGACGGCGGACAAGTTAACGATCTCAAATATGTTCAGGTATTTCTCATTGATATTATAAATTACTTTCTAAAATGCATTTCTAGAATGAAAATCACAAGGTTTCGTAGTTTCCTGCAACCCTCGGGGCTTCTTTGAAGCTTTTCTTGATTTAAATTCTCAACTTGATCCGTTACTTGTATATTCGTAAAACGAAATTATTTAGACGTACATTGTTAATTTCGATTTTCTAGGCAAACAATATTGATCCGTATGAGGTTTCCAAAAAGCTCGGAGATCTGTATTCTCATATGATATTCGTACACGGCTTTGTGCACAGTGACCCTCATCCTGGAAATATTTTATTGAAAAAGAATGATGATGAGAAGTCCATATCTCTTTACCTTCTGGATCATGGGCTTTATGCAGTAAGTTAAATATTACATTTTATCTGTGTGTATTTATGTAATTTGTATTGGTATTTTTGTGTTGTGATGTACAATTGATTAACGAGTGTTGACATTTGTTACCAACTAATAATCATCCAAGGAGTTATATATAATTCACGACCATCCAGCACACAAAAAGTTATCAAGCCGAATGGCATTACTATGCCAATATGTATTCTTCTCCTGATGCCTCTCCGCATAGGAGGTTGGTGACCATTTCATCGAACATGTCTCACCAATTTAGCTGTGCTTCCTCCTTCCAATGCCCCTTTTTCCTTCGATATTTCCTTGGACAATCAGCTGAAGAATGCTTTACGTACTGTTACGAAAAATGTGGCCAAAATAGGAGACCTTCCGCTTCTTTACCAACGTCAGGAGTTCTCTTTCTTTGCGCATTCTGTGTAAGACTCTCATTTGTGACGCAGTCAACCTGCGGTGTTTTGAGGATTCTCCTATACAGCCACATTTCTGTCGCCTCAATTCTTCGCATAGTAGCTGTCTTCAGTGTCCAAGCTTCGACTTCGACGTGAACTGAGACGCCATAATTAATTGTGTTGATCGTATAATGCATATTGAATGGTTGTGTGTTTTTGCTTTCATTGTTTGCGATGTGTGGTTTTTCATTTGTTTTTTTTTTTCATCCTAAGCTAAAGAGAAAAATATTTTCACGAAGCTTCATCGTACGCAATCAAATGATACTGAGATGACAAGTCCGGTAAAGGTGAGATATTTTTTGTCATCTTCATATGTGATAATAAAAAATGGTATTCTTCATTTGGGTTTTGGTAGTGCTTGAGCTGGTGATGGTTGTTTAAATATTTTAAAATATATTTTAGGTTTATTGTTTGCATTATTCCAAATTGCTGAGAGAAATTTATAACCTCAGTCATATCGTACGGGTCCTTCGGAATCTATACGGATGGTTGAATAAATTAGTCGAAACACGTGTTCCTGGTCGCCTCTTTGTTTCCGACTGGCGGTCAAAATGCGGAAGCTTATGTTATATAAAGCGAACGTAAACTAAAATATTACATACGCTGATTATTCACATACAAATGATAAATTTCTCCATCTTACCAAGAAAACGTTGGAAGAATGTTGAAAATTATGTTATCTGATAGGTCAGATTTTTTTATCATGTAGTCATTATGTCTATATTGGTTAAAGGTATTATTATTTATTATTGGAAGCGGTACTAGGTTTTTATTAGCCAAGTATATATTTGGTTATGGGAGATTCTTTCAAGACAATATTTGTATTCTTTAGAGCTTATATTTATGCGTGTAATTTATATTTTAGAATCTCACGGATGAGTTCCGCAATAGCTACTCTCAGTTCTGGCTGTCGGTCATAAACAGAGATATGGATGCAATGAAAGTCCACGCTGAACGGATGGGCATCATGGATGACAAGTACATAGCTCTGGCCTGTATAGTCACAGGCCGGCCTTGGTCTGTAATTCTTAAAGGAATCGACAACGTCAAACCCGGAGAAGTTGAGGTAATATACATTTCCTTCAAATGCCTTTACTAACATGTTAATCAGCTTTTCAGAAACCGTAATAACAACTTTACTAATTCTGTCATATTTGTTATTTTTTTGTAGAGGACTCAAGTTCGAGACAATCTACCTAACGTACTTGACCAAATAGCTCATTGTCTTCAAAATATCAACCGTCAGGCGCTCCTCATCTTAAAGACAAACGATCTCATCCGAGGCATCGAGTATTCTCTCAAGACCAATGAAATGATGGTCGGCTTCGCTGTGATGACCAAGTGCCTCTTGATCTCCGTCTACAATGAACGATTCAAGCACGCCACTAATTCATTTGAAAGGATGGTCATCGGGCTTGGGAAAGCTTGGACCATGTTTAAGTTTTACGTATATTTTACCATTCAAGATTTCCGGACAAAATTCAAAAATAATAATTAAAATTATCCAAGGTCTATTATTATTTATTGGTGATATTGTTAATATGTACAAAGGTTTGATAGGTTAAGTAAAAGTTAAAATGTTACCTCATTCTTGTAGTTTTTCAAATGTGCTATATTTGTTACCTGATAATAATGATAAGAATATTATTTATTTTTAAATAATAAAATGATTTTTTTATTTTAATATGTAACATTTACATCATGTTATTATTAGATAGGTCAAAAATTTGCAACCCAATAATATAATTCAATGATAATATCGACTTGGTCAAGCTTTTACTACTGTAATATTTGACCAATCGGACAATAATATTTTACAGTTACTAATATAGCAAAAGTCTCACTGAAATATTAAAATTTCTAATCTTAAAAAATTGCGGTAATAGGTACATAAAAGCTATTCAACTAACATATTATAGAAGTAAAAAAATAATTGGTGCATCGTTAAGCCTTTTTTTTGCATAATCTGTTTTTGTGCAAAAATCTGACCAAGCAGATCAGAAAAATTATATTTCTTAAAAGCAGTGTATACGAAAATTATATTTAGCTTTCTATGGTGTTTTGACATTTATGAATTAATTGTTTATCATTTTTTTTTATAAAGTGGTTAAACGTGCAAATAAAACCAATGAGTCTTAAATTATTCGATCGATCGGTTTTAATCGAATAATTTATACCCGAGTTTTCCCATCACTATGCCTGAACGCTTTTGCGAGAACTGTCATTTTGTGTATACTCCGCGACTCGCACTAATATCACGCGAACTTTCCGGGTATATGCAAGCTTCAAATATCTTTATTACATTGTTATAGTAAATAAAATATATATAAATTAATTTAACCGTTTACTAGTGATCATATAATTTCTTGAACATTTGAGCTATTTGCTTGAAAACATCTTGTAGCGAAGTGCTAAAAATACGTAACGATTCATATGTTTTCACGGCTTTTCGGCGCTGGCAACAAACTTGATTGAGCTAATAGTTTTTAGAGTGAGTCGTTGAGTCGTCTGTGTAAATGTATCGATAATAATCTGCGCAATATATCGTACATATTCGCTTGTCAAATCTAAAATGGACAGTCAAGGTAGGAAAGTTATCGTTTGCGATAATGGGACAGGGTTCGTTAAATGCGGGTACGCCGGGAGCAACTTCCCCGCACACATATTCCCTTCCATGGTGGGAAGACCTGCGATCAAAGCTGAGAATAAAATCTGTGATATCAATATCAAGGACCTCGTGGTCGGAGACGAAGCCTCCAGACTGAGGTCCATGCTGGAGGTGAATTATCCGATGGAGAATGGGGTGGTGTGCAACTGGGAAGATATGTGCCATGTTTGGGACTATACGTTCGGGCCGAGCAAGATGGAGGTGGACCCAGCCAACACGAAGATTCTCCTCACCGAGCCCCCCATGAATCCCACCAAGAACCGCGAGAAAATGATCGAGACCATGTTTGAGAAGTACGGCTTCGACAGCACGTACGTCGCCATCCAGGCTGTCTTGACGCTCTACGCGCAGGGGCTGCTGTCGGGGGTGGTGGTGGATGCTGGGGACGGCGTCACCCACATCTGCCCCGTCTACGAGGAGTTCTCCCTTCCGCATCTCACCCGCCGCCTGGACATCGCCGGCCGGGACATCACCCGCTACCTCATCAAGCTGCTCCTGCTGCGGGGATACGCCTTCAACCATTCTGCTGACTTTGAAACCGTGCGCATCATGAAGGAGAAGCTCTGCTACGTCGGTTACAACCTTGAACAAGAGCAGCGACTCGCTCTCGAAACCACCGTTCTCGTGGAGCCCTACGTGCTGCCAGATGGACGCGTACTAAAAGTGGGCGGAGAGCGCTTTGAGGCGCCTGAAGTTCTCTTTCAGCCTCACCTGATCAACGTGGAAGGGCAGGGCATCGCAGAGCTGGTGTTCTCCACCATCCAGGCTGCGGACATTGACATTCGCAAGGAGCTGTACAGGCACATCGTGCTGTCCGGGGGCTCCACCATGTACCCCGGCCTCCCCTCGCGCCTCGAGAGAGAGATCAAGCAGCTGTACCTGGAGCGCGTGCTCAAGAACGACACCGAGAAGCTGTCCAAGTTCAAGATCCGCATCGAAGACCCTCCCATGCGCAAGGACATGGTATTCATCGGCGGCGCTGTGCTGGCCGACGTCATGAAGGATCGCGACACTTTTTGGATCTCCCGGCAGGAATACAACGAACAGGGCCTGAACTGCTTACGGAAGTTGGGACCCCGCGCCAGCTAAGATTTGTCATGAGATAAAATATATGTTCCCAAGAAAAATTTCACCTTGAAGGCAGTTAATGAAATAAAAAGAGTACCTGGGGAATCGATTCATTCCAAGAGAAATTATACTTTTATTACGAAAGTGATTATGATCGCCGATCTTGACAGTTCGCCGGTTCAGTCTGTGATTCAGTTTTGTCAATGCATTATAAGTCAGATATTTTTATGTAGGCATTTACGTCATTATAAATAAAGTTTTCTTTTTGTAACCGTGTTTTTATTTCCTCTATTATTAAATTAATTTATTCCTTTTTTTATTAAACTAAAATTTAATAAATATATATACATATAATCTTATAACTGGCTGAGTATTACTTTGGGTGGGAATATTTTTTTTAGCGGTTCTTGTCTGGCAACACTGACCATAAAGAATAGATAAAGTAGACATGCGCAATAAAGTACATGTGTGGTGAAATAAGAAACGTCAAAACGACATTCAACGAGCTCTCGCTTCCACAGTACAGTTATCGATTGAATTCGTTATAATCAAACATTTTGGCCAGCAGATACTTTTTTTTATAGTTGTAAATTATATTTAACAGTCTTTTTGGTCCCAAAATGACACATCAGTACACGTGCATAACATGCAGGGTTGGCTTTCGCGATCCTGAAGTACAAAGGGAGCACTACAAAACAGATTGGCATCGTTATAATCTCAAGAGGAAAGTAGCGGAGCTAGAACCGGTAGCAGCCGAAGAGTTCTCCAAGCGAGTTTTGCAGCAAAGGGAATCGGATGCTGCCCAATCAAGACCGACAGTTCTCAATTGTAAACCGTGCAACAAAAGCTTCAATTCCAAGAACGCCTTTGAAAATCATGTTAATAGCAAAAAACACAAGATCGCCGATGAAAAATATAACGAAGATGCCAAAACGAAGGAGTCTGAATCAAAGGGACAAGATTCTCCGGTATCTGACGAGTATGTGATGGTGAATCATAAGATGGTGAAACCCTCCCCTGAGCCTCAATCTGACGGAGAATATGAAGAGGTATTGAAATTTATTTTTTAACAAAAAAATGTGTTTGTGTTAGGTTGGCTCCATTACTGCTAATTAATTGTGATTTTTTTCCCCTGACTTACAGGTTGATTCTGATGAATGGGAAGACATCGATGAGGAGGGTTCACTGATCAAACCCAACGATTGCCTGTTCTGTGAGCACCATAGCCATAATACCATCAAGAACCTCACGCACATGACCACTGCGCATTCCTTCTTCATTCCTGATGCTGAGTTTTGCACTGACGTCACAAGGTTGCTGCTGTACCTAGGAGAGAAGGTGAGCTACCATCGCATATTCAATTTTAAAGCATCTTTATGTAAAATAAATCATCATTTTATAAAGATTTCTGTTTTGAATGTATGTATATATAGTTGATGAGTTTTTCTGTGCACAGATCTCCCGGGGATACATGTGCCTGTGGTGTAATGACACGGGGCGGGCGTTCCGCTCACAGCAAGCGGCACAAGGCCACATGAGGGACAAGGGCCACTGCAAGGTACTGCACGAGGGAGAGGCTCTTGCGGAGTACACAGAATTCTATGATTACAGGTTAGAACTACACAATTATTAATGTAAGCAATGGGAAGCTTTATTGTTTACTTTATGAGCGTAAGTCTTTCAATCGCATGATTATCTAAATGAGAAGTTGATTGATGGACTTGGAGAGACAAATTCTGCTAGGTCCAGCTGGGCGTTTTCTTATTATTAGAAATTATACATATTAGATATGATTTTTATGATATTTTGTATCATATACCTCCTTTTATTTTACTATATATGTGTCTTTAATTATTTTTAAATTATATTTTTTCAATTTTACTCTATACTTTAGTGATCGTTGTTGGCTATTTTTTCTCTTTTAATAAACTTGTATTGTTTTTTTAAATTATCAGTTCTTCATATCCTGATCACGAGGAAGGAGATGAAGAAATGGAAGTAGACGATGAGACAGCCGTTGCTCCGTCTACTTCTAATGACGAAGAAGAATACCAACTGGTCTTACCTTCCGGAAGTATCATTGGCCACAGATCCCTCTTAAGGTAATTTTCTTTTATACATGCTTAAAATTTTATTCTCAGTAATCTAGTTACAGTATTGTGCTAAAATAATTTTGATTTTAATAAAACATTTGTTTGCAGATATTACAAGCAGAACCTTATTTCCCATTCGGGTGCTGTGGTCGCGAAGAAGCATGACAAGTTGACACAAATGCTACGCCAGTATCGAATGCTGGGATATGCACCCCAAGATACTGAAGCAACTGCTAGGTAACAATATTTTTAAAATATATCCATCAGGTTAACTCTAGTGCAGTTCCTCATTACTACGAAAGATCCAACGTCATCGCTACAGGTTTATGTCACTCGTATAAATAATATTTTTTAATGTTTCTATTTTACAGGAAAGCTAGAGATATCAAGTATATGCGAAGAGTTCAAAATAAATGGGCAGCTCAGCTGGGAATCAAGGCAAACAAACTCCAACATCACTTCAGGGTTGCCAGCAACTACTAGAAACGTTATTCTACTCAATGTCATATGATGCTCATAATGTAAATATTGCTAATTACAATAAAAACAATTTCTTTTATTTGTGTGTTTTTTTTTACAAGTTTTCATTTTATTATATAAGTGTAGCAGTTCTGAGTCAAAAGCGATTCTGTCTACGTCCCAAAAATTCTAACCTATACAACAACAGCACTCATTTACTATTTTTATAAATGTAAAATCAGTGTATGTATTTTTATGGTAAAATATTTAATAAAAAAATATGCTCAAGTGATAAATGGAAATGCATGATTGAATTGGTCAGAATTTTGTTAAATTGTTGTCTATGGTCGCTGGCTTTATATTTGACAGCCATAAGTCCGCTATTTAAAAACAAACTAGTTATCTTCGTGACATTTGTGTGATTTGACGTTTGCCAACCCCGACAGTGATATTTTTATTGATACGAATGTAAACATGACTATGGGCAATCTGGTTAAACTAATAAAGATCTTTAACCCCGAAGACCGCTTCCATTGAATTGGTAAGCCATTTTCCAGCACGAGAGATCGGAAATGTGCAATCAACGCACACACGATCGCGTAGTAGTTTTGTATAGAAAAAATCGATCGTTTTCGATGGCACAATATTGGAAAATCGAGCCAGTCTGATTTGCATTGATTCGTTTTTAATCTGTTGTTGTTCTGTTGTCGAAGGCTGCGGGATGGAGGACAGTCTGAGCGTTAAATCAAACGAATCCTTGGCAACGAGCGACGAATATGTATTCATAGTGCCGAGCGACGGTAAGTCGGTAGTGAACCCACAGCTGCAGATCGACACCAGTGCCACTGAGCTGGAGAGAACCCTGACCGAGGTAACTACCCGTTGTTTTCCATTATTTTTATTCACACTCTGTAGTATTTCACAGTACACACTCTATATTTACTCTATTCCGCAATGACTCATAGCCTGGGATAAAACCCTAAAGATGCATTCTCATGTGCCAACTTTTATGCAGGTATAATTCTAGAACTATCAATTGCTGTTGATATTATCGGTATCGTATATTTATTCAATACAACTTTAATTAAGATTTACCAGTCTCTTAGGTATTGTACACATCTCTTTATATTTAACAATTTGTTATACGTTTCCGCTTTTACTATAAGACAGCAAGTCAGGTTTTTTAAATTCTATCAAGAAATAAGGCAATTAAACCTCTTTGATTTATCGATGATCGTAACTATCTTGGAGGACACTCAAAAGACCGAAGATTCTCATTATGAGACCTCACCAGACTTATAGCGTTGTATCGGACTGTGCTACTGGTCAAATGAATGTCCTATTTCTATTATATTTTAATATGTTATAAATTTTATATTATCTATAAATATATTATATACAGACATTGCGTTTATATGTTTATTAAGTGATATAGTACATTAAATAATTTTCAAGTTCCGTTCTACCATTTCTCTGATCGAAGATAAGCTTCTATGTCTATCTTTAATAAACTAAATAAATACAGCATATCGTAACATTGATTTTATTTTGTTACCTTTATACCTAATTCTTCAAAAAACAAATAAAATGAAGTCTTATATAGTAGTCAAGGGCTTTCCGTAGAAGTCTCTGATCGGAGACATGATCGATGTGCAATTTAAATGCATTGAAACACGTGAAGTCTTAAGGTCCTGCAGTCTGAGAGTCACAAGCTCATGGACTGCTCTGGCTAATTTAGAAGTACAAGTCGCATATTGAAACCAAGTCTTTTATCGGTAAGATAATAATATCGCTGCATGGCAACCAAACCACGCTGAGTCTTGAATAATCTTAAAATATTCCGACTCTAGTGTTGGAGTCGTTTTCAAGAGATTAAAAAAATGACACCAGTAACAGAACACCGAGACTTCAGCTTCAACTTTGAGATGTGATGTTTCTTTGGTGTCATATTTACAATACAATAAGCTAATTTTACTCTGTCGCATAGAACTGATCCGTAAAGCATTCATACTATTTATCAATTCAGATTTTTTTTCTTTATTCATCGGATTCGTTGTTCGGTTAACGTAAGTTTGGATATCTCCGTTGTATCATATAAGCGTTGTTTTGGCATGTAACTCTATTCTTTCAGTTTGTGTAATGTTACAATTCTTAACAACCTGATATCTATTTGTACGAGGCCCAATTTTACAACAAAAATTATAAACACAGTAACCACTGTGCAATCGATTATTTTGAGAATACCAGTGTTATTGTTTTGAGTTTTTCGCCTTTGTTGTGGAAGTTTTGCCAGGTTCGCCGGGAATGGTTGAGGTGGCACCAACTGCTTCAATCTCTCGGTAGGAATGTAATCAGAAGGCGGCGAAAGAATTTGCAATGTTCAGGAACTACAATTAGGAGTACGAAGTTACTACGTCGAAGTTACCAGAAGAGTGCTAAAAAGGTGACTGAGGGTCGACTTATACAGAGTTTTTGTGCGTGCCTCCGCAACAACGTATTTCGTGGCTGCTGATACGCGAATTCCTTTTCCGATGAGTAAACAATATTGCGTTGTTGGTTCTCGTTACACGTGGAACAATATTGCAATATTGCATTTATACTTAACTCGTATTATTATAATAAAACTACGATATTTAAATTTTAAAAATCATATATTCAGTAAATTCACATTATTAATATGCCGTCGGTATGCGCTAGAGGCATTAAATTAAGAGATGATGTCCCATATAGTTTCAGGCCGCATTAGGGTACCGCAAGTTGCCGAAAGTAGCAAGTCGCCGCCGGGTCTATAATCAGGAGGTGTGGGTTCGAATCCCACTGCCCTGAAATTCATTGTCCTCCATCGTGCATACTTTTTAATGTATTATAATTATACTTTCTATCAATATATTTGTTAGAAACTGTTCTGGGAGGCAAAATAGGTTTCTGTAATATATTGGTTTGTAACTCGGATAAAAATAATTTACAGCTAGTAAATTCACTATTATAGACTTGTTAAGAAATTTTTCAAACTACCTACAATTAATACCTCAAATACCTTTAAATGAGTGTTGTTTTTTTTTTTATTGTTACCATGTTTTGGTTTTATAAACATGGTATGTTTTGTGTTTCATTGTGGTGCTTCCATTTTTGTTTATAAACAACAAGGCATATGTATAATGTTTGTTACTTCTCTTTAAAAATGCCTCGTGCGTGCTCTTGCACGTCACTTGTGTGTTCTAATTCAACTGCAGTTGTGTTTTTATGATTTGCGCACACTTATGTGTTTAGCAATCTCTCTCGATCATATTATTGCTTTAATTTTCAAAGTCGACGTGACGAGTGGAGTACGTTAGGATATCCCCTCACGCAATAGCAAAATGATAATTTATTATAAAACGATAATTAGTTTATTCGAACGAAATTCATTTATACTTAGAGAGGAATTTAAAGCGTTGCAATGGAAGTTTCTGGTCGAAGTCGGGTCCATCGTGAAACATATAGATCGGTGCTTCGAGACGAATGGAATCCAGACCCTTGCAACCCTCACGGCGTGTTTGAAGGAACCTTTTATACAATTGTAATGCTTGCACTACTTCCACTCACCTTCTCTGTGTAGCAAGATCTAGTTAGTTGTTCAACATTGTGGAAAGTTTATTTTTTAATTGAAACTGTAATTTATTTCTTTTTGATTAGTTAACTACGTTTATAACGTGTATATAAGTCAACCTGATTAAGATTAATAACTTTTTTTAATAGAAAATCAAGCTGTAGTGGTCTTGGACAGTCACCATTCCGATAAACTTCACTGTAATCATGTTGCAATCAATAAATCACCTTGCCGATCGTTTCGAATCGATTCCCCGCGGACGGAGTCGTAAAAATATTATCGGTTTCGAAGAAGTACATTACAAAATATGCAATTTGACAATTGCGGAAACTTTCCAACTACTTCTTACAGACGAAAAGCCCATTAAGGACTGTCACAGTTCTATCGTGCCTTACTACCAGTACTGATCAGAATATTCACGGGTGAAATCAATAGACCGCTTGTTTTCTAGAGTGTAGAGCTTGTTTTCAAGTATAGTGAATGTAATATAAACGATTCTAATTTGACCGTCTACTGCAGGGGTAGTCAATCTTTTTATATCTTTTGTATCTTTTGTATTTTCGGTGGCAGTAAAAATAAATTACGGCCCACTGGTTGCGCAATAATTTAATTCACCGCAATTGCAAATTACTCGTAATGAGATATGAAAAAATACAACATATATAAACGCACTGTTTTTTTACATTAGTATCGTTGAAATTAAATAATTACTTATAGATAATATATTCTATAAAATAATTCAACAAGCTTTTTATCACTTCCAACCTTATCAAGCATATTATTTTGTATTACATCACCGAAAAGTGGGAGGATTTGTCGAACGCAGTTGGCCCCGATACTCTGTGAAGTGAACTGTCTTTTTTTTTTTCATTCAACTCGTTGTGACCTTTTTATCTTATAGAAATAATATTTTTTTTAGATGAAATAGAAATTTTCGTAATCTGTGAAATCCTGGACAGGTCTCAGAATAAAATTTAGATCTGTCCGTGTTGGAAACTGATAAGCGGGTTTTGCCGTTGGAAACGCAGTGACTTATAGTTTTGTTCGTGTCGTGAAATATACACGGTGTATTGGTTTTTAAATGATGTGTGCCCGTGCTCAATGTAAAGTGTAATAATATATCGAAAGGTAATTATTTGTAATATATAATATTGTACTAGAGCTGCTTGTACGTTTGTCTGGTTTATCATTTATTGTTGACCACTCTGGGCTTCTGTAGGAGAGACCTTCAAAACACGAATTAAAACAATTCAAAATTTAATAAAAACGTTTTAAATGAATTTCATAATTTTTATAGATAATAACGATTAAGTGACATATAAAATAGATAATATTGTTTTCACTTCTAGATTATTGTGTTGACCATTTTAACCGATTAATGTGAAATATGAACCATATTATATTTGTTTTATGAACTGATCTGCTAAATATAAGTTTAAATAATCGATTGGATAATATAGTAAAATCGATAATAAATTTTTCATGTATGTCGGTAAATATTAACCGAACGAAGACGAAACGTAATTTATTATAATTGTGTTTCGACTCAAAAAGTAACCTGCTTAATATAATATAATAATAAAAAAAATCATTTTGTGTAGTAAAACGGTTTAGCCGTATTTTATTTTATTTTATTTTTATTCTAGACTGCAAAAACAGTTATAACGGAAAACGAATGGATCTAAAATAATTTCAATCAAACGTATAATAAATATAATAATAAACGTTTATATAAATGATAAATGTTTTTCGATGACGAGGAAAATAATATTTTAAGTGCATTTCTTTTTGCTTTGGTTATATTTATCACAAAATCAACGAATTACAAATTCAGTATTTTATTCTTGTATCGGGTGAGGTTACGCCTTTTTTTTTAATCACCCTGTATATATATTTTTTTATAAATCGTAACTTATCTGTCACCGCCACGAGTTATTAATTGTCCCTGCGAGTGCTTCACAACCACAAATAATATTTTTTCTGGAATTTCCAATGTTTTTATTTTTTTTTATACGTTATGCGAATTGAATACAAAACTCTAATCTGAAATGTAATACTTGAATTTTTATCGTTTATTTTTTTAGCTTCGCGGTGAAATGCAAATAACTTATCGTGCGTATAAGAGTATAAGTAGCCAAGTGGATAGGAGATCACTAAAATGTTGTTTGCGATTGCTTTAAAGGATCGTACCGACGAAGCAAACGCAATGGCCTCACGAGTAAATACGTTTGTATTCTCCTCGTCATTTGATATATAGTGCAATTTGTTAAAAAATATCCAGAGCGGTGTCAGCGGTACGGAGAAACGGTCGGTGTCTTCTCTTCTCGGTTGGTTGTTTTTTTTTTTTTTTTCCTCCGAGTGGTCGGGGACGGGCACTGACGCGACGACGCCTTCTCTTGCAGGTGCTGCTGGAGACGCAGACGCCGCTGCAGGAGGACAGCCTGCGCGGCCAGTCCGTGTCCTCGTCCAACCTCTGCAGCATGAGCTCCTCGACCCTCACGGACATCGGCACGGACAGCAATGTGGGCCCCGCGCTCGCCGATGCAGCGCCGCTCTCGGAGGTATTCAGCCTGCTTCCTCTTCAGCCCCATATTCCTGTCACACACATTCATATTCATGTCGTTGTGTGTGTAATTCGATTAGTAATGCAACAATATTTTAGTGAATGCAATCTTGCCGATTATTTTTTTAAGAAACGCTTGATTTTATTGCTGATTAAAGATAAGGACTCAACGTGTTCGCAAAACCAAGTTTTATCCGAACTCTGATAATACAATCGGATTATTGTCTATATACTTAGTCTACATTCCTATCTTCCAATATTTAACATGTGCTTAGCTGAAATGATGAATTCTTCTTCGCGTTGACCGTCTCCCTGAGCAAGTCTGTTGATGGTTTTTTGTATTCCCCGGGGTTTATATTATACATGCTACTGCTATATGATTATAGATCTAACCTAACCTAACCTAAACCCCCCCCCGCTTATACAAGGTACTTCCAGAACACATCCCTTCGGTCACTCCAGTTATTCTGGTGTTTTCCGATCGAAATGTCTTCGGGCCACATTGTCCATTGCTGGTGTGTTGAATACGCCCGCGCGCGCCGCTAGTAGACGCGCGCACAAAATTATCCCGCGTTCGTTTGAAAGTCGCGCAAAGCTATCGCACTTTGAAATATTTGCATGTGGATGTCGTTTATCGCGCGCGCGGCTCGATCACCTTCCCCCGAAGGAGATCCAGCGAGGACGCCTTGGATCTATAGATCTTCGGGAGGATCGCGGAATAGAATGACGATAAGGAAAAATACACAGTTTAGTCCTATCGTCGTCTGCTTAGTCATGTGCGTATATATGCGGAATGACAAATTTGCCACTAGGGATGTGCACAATCGAGTCGAACAGCCGATCGACCGATTCCGATTCGATTGTGAAAATAATCGATTCACACCCGAAACGCAGGATATGCACACGCAACGGTGTCCATCATCAAAATCATTTCAGTGGCCTGATTTAGAATCCCTGAAGATGGTCGGAGTGCCGAAAACCGAATCGGCTGTACAGGCTATATAAAACACGCCAATCAGAAGTCGCCAATGATCGATTCGTGCGGATCGATCGATTGCTCGATTACCGGCCCACCCCTAGCTGAAGTCGACGCCTTCAGTTGATAAGCAAAGCTGTTCGCGGCAGTACGCATGGCGGCTATAACGTACAGAAATCCCATCGTCGTTCGCCCGCCGGTGCGTCCAGCATCGGTGTGTATTGATCTATAGATTTCATGGATGTTGTGCCGTGGTTTTTGTCTTCGGAACCCTTGAAGATGGCCCCCGGCACCGGCGCCGAAGCGTCGGGAGACGAAATCGCCCGAGAAGTCTGCTTTTTGATAATTGTTATTGCAGTGCTTTTTGTGTGTGAAATATATCGGTGCTTGAAATTTTCGTGTGCAAAAATTTGAAACGACGGGAAAATTTCTCGAATTTTTGCTGCGCGATTATTTAAAAGCTACGGACGGTTACACGCTTGTATATAACGCATCATCTGCGGGGCCACGGTGGTCGAATGGACCGAGGCGACAGACAGATCGCCTTTATAATATTTTGTTGTTCGATATTTTTGCAGCCATTTCAATTATCCGAACTTTCGTATATACTTACATTCGCTCGTTCGAACTCAGTTTTCGCCGTTGGCCTTTGCAACGCATTCGCGTTTACAAATAAATAAAAATAATCAAGGTAATTGCAAATTCGATTATCCGAACTTTCGAAATGAATATTCGATTATCCGAACTCATTGTTTTTTTAAATTTTTTTTTTGTTTTTTTTTTTTATTTTCAACAGCAAAATACCATGGATTGCCTTTTTTTAAAATTTTGATTAGTTTTGCTTCTTTGGCTTACCGCTTGTTACTTGATTTTTTTTTTGTATGGAAACACGGCGGATGCTTGTATCTTCGATGCGTATCGTGTATGGGAGAGTGTTGTGGTGGTTTCGGTGCCCAGCGCCTCCGTGTGTGCTTTATGTGGAAGTGGTTGTTATCATATGTGTATTTTTCTGTTTCATTGTCACACGATTATCAATGTTTGAACCGTAGAGGTTAGAGTGAAGGTTATCCTATTAATATTTACCGATTATTTGTAGCATGGTGTCTATAGATATAAATGCATTGCGTTAAATTGCTTAGCCAATATTTTCCTTCCGATTCATTAAAAAGAGGATTACGTCTCTGTGGGAAGGTAAACTGGAAGACTGCAGGCATCAGAAGATTCCAGAATCCATTGCGGCTCACAGCGTCAGCGTAAAAAATATTAAACCTACTTCATACTTAGTCAAAACAATTGTTTGATGTTATCAATATCGTATGCTTTATGCTTTGGATTTTCCCACTTTGTTGTGTTGACATTTACATTATTATTTCTGGGTTACATTGTTGTGGTTTTTTTTTACGGAGTTTCAAAGAAAAATGTAAAATGAATATATCCTGTACGTTCTATAAATACATCACCCAAGCCATTGATTAGATATTCTAGTCTATTCATTATCTTTATAAATGTTCAAATATCTCAACTGGCCGTTAGATAAAATCTAATATACATTATACAAACACCAAATTGCTAAATAAATATAATTGATCGGTCGTCCAAATCATCTGAACCTGGACGTGGCGTAGATCGTCCTGATGAATCTTCTTGATCGTTTGCCCGTGCTATATGAATATTTGATGACCTCTTTAAGCATTACTTCACATTAATCAATCGCTAGCGTTATTATTTTGTTAGGACAAATGAATATTTATTATGTCACCGAAAACGCGAACCGTATGCCGAATGGCAACTAATTAAAAATACTTTGAATAATTTGATATGGCGTGAATTTTTAAATCTGCGAAGACAATTTTTTCTTTTTTTTTAATTCGTCCATCTCAAATAAATAAAAATAGCAATAAAAAATATTTAAAAAATAACTTTCACTTTCAAATTTGAAACTCTCAAAAGCTGTCACGTTTGCTGCTGTCAAAAAATTTACGTGAAATTTTAATCTCTTATCGAGTTTCTATGAATCTCTTTACATTCAGCACGAAGGTTTTTGTAACAATATACTTAAAAATTTATTTATTACTTATGATCAGCTGAGCGGGAATTGAATAAATAAATATTGTTTGCTTTCGGTGTCCACAGCAAGAATGCAAGCACGTGGGGGGTTCCAAGTTCTACTTGGCAGATGGCAGCGTAGAGATCTCCCCCGTGTCCCCCACGGAGAAGCAGGACCACATGAAGCCCACGGAGAGCGACGAGGAAGGTAATTTCACCTGCTTAATTTTTTTTTTATCGCCTAGATTTGAACATGAGAGCTCTATAATTAAATTTCACGGACTTTCCTTGTAGTCCGTTATCGTCAATTTTAAATATATTGCAATAGCGCTCGAAAGATCTTCGTACTTACCTCTCCGCGTTTATTTTTATTTAAACAAGTTGCTTTATTACCTGAAAGACTTTCAACGGCTGCAGTCTCCCATCGAACCCGCGTAGATCAGGATCTTTCATACACTTCCATACCACTCGTCTCTTTACTCCGATCCTTTGGGCTTGACATCGTTCATAACCACTTATGTTAGCTGATATCTAATATTTCTTTACTAGTAATAGAATAATCTTTGTACAGTTGAAAATTAACTGTCCACATATAAAATATGTCAATAAAAATAATACAAAAGTCGTTCTGCACGCATATTTTTTTATGTGCTGTAAATTATTAATTGTATAATTATCGAAAGCGTGTTTAAATTTTTACTATAGTTAGTGAACTTGTGAGCGTTCTTGAGAACAAATGGCAGATCATGACGTGCGTCTTTCTTGCTGCGCCAACCATATTTGTATGGGTGAGGAGCCGAATGATTAAAATCAAATTATTAAAGTCTAAAAATAGTTCTTGTATGTTCGTTTCTAACAATCGGTGTATAATGGTTGTGATAATATTGATTGCATGTTCATCCAGTTTCAGACGTGGACCAAGAATGCACGGTGTTCAGCGGTGTGAGCTATCTGGGGGCCGCCACCATCGGGGCGCCCAAGTCGGAGCCGGAGGTGCAGCGCAACATGGCCATGCTCAGCGAGCAGCGGGAGAGTCAGATGGGCATCGCCGTCGCTGTATCCATACCCACCTGCTCGCAGGGACTTGTTGTGTGAGTGCCTTTTCGCTTATCGTTCGTGATCCATCGACGATGATTGTGGCAAAAGTTCGTGGTTTCGAATTCGGTTGGTGGAAAACGCATGTGATGTGTTCCAGTCTGTATGATGCGGCGTCTAACGCAGTGATGGCCCGCTACGCCGTCCACCGGATTCTGTTCTACGCGCGCGGGGCGGCCGGGTCTCCGCAGGCTCCGTGCTTCGCCTTCACCTGGTCCCACGGCGACACCAAGGAGTCCGCCGTCTTCCAGTGCCATGTCTTCAGGTAGCGCCAGAAAATTTGATATCCATGAGTTTATTACTGACCCCTAGATCAATTTGTTTCTTAATCTTTGTATAAATCGATAAATTATTTACTCGGAACTCCGTTTTCCAGATGCCATATAGCCGAGGCTGTCACGCAAGTGTCTAGTGAGTATTCATACTTATTTTTTGAACATTATGATTTCAAAACTACAACCTCATCAAAGACTCACACACATTTTTGTAATTTCCTAGCCATTTGGCTGGTTATATTTGTATTGTATTATGTTAAATGAGATTTGCGTGTGTGCTCACAGGTTGTTTCGCAAAGGCGTTTGAGCGTGTGCCCCGCTCCATGACCGCATCAATGACTAGTGACTGCACCATGAGCGGGTCGCTGCTCTCCGCCGCACTGCCCGCCGACCCGCCCGCCTCGCGCACGCTCATGCACGTCCTCGAGGTCAGCATGGAGATCCAGGAGATGGACACCAAGGTAACCCAACACCGTAATGCTAGATTTTCCGAGATTTTTCAATCGCACGAGGTGACGATAGTATTTCAGTAGACCGTAATGGGTTTTTCCAATTAGAGATGATATCATCGAGGATGTATCTTACCATTGATGTGATATTTATTACAGGGAACATTCAGCGCTGTGCCAAAGGAGAGAGTCGGTTTTAAATTGCGTGCCGGCGTCGACAAGCAGGTCGCCATAACCGTCCAGCAGGTTTCTCCCAACGCCCAGCTGGGATTTGAACAGGTGAACTATTTATTTGTTATTATAATCTAGACTCGATATATCAATAGTGCGAGAGCTATTTGTCACAGAGAAAAATGAAATTGATTTATACACCTTGCGTCTAATATTTGATCAATTTTTCAATTGATGGGACGGTGCATGGATTTACAAATTTGCAATCGACAGCAGTGATTACTAAACCGTTGGTTACGTCACCGATTCAATATTTTTCTAACAAACGTTCTGCACGTTAATTGTAAACGTTTAGCTAATTTATTTTACATACTGTAACAACTCACTTTATCACAATTTAATTTAATAATTCCTTCAGAACTTGGGTGTTACTGTTATTGCTCATACTTTTTCCCCCGTCACAGCTGGTCTTCATCATTGATGATGCAGCTGGCTGACTTGTAACAAAGCTGCAATCTAATAAATAATATGTGGGTCGTCTAAAACAGCTGTTCAAATGCTACGATAATCTATAATATATAAAATTCTTTAATAACATCGCATGTTTGTGGTCGAGATTTCCAATTGTTTTATTCAGATTTTTATAAGTATAGTAGATACATTTAACAATAAATATATTACAATGGTTTGCAGAATCTCTCAACATCGCAAGCCCCGCTACCCAACGGCGGCCTTGTGATAGAGCGCTGCTTCGGGGTGCTCATAGCGCCCGGCAAGAACGTGAAGCACTCCGACATGCAGCTGCTGGAGATGGAGTACAGCGCGGCGGGCGGGGCGGGCACTGCGCCAGGGGCCGCTTGCTCGGCGTGGGCCAGCTGGCTGTGCTCGGACGCGGCCCTGCGCACGAGCGCCGCTGCTCTCAACACGGGCAGCGGAGACCCGCCGCCCACGCAGCTCACGGTAGCCGTGGACCTGGTGGTGCGCGGGGTGAAGGAACCGCTGCGCCTGGTTGTCGAGACTCCGGTGCGAGTGTTCCCGGCCACCGAGCGCTTTTGGTACTACAGCAAGCGACCCCTCTACCAGCAGTTCTTCGTTAATTTAAAAGAGGTACATATAATTCTGAAGTATGCATTTTCACTTCATAGTTCCCTCAAACCAACAATACGATAACATAACCTTCAATTTTAATTAACTCTGGTTTCATCATATTGTTTCAGACGGTAGACACGTACGGCACACAGTATGAAGTGATCAGTCTGGAGACTTCCGGAGAGCTGGACCGGAGTCGACTTAACTTGTCCTTGAGCATCTCCAGTCTGCTACCGTCTCCCATGGCAGCTCTGCCCAGCCCCGAAGACGATGTCTCAGGTACATATGACCATTTACCGTTTACCCAATGTTTATTGCTTTTGCTGACTACGTATATTGTTGATAATTGCATTTTGTCTTGATAAATTTATTTAATTATTTATGTGTGAAACGTTTCAGATGGTGATGAGCCTCTTTTGAGCGGGACCGGAGAAGTGTCCAGAGATTGTTGTGAAGGAGTACTAGAAAACTGGGCCCAGGTTCTTCGAAGGTAATTGACCTATTGGTCTTTTAATAAGCATATGTTTTTTTTGTATAATATATATATATATAATATTTATACATTGCTAAATATTTATACTAGCTGGAACGGAGACAGACCGCGAGCACTGGGGGCGCTGGTTCGCCTGGGGGTTCCCGAGGCGCTGCGCGGAGAAGTCTGGCAGCGCCTCGCCAACACCGATCTCCATTCCCTGATGGATACTTACCGGATCCTCATTGCCAAGGTAAAACGCTTTATTATAATTATCTTAGATCAAATGTTTAATCGATATAATTTTTTAATTGATTTGATAATGTGTTTTCTAGGAGTGTCCGTGTGAGGGTGTGATCCAGCGTGACATAGCGCGCACGTTCCCAGCCCACGACCACTTCCGCGAGGCCGGAGGCTTGGGTCAGGATTCGCTGCTGCGCGTGGCGCGTGCCTACGCTGTACACGACGCCGAGGTCGGCTATTGCCAGGGACTGAGCTTCGTGGCCGCCACCCTGCTGCTGCATGTGAGTATAATCTATTCCAAGTTCATTGTCTAAGTGATAAGAAAACAGAATTTGCTTTAAACCTTACTAACCTCCAAACTGGGCCAAATGGATCGCTTTATACATGTACTTTTTTGTTTGCAGATGCCGGAGGAGCAGGCCTTCTGCGTGCTGGTGCGCCTCATGTACGACTACGGCCTGCGGGAGCTCTACAAAGATGGCTTCGAAGTACTGACCCTCCGGCTCTACCAACTGCACCGACTTATGGAGGTATAAAAATCGTATTACGTGTCAATAGTTCTCCTCCATTAGACCTGTGAATTTTGGTGTGCGGATAATTTATTTTGTTTTGTCTCAGGAACAAATGGGGGATCTCAGAGCTCACTTCACCGCGATGGGGGTTGAGCCGCACATGTTTGCTTCCCAGTGGTTCCTCACTCTCTTCACCGCGAGGTTCCCTCTCCCGCTGGTATGTTGATTGGCTCATTTTGAGAAGCGTCAGTGTATTGATCAAATGCAGCCATTTTATATATAATATATACATTTTGACAGGTTTTCCACATAGTGGACGTGTTCCTGCTGCAGGGGATGGACACGTTGTTCCAGGTAGCCCTTGCCTTGCTCGCTCGCTCCAAGAAGGACCTCATGCAGCTGGACTTTGAAGGGATCCTTAAATACTTCAGGTAAGCGTGAGCCATTCTCTCTATCCATGGCTGTGGAATCTGCTTACGTTCGGCAAGTCAGGTGTGTCATCGGTTTTTAGATTTCACTTCTCGAGTGTTGAAGTTTTTAGTCGTCCGATGTTTGTGTCCTTTCCTGGTGCTCGTGACTAAACAAACTTGCTCATGAACAAAAATAATTTCGACGATCGTAATTTCTTGTCCATATTTTTATATTATTTGTTGTTTGAACTTTCGTTTTTGTCATTTTAAATGTCGATTTATATTGTGAGAATATTTCTCTATTAAATTCTTTTAATGTGCTTATGTGATGACAATTAATTGTCGTGTTTCTCTTTACAGCTTTGTTATTATTGTTGTATTTTGTTGCCCACCCACGCGCGTACCCATACCGTGATGTCGTTTCCAGAGTGACTCTTCCAAAGAAATGCCGCCAGGAAGAGGTTTCCAGACAAATCATCAAGCAAGCCTGCTCCATCAAGGTCAAGCGGCTGCACAAATACCAGCAGGAGTTTGAAAACCTCACCAAAGGTAAATGTCGTTATTTTATATAATTATACCCTTAGTTTTTTTGTTGGAGGGATCTTCTGATGATGGGTGTTTTCTTGGTGTCCGCAGAAGTGTCAGAGAGCGAGCAGCTGGGCAACGAGCTGGAGCGTCTCCGATCCCAGAACGAACAACTCGTACAAGACAAGAACATGCTCAGCACGCAGCTCACAGAGGTACCATCGTCTGATACCGACTTTCATAAGTATGAATATTTGCATAGTGCATATATCATAATGATACGGTTATTTTAAAGGTGAAGGAAGCGTTGAGACGAGAATCGGATAGAGCCGTTGAGGAAGCGAGTCGCAGAACCGCTGTGCTGCAGGAGTACAAGGAAATCTGCAGTCGGCTGGAGCTCCAGTTATCCACAACCAAGGCGAGATATTTACCACTTTGTTAGTGTTAATTGTTGATATTCTCAGCTCGGCTTTAAGGTTATGTAGCAGCTGGGGCATTCGTAAAACTCGACAGGTCTTGAAGAACTGAAATTTCATTAAAAAAAAGATCAGCAAAAACCGGATACTCACCATTGATAGAGTGGAAGTTTATTTCGATCGTTTATCTTCATTGCTTCGTGTATGAATTTTTAACTTTTTTAGGTTAAATATAAGATTTTTTTTAATATATAATCATTGCCTGCTATTAATTATAAAACGGTATGTTGCAATTGTTTTCAGGAGGCGATCCAAGGTTGCAACACTTGCAAAAGCAAACTCAACTGCACCGACAATAAAATGGGTAAGACCGTTGAATATTTATATTTTTATACTCTCATCTCGTAGACGACACAACGGCTACTATTAACGTATTTGTTAAAGGCTTAAATTGTTTCTATGACTCCCGCTCACTTGGACGCAGTTGGGTCGAAGCATGCGGCAAGAGCACACGTGTGTGTTAATCACTCCCGAGGCCACGTTCTTTCAAACGAACGAACACGGAAACATCAAATAAAAACTATTTCTGATATCATATTATTATAAGTAAACACTTTACAGCAGAAGCGGTGGCGGAGAGCGACGTCGGCCCTCAGCAGAGAGTGCGCGAGCTGGAGCTGGAGCTCGCCCAGGTGAAGCTCGCCCACGTAGAAGCGCAGTGCACCAACCAGGTAACCCAAACACCGACTTGTCTCGATACGTTAAATTGCCTGCAAAAGATTCATCACCGTTTATGCCAACATCGTTCCGTCATTTCATTTTTTCAGGAATTGACACACCAGCTGAGCACGGCCGTGGCCGAGTACCAGTCGGCCATGGCCAACCAGAAGCAGTCCTGGCCGCCGTGGCTGTCTCGCACGCTCGGTATGAACCGTTCTTAAATATCTTTAGCACATTCGTCTTTGCACGTGCATCGGCTGACTATAATTATATTTATGCACTTACAATTTGTATAATTTATTTATGGCTGTTGAATAATATTTATTATCACGTTTGTTTACAACTCGGCGCTATGTAAGAGGACTGAAAATATTAATAGTAATTATGTCGATACAACTAATTGTAAAAATATTTTTTATTTTGATGCCTAACATAGCTCTGAGTAAAATATAAAACACATTTATTTTATATATAAAAAAATAAAATGTATATATTGTGAGAATTATATATTATAAGGGGGCATTTGCGAATGCCCTTATTTTTATTTATTTATAATTTTTAGGCCCGACACCACTAAAAAACAATCTTAAACAAAATGGACGCTCCAACAATTCAAGACACGGGGAAAAGTAGGCCCGCCGCCGAGCGGTGTGGGAGGTTTCACACGGAAAACACAGGTTGTTTGTCTCATACCACGTTTCACGTAAAATGTCCGTGCCCCCGCCACACCCATCGCGCCACGGAACGCGCTCACCGGGCTCATTCTAGTCTCACCACCTTATACAACCAACGCGCACACACACACTATAAATTTAGTACTCGGCGTATAAACGATTTTCCGATCGTGTGAATATCTTCTTCCAGCCGTTGGCGTTGATTCCGCATCCACGCTAGCTTTCTCCTTGCAATTTGCTGTTGTAGGCCAAAATAGGATGCCTTACGCTTTTTCACCATCGTCGGAATTTCTTTAAACTATGGTATTTTAAGTATTATCCTTTAAAGCCGTATATCGTATTCCGATGTCCTAAGCTTTTGTTTTTTCTTCATATTTAGCCGTGCGTAAAGTAAAGCAAGCTTGGGTGTCGGAGTTTACGTTACGAACTATCAATCTTCTTCTTCGGTTCTCAGGTGATTCAGCTTGCTTCTCTAATCGCGCCGTGTACAAGCGTTTACAAAATTGGCTTACAGACTCGACACTAACATCTCATCTCATATTATTAACAAAACTAACACATAATCCTATTTTGTTGTTGTGATACTAACAATTTAACTTTTTTGCTGTGATATTTATTTATGCTTTTATTTAATTCTTATATCTATTTCCATAGTCATTATGTGTAAACACGTCGATGACGTCCAGATTTGTTGATGGGTTATCTTTTTACAGTTTTGGTCTATAAAGTAATTAATCGGGGCTATATATTAAAAGTTCGCCACTCGACAGTCATTGACAGTCAATTTATTGGTTAAGAAGAAAATCACTCGTAAGTTTTGTCCAAAAGTACTCACAGGTATGAGTTGATTTGGCTTCTTGCGTGTCGAGGTGCTTCAAGCCGTCTTCGGTACTCGTAAACTTTTCTAAATGCTCGGTGCATCCCTGATAATGGTCCCGGCACGGGGACCGAAACGTCGGAGTACCGAAAACTTGAAGCAGCTCAACATCATAAAATCCATATTTTAAAATTTTATTGCCGTGTTAGATTTATCTTTTAATGTGCTTTGTTGTGTTTATTTATATTCTTCTATATATAATCAAATTTTGCTTAGTATTTTTTATATAATAATACGCATTTGTACTATTTTCCTATTTATATATATTATTCTATGTTCTATGTATCAAAAGGCTATTACAACTAAACTGATTTATCCACGACAGAATGATTTAATTTGTAATACTCCAGAAGCGGATGGACGATGCCTCATTAAATCGTAATTTTATTAATTTTCAACGTTATCACTTAAATAGTCATTTAATAACGGACAGATCAAAATTAATGTAAGTATATATAAATCATTAAAAGTCTCCTCACTGCAAGTCAAAAATCAAAGCAAGTCTGCAAAAATTATCGTAACCTCCTAGCCGTTTGGCTATCCATTCTTCATTTCCGCTTGTAAGCACCATATGTGTAAAAAATGTATTATTTAATATTGTCTTTCGTGATAGTAATGGCAATTAATTTTGCTTTTATCTAATTCGGTACAATCACCACTTTCACTTTCTTATATGTGAATATAAATCCGCGTGATGTTTTATTTAGTAACACTAATATTCGGGGGATTCTTAAATTATTAAGTTAATTGCTAAGTAAATTTTGAGTCACTGTGTTTATGGTTGCGTGTTGCTTTTCAGGGTCGATTAAAGAGGCAGCCCAGAACACGCGTCCGACCTTCCAAACCTACCTCCCGAACCTCTCGCCGGGGCCGGAGAGCGCGCCCCCGCAGCTGCGCCGCCAGGACAGCTACCCGCTCACCCAGCAGCTGTGCAGCGCCGACAGCTTCCGCCGGGACAGCGAGCCGCACAGCCCGCGGCGCTTGGCCCGCGAGGCCGGCAAGCGCCACTCCATGCTGGCCGACTACGGCCGCACGCCCGCCAAGGTCTGCGAGGACCAGCGCCGCAGCCACGACGTGTCCTTCATGGGGAACCCGTGGATAGGATGAGGACGCGTCTACACCATAGACGCCGACTGGTCCGTCGTCAAGTGATTCGTCACCAAACAATCGGTCAAAACGAACTTTGTGAATGTGTGCTTATTTTTCGATTACGGTCAAATTTTCTTGCATGAGTACTGATGAATATTTAATTGATCCTCATTTTTATCCATACCGGCTTAATCTCGCAGTATCATCAACGACGCCATAAATTCGCATTTCAGATAATCAGGATAGTTTTATTTTACATTTGTATTCGCTATAAGGAAATTTGACTTGTATAAAGTTTCACTTTATTTTAAGTATTGTGAGCAAAAGCACCGAGTCAAAAATCACACGAGATGATATTTTGGTCTTACATGAAATTTTTTTACTTGTAAAAATATAATATTTGATAGGACCCACTTATAGTGTCTCAAATTTCATATTGAAGAAGACTGCGTGTTAAAAAACGGTTCTGAAAAAAATTAGGTTGTAGCTTCTTGTTCAGTTAAATGAAATGAACATTTTTTTCATGATCTACAGGATGATCAATAAGTCATTGTTTTTATAATGATTCCGTGACTATTGAGACAGCTGTAGAGTAACTGATTTAACAGTATTATATTCAAATTGTTAACATCTTTTCACACGTCGTCGGTTATTCTCATTTAGCTGTGGAAGCACAGTATTTTTGACTTGTGTTTTTGCACAATATACTTAACGTTATATTTGAATGTACAACGCTTAAAAAATATTACACGTATAATATTTTTCTTGCAAAGTATTCCTACGCCGTCTTCTAGTGAGACTGGCAAAAACATTAATTTATCATCCGTGACAATACAAAACAACACGTAAATTGATTTACGACCGATCTCGTCTCAATCAACCGACAATATGCCGATGCACGTTCGCAAGTTGTTTTTCACGCATTGCGACGACCGCGACAGTCTGGTTCTCTGCGCGTTTCGCAGTCGCATTTAAGGCTCACGTGCTTTTGTGATTTGGCGGCAATCCGAAGCAAAGAGACAAAGTAACGTTGCCATATATGTAACCCTCGTTCCAGATCAGTAATACCTTAGATAACTCGATTGCAGGTCGGATTGTATTTTTGACGTTCTGGTAAAAAGAGTTGACCCCGAGGTCTTAAACCTTAAATCACTGTCACAGACGTGTAATAGTAAATCTATTATTTTTTCTACACGCAACATTGCCATTCAGTAAAATAATGTTTGATAGAACCTGTGTGATGTATTTTATATTTTTTTAAACTTTCGTGTGAAGCTTTATTTGGAATAATTTTTTTTTACCAGAACATTACCAATATTATCTTAAAAGTGGCATTTAGTTAAGTTAACGGTTGGCAAAGTATGAAATTTTTTTTATCGTCTATACGGCTGACTGCTTGCAACGCGTTTACCATGTAAACAAGCACGCCATGTATTCCCCACATTGGTTCTCATCTACAAGGATTGCGGTAGTCGGATGTCTCAAACACACCGTGTCCGTTATCCGAGATGAATTGAGACTTTTTGCACGGCGTCCATGCTCAAGGGCGTGCATGGGTGCTGGTTTTAGAAAGTGTTTTTTAATGTTAACGGTGAATGTAAATTATATTCTTTGCCAGCCTTCATTGTGCCGTATGCCACCGTGTAGTATCATTATAACGTTGCATTGATAATCTGTTCAATTTACACGCAATCAGAATTAAATTGATCAATTTTGTTGTTGAGAACCATTTGACCTCACAATTTTTAACTCTGAATTAGTCATTAAGTGTAATTTCTTACATTTACATAATATTGTGTATTTATTGTAATATAAATGTTTCAGATTTATAACATAACATGTATTTCTGGTGTTAAATAAGATTTCTCTTGATTCTCATTAATATTTCAATATTACTAAAAGTATTAATAATTAAGTTGGTACAATGCTTAAAAAAGAAAAAGTATCGCCGATTTACACGCTTTATTAAAAAAAAGGAGACATCTTATTTGATATCAATAATTCTAATTCCCAGCGACCCGTTTAGGTCCGGTTTCTCCCGAGGTATTACTGACTATATTTATTTCATTCCTTAGCATTAGATGCGCGTGCAGTGCGCCCCGCATAACATTCTCTAGCGTGTAATTCATGTGTAAAGTCTTGAGTAATATTAAATAAGATTACCGACCGTAGCCTAAGACACGTGGGAATGATCGATAACTGTATTATTTGAAAGAGTCTGTGATTTGGAATAGCGTAGGTAAACGGTAGACTTATATATCTTAGGATTAAAATGTGTAGAAATATTGTTGCGTGTGGATGGACGTGTTTGCGTGAAGATCCACACCGATCACTGCCATCTTTGGAGGAGCATGTAAACATACTGATTCCACAGTGTATTCATTTTAAATTATATCTAACCTAACATATAAGTAAGTTCTCCTCTACAAGTGTGATGGAACGTTATTATAGAAGAAAGATAAAATTTGGCTCAATCGAAGAAGCGATCGTGGGTTTTTAATTGGTGGATGGATTCGATTCGGATATTAAGATTGAATGCGTATTACTTTTGTGGCATCAGCGGTTTTCGCTTCAATATTGTGCACTGTTGTTATTTGGATTGTCCCGGTGCGTGTTGCAGAAATAATTACCGACGTTAAACGCCGCTATTGCCATATTGCCATGTCAGTAAAGTATCTTTCATTCTTTTCTCATTTGAGTATTGAAGTATTATAAACATATTCAACGAACGCTGGAATCAATCCATCCCTATAACACTAGATCATTTTTGTTTTTATTTTTATAAATATCTTTATAATCGAGGGTATCCTGTTTAAATGCATGCATTGTACAAATGGACGATTGTATAATATACAATAGTTAAAATTTCATTTAGATCGGTGTGGCTCTAGGTTAACAATTTCTATTTTTGGCTATCGAGAAATCTCAAAGTAACGTTAAAATGATAGATATTAATCTTAAAAATATAACGTAGAAGGATTAGTCTATGTTGCAGAAAAAATACGATTTGATATTTTTCTACGTAAACCAATATCAGGTATGGTCAACCGTATCTGAGTGTCTAGATCTCCGTCGTAAAATAGATGTAATGTTATATATGTAAGCGTGCGACACGCGACGACAGACGCGTGCAAAGTATAAAAAATAATTTTCACATATCTCCTGAACACTTGTTGGGATTTGAAACGTTCTATTGATTTTTCTTGTTCCCCATATCGAAGATTTGTTGGCAATTTTTCTTTGCTCAACCAAACTGATTTTCTTGTAGGTTATTAATCGATAAGTTAGTCGAAGCCCGAGTATTTAGAGTGGAATGTCGCCGAGGCGAATGACGTAACGACGTGTAATAATTATAGACTTGTATTTCCAATATTGACGTGTTTGTCCTAGAAAATTTGATGCACGTAGAAAATTCTATATATATTTTTTAGTTGCGTGGCTTCAAATTAGAGAATAACTATGTACCTACTTCAAACGCGGCATAAAATTAAATATATATTTGTACTGTAGAAAATTTTAATTTTTTTCGATAGTCTATTGAATGTCTGTCACCTTGTTAGATAAAATAAAAACCCGTGCATCTTCCTAACGTACTGCCAATCGTTTTAAAACAAAAACCACTTAGCGTAGAAAAAAACCATACGCCGTGTTATATGACGGTATGAAGTTACCGAGGCTATAACGTTTCAGATTTTTACATCTGTGGTTATGGAAGAAGTTTCTAGAAAGGATTTAATGACTTTCCATACATATTTGAATACCCAATGATGAAAAGGACGTCCCCTACATTTGCTACAGTGATTTATCGACGGCATTGGTGTTCGACGATATAATTGTTTGCTAAAAATTAATTGTACACAGATGTATGATATTTCTTGAGCTTATGAATTATCGCAAAGCAATTATTCTGGTGTTATTTTTATTCTCAAAAACCTCATTTAAAATACAATATAGTAATTATTATACACTTGAAGCAGTTTTCTGATTGTAAATCCATTTGTTTTCCAACAACTTTGGGTCGACAACTAATGCCGTCTACATGAAATTATAAAACAACGTTGCTCAACTTAGAATTGTCTTGTCAGACAATTCTTACCCTTTTTATCATTGGTATTATTTTTTTTAATATCAGTCATAGCACGCATCAGCGCGAACTCTCACAACACGAATAGATAAAAACTAAATGCGTTATTTTTGATACTCTACGGTCGAGCTTACTTCCAACTCTATAAAATGCGAATTTATATAAAAAAAAATACAACGCCATCGCATCCCCAGAGCAACAATGCCTCCAAACAACCTGCTACGAACACTTATTTTATAGCGTTGTTGCTCAAGATCATTGACGATTCGATAAAAATCCTTTGACTCAGATATTTGATTACGATTTAATTGATAACACGTCATATATTGATAGGTTGCAATGTTATGATCGTAAGCTTCGAGAGGTTTCTTGTCACTGTGAGGTTGTGGTGTCGCGAGCGTTGTTTAGGAGTTTTTCTACGTATATTTAATTTTTCCTGTGCTTGGCTCTGACGCTGCACCGAGAGTGCGGACTGCACCGAGAGTCCGGACCGCACCGCTCTCCTCGCCGACTCAAGTATCGAGATAGCTTTATAAGATAATATGAGTGTAAAAAAAAAAAAAAACTAGGAACGTTAACAATTGAAGTTTTAGATATTTAGGAATTGTGCGCACACCGCTTGTTACAGAAGTAGATTAAAAAAACGTGCAAGATGGGCGGCGTGTAAGAGAGAGGAAACTTCTATTTTTTTCAATATGTAGTGTTAAACTTATTGTTCACGTAATAATTGCTATTGGTTTGATATTTATTCTGGACTGTTCGTCTCGTCGCAGTTGACGTAAAACTCATTGAGTAAACTTGGTTGGCAAAATTCTTGTTTGTTAAATAACGTTATTTATTAAAAATTTCTCATGTATTAGCGTGAAAACTAGAATCCGAATAAAACCCTAAAATTAAAATGTTTCGTGAAAGTACTTAAATGTATTTAATGAGTTTTGCTCGTGCGACGTATCTTTTTTCTTTTGATTTATATTTAATACTTCTTTTTTTTTATATTTAATACTTCTTTTTTTTTATATTTAATACTTCTTTTTTTTTATAATAATTTTAATATGTTTTTGACTTGACGAGTTGTTGCCATTAGAAATTGTGCAAAATGTATATTATTACTTGATTGCGTGTCAATTTAACGCAAGTGATAATATCCAACATTTCTTTTATTATATTTTAGTTTGTATAGTTATATTTGGATAAATATATGATTTAACAAATCGACAATATGCTGCTCTCCATTAAATAGAAAATATTTATATTTTTAGGTTACGAATTGGTTAATTTTATACCCATCAGTACAATATGTTGCATTTTTATAAAATTCATGCATAATTTTTTTTTTTAAACCTTAATGATATTAATTTAAACGTATACTCCCGTATAAAACGTTGCATTTTGTTACACGCCAGTCATACGTTGATACCAATTTATTTTTCTTAAATATTTAAGAGAAAATGTGACGTATAGTAGTATCGGACTTGGCGTGCGCTTTGTCAAATATCTTTGTTAAAAATTATTTATCTAAACATTTAATAATATATTAAATAGTTTATTTTCGCTCTCTAAATATTTAAAACTATCAACGTCTCGTCGATACGTTGTCCGGCCGCAAATTTAATTCTACACTAGTTATGTTTTGATCGGAGATTTGGGAAAATATTTAAAATAAAACATGACATTTAAACTTAATATATTTAATTACTAATATTTGCCGATATTATCAAATCTTTGATCAAACGAGTGTTGTAGTTCTGATTAAAACTCGATTCTCCCTTAAAGGCTTTAATATCCAGCATATATTTATTTATATTAAAAGTAATTATGCTATAGTGTTTTTAATATTTAATGTTTTGCTCGATTGTAAATTTTTTTACAACGATTATTATTTGTTGATTTATCAGTTTTATAAAATGTATCATTCCATCCGAAAATCTACCAATTTTAATTTTTTTTTTAATCAAACATGAAAATAAATAATTCTCTTCCCATCACTGGTCACTGTGGCCTTGAAACATATTCTTTGGACGGATTCTGCTCATCAACGCGAGTCCCGGCCATTGTCCAACCTGACATGACAAAATAAAACAAACACATAGAATTATCAATATTTATCTTTTATTCATTAAAATATTTTGTATTATATTTTATTACTAAAACATGGTCCAGTGAGAAATTTTTTTTTGTTGTATTTCTCATCTGTATATTTCTTTTAATATATTAGACATAGAGAGTATATAAATATTATTTAAACGTATTGACTAATAGCAACACCTCCAATCGTTGAAGCCAGAGTTGATTATATTCAAGAATTGCCGATTTAACGTATGGTTTAAAATATTTTTTTATCTCATATGTTAAAGTCGCTTTTATACGTGTCCATATACAATGGAAACTTTGACAATTTGCCGAAGTATTTGTGTAGGATGTTTATTCGTGGGATTACGTTTACCTCGAAAGTCATTTATTTTTTACTGCTCTGGTCTTCTGTCTACAGTGAATGAAGCTTCGATTCAAAATCAACTTTTTTTGGGCCATCAGAGTGAGTAATAAAGGTATCAATACAAATTAAATTAAACTCTTGTTTATTTTTATCTTTCTTACAACGACATGTTTTATTTTAATTTTGTATAGATGAAATATTAAATTAAATAAAATAAGGGTTGATTTTGGGACGCAGTTTTATTGACTCGGTATGTCAATGTAATATTTTGCTTAGCTGATTTGCCATAGTCCTATGTACAAGTTTTATTTTTAACATACTTATAACACATGTTTATATTGACGCAGATGTGTTTTTTTTTATTTACCGATTGTTTTTATTTTGTAATGATTTAATTATGAATAAAAACACTATTACACGACACTGAGAGTTTTATTTGCGTCAGCAAAAGGAAGTATTGAATACAAAACTGTAGAAAAGGTAAAAAATAATATTATTGGCTGACAAGCGCTGCTATGGTTTGTCATTACGATTCAAGTCCAACTGAATCTCTTAAAGAACAGAAAACTCACCAGGCTGGTGCTTATATGGGTCATTGGAATTGAAGACGATCAAGAGTTGTTTGATAAAGTAGGTAGTCCGAAGATGAGATGATAAGATGGTGCAATGAAGGACTCCCATGCTTTGGGTGAGATAAACGTTAAGAATGGATTGGTGAGTAATTTTTCATATGTTAAAACTACAACAATACTAACATACAATAATAGAAAAGTTTTTTAAAAAAATTATTGATTAGTCTTGCAAACAATGGCTATAATATAATAGGATATAGTTATTGGGTAAGTAATATTGGTGAACTTTAATAATTACACGTTTTTTTTATTTAAATTGATGCACATTTGTTGCATTGGAATTTTTTTTATTTTAATAAATTAAATAAAATTTTTTTTTACAGTTTTTATAAATCTAAAAATTAAAGCACTGGTAAAATAATAAAAGTGAGGTGTTGCCCTGCTCTGATCTGATTGGTCGGATAATTTCCCGTGAATTTTTTTGACCTATCGGATAATAGAATTTTAGGGAGATTTATTAATAAAAGAAAATGAAGACTAGTTGTAAATTTTAAAATTAATTTAATGCATTGAATTAAAAAGTTATATAATAAAATATATAAATATTTTTTTTAACTGTCTGTCTTTGGTGCTTATTCAGCTGCCATAAAATATTCAAATAGTTTTATGTTGTCTATGGCACATATTTTGACACTTGACAGATCATTGTTGTAATGATACGGTTTTCTCATTCTTTACTGATAAGTGGCGAGATAAAGCAGAAGAAAATGTTAATTTGACGATGTGATGTGTGTTTTGAACATTCTCGCGTGCGGGACGGTTTCATAAAAAACACGCATGTTTTGTACAGAATTCGTATAGAATTAGACAAAAATTTACCGATCGTTCGTTGGAGCTAAACGCGCAGTAAATGGGTTGCTCCGTGCCGGGCGGTTTTAACACCATGTCAATCTTCGGCCGCAGAAACGGCGGACATTCTGACGATAACAAAGCCAAGCTCGAGAGGAAACTGTACCTGGCCAGAGAGTCCCCGGATCCGATCTTCGACCTCTCCCAATGCTCGCTTAAAAACGTGCCCAGCGGGATATTCTCCCTGTGCAAAGTGTTCCGCAAAGAGCTGCTCAATCTAGAAGAAAACTTACTGACAACCCTGGAAGACGGCGGTAGCCTGGGCGACCTCTGTCTTCTCAAGGTGCTCAATATAAATCATAACCGCTTTCACAAAATTAGCAATGATATTCGATTCTTAGTAAATCTAAAAGAGCTGTATCTCAGCCACAACCAAATCAAGCAACTGCCCGAGTACATTGGAGATCTTCTCGCCCTGCAAATACTGGATGTCTCAAATAATAATTTAAAATATTTACCGGCCACCTTGGGAAAGTTGAAACGATTGAGAAAACTGGCAATCAATGGCAACGAGCATTTAAACGTCATTTGTAATGAGTTGTGCAATGCTGTGAACTTAGACAAAATCGATCTGGATAGTGATCGCTTCACGAGCCCTCCGAGTCACATTGCGAGTGCAGGAACATCAGAAATCATGAAATACCTCTGTCAACAGTGTGATATTCGATACGTGCCTCCAGCCGATGTCTTAGATAACGGTTCCCCCGGAGAACGCACACCTTATACGACCCTCAGTCCTGCAGAGTACGATAAGAAAGGGCAGTTTTCCAACTGGGAGGCGCAGGATGAAGAGTCACAACGGCTAGAAAATGAGATGTATGCAGCGTCCAAGAAGCAAAAAGAAAGGTTTCTTTTAGAGTATACTCAAGAGCAGATAAAGATCGACTCCGAGCTCAATAAGATCCAGCAAGTGAGGGACCACGAGAGAACTCGGCTCATCAGACAAATTCAGGACGAAGAAGAATCAACAACAAAGGTCGTACTTCAGCTGCTGGAGTTGAATGTAATGAACCCTCACCGGATTCAGCAGTATTTGGAGCATGATGAAAAGGAACACGACCGCTTACTCGAGATGTGCAGAGAGAATTATACCGTTCTCAAAAAGATGGATACCTTGAAAGCAATGCAAAGCCTGCTAGAAGAAGAGTGCCAGTATGAAAAGTCTTTGAAGAGCTACGGCGACTCGCAGAGCGAGGTGAAGCAGTCGTTCTTGATTCAAGAGCTCACGTCCAACGAGCAGCTTGGCAGTATGCTCAAAACTAGAGACGAAGTGCAGACAGTACTAGTAGAAAGATTAATTAGGGATGAGGATGTGCAGAAGGCGGCAGTCGGCGCACTTTTAGAAAAATGCGATGCAAGAAGCTGGGGGCTGGTTCAAGAAATCGCTCTTGTGGAGGCTCATCTCGCCAAGTTGTCCATTATCGAACTCGAGAGGCGGAAGCTAGAAATCGATGATAACATGGGAAGTTTAGCCGACCAGAGAATCAAGCTATCGTTCTTATTAGTGGATTTATTGGAGCAACAAGGGCTGCGAAGGTCCCAGTTAGTTGATACTCTGCAAGCTATGGAGCTGGAAAAAACCTCATCAGACTTTTGGCTCATCCGTTATCAGCAGCTGCTCGATAGCGTTCCGGACGTCATTGTATCTTCGCAGAAGCAACTGGATCCGATCTTTGCAAACTATTTACTGCAGGAAGGTGTCATTCATTGCTTGCCATTCTTAGTACAATGGGTGACTTCCAAGCACGAACTGGCCTCTCTCACCGATGCTATGCTTCAAGAGCAAGGCGTGAGGTTGACCGTGGATCGTTCCGGAATCTTGAGAGCCGTGAGATATTATTTGCAAGAAAACGAGGTGTACAACCTGAAACTCGGCGACTACGAAACAAAGAACGGACAAACGACACCATCGGCTCCTGATAAGAGCGAAGTCGTAGAATTGGAAGAGATTGATACGGACGTTGCAGAAACATCTCTGGCTCGGCAGAATACGGAGACCAATACGACAGAGTGTGTCGTCTGCATGGAGAACGTGTGCGCCGTTGTGTTCATTCCGTGCGGCCATCTCTGTTGCTGCGTGAAGTGCTCGGACGCCGTAGAGCAGCTGTGTCCGATGTGTCGCGGGGAAATTGAGCGCAAGATAAGGGTCATACAATCTTAGCCCAAGATTACGTTTCGAATGGAGTTTGCCTTAAATTTTCACTTGTATACTTTTATTTGCACAATTTTTGACGTGTCTTTTAAGGTACTTTTGCAACGTGTGTTTTTAACTAATGATATATTGAATTTTGTGATGAATAATCGACACAAAAGACCTCGGCTAATCTCTGGACTATCGGTAATGAAAAATGACTTTTTAAATTTCCCGTTTGTGCGTTAGCATAATTTAAAAAGTTTTCTTGTAAATGAGGCGTGGTTTTACTATAACTAAAAATATTTCCCTCCAAGATTTACGTGTAAAAAAATAATTGATATCTAGTACAGTTTCTTAACCTTTGAATACGTCATTTTAATACAAATGTGATTGCCTTCTATGTAAAAAAAAAAAATAAACAAACTAATTTGTAAGCGTAGCATTGATGAAAAAAAAAACAAATACGATAAAAAAATGTTGATATTTTTTTTACAAGGTTAATTCAGAATCTTGGAGTGTTTGTTTATGTTTGGAGTATTTTTAGACGAATCCATTCTTCAGTGTTTAAAAATAATATATCCGAATATACGATGAGCCATATTGTATACATTCAAAAAATATTTCTCCGCGTGGTCCGCCCAAGCAATAAAGCATCCCGTTTCCATTTAGTAAAAGTTTTACTCAAAAAATGTCAACATAGGACGTTGGCGAAACCGGTCATATAAAGCAAAATAAAAATCTTTATTTTAAATAAAAAAATTAATTAAATTCTACCAAGTACTTTCGTTTCTATAGTCATTGAATAAAATTGCTTATCCGATGCACATCACTGTTGGATAATTGAAAATTTCTAATATTCTAAAAAATTTTTGTCCACGTGTATTCCAACTCAAAGCTCACTAATGTAATCAGCCTTTGAAACACGTGTCGTTGAATAGCCGTAATCGCTTTGCATACAAATATATATATACTCGTAAAATCAATTGTGCTATAGAGTGAGTTTCAACAAAAACATAAGTTTCTGAAGCCTATCATAGTTTATTTGCTTTTTTCCGAATTAATCCTCAATTCGAGGCGAGCCTGGGAATCCTTCAAACTCATTGGTTCTGTAACAAAGCGAGAATTTGAACCGTTATCCGCAAGCGTGAAACCAATGTGCCTACTTATTCAATAAGTATTTCAATTTCCTGCCACAAAAGCACGATGGTTGAAGGGTTTACGGCATCGGGCCACGCTACCCAGAAGATGTGGATTCGAATCCAACGTTTCACGTGTGAATCTACAATCTTGTTAAACAGATGTATATTTGTATGGGAGAGCGATTTGAAGATTTGTGTTTACTAAAGTTTAAAATTTGTATATTTCTATAAATATAAAATAATAATAATGAAATAAATCTTTGTGCCTATCTGTTATGATTAAAAACGGCAGAATTGCCTTGATCGAGGCTCATGCCTTAAACTATTCGTAATTGCAATTGCTCGTAATCTATTATTGAATTTAACGTTTCCGCTAATACGCTATTCTATTGCCTTAAAAAAATTGACACATTGCATGTATCTTCAAAAAAATTCACCACAACCCTTGCCAGTCTTAAAACCCCACCCTTAAAGGGTTAAGTTATTGACATAATCTGGGAAAATGTTTTCTGGAATCTGGAAAATTCAGAATCGAACAGAATCTCTTCGGATCAGTCAACGTCTCGTGCTGATTTTGAATCGATCGGAGATGCGTGCTTTTCCGATATATCGGCGTGTTAATTTTGATGTCGGAGTGTGTAATGTGTCAATCTGAATTTGTACTCTCTTAGTGTTGTCGTGTAACGGTGATTCTATCCCCTAAATTTTTTACCCTCCGTTTTCTAGATATTCCTCTGTCTGTATTGATATTTTGAAGTTCGATGTTTAACGTTATTTAAATTTTCCCTATACCCATGGAATATATAATATTTAAGATAAGCGATTGCCAAACGCGGGCAGCATTATACGAAATAAGAAATTGAGTATTACAAATTTTGTCATGTTATTTATAGTGACTTTTGCTCAACCTTCATCAGATCATTCAGTCGGAAATATTCAACCCGTTGTAGTGTATAGAAAAGATTTGCATTTTACAAACAGCTAGACGCTAACGATTTAGAAGTTTTATGTTCTTGGGCGCTATGCCGTGCTTCGGTCCCGCCACCGAAGCCATCTTCAGAGATTTCAAAGTCATATTGGCGTTATTTGTTCATCGGTATGATGGGCACCCGTTAGCGAGCGTAGAGTCGGCAAGAAATACGAAATACAGCTTATAGACTCGTTTATCAATTGATTTATAAACTCGTAAGGCATCTTGTAAATTGCATATCTTATTTAAACACTACTCCGAAATTTCTATAATAAATATCTTTTTAGCCGATTAAACTATAATTATAAAATAAACCTGTCTTTGACGCCGCTCATACAGAATTGATGCATTAATTAATACTTTGAACAAAAATTTTATTTTTGACATAAAACTAACGTAAACCGAAAAAAAATTCAATTAGGAAAGGAAAGAAGTTAGTTTTGCTATAAAAATAAAAAAAAATTCTCTAAATTCCAACTCACTTTGATCGTTTTCCATGAAATCTTGCAACAATAATTATTGCTTACGTTTATACTAAGATATTTTTTACCACCAGCTTTCGGGATTGCATTAATTTATAATTGCGCACGAGTATGAGGCTTACGACAGAGATGTTCAGACGACGAGAATCCTTGCCGGAAAATACTAAAGTCATCATCGAGCTACTCCAGTCTCCTCGATAGATCAAGATCCTTAAATATACACATCACGGATTTTTTCGGAAGTCTACGAGTGCCAACTTCAAGCTGTATTTGAAAGATTGATATATTTATTCGACTTGGCATATATGATATGCGATATACAGCGTCGAAATTTAAGCATCTCTGTGTTACACAATCACGCAGTTCACGTAAGCATTAAATCGCATTTATACTGGAAAAATTTGTATACAACATTTTAAAAATACGTTTTTTGTATGTCCGAGGAATCAACGCACGCCGTTGCTATTTAAGATAATATTTTGCCACTGTGACTGTAACGGGACGGATTTGTGATTGAATCAAAATAAAAAGAAGGTAACCGCACGTTTTAAATGATCCTTTGAAATAATTCTTTAAAAAAATCAAACCTCGTTAAAATATGCGTTCAGTAATATTTTTTTAATGATAGTCTTTCCCCAAATAAAAATATCTTCGAATTTTTACCGGCTTATGCTAGTGTAGATCGAATCGCCGAAACGGACTCACCGGTCATCGTCGCAGCTGGGACGGAGCAGTAGACTCTTCGTTGTTCATAAGGTTGAGTAAATGTGTGCTAACTCCGAAGCAATCAAAAGGTTTGCCCGATTCTTGCAATAACGCCGTAACTTCAACGGGGATACCCACATTATTGGAATGTGTCTATTATAGAGTAATTAATGTATATTTCTCGTATGTTAGAGAAAATTGGTGCTAAAATTAAATAAATTTTTGTAATGTAAACCTTATTGTGTTGTTCATTCGATTGGTGCGATTATATTTGGTGTATTGTGCGAAGAATTCAGTTTCACGACAGGATGATGAGTTTATCGATTTATTTGCGAGTGCGTCAAATCAAAATGAACATTTATCAAATAATATTGTCCATATAAGAAAGCAAGTTTATAATGTAAAAATAATTTCTCACGATACACCAATATTTAATTATCAATCGATCGCTTTGTTAAGGGTTGCGCTTGTCAGATTGTGCGTCAAATAATTGAAGTTGATTGTGAAATATAGAAGCGAGAAAACAATGTACGCACCTCTTATATAATTTCTTCGTTATCGTTAAAAAAAATCGCTTGCTACTGATTGCTTCGTATCTGTGATTTTTAAACGGAAACTGTTGAAATTGTTACTCGCAGTGCGAAGTTTCACTTTGGGCTTCTTGAATTGTTAATCATCGAAATTTGTTTCCGTTTAATGATTGTAGGTTTTTAATAATCAGCACCGAAGGATTATTCTTGAGCGTGTTACATTTTTTTCCATCGCAGTGCCTAAATTTTATGTCAATTAAGAATAATATAATTATTGTAATGTTACTGCAATAAATCGCATAACGCTTCGATATCCACTGTGACATTTTTGTTAGAACGTTACAACGTTTGTTTAGCAAGACGGTAAATTGTTTTTTAGGTTAATTTGCTGCAGAAAAACTTTGTTTTGAATAATTAATGTATTATCACTTATCGTTGTTTTTATTATTTCTTCATATTTATTATTTATTCACTTTTATTTTTGCAGTCACTAATCAAGCTTATTTTAGTTATTTGCATAAAAAAATTATCTCAAAATGAAAACACGGTCACAAATTCCAAACAAGCAATGCCTCGCATGAAGTTATTGTTGCATTTTATATTTCTACACAAGTGAAACGTTATTGTCGCAGGCAGTGGGTACGAACGTTACTTACAAGTTCTCACAATAATTATTGAAGAATTATTGTAGTTCTGGTTGACTTATTAAATTATTTTTTACGTCTTTTAAAATGCACAGTTTTTCACGATTTTTACAGTTTTAATACTTATTCAAGTTTAAATTAAAATTAATATGTAAGCGTTTGATCAAAATATTAATAATGTTTGGGTATATAATATTTGTAAGTATATATATATATATATATATATACACTTTTGCTTATTGGAATACTTTATACATGATTTTCATTAATATAAGTCAATATTCTTGATAATTTATTAATTATAAAATAAATCAGTTCCCACCTGAAATTGTGATAGAAATAATATTTTTTTTATACTTATAGATAACTTTTATGCCTTTGTCGGCGATATCTTAAAAAAGATAGCCGCATTGTTGTAATTCAGAGACGAGGATCCTTTTACCTTAAAGTAATATTCAAACCGAATCGGTTAATCTACAGATCTGATAGAAGTCGTGTCCTCTTATTAATAATCAATCGAGGAACGAGGCAACCGGTTTCCGAGAAACCCAAGTCAACTGCGTGGTTTCTTGTCCATCCTGATTTTCGAAAAGTGTTTTACGTGACAATTGTGAATATCACTATCAATGCTTTTAATTGTTCAATATAATAATAATTATTATAAATCAAATTAAATCTCCGTAGACCTAACCTGATCTTCTAAGTCTACGAATGAAATTATTTTATTTGCGTTTGTGAATTTTAAGAGCGTTGAGTTTATATTGACGGGAATCTTGAATGTATTCTGATATATACTTTGAAGAGCATTTATTCTCAAGTTGTAAAAATAAATAATAAAAAAAAAAACAAAATTGTTAAAAAAAAAAATGGATGTGAGTAATAAATAAAATATCTAAAATTATTTATAAATTTTACGAACGGCAGATTATTGTGTAGAATTTAAAGTTTTTCTTACAGCCTTCAAACGTTAATTTTCACGATAATATGGATACTTTGTATATTCGACGTCTCAATCTCAAATACCAGTTTTCTCGAAGATGATTTCGCTGATGTCGCGTGTTCTGTGATTCCGAATGCATCGGAGGAAACTGGATTCTCTGTAAGACCGTAGCTTGCCGCTGCTAGGTGAACGTAAATATTAAAGACTGATTAATTTTGCTACTACGATTAAATATCAAGACCTGCAATAACTATCAAAGAGATTACATTACAGTTACGACAACTAATTTTTACGTAATGAAGCTTATTAAAATGCATATAATCTGCCGTTTTCGTTTTGAGGGAATGTACACGCTACGACGATTCACCTCTATGAACCCTTCGGCCGGTCTCGTTTTAAGCAGCGTGTACTTCCCATTGTATCTATAATCATATTTAAAAGTGCCATAATATATTTACAAAAGTTTCGCGAGTGATGTTTATAATGAAAAACGAAAAATTTAGATTTGTTCAATAACTTAGTAATATTTCAACTACCAAAGAACTATTAAATAGTTAATTTTTGCAGATCACAAATGTAAAGAACATGTTTTATTTAGTCAAGTTGGTGTTAATGTGATGTGCGCTCACGTGTCACGGTTATCGTCTAAACTTTAAAAAGAGAGTATACTTTTATTAATACCGTGTATTTTATTCACGCAATATCTTGCGTGCATTTGCGTGAGCGCATCGATGAACTTTTGTACCAACCACCCGGCACATAGAATATTTTTATCTTAGCCTATTGATTTAATTAGGTTTAACGGGTGAGGTATTTTTCAGTACTGTAATAAATATAAATACTATTGTAAAATTCTGTTAAAAACGCTGACTATACTATCTTTTGTATTTGAAAATTGTGAATTGTGAATCAAATTTAATAAAAATAAGCACAGCTGCTACAAATTAAAACTTTGTCTTTTATATATACCGTGTTGCTTCTTTCAGTTATTCTGGCGTCGGATATTTGAGCCTCGATAGATCCGCTGCAAGACGATGGAGAGAAACTTCCTGAAACGAGATTAAATTACATACAAAACTTAATTAAACCACCTGTTAGTTGTGGATTGAATTTTTGCTTACCTCTTGCTGATTACGCTGTATGGACCGCATGCCACTGAAAATAATGCGTTTTATAACACGTGTTCAGGATCATGCAATAATACATCGTTTGATTTCGTTTTTATTTATTATCATTGCTTAAATGTAGTCATTCTGTATCACATATTATCTACATTGACATTTATATATTGACAATCAAATGTTGGAAGAATAACACGTCAGTATTTATATTACATCTAAAAATCATATACAATACAGAATCAAATATGCCGAGTGTCATTGGTTTACACCAAAGTTCTAATCGAAAACACGCACCTGGAAGCGTTGATTATACGAAATTATCCACTTCTAAGTTGTTTGGACAATCCAGGTATATATTATAAGGCAAATTAGTTTTTATTTATCATCTTTTGATTACTCTAGATTCAAAGCCATTTAAAAAATCAAATCATTCAACGTGTGTACACGTCAATTTAAAAATACGATTGTAATTTTTTTTTGCAAGATACAAAAGCAATTTAAATCAACGCTGGAAAGAGGAAATGACTTAATTGCTGTTCAGGTAATTTGGCAGCAAGGTGAAGTTTATTTATTGAGAAAAAATCTAAACTTTTAATATATATTAATAGATTTTCAAAAAGATGACACGCATGTCAATAAAGATATGATTTTTTTATATTTATTAATTAACATGCGTTAATTAAGTCAATTCTTCTCTCCAGCATCAATTTAGTTGAATGTTATATAAAATTTGTAAATAAATAGAAATCGAAATAAATTATATATTTTTAAAATAGTACTCCAAAACAATTTAAATATTTTTTATTTTAAATACCTGGTTTATGGGGAATTTGATTTTTTAAAATAATATTTATAAATCAAATTTTTCAAAATATAAATAATACCTGAATAGTCCAAATTGGCCGTTAACAAATGATTTCGTATAATCGAACTTCTATACAAAAATGCACCAAGTCAAATATACCGAGTGATTCCAAACGTGTTATAAGCCTTCAGTATTCTTACTGCAGTATACAGTATTTAAGTTATTGATATCAGCATATTCCGAATAATTTGTGGTACGACAATTAAGCTCTTGTGTTTAGTTTCAACGATCACCGCCACAATCGCAGAGAAAGAACCTTGCAAGACCGTGACTTCTCTTAAATTACAGGTCGAAAGGTCTGTAACAAACTTAGAATCATCCTGTATATTAATAATGAAATTTAATTTGAAATGTGATCTGTTTTTATACAATAAATGAATAACACGTTACTTTGTTACGTCTCCGGTTTCTCTTCCTCCACCAGTGCTCTCTCGTTCCTCTCCATTTCGTCTCTTCTCCAAGCCAATCTTAGGAATATTGCAAGCCTCAATTTATATTATATTTATAAATTTAAGTTCTACGAGTTGAACGCTGAGATTGATATTGGTAAATCGAGAACTTGGCGTATAATTACGTTGTCTTTATACTTTGAGCTGTAAGTGAACAAAAACATATAATGCAATTTTTTTATATTACATAAATAGTTTGAATTATAATAAAATTTATCGAATAATTTATTCTGGTTGGTTGGTTAACAAAATATATTTTATAGAATCTCAGCAAATTCATTTCTAAATATACTTTTACACATCCACGTAACGTTCCGATCTAACACATGCTACGTCCAATGACACTAAACGTTACAAGCAAAAATCGTTTTTCTTGAGCACTGGTTTTCACAATTTCATCCGGATTCACACCCCGAGTCATGGGACGGGTAAGAAATCATAAACTAATATAAAAATAAACAAATAAGTAATTTATAAATATAATAATGCTAGTGTTATGTTACTTTGCCATATCACTTAGAGTAGATAAATAAGAATAAAAATCCAAAGCAATACATTCATCTTTTTAATAATAATGGAGTACTAAGCCCTTAAGAAAAAACACTATCTGTGATAAACAGCTCAAAATGCTGTTGTATGATAGGTCTGATATATCGATATGCAAAAATCTGACCTATCAGATTTTATTGAAGTATGATTTTTAGTAGCAACACATGACTTTAAATAAAAATATATTTTTTTAAATAATATGAATAAGTTGATATCAAAAATTTTCGGCAGAAATTTTACATAATGTGATAGTTTTAATTGCTTTTTTCACTATAAAATAATAATATAAGACAAGAGAGCATCGCCTCCGATGAATTGTTTATTTAAATTTATATTTTTGAGTTTTATCATGTCAAATATATTTTATTATATAAATTATTTTATATTTTTAAAAAATCATAATCGACATGATAATTATAAAATAAATATTAAAAAAAAAACAATTGTTGCTATTATCATAAAGAATGCTTGTTCTCTTGTCTTACACGGTACGAATGTTTTGAAGTTTTCCATTGGAAAGAATTAATAAAAATTAATTATTAAAGTTAAAAAAAAACCTGTCACAATAATCTTATTCTACATATAAATAATACAGTTATCCCATTGTCAGTTTTTTTTAATACAGTTTTAATTATTATAATATATACACATGTATAATTCAAGATATTAAGTCCGTCCATAAGGTCAGATTTTACGTATTTATCTAAAAGCATATACTATGGATTAAAAAAAAATACTTTGAGCTAAAATGGAAGAAATCTCTAAATCTGAGAAAATTTTTGGCCTCTCGAGTTGAAAATTCAAAATACTTGAAAAAGTTTTACAAAATTTGAAGGAAAACGCATTTTCTAAGTTACTTGCGTAGTTTGACACATCAGAGAGTAAAAAGACGTATTCTGTCGAAGACGATCGAAAATCTAGAAACAATATATCAAAAAATTATTTGAGTATACATCAATTTCGATAAACGTCATTGGATTTATATTTAGTGTATTTGATATTTGTAGTTTGAAATATTTAATATTATTTTACATTTTAATATATAAAGTGAGCATTATATTGGCGTAGTTCAACTAAGTTGATATTCCTGTATATTCAGTATACGTTATTTGATATAAACTGTAAACAAAACAAATTATTATCAATTCAACAAGAAACATAATATGAAGTATACATTATTGATATAAATCGTTTGAGCGAGTTGAAATAGTCTCCGCCCTCTCGTGCTGCTTGTGCATGGCTGCCATTCTTTACCCTGAGCGCATGTAAGGGATCATCAGTAATGGACTCGGAATGTGTGAAAGGGATGCTTAAGGTGGGGAGCTCCTGCTGTTGTTGCTGCTACTTGCTGCAGAAGGAATATGAAATGATTATATAATATTTTCCTTTGGAAAACCATGAACAAGCTCAGCACAAATGTAGTCAGAAGTGGAATGGTTACCAACATCCTCTGAGGAGAGCCACATGAAGAAGAAGAGTTGAAATAGACTGATATTCACATATATTATAACACTTAACGTATAAGTTCAATATGAATTTTTTGAATTTTAATATATATATTGAGTGAGCGTATTGGCGTAGGTTTTCTTACAAAATACTTCCTAAAATATCTTAAACGCTAAGAATTCAGTAAATTCTTACAATAAAATGATCATAAGTACTTTTTATAATTTCAATTCTGCTGCTTCTTAATAACACACTATTATATAATATATTATAATAAATCCAATATATGCAATATTACAAAGTAAGACTTAAGTGTGTTTCGAAACAATATAGGTTAATATACAAAAAGAAATACAATAATTTCAATATAAATAAAAAAAATCTCAAATACGAGTATTTAATTACATACAAAAATACTTACGGCTAAAACGAAAGGTTCTTTCTAACGAGTGTTTCTAAATGGCAGGATAAGATGGCGAGCCGGCCGCGAGTTTCCATTTCAGCACGTAAAGAAAACTCAATGGTAAGATGGTGACCGCCCGCCACAGCACGCACAGGACCTATTCCTTACATAAGTTATGCAATATTTAACGTTATAGATAATTGAATGTACATAACACGTTTGTAATAGAACTACACTTTAGAGGTTCTAAAAAAGTTTAACGTTAGATTTTATAAGCTCTTTAACAACGATTCGTTACGATTAAAAATTATTACTTCTTGCCCCGAGAGCGACAATGCAAACAAGTAACTGCGCTATTCGACAGAATTGCTCTATGAAAAAATAGACGGGAATTCAAATGTCAGCTCAATTTTTATTTCTCAAGCACATCAGTGCGGATGCCGATATATATTTATACTAAAAGTTAACGAATCAGCGAAATGAATCAATCACGTAGAATTTGTAAGAATCGTGAACGGACATTATGCAGCTACTGCTTTAATAAATAGATACGAGATACATTATATCATTACTCGTGAATGCTTCTTTAATATATTTTACCGATTTTATTTTAACTACTCGTACTAAACTCATCAGATTGTATTAATTGGATAGAGATCCAACGATTGATGTTACCGACAAAAAAAATGTCTAGACGGATGAAATTAAATATAAAATGCATATTTTTGTATCCGATAAATATAATAATTGTTACTTCCCATATCTTTTAATAATTGTAATTACAATTCCGCAGATATGAATATTTAGCATTTCATGTATCCGAAGGAAGAAATAACATAACTTATTAAAAAAACAGGACCTGTGATTCGAAAAGGACAGCGTGTTAAACATTTACGCTAAGATAATAAATGATTAACACTGATATTAAGGGCATTTACACTGGAAACACTTCGACAAAGAGACATCCATTTAAATCAACATATCGACAGTCATCATCAGGACATCTGCAAAAATAAACATTACTAATGATGTCAGAATTAATATTTATTTTGAAAATGTCCTGTTACACGCGGATTTCATCGATATATTCTACATTGCGTACAAGTATGCGTTTGATTCTCTAACATTTACACACCCATGAAAATATAGAGAGCGTCTCTCTGCAAAAAGTCTCAAATGTACTCTAGCTTATATATTTAAGATGCCGTCGAAGACTCGGTGGAGAGTCCGATCGACGTAGATTTAGTTTGCTAGGGTTTCACACGTGACTAATTAGGGAGGGCGACAGCTCAGAAGTTGCTGTCGAAGTCTGATCTTCTGGGAGGGTACAGGGTTCGGACTCCGTCACCCGTGTAGCCATAGTTCTGGGAGCCGCCCCCGCCACCGTTGTACCCGTAGGTTTGAGAGCCGCTGTAACTGGAAGCATTTTAAAAGTTACTACAGTGATGCAATGATTGTATTGTATTATTTATAAAAAAATATTATTAAGTAGCTGTGATGTCGACGTCATATTATACACGCTCGACCATCAGCTCGACCCATAGACTACAGTGATTAGTATTAAAAACGGCAAATTATGAAGTGTTTATTGTTACCCATAGTTGGTGTTGCCGCCCGTGTAGCTCTGCGAGCCGCGGCCCGAGTCGGGCGCGTAGTGCTGATGATATTGGTTGTAATACGGGCCCCACTCGGAGCGCCACGAGTCTCCCGGGTTACCGGGGTACGCAAGCGGCTCCAGCATAGCGGTGGATCCTCGCTGAAACAGAAAAACCAAGATGTTAATAGACTGAATCAATCCTTCACCATCTTCAGGATTTTAATGATGATTGGGACCAAAATGTCAGAGGAATCAAAACTTCAATGAGCTCAGAACACTCACGCGGGGCTTTTGGTTCCTGGGCGGGTATGGAGGCTCGTGCTCGTGCATGTACAAGTCGTCAGCAGTGCCCCCCATGTGGGACTTGTCCAGCTCCCTCAGCATGTCCTCGCTCAGTGGAATCGGCTGCTTGGCTTTGGAGCTCTTCTGTCTGTTAACCAGCTGAAAAAACAACGCACACTCATCATCCTGATACAGAAACAGTGGTAATGTCTCCACTTACTTCATTTCACTGACTAGGTCTGATAACTGGGTCTTACGAATTCTCTTAACCTTGAGCTTAATGTGATGACAGAGTATTTGTGATAATAATTCAAAAAGGACAGTTAATTCTGACGTTGGATCTTAAAATCTGTTCTTACCACTGTCACACCGAAGATGACTACAAACAGGAGAGAGGCCAGGGCGATGACGATTACCGCAATGCCCCACTGAGGCAGGAGCATGTTGTCATCCGCGTATCCGATCGTCGGATCCATTCGCTTCGGCAGCACTGAAAACCAAGCAAAACAAAAAAATAAAATTTTAATTGTGCCAATAATTTCTTCAACTGCGTAAACTTTTTAAATTATTTTGATTTTTCAATAAAGATTTTTCGATATAATTGACTAACCAATAAACTCAGTGAAGATGGGATCGAGAATGAATCTCCCGATTTCAAGCTTTCCCTTGGAAATATCGATCTTCTCCATGAAGGACCTGTTCCTGTCCAGCCTATCTTCCTGAGGCTGATCTCCCAGCATCATGTCCTGGTCCTGTCCATCTATCTTCCTGGCTGTGAGTCGGTCGGGCTGCTCTACGACCTTGGGTACCTCCGTGACCACGCTGCCTGGACGGGCATCGTTCAGGGACGTGTGGAAGAGTTTCTTCAGCTCGGTGGTGTCGATCTTCTCTTCGATCTCATTAAGTTCTACGAAGTAGTCCACCAGGACGGATCCTTTGCTGAAGCCATCGATTCTGATCCCCTTGTACCATTTTTTGAGCGCTGGTGACTTGGAGTAAGCAGAATCAAGCTGGAATCAGATGATATGTATTAAGACAAGACTTTATGAGTGTCCACACTATTCAGAATACCGTAATTGCTGGGCACAATGAATCTCGAGCCTGTGAGAAGTTAAACCTAATCATTATCAGATCATCATGGATCTGACAGCTTCATAAACCTCTCTTGATGAGGAGTGCTCACAGTACTGACATATCCGTTTTGAATCAGATAAGTTACTTACTTCTCGGGAAACTTCATTAGCCAGCAGCTGCCACTCTTTGGTGTTGTGATCCAGCAGCTCGGGCACCCATTGTACTCCTGGAACATGCAGCGAAACAGTGAATAATGTTTACTACTGGATTAGCATTGGAATAAACATTTTTTTAGTGACAAGCTACGAAGCTTGTCACGTGACTCACCTCCGATGATTTTAATAGTAGCTGCGAGGTCGCACTCAGCTCCGCACACTCCTGGAGTGGTGGGAGCCTGTGTGGTCGGGGTAGTGGGCGGATGAGTGCTGGAGGTCGGAGCCGCAGTACTGCTGATGTTCTCCTCCTCTGTGGCAGCTTCCTTTGCAGCAGCAAGCGCCCGCTGTGCTTCTAAAAGCTTTTCGATGGAGAACGGAGTCGTTGAAGGCGTTGGCCATCCAGTGAATTCCGTTGTAGCTCTATAATTTACAATAAACTTTTATTTGTAACACTTTTATTATTGAAATTTCTTTTGATCGTAATGAAACAGAATCGTTCATATAAATAAAAAAATAAATAAGAACTGCGTACCTCGTAGGCCATCCTTTTTGGATGGTTGGAGAAGACACTCCCATTTCCATTCCACCTTCGTTTGCTGGTCGCGGAGTAGTCAGCCTCTTTCCTGGTTTCCCGGCTCCTGGACGAGACGGGAAGACAACCTTGAACCCATTGGCAGCAACCTTGGCAGTAGTCGAACCTTCTGTAGAGCTAGGCGCTTCCTTGACCTTAGGTTTCTCTTCTTCCTTAGGCTTGAATCCAGGTGGCAAAAGAGACGATACATCAGCAAATTTGATATTCTTCAACGGGTTCGCTTCCTTCTCAGCATTTTTAGTGTCAAGCTTAAATCCAGGTGGAAGGAATGATGATATATCCACAGGTTTCGCGTTCAGCACTGGGTCTTTGGAAGTTTTGGCTTTTTCCGTTGTTGTCGTTAGCAATTTATAGCCTTTGGGAAGCAGAGATGAGACATCGACAGGTTCGGCCTTTGATAAAATATTGATAGGTTTATTAAACTTGGGTTTTTCTGTGGAGCTAGGAGCTTGGGCTTCTGTTGTCACCTTGAAACCCGGTGGAAGAAGATGACTGAGATCGTCTGATTTAACATTCTTGAAGAGGTCTTCTATCGAGATGGGTTTTTCTTCCTTAGTAGGTTTGTAGCCTTTGGGTAAGAGACTTGATAAATTGTCTTGGATCACAACTTTGTTCTTGAAGCTCTGACCTGATGCTCTGCCTTGGGATTCTTGTGTTGGCTTGGGTTTACTTGTGGTCGTCGTTATTTTTCTATCCTTGAAGCTTGTACGTACTTTGAACCCAGCGGGAAGTAGTCCGGTCAAATCATCCATGACAATGGTTTCAAAAACTGGTGCTTTCTGTTTGGGCTTAGGAGTGGTTGTCGGGCGAGAATAAGGAGAGAACTTCTTGATGGTGACTGGAAGAGGCTCGGGTGTTCCTCTTTCAGTTGTGGAAGTGGATGTAGTACTTTTCACCGTAAATATCTGTAGTGGGGGAGCAACAGTTGAACTTTCTTCAATTTTAGTCATATTTTCATGCGGCATCTCTGTCAAGACATCGAAGTCTTGGTCTTCTCCCTTGAAGCCACCGGATAAAAATCCACTGGATAATTCAGATTGGACGCGATCCAGTTTATCGATAATGCTTTCCGTGGAAGCAGGAGACTTAGTTATCAAGTCGGTAGTGTATTCTTCAGTCGTTGTTGTTTCTTCGGTTTCATCTTCGGAATCTTTCGTAGGTTCGGATTCTTCTTTCTCTCTTTCTTCGTCCAGTTCAGCTAAAGTTTGCTTCTTTTCATCTTGTGCGACTCCAGGGAATGGCAAGAACCTAGCTCCAGATACGCTTCTGCTGGTTTGGACTGAAGCGACCACAACCCAGCTTTCAGTGGCATTGGAAACTTGTCCCTTCTTCTCGCTATCTCCCTCTAGGGTGGACTCTTCAGGTTTGGCTGTTGAAACTTCCATTTTGGAGGTGCTTCTAGCAGGTGGGTCTGAGTATTCTGGCACTGAGAACGTTCCATTTACAACACTCTTAGTTGTGACGACCGACACAACCTCTTCTCCAAGTAATATTGGTGGTGGGTCAGTAGTGGTCGGTTCAATGGAGTCGACAGTCGTCTGGTGCGGCTCATCAGGCTCAGCGTATTGCTCTGTCACAAAGGTCGGGGGTTCAGTATTATCGATAAGAGCACTGTCAACGAACCCTTTAAAGTTATCATCTTTCACCATCATTGGCATAGGTTTCATAGTAAGAATATCAAACTTTTCACCCACGACCGTAGTAGAATCATCGATTGGAGTCTCGCTCTCATCAACGTCTTCATACTCAAGCTGCTCATCATCATGGTCTTCGTGGTGACCTTCATGTACCTTTTTGTGGTGAACAGCTGCTTTATCATCACTTGGATCTGAGAGAACATCAGATTCATCGACGTATTCAACCTCTTCATCATAATACTCAGTCACTCCAGAATCAGTCTCGTGTTCACTATCATCATGACCTTTTTCGGTGTGGTCTCGTGGTTCTTCGTGTTTTGGAGTTTCTTCAGATGGGTCAGAAGCGGGACCACTTTCTTGGTAATCTTCCGACTCATGTAAATATTCAGTTGGGTTTATATTTACACCTGGATCAACTTCTTCTTCAACTACGGGTATAACCTTCTCTGTTGTATAATTAACCTTGACTACAGGAGTCACAGTTGTTTTTACTTCCTTGGAGACATTCTCCACGGTTATATTCTTCTTAACGATATCTTCATGTATCGTGCTGGGACTCGCAGTACTCGTGACTTCAACAGATTTGATGACTTCCACGTCTTCAGATCCATTCGTGGGATTTTTCAGGGTGTCTCCAAAGTGAATACTGGGGATTTCATCTTCGAGGAGGGGTTCGAGGTCGAACATCGGTTTATACTCGGTGGTGGAAGAATAATGTGGTTTGTTGGGACTGAAGTTGACTTTGTTGGACCTCAAGTTGAAAGCCTGCGCTTTGTTCGGCGACTTCGTCGAGGGGAAGAACCTGTTCTTTCGTTCGGTTTGCGGATGAGGCGTCGTCGTGCTCGTCGGCTTCGGCTTGAACCTGCTTCGCGTGTTGGAGAAGTTATTTTCGTTGCTGTTGAAATAACTCTCGCTGGAGGTAACCGGTTTCTTCTGGAACGACTCCTGTTCTTCGGTTTTCGGCGACGTATAATAACTAGGCCTAGAATTAAAAACGATTCTATTCGAGGGTTTGATTCTTTGAGAGTAGTCAGATTTCGTTGGGTTGTACGTAGTCGCTTTGGTTTTTTCACTGTATTCGTAGATATCTTGGTTCACAGGCTCCGGGGCGTTGGGGAAACCGGCGTCGAAGTCAGCAGTATTGTAACTCGGCCGTATTCTGGCGCTGTTGAAGGCTTGGATGTCCCTCAAGTTATCCGGAAGAGGATCCGGATTGTTGATGGTGATCTGCCCTAGGAAAGTCTCCGGCTTCGACGGGTCGTGGTTGTGCGACGAGGTCTGCCCGAAGTGCGGGAACTCCGGCCTGTTGGTGGACGCCGGATGGTTGAACTGGAAGTTCGTAGACGATAGCGGCCTGCTCTGGTATGTCCCTGGCCTGGGTAAGGTCTCCGGGTTGTTCTGGAGAGGCACGAAGTCCGCCTGGTTCAGGTAGTACTGGCCGGAGGGTTGGCTCCTGCCGTTGGGCACCTGGAACGGAGAGGCGGCCCTGCCGCTGAACCTGGGGTCCGAGAAGCCCTGGGCGGGCTGCCCGCTGAAGGCCTGGCTCTGGCCCGAGAAGACCTGCTGCTGGGAGTACTCCGGGCCGGCGGGCCTGAACTGGTTGAAGCTGCCCTGGTCGAAGAACGATCCGGCGCCGGTTTGGCCGCCGTTTTGTTGGAAGTTCGGGGAGAAGCGACTGTCTCCTTGCCCGAAGTAGAATCCACTTTGTCCTGAAAAAGAAAACCATTGGTAAATATTTTGATTTGAAGCAAATGATCTGGAAGTAATTGTCAGAGCTTTGTAAGGAAAGGATTGTATGCTATTCTAGTGTGTATATGTAGAACCTGGAGCTTACACTATTCTATACATATATGTTCAGTGAGACGGTCGCCAACTTCCAACAAAGGCACATGAAGAAGAAAGATGTTAAATATACAATATTGAATGGTTTTATATATATAAATGTCGAATCGGTGATTTCATAGTGCGGTGAATTATAATTCTGTTTGTTTTTTGCGAACCCGAGACCTTGCGGAGCAGCGCGGCTACCGTGACCGGGCCGGTGCACCCACGGGTGTATAGTGGAGCGACGGCGCGAGGCGAGCTGCCCCCTCGCCCCGTCCGCATAGCAACAACAAATTGCCACAGGCAATTTTTTTGGTGCATAAAAATGGCATATAGGTATTTTATTAAAAATTGATTTGGCGTTGCGATTTTGTGGTCGGTTGTAAGCGCTTAATCAAAGACACGGTTTTATAATATATATATATATATATATTTTTTAATCATGCCCCATATTAACAGGAAGGTCTGTGCCTGGATGACCTGAAGTCAGTGGCGAGACACCCACAGTTGATGAAGTCACTGGATGGCTTCTTGAAGCATGTTATCGGAACCATAAAAAAGATAAACCAGGGGGTGTAGCTTCAGTCACTCCCATTTATAGATCAATTCGATCGACTAGTTTGGAAAGTTTCCCCAAATTGTGACGAAATACCTTGTATATAACAAGCAAGGTACCAAAACTATATATGAAAAAATAATAAAATAACGTTTTACACGCATACCGATTGCATTGTTGGGCCTTATCTTTTAAATGGTGTATAAAAATCAAAGTAATATTTTCAATTAATTCTTAATGTAATAAGTACTATAATTTGAGTGATTTAAAAAACTTATTTATTTCAATCGAATAAAGCAAAGACTGCTTATCTTGATTTTGAATGTACTGCACGCCATTTATGAATATACACCAAAAATTCCGAGCCAATGTCAGATTATCTTTTACCATGTACAAGCATACAAGAATTTATATGCAATTTCGGTTGCATTAAACTTGGTACGTCTACAGCAATTGCTTGGATAAGAAAATCTTCACCAAAGAGGGTTACTTCAACGGTGAGTTCATTAGATCACTGGCATATTTTCTTTGTGATGTGGCAAAAGAATTTGTAAATAACAAACGAGGTTTACCTCATATATTAAAAAAATAAATAAAACGCTACGTTATTGGGTGTTACGTCGCGTTTGGCGAGGTATAACAAAACATTTATATATAATTTTATTAATCTTTAAGGTCGCACCTTACGTCGTCGCTCCACTATATTCCATTTAAAAAAACGAACAAGTCGGTGGACTGATTTGTTCCTTTCTCTTTCATTGAAATAATCCATTACCGGCAGTGACATAACGTCCTAAGTCTCGTACAACTTCCATTACACTGACCTAGCTACGAAATGGCGTAAGTGCATGTAATTTTCTTATTGAATTTAATGCATCAACATGACGAAATACAGGCTACATTAGCGTGAATATTTATTTTTGTATCTTAAGATTGCGTCAAACGTCTACAGCGTTGTACAGTAGTAGAAAAAAAATTGTCTGGTTATAGATTTTTGGTGCACTTAGAGCAATGCAAATTATTTATTATTTCCTATATATATTTCTTGCTAAAAATGGCAAAATGACAAATAAAACAAAACAGTTAATGTTACTGGCATTTGTAAATGATAATTGAGAGCTCTTTCGTTTCACAGAGACAGTATCATACTTATAAAACATACATTCCGATTTATATAGTTCTTCAAAATAATTTATATCTCAATAAATATTTTTTTTAAATATTGGCTTGTGACTATTTATAATATAAAAAAATATTAATACTCGACATAATGCATTTAATAAAAAAACGAATAATTAAAAAAATCCCTAAATATAATCTCGGTGCCGGTACCGAAACGTCGGAAGATACAATGTATAATTCAGCACAATAACCAAGTGAAGTAAATAACAACCATCCCCAAAACTTCCGAACACATTTAATTAGAATATAATTTTTTTTTAATGGGGAAAACTTTCTCTTGGGGTTGCATTAATTATATAAAAAAAAAAAAGTAACTGTGCCAGAAAATGGCGATCGACAAAACCATTTCACTCGGTTGATGGCGAATTCTAAATTTATATTGCAGGCAATAACATCGAAACCTACACATTACTGCATTTTAATGTGTCCGAGAGCCCATCAAGACGCCATTATCGGAAGTTATGTTCCTTCTTGGCCAGTCAGACACCTAAACTCATAATTACCACTATACAGGGTGATTCTAAGCTTGCTACAAACACACAATGGAAAAATACAATATTTTGGTAATCAGCTAGTCATTGGCGTGCCGCGGATCAAAATCTAGACAAGCAGTTTTCAAAACAATCTGTGATGTACTTAGTGAATAATATCAAATATACCATTTAATCAGACGATTTAAAATGTGATATATCAGTTTATTTGATCTGAACTTTTTCGACTCTCGGTATCAATACAAAAATCAGTCAATCGACCGAACTCGAATATATATATATTATGCGAGCGAGCAGACTGTATGGCGAATCGGTAATTTAATAATTCCATATAAAAAAAAACTGATACAGAAACGTTGAGGGAGCCATTCGTGCCAAATCATGCGAAAAAATACTGACAGAAAGAAAAGGCAAACACCGACTCATGAAAAACACCCCTGACTGAGCAGGTGACGCCTGAGAGCCTCCAGACTCACCCCCGCCCCTTATGGGGTGCCATTCAAAGCTACAGCAATGGGGGCAAGCTGTATTTAAAAATTCATGAGTTATTTGTCGATTAATCACTTGCTGGACAAGTGTTGGATCGTTGATTATTGGGTAATTCGATCCCTGTCGTCATTTTGCCTCGCGAACTATATATATGGGAAGTGGGATCCTGACCAGGAAATCAAAGTGAGGATTGAGACAGCTCAAGAGATATCTCGCTGGAGATTCACCATGTGTTATGTCGTCTATAGAGTTGAAGCTTGGACACTCAAGACAGCTACTATGCAAAGAATTGAGTCGGCAGAAATGTGGCTGTATAGAAGAATCCTTGAAACATCATGGATTGATAGTCACAAATGAGATAGTCTTGAACAGAATGAGGCATCAAGGATACATTAAGGCTAAATGAAGACAAGGATACATCCCTGTCTTCATTTAGCCTCGGAACTGGGATCCTGACCAGGAAATCAAAGGGAGAATTGAGACAGCACGCAGTACGTTTAGTACTATGCCCAAGAGATATAACACTGAAATCTCGCTGGAGATGCACCAAGTGTTATGTCGTCTCAGTTCTACTTTATATAGTAAAGAATTGAGTTGACAGAATGTGGCTGTATAGGAGGATCCTTAAAATACCATGGGAGAGATGAGAGTTTCGCCGTTGATGTTATATTGCTTGTTGATTATGAATGTAGATCAAAAGGCTGGCGAAATGTTTGCGTATTCGTTTATTAAGATGATGGACAAGACAGACTTATACGTGGTTACTGGTCGAGTGTCTGCGTCTCTCTCTGGGGGGCTGGGGTTGTAGGGTTGTTGTAAAATTAGAAAGTCTCTACCTGCGATAGGGGCGGAGCTTAACAAGTCAAATATTGCAGCGGTGTATTTGCACTGACCGCTACACGAGTATTGCACAAAATGCCCAAAGAAGAGAACTCCTACTAGAAGGAAAAAGAAAGGGGCATTCGAAGGAAAAGTATTGCCGAATTAGTGATAGAAATATGCTCAATGAAGCGATCACCTTCTATGAGGAAAGGCATAAGAAGAAGAAGAAGAAAAAAATATATATAAATATATAATATGTCTGGTTATTCGTGGTCGAGAATCGGAGCGTCCGTGCGATCGAAAGGACGTCGGAATAAAATGGGGGTAAGATCGCTTATCGCTCGATAAAAATGTATTTTCGGATGTTTTTCAATTTGTGCCGCGGGTCAGGCCGTCCCTCGCGCTTCATTAGCTGCTGGATGAGGGCCCCGAGCGTGATTAAGCCGACGGGCCCGGACGATGGCGGGATTTCACGAAAATTATCTATATGATAATAGTAATAATGGGTCTTTTCGTTTTATATTATTGATTTTTTTGTGAAGACCGTCTCACAAAGTCTCGGCAAAATCGTATTTCCTGTGAGACGGTCTCCACAAAATATCGATAGTATATTTAACAAGTGCGTGTATTGGGTTAAAAGTCTATTATTGCATGTCGCACAATAAGTACGTTGTTTCACTTTCACTAATTCTTGTCAAATAATAGTGATTCGTTGGCATAATTAGCAATGCACCGGCCATGAAAGCTTGGGGATGTGGGTTCGAATCCCACACAAATCGCGATGATATTTTTCTTTTTCAATATTTGAAAAAATGTACTTAATCATTATCAATTTTTTCATTTTACGTTTATTATACACTCTCAATATTAAATTATTTTTTCTGTATAATCAAATATTATTTCGTCCTAATATCACCATTTGTGTAATTATTTCATCCTAAGTTTATATAAAAATATTTGTTTGTTCAGATCTTCGAGTAACTAATTCAAATACACGTGTGCTCTGACCGCTACTTTGCTGTCGACCGGTGGCAATTATTATACAATGTATACATAGCATTATAGATGCTAGTGCCCAGTGCCAAGAAATATATAATAAAGTTTTAATTAATATTTTTCCTCATTAACGCCATATTTTTACTATTTTTTCTGCACCGTATAAACTATACGTAATTCTAAAAATAAAACCAAACCTTTTAAAAAATTAATAACCTTAAAGCTTGGACTTTGCGGGGGAAGAAGCGACTTCTTCAATTCAACTAATATTTTCATACGAATAACTTATTGTCGGAGGTCGGGCACAACGCTCTAACTTAACACGCATTAACTTATATTGAAATATATATTTACGTAGCGCAGTTTTCCCAATGTGGTCTATATCGACCTGTAAGGGTCTATTCCGACCTGCGTCAGCAAAAAAAATTTGGGTCCAAGAATATTTTATTTGTATTCTATAATACTAAGCAGTATGCAAATTGAACTGCATTGAATTTTCATACACTAGGCCACTAGGGTAACCATGACTTCAATAGCCTATGGGAATATGTAAATTTTTTGTATTAATTATTTATAATAAAAATTATAAATATTCGTACCAGAAATTTTATATAAAATATAAAGGGTAACCACAAATTTTGTGCTCCTATACAAGAATGGCTTGAAAGGTGTGTAACACGTTCGGAATCACCCTGTATAAAATAAATACGAGATCGCAAATAATAAATCAAATTTTAAGCTGTACACAATATGCTTAGGTCTGATAGGTCAACCAGAAATTTATTGATAATTATGCTGATATTTTCTGTCCGTCTGTACTATACACAAGTAGGGTTAGGGGGCTTGCTAGGGTAACCATAATTTTTTTTATTTTTTTATTTTAGTATTAATACGTTGAAGAGCCAGAGCCACCCTGTATAAAATGAATGCAAGGATATTCTCCGCGGCGGCACTCGGGTCGGTCGAGCCGCGCCCTTAAGTGCTGCGCTCGTGCCTCGCTGCTTTTCCTGTACTTTTGACATGAATAATAAATGTAATTTTCCACGACGCGCGGACTTGCCACTTAGGAGTTAATTGGCATATTTTGTAAAACTTGCGGTTCTCTGTGAAAGTTTCTGCTCACCAGGCGTAAGTTTTCGAATAATGAGAATCCATAAGCCGAAGTTATACCGAAAAAATATAACTCACTTTACTTCATATTACATCCTGTACTTTATATTTCGCATCCATAATAGCTGTAATAGCTGCTGTAGGCTATATTTATTTTTAAGAATATGTCACCAATCTTTCTTTTTCTTCTGATGCTTCTCCTCGTAGGATTGGTGTGACCATGGTGGCATCATTAATTCGGCAGTACTTCCTGCTTCCAATGCCCCTTTTTCCTTCGATTTTTCCTTGAACAATCAGCTGTAGGATGCCATATATACTGCTACGAAAAATCTGCCCAAATAGAAGACCTTCAGCTTCTTTACCAACGTCAGGAGTATTCTCATTCTTTATGCATTCTGTGCAAGACTCTCTCATTTGTGATGCGGTAAATCCATGGTGTTTTAAGGATTTTCGCATACTAGCTGTCTTGAGTGTCCAAGCTTCGACTCCATAAAGGAGATTTCAGTGTTATATCTCTTGAGCCTCTCCACTACTTAGTTGTCCAGCGCTAGGAATTTCCAAGCAACATCCGTCAAACACTTGTTTAAATCAACAATGATGAATACGTCACGTGTTCAGAACCTTAACCACGTGGCGGAGAAAGCACCGAGTCAGAATTTCATTGAATATATATCAGTGCCGGGTGGGCCGCGAAGGATCTAAACTAAAGTTTGACCGCGGAGAAGGAAAGGCGACCCGAAATAGTAGCAAACCGAACATACCCTGTCACATCTGTCGGCTCGCCCGGAGCCACCCCTACGGAAGGCCGGAGGGGTCGATTATAAATGTCCGCGTGAAACGAGAACACGAACCAAAAATAATACGAAACGAAAAAATATATATAGTATGAATTTGAATATGTGCAGTTAATATGTTAGCAGCGCACTCACATAAATTGCCTAACATTTTTTTTTGTTTTTTTCAAAAAAAGATAGCGTGAAATGAAAGCCAGTAATATTTTTAATATCCAGCTGATCATATAAATTGTTAAAAAATTAAACATCATTCATATATTATATATATACTATATATAGTAATACTTTGCCACATAGTAACACATAAATTGCCTAACATTTTTTTTTGTTTTTTCAAAAAAAGATAGCGTGAAAAGAAAGCCAGTAATATTTTTAATATCCAGCTGATCATATAAATTTTTTCAAAAGTAAACCTCATTCATATATAATACAATTCTTAAAATATATATACTACATATAGTAATACTTTACTCATATAAATTGCTTAACAATTTTTATTATTTTTTCGAAATAAAGCATGAAAGGAAAGCCTGTAATATTCTTAATATCGAAAAGGGACGAACTCGTATAAATTGCTCAGCGAGTAACCACAACAATGTAGGGCTACATTTTCAGGCAGAAATTTCCGGTTAGCAGCAAACTCGCATAAATTGCTTAGCAAGGGCTATTTCCTCCGTCCTCGCGGCCAGGGTGGCTGCAGGGAGACGCTGGTCACAGATGGACGGACAGGGCCTGGTTTATGTATTCATGAGGTCTGCCAACGAGCCGAGAACACTGGAGGGAAAATAATATTTTCTGTATTTGCAGTCCTGCCGGATTAAATTCTCCGGGGAATATGAGGCGACCCCACAATACCGTAATTTTAGCGACCATTTAATTTTAATTTAATTTAAAAATTAACATTATACATATATATATATATATATCGTAACAAGTATCCCCACATATATATATAATGTATAAATAATTTCGAGGTTGCTTATATGGATCGCACGCCACTGCCAACTGCAATTGATATAGCTGCTTCTTTTTATCGGCTCGCTGCTGACGGCTGCTGGACAGACTGCTGACAGATTTAATCTTCTAAGAGGTTCTGTTATTTATTCATCCCACGAACAGGCAGCAACGCGTTTGCACTGAGAATTATTGCCGAAGAAAAATGTCGTCTCTGTAAAACGCAGAGAATATTTTCATTGTATAGAAAGCATTGTGTGTCTTGGGATTTATTTATTTAGTCCGAGAGAGGCCTTCATTCCTGAGTGGATTGATTGGTGGCGACTCGGAAGCTTGAACCCAATAACCCTTGTATACATAGCCCGAAATAACTGCATTACCCATAAATGCTTCGTCTGTCTGCTCCCACCCTTGCGGGCTTCTACCCATAAAGTGTGTTTTATACAAGAAGCGTACATTAGAAAAAAAAACTTTAAAAAAACGCAACTTTTATTAAGGTGGGTACTAAAAAAATCACACCCTAATAACGCGATTCATAACATGAGGGGCGAAATTTTACAAAAGCCTTAACATCTGTTTACGTCCAAGAGTGCCTAATTAAGTATTTACCACCTCCGCGGGGGTCGCGCCCTTCTTCTCCTCCCGCCCTCTCCTAATCCCCGCCGAGCTCCTTAAGATGTAAAAGGATTACTGCGAAGGCTTCTCCGCATATTTTTAAAGCCTTCAGCCCTTATTTAACTTTGATACATCCTGCGCTTTGTTCTCGGCACAGTTCCTAATCACTTTGTTGCGAATTTTCATAACGAAACGCTGAAAAATTCGCAGCGCGCGCGGGCGAGTAACGGTCTACGCGTTATTCGTCTTATTTGCACGAACAATCCGTGCTGATAATATTATAATACATCTTAGCATTTTGGCATGGCAAATAACAAATAATGCGGACTTGTTATATGTTATATGACGATACTCTGAGCTCTTTGATTTAAACCATAGGCTCCCAAACTATTTTGACCCGTCGACCCCTTGTCGAATTTTTTTCTATTTTTCGTAGACCCCTGCCTTGCTAATATTTAATTTTTACAAATTCACCATCTTCAAACATATTTTTGACATCTGATATACAGGGTGCGCCATATTTTATGTCGGTATGTAAACATTGAATAACTATTTATTTTTTGTTAGAAGGTTGACAACTGCACTGAAACCCTTTTCTTTGTGGTAGGAAGATGGAAAAGCTATCAAAAACCTTCTTGAGATAGTCCATAATGCAGGATTAACAGCATTATTAGGTTCGGTTACGGAATGCCTAAATTTTGGTGATGATCCACTCTTGTAGACCCCCATTTACAGTTCGTGGACCCCCAATTTAATTCTTCGCTGTCATCGACCCCTTGCAGGCCAAAATCGACCCCTGGGAGTCGATATTGACCACTTTGAGAACCAGTGATTTAAACCAAGACGCATGGACGAGGGTAGACCGAAAACGATGCGACGCATTGGACTACATGACCTTGAAGAATCTTGAAGATACCAGGATCCAAGACGATCGATCATCTTGAGTTTTATTTACAGCAAGCCGTAGCTTTATAATTTTACACGATCCCTGCGGGTCGGGATTAATCCGAAATGCATGTTAACTGGCAAAAGTTCGCGGCGAGTCACGCGGGGGTAGTTAGGCGGGGGTAGTTTTTGCCGGCAGGAAGTTAGTCCGTCTCCGGCCGGGCCTGGCGAAACTTCGGCTAATGACGTCACCCGCCACTTCCGGCTGACTAATGCACGGGGTCTGCTCCCCGCGTGTCTTGAAATCGGACACCAGTCAGATTTGAAGTACGGCCGAATTCGTTTTGTATACAGCACTAAAAAAAATTTTGTGTTACGTAATTTATTTTTAATACGGTAAGGGGTGAAATTTGCAATTTAAATAGGCTTGTCGGATTATGACGCATGGACCTGCAAGTGGGCTTCAATATTCAATGTAAATACTATGCGAAGCACAGTCATTAAAGCGTGCTTAGCTTAAGTCCGCATTAGTGAGCGACTCAGCTTTGGCTTAAACCTGGATATGCTCCATCAGTATTAAATTCAGTATATATATTATTTTTTGCATGTGCTTTATTCTTCAAAGGCAGCATGAGACTATAAAATAGTTAAAATTTAATTATAGGAGCGTTGTAAAGAAATTACAAATAAAAACAGTATATCGCGCAAAATGTTACGAGTAGCTGAATTCGGAGTTATTTCACGCGCATACTTAATATTAATCAATTTTAATTAATATTAATAAAAAATACCTCGGCATAAATTCGGCGTGCCGGGAAAAGTCATAAAGGCCTGCCTGCGAATTTTAAGTATGTTTATTCAGGAAACATAAAATAAGATTGGGGGGTGCGTAACATCGTTTGGTCTTACATGCTATTCCCCGGGTAAAAAATTCTGAAAAACACGCGGTTAATTATGAAAGAAAGCAACGCATGCAAAAAAAAAACAACAACACACGAGCCTTGAAAATTAGAAACAACCCAAGGAGAGCTTTCAGGAAAGTATTTTAAAAATACAACAGTTGTTATTGTTAAATCATTGGTTGTGACAAAGTACGTCTAAAAATTGTCCTCAACAAGTCCTCAAAAAATCACAAAAAGCATTTATTAATATTCATACGAAAAAAAAAAATATTTTTCTCTCCGAATATACAAATCCAATAGACTCGCAAAGCGGATGGAAAACAAAAAAAAAAAAATCAAAATATGCTGTTTAAGTTCGTCTACTTTTCGCGCTTCTCCTCGGGCGAGTGTCGAATTCCCCGGCGCATTCAGAGACGAAGGAATAATAAAAAAACCATGGATTCCAAGATGGCGGCAGGGATAAAAAGGGGGGGGGGGAACACGCGAGACGCCAGTTTGTTCAGAGCACCAAAAATATACAGTTTTATTGGTTTTTCATTATTGGTTATCGCGCTGCTGGGGTCGATTCTCCGCTGGATGAGGGCCTTCTTACATTTGCATCGATTTAATTTTTCCATACCTTTTCCGATTTTTTTTTTCAAGCAGAATATCTGAAAACACTCCCTAATGTCGTTCAAAATGTTCTCAACAGCGATAAAATACGAATACTAAAATTTATTACTATGCGAGTGAGTGAAAAAGTATAAAAAGCGTATTTTCGAATATCCGTCTTAATAAAAGTCACATCCGCTTTTTAATCAAACTCGAAATAATAAATTTCAACTTATCAAATTGCCGAAAAAAAAAAAATTTTTTTTTTTCATAATAAATCTCCGATCAATTCGACGCTCGGACAGAAAACAATCGGAGTGTTCCGCGTTTTTGCGGCAATAATAATTCCGCCGGGCGGAACATAAATCTGGGCGAAAAAATAACGCGGCCGTCGGAATTAACATTCCAACTATTCCTTCGGTGTTGCCATAAATTCGGCTCAAGAGGTCGGCGGTTTTTTTTTTTTTTTTTTTTTTTCGCTCGGTTAACACTCCAAGTTCCCGGCGGGCTGGCCGCAATTCACCTGCCGCAATTGACTCGCTCTCGATCGGATCCAATTGGACTCGATAGGTGGTTTAAGGGTTTTGACTGCTTCGGGGTTTCCAGGGTTTGAATCTCGGGAAAGCAGCAATTTGCATTCTAGGGAAAGCGATAATTTGGGTTCAGGGTTTGAATCCGGGGAAAGCAGAAATTTTTATGTGCAAGGTGCGTTTTTCATATTCCTTGCCTCAAAAGGCTCTATCTCGGCTAAATATATATTTTGGCTCGATATTTAACTGATCGTGGAGTTTGTTACACAATTTTGTGTGTAACATGGGTTTTTTTTTTAATTCCTTGCCTCAAATATATATATATATATTAAATACAAACGCGTTAGATATTCAGTACTGCATAGAAATAATAAAGGTTTGATTTATTATATGATTTTAACTGATCGTAGTAGAACTATCAAAATATGTATTGTAATAATTACATCACGGTAAAATGAGTGAATACATTTTTATTGCACTATAAATAGGTAATAAATAATAAAAAAAACATATAGAGGTTGAGTTTAGACGTTTTAGAGATCTTCCATTGCTGCATAGATACAATTAAAAAATACACGCGTACGTCAAACAAAGATTTTTTTCTACAAACACTGCCGTCGATATATATTTATATTGATAAAAATACATTTTATTTTTATTAAAAATTATTCTGTATATAAATAACTAGGTTTTATTACATGCATGTGCATGTAATGAAGTGGTGGGCTAGGGATGATTGTGGAGGGATGTGCTCTGAAAGTACCTTGCCGAGGTGAGGCAGAAAGAGTATCAGATCTAAACATCGGAGCTTCGTAAGGAAATGATTATATAATAATGCTATTGGGCAGCAGTAATACGCATAATTTTCTTTCCAATATAAAACTGCAGTGTAGAAGGAGCCACTATATTATTTTACCCTTAGAAAACCATGAACACTGCCTCAGCGTGAGCTCAGTGAAATAGAAGCACTTGATGAAGAAGACTTGAATATAAATTTATCATGTCGATGAGCTTTCAACGTGTTGATGCTATTTACTATATATAATCAGGGTGTCCAAAAAAAGAGTATCGGGTGAATGTGAATAGTGACCGTTATTGCGATATGCTGCGAAAATTTTTGGGCCCAGAGTTGCAGGAGTTTCAATACTTGCCATACATCCAATCAATCCATTGAAGCTGTTAACGAATTATTCCCCAATAAGGTCATTTCACGTAGAGGTAACATCAACTGACCTCCAAAAAACCCCGACCTTAGCCCTCTTGACTATTTCGTATGGGGATACCTTAAAAGTAGGGTTTATGGGAATAATCCGACGAACCTAACAGAATTGAAACAAAACGTCAGATCAGAAATGGCAGCAATATCGAGGGCTATGTGTTATCAGCAATCTTCGCTCCAGATTAGAAGAGTGCCAGCAGCGCGTAACGATCACCATTTGGATAACATCATATTTTCTAAATAATTTTCCATTTTGTATTTTTATAATAAACAATAAAAAAATACTTGATTACTAGTAGTTTTTGTTTTACTGAACTAACAAATACCCGATACCCTCTTTGGACACACTGTGTCCGGTGAATTTGGAGCGGTGAAACTCAAGTTGCAAATTGTTTTCCGGGAGTTCCCCGTCTCCGGCTCAGTTTTTGCCCCCCCCCTTGTTACACCAACTAGCGGGTAATACTGGAGCTTGTTTCACTCTTCCCGCGCGCCCCTGGGCGCAGCAATATTTAAATTAAAACGGGTGTTCCCCGCTCTGAGTATGATACTTTGTACCAGTGGCGTGCGGCACGTACGAGCAATAAAGCATCGCGAGCCTCGAGATGAATTAAAACTTTTTGCATTAAAATCGAGTGTTGTGATGATTAGCGTGATTTATTAGGTTCGTTTTTAAAACTGCACAGTATTAGGGGTGAAAAAATAATATATAGTACAGTATTCGTTGCGGGTCAAAGATGATTTTTTTTAACCCAGAGAAGGTGTTCTTTGATATTTTATTATAAAACCTTTCTGCCTTCTTTGTACATGTATATATAGTATATATAATTTTAATATATATATATATATATATACCCCTTTCCCTCGTGTCCTCAATAGCTTCTCTGGCAAGGGAGGCTCGTCAAATCGGAACTTTATTTAAGGAGATGACATGCCATACCTTTTTGTCTCACTGACCGATTGCCTTCACATAATATGAGATTCTCTCTATTGTGATATGTGTCAAGCGAAGAACATATAAAGGACTAAAAGAAATGGAAAATAAATATTTCACAATATTTTTCGATCAAAAACTTGTGTTTGTTACATCGATTATCTCAATTTATCAATTGGTCGCATTTATTATTTAAGGTAGTTTACAGCAGTGCTTAGGCGCGGACTAACCTTAAGGGCAACTCACCTAAGCAATATCGAAGTTACAATCGACCATACCTTTGGTATTTACACATAAAGCATAAGAAACAACAAAAGTAAAGAACTGAAATAAAACTCGGTACAATCGCCGAACAACTTCTCCAATACTCGCGGACTTCACAGCCTAATGCTTCCAGAAGCTTCGACGATGTCCAAACTAACTTATTTTATTGCAAAAATATTATATAAATATATAGATTAAACTACAGGGCAGTTTTATATAGAAAAAAACTGCTTATATGCTCAATACATCTTAGTACTATTTAACAATATTCAATAGTCATCTATCCTCGCAGGTTGTGTGGCTTACAAAGTGTGGCTTAGGTAATGTTAAAAATGCGTCATATTGTATATCTTGGCGACTAGCAGTGAGTGTTAAAACTATACAATTATATTACCATACGTAGTGCACGTTTAGAACCTGGCTGTACATCTCAAAATACGAGGAGATTAATTATCACCCTGTATATCACAAGACTCGCCGCCTGCACTGCAGAAACTCGTAACTCGGAGACTGCGGTTCGAATCCTCGGTAGTTTCTTGTCTTCGACAGTAGTTGCGAATTAGCTTGGTTCGGTTTGAATTTTCAGTATCGATTAAACGTACTCATAGCTTTTTGGTGATATTCACTCTTTGGTGTTAAAAAATACATCCGATACCAAAAGCAGCTTTTTTTTTATACAAAACAAACATTGAACATATAATCCGAAAGTTTTGTATCAGAGAGAGTGCAGCAGCAGCATAAAAAGTTCAGTTCCTCCAACTACGGGACAGTCCCGGCTGCATCGCGCGAAGAAGCTCCATTAGCGAGAGCCTCGGCTAGAGAAGGGTGGCTCCTCTTATTCTTTATAATACCAAAGTTTTCCAAGATGGCCGGCGGCGCCATGTTTTACGCCCCCCCCCCCCCCCAACTCCTCCCACGCCACCGAGTTATCTTCGGATTAGTGAAATTAAGGAAAGTGGATCGTCTCGATATCTGCTTTTGAACAATCTCGACTGGAGCGGAGTCTCTATTGAGCTTTGGAGTAGTTTATATATATATATATATATATATATATATATATATATATATATATATATATATATATAATAAAAATTAGTTAAACTAGCACAAGAGGCGGTGGCGAGGGTAGCCCGGAGATGTACGGCACTTGCTGCATTGTTCGTGGTATTTGTTTGTTCGGTAGATTGTTTACCAAACAATCGACATGGAGCCGGGATGAACGCACCTTTAGCGGGTATATATATCAATATTAATGCTCTCCCGCAGGCCTAGAGGCCTGTTCTCACTGGGCAATTACGACGCCGCGACAAGTCATAATAAATTTGTCTTAATTGCGTGTAATTCAATCGAGTAGGCCGCACTTGTGTATTTATTATTGTACGTTTGAACAAGTGTGAACGGCATAATGGCTAAGGGCCTTTTTTTTCAGGCTTTTTGCATAATTAAACGACCATACAAGTAGTATTTGTGATTCTTTATCAGTTGAGCTGTAATTTGAATCGGTACATGCAAAAAAAAATGGTTAAACGTTAGATATTATGGTATGTATAGCATGCCTCTAGAATCCGGGGATACAGCCAGAGTAATAAATAAACTATCAGAGCTTAGTATCGCGTTGGATATTCCGGGCAATTAATCGATATAAGCCTGGGTTAATTAATCAGCAAACATACGCACACCCTGTACACACGCGCTGCTTAAAGTTTAACAAAGTTTGTATCAAGTACTTCGATTTCTGAGAAGGCAAAAATCCCGGCTATATATACACGACTAGACAAACGGGAATTTCCGAGCCGAGATGTAAAATATATTCTGCGGTTATATACATAGGCTGCTATTTAAGAATCCGAAACTGGCCACTACATAAATAATATTTAAAAATTAATTATTACATTTGAAAATGTAACTCTTTGGCTGTAGAATGAGTTTGTATCCGACTGTCAATAAATTTTTTTCATTGTGTGGCGCGATTTTAAAAATTTTCGTGCGATGATTTATTATGATTTTCGACGTGGTCTAACTCAACAGCAGTGCATCGATCAACTCAGTTAGACTTTTGGGGATCAAGCACCATCGAAGACCACTGTGTATCACTGGTTTAGTGAGTTTAATCGTGGACGTCGTATGCTCACAAAGATGGTCGGCCTAAATCAGTTGTTGTGCCACGAAACATCGACGTAGTGCGTGAACTAATAATGCAAGATCGTCATGTTACATATCTAGAGATAGAGGCATCCTTGGGCATTAGTATGACAAGTATACATAAGATATTACACAAACACATGGCTGCAAAAAAAATTTGTTCACGTTGGATACCGCATAACTTGACAATAGATCAAAAACAGGCTCGTGTCGATTGGTGCAAAAATATGATAAAAAAATACAATCGTGGTGCATCAAAAGTTGTTTACAATATCTACATAGATGATGAATCCTGGATTTATGCATATGACCCCGAAACTAAGCAACAATCAACAGTATGGATGTTCCAACATGAGCCGAAACCAACAAAAGTTGCTCGTGCGAAAAGCACTTTGAAGCAAATGGTCGGCTGTTTCTTTGGTATTGATGGACACGTGGCTACTGTACCACTAGAAAATCGTAAATCTGTTAATTCGACGTGGTACACGACCATTTGTTTGCCAGAAGTCTTTGCAGAAATTAGGAAGAACAATCCACAACGCAGAATCATTCTTCATCACGACAATGCAAGCTGTCACACTTCAGGTGAAACGACCCGATATTTGGAGGGTGAAACGGTGGAATTAACGGGTCATCCGCCATATAGCCCTGATTTGGCATCCAACGACTTCTTTTTATTTCCAACGATTTACAACCCGAGAAGAAGCCGTTGAGGCATTCAAAAATCATGTTTTTCCGATTGGAAAAAGTGCTATGAAAACTGGTTTCTCCGAATGCAAAAGTGCATCGATCATCACGGCGAATATTTTGAAAAGCAATAAAACCACATTTGATAGTCAATGATAGTTATTTTATTTTATTCCGGATATATAAGTAGCAGCCCTCGTACCGATAAAAACTTTTAAATTAGACGAGGCGTTGGCGTCGCGAGTATCTGATTAACTGAAAACGCACAACGTTTAATAATATATTTTTCGCCGTCGAATATTCAATAATAGCCATATAACTGATGAGAGGCTTTGAGTACACTATAAGGGCGAGCTTTCGCTGTAAGCTCCCCTGATGGAGAGGCATCCCCTACATATACAAGCACTGCGCATATAAGCCGGACACACCCCGCCCCCGGTCTAGGGGCTGTATCGCGAAAACAAACTTCACTGTAATTAATATCCCGACAAAATGAGCTCCCGACAAATTGCTTTTCCAGATAATCTTCGAAAATAATCACGAGCTTATTTTTGCGTACAATTTTGTCAATCATTCGGGAATCGCTAAGTATCACGGCGAGATAAAAATCAACCGAGCAGTTGTACTCGCAGATCGGCTCACATCGGGATGAGACATTTCGCATCGCGCCAGGTAAATCCCCAGGTGTGTAGATTTGCGCAAAACTGCGGAAGACTTTAATTAAAATGTCCGCCGCGGTAACCGGGACAACTCAAACATTCGCAGGGGAGATGTTTGGTTAAGAAGACGGCGATATGTTTGATTAACTGTGAAGATGATGGATCCGTGGTGAGATTGTTTCGATTGTAGTTATTAATTGTGGGTAATTAGAAAAAACCTCCCTGCTTTCTGGATTATGTGGGATGTGTTGTACCACGGCGAATGTGCGATTTATTTATAAAATAAAAACGTCATCGTAACGGTGGTACTGTTTATAATAATTATTTTTGGTATATGTGAGGTTGGACATAAAAAGAATACTTCTGTACAAGGGTTTGATTAAAATTCATTTATCACATGTTGGGTAAAAAATAATACCAGTAATCAAGTTTTTTTTTGATGTTTGTTTCAATTCCGTTAGGTTCGTCGGATTATTCTCATAAACCCTACTTTTAAGGTATCCCCATACGAAATAATCAATAGGGCTAAGATCGGGGTTTTTTGGAGGTCAGTTGATGTTACGTGAAATGACCTTATTAGGGAATGATTCGTTAACAGCTTCAATTGATTGATTGCATGTATGGCAAGTTCTTGAGTTGAAACCTTGAAACTCCTGCAACTCTGGGCCCAAAAAATTTCACTATTCACATTCACCCGATACTCTTTTTGGACACCCTGATTAAATATAGTAAATAGTATCAACACGTTAAAAGCTCATCGGCGTGATAAATTAATATTCAAGTCTTCTTCACCAAGTGCTTCTATTTCACTGAGCTCATGCTGAAGCAGTGTTCATGGTTTTCTTAGGTGAAAATAATATAGTGGCTCCTTCTACACCGCAGTTTTATATCGTAAAAAAAATTCTGCGTATAACTGCTGCCCAGTAGCATTATTATATTATAAATTAAACCGATCTGTCATGAATCGCACGACACAAAGATTTTCAAAATGCACACTTACACATGACGACACGCCATTTTTTTCTAGCAGATATTGAGTATGCAATACTTTTGCCAATGTCGCATATAACAGCGAAACGCAGTTTGGCAACCGCTGCGGCGCGAGCGGGGCCTCAAAAGTACGGCGGAAAATCTGTCCCGGATTGGAATTAATTCAGATAATAACGGGGCCCGGGGGGCGAACCCCCGAGAGGGGCACTAAAATGGATTAAACCGGAGCCCTGCACTGGCACTATGCGCAATAGTTCCGAATTCCGGAATTAGAGTGTCTAGTGTAGCTGGGTTAATTGCCTCGATTCAGCTAGGCCAGAATGCTTGCTTAATGCTTTGCATTTGACGCCTGAACAATCAAAGACTAATGTGACTCCTTAAAGGCTGCAGTTAAGTAATTTGATAATTATCAAATGAGCGCCTCAGGGCAATAAATTTTGTAAGTGGTAAAAAAGCGTGATCGTACTGGGAAACATCGATGAGGCATTAGATAAAAAAAAATAAAAAATACTACAGATATGTTTTGTGATACGGTTACAAATTCGTTTGAATAAAACTTTTATTTTATACTTACAGTTCAAATGCGGGGGCCGCGAGTGAATTTTCACTTTATTGTTATTATTCATAGGATCGTGTGGCGCTCTCATTTGCAATAAAGACTCGTCTTCGTTTAAAATACGCAAAAAAAAAAAGCAATTTAAGTAAACGTTATTTCTCACGGGGCCTTAACGAGCTTTGAATAGATAAGCGGAAAAAAAAATCTCCGAACCGAGTTAAGTCTGTTTTATGTACCAACCCGTATCTTCCTTTAATTCGTATTTATATTAAATTTCACGAACCCTTTGCGATAGTCGAAATCTGCGGTCTCTCTTATCTCGAGAAGTATTTCTACGCCATCGGTCAAAAACATTCCCCATGCCATATAACCCTCCAAACCCCTCAATCGCATAGCCTCAATATAATCACAAGAACGTGTTGGATATGTGATATTGTAGTTGTACGAGTGCTTTTACCATTGTCGGCCAAAAACCATCCTCCAGTGATTCACAGTCACAAAAACCAAACAAGAATAAAAAGTTTTTAAAAAAATACGTATGACTAGAGCCAAAAAGTAAACTATCGAACAGGAATTACTCACCGACCAGTGCAGGGGGAAACTTTACCCGAAAACCCATCGGTTTTAACCGGGACCCTAAAAGGCGCAGATGAGCCGGGAGATTGCGCCATAGAAGTTTCCGAGGAGGGGAAATCTTTCAGGGGCGGACGCGATCGGATAATCGACTCGTTTCGAATGATAATCGACTTTTATACTGATACGAGCGAAATCTTTAATCGGTTATTTTTATAAGAACGTATGTGACTTGCAGTGAGTGGTGGGTGGATACGACATTGATGGACCAGGAGTTATAGAGAAAGTCTAGTCTTAGGAAGAAGAACAAATAATTGAAAATAATTGAATATTAACACACTAAAGGCGGGGCGGGTACTAGTACCCGTTTCGCGGACTGCTGTCTGAACGCGGGGCGCGTATTAATACGTTTTTGAATGCGTTTACTCTAAAAGCGGCAGAAGATCATTTTATTCTTTAAGTTTTCAGCTCGAATGTTTGTTTAGACTCGTCAACGTTACTTCTACCAATACTGTCCAGTGATTCTGAACAAAGTGGAGTGGTCAGAGAATGATAATCCTCCAATTATTGAACAATTTTTAGGAAAAAGTGGTGTTGTTGTGATGCCAAGTAATTCGCAAAGTGTGTATGAAGTGGTTCAACTTTTTATAGGAAACGATTTATTTGACTACTTGCAAATCAAAGAGTGTATAGACTAGATTTTATTTGGTACCCGCTCAAAGAGCTTTAAAATAAATAATGATACTTTGGTCTTTGGGATGAGCTTCCATATTATTTTTAGGGAAATTGGCTTCGATATACGAGTGATTCGTATAAGTAACGAATTATGCTCGCAATCCGAGCTTTCCTTATAAAAATATCTCAAATATTTCCAAATGAAAAACGACACATTGTGTACAAGTTTTCGGAACGGGGTGTGTTTTTATCGGACGGGTGTTTATAAAACTTTCATCCCTTCACTTATCGCGGCGCATTTGCTATTTCAAGGACGCGTCCCCGAGGCCTTGGGAAGACCGGCGGTGGCGTCCTTATTGCGGTGGCGTCCTTGTCGCGGTGGCGTCCTTGGCCCGCTGGTCTCGCATCGTTTGTCAAGTGGAGCCAGGCCGGACCGGAAATGCCGGCGGATATAGATCAAACTCCGGAAATACATTATTAAATTTTTTATTTTTTTTTTGGAAAAGTTCCACACACTGCGTAATGAATTGTTGAGAACGGGAGCTGCCAGAATAGCAAAAATATACAAGTTTTGATAAATATTTTGGCAATAGTCTTGCTGTTACATTTCACGGATATAATACTTCGAAAGTAGCAAAAAAATATTATTTATTCAGTTAATATAATTTTTGTTGAGTAATTGCATATAAACTGGAACTTAAGAATATTTCGAAGCGTGTAACGTTTAAGTAGCTGTAACTTATAAAAGAATAAGTATTTTTTATATACAAATATATATTTACATAATTGACTAAATATTTCGGGGTACACCTCCAGTATATATATATATATATATATTTATTTTTTTTTAAATTGTTTTTAACCTAATCTAACTTCAATGCAATGACCGAGAAAGAGTCTAGTAATCGGTTGTTCATAAGCTTATCGCGATGCATACCAATGGAATTATATTAAATCAATTTGATTGAGAAAGAGATCGTAATTGGTCAAAAGATCCAGCTAGTGATCGTTTTCAAACTGACCTAACCCCATTGGGCACCAGCGCTGAAAATGATATCCAATTAATCCGATCGAGATTGCTCGCAAGATCGAAAGCTCTCGATCTCGAGCCAACAGCTTAATGCGAATGAGTGATCATCGGCTCGGTTGTTTATTTGGTCCGAGGTCCCGGGCGGGTAGTAAAACGGGGAAAAGTGGTGATAGCTCACGCAATAACATGTGTTTAATGCGGCCTTTTATCATCCCCTATCGAGCCTTGGGGTGGGTTATGCGCGTCACTTAATCGCGACGATTATCAGTCGAGGAAATGGCACGAGGCCACTTACTTAAGGCCCATCTGCGAGGGACGATGGTGTAAATATTTACTAGAGTCGAAGTGATATTTTATTTAATATACGGTGTGTGCATTAATTTTTTCGGATTTTCTAAGAGATGACGTTACTAGTATTGAATCGCATCAGGCTATGCTTTAACATTTCATTGTGAAGAGTCATTATTGCGCTTTTGTTTTTAGTATATGTCATATCGCTGAAGTGTATACAACTTTTTTTTTTGAGCACTCAGCATGTCAATTTTTGTACCAACAAAACGCAATTTGCGGGAAGCTTTACTTTTCTGTTTCAATTGGAAGAAAAAAGCAGCCGAAAGTCACCGATTGCTGTGTGAAGTTTATGGTGAACATGCTCTATCGCAAAAAAGTGTGAGAACTGGTTTCGACGCTTTAACATTGGTGATTTCGATGTGGATGACAAAGAACGTCCAGGCTAACCAAAAAAATTCGAAGATGAAGAATTAGAGGCATTGCTCGATAAAGACTCGTGTCAAACTCAAGCAGAACTCGCAGAATCATTGGGAGTTGATCGAGCAACAATTTCAAGACACTTGAAAGCATTGGGAATGATTAAAAAGCAAGGAAATTGGGTTAGTTGGTGGAATCAGAAGGGTGTCATCCACTATGAGCTGCTGAAACCAGGCCAAACTATCACGGGCGAGTTCTACAAACAACAATTGATTGACCAGGCACGAGTCTGTAATTTTCCATCATGACAATGCTCGGCCGCATGTTGCTAAACCGGTTAAAACATATTTGGAAAACAGTGGATGAGAAGTTCTGCCTCACCCGCCTTATAGCCCAGACCTTGCCCCTTCCGACTACCACTTGTTTTGATCGATGCAGAATGCCCTTTTAGTAATACGCTTCGCTTCTGAACAGGGTATCAAAAATTGGCTTGATTCTTTCTTGGCTTCAAAAGACGAACAGTTCTTTTGGGATGGAATCCATAATTTGCCCGAAAGATGGGAATACTGATGGACAATACTTTGAATAGAATATACTGTACCAATTTTTTTATAATAAAGCTCTTATTAATGCACACACCGTATAGTAAATGAACACGAACGTGGAGTACGGTGAGTCCATAATATATCAAGAAACATAATAATTAAATATACAGGTAAAACTCACGTTTTGATACTGTTGTGTAGTTAAGGAGTCTTATCGAGTCTGCCTTACCTGCAACAAAGAGAATATTAAAGATTATTTTGACGAGCATGAAAGAATTTTATATTTGAAAATAAAATAAAGATGAAAGCAATTTTACGTAAACCGTAATAGACCAGCTAAAGACCAGCTGAATAAATAACCACCAGATTACGAACGGCGGTCCCCACTGGAAGCGCTGCGTCTTCGAAATACAACCAAAGTTGAAACACCGAGCCGTCATAGTATATATTTTTTAGACCGTGAAAAAAACACATTTTTATTATAATACTGGTTTAAAATTGTTCGACACACAATTCGATATTTCAGCGTTGCGCATCAGCTTCTAGTGAGAAAAGCATTGAAATGCTGAACTTTATCTGTAAAATAAATTAAGCACTCTTATAATGAAAAAAAATGATTAATAATCTCCTGAAAATAAAAAGTCCAACAAAATAAAATAAAATTACAAATAAATTGATTTATTGTATGATTTAAGAGACGGTGTTTTGAGACGAATGGAGTCCAGAGAATTGCAACCCTCAGCAGGGCTTATTTAAATAATCACCGTACACAATAATAATAATATTTATATTTTATTTATTATCAGTAAGAGTATTTGATATTTGAGGGTTGCCAAAACCCGATAAACGATAAAATTATTATTTTTTTAATTAAAATTCAATACAAAATATAAATATATTATTTGTGTGTATTCGATTGCCTATTATTATTATAATAATATTCAATTCGTAGGATAGTTAGATAAAAGGTACAAAATATATTTTTTGCACGCAGGCTCTTTTTATATTATACATACTTAATCTGTTTCGAAAAAAATATATAAGATAAAAGTGTGCCCCCTATTGTAGAATTATTTAAATTTTTTAATATATCTCGCGAATAAAAACATTACGCGAAGAAAACTACCTCTATATGGAAATGTGCGTTTTTTCCACGGAATAATGGGTTTATGATTTGAAAATAAAAATATATGAAAAATCCCTAATAGCTTTTAAAAAATAAGGAAAATAAAGGAAAACCGAAAACATGTCGGTTTGTATACGTGTGTTTGCATCTACGCATTTATTGTTAAATTATTACACAAATGCTTACCATACCCTGCCACATCAAAATTAAATAAATTCAAAAGTAAAAATATTGTAAACAAAACTTTTTTATTTTTATTAACTGCATATCTCAATAAATATTACAATGAATTCATTTCTGTATTGTTTTCTATATTAAATATCAATGCATGCTACGATAAATATTTGTGACTCGTATGCATTTGACCTTATATAATATCACAATAGTATTTGCGACTTGCAAGCATTCGACTTTAATAATTGCAATAAATATTTGTGACTCGCAAGAGTTGAATTAATGTCGCAGTAAGAATTTGTGACTCGCAATCGTTTGATGAAATCAAAGTAATGCCACGACAAATATTTGTGACCCGAATGCATTTTTGACGTATATTTATAAAATGATATGTTGACCCACCAGTGTATTTTTTTTTGATGTCTAAATTGTCTTTAAATTAATTTGGCACGGGCGCGTACATTAGGCAAAAGTTAGGTTAAGTAAAAAAAAAAAAAAAACTTTTTACCATACCGTAAGCCGGGATAAATTCTTTATTAGTTCGCGAGTGTTTTTATGTGCTCCAAGAACAAGTAATTTGTTATTTTTTTAGTTTTTTTTCACTCCCTCGCAACCTTTTCCCCAGACTTTTCAGAATTTTGTAATGACCAATTTGTTGGCGGGATGTTTCTACTCTTCTTGCGTAAAGGAGGTTCAGCTATTTTGAATGCCAAATTTAAGTTAATTCGGCTCGGATACCGAAAAAACTTCTGAAGCTCCTGTACAGGGTGATTCCGAATGTGCTACAGACTCTTCGACCTGTCGTTTCTATTGGTATACACAAAAAATGGTATTTTTAAAAAATCCGATCACAATACGAGCAGTTTAATTTAGGGTAACCGTAAATTCAATATATAGATATTTATGCATTAATATGAATATTAATGCTGTATATATAAGCTTTTTCTTAAAATCAAATTAATATGTAGCTTCCCTATCGTGCTCCGATATCGCTCCCACAGCTTAAATGCGCTTTATTGAGCGTAATACTTTAATTTCAGATTAGTAATTTTTGGAAATAAGCAAAGAGATCAAATATTTAAAAAAAAATTAATCCGTAGATAAATTTATATATTTTGTGAATTCGCATTTTTATTGCAATACAACACTCAATAATTTTTCTTACTGAAATTAAATATTAAATATGAAGTTTGAGAACCACATGCTTTCGTATGCCCCCGCACCGCTAAGTATCCCAAATTAGCATACGGCCATACATTACACACCGTCAGGACCACAAGCTCTCAAACTTTTTCAGCTGTCGCGTGTCAAGATATAAATCTCTCGAACAATCGAGCAGACATATCACCATGACAATGCCAACGATATATTCAAATATTACTCCCACAGGAAATATATATATTATATATATATATCACAATATTTACTATGTACTGAAATCTTGCTGGAGATTCAGCAAGTGTTAAATCGTCTCAGTTCTTTTTTATGGAGTCAAAGCCTAGAAACTCAAGACAGCTACTATGCGAAGAATTGAGGCTGCAGAAATGTAGCTATATATAAGAGAATTCGTAAAACACCATGAGTTGATGGGAAGCCTGCACAGAATGCGTAAAGAAAAAAAACTCCTGATGTTGATAAAAAAGCGGATCCTTCAGCTGATTGTCTACGAAAAAATCGAAGGAAGAAGGGGCATTGGAAGGAGGAAGTTTACGTGGATGCGGAATTTGCGCCAGCGGAAGTACGAGCCGAATGGTGTTATATAAATATATATATAAAAATATAAATATAAATGTATGCAGTGAGTACGCATTGAACCAAAAACTATATATTATATATTTAATACATTTTAAAAATAAGTGCAAGTAATAATAAAAACAGTCATGATATATTTGTTTGAACAAAAAAATAAATTACGCTATAGTATAAATTTTATCTCATTATTATTCATTTATGGGCATATTTATTTATGCACGAATATACTCTAAATAAATAAAATATCGATTCAACGTTCATTTAACATCCCAAGAACTAAGAATAAAAAATTTTAAAAAACCCATATAATAAATCAGAGAGGCAAACTCTAATTTGAACATATTTAATTCAACGCTTAAGAATATTTTAAACACTGAAAAATAAAATAAAAAACCTTCGTATATTTTTTTAATGGTCCTATCTGTTATTGATGGTGCCGGTACAGTTAAGGTTTCATAAAAAATATGCCTTTTAAAAAAATATAAAAATCGCTAGCTAAATCATCTTTACGGGGGCGTTTTATGCGAATTGTGTCTCGGGGGTGCTTTACGAGATGGGGTGGTCGGGAGAGAGGCTTTAGGTCTCCTCCTGATTGTGTCTCCTTACTTTGATGTCGATAATACGCGGTAATCTGCACCCCCAGTGTACAATAACCCTCTTCAGGATCACATATCGATATTTTTTTAATGTAATTAGATTATACAGTATTAACCGTAAGTACAGTACAGTAAGGGTCTAGGTCCCATAATCGAGTTTTTTTGATCATTTTCTAGTCCGTTTTGCTAAAAATCGACTGCACCAATCAACAAAATTTAAATGCAAAAAGTTTGATACATCCCTTCTTCCGAACACAATATATTTTTATTTCCTGTAAACTTACTATTAATATGATAAATATGTGTTTTTCCGATTGAAGTGTAGGAATTTCGAGATTCGTCTGGTACATTTTCAAAGAATCCTAAACGTTTGAAAGTCTTTTTTTCAATTGGAATTAAAAGATTAAATATAAACACTGTGCGATATATTATTTTAAAAATTAAAAAAAAAAAATCTTTAATAAACTTTGGTTTTGAAATGTCGTCATTTCATACATTTTTTTAATATCTTCAAGATTTTATTTTACCCTGAAAATGGACGTTAATTAAATAATAAAAAATAGATAAATATAATTTATAGTTTTATCAATACTCTGTAAAAAAATCAACTGACAATTAAATTAATTAAATGACACGATTTCGCCAGGTAATGGCTGGAAGCAACTGCCTTAAGAAACGAATCAATGCGAAATTTCATATCTAAAAATCAATTCAAAAAATGTATGTGTAAACAAATCAACTGTTACAGATCTATGAATAGGAAACGCGGCACGACTCCCAAGAACGAAATACTTACATAATCGCAGGTAAACTACAGGAGGACGGGGGTGAGTTTCATCGGAATACTCCCCAAGAAAGTTCGCCCCCTCCAGGGATGCCGAAGGTTTTCTCTTTAAATGGATAAGTAGTCGGCGAGGAGCGATCCGGCTTTTGGCAGGATAAAGGCAGATTTGGCTGCCGGATTTGATTTTGTATCAACACCCCCTGAAGGTGGAAAACTAACCTGAAATACACACCGAGGATATTACCTCCCCGTAAAGCCTGCGCACTTTTTGGGAGCGTATTTTTTTTATAAAGTTCTCATGATTTTTGCTGCGAAAGGTTGCCTTTGTGTGTATTTAAATAATATATACATTATTTCATATATACATAAATATCTAATAGTAATTCTGCTCACATATGAATGAATTGTATATTGATTTACGTTTATGTTTTTTTTTTTGTTTTGTGCGTTTGCCATAGTTTCAGTCATATCCCTGAAACTGAAAGAATAACAAAATACTCAAGATCTCAATAATCCTTATGTGTGCGTATTTAAAAAAAAAAAACAAATAAGTTAAATGCTCAAAGATATAAATTGTTTGGCCGAATTATATCAGACTGTGTATCTAAATTTATTTATCGTAGAGGTTTTTAAAGTATATTTCACTCAAAAATTTATTTGACTTTGATTTTTAAATTAGTGAGAATAATTATATTTTATGGCTAGAAAGGATGAAATCAATGTATAAAATATATTGTGCTACTAACGATGCAATTTTTTTTTATATATGTTTTACTAGAATTTTACATAGTATTTAGTATTGAGTAACAAGTAACATATAGTAACAGAGGCATTGCAAAATACTCTTAAGGCTGTGCCTGGAGCAGCCCTGGAGCTGCTGCTGCTGCTGGAGCTGGTCTTGCCGGTACAGCAGGGACACGCCACGTAATGGCCGATAACCTCCAAGTACAGCGGCCATTTTGCGAAATGGCGTCGAGTTGAAAGCTTTCCGGTCTCTCGCCCCGGCCGCCAGTTGTGGCTTGATGTTTTTTTTATTAGATTTAAAAGGGTTTCGTCTATTCGATTCTAAAACCTGACCCAACCGAGAGATTGTATTTATTTAGGTGAAAGATTGTTATCTATCGAATATACCGCAGGGGAGGGGGTCTCGATACGCCGCCCCGTCGGGTCTTCGGTCCAACCGCACCCTTAATCCAATAAGATTAGATTTTTTGTGTTAAATGACTCTAAGCACGCGTTTTTCTCAATTTAATAGAAAATTTACGATACGCTTCCCACTCATTGATACACGGTAAAAAAATATATATATTCATTTACGAGTAAAAGTGACGTCACAGATTTGACTTTATACCATACCAAAACCGTTTAAACATAAAATTAAAAGCAATCCCTCGCAAAATCTATATCATAAGTCTGAAAAGTGCCCGTCACGATGTTTCTGGTATTTTCGCTGCGTCATTTATTAAAATAATATTGTACAAGGACTCATTGGGGGAGGTCGTCGTCGAGATGGGGGTGAGACATGCTGTTCAGCGATTTAAGGAACAGTTCTGCATGAATATCACAATGTCCAATTTATAATAGGTAATCGTGCTATTAGAATCAGTTAATGAGTATCAGATCTAAACGCTAGAGCTCTGTAAGGAAAGGATTATATAATAATGCTATTGGGCAGCAGCAATATAAAACTGCGATGTAGAAGGACTTGGGGACCCACCATGAACACTGGCTCAGCATTGGTGAAATGGTCGCCAATCTCCTCTGAGGAAAGGCACATAATATAATAATATAATATAAATTGATACTGATTAAACAAAAACACTTTGGAATCACTGAAATCGAAAATAATTTAGTTGCACGTCTACAAGTGAAATTTATACGTTTCGAATTAGCATTTTGACATGATCCCGTTTTTGGTCGTGAAATAATTATATTTAACGCAATAACAAATTTAATTAAAATTTAATCCGCGTTAAGGCAGGTTTGCTCACAAGTCTCTGCCTTTCGTAATAAATATCAAACCCCTGAGCATTGATTTCCAGTCAAGCTCCCACCATTACGAATTTACGATTCTTTAATATTAAATAATACTGGAATTTACATTCGCCATCAATCCAGTTTGATTTGTCCGTTTTATTATTTTCACTTGATGAAATGTACTATTTTCCTTACAGATGCTTCGAATCCGTCTACATCAGGCCTCGCGTTATGTAAGGGTTACCTTTGCGCGGAGGCGGCCCAGCCCAAGGAGGTGGCTTAAATTATATATAATAAATATTTTACGCAGGTGGTATTTGAACCCACCCTGTACACAAGCGAACGCTGTACTATGCCTAGTATCTAAAAAAAAAAACAAGCATAGAAATTTTTTTTCGTTGTTTCTAGTGTGCGTCGATAGCATGACGCTAAAAATATACATAATTTTGTTTTGAACAATAATCATTACAAAAACACATTTTTATGTTTATAAAGCGATTTTATTATCCGCTTGGTGATTTTTAATTCCTCCGCGTGCGGCGAGTCCTCCGAGACCTTCTCGGTGTTGCCATGTCGGGGATGACAAGGGAATTCCTCGGAGGAATTTTTATTGCGAATTTCCTCGGGTATATTGGGCACGCGCGCGGGCAACACCGGCGATCGTTTCAAAGCGCGGCTTCTTTATTTAAAAGCACGCCTTCTTTATTTAAAAGCGCGCGTTCTTTTTTTCAAAGCGCGCCTTCTTTATTTAAACGCGTGTCTTCTTTATTTTAAAGTGTGCCTTCCTTGGGCGAGAGGAGGGCTTCTTTATTCAAATGTGCGCCTTCTGTGCTCAAAAATGGGCCTTCTTTATTTAAAAGCTCGCCTACTGGGTGAAAAGCTTGCGCTGAGAATGATCGGAATTTGATATTTTCCAGCTGTTGGATTGCTCTCGTTGTTTGTGCTGCGCAAACAAAGAAAAATCGTTCACAAGTAATGCAAGAACAGGGATTTGCTTCACTTGTGAAAATCGAGGTTCGAAGCTGGCAAAAGTAGCAAACCGATATTGCAATAGTGGTCTAAAAGCCGGGCTTGCCATGCGTGATCTAGTTATATGCTGTGAGTTTATCCAAAATTCAAAGAGTAAGCTTAGGATAGTAAATCTTTCACTAAAGCTTTTCCGGCCATCGGAGTCACGACACGCCTCTTATATATCACGATCCCAGCGACTTGCTGTAAATTATTTTTATAGATATATTATAAATTTTGTACATATTTACTATTACGGAACTGAAGATCGTAAATCTAAGATAACTATGAATTCAAAGAATTTTGGGAAATTTCTGTTTCTTTTTTTAAAATTATATTATGAAATATTAATAAACAGATTCTACGCATAACAGCAAAGACAACGAGAAGCAGTGAGGTAGATGCAATATAATTTTATTTAACTTTATTGCTTAGAATTATAGTGGGACAATATGGCGTCGTCATCGCGTGACACGGTAAAATATTTTATAATAAATGTGCTTCAATGGATGGGTTCCCAGGAAGAAAGCCCCACAAAGTAATCAAATATTAAAAAATAATATTATTTTGTTATTTCTAAATATTAAAATAATAAGCCGAATTATTTCTTGAACCATAACCCACCAATGAAGTTTATTTTAACTCTGAAATATTAAATTACAATGATCGACTTCTTGTCTAATCAAAACACGACAGTTGGTTTTTAATTTTCAGGCAAAGACAATCAAAATCAAATAATAATATTTAAGATTTATTTTATTTGTATTTATCTATTTTTAATTTTATAAATTAATTTAAAATCACAAATACTTATGTTTTGTTGATAAATAAGTTCTCATGGTATATTATTCTCGATTTTCTAAGAACCCTATCGGAAACGTTTATATTTTAGTTATCTACGATAGTTATAACGAATTATAACGATAACGATAGAACATTTTTTTTGTGATCCAGGTACTACGAGAACGATACAAATATTATTATTTTCGGAGACCATTTTAGACCTTATATAATGCTTAAACATATTGTAATTGATATTCAATAAGACTCATGTGAGTTTTCTTTTGGCGTCTAGTCTAATGAACGAAGGGCATAATTTAAAAAAAATATTTCCCGTTTTGAAGTTTTTTATTCGGATTTAAAAAAGTATTGAATGTCGACTGCTACAGCCTTAAATAAAAGCCTTAAAAACAGCCTTCAAACGGGAGTAGAAGGCACAATACGCCCTAAGAAATGATATTCTGGACGGCGCCGCGTCCCGCCGGTGTAAGAGAGAAAAATGGCGAATGGCCGGAATTTCATTACGGCGGCCATCTTGGTCAGCCGGCGCTGTAATTAGTCCATCTCCCAGCTGATTTGTGAAGGAAATCTTAACGGATAGATTGGAATTTCTGGCGTATCTTCCGGGAAGGCTTTTGTCGTCCGCTTTGTGGAAATTGATCTATAAATATATGGCCGCCCGGTATGCGAGACTCACATGTCATGAAAGATATTGGATTAAATGCGTCGATTTATATACGAAACAACGAATATAACCTTTTTATGTTAAATTTGATTTAGTTGATTATATGCATTATGATACTCGTAGTTACATATCGAAGAATATAAACATCAAATACCTTTTTTCTCGTCATTGTGTAAGCGTGGTTTATCTGAATTTTAATATGAGAATAGCAATATTATTAATTATCATCAAAACATCAACATTATCTTGTTCATTGTATCCACAATTATGCAGGTTGATTTTCTAATTGAATCCAATGAAAAATCATGGTTTTTCAAACCAAAAATATTAACATACAACCATAGCGTTGTTTTTCAAGCTTCCGATCCAAGAACATCACCACGATATCGATTTCTCTGTAATGAAAAACTATGGTTTTTAAAACTTAAAATATTAAGACTACAACCACAGCGTGATTTTCAAAGTTTCCGATCCTAGAACATCAGCATGATATCGATTTCTCTGTAATGAAAAACCATGGTTTTTCAAATTAGAAATATTAACACTGTAACCAAAGCGTGGTTTCAGATCCAAGAGCATCAGCATGAAATCGATTTCTCCATAATGAAAAATCACGGTTTTTGGAACTAAAAATATCAACACTACAACACTACAACAGTATAAATCATGGTTTTTCAAACTAGAAATAGTAACACTGTAACTATAGCGTGGTTTCCGACCCAAGAACATCAGCATGATATCGATTTCTCCATAATGAATAATCTTGGTATAACTATAGCACAATCGCAGCGTGGTTTTCACGGCTTCCGGTCCGGAAACAGCGGCACATATCGATCCTCTCCTCCAGCTCGCAGCTGCAGCGGCTCACAGACCTCGCTGAAAATGCATCGCGGATGCATTTCCTGGCAGACTCGGGGGGTCCTTTGACGGGCCCCGCTTTGTGAGGGGTCCATTGAGACGAGAGGCGCGGGGAGGACCCTCGTGGGCGCCGCCTCCGAGGGCCTTTATCTCCGGCCAGACGGGCGCCCCGCCCCGCCGAGGGGGCCGCGGCATTGTGGCCGATCCGGTGCACTCAGCATGAAAGGGTTTATTACTCCCTTAAGCAGCACGGGGATGATTAAAAATGCCCGCTTTTCGATGGCCAACTACATTGACAAACTGTGCAGGCATTCACACGTCTGCTTCTAATTCTGATGCCACTCCTCGCGACGATTTCATTTTGTGACATTTTCGCATCAACCCGTGGTATTTTGAAGGTTCTCCTATACCGCTGCTTAAGCTGTCTTGAGTGTCCAGACTTCGACTTCCTGTATACAGGAATACCTGCGGGATTAGCTTTGAATCAACCCAGCTCCTAACGGGTCATGGAGTGATGAGAAGTTAACTCCGCAGGTTCCACTTGACTTGTGATGATATTACTCCACAAACAGTGATCCACCTTGTAAGTTCATGCCCCATTTTTAGCCTTACTGGAGAACCAATGTGCATGGATGACCTGAAATCAATGGCGAGACACCCACAGATGATGAAGTCACTGGGTGGCTTCTTGAAGCGTGTCATCAGAACCATAAACCAAGGGGTGTAGCTTCAGTCACTCCCATGTATAGCACAATTTCGCATGACTGGTTTGGAAAATTTCCCCAAATTGTGATGGCAAACCTTGTACATAACAAGCAAGATACCAAATCTATATAAAAAAAACGACTTCTCACATGTCTACGTAGGAGTCCAAAATCAAGGCAAGCATTTTTTCTAATTATTAAAGACTGCTCTTAAGGCAGTTGCTTCCAGCCTTTTAATTGCCTCTGGTGTCCAACCGGAGAGGCAGTCCATAACCTGGCGAAATCGTGTCATTTAATTAATTTAATTGTCGCTTTATTTTTCTATGTCGAAAGTTGATTTTTTTATAAAATATTTAAAAAAACTATAAATTATATTTATCTATTTTTTATTATTTAATTAACGTCCATTTTCAGGGTAAAATAAAATCTTGAAGATATTGAAAAATTTGATAAAATGACAACTTTTCAAAACCAAAGTTTGTTAAAGATTTTTTTTTTTTAATTTTTAGAATAATATATCGCACAAGGTTTATATTTAATCTTTTAATTCCGATTGAAAAAAAGACTTTTAAATGTTTAGGACTCATGACGAATCTCCAAATTCCTACACTTCAATCGGAAAAACACATATTTATCATATTAATAGTAAATTTATAAGAAATAAAAATATATTGTGTTCGGAAGAAGAGATGTACCAAGCTTTTTGCATTTAAATTTTTTTGATTGGTGCAGTCGATTTTTCGCAAAACGGACTAGAAGATGATCAAAAAAACTCGATTATGGGACCTAGACTCTTAAGGGGCATGCATACTACAACACAAACCAAAATATTAAAGTAATCAATTTATACATTTAAAGAAAAGAAAAAAAAACACGTGACACATATCGTACTTCAATTTACAAAAATGCAATAATGTCATATCAGAAGTTTATTTTCTACCGCCTGCAATGAATTTCCAAATAGAGTTTCGCTTTTGATTTTTTTTTTTTGTCTTCTATAAATTTCCAAACGCCATTACGATGTGGAGGCGAGATAAAATGAAACAATGGAATATGAGTATGGACGGCCGCATGTGTGCCAGAGGTTTCCACATGCACGGACTCTGCGCCGCCACTGGACCGGAAACCCTCACGTGCCTCGACTACATCCGACAGACCTGCATGGCTCGCTGTAAGCCAGTGGAAAGGCAAAACATCCTAAGCACATTATAAAAATACTAGAAATGTAGCCCGTCATAAAATGACGTATTCGATGAACGATGCAATAGTGTTTGAACATATGTTTGGCTGACAATTAGATGGATATTTTGTACACATATTTTTTTAATAACCGGATGTTAATTTTGAAAGCAAAGCCATTCTAGGAAATATCACATTTCGTGTCACAAACATCAAATCACTTTCACTGCACTGTTCTTTATTAGATGCAGTCTTTATTACGTTCAATTGTGCTATTCTTTTTTAATTACGTTTGCTGTGCTTAGACGGTGTTATTTTTTTAGGAGGCATTTTAAGTTATTAATGATGTGATTAATCATTTCTAACGCAACTAAAAAATAAAATTGGTACTAGTGTCAAGCTGACATAAACTGGAAATTTCTTAGAAGCATCATATTTTGTTTTTTTATAAAAATTCTAAATTTGAAATTCTCGCTGTGAACAACAGAATCATATAATTCGTACATAAAGCATATTTGATAGTTATATTTAATTAGTTTATGAATGAAAATATTATCCTATCGTCTTGAAATTCGGCACATAACTGCGAAAAATCACACTGAACTTGCGTGCAAAAAATCAGCGTTGTATGTTTTAAGATATTCTATAGAGAACCCAAAAATGAAACATACACACACACACACCCACAATGGCTATTATTATAGTAGATATTATAACTTATTTTTTTATATTGTTGCTATTAAAAATTAATGAAGCTTGTTAATAAAAATTTTACTGTATATTTCAAATAGTCGAAGAATATTTATATAAAAACTTTATTAGTGCAATAAAAAAATTGGTACTTTTTTCACCTAACCTAACCTTACCCAAGGAATCGAGCGATCATGGAAATCTGCAATGAACGAAATAAACGCCACAACGGGACTCATCGTCATATGATAGATTCTTATCTCTGCGAGTACATGTACATTAAAAAAAATTGGTGGTCGGATAAAAAACAAGTACCAAAAAATTATTTTCTAAAAGCGTATATATATGAGTATTTTAGACTTATTACACGCTACTGATATTTATATTTAAAAAAACTCTCTCTTTATAAAATTATTTTGTATTGGTTACCGGTTTTGCCAGCTTTTCACGTTGGAATTCTCAAACGAATTTCGCTTCGTGGAAAAATCACAACAGTATTTTATACATAACATTAAAATTGTATTCCACCAAGTACTCTGTCAAAAATATTTATTTTTTGTTTTATGGAGAGTTAAGCATTTTTTAATGCGACTTTGTATATTTTAGTATATATAAAACAAAACCTGACATTATAATTCTGTCGGATCTAAACGGAGCTTATTATGAGAAGGCCGGATATGAATCAACTTGAAATAATAGATGATGCTCTAAATTTTACTTCATTGTTTAAAAATTAACATAATACAATCTGGTTTATTGTTGTTTAGTAGCACTGACGGACAGTTTACAGAAACAGAATTCTTGCTTGCCAACCGTGGGTTCCCTGATTTAAGTCCAGGTAAACAATTTTTTTTATAGTGAAAAACTAAATATTACCACATGCGATATGAGTTAATACAAATAAAAAAGAAATGAAGCAGAAAACCCAAGAGTCTAATAAAAAATTTATCCGCGTGGTTTTTTTTTATCACAAAGTAAATTAAACAACAATAACAGGTTGTACCTGAAAAGTGAGAAACTAATTAAAAATTAGCATACACAAAATGCTACGCAAATATAAATCATACAAAACAAATCGTAGCGTGTTTTAATCCTCCGGGACACCACATAACGAGGGTCTGAACTAACCAATGTTTTATAATTTCATACACACAAATAATAACTGAAACCGCTTAGCGAAAGGCCATTGGGGTAAATTAATACACGCGGGGCGGATCAAAAAGTTTGCGGCCGGACGGATAATAAAAACAATCAAAAACACGTAACGGAAGCGGAATCCGTGTTTTTTGATTGCGCAGTGTTAAAATTTGAATAAAATCATTGGTTTTTAAAAAATACAATGTATAACGACATGGAGTGAAACAAATTCCAGCAAAAACATTAAACATAACATACTTGAGTGATTTTCCACATGTTCGCTTTTATTTGTGACCGGTTTCGCTAACCTTTCACGTTGGCATTACCACTCAAGTATTTTATTCAAAAATATTAAAATGGAATTCCACCAAGTCAAAAATATTGAATTCCATACAATTTTATGTTTAAATAAAAAAATTATTCGTAAAAACTTCGCAAGGTTTTTGAATTTTTAAATAGCCCTATTTAAACTTTTCTCAGTTTATTAAAAATTCATTCATTCTTTTAACTATCTAAAATTGTGACCCATTACACCAGTGGTCCCCAACCCTATGCCCACGGGCACCATGGCGCCCGCCGCCAGTTTTACGTGTGCCCGCCGCTGTGGGACCACGATAAAAAAAAATAATTAAAGTTTACATTAAAATGTTGTGAAAAAAATAATATTTAGTAATTAAACAGAGAAATATAAGCAAAATATATTATATAATTATTTTATTTAATATTTTTAAATATCATTGCTTTTGAAAAAATAAATGGTGCCCGCCACCAGATCGGCATTTTAAAATGTGCTCTAGGGTGCAAAAAGGTTGGGGACCCCTGCATTACACTATTTACCATTAAAGTAAAAAGTAAGTGAAGTAAGTTTTTTTTTATATAAACGTAAAAAATATATATAAAAACAATAGTTTAATTAGAATTAGTCTCATTTTGTCTTACATAAGAGTACAAGAGTATGTGAGATGGTCTTCAAAGGTTCTTTGAGGAAAAACACCTGAAGAAGAAAAACAAGCGTAATATTAAAATAAAAGGCCGCAAACTTTTCAGTAACCCTTGTAAATAAATACACAGCCAGCTATCTGTTTCAAATTTCGTTCGTACATATTTTTTATAATTTCACTTAATTTATATGGGCGTTATGTACAGAGTCCTCCCGAAATGATGTTATTAGAGTCCGCTCGAAGGCCGCCCAGTATTTTCATTTTAATTTCGTTCGTCATTTTTAGCGAGAGATAAAAAAAAACTCATACTTTTGCTGCTCCAGCACATCGCAAATAGTCGGACAGGACTTCAATGGGCGAGTTCGCAGAAGCCGAGAAACGGTCGCGTTTGATCTTTATAAATATTGTATTGCGTGGATTATTATTTGCAGACGAAATTCGTATAGCAACTAAAATTGTTCTTTAAATTTATCAAACATTATTTATTTACAAGCGGAGTGCGAGAAGTTGAAACTCGAGGTGAGAATTTTTTTTTTATAAAGTACAAGAACACATAAATATGTTATTGCTTGTATGGACCGCACGCCACTAATTTATATACCCTAGAACTTATTTTATTTATTTTATTATTTCTTGGACAATCTTTACCTTCTGTTTTTTTACGCATTCTGTGGATGACTCTCTCATTTGTAGAACATTTGTCTCATGGTATTTGAAGGATTCTCCTATATAGCCCAGATTCTTCGCATATTAACTGTGTTAAGTGTCAAAACTTCAATTCCATTAGGTGCGCAATAAAAAAAAAAAAAAAATTCATATCAAAGTATCGTCCCTTGCTAGCTTCACATATTTGCCATTTCTCTGGCAAACATTAATATCGTGACGACAAGACGACGCATCTTTGGACCGAAACCATTCATTCAACCAATTTTTGCCAGCTTCAAAATTGGCCACGTGTAACCCAGCCAAGCCATGCGCCATCGACCGGAGCAAGTGATAATCGGCAGGGGATTTGTCGATGTAAGGCAAAAAGAGTATCAGATCTAAACTCCAGAGCTTTGTAAGGATATTATATAATAATGCTATTGAGCAGCAGCAATACGCAATACTGCGGTGTAGAAGGACTCAGGGACTCTCTATACTATTTTCACCTTAGAAAGCCATGAATACTAATTCAGCATACATGTATGCTTAGTGAGATGGTCGCCAACTTCCTCTGAGGAGAGTCACCCGAAGAAGAAGAAAGAAGTATAAAGAAGAACTGAGACGACATAACTCTCATGGGCAAAGTTCCGCGCGCTGTCTCACTCCTCACTTAAATTTCCCAGTCATGATGTTAGTTCTCATAAGTAAACATCCATCCTAATTATACATGCTTGCCAAGTTGCCCGAGTATATATATTCATATATTTATAGTAATGCTGCAGTGTGTGTATTAGCGTTCAACTTTGCATTCATGACCAGAAAACAAATAAATGTCAGAACTCAAGACAGGCAATTCAAGCAAAACCGACCGGAGTATGAAAATTGGGGAAATAAGCCCAATTTATGGCATCGGCGATAAAAAGTAAGGACTGAACGTGCCGCCGCCTGGTAGTGCACGAGGGCACCCTGCCGCATTAAAGTAAGCACTTCACTTTTACACGTCTATGAACGCCACAAGAAGAAGTCATTTTTGCATCGTATCATCACTGGTGATGAAAAATGGATTCGCTACGACAACTTTTGTACCAACAAAACGCAATTTGCGGGAAGCTTTACTTTTCAGTTTCAATTGGAAGAAAAAACCAGCCGAAAGTCACCGATTGCTGTGTGAAGTTTATGGTGAACATGCTCCATCGCAAAAAACGTGTGAGAACTGGTTTCGACGCTTTAACAAATAGTAATTTTGATGTGGATGACAAAAAACGTCCAGGCCAACCAAAAAAATTCGAAAATGAAGAATTAGAGGCATTGCTCGATAAAGACTCGTGTCAAACGCAAGCAGAACTCGCAGAATCATTGAGAGTTTATCGAGCAATAATTTCAAGACACTTGAAAGCATTGGAAATGATTCAAAAGCAAGGAAATTGGGTGCCTCATGAATTGAAGCCGAAAGACGTCGAAAGGCGATTTTGCATTTCAGAAATGCTGCTTGAACGCCACAAAAAGAAGTCAATTTTGCATCGTATCATCATTGGTGATGAAAAATGGATTTGTTACGACAACCTGAAGCGTAAAAAATCATTGGGTAAGCCCGGAAATGCATCAACATCGACGGCCAGGCCAAATATTCATGGCGCCAAGGTAATGCTGTGTAGTTGGTGTCATCCACTATGAGCTGCTGAAACCAGGCCAAACTATCACGGGCGAGTTCTACAGACAACAATTGATGCGTTTGAAGCAAGCATTGGCAAAAAAACGGCCAGAATATGCGACCAGGTACGAGTCTGTAATTTTACATCATGACAATGCTCTGCCACATGTTGCTAAACCGGTTAAAACATATTTGGAAAACAGTGGATGGGAAGTCCTGCCTCACCCGCCTTATAGCCCAGACCTTGCCCCTTCCGACTACCACTTGTTTCAATCGATGCAGAATGCCCTTTTTGGAATACGCTTCACTTCTGAACAGGGTATCAAAAATTGGCTTGATTCTTTCTTGGCTTCAAAAGACGAACAGATCTTTTGGGATGGAATCCATAATTTGCCCGAAAGATGGGAAAAAGTAGTGACAATACTTTGAATAGAATATATTGTACCAATTTTTTATAATAAAGCTCCGATTTCACGAAAAAATCTAAAAAAAATAATGCACACACCGTATACTAACAGAAAGTCAGTCACGATTCCGGAGCCAATCTCTTGATGGACCAGAACCAGAATGAATTTGTTGGTCGGCTTTAATTAAATTTTAAACCTGGTCACCTTAATAAACCATATTAAGATCAAGTATAACATTACTAGTTTCAAAATTATTCATCTCGTGTAATTTAGTTTAATAAAATTTAAATACACATCACACCTTCTCAAAATATTTTGCTGAATAATAATCTTAATTGAACTGTTTAAAGTTATATAATAATAATATATTACAATGTAATTTTAATAATAAAAAAATTGTTATATGGTGCAGTGTCGACTTTCTATAGGTTATTGTTTTTATTATTATATATCCGCGTATAGCAAGGTCGCTTGAATGTGAGTATTAAATAAGTAACTGTGAAATGTTTATATGTTGTATACTGATTATTGGTAATGTTTATAAATTACATATATTGAAACAGGAAAATCTTAAACCCGAATTAAATTAGATATTTAATGAGGAAAAAAAAAACAATCAGTATTATCAAAATCGATTGTTTCCACCTACTCTAATAACTACTCTGTGTCTACTTGTAATTATAATATATTTATCTTTAATCAAATAAATAGAGGCTTAGTATATATATATTTTTTATATAAAAACCTTGTAGCAAAAATAATTTAAAGTATGGCTTATACCGTTACCAAGGGATTTTAAAATAATCAAAGTACATGATTTCAGGAAAAATCCAATAATTAAAAAAGATATTCAGAGAGTCGAGATATTTGGCCGGGGAGGGTATATTTACAGGGGAAGTCCCGGAATGGATTATTTATTGATAAAATAACCGTTTTTGCGAAAAGTAAGTCTCGGAGGGGGGTGGCCGGATCAGGAAGTCCCGCGAATAACGCCGTAACTCAAAAACGGACGCCACCGTCGGTCACTTTAGAAGGTGTGAAACCTTTTCTGGGAAGGTTTAATTTTATAAGAAATTTCACCCACACGCCTTGTTTTATGCTGCGATGCAAAAAATATCGTATTTTTCATTAAAAAAAAAACAGCTGCTTTGGTCAGTTCGATTTGTGATACTCCACGCTTAATTGCAGTGTATATTTTTTATTCGTTTTGTAAGTAAAACATTGGTTATTTATATTTGTTTGTTTACAAAGTATTTTATATTGAAAAATAGCGAAGAGGTCCACTCAGAAAGCACTCGGCTGTGTTAACACTGTAGTTGAAAATTAATTTAATATCTTTGATTGGAAACTTGGAATAAACGTTTACATTTAGTTTGGAGGGTACTTCTTGTCTTGTTTATAATATCATTTTCTTATCTCCGAACTTAGAAAAAACAACGGAGGGAGTGGAAATAAAGTTATATTGAACGCGATTCTGTACAAAGACAAAACGCGATAACTCGAAGTCTACAAAACAAACATTAACAAATATACTTTATTTTATTAAAATACTATATATATATATATATATATATATATATATATATATATATATATATATATATATATATATATAATGCAATCGTGTTCAGTTTTGGGTTCACCTGCCAGGATAAAGACCTCTCAACAAAAAATCAACGGTATTTAATATAATATTTGACGTATTTCAAACTCGTTGCATATACCAATTTTAGTTATCAATCGGTTATTTTTATTTAATAATATTTATATACATAGATTAAATAAAATATGTTTATTTTTTTATATATGTGGTTGGAGACTCGCTGGAGATCCCTTAATGTTATAAAATTGAAGCTTGAGGTTTAAAATATGACTTAACAGTGGAATATTTAAAACACTATGAGTTGACCATCACAAATGAGAGAGTCCTGCGTGAATAATGAGAACTCTTGAGAATTGTAAAAAAAAGTGAAAGGTACAGTATTTTTATCATATTTAAAAAATACTAAATACACCTTACTGCAGCTGATTTTCCAGGGAAAGGAGAAAAGCAACATGGATGCGGAATTTGCGGCAGTGGCTGGGTGTCAAGAGTACTGCCGAATTAATAAGTATAGTATAGATGGGCACCAACTTCATCTGAGGAGAGGCACCTGAATAAGAAGTAATTGGTGGTCCGGGAAGTGTGGAGTGCAAAGTACGATTCACTCTAAAAATATATTTTCCACAGAATGTAGGTCCTCCGTATAAATAATGCGAATGAAAGACGTAGAAAACGAAAAAAATTACAAGTGTTTCATCATGCAAGAATCAAATATCTTCCAGTTGGTTAGGCGATCTCAAAGAGAATTCAAAGTGCGCGGACGGATCACGCTCGGGAATTTTAATATATATATAAAATTTAATAACTCAAAACAACAATAAATGCTAGATTCAGAGTTAATACATTAGGATAATTGGATTTATGTAGTGTCAGATACACGAATTGATTCTCATTCTTTAGGCATTCTGTACAAGACTATATCATTTGTGACGCGGTCAATCCATGGTATTTTAAAGATTCTTCTATACAGCCACATTTCTACTGACTCAGTTCTTTGCATAGTAGCTGTCTTGAGTGTCCAAGCTTCAACTCCATAGACGACATAACACTTGGTGAATCTCCAGCGAGATTTTAGTGTCATATCTCTTGAGCTGCCTCAATCCTCACTTTGATTTCCTGGTCAGGATTCCACTTCCCATATATGTAGTTCGCGAGGTCTAATGAGGACAGGGATCGAATCGATCAATAATCAACGGTCCAACACTTGTCCAGCAAGTGATTAATCAACAGACAACTCATGAATTTTTTAATACTGCTTGCTCCCATTGCTGTAGCTTTGGACCTCACCCGGCGAACATGCTCCGAAGAAGGCGAAGACTGTCCTATCGGCCGGAAAGGTGATGGCCACCGTTTTCTGGGATTCACAAGGTGTGATCTACATTGACTATCTGGAGAAGGGCAAAACTATGGGACTACGAAGGGCTCTACTATGCCGAATTATAAGGCCGATTCGACGCCGAATTGCAGAAAAAAAACGCCCCCATTGGCGAAGAAAAAAGTGCTCTTCCACCATGACTCACACACGGCCAAATTGGTCGAATTGCACTACGAACTGCTCCCCCATCCACCGTATTTGGCCCCGTGTGATTTTTTTTGTTTTCAAACTTGAAAAAGTCGAATGAGGAGGTCATCGCCGCCACGGAGGCCTACTTTGCAGACCTCGAGAAAACGTATTTTTCAGATGGGTCAAAGAAGTTGGAGCATCGCCGGGTCAAGTGTATCGGGCTAAATGGAGACTATTTTGAGAAGTAAATCGACACTTTTACAAAATTTTCGTTTTTCTTTTGTAGGCTAAGTACTTATCGGACCGCCCTCGTATATTCGAATTTGGTCGTATGACTGATTTTTGTATCGATAGCGTCAGTCTGGTGTGTTCTGGTGTGGTTTCTTTCTGTCGGAATTTTTTCGCAGTCAATGAAAAAATGCTAATAATACGTCGCGGACCGTTGTACGTCGGCGCGCGTCGCCCCTTTCGGAGACGCCGAAAATATTCGAACAAAGCTGAAAGAACTGCAAAGCGAGGAGGGCTCTACAGCGGAGTCCGACGGGGAATTAAAATTTATCGGAAAAACAGAATTTCCGCGACGTGTATCGGCCGCCGGACGGTGTTGCCAGAGAGCGGAGATGCGCTATAGTTTCAAAATTAAAAATTTTCTAATTCTAACTGTACCGGACGTCAGCTAAGCGTTTTGACGCTGGCCTCATGTGCTGTGGAGGACTGCCTTTTTAGGTCCCCACCGGCACGTTGGCAGCATTGTTGATAACCAATTGTTACTATCTTCATGTTGAATAAATGACAGTTAGAGTCAGAATACGAACAGCGAACATGGCGGTTTAAGTTAACCTCTCCCTTCCCGGCATACATCCAAATCCCCATCAATTACAGTCTTTGTGCCAGAAAAGTCTGGTACACTAACCGTTGTGACAGTTTTATCGGATATATTCCTATCCTGGGCCAGTACATCCGACTTCCAGCCATTCGCGTGAACATCGCATCCACATAATGACCAAAATAGGAAGACTTACGCTTTTTTACCATCTTCAATGCGCATTCGGTCAACCCATGGTATTTTAAGGATTCTCGTATAAAACCGCATTTCAAATGCATCGTAGCTGTCTTAAGTGTCATCTCTTGGACATAAAACGTTCATGTTTCGTTTTGAAAACTATGAATAAAAAATTAAAATCAATTAAATAAAAATAAACTTCACCGCAATTCACGCAAGAAGTAACTTTGATGAAAAAAACAGGTTAAAAATTATCTTCAGCGATGAGGCTCCTTTTCATCATAATCGAAGTGTGGTTGTTGAGAAATAAATGCATCTACAATGTGTCACTGTTTTGTACGGATTTTGAGTTACTGGGTCATTATATTATTGATGTGATTTTGCCTAAATAAACGCGCAATAAGCACAGAAAGCGCTCGCAAATTAATATCGTAGTCTTTCAGCCATTTGGCTGCTCATATCAGCGTTAATAAATATGGAGTGCAACAAATTAAACCGGTGTAGTGTGACCCGGTTAAATTGAATTAACCTCGGGCATAAGATACCAGGCGGGAAATTTTTCCCCGGCACAAAGAGAAAATAACTCAAAGCAATGTGAGAGTGAAAATTGAAAAATTATAAAACACTGCGAATCCAATTCGCGCCGGCTTAGAGCGCCATTTAGAAGAAAAAAAAAAAAAAAAAAAACTCCTGAAAGCGCAGCTGGCCGAGCAGAGACACGGAATCGTTTTTATGCTCCTTTTATTCCTGGGTACCACGCGCTGCCAAACTTAGAGAACCACTGGTGAGCGAATATTTAATATTAAATAAAAAAACACGTATTACTTAAATTCTGCATCCACGTTAGCTTTCTGCTTCTTTTTCATGCAGGCGGACGTGGTGGGGGTGCATATAGCTTCATTCCAAACGATTACCGAGTTGAACGATAGTGGAAGCGCTTATTTCAATAATGGGAATAGTCGAAAAAAAAAAGCATACCTTTTTGTATACAGGGTGATTCGAAATGCGTCAAATATATTTAAATATATTTAATATTTTAAAGCATGATAGGAAGCTAACTAACGTGGTCCAGTCAGCTTCGGGCGCAGGGGCGAGCGTGGTGGGGGTGCATATCAAATATTACGCAGTGCAGTACGAGGCAGTAAAATGCAGATGCCTACTAGCAGGGGTCGTAAGCACGCCCATTTGTAACAGCGAGCACCCCTGTCGCTTAGCTTTTACGAGCTGTTTCATAAGTTTGCAGCCTAATTTATTGCCGAGCGTCTGCTGTCGCAGCCAACGCCAAGTGTGTTTGAATCGAGCTTGTGAAGTGAGATTTATACACTGGCACTTCGCACTTATTAAATCACACACTCGATAAAATTCAAAAAACTTATTATGCATAGTATATTATATAAAAAAAATTGTTACATCATATCGAGTTCAGCTCGATTTTGGAGTTGGGGAAAAAAATGCGATGCCACACTTAAAAAAAGGGTTGAACCGGAAAGCAATCCAACAAGTAAATATGACTTTCATGATAATGTATTTTTTAGGTGAGAATGTCCGATACTGCTGGGGCTGCTCGCTTTGTGTGCGTGCTTCCCCATAAAAGCTTGCTTCTTTGATATCTTCAGAGCACTGCGGCGCGCGGTAAGTGTATGGAATAATACAATATACGTATTTCCTAAGAGATGTCGTATATTACATTTTGTTCCCGGTACGGATTTACTTTGCAGCGCTTCTCAAACGTTGTTCAGCAAATGCAATTTATGATATTTACTAAAAAAAAAAATGACAGTCAAATAACTAGGAGATCACAGTTATTTTTATCTGTGAAAACTTGTCTTTCAAGGACGCCAAAAGCGCTGGATGGATCCATTGGTTGAGTCCGTTTTCGAGTTTTTTGATAATATTAAATAGAAAATATTTAAATGCCAAAAGTTAGATACATCCCTTTTTCTACAGATAAGATTTTTTATTTTATATAAATTTACTTTCAATATGATAAAAATGTGTTTTCCCGATTGTTTAGGCATTTGGAGATTATTATGACTGGCGGATCTAGAACCTTAAGCATTTAGGTGTCCTTTTTTTAATTGGAATTTAAAGATTAATTTTGGTTTTGAAAAGTCGTCATGTTATCAAATTTTTCAACATCTTTAAGATTTTATTTGTCCTTGAAAAGGAACTTTTAATATTCTGTAAAAAAAATCTACACTCAATATAGAAAAATAATGTGACAGTTAAATAAATTATTTTTTTTCTACTGGCACAGTACTAAAATTATTAAAAAACTCGAAACTGAACGCATTCCTGGTCCATGCCTCTTTAAGCTATTCATATTAATTATTATTAATATGATTAGGCACATTAGTTAAGAAAAATACTATCGTGATTTGTGTGGGATTTGAACCCACATCCCCTGGTTTACATGACCGGTGTACTAACCTTTGTACTAACGAATCACTTCCGTTTATCGAGAATTTTTAACAATCATATTCATATTAACTATTTAATAAATATTATTACAAATTAACTTATAAATAATAAAAATCACACCTGCGTTTATATACAGGGTGATTTCAAACGTGTTACAGATAATAAGATTTTTTAAATATTTATTCCATTGAATCTGCGGTATGCTGAGTATAAATTCGACACTCACAAATCAAGGAAGTCATGACGTCACAGTGTTGACATATCGGAGCATGGCAGCTTGAAATATATATTTATTGTTTTTTTTGTATCAAATGTGTTCAAATTACAGTTTTACGATTGCGATTACACCAAAAAAAATTACCAGTTGCAAATTGATGGCGTATATGGAATATGCAAGGAGTGGTCGCGCGCGCGCGGACCGCCGCTTGAGAAGCGCTGCCGCCGGTAATAAGACCGCATTTGTCACGGGAGTCCTCCGGGCGTCCTTTCAATTTTCTGCATCAGCTCACACGTTATGCTTTATATTACTTCTTGTAGTGTATAACCGGCGCGGGCCGTCCTCTGGGGCGCAGCGCCGGGCCCCTTCGCCCCCAGGTGGGCCCCCGTAATTATCTTTTGATTAAGCCTCCGAGACAAGGCTGGATGCTTTTGAAAAATAATGCGGTATACGGGTCAGCAGAGGATCAAAGAAATATATATATATTTATACACACATACTATATTTATATTAAAAGAGCGCTACTGAGTTTTTTTTATGTTTTGTTGATCAATGGCTCAAATCACTGTTGGACCGAAAACATTCAACAAACCGATTCACAAGTGGTAATCAAGGCAGTTTGATGGTGTCATGTAATCCCTTTAAAATCGTAGCGATGTCCAAAATGATGATGATGATGATGATGACGATGCCAGGTGAAAGCAACGATTTTTTGCGTATGGAGTTCTCGAAATATATCGATGCAGGAAAAACTTTTTAAACAAAATTTTGGATGTGGTTTTCCGATTATACATTTTTCTATATATATATATATATAATGTTTCAGTTCCGGTGTGCTGCGGATTTTTCTCCGAAGCTCTCGTCCCGAGGGTGAGTAAAGGTGTGTTTATAATAATTTGTGTTTTATTAGTGACAGTGTTCAAACTTACAACCCCCCGAGGGTTGTACATAATTTCGTTTCCGTTCAACCCCAGGGAATCTAATGTCGCGCGGCTTATTTGTAAGATATTACAAATGCCATTAAAATAAATACTAGCGAAAAATGTATTATAATATGATAAATAAAAAAATAGGCATTGTAGAAATTGATATTTGGAAAATTATTATATTTTAAACGGATAATTTATAAAATTTCACTAAAACCGGTTTTTCGCGTTGCAGTTCATATTTCAACAATATCTCTACTCAAAAAATATTATTTTGTAATAACTTGTTTTTCATACAAGTATTTAATATTTTTAAAAAATATAATTATATTAAGAAAACTCGGTCGGAATTCTCAATTAGACCGTATTGATTTATTTTTTTACAAGTGTAGTTACAATTTTTAAAATACCAGCAAGTTTATTTAATTTTCAATTTACGTCTGCCTACGCTGAGTTTTTTTTAAGTGTGAATAATTAGAACTTTTTGTTATTCACAACTCATTTTTTTTATTCTCCTTCATTTCAAGTTGAATTATGGTACTTTTAAAAATTCTGTTTGTGAACAAAACATGTAAATTATTAATAAAAAATATGCCTACGTTATACGGAAAAAAACAACTTAAATAAGAGCAGCGAGGATGATTAATGCAAACAAAAAATAATGGCAATAGCCAAACGGCAAGGAGATTACGAATATACGTAGTTTCTACTTATATAGAGATTACCAATATCAAAATAAAATTCTTATACTTAACCTAACCTTACCTATTTAAACAACTGTTTATTGTATTTGTATATTTCACCTCACATTGTCTGATCGAAAAGACAGTTATTCGTTTTAAGTTCATTTATATATTTTGCGATTTAATTACACATTTTAAATTTAGTTATATAATTTTTTTTCTTAGGGTAGTTAGCAGTTAGCTCGGAATAAAATCAATTCGGCCTCCGGAGGATTTTTCCCTAAGCGGGTATTTAAGGGGGTGTTTTTTTTTTTGCCATTAATTTCAGGAATAATCGGCTCGATGTTAACGTTTTCAGATTCAAATTAAGATTAAGAAAAATAAATTATTTCTCCTTTGCGCGCCACTGCCTTCGTTTTCGATTCTATTTATTTCGATATTAATTATGGAAAAAAAGGCAATTTCGCTTATTTATCAATTCGCCTACAAAGTGGCAATAGATATGAAATATATGAACCGATATTTTAAAAGAAATGAGATTTTGTGCATTATTACGTCTAGACTGTTTAATTGTATATTTTTTTAATATAAAAACGATTTTTTTTAGGGTTTACATAGATTGAGTGAATTGAACAGCAAGTCTTGATTTTCATTAGATCAAAAGTCACCAGTCATAGCCACTGGGCCGGGATATTAAAAAAAAAGCCTACAATAAAAAAATGCCCCTATAATTGACCTTGCATTATCTGTACAGTCGGACCGCCATGAGGTGGCGGCGGATCCGCATTCCGAGGCAACTTGGCACATGGCCCTCCCCATACAGCCTTGTATCGCTCTGGAGACAAAAGGACCGAAAGAATCGCGAATCGAGCCATCGAGGGAATTTCGCTTTATCGACCACTAAATTGAAACTCGGGTTTTTGTAGCTTTTTTTTACCCTAATGATAAGGTTTTTTTTTTATAATTTTGAATTGAGCTCTCTCTTAGATAGTCTTTACTTGAAAAATGCTGAAATAAAATAAAGAAATCCTATCAAGTTAATATCCAGGTATTTTTATCACAAAAAATCTTGTAAGAATCAAACGGAGGTGGAAAGAAAAACTTTCTTGTGTTTTAACATAAAAATAGGTTTTTTTTGCTTTATATGCTAAAAATTTGATAAGCTTGTAATAACAATAAGACTCGATACTGAGCACTAAGTATTAATTAAATATTTTAGAGATACTTGTAATAAAAGTGTGTATTTAAAGCTTTACTTAGTAATGTGTAAAACAACAGACCTACCGAAAAAAATTCAACGATTTAATTCCACAATTTTAAATTATGATATAAAATATATTATAATGATAAAAGTAACTTTGTATTTTGTCTTCTAGACTGGATCCTAGTCTATTTGGTCGAAACTAGTCATGCAAAAAATATAATAAACTCAAAGTGAAGACAAAATACAAAGTTACTTTTATCATTATAATAATGGATCTTCATCATTCAAATGCCTTGTCCCTCAACAAGATTAATATGCTATACAAATTTATATTTTTAAAATCTTTAAGCAAATCACTACTTCTTATCTAATCTGCCTAAAAGATTTCAACGATATAATTAAATAATTTCAAATAATGCTTTACCTTATACAAAGTAACCCCCCTCCCCCTCATTAGAGAACTACCCTTAAACCTAATCAGATTTACCCTAAATATTTCAATGATAGAATCCCACAACACAAAAATATTTTATACATATAAAAACCAATCAAAATATTCAGACAAATCATCGCGTCGATGTGCCTGAAAAGACAACAGCTCAGAGTAAATTTTCACCCCCATTAGAGACGAAGCCAACAACCCCAAAAAAAAATATGCCTCTTAAAAATCGTCATATTGCTCATATTTAATTCAGTGGGCACGCGGGGAAAAACCTGACAAATAAACTTCGGCACTCCGGGAAAAAATACCGGACCCTTTTTTTGGGGCGCCTACCTTTTTTTATTTAAAATAAAATAAAAAAAAAAAAAAAGAGCAGATATTTTTTGTCACAAAATCGGCACCGCGGAAGCCTCCGACGATTAATTTTCAGACAATATATTTACGGCGCTCAGTTTTTCGGGCGAAGTTTTTCGATTTTGGTTTTTTCACCGGACGCGGTAATTGCTCAAAACCAGGGGCGGCGGTCTTTTGGAAAATTCGCTTGATAATCGAAAATGATAAAAATAATAATATTAAAATGTGTATTTGCGGCGCTCGGTTTTTCGGGCGAAGTTTTTCGGTTTTGAAATCACGGCTGTTTGAAGAAAGTGTCCAAAAAGTGTATCGGGTATTTGTTAGTTCAGTAAAATAAAAACTACTAGTAATCAAGTTTTTTTTATTTTTATTGTTGATTATAAGAATACAAAATGGAAAAATATTTCGAAAAGATGATGTTATCCAAATGGTGACTGGCAATCTTCTAATCTGGAGCGAAGATTGCTGATAAAACGCTGACACATAGCCCTTGATATTGCTGCCATTTCTGACCTGACGTTCTGTTTCAATTTCGTTAGGTTCATCGGATTATTCTCATAAACCCTACTTTTAAGGTATACCCATACGAAATAGTCAAGAGGGCTAAGATCGGGGCTTCTGGGAGGCCAGTTGATGTTACCTCTACGTGAAATGACATTACTAGGGAATAATTCGTTAACAGCTTCACTTGATTGATTGGATGTATGGCAAGTATTAGAACCACATTCTTGAGTTGAAACCTTGAAACTCCTGCAACTCTGGGCCCAAAATTTTTCACAGCATATCGCAATAACGGTCACTATTCACACTCACCCGATACTCTTTTTGGATACCCTTTACATTTGCTGCGTATGAACTAAAATGGAGATGTAAAAATTTGTCCTCACAATTTAATGGTCATGAAATCTTGATTTATAAAATCAGGAAATATATTTTGAAGTAGGTCAGAATGTCCATCCCTCGCAGGGGGTGGAGGGGGTTGCATTGTGAAGGCAGGGGCGGGCACAGAGCTGCGGGGGCGTTTTTTCAGCGGTGGATTCTTTGTACTCTCCCGACAGGTGATCGTTCAAAAGCAATTATTGTAGTTTCAAATGACAACATTGAAACGTTCCGCTTTTCAAGAGGACATTGTGTTTTTCAGATAAACGCGCGAGTACAGTTTTTTTGTGTCGGCCGATGAGCGGAAGCTCCACGAAAAGTTACACCAGCATCTACTATAATAATAGCCATTGTGTGTGGGTGGATGTGTGTGAGTGTATGTTTCATTTTTGGGTTCTCTATAGAATATCTTATAAGATACAACGCTGATTATTTGCACGCAAGTTCAGTGAAATTTTCCGCAGCTATGTGCCGAATTTCAAGACGATAGGATAATATGTTCATTCATAAACTAATTAAATAAAACAATCAAATATGCTTTATGTACGAATTATATGATTTTGTTGTTCACAGCGAGAATTTCAAATTTAGAATTTTTACAAAAAAACAAAATATGATGCTTCTAAGAAATTTCCAGTTTATGTCAGCTTGACACAAGTACCAATTTGATTTTTTAGTTGCGTTAGAAATTATTAATCACATCATTAATAACTTAAAATGCCTCCTAAAAAAATAACACCGTCTAAGCACAGCAAACGTAATTTAAAAAGAATAGCACAATTGAACGTGATAAAGACTGCATCTAATAAAGAACAGTGCAGTGAAAGTGATTCGTTGTTTGTGACACGAAATGTGATATTTCCTAGAATGGCTTTGCTTTCAAAATTAATATCCGGTTATTAAAAAAATATGTGTACAAAATATTCATCTAATTGTCAGCCAAACATATGTTCCAACACTATTGCATCGTTCATCGAATACGTCATTTTATGACGGGCTACATTTCTAGTAATATAATATAATTTACTTTGCGATTATCAAAATTCTAAACATAATAAGACTGCCCTAGGTTAGAGATACGTTCAGTGATATATTCACCAACCAGGTGTAGAAATACGTCAAGGTATGCCATGAGTTAAAAAATAATACAAATGTGTACACATGTAGATCAGAGCATATCAATTTCACGCATATTACAGTGTATCAAAAAAGACAATGCGTCGATCCGCAACTGAACCGGCGACCTTCAACTCCGGAGTGGGCACACGTTTCTCGCCTCGACGACCGCAGGAGTTGCCGACATGATAATGGACTAGAACGGCCTTGGAGCGTGGACAGACCTGAGCCTGCTGCAGTATTACTCGAGAAAACCGAGGCTGGCTGTGACTGGACGACCGGCTTCGATCAATTATCCGAACTAATCGGATTCGAGGTCGGTTACAATTGCTTTCATCAAGACACCTCTGGCGTGAAGCCAATTTAAATGAGATGAGATGTAATGGATCTTAAGGGCTTAAGTCCCATGCTCAAGTTTTTTTGATCATTTTCTGGTCAATAAAAATAAAAAAAAATAAAATGCAAAAAGTTATATACATGCCTTCTTCTGAACAGAATATTTTTTTTATTTCTTTTGATAATATGTGTTTTTCCGATTGAAGTGTAGGAATTTGGAGATTCGTCATGTCCCTGTTCTGAGATTCCTAAACATTTATAAAAGTCTTTTTTTCAATTGGAATTAAAAGATTAAATATAAACCCTGTGTAATTTATTATTTTAAAAATTAAAAAAAAAAAATCTTTAGCAAACTTTGGTTATGAAAAGTCGTCATTTTATCCAATTTTTCAACATCTTCATGATTTTATTTTACCCTGAAACTGGAAAATCGAATTTATAGTTTTTTCAATACTGTGTAAAAAAAATAAAGTGACAGTTAAATTAATTAAATGACACGATTTCGCCAGGTAAACGGTCCTTTTTTGTGGCAGACGGGGGATGGACACCAAGCAAGGTTAGGTAGCAAGACCCTTAAGGAACCTCAAGGAGCTATGTCATAGACACTTTGACGATTCGATTGATTACGTAAGGTTGTGACGCCTCAAACGCTTTGAATACATGACGCGATATTAAACCATGAAATCATCATACTGTGATATACGTATATATATATATCTATATATTTTCGGCTGTACTTAATTAATGGTCATGAGTTATTTTTATTTATAAATAATTTTGGTGGGTACGTCATAGGTTCCCGGTTTGATCACCTTGTATGATTTAATACAAAACGTTTATTGTAATATTACCATGTCGAGTCTCGAGCATCGAGAGAGTCGCCCCAAAGGTAAAAATTAAAGAAAACACCGCCGCGGGAGTGCTCCGTTACCTGTCCACCTGGCCAGGCCGGGCAGGATCGATCCACTTCCTCTCTCGGCGGGGCTCGCCTCGGGAGATTTCTTTGAAAATAAAATACCTGTAAGTTACACGGAGCCGGCGACGTGCCCGGGACGTATCGCTTTGTGTGGGGATGACGTCAAAGCATTCATATTATTTCCCCGCTATTCGAAAAAGGTTATTTCAGATTTTATATATATTATTACAAGCCTGTATACACGCACGCGTACATAAATATGCAAAGTTTAATTAGGCGAGCAAAAGTACATAGGCTGCTATTTAAGAATCCGGAACTGGCCACTACATAAATAATATTTAAAAAGTAATTATTACATTTTAAAATGGAACTCTTTGGCTGTAGAATGTGTTTATTTCATCCGACTGTCAATAAATTGTTTTCTGTGTGGGGCGATTTTAAAAAAATTGATTTAACTCGAGAAAATTTTCGTGCAATGATTTATTATGATTTTCGACGTGGTCTAACTCAACAGCAGTGCATCGATCAACTCAGTTCGACTTTTGGGAATCAAGCACCATCGAAAAACACTGTGTATTACTGGTTTAGTGAGTTTAATCGTGGACGTCGTATGCTCACAAAGATGGTCGGCCTAAATCAGTTGTTGTGCCACGAAACATCGACGTAGTGCGTGAACTAATAATGCAAGATCGTCATGTTACATATCGAGAGATAGAAGCGTCCTTGGGCATTAGTATGACAAGTATACATAAGATATTACACAAACACTTGGCTGCAAAAAATATTTGTTCGCGTTGGATACCGCATAACTTGGCAATAGATCAAAAACAGGCTCGTGTCGATTGGTGCAAAATATGATAAAAAAATACAATCGTAGTGCATCAAAAGCTGTTTACAATATCTACACAGGTGATGAATCCTGGATTTATGCATATGACCCCGAAACTAAGCAACAATCAACAGTATGGATGTTCCAACATGAGCCGAACCCAACAAAAGTTGCTCGTGCGAAAAGCACTTTGAAGCAAATGGTCGTCTGTTTTTTTGGTATAGATGGACACGTGGCTACTGTACCATTAGAAAATCGTAAATCTGTTAATTCGACGTGGTACACGACCATTTGTTTGCCAGAAGTCTTTGCAGAAATTAGGAAGAACAATCCACAACGCAGAATCATTCTTCATCACGACAATGCAAGCTGTCACACTTCAGGTGAAACGACCCGATATTTGGAGGGTGAAACGGTGGAATTAACGGGTCATCCGCCATATAGCCCTGATTTGGCATCCAACGACTTCTTTTTATTTCCAACGATTTACAACCCGAGAAGAAGCCGTTGAGGCATTCAAAAATCATGTTTTTCCGATTGGAAAAAGTGCTATGAAAACTGGTTTCACCGAATGCAAAAGTGCATCGATCATCACGGCGAATATTTTGAAAAGCAATAAAACCATATTTAATAGTCAATGATAGTTATTTTATTTTATTCCGGATATATAAATAGCAGTTCTCGTATATATTATTACAAGCCTGTATACACACACGCGTACATTTCAATAATTGATAAATATGCAAAGTTTAATTAGGCAAGCGAAAGTATGCTGAATTTTCGCGAGCAATAACAGCATTAAAAGTTCGCGGAACACAATTTCTGGCTTCCCGTAGCATTCTCCGAAGATTGATAGGATATCTGATGCAGATGTGCCTGTGGGGGTGTTTAATGAGAAAACTTTATTTCGAAGGCACGTAAGATTTCCCGCAGCGGCTCACTGCAATAGTGATAGCGTTTTTTAATGTAATACCTCAGATTTATTCGAGTTTACGTTAAAATGTCGGTGTTATGCGATTTATTGACGTTTCCGGTACAATTCCTGAAGATGGTCCAAGTGCAAAGACCGAAACGTAGAAAGGCGCAAAACATAAAAATTAATTTATACGAAAGGTAACATGAATTAAAAAAAAATTGTCCAAGCGTATTTATTGTGATTTTCAATTTTAATATTTGTTGTGTTAGACTTACTTTTTTTTTTTCACCGATGAATATGCGCGACTGTGGCAAATATGATCGACATACCTGAAACAAAGAAAAAAAAATTAATCAAACGATAAAATTTATTACACAATAATTAGTAAATGTTAAAATTAATTATGTTGGTCAATATCAAAAATATTTTATTGCTGATTCTGTAATTATGGTGATTTTTAGATTAGAACCTAACCTAACCTAACCTTTTTTTTTAAGCCTAACTATTAAAGCCCTTCAACAGGTGGTTGATTAATATTAAATGGATATTTTAATTTATAAACAACCACTTATGAACCGTTCACTGTTCATGTTTAAATATTTTTTTATATATATATAATCCAAAGGCTGTGGCCCTACACAAAAAAAATGTAATCACCCAGTGATATTGCTTTTGAAAATTTAACGTACTCTAATTTTTTTTTAAATATTTTCATGCAGTTTAAAGAAACTGGAGTATATATTTTCATGTATTATTAAGTAGAGTGTTTATTTATTTTCTACAACCACAGGTTTGAAAGAACTTGCTTGTGTCGACAAATACCAGCGATGCACCTGCAAAGTGCATTCAAAGTAAATACGCCATGTAGGCACTGTGCACATGCACATGCTAATGCAATTTCAGGAATTGAATTTGCATTACAGATTTTGTAAAAGAAATATCCAGATTTTCATGCATTTTGTGCATTGCACAAGTGAATATTTCATCTGTGTTTGAATATATTTTGAAAAGAGCTTTGCATAAATACATTCAGAAATATTATGCATTACAATGAGGAAAATGTTTTTATATGGTAATGCAACGATGTATATAAAATTTTTCATGTTTATTCATCGCATAAGTAAATATTGAAATTGAAGCGCATAAATGTTATTTGAGCACTGTAGCCTTTCAAGGACTCTGTTTGACGGAAAATATGTTTATAATACTTGGGAATTGTTTTGCGTGTCTTATTGACTGAAAATAAATTAATAAATCACGGAAATCGGTTACTTTATATGAGCTTGTTTATTTTATACGGTGTGTGCATTAATTTTTTCGGATTTTTTCGTGAATTGGAGTTTTATTATAAAAATTGGTACAGTATATTCTATTCAAAGTATTGTCACTACTTTTTCCCATATTTCGGGCAAATTATGGATTCCATCCCAAAAGAACTGTTCGTCTTTTGAAGCCAAGAAAGAATCAAGCCAATTTATGATACCCTGTTCAGAAGTGAAGCGTATTCCAGAAATGGCATTCTGCATCGACTGAAACAAGTGGTAGTCGGAAGGTGCAAGGTCTGGGCTATAAGGCTGGTGAGGCAGAACTTCCCATCCACTGTTTTCCAAATATGTTTTTTTAATATTTTAAATATTTTAAACGATAATACGAAATCGTTTAAAATATATAAATACATATGCTGCAAAATTATTTTTATGGTAGTGAGGTAATTTTTCAAGATGTCGGATATGACTTCATAGAAATCAGAGCAGGACAGGAGGATACGAATCGAATGCAAGCTTTGGTCGGAAACCAGCATCCGACCTGGCAACGGCGGCCCAAGGCCCCGCCCGAGGTCACGCGAGGGACGTTGATCCTGCAGCGGACTCGCCGGGCGTGGGCCGCGCTGTACTCCGTCCAGTATGGGAATCCCCAGAATAAAAATAAAAAAACCGATTTTATTTGCTTGCAAAGAATGTGTAATTAATCTCTCCATTGTTGTCGCGTGTTTTTGCTTTATTTTTAAAAAAAATTTAAGGCCACCAAAATTAAATATATAAAAAAATATATTATTATTTATATAGCCGGGAATTAAATCATAACGAAGCCTATTTTTTTCAGGGAAATTGAAAATCATATAAAATAAGATTATTCGTGTACAGTAATACCCCGCTTTACGCGACCCCGTTATGCGCGGTTCTACTATAACGCGAATTTCAAATTTCGCGTTAAAATGCCTCGCATTACGCGAATTTCTTAATGTAGTCATTGACTTCTCTTAACGGTGTTATGAACGTATTTTACAAGAACGCAAAAGATTTGCTACCCAAAAAGACAATAGATATATTTTTCAGTAAAAATAACATGTAATACTGCATAAAGTATTATTAGAATTAAAGTATTAAGTTTTGACTATGTATGTATGTTCAATCGTAAACCCCGATGTACGCGATTTTTTCCGGAACGTATCCCTCGCGTAAAGCGGGGTATTACTGTAATGTGGTTTTTTTTTTATTGAAAATTTTAAATACGATAAATGGCGGAGGAGTGTCAGGACGAATGTGGGACATCTTGATTATTTGCTATATTTTATAAATAGCTGGAAGCAGAAAGACACGTGTGTTCCCGGAGCGCTGGGGCAGGAAGTCAGCATTCCAAGCATGCCCCTGAATATGAAATTCTTCAGCACGGGCAAGCCTGTAGTTCTCAGATTCGCAGCCCGTGTAGGTGTAATACGTTATGTTATTATCCACAAGCTTTAAACTGTGGTTCGCGCATATACATATATTTAAATATTTTAAATAATAAGTAAAATACTTCCACATATAGATTTTTATTGGTTACCGGTTTCGCCAACCTTTCACATCCAACTACACCCATAAATATTTTTAAAAACATTTGTTTGTATAGAATCGTTTCACATAATTTTCAATTATATAGAATCCTCCACTTGTCAGGTACATTAAAATCACATTAGCCTTTACCACCTGACAATCACTCTCTCTCTTTCCAACAACTAATTGTTCACCTAACTGCTTATTATTATATAAAATCTCACTCTATTTGATAATGCCAAAATAAAAGGTTGACGAAACCGGTCACCAATAAATATATATATGTGGAAAAATCACTCTAGTATTTTATTTATTATTTAAAATATTAAAATGGAATTCCACCAAGTACTCTCTGTCAAAAATATTGAATTAATATACATATATTTATTAACATATATATTTCTTTTTTTATTTTATGTGTTAGGTTGGAAATGATGACGAAACTTATTGGCGAAATTTCATATTTATATAAAAAATATGCTTCGCTACTAACAAAAAATTTCTTTGATATAAACTATGTTTATATAACACATGTGCAAAAATCACAAAAGTATTTTATTTATAATATGTTTTATATACAAGGAGCGCGCCATATTTTATTTAAGTGTGTGAATAATAAATAACTTTTCAAAGAAGCAACCGATTTCTATATATGAGGTATTTTTATTTCATTTGGCCCTTTACAATTTATTTGAACTAGTTTTTGAATACGACAACAATCAAGTGGCCGCCTTTATTGGCCAAAGCAAAATGTGCCTTTTTTCATATATATATTTAAAGACGATACCTCTGGATCATGCTACAGCTGGCGCTTTCTGAAGTGCCGCCTGAAGAGAGGCATGAGAAGCATGCAAGTGCTGTTGCTACAATACTCGCAATCACACTATTGCATTGTGCCGTGCATTTTCGACTGCACCTTCTTGCTCCTTGAAAGCCTTCTGACGAGGAATTTCAGAGGCAGATGCTTCCCGACTCAGGAGTCGCGTTTCACTGTCATATCCCACGGCGAATATCACTATTTGAAATATTAGTGACGGGTTATATATTTTCCGTACTTTTTTCTGGTGTTAAAAGTGTTATTTACCACGATTCTTCAAGATTAAATACTAAATTATAAAAAATAAAAAAATAACTATAACATTACTCAACTATATGATATTTATAGTACAAATGGAAATAACCTATTGTATAACAAATATCGTTAAAAAAAATACGACAACTATAAATTTTAATTATTTAAATATATTAAGGGCAATCTTGTCTAGACCATAAGACGTATTTAATATGTATTAATTTATTTCTCCATTTTTTTTATAGGGCGGGTTTCCAAACTGGACGATACGTTATTTTTTATTAATAAAAAAATCAGATGCAATGGTTTGATCTTCTATCATTGTTGTGCAGCGACAGTGACCATCTTCAAGGCCCTGAAGATCGTCCTGATAACCTAACCGAAGAGTCGGAATATATATATACACTATATATGGTGGCAGAAATGTAGCTTTATAATGGTTTTAAATGAGAGAGTCTTGCACGAAACACTTGACGATGGTAATAAACCGGAAGTTTGGGGATATTTTCCGAATTAATAAATAAAGCATCCAACAGTTGATTGTCCGTGAAAAAACGGAAGGAAGAATAGGCATTAATTCACTTGGACGCGGAATTAATTATTCTAGCCCAGGATATATATGTATACACCAGAATAAGATATATATGTAATATAATTATATATATATATATATATAATATTATTTGATGTGTTCCGCTCGACTTCCGCGTAGTCCCAGATTTGAGCCCTGCCAGCCTAGAATAATGCCCTGAAATTATGCGGCTTTCTGCAAACGTCGTAATTACTTGTCACAAACGTTCCCGATTATAATCTTTACCGTACCATGCCACAATAGTTCTCCGCGGCGGTCGCTCAGCTGTATGGTAATGAGATAGCAGGATCTAGACACGGTTTGTTCGCCGCATCTTACAATTTATCTCTAATATATTCATGTACAAATGACTTAAGGGCCCTCTAATGGTGGAACGTGGTCGCGACGTGATTTCAAGCCTCCGATATAAATATATTTCAAGCCTTATACTTTGTATTATTATCACTACCCGGATCTTGCCGAAACGTAACTTTTTGCGGCAGCAAAAAAATATTGTCTTATTTGTACATGGACACGCAAATTAATTTCCTGCCCAGCTGCTCAAGTACTTAATTTTTAAATGTATATATAAAATTTTGAATATTTTACATACAAATATAAAGGTTTAAAGCACCTGGTCGTGATTTGGATCCCATTTTCATATAAAAATCGATTTATTTAATATTTAACTTGACGTTTACATTTTCTTCCTTTTCGGGCCTGAAGCATAAATAAAAAAAGACGATTTTTTCAAAAGTATCTTTATCAGGTTAAATTTGTCTTAAAATGGCTGCGTTTGTACTTGAATAATGCAAGAAGTGATCAAAGCTCTTACGTAATAATTTAGGCATAATTTTTTTCAGTTTATAGACAAGTCAACTATTGTTTGATACAGTCAAACATTTGAAAATGAAATTGTAGTGTTATTTTGTATGGCCGCTTATCTGTTACCTGCCATCTTGCTCGCGGAGCTCTGCTCGCTTAAGATTCTAGACTTGAGCCGGTCGACTTACATTAACATTTATAAATGCTTTCTAGTGATTCCAAAGACCGCAAATGTTATATATAGATGGACCGGTTTGCCAGCACGCCCACAACCCTCCGTGTGTGGAGGAAAAAAAAGCCCACATGGACTCTATAACCTCTGGGCGTGTCCACGAGAACAAACCGCTACGATTAGACGAAGAACCGATTACTTGCTATTAAGTGTAACAATGATGATATTATGTGTTATGTGATTGTTTGTATCATCCAACCTTTCAATCGCATCTGGGACCACATTTTATGACATGTTTTTTTAAAATATAATTGAGAGGTACTGGGGCCATTTTCAGAGTTTGCAAAACTTGTTGTTGTGTTTAGGAGTGGTGCATTTTTTTAATCAGATCAGCTAATTTTTTTTATTTTTATTAGAGACACTCAAGCCTACACTCCAGGTGTAGGCTTCTAGGAGTCTATAACCTCTGTAATTTGTAAGTGTAGGAGGCCATGAGGATGAGTATGCAATTAATTGAAGGCATCAAAGAAATTGGAGATGCAATATTTACTCTACAATACTAATGGAATTCGTTCGACTCCTAAATTCGCAAATTAAACGTGAAAGCAACTCAATTATGCTTTTAATAAAACCGTTATAACATAACAGAACTTCCATAAAATTAATTTTAAGTTACAAAAATAATTAATAAGCGAATAATTCATCTCGGAATTTAAATTTATAATGACCCCCGAAATCTGCATAACCCTGTAGGTACACATCTACCCCATTTACTCCGGACCACCCTGGGGTAATTCTCACCCTCAGTTTTCTAATGACCCCTAAATTACCCCGAGATAATCTTAATGAGTCTATTATACACGGGGCCTGTTTACACCGACTGATATGGCCTTCCCGCAGCCTTCGGCCAAAGTGTGAGACCCCCTCAATTATGTTTGCGAAGTTTCAATTATTAAAAAAATTAATTAATTTTTCATTTAATCCGATGGCTAACGACCTGTCGACACTTTGCTGTCTGACGAATTTCTAAAAGTAATGTTATATTATTAATATTATATATTCGGTCCGGGCTAATAAAGTTTACGTATTCATCATTGTCAAAATTAAGTAATAACAGAAAAATATACAGGAATTAGCGTTTAGCAATCGATCAGTGGATTGTTTACAAAATATCTTATATATTCAATCACAAACAAAAATTAAGTTTTAAAAATTAAAAAGTGGTGGTAAAAGTTAAAATTCCTTTGACTCCACTAACGACTGGTTGCAGTCATAATGAATGCCAAAGTCATCAATGCTTCAAATGACTGCACTCATAGCATAGTATGCTACTCTACAACATGCACATCACCTGAGGGCCACGTTGTTGGCAGCGGCGACGCTAGTATAAATAAAAATTAATCTCTCACTCGTTGGCGTCGTACTATACTTTCCATACAGCGATTCGTACTATATTTTCCAAACAGCGATTCGTACTATACTTTCCAAACAGCGATTCGTACTATACTTTCCATACAGCGATTCATACTATACTTTCAAAAAAATTTGTTTGTCGCTAATCACACATATTCGTTTAGCAACTAAGCGTAATTATTAAAAATACGTGAGTTTGAAGCTCCCCTGTGCTTTTGAATAGAATATTTATTTTTAATTTTCACGATGGCGTCGTACTATACTCAGCGATTCATACTATACTTTCAAAACATTTCATTTGATCGCCATAAGCTGAATATGTTTACAACGACAGTCGCAGAATATAAAGCACGTTAATTAATCCCGCTAATTAGCAGTTTGGTAATTAATTCCGGCATTGACAGCCTGTTCTTTTTCTATAGCGCGTCACTAATGGGAGCAGGGACAAAAGCCAGGTTGTTACATTTCACTGTAGATAATTTATAACTTTTTCAAGTATTTTTATAACATATAAGACGTGAAATTAAAAAAAGAAACCTCAGTAATATTTAAATTAAAATTTTTATAATTTATATTTATATTCAACTCATGTAATCTTATATGTTTCAGGGTATCGATTTACATGCAAAAAAACGCTGAATGTAGTATTTATAAAATGAATTAATCTCGAATAAACCGAATTGAAATAGCTCAAAATATTTTATATTAAACATAAAAAGTATTATATTATTCGGAATAATAAATATAGCTTGAATCCATAGAAAAATCGAAATAAAAAAGGCATGGGAAGATGGAAATAACGAAAGCCTGAAAGTAAGACTGACTCAGGACAAACGTGTGTTCTGTGAAATGATCACCAACGAGGAGAGGCACTTGGAGAAGAAGATAAAAAGTATTGCTTTCTTGTAGATGTCAAAATAGGTGAAAATATTAATGACGCAAATATAAGTGTTTATAAAAAATAATAAAAATGAAGAGAAGATTGAATAATGACTTTGTGAATTATTAAGTGCTAAGCTGTGTGGTGTTTTCGGTTTTCCAACGTTTCAGTCCCGGTACTGGGAACATGCTCAAGAATTTCACCTTGTTTTTGCCTGTGTTCTGAGAACCAAACAAAGCAGATTTACAACAAAGAAACCACAAAATCATTCAATAAAACCGCTGCCAAAACTAATGAACACATCAAATATTATATTACAAATGTAAATATATATTTGATGATATCGATTTTTTGACGTTTCAGTGCTGGTGCTAGGAACATATTTAAGGATTTTTATTGTATGTCGTTTTGTATATCGAAAAACTAGTAAACTATCGATTCGGTTGCGGTGTGGTTTTGCACAGAGATGCTTTAACAACGACACAAGGCAATCAAAAACCTCACCTCCTGATAAAAAATAATATGAAATAGAACCTTCCGCAATCACGACGAACGAGCACTCGCTGGATGTAATACGATTTGCGCTGACAGAGAGGGGAGGCCCGCATCCACGGAGCGATAGCCTAACCTAACCCAACCTGCCCGGCGCTCTTACGACTGATTGCTTCGCGATCCTTCAAATGCGCTCTCTCATCTTTTATTTCTTTCTGGGGCGCGTTTCCAAACCGGACGATTCGTTGTTTTTTTTTTTTTTTTTTTTTTATTCTCAAATTATCGCGTGACCCCTAAAAAAAACTTTACTTATAAAATATCAGATATAATGGTTTGAACTTTTTACTTCGCTGTGCCATCTTCAGGAAACGGGTCTGTTTCAAATATCATTTTTTTTTTATTGAACTGACGAAACCGCAAAGCGATTTTCTAGGTCAGACTTGGCGCGGACCACCGTTTGGGAAGCAGCGTCCTCGCCCGCTGTATCGAGAGATGTTTGCGCTTCCAATAGTATGTTGTTTGAAGTCGACAGTGGCCGGGTCAAAGAAAACAGAGAAGGGATACGTACCCGCGACTACGTGATGGAGGGACGGCCTGTAAGCCCGCCAATCAATTACTAAGCTCTCGCATTTATCTACATACAAAAGAGTCAAATACCGACGTCAAGCGTCTGCGTATAGTATTAGTTATAAATCACCTCATATTTCTTTTCTCCTAGGGCGTGCGAATCCAAGACAATGTTATCTGAAAACGACAAATCTATAAACAACAAAAAAACACGTGAGCAAGCGATCATAGATGATTGCGGTTGGCCTAAAAATATAAATGCCATAATATACTTGGGTTTGAATCTCACCTGTGTGGAATTTGAAGCTCAATACTAATATTGTTATTATTGCAATGTATTTACACAATTGCATGATAAACAGCAAAATAAAAAAATAAGTGCACTTTATATATTTATCAAATATTTTTAAGTGCAACGTTAAGGGCTCTTGTTTGCAATCAAAGTAAATAGAGAAATAAAATAGAATGTGCTCCCATCTCAGCGTTCCCAATCTATTGAGATATATTTTTCTTCAAATATTGGAAATAATGACAAGTAAGCCTTAAAGATATCATACAAATATTTTTATTTTTATTAAAAAAATTGTATTTTCGTAAGTGGCGAAGTGACTCACGAAAATGACTCATTTAATATATATCATAAAAATATCACACAATATAATATTATTAAATATTAAATAAAGTGTATGGTGCACGCAAAATTACACGCTAAACTAGAAAACAACCCTTGTAATATTTTTCTTAATAAAAAAAATATATTTTGTAAGCAGCGGAGAGCTCCCCACATACAGCGGAATAAAAGTGCATCTTGAGAAAAAAAATAATACAAAAAAAGCAAGCAGAAGCGAGCGAGAGGAAAAGCAAAGGAAACAGATCCCAATTTATTAGTTCTACCCTTCTAAATTGTAGAATAAACGAGAAAATGCCCGCGGACCCTCGAGAGTACAGGTAGACGTGATTACTGCCGCGCTACCTGAGTCTAGTCCACCCATGCACAGATATCGAATAGCTTTCCATACAAATGAAACTCTGTCTCTACATATACTACAGGGTGGCTCCAAACGACCGGCACATTCAATAAATCTCAAGTTACAATAGTTCCCCATCTTTTTGGCAATTTGCGGATGCCATCCAAAAAAAAACCGGTCATGTTTTGAACCAAAGAACGAATCGACCCAATTTTTGATGCCTTGGACTGAAGTGAAGTCCATTCTGCATCGACCGAAACAGAAGGATCATCAGAAGGCTCCAAGTCTGGACTATATAGTGGGGCAGAACTTCCCATTTGCTGTTTTCAGAAAATCATTGAAAATCAATGTCTCGTGTCTGGTCCTTCAATGCTCTCTATTAACGAATCAGATGTTGTTGGTACACCTCTCCAGTAATGGTTTCACCCGATTTTAAAAGTTCATAATGCACAACTCCCTTCTGGTCCTACCAAATACAGAGCATTATCTTGGCAGCGTGAATATTCTTCTTCGGTGTCGATTTGGCTTCAAATACGATTTTTTGCTCTTTGGGTTGTCTTAATGAATCTATTTTCCGTTGCCAGTAACAATTCGATGCAAAAACGACTTATTTTTATAACGCTCAAGCAGCATTTCAGATATGCAAAATCGCCTTTCCACGTGTCTCGGGTTCAACTCGTATGGCACCCAATTTCCTTGCTTCTGGATGAATCCCAATGCTTTTAGGCGCTTGGAAATGCTGTTTCTTGTGTTTGACACGAGTCTTGATTGAATAACGCTTCCAATTCTTTATTTTCAAACTTTTTCGGCTGTCCAGGCTGTTTTTGTCTTTGATGTCAAAATCGTCACTTTTAAAGCGTTGAAACCTCTCAAAACACTTTGTTTTCGCAAGAACATGTTTGCCATACAATCCCATGAGCAAACGATGACTATTGGCTGCAGTTTTCTTACAAAAAAAGTGACGCCCGCAAATGCTGTTTTTTTTGCCATATTTCAAATTTTTCACAGCTTATGAATAGAGCTTCAAAATGACACGTATATCAATGATTTGCTACAACGCATACAAACGTTTTGGCATCTAGTGTCAAATTCCGGTTTTTAAGTTATAGACCTATTATATAAAACTAAATTACTCGCAAGATTTTAAAATGTAGAGCGCTTTAGGGAGAAATTACAAATCAAACTAGTCTGTCGGGGATGAGAAAGTGAGTCGGCAAGTTAAGGGTAGGACGGAGAAGTTGTTCGGCTCCGGTCTAAAGGAAGTTCTGTGCATTTGCTTATAATTAGCAAAGGGACCGTCGAGACCCTCCCCCTAGGAGCTGTGCCTCACCCTTATTGATCTGAACATGTGACTATCCTGTAGAGCCTCTTGATTGGCTTATTTGAATGAAAACCATCAAGTCTGATCGGTTATATTATAATAATATAAAATTATTTTTATTGCAAGTATATATATATATATATAAAGAAAATCCCTGAAAAAGGAAGTAACGATACGCTTGGCAGTAAAAAATATAAAAAGGTAAGGTAAGGTTAAATGAATAACGAAAGGTTTGTTTCATCCGAAATAAAGACCTTTCGCTCAATCGAGAAGTAATGCGCAATTATTGCCAGTGCGCATATTAAAATCACGCCACAATAAAACAGAAGGAGAGTAAACGAAATCCCGACAAAACGGAGTAATAAGTCCCCGAATGCGGAGTGTTTACGGCGCGGCTCTGGCAACCCCACGAGCCCGAATATAATTGTTTTTTTTTCGATACAAAAAGGGTAAGAATCGGAAATTCGGATAGGAGCCTACTTAGGGTTGCCAGAATGCGAAAAAAATACGTTTTTTTTTTTGTTTAACTTTTGAATTACAAAATCAACATAAACAAATATCATTTACGCAGTATATCAAAAATTTAGCACTGAGGTATCCAAATGACTTTAATAACTATAACAGAAGAAATCTTTTGTATTCAAAAATCATACAACATTTGAATGAGTATATCGATAATTTGATACTGAGCTATCCAAATAGATCTGACCTTAAAATGAAGTTTTCGAAGTCAGCTTTGACACTGAGCTATCGTAGCAGAGAAATAAACTACTCATAAGGAACATATTCTTAATTATTTCACTGCTCGCAGCAACCCTGTCTGTCAAGGATCGCAATGGCTGCCCATATAAAAATTTATGCTAAGCTCTTTGGGCCCGACAGAAAGAAATGTTTTTTGGGGGTATTTATTTATTTATTTATTGGTCCTCGTCTACGTTCCTCCCCGGTGATAAACGCGCTTGGTTCAGGCTGTGAATAAAATATCACCCTGTGAGCATGCACAATATCGGCGAATTGCACGGCGGCTGCTTGAAAGCCTCGGACGCGAACACCGATCAGCCGGCAAATACAAAAACGCGTATCGGTAAGACGAGTCCGCTTAATCTGAATTCATATATACATGAATGTAATATATGCATTTTGTATGAATGCTTTTATGATATTGTATATACACTTATATATAAAGCCTTTAAGCGTACAAGGATGGGTCCATTTTCGAGTTTTTTGATAATTTCCGAGTCAGCTCCGTACTGACAAAAAAAGTGCGTTTTTAACTGAAAGCTTTTGACACTTTTTTTGCGAATACATGTCATTTAATTACAGAATATAATAAATTATTTATTATTTAATTAACGTCCTTTCTCAAGGTCAAATAAAGTCTTGATGACGTTGAAAAATTGGATAAAATTACGACTTTTCAAAACAGGTTTTATTGTTTTTATTTTTTAAATGATTTTAGGTTTATATGTAAACTTTTAATTCCAGTTAGGAAACATAAATACTTAGGGTTCTAGATCTCCAAATACACAAACTTCAATCGGTAAAACACATTAAAAGTTTATTGTGTAGATATTCTTTTTTAGTATATTTTTCGCAACGTATTTTCAAAAAAACATCGATTATGGAGTGATTCCAAGCCTTGAGTGTAACAACATAAAAGGTCATACACATTCACATTTGAATTCAAGATATTTCTGCGAGTAAAAATAGACATTCAAATTACCAGCGGCACGACAAATTTCAAAAACTTTACAAACGTCAGCGACAGGAAGTTAAACCGAAATTCAAATTGAAAAAAAAAAAAAAAAAAAAAAAACAGAATCGCAGGATAACAACTTAAAAACAATAACAAGCATCCGTCAGGGCGGCTGTCCCCGGCAGGCATGCCGCTAATAATGGCCGACGCCACTTTTCCGTATTATTTACACCAGTCTGTCTCCCGCGAGGGAGGTATGACAGGGTAGAGAGGGTGCAAGTGATTATGTCACACCATTATAATTAAATATTTTTAAAAATCCGCATTCTTCACCCTTACAAGCTAGCTGCAAATACAACGGGACACTCTGGATGATATTCCAAAGATATTCAGAGTACTTGCGGGCTCTGAATTACTTTTGTATTGAACCGCAAGTATAAGCCTGAAATATCCAAAGGGATGTTAATAACTAGCACTCAAACTCAAGGTGATAATTTTCAGGATTTTACAGCCCTAAAATCATTGTCTTTCGACGTGTTTTCGATCATTTCGTAGTCGAGGTCTCAAACGCAACGGGAAGCTTTCAGCATTACTTGCGTTATATGGCAACCGCTGCATAACATCTAAAACTACAGCAATAAATAAAAACTAGCAGCCTAAGCGGAGTGTAGCTAAAAACTACGTTAGATTCGATTGAATAACCCTCGAAGGTGAAAAACCAGGTGACCATTTCACTCATGCTGAGTTAGTGTTTATCGTTAAGGAGAAAATAGTGTAGTGTTTCTATATCGCGGCTTCTGGGAGGTCAGTTACTGTTACCTCTACGTGAAATGACCTTATTAGGGAATAATTTGCTAACAGCTTCAATTGATTGATTGGATGTATGGCAAGTATTGGAAGCACGTTCTTGAGTTGAAACATTGAAACTCCTGCAATTCTGGGACTAAAAATTTTCGCAGCATATCGCAATAACGGTCACTATTCACATTCTCCCGATACTTTTTTTAGACACCCTGATTATATATAGTAAATAGCATCAACACGTTGAAAGCTCATCGGCATGATAAATTTATATTCAAGTCTTCTTCATCAAGTGCTTCTATTTCACTGAGCTCATGCTGAGGCAGTGTTCATGGTTTTCTAAGGGGAAAATAATATAGTGGCTCCTTCTACACCGCAGTTTTATATTGGAATGAAAACTCTGCGTATTACTGCTTCCCAATAGCATTATTATATAATCATTTCCTTACGAAGCTCCGGCGTTTAGATCTGATACTCTTTCTGCCTCACTTCGACAAGATACTTCCATAGCACATCCCTCCACAATAATTCCAAGTCCACTACTCCATTAAACAGGCAGGGGAGAGCGGGGAGACGTGACAAACTTTTAAACCCCCGAATTACGAACGATGAAATATCAGATATTATTTTTGTGACAATAACCGAAGTCAGGAAACTTCAGAAGATACCGACCACGGCTTACTCGTAAATTATTTTAATAATTAATAATAAAAAATAAAAAAGGGCGACTTCCTAGTGCGGACTCTCCGGACCCCGAACCCTCGTCAGCAGGCCCGACAGCCGGCGCTGAGCTTGCCAGGCAACTGTTACACCCACGCGACACTCCACGACACTCACACGAGCCACGCTGTATAGGACGCAGCCGTACAGCCCGTCAGATATCAATTGATACCGCAATCATTCGACGCACAATCGTCAATTACACCCCGCCACTCTACGTTTGGATCGAGGCTCTGCATATATGGTCGTCGTGTTACAAAACCCCCTCAGGGGTGTAAAACTGTATTATATTTATCTATTTTTTATTATTTAATTAACGTTCATTTTCAGGGATGTGATATTACTCCACAAACAGTGATCCACCTTGTAAGTTCATGCCCCATCTTTAGGCTTACTGGAGAGCCAATGTACATGGATGGTATTTTAAAGGTTCTCCTATGCCGCTGCCTAAGCTGTCTTGAGTGTCCAAACTTCGACTCCATAACTGAGACGACTTTTTTTAATTCTGTTACAGACACTTTGAATCAACCAAGCTCCTAACGGGTCATGGAGTGATGAGAAGTTATCTCAGCAGGTTCCACTTGACGAGCGACGACACATGCCCCTGTGATGATATTACTCCACAAACAGTGATCTTCCTTACTGGAGAGTTAATGTGCATGGATGACCTGAAGTCAGTGGCGAGACACCCACAGATGATGAAGTCACTGGATGGCTTCTTGAAGCGTGTCATCAGGGGGTGTAACTTCAGTCAATCCCATGTATAGCACAATTTCGCTTGACTGGTTTGGAAAATTTCCCCAAATTGTGATGGCAAACCAAAAAATAAAATAAAAAACTGAGACGACATAACACTTCTCACATGTTTACGTAGGAGTCCAAAATCAAAGCAAGCGTTTTTGCTAAATATTAAAGACTGCTCTTAAGGCAGTTGCTTCCAGCCTTTTAATTGCCTCTGGTGTCCAACCGGAGAGGCAGTCCATAAGCTGACGAAATCGTGTCATTTAATTAATTTAATTGTCACTTTATTTTTCTATGTGGAAAGTTGATTTTTTTATAAAATATTTTAAAAAAACTATAAATTATATTTATCTATTTTTTATTATTTAATTAACGTCCATCTTCAGGGTAAAATAAAATCTTGAAGATGTTGAAAAATTGGATAAAATGACGACTTTTCAAAACCAAAGTTTGTTAAAGATTTTTTTTTTTTTAATTTTTAAAATAATATATCGCACAGGGTTTATATTTAATCTTTTAATTCCGATTTAAAAAAAGACTTTTAAATGTTTAGGACTCTTGGAAAAGGGACATGACGAATCTCCAAATTCCTACACTTCAATCGGAAAAACACATATTTATCATATTAATAGTAAATGTATAAGAAATAAAAAAATATTTTATTCGGAAGAAGGGATGTATCAAACTTTTTGCATTTAAATTTTTTTGATTGGTGCAGTCGACTTTTCGCAAAACGGACTAGAAAATTATCAAAAAAACTCGATTATGGGACCTAGACCCTTTTTAATATGTGTTTTCCTGAAGTTCATAAAATGTGCATGTTCTGTTTTTTTTTTACAAAATTTGGTTTCAAAAACTCATCGTTTTATTCAATTTTACAACATTTTGATGAAACTGTTATAAATCATGGTTTTTTTGAAATATTTTGTAAAAATGAATAATACAAAAAACTAATAATATCGCGTATTATAAGGTCTTGAATACATCCGCATATTTCGCCAATACAGGTTTATTGTGTATCCAATATTCATGTTAATTACTTTTTTATGAAGTAATTATTATAAAACACATTATAGATTTGATATATGATAAAAAGTTACCAATTAACGAACATTGAGGCTCTGTGCAATATAAAGACCACCATGACCCTATAATTATTAAATTTAATTACATATATTGAATATAGCATAAAATAATGCAAATATATAAACAACAAACCTTTGCTAAATAAATATTTTAAAATATGGAATCCCAAATGCGGCATAACACCTAAGAAAGCACTATTTATGCATTCAAATAATTTTCTTTCTTTTTACTTATTATTTTAAGTAAAAGCGTGTTTGTTCCCTTGCGTTGTGTATTTGCCTTTGAATGTTGAAATAAAATCATCCAGAAGGGCAACACGTGAGAATTGAATTAGCCAGTGGCGTGGGGCGGGGCGGGATAGTGAGGATATATTAAATTATGGCATAATTATTATTATTAATACCTTCACACCCTCGGGGACTGTGCGGTGCGTCCCTGCCCGGGGAGTCATATTTCACATGCGAGATGAAATCGTAAGATTTAACTTCGCTCGGGTCGTAATACTGAAATGAAATGTTGGCCACTTGACTGTTGAAAGCTAATAATAATAATATAAGCCATTTATGAATGTTATAGTAAATATATACCATTATTCAAACGATACGTTTACTATCACTACACAGAAGAGATATGAGCCAACACGTCCGCGGTTATAACCTGGTACTCTTGACAATTGAACTACAGAGCCGTTGAAACTATGTTCAAACACATGCCCTTGTGATGATATTACTCCACAAACAGTGATCCACGTTGTGGGTTCATGCCCCATCTTTGGTCTTCAGAGACACCAACTGGAGAACCAATGCCGACAGGAAGGCCTGAAGTCAGTGGCGAGACACCCACAATTGATGAAGTCACTGGATGGCTTCTTGAAGCGTGTTCACTCCCATATATAGCACAATTTCGATCGACTAGTTTGGAAAGTTTCCCCAAATTGTGATGACAAACCTTGTACATAACAAGCAAGGTACTAAACCTATATATATAAAAAAAAAAAAACTATGTTCAACCGCCAAGAGTTTTTAAAAAATGAGCACTACTAAAAATGTAAGTCACCTCCTAAACTAAATATATATTTATTATTATTTTCCTGAATGAGTCTCGGTTCTCGCTTGGCACAGGGGTACAGCGAGGGTACGTACCCTTCACAGAGGGTTTTCGATGAAATACTCCCAACTCTACAGACCTACCCCTAAAACACCACTTGCCCCTCACAGCGGACTCCGGCCGACCGAAAACAAACCAAATTCATATATCTAAAAATCCAGCCGTTTAAAACAACCACCCGAGCCCTCCCCTTGTAATTAATAATATATTTATAATTAAAACGAATATCTTGCTATAATTTTTTAAAATTAAAACAAAGTTAAAGGCACTCTCTTTGCTTCGTAGCGCTTAATTTTAATAAATTGCTTAACATATTTTATCTCTATAAAATTTAAATTAATGGTATACAATATCAACAAAGCTTGAAATACAGACATTATTATATTCATAACAGTCGTTAGCAAGTATTTAACTGTTCATTTTTAATCTATGTTTAAAAAAATAAACAATAACCCTTAGCGATCTCGTTAATTCAAGACCTGACAGCAGAAAAATGCTGAAAAAGCAAAACCTTTTCTGTCGAGCATGCACTCTATGTCGGTCGCGTACTAACAATAGACCAAAATTGTTAAAATATATATTTTTTGAAAAGCTGTATTGCCATAATGAGTTGGTCCGATTTATCACACGACAGCTTCAGAACCACTGGCCGGAAGTGGTCCGCGAGTCGCAGCCACCCTCTTCCGGTCCACCCTCTCCAGGAGCTCCTCCTCGAAGATCTAATAACTCCGATGAATTTACCGCCGGAAATTGAATGTAGGATGCATCGACACGATATTAACGCTGACGATTGTGTGGGGTCTTTGCAGCTCCGACAGAGCCTCCACTGTGTTAGAAACACTTCCGGTTCAACCCGTGAAGAAATATTTCACTTATGGATACATATTGGAAACGAAAATTATATATTTTCAGCCATAATACCCAACAATAGCATTCGCGTTGTATTCAATAAGTTTTTGCGATAATCAATCAAAATGCTGTAAAGGGGCTTTCAGTGTGTTTTAAACAACAACAGAAAAAAAAATAAAAACCCCGGTCGCGACGGAGCGCGCAAGGTGGGGACCCCCTGTTGATAAAATTCCTGTTAATAATGACCGGTCATTCTGGGGTTATTACAGTAAATGTTCAGCCCGGCAACCCTCATCAAACAAACAAGAGGACTCGTCCGCCCGCCTCCCATAAGCCGGGGTATTTTTGACCCTTTTTCGCATTAAATATTACCAGGGAGATTAATCCGACTCGAAGGACCACACCGCGCCCCCGACATCAATATTATTTATTTTCAAACTTTCGGGAAGATGCGGAATTTTAAAAGGTTCGTGGATTGTGTTGCGTGGAGGAAAAGGTTAAGTCAGCGTAAGCCCTGTTCTCGCAGGAAAACTTTTGTGTTTTATGATTGAACCCTTTGTTACAGTTTGGCATGATCGTTTTCATGGTTTACGAAACGACTTCAGCCTGCTACAAACTAACAAACCTACACTGCCTTAATGTTGTCTTGTTTTATCATAAAACTCTGTTCCTTCTATTGTACAAACTTTAAGGATCTAAGACCCATCCCCCAGTTTTTTTGATCATTTTCTGTTCCGTTTTGCGAAAAATCGACTGCACCAATCAAAAAAAATTTAATGCAAAAAGTTATATACACCCCTTCTTCTAAATATAATATTTTTTTTTTTTCTTGAAAATTTATTTTAATATGATAAATATGTGTTTTTCCGATTGAAGTGTAGGAATTTGGAGATGAGTCCTAAACATTTGAAAGTCTTTTTTTTTTTATTGGAATTAAAAGATTAAATATAAACCCTGTGCGATATATTATTTTAAAAACTAAAAAAAAAAATTTTTTTTTAACAAACTTTGGTTTTGAAATGTCGTCATTTTATCCAATTTTTCAACATTTTATTTTACTCTGAAAATGGACGTTAATTAAATAATAAAAAATAGATAAATATAATTTACAGTTTTTTTAAATATTTTATAAAAAAATCAACTTTCGACATAGAAAAATGAAGTGACAATTAAATTAATTAAATGACACGATTTCGCCAGGTAAAACGGTCCTTTTTTGTGGCAGACGGGGAATGAACACCCTTAATAACCATCATATATTTATATATACAATTAAAATATTATATGTTCATAAATACGGATAACTTAATTGATACGATACGGCCATAATTTTTGTATGCGAGTGTTTTCACTTGTGGTCTTAAGAATCCCCTGAAAAAATGATCGTTTTCTCCTAGCTGCTTGGCTATTCGTGTCATTGTTGAAATAGAAATCTCTCCAATGGCGGCTTTCACGTATCGGATTCCCCACGATCCATTGTTTTCCCGCACGAGCCTGAGTATGAAAGTGCTGGTAAAGTGAAATATTCGACCTGGTACTCGAGTAGCAATTATCACAATGTTTTAATTTTCTGAAAAATTCAAAAAATACAATTACAGACGATACAATGTGTTTTATTTATGATTTATTCAATTGGAACAAGTATACTAAACATATATGCTGTGTTTGCAGCTTATAATATTTATTTTTAATAAATTATATAAAACTGTTTTTCAAAGTTTTATCGTATAATATATTAAATCACAACAAGTATATTTTTATTTTTTGTTAAATTGAAATATTTTAAATATATATATATATAAACTCTATTAATATCTTACGCACGTATATATCTACTAACTCACGTACGCCAATATTAGTCTAGGTTTATTGCAAAACCGAAATTAAACTGCCTAATCAATATTGACAGTTGAATTATTCGTAATTGTGATGGATTGCGTGAATAAACCAACGCAGAGATAGTCGGCGGATTAAATTATACATCTGCATGCAATACTCTAACTAATTTAGTTTCGATCAAACTACAGCGAACAAATATATATTTTATTAAAAAATATATATATATGTCACGAGTGGGGTTCGATACAGCTGGAAATCATATTATTCTGATCAGGGGAAAGATACTGCTAAGGTTACGAGCGTCGCGGTTTTCCTCGTGGAAAAAAGGGAAAACGCAGGGGTTGCCAACCTCTGCGTCTTTAATTCAATATGCGTTGAGTTTTATTGATATGTACAAAGGTTTGTTTAATCAAAATTTAACAGTATTAAGGAATAGCCAAAATTGTACGCCATTCGCAATTTTTCAGGCTAATTTTCTTACTACTGACTTTTCACATTTATTAAGGATAAATACTTAGCCTACAAAAGAAAAACGAAAATTTTGGAAAAGTAGCGATTGATTTCTCAAAATAGTCTACTTTTAGCTCGATACACTTGACCCAGCGATGCTCCAACTTCTTTGACCCATCTGAAAAATACGTTTTCTCGAGGTCCGCAAAGTAGGCCTCCGTGGCGGCGATGACTTCTTCATTCGACTTGAAGTTCTGCCCGGCGAGTGACTTCTTCAAGTTTGGAAACAAAAAATAATCGCACGGGGCCAAATCTGGAGAATACGGTGGATGGGGGAGCAGTTCGTAGTGCAATTCGACTAATTTGGCCGTGTCGACGGCGGAGGTGTGAGCCGAGGCCGTTTTTTTATGCAATTCGGCGTCGAATCGGCACAATAATTCGGCATAGTAGAGCCCTGTGAACGTTTTGCCCTTCTCCAGGTAGTCAATGTAGATCACACCTTGTGAATCCCATAAAACGGTGGCCATCACCTTTCCGGCCGATAGGACAGTCTTCGCCTTCTTCGGAGCACGTTCGCCGGGTGAAATCCACTGTTTCGACTGTTCCTTGGTCTCTAGTGTGTACCAGTGGATCCATGTTTCGGCGAAGGTCATGAAACGACACAGAAACTCCTTCGGATTGCGCTTAAACAGCGTCAAACACTGCTCCGAAGTGGTCTCACTGTTGCGCTTGTTGTCCGGAGTGAGCAAACGCGGCACCCACCGCGCCGACAGTTTTCTCATGCCCAAAATTTCATGCAGGATATGACCCACGCGGTCTTTTAAGATGCCTACTGTTTCAGCTATCTCGCGCACTTTCAATCGGCGGTCTGCCAATACGAGATCGTGGATTTTCGTCACGTTATCCTCCGTGGTAGCCATTTTCGAGGCACCTTTGCGTGGCTTATCAAAAACCGACGTGCGAGCACGTTGAAACTCGTTAAACCAATTTTCGACGGTCGCCATCGAAGGAGAAGAGTCACCGTACACAGCATCCAAGCGCTCTTTGATTTCGCTGCGCGATTTCCCTTCCAAAAACAAGAATCAAATCACCGACCGATATTGCTCTTTTTCCATTTTTCTAAAATACGCGTACACGTTAGCAAAACAAAACTACGATTCCGATCCGACTGAAATTTTGACAGTAGCCGTCTACAAGAAATACATTCTTGCGATACTAGCAGCATCAGGCGGTTAAGTACTTATCAGACCGCCCTCGTATATGATTATGTTGTTGATAGATACTCAACTTTTTTTTAAAATAGAGGCAACAAAGTACGAACGTTTAAAAAGTAGTTATCTTTATTGCGCTCTGATATTGCCCCGCATCACGAGCGGCACTGCGATTGCGCTTCAAAGCGAATTGGGTTCACTTCGAAATCTATATTTCTCATCGGGTGTTTCACAAATCTGGAGTTATTTCGTGGTTTTTGTTGCGGCAGTAGAAATCGGCGAGCCACGTGGACAGCCGACCGCGAAGCCACCGTCGCCCGCCAGCCGTGACGGACTTGTACCGACGCCGGCGCATTGCCAATACGCCTAACACACACCGTGCTTAAAAAAAAAATCGGTTTACTATTGAAACACCTGTTAAAAATCGCTTACATCTTTTTCATAACACCGGCGGGATTCGAACCCACGCTACGTAAAATATGTATACTATAGCTTTATATATTATATATTTAACCCACAAATCAATCTTATATATTCCTGATATAGTCCGCATATCAAACCGAAGAAAATGATACAAGAAGCTTAATATTTTTTTAATACAATAAATAGGTATCTCTGAATTAAAACTGGATTCGGATGATTCAATTAGTGTTTGATAGGAAGTAGATTTTTTTTTAATTTATAGCAGTAATGGTATAATTTCTGCAAGAATGCAAATCGAGCACGGTGGAGAGAACATTCTCGGGCATGGCGATTCTAATTAAAGCAACAGAAATCGCAGAGGCCAGCTCGAGCGTGAATCCTCAAGAATTGCATCGATGTTGGTTTCTCTTCCTTGTATGCCTACAAGTGATTTTGTATGCATGCAGTTTTAACGCCTTGAAGATGATAATTGCAGGTGAAACATAAAAGCACAGGCAGTGCATACAACCTGAACAATTTATCTAACGTTTACGCTATAGAGCAATTCTGGTGATAATTGCAGAATCTAATACACTGTTTAACATCCTCTGAGTATATATAAAAGCTGAGCAGTAATTAGCGTTTTCTCTTAGCCGCCCGGCGGGCCCCCACACCCTCCACGTGCAAACAGCACACCTGGCCAGCATCGCATTGCCACCTACGTACTCCACATGAACAGCCAATTCGCTCACCTGAGCCTCGCCCTAATTAATAATGCAAATAGCACAGGTGGTGGAGCAGGCGAGGGGTTCCCTCGGCCAACAGGTGGTAGTCTCGTGTGGCATAAGTCTGCCAATGTATAATATGTACAACAGGATAGTTTTAGAAACTTCTATTCAAAAAGGTTTACAGATAATTTCACCGATTTCATACTTGCATATAACGATTTCAGGAACGCGCTTATTTTTTTTTAATAGCAAAATAACAAATTTCGAGCCCATGCATTAAAATTTAATACGTATGCAAATAATAGCATAACTCCGTGTTTTAATTTTTTATATCATTGTGTATTGTTTTTTTAGCAATGGCAATCACCAGAGACCGTTCCGAACAATAAACCTCGTTCGAGTGAGAATTTTCCAGGCCATTGTTCGTAGAAATACTTTGTTTCAGTTGACCAACGAAAATCCTTGCAATTGGTTCAAACGCATACAACTGCACAGATCCGATTTCATTATTCTCCAGTTTGATCATTCGCAATATCAAGCAGACTCACTTTTGGGCGTGAATTTTAAAATCCAAGGTCAATGGCATTGATCGATATGAATACTGCACTGTTCTTACCTTGTGATTCTGACGATGAGGCCAGGAGCAGGACGGCGACGGAAACCATCTGCACTTCTCGCCAAAGGCTCCGAGCTGCCGCCATCTTGAAGTTGCAATTTTTTCTCGATGTCATTTGTTTTCCTTCGACTGTTCCGTTTGGCACTTGTTTCGATTTTAGCACATCTTGGACTGTTTGGCATTCATTTAATAACTATGGAAGGACTTGTGGGCATTCTTCAGATATTTTACTGTGTCATTTGATTTACAGTTTTTCTTGACGGACTCTCAGGAAATAATCTGAAACAAGCAAACAAAAATATTACTATGCTATATTATAATCAATTATATAATTAATAAACATCAGTGGAGTGCCGTCTTTTCAAACGTGTATTATGATCAAATATTTAATATTACTTTTCTAAGTCTCGTATTACTTAATTGCTACCTTTTGGCAGACAACTGTTTACATAATAATATATACAGCCGAATTCTACCTAAAAAGCTTAATATTTATGAATCCCTTTTATATAGAATGTAATTTAAGAGTAATAAAATTAATTATTATTTGTACTCGAAAATATTTAAATTAAATATCTTCAATCGTGTTTTTATGCCTGAAATCAAAGTATTAAGCTTCGACCTCAGAAAATTAATTTATAATAAAATTTATATCTAATACATTGAACAGTCTAGACGGCTCGGGTAAATAAGCAAAATCAGACGTGACAGATGAACAAGGGACGTATTTATTTAAGGGAAGATATTGAATTGCTTTCAGGTACACGACTCCGGGGAAATAAAATCAACTGTGGGAGGATATTAACAAAAAAAGTACCCCGGAAACATACCCCCTGTGGGCTATAAGGTTTCCTGAAACCCGGAAGCGCAGATTCAAATACCGCTTGTGTTGAATACAGGAATTTTTCCTGCCATTATTTATACCTAACTAACAAAATAGTAGACCGCAATAAGGTAAATAGGCAAGCAAATATATAAAGGCTTAATGTATTTGAAAAAAAATTATATTGCTATTCATTTATTGTGCAGTGCTTCACACAGAAAATCTTGATTCCCTACGTATAATATAGCTCCAGTACCGATACCGAAACGTCACAACATCAAAGAGTGAAAAATACTTAATGTATACCCGTTGCTAATACATTTAAATAATCAATATTTTTGACAGAGATTACTTGGTGCAATTCCATTTTAATATTTTAAATTTCCAATAAGTTTGAAAATGCCAACGTGAAGGGTTGGCGAAACTGGTCACCAATAAAATTTAACATGTGGAAAAATCACTTAAGTTAAAATATGCTAGTACATGTGTTATATGAAATAGAACAAATAGCATTTTAGGGTCTTTGCCCTAAAATGCTATTTGAGATGATTTGTTCTATTTCATATAACATCAGTGCCGTACATGCTCAAGGACCTTGGGACGGAGTCGTCTCCTTTGCCGAGAAGACCATGACCCGAAGGGAAGAGCTCAAGAGGCAAAGCCAACTAGACTCCAGAGCTCCGATCTGAGGAAAAGCCCATGGACAAGACAAGAATGGCGCTGAAGAGGATCGAGATCTGAAGAGCACGAGACACCATTTTCATGCTTTTCGGCTTTCATGTTTTTCAGCGCATCAACCAAGGATAGTAAGGGACAAATGTCAGAGACGAATAGAAGGGAAGGAAGGCAGATTGGGGAACAGCGAAAAGTGCGATCCATGAGAAACCCCCCCTCATGAATGAATGAATTGTGTATGATTATTGTATTACTATTGTATATAACATATAAAAAGACCGGCTGTCGGCACCCGGAAGTAGTACTGCGTCGATAGAGCCTTGCTACGCACTAAGCAATCATCCCTCCAAGACAATGAAACACAAATCTGTTTTCCAGTCTGAATCGAATGCTGTGGCAAGCACCTGGGGGAGGGGGCGCGTCGATAGAGCCTTGCTATGCGAAAAACTCGGTGGGGCACTTTTAACCCCTTGCGGGACTCGCCATTCGAGTCACGTGCCGAAATCTGCGTTCCGGGGAGCCCCGCGGACGCGGCCAGTGCGGCGGCGCTCCCGGGACTCGAAGGCCGTACCGCGGGTGATTTGCGTCTTGCGTAATGATGGGCGCACTCGATCGTGCTCAGTCGAATAATCGATTGCAGTCGATTGATGAACGCTCGACTCGGTTTGATAATGCCAACGCAAAAGGCTGGCGAAACCGGTCATCCATAAAAATTGGTTTAAAAGTCCAGTGCTTGCAAATCACTAAATATTGATTGGCCTGGGCACGTTTGTTCGTGTGTAGATTATGATTGTTAAAAATTATCGATTAACAGAGGTGACTCGTTAGTACAAGGGTCAGTACACCGGCCATGTAAGCTTGGAGATGTAGGTTCGAATCCTACACCAGTCACGATGATATTTTTCTGAGAGTTTCTTTGAATAATTTTCAATGTGTGAATTAGAATTAGTAAGTAATATAAGCCTGTAAAGATTATTAAAACGCACTTGATTGACGTTCAATCCACAAAATAGACATATATAAATAGTACTTGTCATACGTGAAAGATCGGTAATGGAGTAGTGCACTGTTTGTTTTGGAATGTGGTGGGGGTTAATGACGTTGTTTCTGCAGTATCAGATCTAAAGGCCAGAGCTTTGTAAGGAAAGGATTATATAATAATGCTATTGGGCAGCAGCAATATAAAATTGCTGTGTAGAAGAACCCACTACGCTATTTTCTCCTTAGAAAACCATGAATGAACACCGGCTCAGCATGAGTGAAATGGTCACCACAATCTTATGAGAGGAGCAACAGAACATATGAAAACCGCCTGGAGAAGAATTAGGATATATATAATATATACCAGGGCTGCCTCCGTGGTTGGCAATATATACAGTATATTCAGAAAGTCGATCAGGCAAGGGGCGCAAAGTCGCGGCTCATCTCTAGGCGCAGCTAATCCGGGGGCGGGACACGTTTTTTCTCTTAAAAAACGCGGAGTTCTTACGCTAACCGAAAACGTGAGGAGCCTCCGCCGGAATACTAAACACCTGCAATAATCCGGGCCCCCAGGTGGGCTCGCGGCCTGCATCTCTCTATCTGTCGCACTTTGCTTGAATCAGCAAACCACTTTGCAAACCGAGCTTATAACATTTAAAAAAAAACATAAAAATATGTAATACTTTTATTTGTCAGTACTGATATTTTGACCTGCAAGAAATCGTGTCGTTTAAAGTCTTTTTTTCAAGGTAAAAATAATGTCTTGAAGTCAACGTCAAATTGTATAAAATGAAGTTTGTTTAAGTCATTTATTTTTTAATCTTTTAATTCCAATTTAAAAAAAAGACTCTTAAATGCTTGCGGTTCTTGGACCGTGAGTTTTCATAATCTCCAAAAAGCCTAAAATTCACTCGAAAAAACGCATACTTCGAGCCAATGAATGAGCCAGATGAATTTATAAAATCGATTGTTCAAGAGAACCGAAGTTATTCTAAATCAAAATAATATAGGTACAACGATATGTCAATTCATAACAGTCACAGTGAAGAGTGAGCGGTAAAGCCAACTGGACGCGTGCGACGTCCAAAAGAGGCCCTTGTAATTCCGGGGGTGAGCCACCCCCGCAGTCTCCCGGTGTCAAGCATCCCCCAGCCTCCGCCCCTGTCGCTCCCTGTCCTGAAATTAACAGATCCTGGCCACTGATACGCCCTGAGCTCGCTTGAGCCAAAACCAACCACTTTGTCCTACCTTGGAGAATTACCGAAGATAAGGGAGCGGTGGATTTTTATACCCCTCAGATAAGTTTGTTACATTTGTATTGGAGGACTTTTTTCAATGATTATTATACTACTAGAAATGTTGCCCGTCACAGAATGACGTTTTCGGAGGCATTTTGAGTTATTAATGCTGTGATTAATAATTTCTAACGCAATTTCGATAAAAAAATAAAAGTACATGTGTCAAGCTGACAAACGGAAAATTTCTAAGAAGCATCAAAATTTGTTTTTTTGTAAAAGTTTTAAATTTGAAATTCTCGCGGTGAAGAACAGAATCATATAATTCGTACATATTGAAACTCGCTAAAGCATATTTTATAGCCTTATTAAATTAGTTTTTAAATAAAAATATTATCCTATCGTCTTGAAATTCGGCACATAGCTGCGGAAAAATTTACTAAACTTACGTGCAAAAAATCAGCGTTGTATCTTTTAAGATATTCTATAGAGAAGCAAAAGATGAAACATACATACACACAATGGCTATTATATATATATATATATATATATTAGATAAGACGTAAAAAAAAAAAAAAAAACAAAACAAAACAATATTTCGAAGATTTTTAAGTCGACCTAAATATTATTTATGTGAAAGAAAATTTTCATTAATTTATTAATTACTTTTAGATTTTTTTTGTATAACTTTGTTTAGAACAATACAAGTCTTAGAGCTGTTATTATTTTTATCTATTAGTAGTATGCATTAATTTTAGGGATTTTTTCGTGTAATTGGAGCTTGTATATTCTATCTTTCGGGCAAATTATGGATAAGCCAATTTTTGATACCCTGTTCAGAAGTGAAGCGTATTCCAGAAAGGGCATTCTGCATCGATCGAAACAAGTGGTAGTCGGCAGGGGCAAGGTCTGGGCTATAAGGCAAGTGAGGCAGGACTTCCCATCCACTGTTTTCCAAATATGTTTTAACCGGTTTAGCAACGTGTGGTTGAGCATTATCATAACGAAAAATTACAGACTCGTGCTTGGTCGCATGTATATATATACATTCTTGTTTCTAGTGTTAAATTAATTATGTTTGCAACAAAATCAAATAATTTAATACAATAATTGACTCAAACTAAATAATGGAGTACCCGCTGCGTTGTAAATGTAAATTGTAATAATATTGTACATAAAGGTCAAGATATTAAGGTCAACATATAATATTGAACAGGTCGACCGTAAGACAAGTACTTTTAATATAGAGTATGATAATAGGCCCGGCACGAGCTCTCGGAATATTCAATATGCCTCCCCTACAATCAGAAGGGGTTGCAGATCCCCCGCCCTCCCCGTGGGCTAATTGTTTCAGGAACAAGCCTTTGATTCATCCTCGCAGACTCAAAGATTAACGGCGGACAATCGGCCGTGAGCTATTTGCTGGGAACAATATTTTATTCGATATTATTATCACACCAAAGAGGCTGAAGCGATTTGAGTTCAGTGTTATTTTAATGTACTTTTGCGACTCACACATGGGACGAAATTTTTTTTAAATATTTTAGTGCGAAGCTGTTAGGTCAAACATTTGACAATTTACTATTAATATAATAAATTTATAAAATGCTGATTTTATCGTTTAATATATTTTATAATAAATAAATTAGAATTTTGTGTATAGTTAATTATGATATTCATTAGGTTCAAACCTTTATATGGCCCAAGTAATTAATGGATCACTATTCAATATTATAGTCAAAGGGTATATTTCGTATTACATTATTATTTATTACTTAATATAATTAGGTTGCCATTAGGGTTCAGAGAGAGGTCTCAGGTTCGATGCCTAAATTACCAGCCGAATTCCAAGCTGATGTAATTAGGCAAAGGCATGCTTTTGTATGATTGAAGGCGATTTTCGAAAAAATTCGATGTAACAAATATTTCTATAACGATAAAATATTTTATCAGAATATTTTCCGTACATTTCCATGGTTTAGATGTCTTTCATCGATTTTAAAAATAAAAGCTTCAAAAATAAAAAAAAACGCGACATAACACCCAAGAACCGAATATTCTCAATAATTACTTTACTTTCAATTCAAATTATTTTTTTTATCTATACAAGTAATAATTATTTCATTTTGCTAAAAATATTGTTTTTTTTTTTATTTATATAGGCTTAAGTGTATTTTTTTAATGAATACAACTACTTGTCCTAATTAAAAATAAGACACACATTGAATTCAGTGAATATCATTAAATATTTTTTAATTCAACCCAAAATAAACAACAGTGTTCAATAGAAAATCGTTAACTTTTTACTAGAACAATTTTTCCGCGATTGTCAATAATATAAACAGTAAGCAGTTGAATAAATATCTTTTGACTATAAATTTGTTTTTAGCCTGTTGTGAAATCGACTTTCATTTCGATTGATCGAAAATCGATCCGGTGTAGCTCGCAGAGCCTATTCTGAATATTTGCCTTAATTTAATTTATTAGCATAGAAAGTCACGCCCACAGATAAATTAAGGCAAAGATCTTTAAGAGGATTTTTTTTATGTGTACATCACGAGTATCCAAGTTATGATGATCTTTAAAACGTGGGAGCTATAAATTATACATTTAGCTAATGTATAAGGTTAAAGTTAAAGAGACAGGAAAGCAAGCGAAGATTCGCAAAGCTATTGTGGCTGTGCCTGGCTTCGTATGCTTACAGCAAGGAATAACTAGAAATCGTACTCAACTGCATTTAATCATCTTCTGTCTGAAAGTCTAAACAAAAAAATTTATAATTTTAACATACTAGGTGCGCCACAAATTTTCTGGATTTCACACATAGATGGCGCTAACGCCATACATGTCTAAACCTGTGTTTTTTTTCTCTCAACGCAATAAAAAAAAATGAGTTTTGTGCCAAAACAATTCTGCTTTAACTTGAAAAAAGATGCAGCTGAAGCACTTCGAAAACTGTGCGAGGGGTGATGCTTTGATTAAGGGTCTAGGTCCCATAATCGAGTTTTTTTGAACATTTTCTAGTCCATTTTGCGAAAAATCGACTGCACCAATAAAAAATATTTAAATGCAAAAAGTTTGATACACCCCTTCTTCCGAACACAATATATTTTTATTTCTTATAAATTTACTATTAATATGATAAATATGTGTTTTTCCGATTGAAGTGTAGGAATTTGGAGATTCGTCCTGTACATTTTCCAAGAATCCTAAACATTTAAAAGTCTTTTTTTTTATTAAAATTAAAAGATTAAATATAAACCATGTGCGCAGTATTATTAAAAAAAAATTTTAAAAAAAATCTTTAACAAACTTTGGTTTTGAAAAGCCGTCATTTTATCCAATTTTTCAACATCTTCAAGATTTTATTTTACCCTAAAAATGGACGTTAATTAAATAATAAAAAATAGGTAAATATAATTTATAGTTTTTTTCAATACTCTGTAAAATAATCAACTTTCGATATAGAAAAATAAAGTGACAATTAAATTAATTAAATGACACGATTTCGCCAGGCAATTAAAAGGCTGGAAGCAACTGCCTTAAACCATTTTTTTGTATTTCTCTTGAAATTGTCATTCACTTTTCATTGATCAAAAAAAAAAGCCTGAAACTTAGTGGCACGCATTATATAAATTTGCTAAAAAATTTTTATAAAATTTGCGGCAAGGCTTCGCGTTGTTTCAATTCGCTTGCCATAATGCGTATGTGGATGGGTTCAATTGGGGTGATTTGCATAATACATGAGACATAAGGGACGCACTTGTAAATTTAAATTCAGTGAATACCCCATTCGTTATCATCGGGGGCGGTTCGATCGGCGGTCGTGATCCCTTCGCGGAGTTTTCTACCCGACGAACTAAATAAGGGAGGAGGTGAGGCCGGAGAGAGTGACGGAGGACTTAAACCTTTTTATTATAATATTTTTTAACAATTGAATATATAGGCAGTGTGCATTAATTTTAAGGATTTTTTTTTCGTGAAATTGGAGCTTTATTATAAAAAATTGGTACAATATATTCTATTCAAAGTATTCCCATCTTTCGGGCAAATTGTGGATTCCATCCCGAAAGAACTGTTCGTCTTTTGAAGCCAAGAAAGAATCAAGCCAATTTTTGATACCCTGTTCAGATGTGAAGCGTATTTCATAAAGGGCATTCTGCGTCGATTGAAACAAGTGGTAGTCGGAAGGGGCAAGGTCTGAGCTTTAAGGTGGGCGAGGCAGAACTTCCCATCCACTGTTTTCCAAATAGGTTTTAACCGATTTAGCAACATGTGACCGAGCATTGTCATGATGGAAAATTACTCGTGCCTGGTCAATCAATTGTTGTTTGTAGAACTCGCCCGTGATAGTTTGGCCTGGTTTCAGCAGCTCATAGTGGATGACACCCTTAACCCAATTTCCTTGCTTTTGAATCATGCCCAATGCTTTTAAGTGTCTTAAAACTGTTGCTCGATCAACTCCCAATGATTCTGCGAGTTCTGCTTGCGTTTGACACGAGTCTTTATCGAGCAATACCTCTAATTCTTCATCTTCGAATTTTTTTGGTTAGCCTGGACGTTCTTTGTCATCCACATCGAAATTACCATTGCTAAAGCGTCGAAACCAGTTCTCACACATTTTTTGCAATGGAGCATGTTCACCATAAACTTCACACAGCAATCGATGACTTTCAGCTGGTTTTTTCTTTCAATTGAAACAGAAAAGTAAAGCTTCCCGCAAATTGCGTTTTGTTGGTACAAAAGTTGACATGTTGAGAGCTCAAAAAAAAAATGTTGTATACACTTCAGCGATATGACATATGCTGAAAAATAAAGCGCAATAATAACGCTTCACTCAAAATTAATGCACGCTACTAATAAATAAATATTTCAAACTCAATTTTTCGATCGTACCGTAACTGAAATATATCAACAATTACATAAATTATTGTTTCGGGGTAAGCGTAAATTTTTAAGCATCGTCCACAATTATTGTAAAGGGTGGTTATACCCAGAGGTGTGCGGGTAAATCACTCTTTATATCCCCGCATACAAACACAGACTATTCAATTGCCCGCCTAAATATCAGTTTTAGAATGAGCCAATTGAAACCTTCGATATTAAATGAAAACGTGGTATAATCGCCCGTCGAGGGCGGATTTCGAGAACCGCACTAACAGGGAATTATCGGTTTTCTTTGTTGAGGTTCGTCGTCTTTGGTATTTAAAAACGGGTTCTGCAAACTGAATGTTTAATATTAGATTATTTATTTTTTTAGTATAGAAATCAGTTATTCACCCATAGAAAAAGCGGCATTGGAAGATGAAAACTAACGTGGATGCGAAATTGTAACAGTGGATGGAAGTCAGGAGTATACCCGAATTCGGAAATATGTTCAATACTATGTTCAGCAACCTTCTCTGAGGAGAAGCACTTCATGATGTAGAATGACTTTTAACTCTTGTTTTTTTTAAAGTATATATATGAATAAAGATTATTTTTTGGGGCTGCAAAATTTTTAAATATGCCTATATTCCCATTTGTTTTAGAATTATTATATTACATATTCAGTAAGAGCTTAAATTTTATTTTAAAAATATCATGTTCTCTATGTATAAATTTATTTTTATTTATATATGTATAAATGTTTAAAGTATTCACTGTGGCAAATAAATGATGAATTAAGAGTTATGTTGAAGACGCATAGCTTTGCACCCAGCAATGCATCAATATATGCATTAAATTACTATTAATTAGTTGCCGACAGGTAAAATTAATTAAATAATATCTACTAGACTGTGAAATGAGGCATGAAACAATACCAGCATACCTGGATTTCTAAAATCATAATTGACTTTGTATGAAGCATGACACGCGCGTTTAAGTCGGATACACGCGAGACATCGTATTGTTGCTGTGAAAAATACACAACTGTGAAAACTGAGTACAATTGAGATGTGGGGGACACGTGGCGTGAATGTGTGTATAAAATCCAGTGGCGTGCATCGAATTAGAAATCTTAACAAGCTGTACAAAAAATGTCTAAATCTCGTTTAAAAGATACCAAAAAATATTTCAGCAGTTAATCAGTGATTTTGAGAGCTGCTTTTTTGTATTTTTGGCCTTGGACGTTTGGGTTCCGATACTGGGACCATCCTGAAGGATATTTTAATTAAAAAAGTCAGTATACAGTATATTCATCATCGAGTGCCTTTCCTCAGAGAAGGTTGGCGACCATTTCACTGAGCATATACCCATGCTGAGCCAGTGTTCATTCATGCCTAATAGCGTTATTATATAACCCTTTCTTTATAAAGCTCTGGCGTTTAGATCTGATACTCTTTCTGGCTCACCTCGTCAAGGTACTTTCAGAGCACATTCCTCCACAATCATTCTCAAGGTACAGAAGGCAAAAACAATACATTTACATATACAATTTATGTTGGTTTGCCAGTTGGATTAGTTATCAGAACTTTGACTCTTGGTCAAGAGGTCTCCGGTGGGACTCTCGTCCTAGCGAATGAATCTCAATATCTGATATAAATATATATATATTTCATCAGTTGTATACGTATATACTTGTAGTTAATATCAGTTATTGCAAAAGGTTACATAACGAGCTTGCTTATTCACCGGTGAACGATTTGAATGATAATTGGCAGTGAAGAGGGGGGCAAGCCACGACGGACTTTCACATCGACCCGAGGCGCTGGATTCGAGCCTCGGCTGGAGCCGGATGCTCAATTCAAGCAAAACCAGCAGCTGATTTTAAAAAAATGCCATCTTCACATACCGGACGCCAGCTTTATACCATAGGTTCCCAAAGTGGTCAATATCGACCCCCAGGGGTCGATGACAGCGAAAAATTAAATTGGGGGTCCACAAACTGTAAATGGGGGTCTACAAGAGTGGACCCATTGGCCATGTTGGAAACAATATGCACGTTGAGTTAACACAACTGAACGACTGTTTTCAATGTACAGCGTCACTTTTTCGGCGCGTTGTTTCAGTAAGAAGCGTGGTTAAAATTGTATTGAATTAATGTTTCAGAACATGTTTACTTAAGTCAATCGGTTCATAAATGTCAAAGATATTTAATGTTTATATACCGACATAAAATATGGCGCACTCAGTATATTTGAAGTTGATGAATTTTATAAAAATTCAATATTAGCAAGGCAAAAATAGGAAAACTCGACAAGGGGTCGACGGGACAAAATAGTTTGGGAGCCTATGCTTTATACGATCTATTTGCGTGCAATAGCCGGAGACAGCTGCACAAGCCTCTGAGACTGCCTATCTGCTTACTGCAGATTTTTATTCTTGCAAAGTGGTCACAACCTCAACGAGCTCATAGCTTGGATGTCTCTTGCTCGAGATAAAATGATATTCAAAGCTGATATGTATTTAAGCAAATTAAGCAGACTTTAATTGTATCATGTGTTTTTGGGGGCAAAAAATAGGAATCCGTTGAAGAATAAGCAATCGTAAGTTTTTTTCTTAATCTGAAATTCAAGATGCCGAAAAAAGTTAATTTTCAAAAGAAGTTATAATAAAATAAATAAATCACGTGCAAGCGTTCCACGCCGGTTATTATTTCGCAGGTGATTCTAGGGGGGATGGGGGTCGGGGGCGGCCGGCTGAAATTCAGGAATATTTTATTATTTCCCCCGCGGAGCCGCAATAAAAACACCCCCCCCGAAGCACCCAGAGGAAGACATCATAACAATATCAGGACTTCGCAGCACCTTCAGGGTGCGTGAAAAAATATTTCATGAAAATTATGTCTGGGGAAAATAAATCCCTTATTCCTACTTGTATTTGTATATTTGCTTTACATTTTTACAACCCTTGCAGATAACAAAATATCCAAGAGATTAAGATTATGTTTGTTTGTTAGCGATTTTGCTTTTAAGGACTTCTTCATGTTGAAGCTATTTAGCGATCTGTATATAAAATCTTCAACCCCTCGAATTCCGGAGACGGATCAGACCTTAGACCGCTATACGCGTGAGACTCGGCGTGTTCATATTTTAAGGGCATAGATGTTTAAGGCTCTGCTGGAAATGAATATAAAAATGATAGGGCCTGTCAGCGGACGCAGCCCTTGCTGTGAGCAGGGAGACTCCTCCCCCACCCTTCTGAGCAAAGTTTAAATGAAAAAGTTTATTCACCCGCGACAACAGAATGCACGGTGTATTTTAATGTACTACCTCCACGCGTACAAGCCTCTGCCTTCCCCACCTTAAGATTTAAAGAATTGAATACTTACTTAATAATTACAAAAATAATTCTAAGCTCATTGAATAATAATATAAAACACCCAATTTACTATTCACGGCAGAATGGTTTGATATTGTATTTCGTGTGTAAAAAGGCAAAGACGCAGTATTTATTTTGTGTGATTTTTTTCATCGTTTCTCATGAAACTGAATGTTCAGTAGTTGATTGTCTACAACACTGGTTCCCAAAGTGGTCAATATCGACTCCCAGGGGTCGATGACGGTGAACAATCAAATCGGGGGTCCACGAACTGTAAATGGGGGTCTACGAGAGTGGATCCCATTTAAGCAGGTCATCACTAAAATTTACGCATTCCGTAAATGTCATAATAATGCTGTAAATCCTGCATTATGGACTACCTCAAGAAGGTTTTTAATACCTTTTCCATCTTCATACCACATGGAAAAGGGTTTCAGTGCAGTTGTCAACCTTCTTACAAAAAAAAAATAGTTATTCAATGTTTACATACCGACATAAAATATGGCGCACCCTGTATATCAGATGTCAAAAATATGTTTGAAGATGATGAATTTGTAAAAATTCAATATTAAGGCAGGGGTTTACGAAAAATAAAAAAACTCGACAAGGGGTCGTCGACGGGACAAAATAGTTTGGTAACCTATGGTCTACAAGTATAAATTGATAAAACATATTTCTTAGGGCTTTAAAAAAAAATGTGGTAGCAGCTGTTTTCGTGTGTGTGTGCAAAGGTTTCATAAACAAAAATCCACCGCAAGAAACCGCCCTTGGCAAGTTTGACAGTTTACGCGGTTAAGGGGTGAAGGGGAGGCTGTCCGCTCCACTGCGAAGGCTTCGCACGCCGGAAGTTGTAAACTATTAAGCGTATGTAGACCTGCAACATTACCGCCCCCCCCCGGATGGTCCTGTACATGTTAATTCAGTGATTTACTCAAGGCTGTTGGAAACTTGATAGAATTACGTAATTAATGATTTCATAAATATTCGGGGCGTAAATAAACTGCTGGGAATCCCTGGAAATTTATTGGTGGCTTATTGAATGTATAAAGTCCGCACAGGGAGAACTTAAAGTAAATTTACAAATGTAATAATTTTACATGTATTGTACTGAAGGATATAAAAATTTATTTCGGTCTGAGTGAAAACAACAGTGGTTTGAAAAAGAGAAGTATACAAGTTTACTATAAATATCTCAATAATTCTACTGCTTGTTACAGTTATTGATCGAAGATGTATTGAATGGACCGACCCAACCTACCTGACGTGTCAATTTTATTCATTCGACAGGTAAAATTCACGTTCGGATACAATACGTCAGTCGTCTGCCTTACCTGTAACAAAGAAAATATTGAAGATGAATAATACGAACACAACAGGTTTATTTTTTACATAAAGACAATATATAAAAATAATTATTATATATATACTTATATACATTAATGCATCGTGCCTTTAATTATCTAAATTCCTTACTTTATAGCACGTCCCGTGCAATTAAGCCAGATTCCGACAATTCCGTCTCGAAACTTTGGAAAGCGACTAACATTTGCTTAGTAACTCTAACTTCACAGTCAGCCCAGCTGTGTCATCTCACAGAATTATCGCTGCCATGCTGCGCAATCGGCCGATATCCTCACGGCTGAGGGTCGCGATCACAGTGTCATGTTGAGCAAAACCATCAGCAGAATTTCGCCCATAACTCTAACGCTCTAACTATCGTTTTATGCATCATTAGTTCACTGCTTTTATATCATATATTAAATAATAGTAACCGTGATAAAATAAACGTAAAATTTTTATATATATTTAATATATAGTAAATCTAAAATTAACATTTACAAAATTAACTCTTCTACCTATAAAAACTGAATCTAAAAGATGCGCGTTTTTTATTTTGATATTCACTTAACTACACCAAAAATTGATTTTTCACTGTGTTTTTTTTTATTTTTAATATTAAAAATATTATACTTTTTTTTATATTAGCAAGCTTAATTTATTTATTATTATCAGATGGCCGGTTGTATCAATCTCTTTGTAATGTGTTCATGCCCGCGACTGCTACGCCTTAGCATAGTAAAATATTGACAATCGATTGTTAACGCAACTCTTTATTATATTTTTAAACTGTTCCCTATACAATTAAATCTGGCGTCAAATTGAAATACATTTTTTTAGGAAAGTGTTACAATTGGAGGCGTATAATTTAAAATTATTTTCACTTTGTAACGGCGTGAAAAAAAAAACCATTTTAAATAACCACGCTTATTAAATAAATGCTTTGAATATAACATATATTTTTATTTTAAAAAATGAAACTGGCTGTTTGAGGAAATACTTATTCAAAAGCATTAATTATTTTATTTAAGAGTTTTCATTGAGAAAAAACCAATAATTAATCAATCTAACATGTTAATCTATCAAGTTTAATCTCTCATCTATATCCATAGACTGTATAGTAAAAACGATTAATTTACATAAAAAACTAATGTATAAATCTCGACATACAGATAAAAAAAACTTTATCTAACCAAATGGTACAAGTGATATAAATAAATGATTACTTCATTAAAAATTTACAAGTCCTTTTGATATTTAATACGTGATATACATAATTTAATTTCCTAGTCAGGATCTCAGTTTATTTAACCAGCTGAACAAATATTTAATTTTTTTAACTCTCTTCACTACTTTGGTGTCAATGTTTGATATTGAAGTTGTCAATCAAATTTCTGTTGATAAGCATTATTTATTATTTTTTTATGTTCATGGGAAGGTTATACTCATGGCTAGCATCGTTGACTTAGTCGACAAGGGTCTGTAGATTCACCAAGTGCTATGTCGTCTATGGAGTTGAAGCTTGGACACTCAATACAGCTACTGTGGCTGTATAGGAGAACCCTTAAAACACCATGGGTTGACCGCGCCACAAATTAGAGGGGAATACCCAAAGACAGAGAACTCTGGTAAAGAAGCGGAAGGTCTCCTATTTTGGCCACATTTTTTGTACAGCATCCCACAGCTGATTGTACCAGGAAAAAATAAAGAAAGGAGGAAGTAAAATTGGATAGAAATGTGTTCGATGAAATGGTCACCAACTTCCCATGAAGAAAAACATTAGAAGAAAAATATACAGTATTTATTTGTAGATTTTTAATTTCAGTGTCGCAAAAACTATAAGAATTTTCAACAGATTACTTTAAACTACAATAGAAATCATTAGTAATTTATTTTCAATACCTTGTTTGCGGCAGGTATCTATACAAATCAATACACTATTATTCAAAGTAATAAGCTTGCAATGCTCATGTGAAATCGTCTATTTTTAGTAATCTGTATAGAAAATAATGCAATGAGCTATTTCCAAATTAATAATGGCGGCGTAATAGTCTTTATCGTGAAATGTGGTCCAGTTTCCTTGATTTGATATGAAAGCAGCCCAATGGCGCTAAATGGGAGGGGCGTGTGGCAACTCACGACGTCCACACTTTCACAACGTGTATTATTTATTTGTTCACGTAGTCTTGATAGCGTTCTGTCCAAATTTTGAAAGGCCGGCTAAACGATGATTGACAAGCCGACTTGTATTGATAGAATATTAATACAGCGAATTCCGCTATGTGCAATCGTTTGAACGCGAATTCGGAGTTTGTGTTTGTGCAGTGGCGTGCGGCGAGTCCTGAAGCAAGGCAAGCATTTTTTTTAAATATATATAAATATATATTCATATATAGGTATTTAGAAATTGCGTGTACGTTTTAGAAGCATTTCGCTACTTTCTTTTTGCTAGAGCGGAGCTCAACAATGTTCGTACCACTTCGTGCAGATGTTCTTCATTCTTGGATGTCGTGATGCATTATGTATGATAAGTGCATTCACCATAGTTTTGTTATATTTACAGATTATGACTCTTGAACAAAAAGTCTCTAGTTTAAAGGCGAATCGATATTTTTTGATTAATTAAAAAATAAATAAATTAGTATTTTATTTACGAGGCACGATCTGTCTTTTTTGCCGGTGTATTTAGCAATGTTTTATTTAAATAGCTGACCCTTATCCCGTTAGAGACCCGAAGTTTTTGCGCGCACAACTAATGATCGATCACATTTTCCAAAGTGGGCAAAAACTGAACACGTTCACTCCGGGAATAAATTACTTGCTACCCCATTGGATAGACCTCTCTTCTATGTCGTTGAGACATATAACACATATACAACACTAAATAAATATTTGATAAAAAATCATTATTCATCAATACAGTGTAAAAATAATCAAAATATAAACGATAAGCAATTTCAAGCAAACTTTCTCCTGTCAAGGACATTTTCATTTGTACTCAGTAAGTACTGCGAGAGATAATTTAAAAATTAGCGATGGGACAATTGTTGGTAGATTTTTTCGGAAAAACAAAGTTATTTTTATTTTATTGTAACAATTGAAAAAAACTACACACAATAGTAATTTCTATAATGACTTTTTTTTAATGCATAATGTTATAAATTCTTTGTGTTTTTTTTTTACTTCCTGTGTCTTTATTTATTATTTGATAGTATTGTCTATTTAAATATTTTAAACAAATCAATAACGCACTCATGTGTGCAAATCATAAATTATGCTTTAATTATAAACATCAGGAAATAGGATAAAAGAAAATTGTAAAATTTACTACGCTATTAGCTTTCTGCATAAAATTATTTTTAAATATGCGATAAACTAATAAGGTCTAAAGCTAGTTATACAATAAGCCAATTTTTTTTGTTTATTAAAACACTCAAAATAAGGGATGCAAATCGGTTGTAAGTTGTATGGCTGCGTGTGTATCTGGCATTTTTTTATTTTGCTCTACCACTTGTTACTTATATTGATATATAAATCAGCTGTTTTGAAGGTATTTGAGTAACTGTAATCTATTATAGATTGCCTGTTGTCATAATCTCAACGACTAGGTCACGTCTTGCGTCAATATAAGTAGGCAATACAAACAGTGCGCATTTAGGGCAAGCAGTGAATGAATAAACGCGAAGTGAATTTCAATTGACAAAAAGGCCATTTGAATATTACCAATATGAATTCAATGCCACACGTACCTTTTATATAATAATTGAACTAAATAAATATAAATAGAATTGCACGGGTATCTTTTCTTCGTCTATTGCCTCTCCTTATATGAGATTGGTGACCATTTTATCGAATATATTTCTATACTGAGCCTTACTTCCACTGGCGCAAATTCTGCATCCACGTAAACATACTCATTCCAATGCCTCTTTTTCCTTTGATTTTCACTTGGACAATCGGCTATAGGATCTATTGTTTTTTTAACATATTTGTTCATTTTGTGCAAGTCCTCTCATTTGTGACGCGGTCAACCCATGATGTTTTAGGGATTCTCCTATAAAGCCACATTTCAGTACGGCAATATGAGTACTAATTACATATTAGAGACATAAAGTTAGCCACACTACTCCATAAGAGTACGAGGTATCGAGCTTTATAAGCAGAATACGAAAATAATATATTTATTATATACTTTTTTTGTATTGAACTGTACGTATGGGTTTTTAAAATGTGCCGCGTTTTAAGTTGAGTTTTTCAACATTTTGGTTTCGGTACCGAGGCCATCTTCAGGGATTGCGTCTACCATAGAACATGGCCCCAGTACCGAAAATTTTAACTAAAATTACAGTACGACACCAAATAACCAAACAATTCTAAATTGATGATTTTTGCTACTCCACTATTGCTATTCTAAAGAACGAAACGCCAGCAACTTAAATTAAAACACAATATGAAGCAATTCAAAAATACTGTCTTGATCAATGATTTGTCGAGTTTTATTATTATAAATTTACTCAGTTGAACAACTGCTATTCAACAAAGCCCTTTTGGATAGAGCAATGATAGCGAGGCACCCAATCAACTGGCGGTCACGTTCCTCAGTAATGAAGGCGAACAAAAAAAAAAAAAAAACAAAAAGGCACGCGTAAACAAATTGCATCCATCCAGACGGGGAACAGAGGAGCGAGAACTAAAGTAACTGCCGGACAGAAGTAGTGGATCGGAATTGGGGGAATTCGCTCACGTACCGAGCCATAGTGGAGATATTAATATGAATTAATATTCAGCCCGCGTGGGGCTCGGTCAGCGGTCCCAGGATGGCGAGAGAAATGTGTCTGTAATGCGGGACCGCCTTATCCCCTGCACCAGCGCTTCCCAAACTTTATACGCAGAAAAACGAAAATTTTATTTCTCAAAAAAGTCTTCTTTAAGTTCGATACACTTGACCCAGCGATGCTCCAACTTCTTTGACCCATCTGAAAAATACGTTTTCTCGGGGTCTGCAAAGTAGGCCTCCGTGGCGGCGATGACCTCCTCATTCGAGTTAAACAAATCTGGAGAATGTGGTAGATGGGGGAACAGTTCGTAGTGCAATTGGCCGTGTGTGAGCCGGTGCGTTGTCATGGTGGAGGAGCACTTTTTTCTTCGCCAATGGGGGCGTTTTTTTTCTGCAATTCGGCGTCGAATCGGCCCAATAATTCCAATGTGACCGTTTTGCCCGTCTCCAGGTATTCAATGTAGATCCCATCTGAAAAATACGTTTTCTCGAGGTCTGCAAAATAGGCCTCTGTGGCGGCGATGACTTCTTCATTCGACTTGAAGTTCTGCCCGGCGAGTGACTTCTTCAAGTTTGGAAACAAAAAATAATCGCACGGGGCCAAATCTGGAGAATACGGTGGATGGGGGAGCAGTTCGTAGTGCGATTCGACTAATTTGGCCGTGGCGACGGCCGAGGTGTGAGCCGGGGCCGTTTTTTATGCAATTCGGCGTCGAATCGGCACAATAATTCGGCATAGTAGAGCCCTGTGAACGTTTTGCCCTTCTCCAGGTAGTCAATGTAGATCACACCTTGTGAATCCCATAAAACGGTGGCCATCACCTTTCCGGCCGATAGGACAGTATTCGCCTTCTTCGGAGCACGTTCGCCGGGTGAAGTCCACTGTTTCGACTGTTCCTTGGTCTCTGGTGTGTACCAGTGGATCCATGTTTTGTCGACGGTCACGAAACGACGCAGAAACTCCTTCGGATTGCGCTTAAACAGCGTCAAACACTGCTTCGAAGTGGTCTCACGGTTGCGCTTGTTGTCCGTAATGAGCAAACGCGCACCTCATGCCCAAAATTTCATGCAGGATATGTGAGGCTAAGTACTTATCGGACCGCCCTCGTATATATCACGCTTGGGACGTGGAACCATCGATATGAGCAATCCACGCAGGGTAGTTCTTTAAATATGTTACAGATGCAACAAACTGGCTCCACGTCACAGTGACCCATCTCCTCGTTTCATGGCCTATTTACAGCTTCTACAGAGCCGGCGGAAAAGTCTATGCCTAGACGACCAAAATTGCAAAAACAATTAAAGTAATCAATCAAGGAGTGTGAACGAAGATGATCATATCGGAAGGCCCTCACTCAGTGGCTTCGAATAACTAAGTCGGAAAGGGTGAAGTCTATGGTTTCTATGGTTCCCTTGCCAATTCAAAGCAAATGCAGAGGAGCTCCAATACCCGTTAAGACGCTGTATCTTTTTGGCAAGTCCAACTAGTCTATTGTGAGTTTGTAATCTTAGATTACCATGGTGAAAACATGGGTTGAGAACCACTGGACCGAGCCGTGCAGGGCATCGGGCTCGCTATAACTGTATCAGTGAAAGGAGTGGATATCTATTGATTGTATTAAAACTTCTGTATTTGGCCCCGCACGCACAGTTATTTAGAATATCAGTCGCTTCCAGCTCCGGAAGCGCCACGAATAATCCACCATCACGGATAACCAAACATCATTATGTTCTTCTTCAGGTGCCTCTCCTCAGAGAGAGCCTCAAAAATATTAATTCGGATACTTCTGACTTCCAGCCACTTGTGTTATGATGCCAAAAACCAAAAAACGTATTATATATGTCTCGTCATTTCAGTATTTCGATAGCGATAAAGTAATTCGAGAGTAAAAAAAAAATGCTGCAGTAAAGTTACAAAAATAAGTATGAAGATCAATATAACGATGCGCCGCTTTGATAGGTACTAAATATGAAATCTTTCACAATAAACTGAAACGCACCCTCGGCACTTTATTCGGCTCAGGAAGAGAGAAGAATGGAATAAAATACGTAAAAATAAGTGAAAAAGTCAACCAATTCGACGCGCGCTCACCCCCAGCTCCTGCCCAACTTAGCATAAAGGAAAATTTACTTTTTATCAGTTTATAAGACATGGGTGGAATAGGGGTAGGTATAACGGAAAACAGGTACATGTTATAACATATATTAAATAACTTTTTTTTAAATATATAAATAGGTTACCACGTTTTTCGCAGAACCGATGTTCCAAATGAACCTACTGAGTACATGAAACTAATTGTAGATTTTCTTGGTATTTTCTTTCAGGAGATTCAGGCTAGATGCTCGGGGGTGAGTTATACTGCAACGGAGACCTGCCGAAGAGAGGTAGAAGTGAAACGTAGACAGTAAGTGTAAAAAATAGCCTCCTGAAGGGGGCAGCTCGGAGTAAAGTTTTAATGAGATGTTTGGACAACTCGGGAAGAAAAATAACCCAAGGTATTCAGTGTTATTTCTTCTACAAAAAATCTAGTTCACGATTGAGTAAACTTAAAAAAATAGACACTAAAGACCGTATCGATTTTCTGACATACAATTATACTATTCAAATTATGTGGAAATTATTTTTTTTCTAGCTCATAGAAGAGGCTTCCATTTGTTTCAATTTTATTTTTGAAGACAGTCAAAAATAATCTGCTTAAATTTATTTGATCTGATAACATATGTAAAGAATAGTTTTCAGTCACATTGGTATCAAGCTTTGCCTCCGTGATCTCTACTCGAAGATCCCATAGAAATAAGATAGTCCCCCCCTCCCCCCATGGGGACGCAACCGGATGGAGATAACTAATTAATTAAAGGCACTTATTTGACTACCTTGGCCGATTGACGAAGCCGGCTTCGAAACGGAATGCAGGATGAAGACTTTACGTTTGAAATGATTTGGCACAAAAGCGCACTACACACGTAGCACTACAGATAACCGACCAGCAAATTACTATCGGTTCATTTCAATACACAAAAATAAATTTAAAAAAATTACGCATACATGTTTTTTAAAAAATGACGATAGTGGGTGAATTTTTTTTTTTTTTTGGTCAAAAATGGCTAGTTTTCAGTTACGTTATTTTCTAGCTAATATGCTACTTATGATTGATATTTATATGTGGAATATTATATATATACTAGCAATGTAGCCCGTCATAAAATGACGTATTTGATGAACGATGCGTCTAAAATTTGTTTTTTTTGTAAAAGTTCTAAATTTGAAATTCTCACGGTGAAGAACTGAATCATATAATTCGTACATATTGAAATTCGCTAAAGCATATTTTAAAGTTTATGAATGAAAATATTATCCTATCGTCTTGAAATTCGGCACATAGCTGCGGAAAAATTTACTTAACTTATGTGCAAAAAATCAGCATTGTATCTTTTAAGATATTCTATACAGAACGGAAAAATGAAACATACACACATACAAACATACAAACACACAATGGCTATTATTATAGTAGATTACTAATTAAATGCTACTTACGATAAACAATAATAATTGAAATTTTATTTAAATATTTTTTATTCAAAAACACTGTTTATACAAGCAATACACTGCATGCCTTAAAACACATATAAAATTCGAAATTAATAAAATGATATTTCACAAAAACATTTTATAGAAATATGCATTTTAATATTGCAGGAGAAAGAGATAAAATGATTTCAATTTATTTTTTATTTAAAATGAATCCTTTGTTGTCTGCGCGTTTCATTTTATTTTTTGTTAGTAGCAAACAGTTTTCTATTTGCATTTGCCTTTTTACGTTTCGCTCGCAGCGACGCGCAGAAATATAAATTTTTAATTAACGTCTACAAATAAAAAAACTTCATGGAATATCAATACGATGCCAAAAATTAATTAAACCCACGATTGATATTACGAAATTGATTCAATAAGTTGAGGCCAATACAAATATTCACTTTTGAGCAAACAATGTATTTGCTTTTAATGGTGAATTATTTGAAGAGTTTTGGAAGTTTTAGTAAACACATATTTCCAATATGTTTAGTATATTGAGTATTAATTAAATATGCGGAGCGATGTGGGTAAAGTTTTGAAATCGTTTTACAAAACGCCATACTTGAAGTCGCTTGCCTGAGCCACATGGTTGGCAGCGGCGGCATTATTGAGAAAACCATGAAATTAACTTAATTGAATACTTTCAATGAAGAAAATAGAGACATCTAAATTTTGTATTGTTTTTAATAAAAAGACTATTTTTTTTAATTTATTATTTTAAAAAATGCACACTAATATCATTATTTTGATATTTTTTGTACACTTACAATATGCATATTGTTTAGTAACGTATTATCATTCAGATACGATTTTAAATAAGCTGATTTAGCCTTGTTTTTAATATACTACAATTTTTATCAAAATATTATAATTTGACGAATAAGATTTTTGTAATGTCAATTATTTTTTTCTAAAAATGCTTTCCTAGAAAATATTTCCCTTCATCTTTAAATAACCAGTGGAAACCGCAAGGGGTGGCTAGTAAGGTAAAGCAGTTAATGTGTATAAATAAAGTATATTGCAGACGTAGTGCGCACTAACAGGGTGGCCTTATAATCTAACCCCCCGACACACGAGGCCGTTAATTATTACTGCGGTTAAATAAACTAATACACTGTATAGTTTACTGTTACTGGCTACAACAGAGACCTTTCTATCGCAGGGACGGCGGAGTCTGGACCCTTAACTAGAAGAAAATGTATATATTTTGGTGACCTGATTTTAGGGTAATGTAGGGACTACCATCATTTTATTGTATGCAAATAAGTCAATATATACCATTGCCTTAAAAATATGCAGCATTGTTTGAACTGAACATTGAAATCAACATAAAAAAACATAGCAAAATAAAATTAATATTATTTATTTTTATTATTCGTAGTGTCCCGTTTAAAGGGTGCGCCGGCGTGGTCACCCCAGGTATAATTCATACGCCGCCGGTTTCTTGTTTCACTTTGCGCGGAGGTTGCTGTATACAACTCAACCAGCTACGAACACTACAGAAAAAAAAAACAGCGCTTTGAGATAAACAAGACTTAGTCTTTTTGTAAAAACTCATTAAAACACAGCATTTAATGACTCAACTTTTGTTCCAACATTTGTAACAATACTCTGGCATTGTAATCTAATAAACTGCGCTAAGGAGAATATATGATGGACGTTTAATGTACACGGAAAAACTAATTTGAACTAATTGGATATGTGCCCGCATGTTGCTACTTTGTGACATAACCAATACAACCACTTAGGACATATATATCGAGGGCGGTCCGATAAGTATTTAGCCGAATCGGACTTGTAGTTTTGTTTTGACTGCGTGTGGAAGCGGACGTGTACCAATATCGATCGGTGATTCGATTCTTGTTTTTGGAAGGGAAATCGCGCAGCGAAATCAAAGAGCGCTTGGATGCTGTGTACGGTGACTCTTTTTCTTCGATGGCGACCGTCAAAAATTAGTTTAACGAGTTTCAACGTTGTCGCACGTCGGTTTTTGATGAACCACGCCCAGGTGCCCCGAAAATGGCTACCACGGAAGATAACGTGACAAAATCTACGATCTCGTATTGGCAGACCGCCGATTGAAGGTGCGCGAGATAGCTGAAACAGTAGGCATCTCAAAAGACCGAGTGGGTCATATCCTGCATGAAATTTTCGTCATGTCGGCACGATGGGTGCCGCGTTTGCTCACTCCGGATAACAAGCTCAACCGTGAAACCACTTCGGAGTAGTGTTTGACGCTGTTTAAGCGCAATCCGAAGGAATTTCTGCATCGTTTCGTGACCGTCGACGAAACATGGATCCACTGGTACACACCAGAGACCAAGGAACAGTCGAAACAGTGGACTTCACCCAGCGAACGTGCTCCGTAGAAGCCGAAGACTGTCCTATCGGCCGGAAAGGTGATGGCCACCGTTTTCTGGGATTCACAAGATGTGATCTACATTGACTACCTGGAGAAGGGAAAAACGGTCACAGGGCTCTAAAATCAGAGTCCGAATTATTGGGCCGATTCGACGCCGAATTGCAGAAAAAACGGCCCCATTTGGCGAAGAAAAAAGTGACAACGCACCGGCTCACACACGGCCAAATTAGTCGAATTACACTATGAGCTGCTTCTCCATCTACCGTATTCTCCAGATTTGGCCCCGTGCTGAGGAGGTCATCGCCACCACGGAGGCCTATTTTACAGACCTCAAGAAAACGTACTTTTCAGAAGGGTTAAAGAAGTTGGAGCATCGCTGGGTCAAGTGTATCGAGCTAAAGGGAGACTATTTTGAGAAATAAATCGCCACTTTTCCAATATTTTCGTTTTTCTTTTGCAAGCTAAGTACTTATCGCACCGCCCTCGTATAATAATTATTTAATTTAAGCCCCCAGCCAATCAGTATCAACCTCGCGATAGTGTCGTATCTGTTTAGCAGCGGTATAATTAAATTACGATGAATATAAAAAGCGATTATCTAAGATGTACACGAGAGTTGCTGTTAATTTGTTCTGCCGTCAGTTTAAGTGTGCACTAAATTATTAACGACGGTTGAGTTAGGCTAGGTTTAACTAGGTTTTAAAAAGATAAGGGTGGTCGGCGTCTCACGGTGCAATTACATGGCGGTTAATCACCGCGGCCCATGAGCGCCTCCCCCAAACTCTTTATTCAGCGCGCGGTACAGTCGCCTTCACGTTTCCCGGCCGATCGACTATAGCTCTACAGCCCATATTATTGTGACCGCCAATCACGCTACTGACGAGTACTAGGAGCCAGTGTATGGCACATAGACCACCTTCGTGGGGCAGGTTACTCAGAAAATCAGTTAGAGTAGTGGAGTCCGGCACGAAATGCGCAATGCACTATATAAGAATAGTCTAATGCGAACTCGATAGTGGGATTCGTGATTTTTAAATCAGGCCACGTCCGAGGGAGCAACCCCGATAGAAATTAAACCCACCACTAAGTGATTGGAAATCCGACTCCAGCAGCGGGGATCACTTTGTTATTGACGGAGCGTATCGTGTATGAACTTTTATAGTATGTGTATATATATATATATATATATATGTGTAAAAAAAAATTATTTAGAATCGATGTGACAAGTGATTTTAGTATAGCAACAATGTACCAAGCAATTTACTACCCTGGGCGTATATAAAGGATCGGTAATGGAGTATTGGAAATTTGTAGACGATTACTTCAGAAACAATAGCAGAGCTTTGTAATATAAACTTTTATAATAGTATAAGAATTATTATTGTTAAATATACATTAATGAATTGCTATAGATAAAGTATGAAAACGAGTATTATTTTATATCTAAATATAGTTTAATTTGAATCAGTATCAAGTGTAGTCCGTCTCATATTGTCTAACATAATCCCTTATAATTAAAGAAAACAATCTTCTCTGTGTTTTGGAACAGTTGTTTAGATTCTACGATTCTCGCAGGGTCGGATTCGCACTTGAATATCAACGAATTGAATATTTAATTTAAATTGATATTTTTAAAGACGTTAATTACATATTAAATAGAAAAAATATTTCATATATGATTCAGGTCAAATTGGAGCTAAGGGTTTTTAAAAGAAAAACTCGTACAATTTAAAGAAAACTTTTACGTTTTATAACATACCATACGTCAGGGGTCCCCAACCTTTTTGCACCCTAGAGCACATTTTAAAATGCCGATCTGGTGGCGGGCACCATTTATTTTTTCAAAAGCAATGATATTTTGAAAATATTAAATAAAATAATTATATAATATATTTTGCTTATATTTCTCTGTTTAATTACTAAATATTATTTTTTTCACAACATTTTATTGTAAACTTAAATATTTTTTTTATCGTGGTCCCACAGCGGCGGGCACACGTAAAACTGGCGGCGGGCGCCATGGTGCCCGCGGGCATAGGGTTGGGGATCACTGCCATACGTATTACTGTTTAAGTATATATAATTTTTTTTGAATTGTGTTAAATTTGAAATTAAAAAAAAACCTGCTGAAAATTAATATGGCCGAAGATTCACTTTTAAAAAAAATAATTTACAAAACGTAAGACTCGTGTAGACTTAAGGTAGCATGCATTGAAACATCCCTAATCCGGGCCTGGCGGGTGTTCAACCCTTGCAGGGGGCGAGTCCCTCGGGTCCGTGTTCCGCCCGCCCTACAATATTTTCGTTTAATTAATGCTCGAAAATTAAGACCCGCCCGGGGGAGCGGGGAGGAATTATGATAATTCGGGATGCTGGGCTTCCCCGCCGGTTTTTTCCGCTCGTGCTCTCCGCTGCCTTGTTTTTGATGCGATGCTAACGAACCGGTTACTCCCTGGGGCGGGTATCTCCCCCAAACTTCGCAATAAATGCCCATAATCGGAGCGATACACAGCCACACTTCTTTGTTACACAATTCTCTTGTGTTTTCAACTATATATATATATATAAATATTTTAGGATTGATAATATGTGTACAGATGACTACAGGTTTTTTTTTTTTAAATATTTAAGATCATAATAGAAAACAAACATCTTATTACTTTAAATAAGATGTTTGTATAAAATTGTGCGCCTCGGTTGTTATATATTTTAACTAGAATTCAATTATACTAAAATAATTTTCAAAACTCCAAGTATTTTATCTCTGAGGCTAAGATTGTATTGTATTACAATTACGCTTTAAACCTAAACCTTAAAAGCATTTCAGCTTCAAAGGATACTCCGAATTAATTTTTTTCCAAAAATAAATTCCTGTATATTTGATTATAAACTAAGGTTACAAATTTTTCAGCGGATTCCACGAATTCCCGGCTCGGATACTAAAATTGAAACGTAAAATTCCCATATAATCAACGCTGAAAAGCTAAATTTACAGTCTATACTCGTAATGAAATATATATATGAAATTTTTCGTTAGACGCAAAAAGAGTCCGTCTTAAATAAGAAACCAACTGATTGCAGAGACTACTTGCAAAGCAAACGCAGGCAAATTGTAATCATCGGAAGCCTAATGAGTCACTAATTTTAACAAATGTATGATTTATCTGTATTTATAAATATATTTTAGGGTATGCAATGCTTTTTTGCTTGTATGGATCGCACGCCGCTAATGGAACGTCAATACAAATCACCTTCAACCAAGCTGAAACAGGTGTGAGGCTAATTATATTAGTGTAGTATTCACGGGCCAGAATGGGGATTGGACCGGGAACCTCTCGATTTAGGGCAGAGGTCCCCAAACTTTTTTTTTTTTAAACTTATATGTATATTTTAAGAAAGCACATATGTTAGGAATAATATGGCTTGAATATTGGTGAGGACTTGGAATTTACATCCCATGCACCCCTTGATAACGTGGATAGCTCACAGGGCGATATAAACCACATGGGAAGCCATGGTCAAAAGTCACCGATCCAAGCATGTTTAATGTGCCCGCATACAAAGCTTTTGAAAACTGTGTGATGTATTTCAAGGCTTTCACGGGCGCCGAAGCATTAATTGATTTGCGAGGAACAAGCCAGTCGATTTGTATAGACGTATTTCAATACAAAATTAATCCATTGGTTATCGCGAATTCGGGTGTCGGGCGTGGAGTGCTCCTTTGAAAAGGGTCCCGGCACGGAGTTGTACCGGCAAAGTACTATTATGTAGCAAAGTTTGAAATTAAATTTCCTTCTTGTATTTACATACATCTAAATATACCACAAAGAAGCACTTTGGGTGTGTGAGAATATCGATCGAGACGCCATAACGAGGAGGTCTATTAGCGAGTCTTGACATTGAACTGAAAGGACATTGATATAACTGTAATCGCCGAATGAACTTAACATTAAAATTAAAAATATCTGAAACTGGGTATAATTTTAAGAGATCTATCTTCTTCTCTGATGCGTCTGCTCCTAGGAGGCTGGTGACAATTTCATCGAACATATCCCTATCCTGGACCAGTCTCACTAATTCGGCAGTACTTCCTTCTTTCAATGCCCTTTTTTTTCAATTTTTCCTTGGACAATCAGATGAAGAAACCAACGTCAAGAGTTCCCTTTCTTTTCGCATTCTATGCAAGACTCTTTCATTTGATTCTTCTATACAGCCACAAATAAATAAAATCTAATAATATCATTTATTTAAAAAAAAAAAAAAAACATCTAAGGTTGTAGTAGTATAACGTTCTCTTCCGCAAAATTAACTAGCATCAAACTTCTGTCTGAGTTTCATCACAATTATAACATAGAATATGAAAGCAAGTCACAGCTTTAAGGGGGCTGATCCCTTTGATGGGTCCATTTTCAAGTATTTTTATAATTTTAGAAAATATTTTGCGAAAAATCTACTGCACCAGCCAAAAAAAATTTAAAGCCAAAAGTACATTCCTTTTTCTACAGATACATTTTTTTATTTCTAATTATTTTGACTGACGGATCTATAACCCTAAGCATTTAGGTGACGTTTTTTTTTAAATTGGAATTAAAAGATTATATATAAACCTATGGTAGGGGATTAATATAAAAATTAAAAAAGAAAAAAACTTCAACAAACTTTGGTTTTGAAAAGTCGTCATTATATCAAATTTTTCAACGCCATCAAAATTTTTAATTTTTTTCTATCGGTGCGGCAGATATTTCGCAAAAAGTTTTCCATGGTACACCCATCAAAGGGATCAGCCCCCTTAAGGGTCTATAGCACGGCTAGTTAGCTGCGGGTGTATATGCATGCCATTCAGGGAGTCGGCGTATTAATTATAATAGTTAGTGCACGTTCACACAAGTCCCGTGAAACTGCTCAGCACTGTGAAGTTGGCGACGAGTCGCGATTGCCCGGGGAACTCCCCGATACTGCAGTATTTGCATTGCCGAGTAAAATTAGCGCGACTTGTTTCGCGGTGATTCCCCCGCACGGTTTGCACGCCGGAAGTTATAATTTGATATTTGAGCTTCGGGAGTATTGCTTGCTTGAACTTTGCGCCATTTCCGGAGGCTTTTGTTAATTTATTCGATGAAAGTCAAGAAGTTGAACTAATAAATTTAAGTAGATTTATCTTCAATGTAATTCTTCGCATAGTTACTGTCTTGAGTGTCCAAGCTTCGACAACATAGAGCAGGAATCCCCAACCTTTATGTACCCAAGAGAACACTTCAGAATACCGGTCAGGCGGCGGGGACCATTAATTTTATCAAGGTATGCCCTGACCCTCCCAAGCCCTAGCCCTCCCAAGACTTGGCCCTCCCAAGACTTGGCCCTCCCAAGCCCTGGCCCTCCCAAGCCCTGGCCCTCCCAAGCCCTGGCCCTCCCAAGCCCTGACCCTCCCAAGCCCTGGCCCTCCCAAGCCCTGGCCCTCCCAAGCCCTGGCTCTCCCAAGCCCTGACCCTCCCAAGCCCTGGCCCTCCAAGCCCTGACCCTCCCAAGCCTTGACCTTCCCAAGCCCTGACCCTCCCAAGCACTGGCCTTCCCTAGCCCTGGTCTTCCCAAGCCCTGGCCCTTCTAACCTTGTAACCCTTCTAACCCCCTGTCGGGGGCCAAGGCCTGGCCCAGCCCAAGCCCTGCCCGGATTCGACCATAGAGCAGGAATCCCCAACCTTTATGTACCCAAGAGAACACTTCAGAATGCCGGTCAGGCGGCGGGGACCATTATCAAGGTATGCCCTGACCCTCCCAAGCCCTAGCCCTCTCAAGACTTGGCCCTCCCAAGACTTGGCCCTCCCAAGCCCTGGCCCTCCCAAGCCCTGGCCCTCCCAAGCCCTGGCCCTCCCAAGCCCTAACCCTCCCAAGCCCTGGCCCTCCCAAGCCCTGGCCCTCCCAAGCCCTGGCCCTCCCAAGCCCTGGCCCTCCCAAGCCCTGGCCCTCCCAAGCCCTGGCCCTCCTAAGCCCTGGCCCTCCCAAGCCCTGGCCCTCCCAAGCCCTGGCCCTCCCAAGCCCTGGCCCTCCCAAGCCCTCCCAAGCCCTGGCCCTCCCAAGCCCTGGCCCTCCCAAGCCCTCCCAAGCCCTGGCCCTCCCAAGCCCTGGCCCTCCCAAGCCCTGGCCCTCCCAAGCCCTGACCCTCCCAAGCCCTGACCCTCCCAAGCCCTGGCCCTCCCAAGCCCTGGCCCTCCCAAGCCCTGGCCCTCCCAAGCCCTGGCCCTCCCAAGCCCTGGCCCTCCCAAGCCCTGGCCCTCCCAAGCCCTGGCCCTCCCAAGCCCTGACCCTCCCAAGCCCTGGCCCTCCAAGCCCTGACCCTCCCAAGCCTTGACCTTCCCAAGCCCTGACCCTCCCAAGCACTGGCCTTCCCTAGCCCTGGTCTTCCCAAGCCCTGGCCCTTCTAACCTTGTAACTCTTCTAACCCCCTGTCGGGGGTCAAGGCCTGGCCCAGCCCAAGCCCTGCCCGGATTCGACCAAGCCCTGTTCCGACTAAACCCTGACATAGATAAATTAATGAAATATAAAAAATTTAAAAAAATTTAAACTAAAAAAAAAAATTTAATTAAAAAAATATATATGTTTTTAGGTGCGCTACTATGTTTTTGGCTTTCACACATGATACGAAGATGGTACGCAAACACAACATCAACTTGCGTAGATTACTTGCAACAACAGCCTAACCTAACCTAAACTTTAATTGGAAAAACACATATTTATCATATTAAAAGTAAATTTACAAGAGACATAAAAAAAAATTACTTTTTGAAGAAAAAACGTATCTACTTTTAGCATAAATTTTTTTCTTTTGATGCAGCAGATTTTTCGCAAAATATTATCATAAAACTCGATAATTTACCCATCAAAGGGATCATCCCCAGGGATGATGCTATTTCAACAGGGTTTTATATGATTTTCAGGAACAAATTATTATTTTGAAAACAATAATTATTATTTTAAAAAGTGGTCGGACAGCGGCGGGCGTACGCAAAATGGTCGGCGGGCGCCGAGGAGCCCGCGGACGCATGGTTAGTGACCACCGACATAGAGGATAACTGAGACGACACAACATTTGGTAAATTTCTACTTTATTACTTTCCTCAAATTATTAAACGTACTGCGTATTATAAAGAAGCGGAAAGTCTCCAATTTTGGTCACATTTTATCGTAACAATAAATATAGCATCCCAAGGGAAAATTGAAGAAAAAAGGGGCATTGGAAGGAAGAAATTTACGTGGGTGCGGTATTTGCAGAAAGTGCGTCTGAATTGGTAAGATTGGCCCAGGATATGTATATATTCGATGAAATGGTCACCATCCTCCTATGAAGAAAGGCATCCGAAGAAGAAGATCTAAAATGTATTCGTAACGTTTTTATTTACAGTTAAAGGCAGTCCCTGAAGATGGTATTCTCAGTATCGAAACCGAAACGTAAAAATTCTACTGAAGACAGTATCACAACATATGATATTTCCTAACGTGGTGCTTGAAGAGCTTTTGAAGATTTTTTAAAGTCATGTATTAATAACAACTGTTTGGAATTCACGTAGCAGAGTGAGGATTGATTTTCCAATAAACGGTCAACGGTTTAAACCACTAAGCCAACAATCTAACTAGCATTATTTAAAAAAAATAGGGGCTATTACAAAGTAATTAATAACAATTCTATACAATTCTTCAATAAAACGGAAGATTTGCTCGGAACCCCGTCTCTTAGCGAGACTTGAGGGGCTTTTGTAGTAAACTTTGGAAATAATCTACGTTATTCTCGCTAAGTTTATTTGTGAACCTCTCTTTTGCCATAGACCCTGTAATACCTTCTTCGGTATTGATTTTGCCCTAGAAATACAAAACTTCACTTATTTCTTGGTTCACGATTTATTTATCATTATCGCACTTATTGGAATTGGTTCTAATTCGAATAAACGTGTTGCAAAACTCGCTGTGAAGTATTTATATTTGATTGGGTACAAAAAAATAATATATAAAAGTGCTTTGAGACTAAACAAAGCTTTAAAAAAATCATTTATAAATTAAATCATAATCATAAAAAAAAACATATGACATTCTAAGTAAGTCAGTTAGGTTATGAGTCAATTGGAATTAAAATTATAAAAATAATACATTTTTTCATTTAGGTTTCATTTATATAACTATATTGATATATTTTTTTAATCAAATTCGTTACAACCGAGGGATTTTCTAATGAAAAAATTCCAATAATGATACGAAATTGACCTTTTATAAAAAATAAAAAAAAACCCTCCAGGGCTTCGTATCTTTCGAATAAAATACTTAGGGGTATTTTCGATTCATTTGATAATTAAATCATCCACTATTTCACAGTTGCCACGTCAAAGAGGTTGAATTCCACGTGTACTTTTTTTTCCTTAAGGACAATAAATATAGTTATATATCTTTATATCAAAAAGCTTCAATAATATTTCTTCTAGAGGAGATTGATGACCATTTCACTGTTTGTCTTTTGTATTCCCGATTTTCAGCCACTGACACAAATTTCGCATCCACGTTAGTTTCCTAGTCGCCTTTCCCTTTGATTTTTACTTGTACAATTAACTATATTTATTATTTCTAAAAATATACCTAAATAGTATACCTTACGCATTTTCATCATCGTCAGCAATCAGCCCGTGGTATTTTAAAGATTCTCTTATAAAGCCACATTTCCAACGTCTAAATATTAAAAAAATGACAAATATTCATTAAATTAATTTTGAGATGCCTTGAAATATTTTCTACCATTTTTTGTCGTTTAATCTTTGTGGAAAGTAAATTAATTAAACTTCAATATCACTTTACCTTTAGGAATATAATTTAAGAACCTCTCCGCTTCAGCTGCTGTTTTGAGTCGATTTATACCTGGAAACAAAAAATGTTTAATTATTATTTAAATTATAATTATTATTTAAATTAAAAACCATAGCTCTTATATTTAATAAAGGTACAGTAAATTATCAATCCGAAAACAGATTCGTTTTAATACTTGATATTTCAATAGCAAATTTAATAAAATTAAATATTATTATTCTATGGAATTCATGATGAATACCATAGAATTGTAAACCGCCCGGGGCGAGACACGTTTTAGGAAATAATTTTTGGTATTTAAAATTAAATTATATTGAAATGTTGTAATCAATATGTATTCATTAATATATAGATATTATCATTAATAACAAAAAAATAAATAATATCGTAAACCGTACGTTTCAATGAAACAAGGAGTGCGGTTTTTATTCCGTGTGTCTCGATAAAAAATTCATGGAATTTTCTCGTCATTTCGCGATCGGAACTTCAGCCGGAAATAAGAAGTTTGTAATAATATTTATAGTGGTTTAGAGGAATACAAAACGTGCTCGGGGAGCGCTACGGCTCCCCTGCGGGAAATAAAAATGGATATGTTTTCCTGAAGTGCATTTTCATACCCTTTGGGTATTTTTAAATAAAATACAATGCACGAATAAAGGGGCTGCGGTGAGTTACTGCCGGCAGCTTTACCAAAAAAAAAAAAAAAAACATCTCAAGCCTACCATTATATATATTTTTTTAATATTTATATATATTATATTTACATTTGCTTTAGCACTGGCACAAAGCTTGCAGACTATTAATATTTTTAACTGAATTCAAAAATCATTGTACCTGTTCAATATGACTCTTCCATGTATCCCATGATCTGCAAGCAATTCTACCATTCATTAAACCACGGATATTAACAGACGTGTTATGAGTCTTTTAATGCATAATTCTTACAGTTCTTGTAGATAATTTTCAGCGAAAAAAAAAGCCTTCAGGAAGAAGATTTTTAAAGGAAACTATTAAAAATATACATCGTGTAAAAGCTGGTGCTTTTGCTACAAGTAACGGTTCAGCTAATCACGCATATTCATCGCGCAGCCATTCTGGGCACGCGGTGCTCGACATACACATCTTGCTTCAAAACTCATGGTACAAGCATATTACATTGCAGTACAAACCAAATACTAAACGCATAAAAACAATGCGTCAAACAAGCCAAATAATATTATACATTGCGTGAAAAAATAGCCCATGTGAATCCAAATTGATGTTTTTAAAAAAAAACACCATAAAACCACATTTTTCCTATACTTTTAAGGACGCATATAAATCAGTGCCTTATTTTGAGATTCCGTCTTCTAATGTCACAACATTTATGTCATACACCCAATCAAAAATATCGATAATTTTTGGCAGAAATGTTATTAAAAATTACCGGGACCGAAACGCAGAAAATATTTTGAATAATCACAAGAGACACATACAAACAAAGAAATTCGATCCAGTGGAAAAAAATTTCTACAATGTGAGTTTCGAAACACTCTGTAGCACTTATTCCATATATTTTTTTAATCTTAAAGAATAAGGAAACACGGTGGTTTATTGTTCCTTTACAAAACGCCAAGCCTTTGCGTGTTGCCAGATAAAAGATACTTTCTATGAAAAAGTAAGTGTTCTATCTTTATAAAAATTACGTAAAAAATAAATTACCTTCGCCTTACATATTTCCATGAGGTTATTCGGGCTATAATATATTTTAAATATATATATATATATTGATATAAAATAAGTATATCATGTTTAATTTAAATAAGAGAAATTATTATTAGTGACTTTAAGCATTACGATTTACAGAAAAGGGTATTTTTGTTATTTTCAAAACTTTATTTTTTAGTGACAACTTTTCCTTTCAAACATAGTTTTTAGTTTCACTTTGTTTGAATATACCAACAGTACAGAAAGAAAGAATTTATTTTTTATTTTTGTAACTAGTTCTGGCTACTTTTTTGTTGATATATTTTAACTGTTTTAAAATTGGCAAACTGAAAAAGATAACGAAATCTGTCACAAAAAAATTTAAATACTTTTTTAATCAAAAAAATTAACAATCACGATGGAATTCCAAGAAGTAAGAACTAATTTAATATATAAATGGTTTTAACAAATTTTACTTTTATTCAACTCAGTCTTTAGCGTGTATACAAAATAAAATAACATCAAACCAACTTACATTTTGCATGAAAATGAAGCTCATAACTAATACAAAAAAAAAAACTTTCTTGTGCAAAAAAAGATTGTAATATTATATAACCTAGCTTCTTCAATTTTAATTTGTTTTTTTTTCTGTTTAATTGCATATAGTTACTGCCTATTATTTATGCAATCGAAGCGAAATATTGCAAATAACAATACACCTTGGTACAATATTCGCAAAAAAATCCATCCAAGCGTAGACTCGAACACATTCACTGTGTGCTAAAGAGATGCATTCCGAATCGTTGCATAAAAACTACAATAAAAGATGTTCCAACTCAACTCCACCATGACACCGGAGCGTTGAAACATCGTTTCAACTTTCGAAAAGGCTTTGTTTCAAAAAAAAAAACAAGGCTTACATTAATTCATCTTCTGATGCCTCTCCCCATAGGACAATTTCAACAAAAATATTTCAATCATGGGCAAGTCTCGCTAATTCAGCATCCACATAAACTTCCTCTTTCCAATGCCCTTTTTTCTTTTGATTTTCCCTGGGAAAATCAACTGTTGGATGCTATACATGCTGCTTCAAAAAATGTGGCCAATATAGAAGACCTTACGCTTCTGAGTTTTATTTGTGACTCGGTCAACCCATGGTATCTTAAAGAATTTATCTTTAGATTTAAGTATATCATTGCTGTCGATGCTGATATTAAAATTGTCAATCAACTCTGCTGATAAACATTGTTTTCGTTTACATTAATAACAAATGCATCAAGGCGTATCAAATGATCCGGAAACCTCTCGATTAAAGAGTCAACGGTCTCATTACTAAGCCGACAAGCCTATTATAATTAGATGCAGCCCATAAAAATAAATAGAATCGAAACTCCAATAACATTAGTTTGGGATTGGAATCGAACCAACAAATTTCGAGAGTCAACTAATTAACCACTGATCCAAATAATCAACCGCCGTTACTAGGTTATAGTAAATTAAAAATCACTTGCTAGCAGAATAGCAGAGAATTTTTTTTTGTTGTTTACTTTCAGATCACGCGACATCCAATCTCAGATATTATTAATTATTTTTCGCATGATTTACCATCTCGATGTACGTACAGACCCAAATTAGACACGCCAGGTACGATAGTATTTTATTTGATTGATCTAAAGTTTGAGAAACACTGGAGCATATATATCGTAAATATGCTGAAAATTGACTCATTGCTCAGCGCGAAATCGACAACTTTCTCACGGATCGGTTTAAAAATATACTTCCCATGTCGAAAGTGGAGCCATTTTCTGGTGGTGGTTCCTTTCTGACGCGGGCCTGTCTCCAGGCTCTTTCGATAGCCGACAATTGCAACAATTGAGTCAAAAGAAAAAAACAGGCGGCACCGCTATTTTGTTTCCCATTGTGTTTTTTTTTTGTCGAAGAGGTTCCGGGTTTTTTTTCCCCCAGAACGATGGCTTCTACGGTTCATAAACAAGGCCGTGAAATAAGGCTTTTATTGATTTTTTAGTTACGTCGATCTAAGTCACTTTGGATGGTATTGTTTTGTTGTGAAAAATATGTCGAATCTAATGGTGATTGATTGGCAGGTATTTTATATATATTGAAGATTTCATGCTTTTTTAAAAGAGTAACATATTTCGATTTATAATCAATAATTCAATAATACCAGCGGCAGACAGATTTTATTAGTAATACTCCATGTTTAAATGTCAAATATGAATTTTCAAATGGCTAGGAGGTTTGTCGAATCGATTGATTGACAGGTATTTTATTTATATTGAAAATTTCATGCCCAATTGAAAACATTTACAATTATTTTTTTATAGTAAATAATTCAATAATACCAGAAACAGTCTTATTTAAATAATATGTCAAATATCAATTTTCAAATGGCTAGAAGATGTGTCAAATTGATGATTTCATGCTCTTATAAAGACTTTGTTTTTATTTTTAATCGATAATTCATTAATAAGCGCAATACTTTAATTTTATTTGTAATACGATAGTCAATTATAGGAATTTCAAATTTGTTGTTTGATTTAATAATATATGAATAATCGTTATTGTATAAATTATAAAATATTTTACATTACCAGAATTTATTTTTATTGTGAAAATCGATTACCTTAAAAACATAATAATATTCAATGATAATCGTTAATTTAAATAAATAAATAATTATTTTTTAACAATTAGCATAAAAGCATTTTTTGAAAGCCATTACATTAAATTGAATTTCCAAAAAAAACCAATGTAGATAAATAAGAAAAAAAAAAAAAAAAAAAAACAACAACAACAACACGAAAGAAGCGGGATTTTTTTTTTATTAAATCGGCCTTTTTTTCAAATTCAGCACGAAAAAAGTATAAATAAAATACGCAAAGAGAAACCTCGAGGCTGCGACTGTCGCAGGCGCGCGACAGAACTGTCGATCCGCGTTAAAAATAGACAGACGGCTGTTTCGGTCTGTCAGGTTGTCAGCCCCGCCTGGAGCGGCACTTCCGGCTGACGGCGGATAATCTATTTGCAGATTCAAAACTGCAACATTGCAAAAAAAAAAAATTTCTCCAGACATTTCCGTTACGCGCTCCGGGGAAAAGAGAAATTCCACCCTCGCCGACAGCTCAAATTTTATTTTGATTAAATTCTGAGACATATAAATATTATTTAACATTATTATAAAAATATCATCGTGATTTGTGTGGGATTTGAAACCCACATCCCCAGGCTTACACGGCCGGCGTACTGACCATTGCACTAACGAACCACATGCATTAATCGAGAATCATACTCTACATATGAACCAATGTGACCAGGCCAAGCAATATTAAGTGATTTGCAAGCACTGGACTTTTTAAACAAAGTAACAAGTGAACATTATTTTTAAAATCTATTAATTTAGCCAAGACGCGCACCATCATAAACGTATGTCTATTTTTTGGATTGAACGTCAATCAAGTGCGTATTTATTACCCATTACATATAAATATTCTTAGAAGTGTATTTAAAAAATCGAAGACGTAAACCCATGTTTTTTTTTTTTAATTTTTGACCTGCTGAAGTTTTCAGTTCCTTCAGGACAGAACTGCTTTACACGCAAGAACCAAAATCATCGAATAACAACGCCTGCCTAAACATACGAATATTACAGTTGGGTTGTTAAAATATCGTTACAGCCTGTAAATCCGCATTTATGATGGATAGACTATATATAACCAATCAGAGTACCTGGTCTACAACAGCCGTGAAAAAATGTGTTATATATACTCCCAGCCGCTTTATGGATTGGAAATTACTATCGTGATCTCCTAGCCACTTGAGCATATATATATATGGTATGGGGGACTGGGATGGGTCACCCCGTTCAGCAGTCGATTCGAGGGCGCAATCTGCAGTAACCATAAGACTCCATGGTGATGATGCAGAATAAGCCGGAGCAATGGTAATGGGGCCCATTCTGGAGCGTGACGTGTCGAAAGATGACTCCATTAAGGCCGACACAGTTTCGTAACACAGTAATGTCTACAGAACCAAACATCGCATTATTAGCAGCAAAAAATGTGTGCCGCGAGCAAATGGACGCTTTGTAGATCGACCATTACCTGGGCTTGGTAATTACTCCAAAAAAAAACACGAACCGTATTACTACAAATATTTAATCCCAGTAGCGGCTTTGGAAACTGCTGTCTAATAAGTCTGATACTCTCAATGTCGATTAACTGAGCTATCAGACAACAGCCGTTTAAATTACTGCCGTGATTGTATTTTTAAACCTTTAAACACATCAAATAATGTTTTTAAAAAAACCTTGATGTAAGGCTTTCTGCGTGTATGAGATATAGCTCAAGTCTCATATTTGATGTATTTATCAGGGTTGAGTGTTGGATTCAATATTTTTTTACAAATATATAAATAGTGGTTCGACTCCATTTACCTTCAGTTTTTGAACCGTTTTATAATAAGTTTGGGCTATATAATAAATATATATATTTTTTTAATTTATTATTTGTATTTAAAAAAATGTAAATGTCGCTTCAAGAATATATACTGATGACTCGGTGATTAGTCGGTTTAAATGGTGAGTTCTCCTGTATACAAAATGAAAGCCTCCGATTTCTCCCCGGTTTATTAATATTGTCCCGATCGTTCCGGCAATTCTTCAAATTCCTCTCCCTTCTGTCCGCCTCCAAACTTTCCCCTTTGTTTCCGAAACGTCCGACCGATTTTCTTTAAAAACTACCCGAACTTGCGAATTGTTGGAACGAAGTTACGTTTAATTTTGATAAATTGTTGGGGATTTTGAAATAGTTGCCGCTCTACAGTTAATACAGCTTATTAAATCCGACTCGCTCACCTCTCGCAGGCCGTATGCCTTACAAGAGTACTCTGTTCAAGAAACCCTCAGCGCAACCCTCGTGACTTCAAGTAAGGAAATTAAATTTCACAGGTAGTTTGCTAATTCTACTGCGAAGCAGGTGTTTGAATTCGACACAGCCGCAGTTACATTCGAAAAATTCAATTGCTTGCCCCTCTGCTCATCCCACAACGTATCATCACTGACTTTTAAAAAATGTTGTAATAATAAATGTACATCACTCACGAATTCGCAATTTATGAAAGGTAGGTTTATTGCAATTATATAATTGACATATAAAATTTGAATAGCATTTACACGTTTCTAGATAAAATAATAAAGTGATTTTGTGAAATTAACGTCTGAGCTTATTTCCGAAAAGCCACCCTTCTCCAGGGCCGCCTCGGGTAGTCAGAGGAGAATTCGCCCTTTGCAGGCGCGGACTGGGTTCCCTAAAGAAACGAAAAATTACCCTTAATTTATATCACAATATATTATTAGTATAAAAAAAAAAAAAGAAAATATTTTTTTACGACCATGTAGAATTCATAAATCCCATTTTCAGCAAAAAAAAAATGGTTTAATCACTAAAAATAATTTCCACATAAAATACCATATTCGTATAATTATTTTTATTATTTAACAAGTACAAATGAATTAATCAGACAATCAGGTAAATAAATGATGGCCACGTAACTGTGTCAAAAACTTGCGACCACACAAAAATAAAAGCATTTCAATTTCATTGAAATGCTTCGTCACGAATCGAACTCGGTCCGCGAGTAAGTGAATGAAAACTACACCCCTCGACCGACAGGGTGGCCCAGCACTTCCGGTGATGGATTAGGGGATGGACCTCGTGGTCGACGTCAGGGAGGTATTTAAATTTTTATGCAAGGCGGTGACGTGTTTTTGTGCGCTCGGGAAACTCACTGGCCGCAATTTACTGTGCTAAATTTATAATTTTATTTAAACATCATAATTAAATAGTTCATTTTGTTATTTGCTAAATCACGCGGTTTGTTTTGAATTTTAAGTGATATTTAAGCATATCGTATTCAGAGGAGGGCGTACTAGGACGGGAATCAAACCGTGAACCTCTCCATCGAGACTGCAGTCTAACCACTCAGCTAACAAGTCAATATAGTATAAAAAATATATTAATTGCAGAATATATTAAATTTGTAACCTAGACATAGATCTAACATGATATTCACTGTGCATTAAAATTAACCCTGATATCGGCTTCATTAAATTGTAATCGATCCAAGTGCTTCATACAAGCGGATAATGCAGAGGCGGCATGAGCAGCGAATAATTAAAAATTACTAATAATTAAAAATATTTACACAACTATTTTTTATACTAATATATAAAGTATTCATCATACGCCTGAAATGATGAATTCATCATTCATGTAAGCTGAAATGGAAATTATTACACAAGACAATTCCACGTGTTACGTGTTTGAGGGATTTCATTTTGTATAAAGTCTACCTGCTCATGGGAATATAAAAAAGGTGGGATCTAAATCCCGACACGTGAAAAATGTATTATACGTGATCCACGTGTACTCGTATATTATATATTGAACATATTTACTTCTCTTTATAAATGCGCTAATTAAAAGTTTTTTTTAAATCGGGTAAATTGCGAGTGGTTGTTAAATTTTTCTAGGAGGGTGCTCTTAAGGCGGGGTAGTTTTTTTTATTCTTTTTTTTTTTGATAAATGAAAGATTGTCAAAATAGCGCGCGGAAGATACGGCGGGTGATAAGTGGCTTTTTAATGTCGAGGGTTTTCAGTTCGAGTCTCGGATTTTTTATTACATGAAATATGAGGGCGCAATTAATTTTGCAAAGAATGCCTTGACGCAGCGTGGAAGAGACTTGGCGGATAATATTTTCGATGAAAACTTCGGAGAAGGGACGAAGATTACTAATTGCTTTCGCTTTGCCTCCTTAATTTAAAATAATTCTATAATATATACTGATTAAAATACAAAAATTATATATCACTTTTTAGCTGGTGTTTTGGAACTATCGTCGGACCATCCTGGGACCATCGTCGGAGCCCAGAAAACTTCAATCAATACTCAATAACCAAAATCATTGAATAAAATCGGCTGCCAAAACCTACAAACATACTAAAACTTTTGTTCTATTACATAAAATATTTCACATAAATAAGTAGGTAACAAACGGTTTAAAAGCAAACAAATATAAAAACATATTAAATGTATACGGTATAAATTTAAACTTGCGTTTATTTTTCATTAAACTTCTTAATATATCATGCATATTTAAGATAAATATATATATATGCTTGGATCGGGCTTGTTTTTACTCTCAAATTTTATAAAGTAAAAAAAAATAAAACCAACATAAATTTACAATTTAAGCACAAAAAATCAGAGTATGTATAATTAATATGTATTTAATTTATATTTATGTCAAGTGTTTTATTTTACTTTGTTTTTTTTTTAATTCTGAAGATCTGTGCTTGCCTAAGCTGTTATTTATTTATGACCACTTTGGAATAATTTACTTTACTGTAAAGAAAGTCTGTTCAATTAGCAAATTAAATTAAAAAAACAATTAGTTGCTATCATTGTAAGTAAAAGGTCTTTTTTTGTATAAAAACGATAGTCAAGCGTATTGGTAATACCTTAATATAATAATATATTTATTATATGTATTAAAAAACTATTGAGATTATCATCATGATACTCACTCAGCTTGAACACATTAACCATATACAATCTGATAATGATTCTATGTAGGAAATGTGTTTTAACAATGTAATAAGGAAACAGTCCAAACTTCAAAATAGCGAATTTATAATTTAAGTAATTTCTAAATATAGCATTAAGAAAAAATAATCGACAAAAAAGTCTAAATAAATTCCTAATTATTCACACAAACTGGTTAAATTCCACTTGCCGCAGTTCAAAAGTAAGAGTTGCCGGCTGCGGAGCTGCTAGTGATGGGTCGTTTCGAATGTGCTCCGTCGATTAACCGATTATCAGCAACGGTCGATCAACTCGAATAAACGAAAGAGTATTTTGGTTGAATTTAATTGATATGTACGGTATGATAACAAGGAACCCATCCAGTGACACTTGCTTTTGCCTAGTACGGTGCTTCTCAAAGTGGTCTCTGAGATCATTCAGGGGAACCTTAGAAAATTAAAATCGATTTGGGGGTCCCTGGACAACGTCAGAGGGTCCGCGCAAGGTTTAATATAAAATAAACAAATTGTGACACATTTTTATTAACATGGATGTTAACGATTAGCGATTTTTACGTTTTAGTAAAATATAGACAGGTGCATAAAATACAAGTAATAACAGGCTTAATACAGGAACGCATTAGAGTCGATACTTGCACCAACTAGTCTATAATATGAATTTATGTAGTTTTTCACCCAGGGTCCGTAGGCAAGTTTTGACTATGAAAGGGGGTCCGTGGGCCAAAATAGTTTGAGAGCCACTGGCCTAGTATGATAACAGCGCTGAAAAGGATCGAGGCCTGAAAGGTTTTTCATGCTTTTCAGCGTATCACTGGGACGAATTTTTGAGATGAATAGAAGGGAGGGGAGGCAGACTGAGGAATGCAATACAGGACAGGAAAACCCCCTTCAATGAATTGACCGTGAACGATTAAAAACACTCGGAAGACACCTCCTCCATAACGAGATAGATGCTCAGCACCTGTTGATGTTCCACCTTCAGTCCCCAAGTACAAAATTTCGTCTATATCACGCTTCAGTTCTGTCCAAGCTTCATCGACATTTCTCGTATATCGATTTTCGAAACACTCGCTATCCGAATCCGATAATGCCCATCACTAGGGCGGCTCGACGCCTTTTACTTTTCAGCGGTGTGACACAGATCTTGCCCCGTAAGTGTGTCGCTCGATCGGGGAATCCGAGTACAGTCTCTCGAGCGAATTTTCGCCCCGGCGAATTTCGCACTCGGGGGGCGGAAAAAATCGCGCCGCCCCCTCCGCGGTGATTTGTCACCCCTTATCGCATTTTTTTCTGTCTCTCGGAGATACGAGCGTAATTCGTGATAAATACCCTCCCCGCAATAAATCTCGATTTCAGAAGTTCACGTTTATATTTTAAAATCATATAGTTTATTTTCGTTTGCAAGGTTTCTGACAGCAATAAGAACAATAGCAGCGAAAAATATTAATCTAAATCGTTATTATAATGATTTGGTTCATTGGTTTTGTTGGCCGTTGTTATTAGAAATGCCGCATTCTCGGGTGTATTACCGCATTTTTTTTTTTTTTTTTTCATAAAATTCGGTTTCAGTACCGGGACTAAAATTAAAAAAAAAAAAAAAAAAAACAAAGTAGCATAACAACCAAAAACTCAACTCAAGTAAATAATTTCGCCTTTCTCTTTCAAAAACTACGCGAGTCTCAATAATTATTAAACTTCATGTTTATGGATCTCTCTGATGATAATCCCAGTACCGAGACAGAAACGTAGTTTTTTTTGTTTTTTGTTTTTACAACCGCAGTTTCACGATTAAACAATATGCATGCGGAGGGCCTTAAAAATAACACAGTAACCTGAATGATAAGTGCTATTGTAGTGCCGTTCTAGTTAGTGCGAATAGAGATCAACGTCCACGCATAACAATGTAACGTAAAAAAAAAAACAGCCAGTGCTCGCTGGCACAGCGGGAATGGTATGTAAATATTGTTTTGATAGCCAACTTTCTCTGCGAGTGCTCGTTACACCCGAGCTAAACCGCGGCTCAAGCCACACAATTCAGCCGATAAAGCCTACTAAACATCACTTACGCTGAAAATAACTCGCTGTAGGTTTTCGAGGTAATTGTTCAATGTTTTTTTTTCATTTGCAAGTATTATTTCTTGCTGTGATTACAATAAGTGTAGTCATATTCATTATTTTGCTTTCTACGTCAAAAACAACATCGTATGAACATATACATGATTAATCAATGTGGAGTATATTATTAAAGAAAAATTGAACATTGCTTGCCTTTAAATATATTTAAGCATGCATTAAAATACTATTTTTAATAAAATTGAAATCAAGTCATCAAGACATTAGTTTAATTATTAAACGTGTATACAATTAATAAACCATTGCTTTTCCTAAGATATCTTCAACACTAGATTGCCCAAGGAAGTCATTTTGGCTGCTTTTTAATTTCAATAAGAAAAACAATTATGTATATAATGATACAATTTCAAAGAATTTTATGACTTTTTGTACAACATATCAATGCGATTATTAATAAATGTAGTTACTCCCCCATCCTTCATTTCCGGTATATATATATATATATATATATATATATATATATATATATATATATATATATATGTGTTATACCTATACTTCTAAAAACAAGTAATTTTGACTGCTAAACCTTGGGCAAGTGTTAAAGCAAGTAAATATATCATATTTCATTTATATTTACATCAAAAATATTATTTATTAGTTTTGGTGTTATCGATATTATTACAAGTTCACACTAGTAATATTACATTAATTGATAATTATGTATATTCTATCTCGATGACTCGCACGGCTTCTCAGCAAGACATTCACATTCGCCATATTGCCACAAAATTCGCAACAACACAAAGCAGTTTTATTAAACTCAATTGCGCTTATACAGTGATAAATAAAAAAAAATAACAATTATTCATCAAAAACTTATTCAATAAAATACTCCGTCCTCGCGAAAGTACAAAAAAGCTTATAAAGTAGAAAAAAAAAAACCAAACTTCGAGCAGGGAAAATGGCGCAAGGGTCTCTGAATCAAACCGAGGGTTTATTTATTTGCCTTTTCTTTGTTTTGTTTTGTCGCCGGGTTAATTTTCATATTCCGGTATTCCTCCCTTAAGCCGCGGGGGAAATCAGATGTTCGGATGCCGTCTGAACTGACGGATAGACCCTGTCAGACACAAAAACGCGATGTGGTTTAATTGGAGTGTGAAACGACGAGAAAAATATTTTTTTTAGCAATCTAAATATGTGTGATCTTTACTTGCATATAGCAAATCAAAGTCTTGCTCAGTTAGAGTGAGATTGACAGTGAGTCTTATTGAATGTTCTTGTAAGGTTGTGTGTCATATTTTTTTTATAATAATCGATATAGCCTATCACAGCTGTTTGTACAATTGAAACTAACGTGGATGCGGAATTTACGCCAGTGGTATCAGTAATACTGGTCCAGGATAGATGATATGGTCAAGAGGTACTCAATGAAGAAATTTAATATAGTTCACAGGCAAAAACTCATTCATAGAAATTTCCTAGAAAATTCATAGAAATAGTAAAATCCTATATGTAATGTTGTCAAACCGGCAAGACTGTTTGCATTTATAGTTATTAAATTACATTGTTTAAACAAAAAAATATCATGTCGCTATGGTACGTGAGCACATAAATAAACACCCTTAAACTGAATATATGAAATCATATTATGGTACAAATTCAACTCCTGAAGATGGCCCCAGCACCAGGACCAAAACGTTGAAACAACTTCTAAGGATATTATATGTGTTAACGTGAAATAAAATCACCGATTTCAGAGTTAATCTATTGGCGAATGAACGCTTAATCTAATTGAAAAAATATTTTTTTCTCTATCCATAAATTATGATATATCGGACAAAAGTTCGCATTTAAAATACCGGTATATATTTTAATCTCCGAAAGAATTCATACATAAATGATTTCTAACCCAATTATAAAGCGATGTGAGATTATCTCAGATTATCTTCGTAATTGTTAAGTAATTTCGGCGAGCGGTCGTATTTATTTAGATATACAAGATTATGAAACACACTAATATCCCATCTCGGCTACATAATACAGTCGTTAAGTGATGATATGGATTCGAGAACAATAGAAAGTTTTGCAGTAGTCTAAATTATCAATAAATATGTATTTGTAGGCTTGTTTATTTATTTTACTATTCCCTATGTGTAAATATATATATGTATACATATATAGGTCACGTAATAGGAGGATGATGTAAGGTTAGGTGGCGGTGGAAGAAGTCCCTGAATTGCGCTACTTTCCTTGAAGTGCTTCCCCCGGGGGCGCGGGTCAGGGCTCAGCCCCATCCAGTGACGACATTCAATTATGGGCCCCCATGCACCCCCATTGCACCCCCATTGCACCCCCTCCCCACCCCCACGGGCGTCCGCCAGGAATTAATAACACCGGCATCAAATGTACGCCACTGAACACTATATTTTTTTTATGCGGATATATTAATAATACTAACCATTTCATTTTATTATAAAAGACATGAAGAGAAAAATATAAAATCGTAACTTAACAAACAGCAAAAAAAATTCTTAAAATGTTTGTATAACATACTAATTTATATTAATTTTAATTTATTTATCTGCTTGACTTGAACTGGCACAGGGTCAGCATAGTTAATAGAGTACTTTAAATACTCAAGTACACACAATTTAATTCAAACAAGTTTTGATACAGGATATAAATACACATAATTAAAAAATATATATTTTTTGTATGATACAAAACAAAAAATACTGCCGGAAAACTTTCTAGAGGCAAATTATTAATAAAAATATCCAATGCATTATCTTTTCGCTTGCTGAAAAAATATTAATTAATTTTCTAGAGTTTTCCGTAATAAACTCTCCCCCCTTTTTTTTCTACCCCTCCGTTTCATCAAGATTTCAGATTAATTATTTAAGCATTAAAAAACAAATCCTAAATTTTTAGCCCTTTTCTGTTGACATCATTTGGGTTGTTTCAAAAAATTTAATCAAAAATGAAATTAATTCGTTCACTTACAAACGAATTGGACTTTTAATTATTCGCTTATTTTTATCAAATCAATTCGTCCGTCGCCTGGCAAGATATCCAGTCAAGCCAGAGCAGTTGAACCAATAAATTAATCACGTGCCAAATCGCTTTTAAATAGGGTTATAACAATTTTCGCCGAGCGTCGTGAGCCTGAGTACAAATTGAGCGCTTGCAAAACGAGTGGCCCGTATCCAGCAGGCGATCTGGCGTCCCGGGATCTTATCCGATAATCCGCACAGTGCGCCCGGAGCCGACACTTTCCGGGACCAAATTGGCGCAGATAAGATCTGAGTGGGGTATAATGGCGCATAGAGGTATAATCGTACAAGCAAGCTGCGTAACGAGCTAGTCACCAGATCGCCCAAACCCTAACCCTCTACTAAACACAAATACATATCTCATCGACAGTGCCGCCTTGTAATAAAAGTACGTAAAATGAAAGGAGGTTGGTTTCATTTCACCGTTTCACTGAACAAGCCTATTCATAGCTTTCTCATGGTAAACTTTACGCATAATTAAAGGTTTGCATATTTCTGCTGAGCAATAGTATTATTACACGGTCCTTTTCTTGGAAAGGTCTGGAATTAATATCTGATATTCTTTCTGCAGCAGCTACCTCCACAAGGTACTTTCAGAACGTATCCCTTCTCGATTTCTCCATGTCCACTACTCCATTACTGCTTCTTCACATACGATCAAGGCAGAAGAGATTGTTGCGGTCGTTTTCGATATATCCACCGTTGGAAGTATCACGCTCGTATGGGTTGTAAATGCAGCTTCCACACGGGCGATGATGAGCACAACTCACATTCTCGACCGTGGTTAATGATCGTTGAAGGGTTCCACGTGCTTCTCTCGTCAATAAAAGAAGATCTCTATTGCTTAAGGACTGTCTTGGTGAACAGCTGGACCAGGAAGCTAAAAAAAGGGAGAGCACCGCTAGCGAGCTCTGGTGCGCACTAATCCGCAAAACTATAATCTGAGTTATCACAAATTAACAACTCAAACCATTAGCAAACCCGCATAGATGGCGGTAACTGCCTTAAAACCGGACAGATATTATTATTATTATTATTTCAATTTTTTTACTTCAATTCAACGGTCCAAACTTTCGCAGGTCCGCTGTAGATATTCCCGGTGGGGTTACCCTCGCGGACACGTGTGATGCATATCTGGAGCGGGGTGAAGACGCGGCAGGATATCCGATTATCTCCCACCCCGTATCAATCAACCCGCCGGCGGAGCCTCGTCTGTGAAGTTTGCACCCCTTCGGCAAGTTTCGCTATTAATAGGGGTGGCGCCAACTACGTGACATCCTAGGGCTCTACTTCGGCGCCCCTTCACCCTCCAAACACAATATATTACTTATTGTATAATTTACAGCACCACCTTAGTGTGACGTCACACGTTCGCGCTTGTAAATTAATTTCAGTATACATTATATTATCATGCATAAAAGTTAAGTTAGTTTTTAGCCTGTAACCTCCTGCGGCTGATTGTCCGAGGAAAATTCAGTAAATACTAGGCATAAAGATATGTGGTTAATAAAACTGGCCCAGGACAGGGTTTCGCTAATAAAAAATATATGTTAACGTATTAACGCGTATACTAAAAGTAAGCCTGTCAAATAGGCTTTCATCAAATTTATATGTGACCTGAAACGCGGTGGGCAGAGGCGTCGTTGCCCGATCTTGTAAAACCGGTTCTCGACCGACGAGGTCTACAGCCGAGCCTAGGAGCGACTCGCCAAACAGAAAAGGCTTCGCTCTAGCTCAGTCACATGAGGGTCGTTTACACAGGACGAGTAAGCAGTCCCTGCTGTGTCAACCCGCATGTCATTCGCCGCCCCGAATCGCCTGTTTGCACCAAATCTTATAAAATGTGTTTTTTTGTAATTAGCGTAATACTCTTAGCATCGTCGTGGAAATTCGGATAAAATTAAATATTGCCGTTGAAAGTTTCAATAAAATTTCCGCGAAACATCTGAGCCGAGCGAGAGCGAGAAAGTGAGATTTCAGATAAGAGAAAAGAATGAGACACATTACGCTCCTACCTTGAGGCGAAGAAACTTGTTTTGGTTGTGGATATTGAATATTCAATAGGTCCGCATAAATCACATTAACGGTGCGCAACAATTATAGGGTACTACTTGAAACTACAATTTAATAATATAAATAATAAAAACACGAATTCACTTAATGGGAACATGTTTTGAAGGTATTCACAATGTAGAGCAACTACAAGTTCAAAAGATGTTTGGGTTATGCTGATATGTTTAGATCATAGGTTCCCAAACTATTTTGTCCCGTCGACCCTTTGTCGATTTTTCCTGTTTTTCGTAGACCCCTGCCTTGCTTATATTGAATTTTTGCAAATTCATCATCTTCAAATATATTTTTGATATCTGATATACAGGGTGCGCCATATTTTATGTCGGTATGTAAACATTGAATAACTATTTCTCTTTTTGTAAAAAGGTTGACAACTGTGGTATGAAAATGGAAAAACTATCAAAAACCTTCTTGCGATAGTCCATGATGCAGGATTAACAGCATTATTATGTAAGTACATAGGTTCAAGTTGTGTTCAATTATGACATTTACGGAACGCCTAAATTTTAGTGATGACTTTGGTGACGACCCCTGGGGGTCGATATTGACCACTTTGGGAACCACTGGTTAAGATTATGATATATCTTTTATCTCTACAGTTCTAGGGTTCAAGATTTGCTTTGGCCGGGTCCGGCAAGCCGGTCCAGATTCGATTTCTCTCGGTACGTGCAGCGCTAGCGGCCCGCGCCTCGGCCTTGGCCCCCTCCCCGGCAATCTCTTACCAAATGTCAAGTGACTCAGAAACAACGCCGCGTTTCATGATTCAAAATTTTAAAGATCCAAACTACTCGTCTTACAAATCTAAAGCCACGATCATCAACACAGACAACGGGGTGAGATCGAAGACCGCAATAAAACCGACAACACCTGGATGTATCAACACTGTGACCGCGCGACCTTACGGGGTACAATTTCGACGGTGCCTCCGCTTGAGCGCACCTCTCCGAGATCCGTTCAAACAACTGATCGTTGTATGCATGATATTTCGCTACAATTTTGTTGGCACTGTGGGGATAACAATGCTCGCGCACTTCCGCGCGTTGCGGACCCGGCGGTATGCGAGACATTCACTTCTCTCGGCTGTTACGATTTGGTATGGCAACATGTACCGACGCCACCACACCCTGCCATACTAATCCACCGCGCGTTACCAATTATTTAATTTAAGCAAAAAATATTTTTTTTATACTTAGTGTGACATTCTCATTGAATCAAGTGTATTTGAAGTATATACAGATTGAAACTGCTTGTCTTGATTTTTTACTCGCTTAACGCCGCTGTACGGTATACTTAATAGCGATTTTATTAGTAATTTAGCAGCACAAATATTGGAGTGTTTACGATAAATGCATAGCATGATGCGTGCCTGCGAAATCAATACGGTGCACTATGGCGGCGCGGTACAGAACAATCTGTGCGGGCCGAAGGACGTCGGCTGTGAACCGGTCTGCTGTCAGTGTGTACAGGCACACACACCCAGGCTGACTACATTCCACGCGATTTCGTAGCTTATTATTTATATGTGTAATTATATCTCGTACATCAAAAATAAAAGAAAATATTGACAGATTATTTGGTACTCGAATTTTTACATACACAGTTTCAATGCCGTTGTATGCCATCTTTAAAGAAAACTACACAACCGTGACCTGATTTTACCATATGAATTAAAAAAAATAATAATTAATTGATTGTTTATTAACTGATGATTTTCTTGCAAAAATTAATGATATTGCATATCATCATCAAAAAAATATATATATAAACCCCTCTGCATAAAAGATCAAGGCAAACAGTTTAAATCCCTAAAAGGCGCGCATTTACCTTTAAATAACTACAAGAACTATGAGCTAATTTTATTTTACAATTTAATCGATTAATTATTACTAGATTACATATATGCGCAAATTCAATACAAGTGCATATTTTTTTTTAAAGGAAATCTCACGAGCTATGTGCTAATTTTATCTCATATATCAAAAATAAAAATATATAAACTGATTATTTATTACTAGGTAATATTCTCAGATACATTCAATGACAGCAAAAATCTTCTTTAGTAATCCGCTTGATTACTACAGTTGTGAGCTTAATACATCGATTTGGTATTCGCCTGTCAAGATGAAGGTCGAATGGATGATTAAATCAATATTTATCATAAGTTTCATATTTTCGTAATACAAGCTGTTGATCTTGGAAATCACATATTTAGATTTTAAATATGTAATTAATTACTCAATAATATTGCAATTAATAATTATAATAAGCATGCTATTATAACAAAAATGCATGCTGATCCAAGATTTGATGATTTCGGGTGGAAAATTAGGGACCGCCCCAAATAGATAAAGATCTAAATACGCCACTGAGTATGAACGTAATATAATAATTGCATTCCTTAAATAATAAAAAAAAAACTTTTTCGTAATAATTTATCAAACCAAATATTGCATTTGATATAATTCAACAATGCGCCGGAAATTTATTGCACATTTTCGTCATGCCTATAAATTTTATTTGTATACAATGAGTATAAAGCATGCAGTTGGTACATTGCGGTTATATAAACAAAACTATGCGTTTTCAGACATTTTTAAAAGTGAGTAAATATGATATTACTAAACCTTTCGCTGTAATCCTTAATCTCACGGTGGCTTCGTAGTCGAGAGATAACTTGAATTGTTACATGCAAGTATGAAATCAATGCATAGTTGCAAGATAAATATTTGAAAACTCGCATACATTCTGAGGACAAATTAACAGCATGAAAAAAATATTTACTTCTTGAAAATACACATGCAAATAAAATTTATTTAAACGGTAAACACAAAAATAAAATATTGTTACCAGTATCCTGTTAGTTGTATTTAAGCATATGTTATTTGTATATTTTGCTAGTTTAGTTATGCATTTGATTATGTACCAAGTCTGTTGGTCGAAACTAGTCATGCAAAAAATATAATAAACTCAATGTTACCTTTATCATTAATAAAAAATGGATCTTCACCAATCAAATGCCTTGTCCCTCAACAAAATTCAATTTATTTAAATTCTATATAATGTTGAGTCTAAAAGACTTTTTTTACAGTGTTAGTGTAATATTTTTTTTATATGAATATGTTGCTACTGATATGAGTCAACAGCTGTTTTATTTAAAGCTCATACTGAATTACTCAATATTTCCAATATGATACGAAGTTCTAATATAAGAAGAATGTAAGTCAGCAGCTGTCTTATTCAAAGGTCGTTCTTGCGGCATTACTCAACATTTCCAAGATCCGCCAAGCCGACGGAATTGCAGCGTCTCCACCTCCGCCGGAGACCAGCTGATGTCAGAGCAGCTGGTTTCGGCACTCGGCATGTCATCACAGAAGTATCCGCAGGCGGCGGAGAAGCCTTATACGAAGCCTGCACGTGCGTCCTGAGCGACAAGTCTAACGTCTGACTCACAATGGTGTGAGACCATGAGTAGTGAACAATGCTGTAGCGACACGGATCTGACGTACTGTATTTTTTTTTTTCGGGAACACACGATACATCTATACTATATGTGTTATACTAATATTAATTTGAATAAATCTCTATTTCAATTCTTAAAAATTAATAATCCCAAAGGTCATCCAAAAAGTCAAATCAATTCGACTAAAAATTGTCTACATTCCTTGCAAGAAACCTGCATTCTGTGAATTAATTAAAAATGTCTAAATAGCACGCACGAGTTTCTATTGATTGATCAGTCAAAAGCAAGGCTATCTAAGAATTGATTATTGTCTAAAAATATTTCGACTACCATCGCAGTGCTTCTATTAAACCAACTAAAATGTCTACATTCCTTGCAACAAACCTGCATTCTGTGAATTAATTAAAAATGGCTAAATATTAGGCACGAGTTTCTATTGATTGATCAGTCAAAAGCAAGGCCATCTAAGAATAGATTGTTGTCTAAAACAATTCAACTACAGTCACTACAGCGCATTGCTACTATATAATAACAATACTTCAATTAAACCAACAAAACCGAAACAATCGCGACTATTAGAATTCAAAATGGTCAACTTTCCATGTAGAAAGTCGCTTGGAGTAAATTATTATAAATTCGGCAAAAAAGCAGTCGCGAGCCGACGCGGCGCGCGGGGAGCGGCAGACATTACGACATGGCAAACCTCAAGCGTGATTTCGCTTTCTGACTGGCACTCGCAGGGTTAAAAAACTTCAAAAATCTTAATCTTCAAGTGCAGATCTTACTGAAAACATATTTATCGACTTCGACTGCACAAATTCCATTGCCTTTTTTTCCACGGATTTGTGCTTGACTTCAATAATGTACTTGAAAAATAAAATAGATTGCTTAAATGAATAGATTTGATTAATAAAAAAAATAAAATAAAATAACCACCCTGTAGAGCGGCGGGTATTGATTTAGAATAAATTAGTTTTCTCGATAAGGAGTGTAATGGTGGACTCTTTCAATTTGCACTTCTTCACGGAAGATTCACTGAAAAGAAGAGATGGTCGTGTAATCGAAAATGTATTGAATGACGTTGCAGAAACCAACGAACTTTCCAGTAAAACTTATTTAATTAAAAACTAAATAAAAGTTTTGTTATATATTTTATATTCTTCGCAGAAAGTGCTCGGTGAAATTCTACAATAATATTTTTATTTAAACTATTCAGTTATTGTTACGCACGCCTTCAAAATATATAATTATAGGTACACGCAGGTAAACTCACCTGGATGGGAGTTAAATAGTTTAAGTGGTGTTTTGCTTGGATCAAAAAGCGTCACTCGTACGCGTACCATAGGTTGAAAGCCTTAGAAGAATTTTTCATTGGAATTGTACGACTTCTCTAGCTTGCTGGTGAGGATGAATCACGTATAGACGAGCTTCCAATTCGATTTCCTCTGACTCCAGACACAGCAGAGATGTCCTGATGCAGACACAGGAATAGAAAGGAGCACATGGACCCAAAGAGATTACTTTATCGAATATTACTTCAGAAACTGTTAACGATCAAGTTAACATATCCTCAAAAAATATCAGTACAAATAAATTAAAATAAAAATTAACTCAACTGCAAAGTTAAAATAACTAAAATGAAACCAATGATTTTTTTAATCGTGGTATCTCAACAATTTCGAGTTTTAGCTTAAATTAATTATTTATATTTAACACTTTTAAGGTATAAATATGATTTATATATAGTCATTAATATGTTAATGTATTGGGTAAATTGGATATTTTTGCACAAATCATCATAAATCGCATGCATAAATACGCAAATAAAACTGTTATGTTATTAGAAACAATACGTGTAGTTTAAAGGTTTATACCTGTTTTTTGCAAATTAATTTTCGTATAGCTGACGCCACTGGCTGTATTTTTCCAGGGCAACTGAGCGAACGACACTCTAGTAATAAATTAATTATGATTTTCTATTTTTAATCTACATTCAATTTGATTTATAGGTTTTCTCTTTGTTTTTATGCATTAATTATGGCGTTTCTTTAATTGACTTTTCCGTTGCTTCGGAGCAATTCATTATCCAAGACATCTGAACTCAAAAAATAAAACAACGTAAGAAAGTATTTTCTTTTTCGTCTCATTTACAATATATACAAGTACTTGTAGTGCAAAATCGTGTCAAGTAAAAATATATATATTTATATATATATTTATGTTCTTGTGAATTCAATTTGTAAACACCAACCCGGTGTATATTCAGAGCTAAGTTCACCTAAAATCACCTAAAGCTGAAGTTCCCAGAAGCAGGAGTCGTCAAGTTCGGAGTCACGAGGAGTATCAGCCCTTTGGGTCGACTTTAAAGTAATACGCCAACTTCGAGGGGGGGTGAGATTAAAAATTCTACCGCGGACGGGGGTTGGAGTAAAGAATTCCGGAACACAACATCTTTATCACGTGTCTTTCGCTCGCTCTTGGGGGAGGTTTTAATTTAAGCCTACCCTGAAATATTTGCAAACCGCGTGAGGGTATTTTTGTAAAACACATCGAATCCTACTGCAATAGTAAAAATAAACTAAACACATGTAATATTTATATTGGTTTTTTTTTTTTTTTTAATCACATTTGAATCGTGTGTTAACCAGACAAGACTTAAAATTAATAGTATTTATCAATTAAATGATTACTACAATTAATAAATAATTATTATAATAGCGTACAATTAATAAAAAATGTCTACGAAGATCAGGGACCGTAAAATTTACCGAAGCAGAAAATGTAAAATAATTTTCATTGGTATAAAATACAATAATATTGTAAGCAACATTTTTCTCTCCGCAGATTGAATTTAATACTAATACAAAGAGATTTTATATTTTCAATCGAGATCCGAGAGAGGCTTTGAAGGATTTCGAGAATACGATCTACTACTTTCTCGGGGGTGGCTAATGAAGTGATAAGGTATCCATAAATCGCAGTAGACATCGCGCCTGGCACATCGTGGCGTCCATTCCACTCGGCACGAAGGAACCGGATTCGATTACCGGTCAGGCCTGAACCCAGATCGGCGCCTCGCTCCATTGCCCGATTAATCATCCAATTAAAACATCAAAAAGGCGTTCATTCACAGAAATTAAGTACAAACTTTCCATTGTTTTCTTGATTTTCATCAATGATTCTCAAAGTCGTATAAAAAAAAAAACAAGAGCGCAGTTGAAATATTTGAACTCAACGATTTTGAAAATAATATTTTAGTGAATTGTCTACTAAACCATAGGCTTCCAAACTATTTTGACCCGTCGACCCTTTGTCGAGTTTGCCTATTTTTCGTAGACCCCTGCCTTAATATTGAATTTTTACAAATTCATCATCTTCAAACTTTTGACATCTGATATACAGGTGCGCCATATTTTACGTCGGTATGTAAACATTGAATAACTATTTCTTTTTTTTTGTAAGAAGGTTGACAACTGCACTGAAACCCTTTTCCATGTGATATGAAGATGGAAAAGCTATCAAAAACCTTCTTGAGATAGTCTATAATGCAGGATTAACAGCATTATTATGTTAGTACATAGGTTCGGTTACGGAATGCCTAAATTTTGGTGATGACCTGCTTAAATGGGATCCACTCTCGTAGACCCCCATTTACAGTTCGTGGACTCCCAATTTAATTTTTCGCTATCATTGACCCCCTGCAGGGCAAAATTGATCCCTGTGGGTCGATATTGACCACTTTGAGAACCAGTGGTCTAAACCAAAGCGTCTATTGTGTTTAACTGCTTGAAGCTTTGTGCTGAATAAAAGCACTGATACAGTTGTGCACAACACATTTAAGGGGTCTACGGAAAACAAAAAACCGCCAAGTGACAAAAAAATTTGAGAACCTTTGAAATACATAATATAATACATCCTTTAATAACTCCACAAGCCCGGGGTTTAATCAATCAAAACGTCTCGAATCTTTCTCCTCGCGAGTGAATCAGTTTGCATTTTAAAGTTTATGATAAATGTCAAACGGGGAAGTTTTTCCGCGGCGGCAGGGGCGGGTCGTGTATTGGATTTCCCAATTAAATTCGCAAAATTTCCGTAAGCATGTGGGAGTTTCAGGAGTTTCAGATATTATATTTACGCAACCGGAAGACAAACAGGCAGTGGATGTGCGAGGCTCCCGGGGTGCGGCATCGCCCTGAAGGGTAACCGCGTGAATAAACACCCGTTTTTAAATGTATTTTTCTAGTGAAGTTTCAGCGAATAAAAGTACTTTTTATTTACAGAATAGTAACACTGTATAGTTTGTAAAAACATATGTATAAAACGAGTGAGCTTCCCGAAGCTACAAAACGTATTTTTACGTTCGTGAAAATTTAAGCATTCAATGTACATATTTTTTTTATTATCTCATAGACTCCATGACAGTATCAAAATCACAAGTTCTCGTAAAAAAAATACAATTTTTTAACAAGTAGTCTACAGATGATCGCACTTGCGCTGCCGCCGACCAATTATAATAAAGATTAGGGCACCCCTATTTATTCAAGTGAGTAATAAGGTAGAAGCAAAGTTCATATTTGCTACTGAGCATGGCTTCATCACACCATCAAAATTCTCGTAATCATGAAACTGACAAATAAAGATTAGAGAACCTCTATATATTAAAACGTGTAGTAAGTAAGTAGCAAGGTTTATGATTCCATCATACGAGCATGAAGCTGTATGAGACGACAAGTGCTGGACAAGTCTGGTACTCCACAGGTGACCGACTCACCTGGCAGGCGAGGGAGACAAACGGGGATCCTCCAGCGCCATTTCCTCGCCAGTAAATCTAGATCGCGGTATAATTTATTACCGCACAAGGGGGGGCCTTGATCACCCCCGACAGGGGCGCGACAAGGCTAAGAGAGGGAAAGCCATAAATCTCGAATATATTTTAATGTGTGCAGATGCTTACACACACACATATATATCCACATCCAAACAAATAAAATATCTTTCTTTGATTTTTGATTCACACTCGCCACGAATACTTAATTCATAAAGTACAATTTACTCTCTGATAACGAGAAGAATATTCATATAATTGACCTAGTTACGAAGTTGAAACAGACTTTACAGATTCCACTGTTTTTGGAAGATGACATGAGTCTGGAAACATTAACTCAAAAGAATGATCAAACTTAGCAAAAAGTATGCAAACAAGCAAGTAGAGTTCGTAAAGGCAGCGGCTTTTTTAATTAGGGGGGGGGGGTTCCGGATGTTTAGCCCCCACGCCCCGCCACTGGCTGCACATGCGTTATTAACGTTTGCATGGACTCTTTGCGTTCATCGTGTGAAAACTCTTACAGAACATGTCATTAGACTTTAGTTCCTGTCGTGCTTGAAGAAAAAGGGTACAATTAACTTTTTTTATTTAATATTTGGGTTAGGTTATGTTGTATTTTATGTCTACTCCGTAAAAAGCAGTTTCTAGGTTTACCTATTTTTTTATATTAATTGTAATTTTTTTTACAAAATTAGCAACGCTTGGGTTAGATTACTTCAGGTTATATGTTGTATATATTTTTTCAATAAAATTTCAAATGTTACGGTTGTATAGGGAAGGTACAACCTAAAAAAAAACAGTGTCTCAATTAACTAGATTTTTTCGCCAAAATAAGTAAGACTTGAAATTTATTAATGAATCTTTTTTGAGCGTCTGCCACTAAAGCGTTGAAAATTAAAAAAAATAATAATAAAAACAGGCTCGCAGTGTCAACCTTGCCGCGGGCGTTTCGCAATCCTGAGAGTATATTTTTTTCCGATCGCGCATCCGACCCGATCACTCTGAAGTGCAGGTCGAGTAGGAGCACGCGTCCTTGAATTAATTAATCAAAAAAATAAAATAAAGATGGTGTAGTAACACCGATGACCTGTCAATGTTGCCAGCCCGACGGCCTCGGGGGAAAATCCCCCAGATGATTCAAATTCGCTTGCTTTTTGCACGCGAATACAGACCAGACTCGAGGAATCATCGCTCGTGAATTCAATGGCGTGTAAACCACATTTAAATATCAACACCGTCGTTATCATTTCATGTGTAAAGGACGGCGAGCTACTGCTTCCCATAATATAAAAATAAACCCCTGTCTAGTCGCCAGTCGGGAACTAAGTACAAGTGAAAACCTGGAAGTTATGTTGAATTATACGCACGATGAAGCTACTATACAGAAAAATATATATAAATCATATCAATAATACTACTCAGTGAGATCGCAAAGCTCTAGGCAGGTAGGCAAGCAGTATGGACGATTGCGACTGTTATATATATATATATATATTTTTTTTTTATTTTTTTTTAATCAAATACTTGAGTGATTTTTCTCAAAAATATTAAAATGGAATTCCACCAAGTACTCTCTGTCAAAAATATTGAATATATATATATATATATATATATATATACTGAACCTTTGAACAAAGGATAACATTGTAATATTAGCCGCTTCCAAAAGTTCAAGGCTTCCGTCGTCACGGCGAGCAATGTGACAAAGAATTCGTGAATCGACAGGCTACAGCATACGGAACAAGCAGTGAGCATTGGTGTGGTTATCCTTGAGGCAGGAGGTAAAAGCAGATGTGCGAATGTATTGAATTCGACTCAGCCTTGTCTATGGCATAATGAATATGCAAGAGGTCTTGATATTAATTAAATTGAGTGGGTTTCGCGTATATTGAAAATGATTAATTCTTATGACGTCATGCTGATATTGGTGAATTGTAACATAACAAAAATTTTATGTGTGTCGTTGAAAAATAGCGATCGGTGGTGCGAGATGGTGGCGGCGTTGCAACTTCGCTTGCAATGCGGATGAAATAAAAAAAATTATCGATATAAATATATTCTTTCACAATATATGTCACAGTATGCCTTATTTATTTTTAATTAAATTGATTTTACCGTGGTTTTTCGTACGTGAAACGACGAGAAAAATACCATTTAAAAAATATAGGAATATGTGGGATTTGAAAGTGCTCCTTATCCTTATTCCTTATTCCTCGTACATCCAAATGTGGCACACAACTATTTAAGAGTAGACTAACGAAATAAGTGTCTGATATCAAGGGGGTTTTTTTTTTCACCAGCAAATACGTGTATATAAATATTTTTTTAATTATTGTAATTTTAATATAAATCAATGATAAAGCCGTGTCTACTTCTGTCACTCGAGCAATTGCAGTCCATATAAAAAAGCCGTTCAAGTCTGCCAGGGCGACCTTGCTTTCGTAACGCACCCTCGATGTATTACAATTTATTATCAAAATGTAATACAAGACATGTACGCAAGCGGAATCCATTATGTGTAGATTGAATAAAAAAAAAAAATTAATTGAAAGTCAAAACAAAAATTTCAACGCCATTTTGTAAACGCAAAAAAAACTTTTTTTGCATTTTTCAAACTTTTTATTTAATTGACGAAATACGTTATATTTTCTTACAAATAACTACGTTTCTTCTCTCGTTACATATGTTTACTGGGAAAATCTCATAAAAGGTCAATCGCACGTTTAAAGAGGAATGCAGTTTGCAACACGCATTTTCTCTTCCATATTGCAACTCTTGTTTTCGATGATCAGAAAAAAACCTATGCACACCCGTAACGGAATTTATACTTTATTAAAAAAAAAAAAAACAACTTACATTATCCATCCAGCCTTCAGTCTGCATCCGAAATCCAACTTTTCACTTTTAAAACTCGTGCATGCGCTGCAAAAACAACCAAAACACGACGGGCAACAAAACTTTTCAAAACACAAGAAAAACCCAACAAAATACACAGAAACTAAAATAAAACTGCACTGCTATATTACATCAACAAAAAAAACCCGCCGAAAATATTAATATCAGGCGCTCAAAAAATAGAAAACCGCGACAACATGTCGAAAAACTTTCAATTATTTCACAACACAACCATTTTATAAATGTCAAAAAGCGACGCGAGAAGCCGACGCCGCGTCAGAGCGAGACGGAAGATACGCGCGGGCGTGCGCTAGAGCGGTGCGGCGATAGAAAAACGCGGCTAACGGATAACGGACGGGCGCGGATCCAGGAGACGACCATTCACGGCGGCATTCCGTGACGTACTGGCCCGTGGGCCTGGAGAACGGAGCGAGACGGCCGCGAGGGAAGAGAGCGGCGCTATACGGAACACAATAATTGTTTTCAGAAGGCTGTGCAAAGTTTGTTTGCACTCGGGTTTATTGTCACGTTTTATTTTTACTCGATTCGACTGCAGTTCTCATTGCTTTGGTGATAACTTTCAATTAATGGTCAGTGGACGTGCGCGTTTTTTTCGTTTATTTAATAAAGTTTTTACCTTTTTTTAAAAGTGCTTTTAATCACGTGTGAAAAGTGCTATGTGCCAAAAGTATAACGTTGGAAACTCGCTGGAGATTCGCCAAATATTATGGTGTTTCAGTTCTTCGGTTTAAGCGGCTACAATGCGAATAATTGAGGGTATTCAATGAGAGAAAAAAAATACATTAGACATCAGGTAAGTCATATTCTTTATTCTGCATCATACATTTTAATATATTAGTGTGGCTTGAAGGGGGGAAGTGGCCGACGCTTCCAAAAGCATCCAAATGCAATATATAATTTTGCATCAAATTTAAAAGACACTTTCACGAGAGTCAAACAAATAACCTTATAGATCGGAATTTATATATGCGAAGACCGTGAATACTAATTTGTAACAAATATTCAAAATGTATGGTTAATTTAATAAATATGCGTGAGCAATCACATATTCTTTAAATATTTATTGTAAAATAACGAATTTATTTTATTTTCACGGACAATTTTTTTTAAGGATAAAAAACAACATTTTATCCAATGCAACGCATTGTTAATCCATATAATTTATAATTATAAGATCAATTATTAATTAATTGAGTCAAGGATTTGAAATGCGGACTTATATTTTTTTGTGGTTTTTGATCCATTTTCCGGTATTAACTAAATAAATTATAATCACATTACGTTCTCGTAAAAAAGCTCATATACCGCCTTAAGGCGTCAATTTTTATGATCATACTACAAAATACTCGTATGCGGCTGACATCTGATGTCTCTGGAATTTGCTTGAAACTAAACTCATAAAAACAGAGTCATAGAAGGTTTTCATGTACAGTTTTATTTTTTTTATTATTTGTATTTTTTTATAGTATTTGAAAAAGTCATCACTCGGACGCAAACTATTTAATATTTTTTTTTACAAACAAGTAATTTTTGTAAAAAAATATTTCATACTTATTAATGCTTCTTTTGATGTTTTTTTTTTGTTGTATTTTAAACACACTTAGATTTTCTTATGTATTATTCGTACTTATAAAAATATATTGTATGATCAATTTAAAAATATTTTGGTTTAATTTAATAAATATTGTTATTATTTATAATAATAATCCAACGCCATCTACATGTAGAGACAAGAAACATTATAACTCTCTATTTCTTATTTCACTGTGTCACAGTATATTATTTCACGTCTAGCTTTTATTTTTTATATCAAATACTAAAGACTGTAAAAATAATAATTCTTCTTCTTCAAATGCCTCTCCTCAGAAAAGTTTGGTGATCATCTCAATGAACATATGTTTATTCCTGAGCCTATCTCACTGATTCGGCTGTACTCCCGACTTCCATCATTCCGCATCCACGTAACTTTCCTCCTTACTATGCCAATTAGTTGTAGAACGCTCATTAATGGCCAAAACCGAATACACTTTTTACCATCTTTATCGCTATTTAAAAAAAATATGTTATTTCTGCTCATCACCTTTGGTTCTTCAAGCCATGCATGGTAGTGACGTTTCGCAAGACAATACATCATCTAGCATCACCATTGCTGCAAGTTATTCATCATGATCATCACCCTGCGTTTTTCGCGCCATGATTGGCGCAGACCTCCTTCAAGTCTCCGTCACTTCATATTTTCAAAAATATTTCAATCTCATATCGGAAGTTTTATTTTTTTTAGACCAATAATAATATTTTTCATTGAAATCAACTTAAGGCAGTTGCTTCCAGCCTTTTAATTGCCTCTGGTGTCCAACCGGACCCAGAGGAGTCCATTAACTGGCGAAATCATGTCATTTAATTAATTTGATTGTCATTTTTTTTTACAGAATATTGAGAAAACTATACATTATATTTATCTATTTTTAATTATTTAATTAACGTCCATTTTTAGGGTGAAATAAAATCTTGAAGATGTTGAAAAATTGGATATAATGACGACTTTTCAAAACCAAAGTTTGTTAAAGATTTTTTTTTTTGAAATTTTTTAAATAATATATCGCACAGCGTTTATATTTAATCTTTTAATTCCAATTGAAAAAAAGACTTTTAAATGTTTAGGACTCTTGGAAAAGGGACATGACGAGTCTCCAAATTCCTACACTTCAATCGGAAAAACACATATTTATCATATTAATAGTAAATTTATGAGAATTGAAAAAATATTTTGATCGAAAGAAGGGATGTATCAAACTTTTTGCATTTAAATTTTTTCGATTAGTGCAGTCGATTTTTCGCAAAACGGACTGGAAAATGATAAAAAAAAACTCGATTATGGGACCTAGACTCTTAAGAGTGCTTCCAGTGAAGGAGGCTGTTTATTTAGCCTTCGGCCCTGAAGGGTGTCATATTTCAGCGGGGTTTATAATTCACGAAGGGGGGTGCAGCGGCACGACCCCAGCTGACCACACCCCCGCTTTGTAGTGGCCACTTTTAATTAAGTAAGATTCATGGAAGACCATGCCTCTTGGGGGGCCCATCCCGCCTCCGAGCAGGGGAATCACCGGCCGTCCCGGTAACTTATGGCGGCCCTGAATCACCGGTCAGTGCAGGAGGAATCTACCAAGCTGCTCGTAAATCAGACGCCATTGATGATCTATCGGTCGTTCATGTAAAAACCACTCTATTTTTCACACATCCTCATCAATTCATGGGACAAATACATGGGAATAAATACATGGGACATGGCACATACATGTGATATATGACTTTCCTGTGCCAGTCACACTAATTCGTGTTTCAGTACAAATTGAATCTAGCTCTATATTATACATATAAAACATTTGCGAGAATCAACCCGTGGTGTTTTTTTAGAATTCTCTTATAAAGCCACATTTCTCATGATTCTCAAAATAATCGAATTACAGCTAATAAAAGTTCTGACGAAAAGTTAGGTTTGACCGTTACCAATCGGTAAAAAATCATAAGTCCTGTTTTAAAACCCCATACAATCTTATAGGATCAACCATTTCATTTTGTGACCGTTATGGTGGACTTTTCGAAGTAATTTAAATCAACTTTTAAACACCACAAACGTAGAATAGACACAAACCGTATTAGAAGATCCCATTTGCCAACTTTCGGCGGTTGAAAGAAAACGCGATTTATGTATAAATATCTATGTAGATTTTTGGAGATCTTTTTTCTACTTGAAAAAAATATTTTATATTTCAACGTACGTTATTTTCGGTTTTATCCTATAAAAATTATAAAAAAATATACAAATATCCTTTTTAATTATTTTTCCTTGAAAAACACGCAAAACTTTTCTCATTGTTGTATGATTTTTTTTATTTTTTCGTGAAAAAAATTATGCCAATAAGGGCTCAACCCTAGGTCAGTTCTAGTGCTTCTCTACCACCAAAAAATTTTATTCATTTAGAGCACTGGTTCCCAAATTGGTCAATATCGACCCCCAGGGGTCGATTTTGCCCTGCAAGGGGTCTATGACAGCGAAGAATTAAATTGGGGGTCCACGAACTGTAAATGGGGGTCTACGAGAGTGGATCCCATTTAAGCAGGTCATCGCCAAAATTTAGGCATTCCGTAAATGTCATAATTGAACACAGATTGAACCTATGTACTAACATAATAATGCTGTTAATCCTGCATTATAGACTATCTCAAGAAGGTTTGTGATAGCTTTTCCATCTTCATACCACATGTAAAAGGGTTAGTGCAGTTATCAACCTTCTTACAAAAAAAAAATAGTTATTCAATGTTTACATACCGACATAAAATATGGCGCACCCTGTATATCAGATGTCAAAAATATGTTTGAAGATGATGAATTTACAAAAATTAAATATTAGCAAGGCCTACGAAAAATAGAAAAATTCGACAAAGGGTCGACGGGACAAAATAGTTTGGGAACCTATGATCTAAACATATCAGCATAACCCAAACATCTTTTGAACTTGTAGTTGCTCTACATTGTGAATACCTTCAAAACATGTTCTTATTAAGTGAATTCGTGTTTTTATTATTTATGATGATGAATTTGTAAAAATTCAATATTAGCAAGGCAGGGGGTCTACGAAAATAGGGAAAATTCAACAAAGGGTCGACGGCACAAAATAGTTTGGGAACCTATGCTTTAGAGAGATGAATTTTCGTAATATCCTATAAGTGTAAAATCTTCATTTTGATTATGATTGTGATGACGTCACTTAAGTCGGCCAATAGGCCTACACACGCCGCGCTTCTGGGTGATCCGTCTCGCTCATTAGCATAATCATATCTAACGAGGGGAGAACTGCCATAGACTAGCAGCCGCGGCAATCAAGCCTCCGGCTTCTCTATGGTGCGAAAAATTATCTCTTTATGGGGACGCCCGGACTCAGCGCTTTAAAGACTTTTTGAGCACAACTAGAAATACAATTTTTGGAAACACAATAAGCACTTTGATTCAGCAGTGATTTTTTTTAAATTTTAATATTTTATTTTGTAATTATTACCCAAACCCATTGCGCTTATGAATATCAATTAATTGCAGTACAAATCGAATATCTATGTAATACCCCGCTTTACGCGAGGGATACGTTCCGGAAAAAATCGCGTTGAGTGAAATTCGCGTATATCGGGGTTTACGATTAAACATACATACATAGTCAAAAGCATTTGAATCAATCACTTTAATTCTAAGCACACTTTATGCAGTATTACATATCTTTTACGTTCTTGTAAAATATTTTACGTTCATAACACCCAACGCTGTTTTTAATTATTAAGAGAAGTCAATGACTACATTATGTTCATACACATTCATTAAATAATAAATTCGCGTAATGCGAGGCATTTTAACGCGAAATTTGAAATCCGCGTTGTACGCAGAAAAACTCGAATATCCTCATTTTATTTATAATTTTTACATTGTATTTATTGTGCCTAAAAGATATCACCTTGCAGATTTTATCAGTGCTATGAATAGACTCGGAAAATGCAGCATCTGAGAGTGCAGCACTTATCGAATACATCTAAACAATCTGCATTTTAATTCAGAAATAATTATAATTTAGTAAAAAATATATTAATGTGTAGTCAGATTTTATCGGAAATCCAATAGGTTTATGAATAGACTGAGTGGAGCACAAATTTAATACATATGTCGGAAAATACAATCTGCATTTTAATGCAGATTATATACATCGTTTATTATTTATTATTGCTTTGACCATTAAAGGCGGCCACTTGATTCATGTTGTATTCAAAAATAAATTCAAATAAATTGTAAAAGGCCAAATTAAATAAAAATACTGCATATATATCCAAACCGGTTGATTTTTTTAAGAGTTATATATTATCATACACCGACATAAAATATGGCGCACCCTGTAAATATAAAACTAATTAATTAATTATATATATATATATATATATATATATATATATATATATATATATATATATATATATATATATATATTTATATACATATATTATTGTAAGGTTTTATCGGAAACCCTTAAGGCTTTGAATAGACCAAAGAGAATTGTAACACCAAAGAGCGCAGCACAAATCGAATACATCAGTCGGGAAATACTAGCTGCATTATAATACAGTTCATATAACAATATACTTTATTTATTTATATATATATATATATATATATATATATATATATATTATTTTAATATTTTATTGGAAAACCTTAAGGCTATAAATAGACTAGGAAATTGCAACACCTAGGTGTGCAGCACAAATCGTATACATCTGTCGGGAAGTACAATCTGCATTTTAATACTGTTCTCATAACAATATACTTTATTTATTTAAATATATATATATTATTTAAATATTTTATCGGAAACCCTGCTATGAATAGACTCGGAAATTACAGCACCAATGAGCGCAGCACAAATCGAATAAATCTGTCGGGAAATACATCTGCATTTTAATACAGTTCTCACAACAATGCACTTTATTTATTTTAAAAAATATATATTATATTATAGAAATATTTTTTTGGAAACCCTTAAAAGCTATGAATAGACCCGGAAATTGCAACACCAAGGAGTGCAGCACAAATCGAATACCTCTGTCGGGAAACACAATCTGCATCTCAATACGCTTGGGGAAGCCGCGCCCTGCGCCTCGAGCCCCGAGCCCTGAGCCCTGAGCCCTGAGCCCTCCATCCCACGCCCTCAGCCCTCAGCCCTCAGCCCTCCGTCTTCCTCCATCTTCCCGCAATAAATTTGCCTGCCTTTGAAATAAATCCCCCGGGGTAAATCCACAAGATCGACCTGATTCGGGACGGGCGATAAAGTTGTACACGAGCCCATTGTCTGCGGTGCGGGAAGCAAATAATCAGCGATGTAAATAGAACCTTATCGCACCCCAAAATATTTTTAATTTTATTTGAAACTGAAGATTTCAGCACGTCCCCTGTGAATAGACAAACTTAATCACCCTTGAATCTTGTACTGAAAATTTGCAATACTGCATCCGGTTTTTTTTAATCGTAAACATCCCTACACAAGGGTTTCTTAATAAATAGTCTTCCGTTGATTTTTCAAAGATAAATTACTACCCCTATATTTAAGAGGGAAGCAATGAGAGTTTGTCTAGTTATCAGTAAATTACGTTTATTAAAGCGTTTTTTTTGTTTTTAATAAATTATTTAAACTAAGTTATCAATTCACAAATGCATTCAAACCTTCACTGTACAGATTATCGCAGTCAGGTGGTCTTTGCCAATTGAGCTACAATGACTCTGTAGCTGAGCGAGAAATTTACAATATTTTATAGCTAAATAATAATTTGTATAGCTAAGTTTAACCTTTTTAGTGACCCTGTAGCGTGTATACAGGGTGTTACGATATTTCAAGCACCCTACCGCAGAAGCCAAATTAATATCGCTTTTGAACACAATGATACACGCTAATGCCCCTAGCTTAGGCTCCAGATTTATTGTGCCGAGGATTCTTGGTGCTTCCCTCTGGTCGTGGACGTCATTGGGAAGGCTCAAGAAACACTAATACCGCCTCCTCTACAAACTTATACGCTTAAGATGCCTGCACGCGCTGCGACACAACTGACAAGTGATTTGTAATTGGCCAATAGCATATCCTCTTTAGGTGTTATTTTAAGTTCTGTCTAAAGCTGCCTACACACGCTGCGATACAACTGACGACCGATTTGTAAAACGTCAACACCGTCCTTTTATTTTTTGTATAAAAAAAACTATATAAAAATATAGTCTATAGATGCCTACACACGCTGCAATACAACTCGCTTTTGAGACAAAATTTTCATCACTAAATAAAAATATTTAACACATATAACAAAGCTTACAAAAAAATATTTTTTTTTTATATGTAATAATTAAAAATAAGTAAAGGTGGAATTCACTAGAAATTTTCTAGTGAATATAAGGTATTATACTTAAAATATTCTATATATACCATATATAACGAATGAGGATATCATAAAAATTTTCACATTTTGCAAGGATTATCAAAAACGTTTTTTTATTAAATATAATATAAAACAAACAAACGCAAAATACACAAAAAATGAGAAAAAAATATTTCACATTTTACAAAGATTATTAAAAATTGTATTTTTTATATAATATAATATTAAATTAAAAAAAATGTACAATGCACTAGAAAGTTTTGTATTTACTAAAAAATATACTTACAAAGAATAAGGAAGCGATACACTTATTCATATCGTAGTAATTTATTTATTTATTTTTAATTTAAATTAATTAATTAATTTAATTAAATGCAGCTATTCCCTCATTAACAATTTGCGTTCATGTAAAATGCACTCAAGCAATATTTGTTAGATTTACATTAAATAATATAATTGAAAATAGGAAGTAAACCAAGCGAAATGTTTGTTTTAAAATATATCATCTACAATGTTGATGAAACGACGAGAATCGTCCTCAATTTTTTACGGCACACTCAGGACGTTCTACTACTTGTAATATATTGGTGCAAAACTGATATTGATGTACCGCTTCTTGGATCAGTGGATAGCACACTAGCTAGCCGCTAACCACAAAATCGAAGTTATTCATCAGTGCTTCAGATTTTTTTTTTTGTTTGTATATAAAATAACTTTTCTTGTGATATTGAAAATTGAAGTACATAAACGACTTTGTACAGGGTGTCCAAAAAGAGTATCGGGTATTTGTTAGTTCAGTAAAACAAAAACTACTTGTAATCAAGTATATTTTTTATTGTTGATTATAAGAATACAAAATGGAAAATTATTTCGAAAAGATGATGTCATCAAAATGGTGACCGTTACGCGCTGCTGGCACTCTTCTAATCTGGAACGAAGATTGCTGATAACACGCTGACATTTCTGACCTGATGTTTTGTTTCAATTCCATTGGGTTCGTCGGATTATTCTCATAAACTCTACTTTTAAGGTATCCCCATACGAAATAGTCAACAGGGCTAAGGTCGGGGTTTCTGGGAGGCCAGTTGATGTTACCTCTACGTGAAATGACCTTATTAGGGAATACTTCGTTAACAGCTTCAATTGATTGATTGGATGTATGGCAAGTATTGGAACCGCGTTCTTGAGTTGAAACCTTAAAACTCCTGTAACTCTGTGCCCAAAATATTTCGCAGCATATCGCAATAACGGTCACTATTCACATTCACCCGATACTCTTTTTGGACACCCTGTATAAATTAAATGAAATAATCAGTATTAAGAAGTTCGGCAAGAATGTCTTCCCCTCGGTTGAGGGTACACAATAATTAGGCCGCTGGATTGACTGGCATTATTAGGGAAGTGATTGGGTGTTTTGATTGGCTCGGTCGCCATGGCGACGGTCCATGGTGCCCGGCGACCTGCCGGCCCGTGTGATTGGCCCAGCTAATTAACGATTCATCATGTTACATCAACATGCTACATCATCTAGCTACATCAACACGTCGGAAGCTAAAACATCGAATTTTCCCATGGGTATCGCTTTGGGTACGCCGAGGTGCGTTTACACCCGAAAAGGCATTCGATTTATTAAATACATCCCAAATAACCAAATACAAACCAAAAAAAAAACGCTATTTTTTGTCTGCGAGCGCTTTTGCCTTTCGACGGCTTGATGTCTAAAAAATTTGTCCGAATCTAAAAATTTACGTAATTTATATTTGCTTTTGTCAGACTGTCTTAAAAAAGTCATAACTTCTATAAAAAATATAAAATACTTTGTGAATCAATTGTTCAATGTATAAATAAAATAGTGCATTTGCGTTTTTTGAAAAATCGTACGCCATTTTTGTTTTTTTTCGAAAACCCTTGTTGATTAATGTGAGAAAAAAATATATAAAAACTGTTTGGTTCAAACGCACCTCGCGATCAATCATATTCAAGTTATATTATATTATACACAAGCTATTAACAAACTTGCTAACTGATCTATTCCAGTGTATTTTTTTTATATGAATATATATATATATATATATATATATATATATATATATATATATAATATTTTAGATAGATGTTATTTTTCCACTTTTTATTTACTAGTTTCACCTGCATCGCCAAAACTGGAAAACTGCCTGAAAATGCCAGCTCAGCGTATTGATGAAACTACTGAAGGGATATATATTCTAAATAAATATATATTCTCACAAATTACTTACACTTCTGTTATAATAATAATAATTTTTCGTCTCTCGCGGAGGCGGCGGGTTGTCGGCAAGAACCAGTCCCGACACCTCGGACGTTGATAAATGAAATAAGAAATACGGCACACGAGGGTTGCCGGGATGCACCAGTCATCCGTCTTCATCATATTCCCGACTATTCTACTGTTATTTATAATATTTGTCACGGCATCCGTCAGGTACAGCTACCTATGAAAAAAAAAATTACAATAAACATATAAGTATACAAATTCTGACGTCATCATCATTTTTCAAACGCTTTGTTTTGTGAATTCAAAAAGGGTGCTTCGTTCGCGATGCTGATGACCTTGAAAAATTTTTTTTATAGAAATCCTAATACAATGTATTTTTTATTAATGCTTTGATCAATTGAAAGTAGTAGTTGAGTTTAAAAAATGTTTTGATTAAATTGATTCACACGTGAAACGGCGAGAATTTTTTGTTTGCTAGATACTTTATTATAAAGTTAAAATTAAAAAAATAATTTAAGACCGAATTTTGTTTACAAAAAAAAAAAAAATACGAACGCTTGTTGGTTAAAATTTTAATCATTTTTTAATTAAAGAAACCTCAAGAGCTAACATTAATCATTTCAGGAGCGAATATAATACGGAAATAAAAAATCACAATTAACCTTACGCATTAATATGGGTTTTATAAATAAATTAAATTAAATTTTATTTTATTTAAACGCTAATATTAATACCGAAATTGGTTTAAGCTTATAAAATGTTGTAATGTAATAAAAGCATGTAATTGTGATATTTTATTTATTTATTTTAAATGTGAATATGAATATTGTCCACAAGGATTGTATTGTTTTTTGTAATTATCGTATTAAATTAATTTAAATTATATTTACTAATGAATGCATCGAATTATATACAAGAAATGAACATTTACGATTTGATTGTAATTTAATATAAATACATGCAATTTGGTTGTTTAAATTGCAAATTTAAAATTTATTAATTATAATCAACAAGAAATGTTGATAAATATTTTTTTTTCGAACCAAAAACAAAAAAAAAGTTTGCATTCCTGAAAAAAAAATTTTTTTTTAATATTAATTTTTTTGACGGTTTCAAATGAGAAAAATTGACAAATGAATTTATTTGCTTTGCAGTGAGTATTGTTACAAAAATAGTTAAATATTGCCAGCAGGGATGTCGGGAATGCAATAACACGGAGGTGTTCTCTTCGGTTATTGCATTCAATGAAAATCCAATTATTTCAGCCGGATGCACTTTTCAGGACAATGAAATTATCATATCCGGCCATGCAGAATGGACGCTGCAAATTCGCTAATTACGTTTCAAAATATTTCATTTAATAGATTCCCTTGAAATTTGATTTATACTCGCTGCATATTATTTACCCTCAACTATATTTTCAACAAACTCAAACACAACCAATTTTACTGCACATATACTTATTAACTGGAGAAAATTCCGCATCCACGTTAGCTGATTTCTTCCAATGCCCGTTTTTCCTTTGATATGCAAAATGTTTCACATACTACTTTAAAATGCTACATTGTGGTATAAATATATAAAAAGTATATTTCGATACAAAACAGGGCTTTTTGATTTGAGACTGAAACAATACTGAAGCATTACATGAAAGTGCTGAAATATATTTTTTTTTAATACTAGATATTGTTATATTGATAATTATGAATATTTTTATAAATATTTTTTAATATTTATATTTAAAATGTGATCTGAATGTTTATTATGCGTTTATTGAACAGTTCGCTGGTACAGTAACCTTGCATTATGAATGTTCAGTGAACTGAAAATCGGGTCCGCGTCGCTGCACTTTCTGGGGTATTTCGATGAATTCACGATTAATTAATTCACCGACATGGTAACTATTCCAGCCGAGCTGAAAACCGAAGCACAAACGGCGAAAATCACGTGTCTATTAATAAAGGGTATAATTAGGCTGCGAAGTAACTGAAGCGAGTTATGACTAATAAAATCATTGGTTCATATGTAGAGTATGATTGTTAAAAATTCTCGATTAATGGATGTGGTTCGTTAGTACAATGGTCAGTACACCGGCCATGTAAGCCTGGGAATTTGGGTTGAAATCCCACACATATCACGATGATATTTTTCTGAGAATTTCTTTAATCATCTTCTATGTGTGAACTAATGTGCCTAATCATATTAGCACTAATAAAATCGTGATTATATTTTATTAAAAAGAAAAAATTTATATGCATTTATTCTTTATTGAGTGCCTCTTCTCAGAGTAAGTTAGCGACCATTTTACTGAGACACTCATGCTGAGCCAGTGTTCATGGTTTTCTAGGGGAAAAATAGTGTAATGGGTCCTTCTACACCGCAGTTTTATATTGGAAGAAAAATATTATTATATTATTATATAATTCTTTCCTTGCATATGCAAGTTTAAATATATTTAAAAATTAACTATTCACTGAAAAAAAAATATATTTTAATACTATTGTGAGCCTTTCTGGGGTTTCAGCAGCCTCATTTGACTATTCACATTTGCTGTACAAATATGGAGTATAACGATTTTATTCAATCTTGCAGGTAAATAAAAATGTAGGTATATTTAATATTCCTATACCCTCTCCGCTCTCGCTATTATATTGCTTGTACATGGCTGCCATTCTGTACCCTGGAAAGGATCGGTAATGGAGTAGTAGACTTGGAATGATAGTGGAGGGATGTGCTCTGAAAATACCTAGGTGGAGCTTACTAGGAGTATCAGATCTGAACGCTAGATCTTTGTAAAGAAATGATTATATAATATTGCTATTGGACAGCAGCAATATAAAACTACGGTTTAGATTTCCCTTAGAAATCCATGAGCACCGGCTCAGCACGAGTATATGCTCAGTGAAATGGTCGCCAACCTCCTCTGAGGAGAGACACTTGATAAAGAAAATACATACACTATCAGGCAGACTTTTTTCCCAATATAAAACTGCGGTGTAGAAGGACCCACTACACTATTTTTCCCTTAGAAAACCATGAACACTGCCTCAGCATGAGTTTCTCAGTATAATGATCGCCAACCTCCTCTGAGGAGAGACACTTGATAAAGAAAATACATACACTATCAGGCAGACTTTTCTTTCCAATATAAAACTGCGGTATAGAAAGACCCACTACACTATTTTCCCCCTAGAAAACCATGAACACTGCCTCAGAATGAGTGTCTCAATAAAACGGTTGCCAACCTCCTCTGAGGAGAGCCACTTGGTGAAGATATATTAAATATTCAATAAATCAATAAAAAAATTATTTGCTAGTGTAAGCAGCACGACCATGCAGAGACAAATAATCCACTTAATAAAAAATCAGCATCCACTGGGGGTAAATAAAGGGTCGTAAGCTCGGTCATCCCCTAAGCCTGCGCCACCCCGGCCGTTAATTTCGCGGCACAAAACCCGCCCGGGGGTCTTTTCGGGATTTTTCGAATTCAAAACAACAATGGGAAATTATTTGTACCGGTTCAATTGTAGACCCGAAACCCGAAACCCCGAACCCGAAATACTCCTCGTGGAATATTAATTACCGATCTCCCGATTATTCTCACAACGCCGCCGGGCGTGGACGGTTAAGCGAATGATTAATATTTTTTTGATCATTGATTACGTGCAAATCGGGCTGTGACGTCACCACGAGAGAGGCGATTTTTTATTTTGAAATAATATGAGTTTTTGTAACAAGATTATTTTCACCTGTTCAATTGAGTTTGTGTATGTGAAAGCATTGCATAATTTGTTTGACAAGGCATTGGCAAAAAAACGGCCAGACTGTAATTTCTCCATCATGACAATGCTCGGCCACGTGTTGCTAAATCGGTCAAAACCTATTTGGAAAACAGTGGATGGGAAGTTCTGCCTCATCCGCCTTATAGCCCAGACCTTGCCCCTTCCGACTACCACTTGTTTCAATCGATGCAGAATGCCCTTTCTGGAATACGCTTCACTTCTGAACAGGGTATCAAAAATTGACTTGATTCTTTCCTGGCTTCAAAAGACGAACAGTTCTTTTGGGATGGAATCCATAATTTGCCCGAAAGATAAAAACTTATATTTTAAATACATTATCAAGTTATAATTACTACGTCCTTGTGTGATTTTTCCTGTCTCTTCTTCATAGTTGAGACGTTTCAGTCATGGCATAGGGTCCATTTTCATGATACATTAAAATTCAATTCCTAGGCAAACTACTCATCACTGATGTTCAACAAATTTCTCGAGGAGGTGAAATAAATATTTTAAATTTTTCAATTTTTATTTATATAAATATTTTTATAGTATATTTCACACTTTTTGACGGGGTGGGTGTTTATTTTTTTTTCTTTTTTTCAACCCCTCGAGCTCACTGGGCAGAAACGTAATAGCATATTTCAAGATTATCGCACTTTTAACACCACGCTACACTGGATTTATGATCTCTTTTTTATTTTCAACATTTTGTTTAGTAACCCTTCGATGCCCGCTCGCTGGTAACTTAATTACAGATTTAATGAAAATGTTTTTTAACGCCGCGCGCAAAGGGTTGCGTAAATATTTTTTTTTTATTACATTTAACACTTGTTTGCGCATGAAATTTGTAGATTTTCACGAGCGAAGTTTTGTTTTAATTTTGAACATTTTTTTTACTATGCGTTGTAGATCTAAATTTTTTTTTTTTTATTTTAAAATGAACGGAGCACAGCATAACGTGTTAATATATACATAGTGTTAATAAATAATGGATTCAGGCATTCAGGGATTCAATAAGGCATCTTAGAAGCATCATATTTTGTTTTTTTGTAAAAATTCTATATTTGAAATTCTCGCTGTGAACAACAGAATCATATAATTCGCACATAAAGCATATTTGATAGTTTTATTAAATTAGTTTATGAATGAAAATATTATTCTATCGTCTTGAAATTCGGCACATAACTGCGGAAAATCTTACTGAACCTACGTGCAAAAAATCAGCGTTGTATCTTTTAAGATATTCTATAGAGCACCGAAAAATGAAACATACACACACACACACACAATGGCTATTATTATAGTAGATTAATAGATAGAAGCCGTTTGGGTGTTCATATTTTTTGTTTGAATATGGAGTACTATAAATTAAACCACGCTTCCACTGAAGCATAATAAGCTTGGGTTAAAATGCAGATATTTTGTATTATCGACATAATATTTTTGGTGGAAGATTCTAAAAGAAAAAATAAGACTCAGTGGTATTTCAACTTTTTGTTTTTCGACACCACTAAATTCGCCAATATGCTTTGTTTAAATTTTTATATCTGCCTAATGATTTTAACCGATCACCTGAAAACATTTTTTATTAATTTTGATATAGATACGATTTTAAAAAAATTCAAAAAATTTTGTATAGCATTGCGGTTTGCGTTATATCTCAAACAGGGAATCGTTTGATAAAATAATATTCCACCACACTTATCGCAGCCTGTCCTGAGTTATGAAAAATCAATTCCACACAAAGGCGGCGCGTGCCGGGGCGGGCTCGGCGACGGTTTTGTCTAAGCCTCCGTGAAAACGAGCCTCAAAAGAACGCGGCTGTGGCCACAGTGCTAGCGAACGCGAAGCGACAGCGTCAAATTGTACAGTATGTCCAAAAAGAGCATCGGGTATTTGTTACTTCAGTAAAACAAAAACTACTTGTAATCAAGTATTTTTTTTTAATGTCGATTACAAGAATACAAAATGTAAAATTATTTCGCAAAGATGATGTCATCAAAATGGTGACCGTTACGCGCTGCTGGCACTCTTCTAATCTGGAACGAAGATCGCTGATAACACATAGCCCTCGATATTACTGCCCCATTTCTGACCGGATGTCTTATTTCAATTCTGTTAGACTCATCGGATTATTCTCATAAACTCTACTTTTAAGGTATCCCCATACGAAATAGTCAAGAGGGCTAAGGTCGGGGCTTCTGGGAGGCCAGTTGAGGTTACGTGAAGGAATAATTCGTTAACAGCTTCAATTGATTGATTGGATGTATGGCAAGTGTTGGAACCGCGTTCTTGAGTTGAAATCATGAAACTCCTGCAACTCTGGGCCCAAAATATTTCGCAGCATATCGCAATAACGGTCACTATTCACATTCACCCGATACTCTTTTTGGACACCCTGTATTAATATTCTCCGCTTGTGCATGTGGTCAGGAAGTACCTTGTCGAGGTAGTATTATTTCTGAAGCTTGCTGCAGAATGAGTATCAGTTCTAAACGCCAGAGCTTTGTAAGGAAAGGATTATATAATAATGCTATTGGGCAGCAGCTATATGCAATACTGCGGTGTAGAAGAACCCACTATATAAATTTTTCCCCTTAGAAAACCATGAACACTGGCTCAGCACGAGTGTCTCAGTAAAAAGCCACTTGATGAAGAAGATACATGCGTATATATAAAAGATCCGTGTCCATTTCATCGCGTATTTATTCAACTTTTCATCTGTACTTTTGTCTTCCAGCCACTAGCGAAAATACTGTATCCACGTACGTTTCCTCCTTCCAATGCCAATTGGCTGTAGAATGCTCATTTAAGGCCAAAACCGGATAAGCCTTTTACCATCTTCAGTATATATTATTTATACTCATCACCTTTGGTTCTTCAAGCCATGCATGGTACTGACTTTTTGCTTCTACCATCACCATTGCTAATCACGCTGTACAAGTTATTCATCATGATCATCACCTCCTTCAAGTCTTCGTCACTTCATATTTTTTAAAACACTTCAATACTCAATATTCACTCTGCCCACATTACAAAATATTTTTACTTGACAATTAGGATACTTTATTTATTGTTTCCAAAAATATTCCCAAAATATTAGACAGGAGTCCTCATACTTATACCCTCTCGTTTTTGACGTAATCAGCCCATGATTTATTTATTTTTTTGATACTTAAACCTTGATTAAACTAAAACAGAGCAGGTCTGCTATTTTCTGGAATACATTAAATTTTACAATCGTTTTCTGAACTGTTCATCATCCTCTTATTTTCTTCGACTTCTACGTTTTAATATTCGTAATCTCGTAGCCATTTGGGTTCGCTCGGTTTGGGCTGGTGGAGATATCGCCTGCACGCTCGCAGCCGCCCGAACGCCGGCCGCTTGCTATCCCCCACCGCGTAGAGATCGCTCCGCGACAGAATGCCCGTCCTGACGAGTAAGTAGATTTATTGTGTCACGGTTTGAAAGGAACTCCTCTCTTCGGGGCTGTTTTTTTTTAATCTTGTTATTTCTGTTTCTGCTTTTCACCTCTTTGAGACTGCGTAAATGCTGAGGACAGAAATAGCAGGTTCTCCTTTCACATCTGTATTCTTTCATTAATGCGTTTAAGCCTCGCACCCGCTAAATAAGCTTTTTTTTTATTTTCAGCCGAAAATCTAGTAAAATAGCTTGTAAGAGTTAAATTTATCGTTTTTTTTTATTTTTTGGTTTCGTTCAAAAAAATTAACAATATCACAAGTATTCTTCAAAAAAAATTCACGTCCAAACCAAACCATGTATTAGGAGTGAAAAGAGTATATCTATTGAGTAGAGGGCCGCAAGGGTAGATTACAAATTTATTTCTTAAAATAAATATATCATATATTCATAAAAAATATATATATTATTATTATTAAGCACGTCAAACGTTTCTCAATTAAAACGCCGCTGGCTCATGAATATAGGACGCCATTTTGCGATAACTCGCAATGTATAAAATGGCCGACATATTAAACTCAATGAGAATGTGTGATCGTGCAAACGTTTCCGTCCGACAGCCCCCTTCATAGCTGTATTAATTATGCACATTGCCAACATTCATTAGCTGTATATAAACATCATACTTGCTATTTCGATGTTTGGGTTTCGGGAAATACACTGATATGATATTACAAAAAAAAGCATGATTTTTTTGAGCCATCAGTTTCGAAACACTGTGTACTTAAAGAACCCCTTTCAGTACTTATTACGTTTGGTCTACCTGTGTAAATATAGAATCAATTTTCTTTCAATTCCACATTTACCTGGGAAGGTCGGACTGTCGCATCACGAAGACGGCGCAGGAGGAAGCCACAGGGGTGGGCATATAAAAATGGAAATTGTATTCTGACCAATCGCAAAAGCTATTCCGCCCTTAATCAAAACGGAAGCGGAAAATATTCCCTGGAAATTAGACGACCCTCCAGTCTTCTTCCGGTAGAGAAAGCGCGTTTTCTTCCCGTCGGGCTGCGGGCAAATTACCCATGCTTTCTAGTAAATATTTAATATTTGATTATTCTGAATAAAACACCCTGGCTTTATCATGAAGCATTTCGCCATGAATATATATAACTAAAATATATATTTTTTATAAATATAGTTTAGTCAAAATGATATTTTTGGGCTGATTTTAAGTGAAGAAAAAGCTATAGAAAAGTCTAGATTCTTAGTGAGGAGAAAGCTATATGAAAGTCTATTGAAATTGTTGGGTTTGATTCTTAGTGAAGAGAAAACAATGGGAAAGTCGAATTGAATTTGTTTGGTTGATTTTAAGTGAAAAGAAAGTTATGTGAAAGTCTACTGAAATTGTTGGGTATTATTCTTAGTGAGGAGAAAACAATGGGAAAGTCTACTGAAAATGTTGGGTTTGATTCTAAGTGAAGAGAAAACAATGGGAAAGTCTACAGAAATTGTTGGGTTTGATTCTTAGTGAGGAGAAAGCAATGGGAAAGTCTACTGAAAATTTTGGGCTGATTTTTAAGCGAAGAGAAAGTAATGTGAAAATCTATATATATATAAGTAAAATGATTTTTTTTAATAATCATAAAATTACAATATTTACAGTTGAGTCTTAAATTATATAAAAAAATAATTTATTATGTTTTTCAATGATTTAAAACTCGTATCGCTTACTTCTCGAAATTAAAATAATTTAATCATACAATTTTTTTTTCTTTGCGCTGTATTGTTTATTTGCAGCCCTGCGTTATTCAAATCGATCACAAAAAATAGAAATTTCAAAGAGACGATGTTCAACACGTCCGCAATTCCATTACAGCTGGCCAGGCCCGGACCGAGGCGGCTTACTGCCCATGAAACTATTATTTCATAAACACATATTTTAATATCTAACTCTATTAAAACCATCAAGTAGATGAACGACTGAGATATTACGATAATTTATGCTTGTGAGCGGTTTCTCCTTTGGGGACCTTTCCCAGAAGTTTTTGAAAGGCGAAAGCGCTCACAAATATTTTTTTCAATTTCTTGTATATTAAAATATTCGTATTTATTGCATCTGTTGTAGACATTAATTAAATATTATATTATTATATATTATTTTATAAGACGAGGCGGTCCAGTGACCGTAGACGGGCGCCATTTTCCCGTTAAGGCTGTCACACACAGCTTTTCTGGTGACGGTTCGTTATATATATATTTATATTTTCAGGACCGTTTTTTACATTATACAGCGTGCTCAGTACTCGTGTATACAATATTTTCTAAGGTAATCGATTCACACTCGAGAGCATCGCTTAACTAAAAGCACATCGAATTTTCAACTAATGTATGAAGAACATATAAACGGGATACTATTTAAGAGAAATCCCTTGCAAGGAAATTTCTGTTGGAAAACGCCAAAAATATAAGTTAGCAAAACTAGTCACACAAAAAAATAATACAGCCAAAGCGTTTTCATGCACAAAATCATTGCAATCTCCCAGCTTCTCGGCTATTCGCACTTGTAGGCATCAAATTTATTGAATAATGACTGCAGGGGCGGGGGAGCAATAAATAATCCGAGTTCAATAAAACTTTTAAGTATTGTGAAATTATCGGTCGTTTTCAACAAATTTAAAGCGAGACGGTGGAAAATTACGGCGCAGGTTTTGTGGAATTATTCCGGCCGGGCGAGATTTGCGACGACCGAGAGTGGAAAATGTGGAACCGTTTTAACACGAAATTTATTATCCTTATTTCGGAGAGTTTGAATTTTCCCTGTAACTTTTTTTTTTTTTTTTTGCACTCAACTTTTTAATTATCTCCGTAGCGATAACGCGATAGTTAGAATCTTCGGATTAAAATGTTCAACTTGAACAATAACATTCGGGAGGTTTCTATCTCTTTCTTTTGAATTTCGGCGGTCTGGGATTTTTTTTTTAAGGGATGCATCCGCGAACCAATATTTTTTTTTTCTGCATATAAAAACCATGTGACGTCACTGTAGTCAAAACTTCAGGGGAGGTGATTTTTTTAACAGAAGGCATGCATGTGATTTTATTCATAATAGCCACGCAGTGACGTCACAAATGACTATCGCAGGAGGTGACCAAGAAGCTTTTTTTTTTGATTGCACAGTAACCGTGGCGGGTAATTTTATTCACGGCAGCCACGCCGTGACGTCACCAGTGGCGTCCCGCATTATAATATTTAACATCCATCAAGGAGCACATTATACGGACGGAATTAGAAACATCCCCCCCGTAACGGGCGAAACTTATTTTACGGCCGCCGTGAAGCGTGTTTTTGGGTTATTTTGAGAGATTCGCAAAGTTTTTTTTTTTTTTTGAGAATTTGCAAGTCCATCCGTCATCTTGCGTAATTTTTGTAATAAAAAAAGTTGTACCGGGCTATAAAGCCTCCGCTTCTTTTGTACTGTATTTTCACTTTGAAAAGCCGATGGCCGCGCTGTTAAATAATTAAATATAACGCCAAGACTTCGGGCATTGTATTGCGCTTTGCCTACTTGGCAACTTTGCTTGTAATACGGATGGCACTGGACATTTTTTGATAAGAGAAAAATAAGTACTCCGTGTGTATGGATCCCCAAAACTTTGATGTTACTGTACTAGATATTAAAATTATTATGATATAAATATTTAATATGACGCATACAATGGCCTAACGTAAAAATAAGGACATGCTATACGTTATTTAACTTCAAGTGCTTTATAAAACACATAAAAACCGAAGGTGGGCACGCACCGGATATTTATTTTAGTATCTTTGTAGCGATGCCTTAAGGAAAAAATATGTGAATTTCGCATAAGAATAATGTTTTAGGAGTTTTATCGATTTTTTTATTACTCCGGGTGGCCGTTTACTGGCTGTTTGACCCTACTTATGTCCGCTCTGCACGGGCACGTAAAACGCGACATATTTATATAGTTGGACGCACTTCTAGGGTAGGCACGGGTGTTAACGGCCCCGAAGAAAAAAATAATAAAATTATATATATTTGTACTGGATTTTTTGAATTACAGTGACGCAGTAGAAAATTTAGATCAAAAAGTTAATAACAATTTAATACAATTAATTTTTTTTTGAGTTAATAATAATTTACTAGTAGCACAATTTGAAAATTAATTTTAAATACACGTCTTTGAGTTTCTGTTTATTTATGCATAGGGGCCATTTCCCGGCTGCTCTACCCTACGTGCGTCTGCCTTACACCGGCACATAAAACGCGACATATTTATATAGTTGGGCACACTCGCAGGGCCGGCGCAGGAATAAAAGTTCCCGGACCCGCGTAAGTCCGGCGGCTTAAGCATTTATACAGCGTACTAACTGAAATATATATGTTTTATTCCCTCTCCTCGGGTAGGGCGCGGGCCGCAAGCGGGTTGCTTGCTGACTGCTTGCGGTCTTCGATCCACGCAGGTAAGACATCACAAGCTATTTCTGCCATCAGGCACCACAGTGGTTTCGGAAAATGTGAACGTGGCAATCACAACTGAGATAAATCCGATGGCGCTCCTGAAGACTTTAGCGTGGATCAAAGCCTTCCGGGTTAGGTTTTTAAGCTGTTATAAGCACTAAGCGGTAATTGGATTACAATTGTCACAAGGACTCTGAAGGTATGTTACACACACACACACACACACATACACATATACGTTATGCTTATTTACCATGAGCATGAGTTCTCTCATTTCCGACGCGTTCAACCCATGGAATTTTTTTTATAATGCCACATTTCTAATGCCACGATTATTCTATGTTTATATTTTTATACAAAAAACACAGATTGAAGTGTTTATACACATATTTTTCGCTACACTAAGCCACACCTCGTAAGCCCCGTAAGCAGGAGACAGCCGCACACCGAATTATAAGCTTGTAAATATTATATATTACGATAAAATAAAAAATATATTTTAATTTAAAACATATATTTATAAATATGTTTCCTTTACGTAATGATGGTGTGTGTTTTTTTTTTGTGACAAGTGTATTTTGTCGTTCAAACAGTGATTATACAGAGACGGCTCCTCCGGGTGTGAAGCGCCGCTTTGTTTACCCCCGGCGTTTATCATTTACGCATGTTACGAGCATTACGAATCCGCCCTCCCCAAATAAAACCCTCCCCTGTGCCCCCCTGTACCCCCCTGTGCCCCCCTGTGCCCCCTGTACCCCCTGTGCCCCCCATGCCCCAGCACCGGCCACCGGGCGAGCAGCGTAACCCCGCCTCGCGCGAGTTAACCCCGCACCGGCGGCGACACTCTTGAAATGTGTGTACTCGTAACGAATTTAACTCAACCGTGCGCGGATGAAAGGCGAGAGGGTGAAGGGAAAATAATCTGTTTTAATTTGCAAAAAGTTACTTCAAACACGCCGGGGCTCTGCCATCGGCGTGAAACGCAAAAAAAATCAAGGGTCTTTTAAACCCTCGCGCCGTTTTGTAACATTTTAATTGCACGATAACTTGTGATTTCACATTGAAATGTTTTGAACTTTTTCTTATTAAACCGAGAAAAAGATTGATTTTTTTTTTTTTTATTAATATTTATCGTAGACCAGTCTCCACTGAAGTGAATTCTGCAGCCACGTAAGATTCGTCCTTCCGATGCTCCTTTTTTCTTTGATAATTAGCTGCAGCGTGCTGTTTTTACCCTCGGCAGGAGTTTTCTTTACTTTCAAGACTTACGCGGTTTACTCATGGTATTTTAAGGTTAATCTTCATAGCTTCATCTGCGTAAAACCAACATAAACATAAACATAACATTTGGTGAATCTCCAGTGAGTTTTCAATCTTATGTCTCTAAACTATACTACTAAACTACCCTAATAGAGACGATACAATTAATCACAATTATTTAATTACTTTAATTAATGGCGAAACTAGTTGCGTCAAAAACACGAAAATATATAAATGTAGCAATATTTAATTAACCTCTTCGTATAATTCAAACATAAATATTTGTGCAGGTAGATGTTATAATTGTGATTTAACGTCAGAACTCATTTAACAGCTGTTCGTTCGTCGGTCGCGCGGGGCACACTCCCGACAGGTGTGCTCAGGTGAGTGTGACAGATCCATTAGGAAATCACACGACAGTGTGACGGGCCTGTACGAACCAACATCATATCTTCAGGGGAAATATATTATTTCTTACCTCGTCGTTACTCCTACCTGTGAATCATATTAATTGCATCGTGTAATTTTGACTTTACGACAGGTAATATTTAACTTAATTATTTTAATCTTAGTGATGGATTCCTACCATACTTTTCATCATAAAAAACATCATTGAATGAAGTATATTTTAAGAAACACTCAGATACAATAATATTTTAAAAATCCATAATTTCTTTATGTTTAAATATTTTTATGCACTAATTGGTACTTCCTAGACTGGTCCCCAACCTTTTTTTACCCAAGATTACATTTCAGAATGCCGGTCGGGGGGCGGGCACCTTTTATTTTTTCAATGTATGTTTCTGCTCCCGAAAGTAGAAGTATCTAGGTGCGCTACTAAGTTTTTTCTTTCACACACAGATGGCGCTAATGACATATTTAGTCGACAGACAAGTCTAAACATGTGTTATTTTATAGCTGAGACATCTGTCATCAATACGCTGTCATAATACCAACACATTTCACAACGCAATAATTTTTTTTTTGTAACAACGAAGATGTCTTTTATGCTTAAGCTTGAAAAAAAATGCACCAGAAGCACGTCGTTTTCTTGAGGAGCCCTATGGAAAACATGCAACATCAAAAACATTAAATTTTTTTAAATTTTTTAAATATTTGATATTCTTGAAATTTTCAAGATTTTTAAATTTTTTAAATATTTGTATTTTTTGAAATATTTGAAATTTTTGAAATTTTTGAAATTTTTGAAATATTTGAAATTTTTGAAATATTTGAAATTTTTAAAATATTTTAAATATTTGAAATTTTTGAAATTTTTGAAATTTTTGAAATATTTGAAATTTTTGAAATTTTTGAAATATTTGAAATTTTTGAAATATTTTAAATATTTGAAATTTTTGAAATTTTTGAAATTTTTGAAATATTTGAAATTTTTGAAATATTTTAAATTTTTGAAATATTTTAAATATTTGAAATTTTTGAAATTTTTGAAATTTTTGAAATATTTAAAATATTTTAAATATTTTAAATTTTTAAAATATTTTAAATATTTGAAATTTTTTAAATTTTTTAAATTTTTTAAATTTTTGAAATATTTTAAATTTTTAAAATATTTTAAATATTTGAAATTTTTTAAATTTTTTAAATTTTTGAAATTTTTGAAATTTTTGAAATATTTTAAATTTTTAAAATATTTTAAATATTTGAAATTTTTGAAATTTTTAAAATATTTTAAATATTTTAAATATTTTAAATTTTTGAAATATCTTAAATATTTGAAATTTTTGAAATTTTTGAAATTTTTGAAATATTTGAAATTTTTGAAATATTTGAAATTTTTGAAATATTTTAAATATTTGAAATTTTTGAAATTTTTGAAATTTTTGAAATATTTAAAATATTTTAAATATTTTAAATTTTTAAAATATTTTAAATATTTGAAATTTTTTAAATTTTTTAAATTTTTGAAATTTTTGAAATTTTTGAAATATTTTAAATTTTTAAAATATTTTAAATATTTGAAATTTTTGAAATTTTTAAAATATTTTAAATATTTTAAATATTTTAAATTTTTGAAATATTTTAAATATTTGAAATTTTTTAAATTTTTTAAATTTTTAAAATTTTTGAAATATTTAAAATATTTTAAATATTTTAAATTTTTAAAATATTTTAAATATTTGAAATTTTTTAAATATTTTAAATATTTGAAATTTTTTAAATTTTTTAAATTTTTTAAATTTTTGAAATTTTTGAAATTTTTGAAATTTTTGAAATTTTTGAAATATTTTAAATTTTTAAAATATTTTAAATATTTGAAATTTTTGAAATTTTTAAAATATTTGAAATATTTGAAATATTTGAAATTTTTGAAATATTTTAAATATTTGAAATTTTTGAAATTTTTGAAATTTTTAAAATATTTTAAATATTTTAAATATTTTAAATTTTTGAAATATCTTAAATATTTGAAATTTTTGAAATTTTTGAAATTTTTGAAATATTTGAAATTTTTGAAATATTTGAAATTTTTGAAATTTTTAAAATATTTGAAATATTTGAAATATTTGAAATTTTTGAAATATTTTAAATATTTGAAATTTTTGAAATTTTTGAAATTTTTGAAATATTTAAAATATTTTAAATATTTTAAATTTTTAAAATATTTTAAATATTTGAAATTTTTTAAATTTGTTAAATTTTTTAAATTTTTGAAATATTTAAAATATTTTAAATATTTTAAATTTTTAAAATATTTTAAATATTTGAAATTTTTTAAAAATTTTAAATATTTCAAAAATTTCAAATATTTCAAAAATTTTAAATATTTGAAATTTTTGAAATTTTTGAAATTTTTGAAATATTTGAAATTTTTGAAATATTTGAAATTTTTGAAATATTTTAAATATTTGAAATTTTTGAAATATTTTAAATATTTGAAATTTTTTAAATTTTTTAAATTTTTTAAATTTTTTAAATTTTTGAAATTTTTGAAATTTTTGAAATTTTTGAAATATTTTAAATTTTTAAAATATTTTAAATATTTGAAATTTTTGAAATTTTTAAAATATTTGAAATATTTGAAATATTTGAAATTTTTGAAATATTTTAAATATTTGAAATTTTTGAAATTTTTGAAATTTTTGAAATATTTAAAATATTTTAAATATTTTAAATTTTTAAAATATTTTAAATATTTGAAATTTTTTAAATTTGTTAAATTTTTTAAATTTTTGAAATATTTAAAATATTTTAAATATTTTAAATTTTTAAAATATTTTAAATATTTGAAATTTTTTAAATATTTTAAATATTTGAAATTTTTTAAATTTTTTAAATTTTTGAAATATTTCAAAAATTTCAAATATTTCAAAAATTTTAAATATTTGAAATTTTTGAAATTTTTGAAATTTTTGAAATATTTGAAATTTTTGAAATATTTGAAATTTTTGAAATATTTTAAATATTTGAAATTTTTGAAATTTTTGAAATTTTTAAAATATTTTAAATATTTTAAATATTTTAAATTTTTGAAATATCTTAAATATTTGAAATTTTTGAAATTTTTGAAATTTTTGAAATATTTGAAATTTTTGAAATATTTGAAATTTTTGAAATTTTTAAAATATTTGAAATATTTGAAATATTTGAAATTTTTGAAATATTTTAAATATTTGAAATTTTTGAAATTTTTGAAATTTTTGAAATATTTAAAATATTTTAAATATTTTAAATTTTTAAAATATTTTAAATATTTGAAATTTTTTAAATTTGTTAAATTTTTTAAATTTTTGAAATATTTAAAATATTTTAAATATTTTAAATTTTTAAAATATTTTAAATATTTGAAATTTTTTAAAAATTTTAAATATTTCAAAAATTTCAAATATTTCAAAAATTTTAAATATTTGAAATTTTTGAAATTTTTGAAATTTTTGAAATATTTGAAATTTTTGAAATATTTGAAATTTTTGAAATATTTTAAATATTTGAAATTTTTGAAATATTTTAAATATTTGAAATTTTTTAAATTTTTTAAATTTTTTAAATTTTTTAAATTTTTGAAATTTTTGAAATTTTTGAAATTTTTGAAATATTTTAAATTTTTAAAATATTTTAAATATTTGAAATTTTTGAAATTTTTAAAATATTTGAAATATTTGAAATATTTGAAATTTTTGAAATATTTTAAATATTTGAAATTTTTGAAATTTTTGAAATTTTTGAAATATTTAAAATATTTTAAATATTTTAAATTTTTAAAATATTTTAAATATTTGAAATTTTTTAAATTTGTTAAATTTTTTAAATTTTTGAAATATTTAAAATATTTTAAATATTTTAAATTTTTAAAATATTTTAAATATTTGAAATTTTTTAAATATTTTAAATATTTGAAATTTTTTAAATTTTTTAAATTTTTGAAATATTTCAAAAATTTCAAATATTTCAAAAATTTTAAATATTTGAAATTTTTGAAATTTTTGAAATTTTTGAAATATTTGAAATTTTTGAAATATTTGAAATTTTTGAAATATTTTAAATATTTGAAATTTTTGAAATTTTCGGAACTTGGAAAAATTTCAAATAAAGTGATAAATCTCGCGGGGCGGAAAATGTCCAAGGCATGCGGCTCGCGGGCCCGGGTGTGCAACTGAGGGTGTTCCAAGTGCAGGCGGTTCAGTTGCAGCTCCTTCCCACTTGCCATGGCATTAGCTCAGCCTACTAGCAGTCATGCACTCCGGGGCGCCTACTAGCAGTCATGCACTCCGGGGCGCCTACTAGCAGCCATGCACTCCGGGGCGCCTACTAGCAGCCATGCACTCGGGAGGGGTCGCGGAGCCCAGGTGGGGACAAATCTCATTACCGCTGCTAATGGCGGCGGACCGGCCCGGCCAGGCGGGGCTCTAATGGGGATGACGTCACGACGCCTAATGGACGACACAGCCTCTCGTAATCTAATCACCGTAATAAAGCGAGCAACCTTCCAAAGTAACCGTTTCTTTTTCGCCTACTTTGCCCAACTTTTCAGCTTTCGAAATACACTTGACATTTAAACAACGTAGAGATTTGGTTTCATGGACTCTTCGCGTTTTACGAACCTCGTAATACAAGTAATTTAGCGGTCAATCTTTTAATATGGTAGTTTCTTCCGCACCTACTTTGCGCAATTCTTTTTATAATGGGGGTGTTTGGTACAATAGAGGTTTTGGGTTTTACATGACTCGTAATAATTATATTAAAACAAACAACCCTCTAAGTACTTGCTACTGAAAAATGTTTCATGGTCTCTAATAATATTAGTAATGAAGCAAACAACCTTCAAAAGCATTTTTTGAACGCCTACTTTTTCCAAGTATGGAGGATATAGAATTCGCTTTATGCGAAACATTGTTACATTAGTATTGAAACGAACAATATTTTTTTACTAATGTTAGTTTTTTAATTACTTACTTTATACAATACGGAAGTTTGATTTCATAGACCCGTAAACTATATAAGTATTCGAAGAACAAACTTCCATGTCATGAAAAGAGGAACCCTCTATTTCAATACACAGTAATCTAAACCACTTTTAAAAAGTGTTGTGGGTAAATTCAGATTCAATAAAAATCATTTTTATTCTTGCTACATCCCCTTTTTCAATAGAGGGCTTAAAAAATCACATTTCTGAAATTTTTCAAGTACTTGTTTCATTTCTTGAATTTGTACTACTTTAAAGTTTAAACTTATGGGTCCATTTAAAAAACACCCCTGGCGTGCGAGGCTTGTCTTTGTTTTATTCCGTTTCACTCGTGTCGAAAGTTCCAGAAGATCGCTTTCGATACGTCGCCGGATACTTTTCAACGCAAAACTTCCAACTCAGAGTAATTCTCGCTTTGATCTGATCTAAAATATATAAAAGTAGCGACGGGCAAAATTCATTAAAATCGATTCGTTTTTTATGTGATATTTAAGTAATCGATTCACACTAAGATTGTTTTTAATATGTTTGAGATATATCACCTCTTGAGTACACACTTAGTTTAATTTTAGTGAAACCGGTCACCAATAAAATTAAGCATGTGGAAAAAAATATATTATCTGATTTGAATCAAAAATTACAATGTCATTTATATATTATTTCTTGAAGCTGTGCTGTGTTTATAGCTGAAGTTTCCGACGTTTCGGTTCCGTTCAGGGATTTTCTTTCAGAGATCAAAATTATCCCTGAAGCTGCCTACACCTACGGACACATATTCGATTCGAATCGAGTCGGTCGACAAGATGAGACGATCGTGCCCATCACTATTAAAAAAGCAGACCGCAGAGTGGTCCGGAGGCGTCAGGGTAAATAATGCGAGCACTCAGGCCACAAATGTCGTTAAAAAGTTTGTCAAACGATCGGGAATCCCCGAGTTTAAGTCTCCTTAGGTTGTCAGCGACCGTGCCGGAAGTCGCCATTAATGTTTACATAGACCGGATATTCAATATTGCACGGAAAATACGTCCGAACAGAAAACCACAGCTGCTGTATAAAATAATATGTTGCAGCGTGTTTTCATTTTTACGGCTACTACTTTTAAATATTTTTATACTGTATTTGTAAAAAAAAAAACTCTCAGCATTTTTAAAATTATTTCAAATGTATTTGTGTAAAATATTTTATAAAAAAAATGTGTCTCTTTAATAAAGTATATACTTGATTGGTTTGGTTTGTTAAAAAAAATAGCTTTTCGAGCGTTGATTTCTACGTCGGCTTAGTTTTATAATAAATTCTTACATAACGAAATAATATATATATATATTTTTTTTTTAAAGGTTTATTTTCCCTGTAGATCTGGTGAAAAAATTGAGGGTTACAAGCACCCCTGGCATGTGCCTTGTTATCTACATGAAAATCACGAAAAGTCTACATAAGGGGAGGTTTTTTTTTCTTGAAGATTTACGTATTCTTTGAATTGACGAAACTGGAAAAATATTTCCTCTGCTCAAATCCCTGAGATCTTATATTTATTTTGTAAGGTTATATTTAATTAAACTCACCCTTAAGCTTTCGTTATTTCTACGTGAAATTGAATTTTATAGTATTCGTTGATTTCGCTCTCGATATTTGTGTAAAATTTTATTACACCTCGTAATAAGGCGCAGTAGTAAAATTAATATTATTGTTTCAGGACACGTTTCCTGAAAGCGCATTTACTAGGGGGTAATTCATTTCGCAGAGGCTTTTAAACTACCCTGGCGTCTGTGCAACCCAATTACTCGATGCCGTTCCGTAGAGGCTCTGGTAAATTGAATGCAATTGACAATATAGGTCATAGCCAATTAAACTACAGCACATCCTGTTTTAATCAATATTTGTATACACAAAACGCTTGAATATTTTTTTATTTTTTTTATGTATTTTCAGAGGTTTAAATTTACTTTTACTGATTCCATTATAGTGACTTCATGGTTAATATCTTCATGGTGTCCTATAGACATGTGCAGCAAGAGATTTAAATAAAAGCTTCAAAGAGCCTCTACGGTTTTGTTTTCGATTTCCGAGTCAGCTCCGTACTGACAAAAAACCAAGATTTTATTATTTTTTTGCGAAATCATGTCATTTCATTTATTTAATCGTCACTTTAATTTTCTATTTTGAAAGTTGATTTTTTTACACAATATTAAAAAAGTTATAAATTATTTTTTATTCTTTAAATAACGTCCTTTTTTAAGGTCAAATATAGTCTTGAAGATGTTGAAAAATTTGATAAAATAACGACATTTCAAAACCAAAGTTTGTTTACGTTTTTTTTTTTTTAAATAATTTTCAAACTAATCCAATGACATAGATTTGAAAAATAATTCATCTATTTTAAGTAATCTTTTAATTTCAATTAATAAAGGATACTAAATGGTTAGGGTACTAGATCCGTCAGTAATAATAATAATCTCCATATGCCTAAACATTAATAGTAAATTTATAAGAAATAAAAAATATATTCTGTTCGGAAGAAGGGATGTATGAAACTTTTTACATTTAATTTTTTTTTATTGGTGCAGTAGATTTTTCGCAAAACGGACTAGAAAATGATTAAAAAAACTCGATTATGGGACCGTGCTTATGCAGTTTCACACTTGCATATAACGATTCGAATTTTCACTCAACTATATTTTCTCAACGCGTTTATATATTTTTTCATCAAACACCTGTCCTCAGAGGGTGTTGGCGACCATTTCAATGAACACATATTAACCCTGAGCCAATTTTACTGCTGCGGCTGTATTCTTGGCTTCCACTAGCAAAAATTCCGCATCCACGTTAACTTCCTTCTTCCAATGCCTATTAGTACTAAGATTTGTCCGTGGACTACTGCAGTATGCTGCATTTGCCCAAAATAGGATATTTACGCTTTTTTAACATCATCGGGAGCTCTCCTACTTAACGCATCATGTGCATGGTTTTTTTTGTGACGCGGTCAGCCCATGGTATTTTAAGTATTCACCTATAAAGCCACATTTTAAACGCCTTGTAGTTGCATCAAATGTCCAGGCCTCATCTCCATAACGAAAAACTGAGACTACATAACATTTAGGGATCTCTATCTCTAATATTACACCATTATAAATTCAGGACAAATCCCATGCAAGACGCAGATTTGTGACGCAGTCAGTCCATGGTATTTTAAGAATTTTCCTACAATGCTTTGAGGCCTCGATTTCGTAAAGAATAACCGAGACTTAACATTTATGTTACACCATAACATCTAATATTACACCATTATAAATTAAGGACAAATCCCATGCAAGATTTTCATTTGTGACGCGGGCACTCCATGGTATTTTAAGAATTCTCCTATAATGCCTTGAGGCCTCGATTCCATAAAGAAGAACTGAGACAACACGCCATTATAATATTTTAAATAAAATAAAATACTTGAGTGATTTTTCCACGTGTTAATTTTTATTAGAAACCGGTCACCAATAAAAATTAACATGTGGAACAATCACTCAAGTATTTTATTTACAATATTAAAATGGAATTCCGACAAGTACACTCTGTCAAAAATATATTATAAATCCACGAAAATATTATACAAGACTCGCATTTGTGACGCGGTCAATCCATGGTATTTTAAAAATTCTCCTATAAAGTCAAAAATATTAATAATTTTTTTTAAATTAATTTAGGTCAGCGTACAATTTCAATATAATTCACCTCAAGAGAAAAAAAAATCCCCATTAATTAAAAACGAGGTTTTCCCCCTCCCAGCGCTGATTCCTTGAAAAAAAAAAAAAAAAAAACAATTACTTTTGATTTCGCGGCTCCGGTGTTGCCGCTTTATTTCGTTCTGTTTAATTTTTTGTTTTCGAATTTGGAATACTTTTTTAACTTTCGAACGGCGAGACGAGATGGAATAATAATTTGAATTAAGGGAGGGAGGGGGGGTTGAAAATTATTTTCGTAATTTGATCAAGATGAGGACGCAACCCTTTCGCCGCCGCGGAATTGGTCCCATTAGGATGCTGACGAGCTGAAAATAAAACTTCTCCTGAAAAAGAAAGCCTTTCAGAATTCTTCACCGCGAAAAATTGTATATATTATATTTTTCGTGATACTATAATACAAGAAAATATTATTTTAATTAGTATAATGTATAAAGACCGCCATTTAGGTCGCATTTAATGTTTCTGCAATGACTATGACTCTTCGTCTTTTTTTTTGACTGGCAAATGATAAAACAATTCCCATAAGCCTAGTGTCAAAAATTAAGGCTGTATTTTTATTGTAGTATCTACGAAAGTGTTATTTCAATAATTTAATGCTAAGTTAAATGCTTCAGACAATGATTTTTGCATAGCAGTTCCTTCCACTCTTCGTCTATATTTTTTGGGTAATAAATTATAAAAAAAATCCCATAAGCCTATAACAGTGTCTACAGCATAAAAGTAAGGCTGTATTTATATTTTATTGCCTACTAAATAGTGTTAGTAGGCAATATAATATAATACATATATATTCAAATTTAAGACGAAATGGCAATTTAAAATATTTTAAAATTAAGTGTAATATATACGGAAATCAGAAATTTTAACAAAGCATGTTTGATGTATTAAAGTTAATTTGTTTTGAATTTTATTTGAATAGGTTGTATCGCTTCGTTCGCGATGCGGGTGACCTCGGAAAGTTTTGGGTAGCAACAAGCAGCTAATAAAGAGGCTTTATTATTTATTTCAAGCCAAAAACATTTCCTCATTAAAAACAAGTCATTAATTTAATTTGATGTTTATTTGTCAGATTGTTTGCTTGTATTCCAGAATTGTACAGTAAAACAATGTTTTTTTTGCGATATATTTAAAGCGTTGATTTATATCAAAAATACCATAAAATAAACTATAAATTATATTTGTTTGAGTTAAACCCGCGAATTAAATGGTACTATAAAAAATATATATATTTTTAATAACTCTGAAATTATTATCTAAAATTTCCCCTAAAAGTCGTAAAAAGTTGTAAGCATTAATGCTTTGCTAACTTTTATCAAAATAACAAATATTTTTACTGTAAGCAAGAGTATAAAAAAAAGTTTTACAAGTCAATTAAAAAATAAACAACGCTACAAGGAAATTTATCTCTCCCCTGCCTTCTTCATCCCTTAAACAAGAAACTACGAAAACATAGGTAATTTAATTTATTCGCCATCCGCGATCCTCATTGGCTGCTTTAAATTTAGAAACGAATTCCGGCGCACGTTCTGAATTCGAAAATTTATCTAGATTTAAATATTTGGCGCTCCGTCCCTCCTCCTACTACACCCAAACCACCCCCACTGGGAGTGAACAAGTAAACCTGGAGTATTTTTATTTTATTGGTTTCGTAGTAATACACATTTTATTACTTTTCCGGAATAAAATATATTTAAAAAATACACGCACATTTATATATATATTTTATTATATAAATATATTTTTTTATATATATTTAACAATCCTCATATAAACTCAATACAACTATATATCACAAATGCTTCGACGACTCCACCACTGGTTATAATTTAATATACTCATTATTTCTGCTTTAAAATAAATTCAATTATTTATAAATACTAAAAACTAACAGTTTTAGAATTAATATTTTTTAATTATATTTTTTTATAAATATTATAATTTTCATAAAACACAAGCAAAAAGCCTATAACGTGTTTTAAAAAAAAATTAACACTTTTTAATAGCATTTAAAAAAAAATAATTTTATAAAAATAAACTATACTCATTTTATAATACATGATTATTTTATTGATTTGCTTCATGAAATTATATATAAAAATCAATTCTTCGTAAAATCTAATTATCTTTTAACTTATTTATTCAATCTAAATAAATCAAAACGCTTTGCTAAAACACTTGCATGTGACGATTAAAATTTTCGCTTAGCTACATGAGTCTATAGGACTGAAATTTTTTCGTCGTTTCATCTGCGAAAACCTAAAAAACACATCAAAATATACAGTGTGTCTTTTTATGTCTACAATGAGAATTAGTATTGGCTTTCATACACTTGTCGGTCAGCCTCTTCCCTTGCGGAGTAGGACGATTATAGATCTTGGTGATGATGGTGGAGCATGCACTCTTCAGCTGCAGCGTCACCCAAGAGGAGTGATCGGGACTGAAGACTGAGGCTTCTGCGAGAAGATGAGAAGAGAGAAAAGGCAGAGAAACCTTGGCAGCAGCCACCATAAGATGAATTTTCAAGTTCCTGAATTTCTGCCATGGCTTGCGGAGTAGGGCGATTATAGATCTTGGTGATGATGGTGGAGCATGCACTCTTCAGCTGCAGCGTCACCCAAGAGGAGTGATCGGGACTGAAGACTGAGGCTTCTGCGAGAAGATGAGAAGAGAGAAAAGGCAGAGAAACCTTGGCAGCAGCCACCATAAGATGAATTTTCAAGTTCCTGAATTTCTGCCATGGCTTGCGGAGTAGGGCGATTATAGATCTTGGTGATGATGGTGGAGCATGCACTCTTCAGCTGCAGCGTCACCCAAGAGGAGTGATCGGGACTGAAGACTGAGGCTTCTGCGAGAAGACGAGAAGAGAGAAAAGGCAGAGAGACCTTGACCATAAGATGAGCCTAAAAGAAGGGTGAATTTTCAAGTTCCTGAATTTCTGCCATGGCTTACGGAGTAGGGCGATTATAGATCTTGGAGATGATGGTGGAGCATGCACTCTTCAGCTGCAGCTTCACCCAAGAGGAGTGATCGGGACTGAAGACTGAGGCTTCTGCGAGAAGACGAGAAGAGAGAAAAGGCAGAGAGACCTTGACCATAAGATGAGCCTAAAAGAAGGGTGAATCTTCAGGTTCCTGAATTTCTGCCATGGGTTTGTTTTTGTGACTTGGCTTCTCTGCTCTCTGGCGTGTCAGGGCCGGATGTTGTCGAGGAGCCAGTGCATGTAGTGGGCCACACGCGTGTATACTCCGGGGCGGCCGTTGGTGCCGCAGACGAGGGGGCCGAAGCTGACGACTCCTTGCTGCACATAGCGGAGCACCCGCTGGATGACCACCGTCTGCTTGAGGGGGCCCCCCGAGTCACCATTGCAGGAGTCCACCCCCTCCTGCCCCCCTGCGCACACTTGCTTGAAACCAATACCCCCCTGCACCGACCTGCAAACATTCAAACGCACCCTCAGCCAAGACGCTTACCCAAGAACATCAGAGGCTACATCAGATTCCTATGGGGAAATTCACCAAGTGTTCTCAGTTCTCCTTTATGGAGTCAAAGCTTGGACGCTCAAGACAGCTACTATGCGAAGAATTGAAGCAACAGAAATGTGACGGTCTATACAGAACCCTTAAAAAACCATGGGTTGACCGCGTCACAAGTGAGAGAGTCTTGCACAGAATGAGCAGAGAATGAGAACTCCTGGCGTTGGCAAAGAAGCGGAAGGTATTTTGGCCACATTCTAAAGAGGCATTGGAAGGAAGAATTTGCGCCAGTGGAAGTAAAGCCGAATCAGTGAGACTGGCCCAGGATAGAGACATGTTCGATGACATGATCACCAACTTCCTATGAGGAGAGGCATCATAGTATATAGACTTTTGGCATATCAGCTGTTTTGTTAATAAATTGATTCTGTATACCCTTAATTTATAATTTTATAATATGGAATCTACTTGTCTCTAAATTTAATGACTCGGACTGACTTGTTGTATTCCTGGCCACAGCGCAGGTTGTCAACGATCGGGATTTGGATTTTGAGTAGCGCTGATGAAGCGAAGCCGTCTTCCGTGACGCCCCAGCCGGCCACCTCCGCGAACCCCTTCACCTCCATCGACACCAGCTCCGGAGTCTTCGGCAGGCAGATCGGCTTCGCGTTATCTGCAAGCACAAATCATGATTGAGGAGAGTACACGAGATAACGCTGTCAACTATGTGACCCCAGGACCAGTTTCCGGCGCTGCTACTAATGCCGCATGTAATCCTGTGATGGCCCGAACAAGTGAGGTTAGTAGAGTGATATACTCGAATGCTTACACTGAGTGAGGTCGATGGGTTGGCTGAGCCTGATGAGGCCGATGTCGTCCTGCATGTGCCCTGCGGAGTGGTACGGATGACGCACCATCTCCTCCACGGTGAAGTCCTGCACGGGGGGGGCACAATCCAACTCGCCGTCCGACTGCTCGTCGCAGTCCTCGTCCGTGGCGGTATCGTGCTCGCCCACCCGGACCCCTATCAGCGAGTCCTGGAGGCAGTGCGCCGCCGTGAGGATGTACCGCTCGTTGATGACCGTGCCTCCGCAGGTGAAGGAGATTCCACGGCCTGTTCGCGAAACCATGAGTTGTCAACAGGTGATTCGGATTGCGGGTGATTCGATCGTCTCCGGTAGTCACCTTTGTCGTAGGCGAGCAGGGCCATCCAGGGGAACTCGAAGACGCTGGTGTCGTTGGCGCCTAGTAGTCTGTCTATGTCTTGCACGAGGCCGCAGTCGTCGGGCAGCAGCGCCAGAGCAGGGTGGCTTTTGATGTCAGGGGGTGGCTCGGAGTAGGCCCCGGCTGGTGGGCAGCAGACCTTGCGGGGGGCGCAGTGATGACGCTGCATCAGGGCCCTGGCGGCCAGGTGAGACACGTTCCGCGGTACTTGGAGCACCCTCTTGAAGAGGGGAGTGCAAGCCCACAGCGAAGTGCATGAGCCTGTCTCCCCGTCCAGGGTCTGGCAGCTCGCGTCCTCTTCCGCACCATCTACTGTCAATAACCAATTAGTCTTCTCGATGCTTATTGTGACACAGAATAATAATTTCAAGTATCTAAATATTTGGGCAGCTGGTTACATGAGAACTGGGATCCTGACCAGGAAATCAACGCTGGAGATTCACCAAGAGTTATGCCGCCTCAGTTCTTTATGGAGCTGAAACTTGGATACTCAAGACAACTACTATGCGAAAAAATGTGACTAAACACCATGTATAGCATCCTCCAGCAGATTGTCCAAGGAAAAATCAAAGAAAAGGGAGCAATGGGAAGGAGCACCAGTGGAGACTTGTCCAGGATATAAATATGTTCGATGAAATGATCACCGACCTCCTATGAGAAGAGGCATCAGAAGAAGAAGTATCTTTAGTATTCAAAGTCGGTGATAAGAGTCCCACCGTGACTAATAAAATATAAAGTAGTCATAACACAAATGGCAATAATCTTTCCTTATCTGAACAACGCAATAGTGGAAATATCAAAGGGAAATCCAGGATAGCATGAGCAGCAGTCGAGAAGCGACGTCGACCGCAGATGCTTCCTTTAGTTCGACCTAACCTAACCTAACCTGACCTGATCGGCCACCGCAAGTTCCGCCAGGCATTTATATTGATACGCTCATAGTATTCCGTGGAACTCTCCCAGCGATATATTGGCTTTGTGTATTTGAAATATCGCGTTTCTCATATATATATGATAGACCGGTTTAATTTGTAATACCCCACATTTGAATATACCAAAAAAATTGTAGTAGCTTGGGGCGTAAAAACTATATAATAGTGTATATGAATATTTAGAATTAGCTGGGCTCGGATGGACTCTTGAGGAACTCACGCGCAAACGCCATCACGAAGACTGCTACGAGACACAGCACAACACTTCCGGTAGTCATTTTGTTGGTCTTCTCAAGACGCAAAATTATTATATTAATTAAATATTAATATTTAATATAAAAATTAACAGCAAAATGCTTAATTAAACCACAGAATGCCGACTCCGCGATCGGCGAGCACAAAGCGACTGTCACGCCTGACCGCGCACAGTCAGTTAAATACCCTCTCTGATTCATGATTCACGCCTCAATCGTGACACAACATGAATTTGATCATCACTACGCACGTGAAACGACGAAATCACATAAAATTACCTGTGCCGGCGTGTCTCCCGCCCCCGAAACTAGCACAACAAGGAGAGAGAAAAATATAGCTCTGGGGTGTCTTTCTCAAAGGGTTGAAGTAATATTCAAAATTCGGCGGCGAAAATGATGCCGATGGTGGAAGATAAAGCCGCGATGACACAGCCTTTTCTTGAATAAAGGAAAAGTTTTACTCTCGCCGTGGCGGCGGTGAAAAGAGTTCATTAAACACGCCCGCGTGGTCCATTTAACTCCCAACAGCCTCACACTTCATAAAGTAGATGTGCGGCAGCCTTCCGGGGCGGGTAAAGAGTTAACCCCGATTAAAAATTCGCCTCGTATAGCGAATGGCAAGATGTCAGCGAAAAATGCAGTTTATTCGTTTGTATCGCGGCGATAATGTCTGAAGCCTTTTCAGGTTATCAATTTTATTTATTTTTTATATATTTAATATAAACTTGATTTATTTTTCTATGTGCTCATTTTTATTGGTGACCGGTTTCGCCAGCATTTCGCGTCGGCATTATCAAACGTACACCAATACAAATCTACATGTGAAAAAAATCGCTCGAGTATATTATTTAAAAAATATTAAAATCGAATTCCAGCAAGTATTAAGTAAAAATATTTATTACTTAGATATAATAATTTACTATATATATATATATATATATATTTCAGGTCGGGGAGACAAACAGATAGCAGTTCGATGTGAATTTCAATTGATGAATTGACATAATCTTCGGCGGTATTGTAGCGGGGGACGCCCGCACCGCCGCCGCGCCCCCGACCGCTTCCCCTCCTAGGCCATTGTCTCGGCCTCACGATTGCCTGTCCTTTGTCCCCGCACTTGTACGGGGCCGCGACTTGCCGAACCCGCCCTGGAAAATAATAATATCAAATAAAAACGTGCGACACAAGAAGCACTCGGCTTTTCTCTCGCCATTATTTAAATAATATTAATAATATTAAAAACTGTTTCGTAGACACCCGCGTGTATTTCCAGGGCGGGTTTGGCAAGTCAACGACCTGTAAATATTATATTATTGTTACCCAACTAATATCAGAACCGTTCGAGCATCCTCTCCTTACAATATCAACGATTGTTTTCCATGGCAACAATAATACAGAATTTAGCAGAGAGGTATGGATGATTTGAAATAACCGTTACACACTCAATTTTAACTTTGATGTTGCCATTATAAAAATATTATTTACGTACTAAAAATTACATATATTTATTTTTGTCTATACACTCCTGTAGACGTTGTGATAAGTTGTCCATATTTCTATTAAGCATTTTACATGAAACCACTCGGATTGACAGAACGACCCGTTTCAATAAAGATGTTGTACACGAACACACGATGCTCTATCGACAACGTCTTCATTGTTACTAAAATGGCAGCTCTTGACCAGCAGATGCTTTTATTTTTTATTCACCAAAATTATTTTTACTTTGCGTGGTGGTCCGATCAAATCATCCATACTTTTCTGCCTAACCTTGTATGAATATTTTACTCGATTCGTATTGATTAGTAGAATTTCGTATAGTATTATTTAATATTATATTTATATTAACAATTAATTGAATTTCTGTTGAATAATGTCGATCATTTCACACTGCCACTGGAGCATCCATTACAGTGTATGATTATGCACGCTTCCCGACATTGATCTATCAACTCGACTTTTCTCATGATGTAATAAATGCGAACATTTTTCCCTTTTCGGGTACAAATCGCGATAAAAGGGAAGAGTTTAAGCCCAAAACCGCCCATACGACAGGCCGGAGGCGTCCGGAATAAATGGTCCCCGGAAAGAACCCGGCTTCGTCACCTCGGCTTTTAGTTTTCTTCCAGCTGATTGTCCAAGGAAAAGGGGGCATTGGAAGGAGGAAACTTACGTGGATGCGTTAAATGTCATATTAGTGAGACTGGCCCAGGTATTAATATATTCGATGAAATGGTCACCAACTTCGCATGGGGAGAGGCACCTGAAGAAGAAGAAGGAGAGCGTGTGTGACAAGCCCTCTTGGTCCCCAAAACAATGCCAAAAGCGTAATAAGCTAATTTATTGCGGGCTTCTACTCTTGAAGAGTAGTATATAACCTTGGGTATGTCCGTTTTGTGAACTTAACATACAAAATAATTTATTTTAAATAAATATCGTATTTTATTATATCTGTATCGGGCGTCAGCTGACTTGTCTATGAACTTTATTAGGAATTGTTTATGGTTTTTTTTTATTGTCTATTAACAAAGCTGTCATTTGTCTATGGTTTAATAAATTATGCGGAGACAAGTGGGCTAAGAAAATCGGTTAAAAGAAGGCCTTCTTAAAGGCTTGAAGGACTCGATCAATATTAAAATCAAAATCGAAGTTACGTTTTTTTAATTTATTTTATTACTTAATGAAAATACATATTAATAAAAAAAATAATATTACTAATATGTCAATAAAATAAATTTTATTACTTCCGGCTTTCTTTGTAGAGATGGTATTTAGAAACCTCCATTCTTAAACAATGTACCTTTACGTCATTAATATATCTTAAAATGATACGTCATATTTATTTTTTGCTATGATTTTATCAATGCTTTTACAATACATTTTAAGTAATCGATTCAACATAAAACGACGAGAATAATATTTTAAAATTAACAAGGATATGTGGAATTAAAAAGCAAGTATTAAAAACAAGGTAACTAACAAAATAAGCCTTTCCGTAATGTAAGCCTTATTTCTCGTACATTCAAATTTTATTAAGTGTACTCATATTATCTGAGAACGTTAATAAACTTCACAATTCTTTAGGAGTAGAATAACGGTAGGAAAGAGACAAGCAGGCAAATTAAGCATTTCATATGAAAAATAAATTAATTATTAATTTTTTACCACTTCAAAGTGGTAAGGCCTATCACGTTTGTTTGCATCGAAGTTCCGAGCCAATATTGAACGTCAAAATGTAAGTAATGATATAAAGATGATGGGCATTATATTCACATAACCATTAAAGTCCATTTTTCCGCGGCAGTTCAAAATAATATTTTAAAAAATTGCGGTTTGAGTGAGAATATTGATAGATGGGTCGAGAAATATTCAAGATACGTCATTTTGAATAAACCCCAGCTGACGTGGCGAGTGTTTATTTATAACGCTGAGACACGTGAGATATGAAGCCACGCTCGTCGGCTATCCAATGCAACCACAATAGCTCTGCAACACAGCAAGTATTTTTTTATATTTTTTACACTAGAACCTTAGATTTGATAGTTATAAAAGCTTCTGCCTAAGAATGCATTTTAATACATCAATCGTTATTTTACAAAAATATTTTATACCTGTATGTTGAATGTGTGAATTTATTACATATTTAATATTATTTATAAATGAAAGTGCTTATTCGATGAAGACATGACATCACTTTCTTCTCAGCGTGAAAAATTCTGACCCATAAAAAAACAGCATTTTAAATAATTTTCATAGACAAATCATTAAAAAATAATGTGTTTGCAGCTTTTAAAATGTGTTCGTAGTAAAATAAATCAAATCTTTGTAAAAATAAATAATAAATTATTTAACAAGACTTGAGCATGGCTTGTAAAAAAAAAATTATAATAATATGACAATGCTTACATATTTAGTACGAAGCCTGATTTAACAGCTATGTTAAGAGCAAGTCATTAATATTACGTCTAGATTTTAAAAAGCTCTGACAAACAGAAAATTGCGGGCTCATCCACGTCAAAAATTAATCTTTTTGGAAGATCTTTATTGTGTATTTACACAAAAGCATTTCTTTGAATTTGGTAGATTATCTTGAAAAAAGCTTTGTTGTGTGCTATCATCAAAATCTGGCTCATCTAAAAAAGGGGTCTTAATAAATATGATTTTGGAGTTATTAAAATTTTTTAATGTGAATTTTACTTGTGTAGAAAAATATGTTCCTAATTGTTTATATTGTCTATGGAAGTAGGCACAAAATTCTGGTTCTTGACTAGTCATTCTTTCGGCCGAAGGATTACAACTGTGAAATCAAAGCAATATGACATACCTACTCTTGTTCAATGTTTTTTCATTAAATGATATATCTTAAATTCTGATTTTTGTTTGGCCCTTGTTTTAAAGAATTTGACTAATGAGCTTCACAAAAATTGACATTTTATTTCGTAGTTTTGGCAATTTGATTTTTAGTAACCTAATTTTTTTCTTAGATGTTTTATAATAATTTAAGTATTATTTAAAATAATATTAGTTATTTGAATTTTTATTTTATTAAAACCCGACCTGAAACTCGTACCTAGACAAAAAAAATTGTTTTTTTTTTTGTTCTATGTGCTAGCAACACTGTTGCTATAACCTAAAAAGCGCAGTTCTGACGTTTGATTGTAATCGAAACAAGCTTGTTTTTATTATTTTTAGTTTATTCGTCAAAATATGGAGGAGTTGGGTGGATCCGAGCTAGGCACCTCCTCTTACTGGGATAAAACATATTCCCATGAAATAAATCACTTTAAAGAGAACGGAGACGTAGGCGAAATTTGGTTCGGAGAAGATAGCCTTTTGCGAATTATTCGATGGTTTTCTAATACTGACATGGTAACCAAAAACGATCCCATCATAGATATTGGTAAGATATGATGTGTTTATTTTTATTATAATAAATATTATGTTAAACATGTAGTGTTCGTCAATATTCATCAGTGGTTCTTTGAGTAGCAGGCACAGGTAAATCAAATAATTAAAACAACGCTAAAATTATACAGGAAATTTCGATTTATATGTTCCCAGTAATACGAGGAAAAAAAATCAACAATAAACGTAAAGTTCTTTTCTTATAATTTTACCAAAATTATATATAAAACTGATATATCAAGGGACTTTTTTTACCAAATACTTAAATGTTTCTGATATTGTTCTAATGCTTTGTCTACGGAAGTCACCTTAAAATACTGTCTGACTGATTGGATCAGAGCATGTCGAGCATCGCTTTTACAACACAACAATTTGACTTCTGGCTACAGTCATTTTTTTCACAATTTTAGGTTGTGGAAATGGGATGACTCTCATAGAACTAGCCAGAGAAGGCTTCACAAACCTCATGGGAGTGGATTACTCCAAACCAGCCATCGACCTGGCCATCAGTGTAGCGAAAGAGGAGTTTCCTGAAATACAATACCAGGTAACAGATAGTCACTCGTACATCACAGCCTTGATACAAGCACGCCAGTAGAATTCATGACATAGTTTGGGAAACCTATACAATATATATTTATGATTTTAAGGTGGTTGATATAATATCAGACGACATCAAAAAATTTCGGGGGAGATTTAAAGTAGTCCATGATAAAGGAACCTACGATGCAATCAGCCTCAATCCGGAAGATCCGAAGAGCAAGAGGCTCCTGTACATCCAAAGGATTGCCGAGCTTCTCCGAGATGGGGGCCTGTTTGTCATAACCTCTTGCAACTGGACAGAGAGCGAACTCAACGATCACTTCAAAGATGTTTTTATACTTTGTAAAGTTCTTCCGTCGCCCCAGTTTAAATTCGGTGGCTCCGTTGGTAGTGTTGTTACCTCTGTGATATTTAAAAAGAAATAAATGTTATCTTCATGTGTTTATGTTTTTAATTACATTTATATCATGCTGTCGCTCATGTTTTAAATGTTCGATTCAATTGAAAAGTGATTACGAAACGGTTAAATATAATACACAGATTAACAAGCAGTTCTTAAGAACCAGATGTATTTTATTAAAAGTGTTCTTTATATTATAATATTATGTGTCTAAAAATAAGTAATGTAACTGTCTTAATGTCAATAATCTCATAGGCTAACTAAAATAAGAGGTTTATATAAATTTAGAATTAAACATTTTTTAATACCCATATGCAACATACATTCGATTTCTACCAATAATTTACTTAAATTGTTTATTTGTATTTAAAATTGTACATCAGACTGTTTTAATATATATATACCCAACATCTTTTTACAGAATGTACATTGTGATATTTTTTATTTAAATAAAAAATATTTTTTGTGATTTACCACATTTTTATTTTTCTGTGACTAGTTTTGCCAACCTTCCGTGTTTGGCATTTTTAAATAATGTCTAAAAAGGCAAACATTGAAAATTGGCACAAAAATTTTAATCAAACCACAAAAAATATTTATTATATTAATATAAAAATTATCATAATATCGAAAAATAGATCAGATACATAATCTTCTATGTTCATTTTATTTCAACATGTTTTAATATTTTTATTTTGGGAAGATTTAGTTAAAACCCATTTATCTTCAAACAATGAAGTCGATCCCAAAATTAAATCTGAAATGGAGTTCAGGAGATGTTTTCATTTTGTTCGAGCGAGGAAACTCAAGTCCACATTTAGAATTATAAAGAAACCGTCTCCGACTGTCAAACTTCTAATTCCTTTGAGCAATTACAAGTCTCCTCCCTTCAATTATTTCCTTTGTAAACTTTGTTCGGAAAATAAATCTTTCAAAAGAGACAACCTGCCGTGAACTCAGTCAAAAGATACTTTCCCATTTATTTAGGATATCTCTTAAGTAATCACTCATGCATTTCAAATTAATATTAAACATGTTTATTATATCCACACTGAATAGGATCTAATTATATATATACTTATTTGAGTATTTTAAGTAAATAAATTAATACATTTTAGGTCTCTTTAGCAATGTGAACTTAATTGTACTTAAAAATTATTGTTACCTAGTAAAAAAAGGTAAACATTTGTAAAAAAAACCCATGATGCAAAACAATGCCACCTGTTAAAAAATTATTTGATTGATTACTTATATATGTATTAAATAATTTGTAGTAACAAAAATAAGTTTTCTTTCATTAAAAATTGCAGATATAACAGCTTATTAATTTTAAAAATTAATATCTAACCGAAACTAATTTATTTTTCTTGGTTTACATTTCAGTGGCACTTCTCAAGGACTTGGGGCGAGTTCTAAAATAATATCGCAGCTATAGCAATAAATGTCGGACCCTATTCCAAAAATCAACATTTAGTCATAGGCCGTGATACTCAAAAATATACAAATTATATACGATCGGAGCTTCGGACTTCACAAATATTATAGTAGCTATTATTCCACGACGGCAACGTTTAATGCAAATCTTATATCACAGTCGTCATGGATACCATTGTACATAACAACATCTAATAAATCAAATAAGCCTAACCAAAGCAATACTGATAAATATTTATTATAGTAAATCGGTGTTTGCCAATAAATAATGGATAAAGGATACACTGAGAATGAAGTTTTCAAAGACTGGCTTAAAAATGACTCCGAAGTCGCTCTGAAACGAAATGCTAAAATGCTTAAAGTAAGATCCAATACTCTTCAGTATTTCTAATTCTCCACCATCTTCACATCTTTAATAACGTTGATTATTTCTACTTCTGCTTCATTATTGTGATGGTAGTTCAATAACTGAGCCACCCATCTTGGAACGTCTCATCGTTGTGTATAATAATTATTATAGATGCATGGAAATATCTTACCGAAGTCAAGCCCGTTGTGAGAAACTTAAGCGGGATGCTTTGGGGCAAGTGGAGTTCGGAAGCCTGCGACCCTCACGGCGTATTGTAAGAATCCTTTAGCACAGTTGCAATACTCACAATACTCGTCTGCTTTACGCAAACAAATCTGATAAAATATCGTAAAATTTCTTCGGTTTGACCACCATCCTTTTATAAAGAAAAACTGTATTGATATCGGAACTAATATAATAACATTAAGATGTTGTTATTAACACAACCATTACAACGGCTAAACTTAAATGTGACATTTATATATATAAAAGACTTATGATATTTTTTTATTACAGCAGTTAGAAGAAGTGAAAGCTAAATTGCTCTCGCGAGCCATATACAGTCCCACCGAGCAAGCAAGATCTGTGGCCGTCCAAAGATATAAACTTGAACCGTCTTTGATGCCAATGGTTTACAAGGAAGTTAATATAACTTAAATTTATAACTTATATTTGCAATCAAAATTTCTTCGAGCAGGTCGAAACCTAAAAGGTTTATGACAATTTATTATAATTTGATACTTGTATTTCAATCCCCAGAGTAAACTCTTGATTAAAAATTCCCATAGTTTTTTTTTACCTTCTGTATGACTGAAAAACATTTATTCTTATATAGTATACTTATGTAAAAGAAGTTTAAAGCATAATTACTAAAAGTAAGTGAAATAATAAAATTATATCGTCACAGACACAATTTCAAAAATATATCAATATTTTAATAATTTAGCTACGAAATTAACTTTTATATTGCTACGAACTATAAATAAATAATTATATTTCAATAACAGCTTATAGTAACTACCATAGATAAAAATGTACTCCAAAATTTAAATACTTTTAATAAAATATTTAATTTTTTTTTCAATCAATTTAATTTTAAAAAATACCTACCTCAATAATTTTAAGTTAATTTTTTTATCTGAAATCATATATATCATATTATATATATTTAAAATAAAAAATGAGTAAGAAGTGAAAGTGGTGCTTTAGAATGAGATTCTCGGTAGATATTATTTGACATCTGGCAACACTGACATGGTTCCAATTTTAAAAAGGCGCCGTTTAACAGTCAATCTGTGCGGTGTTGATTAGTTTGAAATTGACATTTTTATTTCGTGTTCATACTTTAAAGTCTCCTCGTAGATGTTTTGTAACAGAAATATTTCTGTGCTCGTTTTGCTGCTTTCGTTGAAAGAGTAGCAAACTGGGCGGGCGTCTGCGTCTACAAAAGATGTCAAACTGACTTGTTTCTGTTTACGGAGACAAGCAGTCATGAACATGGACGAAGCCAACCTCATCGCGGATTCTCCACCAAAGATAAAACGACGCAGGTCGTCATTCTTTGAGAGACGACAGTCAATAATACGTAAGTTTTATACATTCTAACTTATTTTTATGATTGCCACAGTTAATCTTCCTAATATTTAACACTGCTTGCATATTCACCATTTTTCGTAGAAATTTATTCTTTCTGCAACAAAAATACTGTTGGCATTTATGTTGTCTCATTTATTAAAACTGTTTCAGTCTGTAGAAATACGCACAAATGTTTTATAAATTGAATACATTTAATTTTAACTTGTCATATTTGTAAACAATTACAATCTACCCTCCTTTTATTTTCGTTAGCAAATGTTACAATTGATTTTAATAAGGCGGCAATGCATAGTTGAATGTCCGAAAATAAAAATGAAGTAATTAATAAAGCCATTGCTTCTTCTTTCTGCATCAAATTATGAGTGAAAATTATCTGTCTACCGACCTGTCGCTTCCATGCAAACTACAAACATCCCAAACCAGATAATATTTCTTATCTGTCTTAATTTTCACACAATTTCATAAAATGAACATCTCTTTGTAAGTAAGAATTATAATACAAATATATAAAATAATAAGTATTATTCTTTGTTTACTTTATAAAAGGTAATTTCTTAAGGGATCCTGATTGTTTTCATATTTTACAGCTACGATTCCGCCTCCCGAGATACTCAACTCAGCGGATTCTCCCGTGATTGCATCAGCAGACGACGTCGACGCCAAACTTCAAATGTAAGCTTATTTACTAGACCCGCATGGGGCGCTGTTTGTTTAACGATATCAACTGACTCGGAAAACATGAGTCTCAGTGTGTTTTATTCGGTTGGCAGATATTTGGATTCTCTACAAAAAGAAAGAAAAGATTGGCGCACTACGTACGGGCGCAGAAAAGCCAAGTACACCGACCTTAAACTGTGAGTATTCAATAAATTCTCAATTAATTTAATATGTTTTTAGATCAATCATTCACTAGCTATTTCGCTAAATTAAATAAAACAAACTTGCTTCAAATGTATTATTTCAGCCAATTAAGCTTGCGTCACTCTACGGTGATGTGCACTCGCAGTTTATTTTGACAAATGAAAAATAAATTACAGAATTTATACTTTTCAGAATGTTGAATAAGTCAGAGCCGAAGCAGTTGCCGTCACTCTCATCCTTGCAAACTCGGCTGTTGAATGAAGATTGGGACTTTTTACGGGGGAAGCCGATGGGGGCGGAGGGGAAAACCTTTGACAGTCTCGTCAAAGAGGCCTGCCGGGAGACCATGCAAGCTCTTCAGCTGCAGGCAGAGGTGTTTGCAGCTCAGAAGCGCATAGACACAGAAGTAAGCCAGCTCACTCGCTCTCTAGAAACTCACATCCTGGACTATAGCTTGGTGGACTGGCCAACAATTTTGCCCTGAAGCATAGATGGAACCAGTTCCTTCGCTGTTCGTGTGACGCCTGCTTTGTCGGGGAGACACTCCGTCTATTGGTGTTTGATCGGAATTTATTGTATAGTTTCAGGGATTAAATAAATGAATAACTAAAAAGTTTGATTTTTCAAAGTTTATTTCAATAAGATGTCATCTACATAGTCAATATACAATATCAGACAAATTATATCAAATAAATGTTTATAAAAAATAATAAATACTTTTTACCAAACGTTAACGGAATGGTGAAAATCACACACTGTATGTAAGTAACAATATGGGAACACAAACTCCTCTCCAGTCCTTTGCATAGCCGTGCGTCGGGGAATTTTATACTGACAAAGTTGACTAGTGTACGGCCACCTCTACAGAAGACCGGAGTGGTCACGAATCTACAGTCGTTCAGACAAGCTTTCACAAAATGTGCCATCCTGAGTGGATAATTTCATAATAAGAAATAATAAAATTTCTTGCTGCATGAGTATCTAGAAAGCTGATAATAATTATGGGACAATTCTTCAAGAGTTGGCCGTGGATGCGAGGACCATTTTATTTAAACATGTTAATCCTCTGATCATCATCAAATCATCGTCAGCCTTAATCCGTAAGAGCGTGTCGTATAATCATTTGCCTATCCCCGCCGCAACGAAGGTTTCTGCAAAGAACCGGAGGACAAACCTGCGCAGTTCAATCGACTGTTCATTCTGAAGGAGACTCGATTCTCACGTTGGAAAAACAGAATGACGCATCGTGGATTGTTACTTACGAGAACCTATAACATGGTCACAATTTAAAACTTTGGCAAATCCTAAAATAAACACCAAGACTGCTCTAATCACAAAACTATGTAAAAAATACTTCACGTTTGAGTTCTGACTGACTCGTTCCTTACTACGTTGTATGAAATGAGGAAGATATTTCAATAATAAAATTTTCTCACAAAATTCTTCTAAAAACATTAAAAATGTTTTGTATATTAATCCACAACACAATTAACACAAAGGGTAAATAAGCAAAAACTATAAATATTTATTGGGTTACAAAAAAATAATTTCAATTTATGTAGTCGAAAAAAACACACAAAGAAATGGATATTATAATAATTTGATATTCACATATTGAAAAAAAGAAATTAATCTTAATCTCACCGCTTCTACTGTATTTTTATACAAAAAAAATTATATTAAATTATACGTATGAACTTTATATTTCTCCGATCACCTAGTAAGATAAGAATATTCTCAAATTTCTAATAATTGAACTTTACAAATGTCTTAACTCTATGCGGAAACCGTCGACGCCGTGATACGAACCAAAATACGATTCCCCGGCAGATCCGGGGACCGCAGCCTCACCGCTACAAAAGAGACAGTGTCGTGATGTAAAAAATAAAGATACATACGAAAGCTAGTGAGAAAATAGTAAAAATCTAGTTTGATTCTTGTATAGGTCGATTTACAAAAGGAAGCTGAAACTTGCATATAAAAATACTGTCAGAAAGAGTACAATGTTAGAAGTATCTATTACCTATCCCACACAATGAAATACACATGAGAAACATCAATACTTAGAGGATCCACGCAACGGTGCACTACTCTCAGCTCCGCAGCAAGTCGGAGACTCGGGGGCGCGTCACACTGAGAAAACTACCGGTTAACTCCAACGCGTTTCACCGGTGGCACTTTATCAATCTGCTATCGGAAGAACATTCGATTAATTCGGAGAGTCGATCGTGTGTCACTTGTGACACCTTCCGGCGAGGAGACCGGAAAGTTTTCCGCAGTCCGCGACGCCCTTACATAGATAGTTATAATTTTTTGATATTAAAATTTTACGCAGAGTATAATTATTAATAAGTATATCACCTGTCGCAATTCTCTCCAGAACTGCATCGGTTTACAAAAAGATATTTACAGATAGGAGTACTCTTCTACGATATGGCATGTTACACGAAGTCACTGAAATGCCGTGCACGACCTCTCTTTGACAACCGACACTTCCACAACCAAACGCCTTATCACTATTGTAGTGATTGGCTAGTAAATTTGATCAATCGGTTCAAGTTCTACTTGCAAAGATGACGGCCGACAAATACTGCACTTAGCGTTCATTTAGAAATGAGATCTCTTTCTCGGCACAGGAGTGAATCGATGAGCCGAATCAAGATAAAATATATCATCCGGTGTTATGACTTCAACTGATGATAAGAACGGAAGGTTGTTTATACATTTGGTTGCTGAAATATCGGTTTCAATTGAGTATGCACCCTTAGTTACAAAATTATACGTCTCAAGGTCGTGTTGAGTTTCATTAGTACCTTTTTAATCCTATTTTCAAAATGAGACTAATATTAAAAAATATATATATACCGAATGAAAATCTGGTATATTACGTTTCTATTGTAATAATGTCAAGACAATAATTCATACTGAAGGGTAGTCATAAAAAATATTCGATAATCCTAACGTACAATATGTTAAATAAAATCTGTAGACGAATAATAATCCGTGTATACGATATTCATTACTAAATTGAAAAAAAATTTGAGGTTATATTTGGAAAACTAAAAATATTAATAATGAACTTATAAGTAGTAAATATGTTTCAAGTATTTCAGTATTTATCCGTCTACAGGTTTCAAATCTTTAACCGTGTCTAACCTTTCGTTACAAGAATAAAAATGGTACATGACTTTGCAAAATATTTGGTAAGTGCATGACTTAACGCTTCTTATCAATGTATAAGGACAAACGTTACAAACTAGCCTCGAAATTCTTACTTTCAAGCGACACGCCACTGCAGCATCACAGCCATCCACGTTGAATTCTATCCGATTCAATCCAAATTTACACTGAACGTATCCCCGGCTTCTACTAGAACGTGCCAACCTGCGGTCAAACCGTGACTTACTGCATATTTCATTGAAGACTAGACCAAGAGGCTTAAAGGGTTTTGATCGTCGGGTGTATGATGATGACTTGCGTCTGTGCAATGATTATTAATCAGTCAAAATGTTTAAAATGCTTTACCATCTAATTATTTTATAATGGAAGTAGACTTATGAAAGGTTACGAAGATTAATCGAAGCGAAGGTAATCAAGGTTCAAAATCTTATAGTCTTAATTATGGAGACGTCTTCACGATTGATTTCTGAGAATCTTACGGTATACTTTTCAGTAGGTTCTTGCCGTTAAAAGGCTGGCACATTGCGAGTAAAAACCGTTTAGCACCCAAGCGACAATGTTCAACAGAAAACACCACACAATCTTTATTACAACGCAGAATTGAAAACGTTATACTGAAAAGAAAGAAGTACAATATGAAATGGCAGCACAAAGCTTTGAGGAAGGTTTATATGTACAAAAAAAAATGTCAAATAAATTAGAAATTACGAATTTCTATAATTAAGTTTGAGTAAAAATCTCCAAGACCGAGGGGTATCGTCAAGCAGAGGCATACTCGGTTATATTCAGTGAGTGCTGAGCATTGTAAATACTCAATTCTCCGATGTTATGCCACAGGGCACGCTTTCTCTTTCCAATCCAAAATGCTCGCCACAGCCAAGAGTAAACATACTCGACTCATCAGCTCCGTGATAATATCAAGAGACGATGAGGCGTACCCAGTATTTACAATAACCCGCAGACCCACATAACAGAAATTGCCCCCGACTGAAAAAGTCAACTTACGGGGTACGACTAGGAGAACATAGCAGATGTCTTGCACGTCCGCTGACTCTGCGTGCAAGTCTGGAGAAGTTTACGTAAGTAAATTTTAGCCTAAAGTTGAGTTGACTAATTACACTCTTAACCACGTTAATGAATATGGCTAACTTCTGTGAACTATCCAGAACCACCAGAGATAAAAATTAGTTGCGTTATACTTAAAGAAAATATTCTAAAAGACCTTAATGATGATTCGACATTCTCGGAGCGCATCGTATTAATTTCAACTGCTCAAAAATTTATTTAAGATTGAAACTACATCCAACGCTCACATGATTTTATTTTCCGTTGTATCGCAAGGAACTAACGGAGATAAATACATTGGCCAATAGAAAAATTCATATTTGTATGGTGTCGTGTCTCAGACTCGACTATTTCCGATAACCGAGTTTTATTGAAATTCCAGTGGTTCTGTAGCACAAAATAGAGTTTTATAAACTTACGCTAGTTTCACTAGAAAAAGGAAAGTTTGTATTTTAAAATACAATTAAATGTCTATTAAAAAAAAATAAAAGTATATCTCTCGCTTCTACGTCAAAATCAATATTTCCACTACTGTTAATATAAATACATGTACGGCGCTTGAGTATCCAATGGAGTAATCAGAATCGTCATCCGAGGAACCTGCCTCAACCCTACCAGTCGCAGCATTTGTTACGATGATAAATACACGTCATTGTCATTGAGTTGACTGTTTTGATGATAAACGAATGCTGTGCATTGGATCGGGTGAGGTTAAGAGATTTCGGGTGAGTTTATTCCGGATTGAGAGGATAGTCGGCGGGCAGAGCGCTGAGCACCTCCTTGCTGACCTCGTTGTAGCACTCCAGCATGGCGTCCCGGGTCCTCTTCATCAGGTCATCGAGGTCGTCATCGGTCAGGCCCTTGGTCTCGATCGGATCCAAGCACGTGATGATCACCTTGCCTGTAAAAATCATAAATAACGATTGCATATAGGTAAGATTTTCGGCCATCACACTGATGCAGTGCCTGCTATTAAAATATGGTGCCGTGTTAGTAATTGAAGCTGTTTTATTACCTTTGCCGAAAAACTTGCGCTGGCGGTTGATGAAGTAGTAGGGCGAGTACACGATGGGCAGAATGGGGACCTGCGAGGCTACAGCCATCTTGAAGGCCCCGCGCCGGAAGGTCAGCATTCCGCGCTTCGTGTTGCGGGTCCCCTCAGGGAACAGCCACACCTTTGTCTGGAAACCAAATAATAATTAATCATCACTGGCATCCTTCAAAAGCCGGTGACACACAATGAGCTCACAATATTGGAGATACGAGTCAGCAGTGAAATGATATAGTATCTAATGCCGTCGTCTCATAGAGCAGAATTTGAGGTTATGTTTATATTAATTATTGGAGAATCAATTTATATATATATAGTATATACCTTGTTCTCAACCATGAGCTTGGAGGTGGCCTCGAGGATGCGGTAGGACTCCTTGGGGCTGTTGCGGTCGATGAAGACCACCCCGGCCAGGTAGGCGGCAAGGCCAAACGGCCACACGTAGAACACTTCCTTCTTGGCGATGCTGGCACACTTGTCCATCACGTGCCAGATGTTGAACATTCCTGCGTACAAACAGATAGATTGGACGTGCATCAAATATTATATACCGATTTATTTTTTATAAATACCAGGCCCGTCGTGAAAATCCTTTTATGCACACGTAAACAACACTAAAAACGTTTTCTCACTACAAATATATATTTATAGAGATTTGGTAAAATATTGACCATGTCGTATAAAAAATGTTCCAGCGTTACACATATTTTTCTTATCACAATATGATAAGCAATACAACACTGACATTCTTTAAGATGCTGTCGATGCGGTTCAAGAATTGATGTGTTCTTAGATTTTAGCAGACGTTGTTATCAGATATTCTTCTTTCTTGGTTTTTTATCCAACCAAAAGAATCGACTGAACGATTGCAATTCTCAAGCTTCTTAACAGATTCTATGCTCATTCGAAGAGGCGTGCTAGTTCTCGGGTACCGGCATGGTGTATCTTGTAATGCTACGGTCAACTTCAGGTGACTTCCCAGTACCGAGACCGAAACGATATAAGATACAATGCATATCATTACTTTAGTAAACAAATAGTAAAATGTGTCGCAGCTGGTCCTAGCGTATTCTGAATTACCTAGAACGTCAATGATGGACTGGTGGTTGGCCGTGATGACGCAGCCGCGGTCCTCGGCCAGAATGCTGCCTCTCCTGAGCTCCCATTCCAGCCCCAGGATCTTGGTGATGTGCCTAAGCACGGCCGAGACATACCTAGAAATAAAGTTTTGAAGTTAAGTAACTTTTGATGTTACTGCCGTAATTGCATCAGAGTAAATATTGTTGCCAGAACTATTTAAAGCTAGCTCGTACAACAATCTGAGCTATCAAATCACATAAAACATTTACGTTTAATATAAATCCCATGCTATTCAGGTAATAACGTCGCAAATTTGACCTTGAAAACATACAATATATCCGTTACTATTGTGATTGCATCAGATTAAGCGCTATTGCCGCATAAGTATGAAATTCGCTTTACTCAGATTTCAGATTAGACCTTGATCGTGTCAAGGATAAATTAATTACCAGTTATGTTTATTAATACGATGTGTACCGTGGACGATGAATTTTATAAGTATTTTAGAGAAGTTCGTTACATGATTCATGGTAAAAAAATTACTGCGGTGTTGGATAGTGGTCAAAGTAATTACTCCGCAACGGTGGGGTCAGGGTTCAGTCGCCAATTAAGCAGTAGCCAAATTAGAGACGCTCAGTATTTATTGCAACGGTAATTTAGATTTTATGCGACTATAAAATTTTAAGAGGAAAAATCTTCTACGCAACAAGGGCAATTTTATCTATTGTGGTCTGCGGGAAAAGCCGATGGTTGCGTACGTAATGTCACAAGGTAGGGTGGTAGATTTATAATTTATAAATAAGGGCATCACTGTCGCTGGCTCGATCGGCTTTGGGGAGCCGTGGACCTGTTGTGTGCAACTTTGTTTGATCCCCGGTGGACAGTGAACTCAAAGTAGGACGCAATGTGAGGATTCTACATCAGTATGCGGCACCAGCCCACTCGCGGCGCCGGCCCCTCTCCATGTGGGGACACTCATTTGACTGTCTAAAATATATTTCAAAACATCAAATCGAGGAGTCTACAAATCACAACCAGACCTAATAGAAGCGGCAAGTGGCTCTGATAGCGCAAAAGATAACGCTATTGGCTAATAACTGGTCGGTTGTGTCGTTGCGTGTGTAGGCCGCTTAACCTTTCGGGTGTAAGTTGTGTAGTCAGCTGAGCTGTCTCAGTGAGACTCGGTCCATGTTTGAACAGCTTATCAGATCAGGTGATCAAACTTTCGGTGATGCCTCTATTGCCCATTACGTGAATGCTATAAAAAAAACTGTGATCTGAAAAACATGTGACCTGCTGTTTTGTCTTTTTAGGGTATTTGGACTCAAAATCTTATTTGCGTTTCATTATTTCGATTTATTGGTTCAAAGATCAAATTTATGAGCTGTCATGATAAAAAGTTACTTCCAGAGCAGCAGCGGAGTAAATACTTTTCAAGTAAGACTGCGCCGACTAGACGTTTTCAAAAGATCAAACTTCTGATCTATCAAGTTACGTACATTTTATTAAACTTTAAAGAATAAAATTAAGTATATATTTATATATATATCTGTGTGTATAAGTAAATGTTCACTTACAGGCAGTTCTTCACATTCTTGGGGTTCAGAGCGAAGAGGGGAATGCAGACCACGGACATGAAGGACGACAGCAGGAAGAATATGAAGAAGTTGGACTGGAACTTGATGTAGTTGTCCTCCTTGGACAGCAGCTGCTTGATGATGTAAGCCGCCACCACGATGGAGAAGAAGATGAAGATGTTACTCCACGAATACGACCACATTTTGACGCTTTTAAAAAATACAATAAATCACACTGTATATTATAGTTTTTTTTTATAGAAGTTCACACTGTATATATTGTTGTCAAAATTTAGTACGAAGCACTTTCTAATCACACTGTAGCTGATACTTCACTCCTTGTAGATTTTATAAAATTATATTTTGCTTGTATATAAGTTTTGCTTGGTCGAATCGAGTACACTGAATTTTTGGATCACTTTTGTATGAATTGTAGAAAATTATCGGTAGAAAATATTTGGGGCTTAAGTTTTAGGATTCGCTTTAAGTGGGTATTAAAAAAATATTTTGTACGGGAGGACTTATGCCTTAGTTGAGATTGACTAGGATTTCAAAAAACACTAGACTTAAGAATTCAGATTTTAATATGTTTTGTATTTTTGGTACTGTTTCGATTAGTTTCTTCTTATCGCACCGTTCAAAGTTCCTGCAACAATAAAATAAAAAAACATCATTAGTTAAAGCGTTCATGATTAAAACATTATAAATCTTTAAAGAAATAAGTCAGAATAAACTTTAACGATATTATAAAAATTTATTGCTGAGAAAAAATATATATATTGTGATATCAAAATTTTTCACTTAGACCACTTTCAAAATAATAACTAAATAATTTTTTCGATAATTGACAATTTTATAAGAATTAAATTGAATTAATTTAGTTAAAAATAATACGGTATGAAATAACCGATGGTATCATTTCTTTATAATTTTGACATAGACCACTTTCATAACTATGGGCGCGTATATAGAAATCTCTAATTGATCACATGAGTTCAGCTGTTTTTTGGAATGTGGGCAAAGACAAGACCGCCGTTCCCTGTTGGTGCTTTCGTTGTCTCTGCTCATTCAATTGCTGCAGCATTATAGATTAACGAGCTCTGATTGGATCAAATCCAAAGAGGCGTCGCCGACATCCTGCCTGGACGAGGAACAATACAGTCGCTCGTTCAGATCACACGCACGCTGGAAATTATCGAACTGCAGCGTGAGCGTGAGACACTGGCCGTAGAGTAGCATCCCTTGCACCCTTGATATGTTTCAGGGTACTGGCATCAACGTGAGAGGATGTGTCCATGTCACTGAAGCAGGTAAGGCGAAAACCTGGTGAGGACTACTAGAGCTCTGGTTGCTTATAGTCCAAAAATCTTCCCCTTCTCCGCGCAGCATCAAGACGGTGAAGATAGCATTCCAGGAACATGCCCAAGTTGAAAACAAAGACCACCTGCAATGGAGCCTTCGATGATACTGATATCGCGGTAATAGCGCAGTGGACTCGGAATAATTGCACCTGGTATATGTGGGAGGCTTCCGCTATTGTTTCTGCATGTGAAATGCCTGAAATGTGGAACCTCCTCTGCGAGAGGCACCCGAAGAACAAGGCCTCCCCTTTTCGGGTGACATAACCTCTAATTACCGTTTTTAATCAATAAAAGTGATAGTCGAGTAAAATGATGTCGTAATTGAAAAAAAAATAATAATTGCGCGGATGAATAATTCAAAAATAAATTAATTTAAATCCAATTTGTAAACAATGTAACACGGCCTCGATTGATGTCATCGGCAACCTGAAACGTGCAATTTCGGTAATTGGACCGCCGCGCTTGTATAACGCGCTTGGATAACGCGCGAAGGGAAATTTTTTTGCAAGCCAAAAACAAATATTCAAAAATTGCTAAATGCCTAAAAATTTACGTAATGATGCTTTCACGTTTCGCGACGTTAACCTGAAACGGGCGAAAGCGTTATCAAACGCGTATGATCGTAATCGTCTAGCCAATAGGCTATTTGTGAATATACAGAGAATCATAAATTAAACCAATAAATATATTTTTTTATATTTCAGTGGCGTGGAGTGAGTCTAAAATGTGCATGCAGTTTTTAAGTTTCAAACATAGATGGCGCTAACGACACACGTACTCGACATACATGTCTAAACATGTAAAACGAATATTACGCATAAGTCGAAATCTCACATTAAAAATAATAATTTAATTGAGTTTCAGTGTTTTTCGGGTACAACCTATTAATAATAAGGTTGTATGTAGAGGGTGGAGGCAAAGTATTCCATGCCAGAACAGGGTCGGGTCGATAGACACCTCCCCCTACTGTAAGCACAGGTGCCCTAATTAATGAAAAAAAAACTTCGTTTCCCTATTTATTATTGACGGCACAGACCAATCGATCGCCCGAGCTGAAGAAAAAATATCAAATAATCCAATAGTTATAAGAGATTCACTAAATGCTATGTCGTCTCAGTTTTTCTTCGTGGAGTCGAGGCTTTATAGGAGAACACTCAAATCACGCATTTGAAGGAGAAAGCTAACATGGATGCGGAATTAACGCCAGTGGCTTGATATGGTCGCCAAAAATAAAAACTACTTTAATTTTTATCCCCTACTAAAAATATTTTTAGTTAAATAATTACATTTCAGTACGTAATTCATTATATCAACGCGAAAACCGCAAACGCGGTTTGAAAACATTTACCGCACACTATAAACGCATCGAATTCCTTGAAGACTATCAGATTATGACTGCATCATAAAACCCAAGTCTTCTTTGAAACGACGAGAAAAATCCGCGATTCTTTGCTTGTCGCGACACAAGAGAGACTCCGTTTCTCGTTGGCAACTTTTTGATATTGATTTTTTTACACTTTTATGGGGAATTCTGTGGAGTCGACAATACCTAAGTAAAAAAAAAAAAAGTACTTTATGTCTTTTATGCAAGTAGATATGTGAAATCTGTGTTGAGACTTTCCATTTACGTCTCATTCATCCCCAATGTATTCTCGCTGAAGTGGAGTCTATACAATTGGTATAGACCACATCGGGAATATTATTAGACTGCAAAGTTGCTAAACGCAGATAAGTCCGCATCAATCAATTATTTGTAGAGTTGTATCAACAAATTGATTTGCGATATTTTTTTTATCAACAACGGATTTACACATTTTACATTACAAATAAGATAACTTTCGATATCTCTTTGATTAATTGTTTTTTTAAAACACTCAGATATGATACACATATTTCTATCCTTGGCCAGTCTCACTAACTCGGCCATACTTCCACTGGCGCAAATTCCGCATCCACGTAAACATCTTTTTTCCTTGGATAATCAGCTGGATGATGCTATATTTGTGTCAACTCATGGTGTTTTAAGGATTCTCCCATGCAGCCACATTTCTTCGCATAGAAGCTGTCTTGAGTGTCTAAGCTTCAATTCCACAAAGAACTGAGACGACATAACACCTGGTGAATCTCAGTGTTGATTTCCTGGCCAGGATCCCAGTTCTCATTTAACCAGCTGCCCAAGTATTTAGATACTTGAAATTATTATTCTTGGTGTCACAATAAGCACCGAGAAGCCTAATTGGTTATTGGGAGTAGATGGTGCGGAAGAGGACGCAAGCTGCCAGACCCTGGGCGAGGAGACAAGCTCGTGCTACTTGGTGTGGTCCTGGCTCTTCACAAGGTCTGATGCCTTCTGCAAGTTCTGCTGCTCCGAGCCACTCCCCTGGAGACTAGGGCCGCATGCAGGAAGGACATGTGACGATGGTCCTGCTCGCCTGCGACAAAGGTGACTGAATGCGAGATGAATCTCCTTCACCTGCTCATCAACGAGCGGTACATCCTCACTGCTGATGGTGTTGTCTCTTGTGCTGCGTGCAGTCTCAACCCTCACTCAAATTACCTGGTCAGGACGCGCAAGTGCTCACCGCCACTTCGGTGGATGAAATGTCACGAAGCACGGCACAGGACTGTTGGTGCCCGGGTGGGCTGGCGCATGGCTTTGCCCGCGATCGATCCGCGCCCAGACCGCGTGCCGCGCGGAGGCATGCACAGCGCGCCGGTGACTCAGACACGACAGCCCCGACGGGCCGCAGACTGCCAACTGACCTCAGCGCGCCGGCCGCGGGGCCCGCTGGTGATGGGCGATGCGTCAGCTCGATCGAATGCATCGGTTGTTTGTGGTAATCGATCATTTTTGATTTTTGATTATATCGATTGAACTCGTATAGCCGATGAATCCGTGCTTCATCGGTTGTTTGTGGTGGTCGATCATTTTTGGAGTAAGAAATATTATCTTACGGCCAGCTCTATTGATTGAACTTATACGGCCGATGAATCCGTGCTTCGTCAGTTCAATCGAATATACCGGTTGTTTGTGGTGGTTGGTCGATTTTGGAGTAAGAGATATATTCTTACTGACAGTTCAATCGATTGAATCGAACAGTCAGTTGTTTACGAAACTTGTACGGCAGATGAATCCGTGCTTCATCAATATCAGTATCGTGAATAAGTTGGTTTTTTGTGTTAGTCGATCGATTTTAGAGTAATATATATAATCTTACAGTCAGTTCAATCGAATAAGTCGGTTGTTTGCGGTAGTCGATAGATTTTCTCTGGTGAACAAAATCTTCGCGTGTGATTTTGAATATTACGGCCGATGAACTCGTACTTCATCAGTTCAATCGAATAAGTCGGTTTTTTGCAGTAGTCGATCAATTTTGTAGTAAGAAATATAATTTTACGGACAATTCAATCGATTAAGTCGGTTATTTGCGGTACTCGGTCGATTTTGACGCGTGTAAGAAATGTTCGACTGTGATTTCGCATATTACAGCCGATGAATCCGTGCTTCATCAGTCCAATCGAACAAGTCGATTGTTTGTGGTAGTCGATCGGTTTTAAAGCAAGAAATATAATCTTACGGCCAGTTCAGTCGATTCAATCGAATAAGTCGGTTGTTTTCAGTATTCGATAAATTTAGTCCGGTCAACAAAATCTTCGCGTGTGATTTCAATGAATCCGTGCTTCATCGGTTCAATAGATTTAATCGAACAAGTCGGTTGTTTGCGGTAATCGATCATATTGTCGCGTGTGTTAAGAATCAGAGTGCGTTGTGTGATTTTATTCAATCCAATACTTCGTGCACGATACGGTTACACTTTTCGTGTTTTCTTTGTTAGTTGTCGAGTAGACCTGTGCTAATTGTGTTAATTGAATAAATAATTATTCGATTTAAATCGATTGTGCCCATCACTACGATGTACGCCTGCGAACAAAACCGACAGCTGCTAGTCCCTTTAGGATGCAGAAAAAAAATACAAATAAGCACGCCGTGCATTTTAATTCATTTCCAAAAATTTCCACTGACCTAAAAGCATACCGTGCCGCGTTTATTTTGTATTACTCCACATAAGCATGAATACGATGAATTTGTGCATGCCTGCGTAATTCTGTTTATTTTCGTATGCTTGATTTTATTGTATTTTGCTTTTTTTATCGAATTCAGATATCGTACGAGAATATCGGTCAAAGTTCACAGACGTGGAAAACATTTTTTTATTAATATATCTTTTATGTGATTTGAAAAAATATACTATTGTCAATGTATATTTTATAAAATTGCTTAAAATTAATACATATAATAATAATAATATTAATTCAAGGCTGTATCATTGTAGATAATTTAAACACGTATAATAGCGAATGATTCGTAAACACGCCTCTTAACCAGTGGTGTGCGTCACTACAAGCAAAAAACCTGTAAATATATTTTTTTTAATGTTATTAAATAAATAGAAACGATACATACATTTAAAAAATCATGCTAAATTATTTTTATAGGTTTAAAAAGGAGTTAACTGCTTTCTCGCTTGTATTGACCGCACGCCACTGGTCTAATCCTTTTCCCCTCCCTATTTACATTTTTAATTTAATTTATCAATACGCCTTCAAAAAAACATTTAATAAAATTCCTAAACACGTTTTATTAAAAATTCACATAAATTTCTCGATAAGCATTTCACATTTTTACACTAATTACAGTTTCATTTGGTGAAATCTAGATAAAACTCACTTAAATATCTAGGTAAGTGTGTCTACCTTTTGCTTTACGTCTACGTATCACTGATATGGACTTTTATGGCCGCAAAATCTATTCAATTCAATATAAAAATTTTCGGATAGAAAAAATATGCAAAAAATCACAATAAACACGCCATTAAAATAACAATACATTGCATTGAGTTTTTGCAACAACAAAAGTTACTAAAGAAAATGTATCTAGTAATATTTTAAAAATAATCAAACACTTGAGCGATTTTTCCACGCGTCAATTTTTATTGGTGACCGGTTTCACCAACTTTTTTCACACTGAGTCTAATTACGAAAGAAATTCCACCAAGTACTCTCTGTCAAAAATAATGATTATTTATTCAACACGTAGGCAAGGATTTTTTTGTTGTTGTGAATTGTTAAAAAGGCCGTGAGGCTTACGAGGTGTGGCGTGCATAGATTTCACTATTGAACTTTATATCGAAAACATGTGTAAAAATAAATAAATAAATAACTAAGAACAACATAACAAATATTTTTTTATTTTTTTGCTCATATTGGGGAATCCGCTATTGGATGATTATTAATTAATTTATTTTTCCATGCAGTTAATAAATATTACAGTCCCATCTGTTGGGAGAGTCGAACCGTCGGATCTATAGATCGGCACAAATGGTAATTTATCATTTCACAATGTTGAATAAACCTGATTAAGCGTCCGTCGATACAGACCACAGATGCCTCTGCTAAAATTATTTATCAATGATGTCACAGTTTATATATATATATATAAAATATAATATATATAATTCGCAAATATTTATATTCACACTGCGCTTATTCAATTTTCAATTTCATGCAATAACAGCATTTCGAAATCGTATCCACATAAGTTCCTAATACTGTATATTCAAACAAAAATATAAACAGCCAAATAGCTAGGAGGCTACAGACGTTATTGCTTGCGAGCGCTGCCAGGGTGAAAGCGCTCACAGGCCAAAACTTACGTGATCTCCTAGCCATTCGGCTATTCGTATTTAATTTGTATTCACAGCTTTGAATTTCAGACTAACATATAAGTTGATTGCAAATATGCGATAATTTTTTTAAATATTTTGTAATTATATTTAATTTATTAATTGAAAACACACAATGTGTTCTTGGTGCACAAATAAAAATACGGCTAGCCAAACGGCTAGGAGATTACGCGCATTTGCCTTTCGGCGGTTTCGCCGTAGATTCAAAGCCGTTTTCGGTATTTATATATAAATATGGAGTGTTACAAATTAAATCGGTCTGCCGTGGATGCACAAACCTGATTTTAAATTTTAAAAATCGCAGGTATTTAAAAAAAAATTGTAAATATAAATGGATACCTGTTTTTAGTTTTCCCATTTTAGCCGCATCTGCTTTTTCTCTTCTGCTTTTAATTGTCTAAATATTTATTATATTTCAATAAATTACGAACTCTAAATAAAAATAATTTCCTTCTTGAACAGCTTAAATATTTTCATGCAGTTCATTCATGAACTGCGTGCCCTACAACATATTTATCTACTAAAAATTTTTTTTCTTAATTATATTATTAGTGGGGTGCAATTATTTCAAAGCAGTCTTATTTATTAATAATAAATTTATTTATTATAAATAAATAAAACATTATTTATATATTTATTTAATTATTTATAATTTATTTAAAACTTTTGATCAAATGACAAAAAAAATAATGTTAATTTTTTTTTTTAAATTCACAATATATTAATTTAATTATAAGTCAATAGTATGTCGTCATAAATTTTTCCAATTATAGGAAATATGTACATCGTGCTTCAAAAAATTTAATATCGCAGAAGTTTCTAGACAGAAGTAAAAATCCGCTGCTATCACATCGATAACGAGAATCGATCACTCACGAGGCGTAGGGATGGGCAGACAACATCGTGACCCGAACATTTAAACAATTTATATTAAAAATCGACCAAGCCCAATGAAACACGCGCAAAACATTATTCGCGTTTTTTTAATTATTTAATATTTTAACACACTTTAAGCGGATAACCAAATTGACTAAACTGATGAGGCAAAATTCGCGTAAAATTGCGCGTGTGAAATCTAGTCTATACACTCTTTGATTGGCATGTAGTCAAATAAATTTTTTCCTATAAAAAGTTGAACCACTTCATACACACTTTGCGGATTACTTGGCATCACTACAACACCACTTTGTCCTAAAAATTGTTCAATAATTGGAGGATTATCATTCTCTGACCACTCCACTTCTTCATTGTCACTTTGTTCAGAATCACTGGACAGTATTGGTAGAAGTAACGTTGACGAGTCCTAAACAAACATTACGAGCTGTAAACCTAAAGAGTAAAATGTCGTTCTGCCGCTTTTAGAGTAAACACATACAAAAACGTATTGATATGCGCCAGCGCCTTCAGGCAGTAGTCCGCGAAACGGGTACTAGTACCCGCCCCGCCTTTAGTGTGTTAATTATTAGTGAATAGTAGGTCGTATTAAATTATGTACATTAATTACGTACAGTTTTTTGCACAGAAGTAAAAACCCGCCTGCTATCACATCGATAACGCGAATCGATCGCTCACGAAGAATAGGGATGGGCAGACAACATCGTGACCCAAACATTTTATACAAAAAATAGACCAAACATTTTTTGCATTTTTTTAATTATTTTTTTTTTTCCCATCACTAGTGCGATAGCGAAAGCGTACGCGGGCGGGACTTCGTGCGCAGAAGGCGCGCGGCCCCACTGAGGCCGGGCGGTGCGCAAAGGCCCTAGGGAGGGGGGGGGGGTCATGAAGGGGGGAGAGAGGGGGGGAGGAGTGGAGGGAGAGAGGGGCAGAGTAGTGGGGGGGAGGTAGGGTAGAGCAGTGGGGGGGGCAGGGGCCCCGCGTGGCCAGGGTTGCCGATCCCACCGCTCAGAATCGGACGAACCAAAAAAAACCAAATCAAACCAACCGGTCCGATCGTATAGCCAGTGCATGTCGGAACTGGCAAAAAAAAATTGTTGGGGAAGGGGTCCGGGTTGTATGGGCGTGTACGCCCTGTATATAACATTTATTTCACACACAATTCGTCTACATTTAAACAGTATATATATATGCGAGGTTTCATATATATATATATATATAACTTCCAGGAACGAAGGTACAGGTAAATGACCCAAAACACGTGTTTCTTGCCGATCGGGGACCATACAATAATATTATATTATAGAAAGCAGTGGCTTCCCGAACCGTAAAATATACATTCAGAATTTTCAGAAAAACATTACAGGCGTGAAATAAACCCCGCAGTGTTTCCACGATAAGAAACAACCAAATACTGAGAGCGGGTCTCCATATTGATTTTAATTTAAGGGTTTGCGTGATCACAACAGAAATGGTTAACCGTAGCGTTTTCATTATTATTACGTTTCCGCAAATAAATAATTCGACTGCGTCAGCGTTCAACAATTTGATAATATTTACAGGCGTGCAATAATTTTTCTATAAATTGTCATAATTTTTTTGGTTTTCAATTTGCAAGAATAAAGTCCAAGCGTCCGCCATCTGATCAAATTTGGCGAAACTTGTCGTTAAATCTTAATTAATCGTTTCAGCGGCACGTCTACAGTTGAAAAATGTGCAAATCGTGAGGGTGATCATCATCATCAGCGGTCGCGGAGTCGGGTATGGCGCCCCTGGCGGGCGCGCGGAGTTGGGGCCGTGTCGATAAGGGGACCGTGCGCAGTCCCGGGGACCGTGTGCAACTGCCGTTATATAGCGCCCATTGGCCCCCAGTCCGTCACAGTGCCGGAGAAGACGACTCCACCATCACCGGAAGACTACTACCAGCCAGAGACAACGCGTCACCAGAGACAACACGCCACCGGAAACCAGCGACCATGTCCGAATACGCAGGTGAATATTTTGCACTGAAAACTATTTTAATTTGTATTTAATATGCAGTATTTTTTTGTTCAATAAATGTAAATACTTTTCAACATTAAATACAAAGATATCTTCAGTGAAATGGTCACCAACCTCCTCCGAGGAGAGGCACCTGAAGAAGAAGATATATACGCGTGTGTGTGTCAATCTAACCTACAATTATTTTTTTATTTTACGGTCGGTGGATACAGTTGGCCAATTAGTGTATTCAATTTTTTATTATTAAAATGATTCAAATTGGCATAAACTGTTATCTAATCAGTATTGGAAATAGATCAATGTTGAAATTTGGTTGAGATAGTGTGATAAAATTTTCGTTTCGATTGGGCCAGATAAAAATTGAAGTATATAATATAGAATATATTTATATGAATCGTGTTTATAATTTTTTTTTTTTTTTTTTTTAAATACTATAATTATATACTTATAAGCAGGTTGTAGAATCAATATTTATAATTCACTAAATCATCAGAATTTTTTTTATTATTTTTCTTTTGAACAATTTTTGGTTTATAAATATTTCTTCTACACACTATTTTTTCTCAATTTGTAAACCGTAGAGCTAAAATTGTATTGGTATTTCTAGTACCACCCATTATCACGGAGTGCTGGGAAGAAGGCGTCAATAACCCGTGCAGGTGTTCAGGAAACTGCGAGTGCTCAGGGAGGGGCCAGGGAAGCTGCCACTGCAGCTGCAAATGTGGAGACGGCTGCAAGTGTGAAGGAGGCTGCAGGTGCGACGGCACCAAGCAAGGGAAGTGCCTGTGCGTCTGCAACTGCGGAGGAGACTGCAGGTGCAGCGAGAAACCGGGAAGCAGCTGCGGGTGCGGAGGAGACTGCAAGTGCACCTCCGGAGGAAGGAAATGCGTTTGCAACTGCAGATGTGGAGACTCCTGCAAGTGTGAGGAAGGCTGCAAGTGCGCTGGCACTGAAGGAGGAAAGTGCTTGTGCGTCTGCAAGTGCGGAGGAGACTGCAGGTGCAGCGAGAAACCAAGCAGCAGCTGCGGGTGCGGAGGAAACTGCAAATGCACCTCCGGAGGAAAGAAGTGCGTCTGCAGCTGCAAATGCGGAGAAGGCTGCAAGTGCGAGAAAGACTGCAAGTGCGACGGAAAGCGAGGAGGCAAATGCCTTTGCGTCTGTAAGTGTGGAGGAGATTGCAAGTGCAGCAAGAAATCTGGAGATGGCTGCAGATGCGGCGGTGACTGCGAGTGCGACTCCCGACGAGGCGAGTGCCTCTGCAGCTGCAGGTGCGGAGACGGCTGCAAGTGCGAAGTAGGCTGCAAGTGCGACGGCACCAAGGGAGGCAGGTGCTCGTGCGTCTGCAAGTGCGGAGACCATTGCAAGTGCACCGAGAGATCCGCAAGGAGCTGCAGCTGCGGGGGAGACTGCAAGTGCACCTCTGGAGGAAGGCAATGCGTTTGCAGCTGCAAATGTGGAGACGGCTGCAAGTGTGAGGGAGGATGCAGGTGCGAAGGCAGAAAGGGAGGGAAATGCATGTGCGTATGTAAATGCGGAGACCACTGCAAGTGCAGCAAGAAATCTGAAGGCGGCTGCAAATGCGGAGGAAGTTGCAAGTGCGACTCCAAAGGAGCCAAGTGTGTCTGCAGCTGCAAATGCAAGGATGGCTGCGAGTGCGCCGGAGGCTGCAAGTGCGCCGGGAAGCGGGGTGGAAAATGCGTCTGCGTTTGCAAGTGTGGAGACGACTGCAAGTGCAGCGGCTTGTCTGCAGGCAGCTGCCAGTGCGGGGGAGGCTGCAAGTGCAACGCGTATGGAGGAAAATGCGTCTGCAACTGTAAGTGCACTGATGGCTGCAAGTGTCAGGGGGGGTGCAAGTGTGATGGCGCCCGAGGAGGAAAATGTTCTTGTGTTTGCAAATGCGGCAAAGATTGCAAGTGCAGCAGGAAGCCAGAAGGCAGCTGCACGTGCGGGGGAGGCTGCAAGTGCGACGCCAAAGGAAGAGAATGCGTCTGCAACTGCAGGTGTGGAGAAGGCTGCAAATGTGAGGCAGGCTGCAGGTGCGACGGCACGAAAGGAGGCAAATGCACATGCGTTTGCAACTGTGGCGGAGATTGCAAGTGCACCAGGAGATTTGAAAGGAGTTGCAAGTGTGGGGGAGACTGCAAATGCGACTCGAATGGAGCAAAATGCGCCTGCAACTGCAAATGTGGAGACGGGTGCAAGTGCGAGGAGGGATGCAAGTGTGACGGAAAAAAGGGAGGAAAGTGCATGTGCGTTTGCAAGTGTGGGAGAGATTGCAAGTGCGGCTCTGAGGGAGCAGAATGTGTCTGCAATTGCAAATGTGGAGACGGGTGCAAGTGTGAGGAGGGATGCAAGTGTGACGGGAAAGAGGGAGGAAAGTGCGTGTGCGTTTGCAAGTGTGGGAGAGATTGCAAGTGCGGCTCTGACGGAGCAGAATGTGTCTGCAATTGCAAATGTGGAGACGGGTGCAAGTGTGAGAAGGGATGCAAGTGTGACGGGAAAGAGGGAGGAAAGTGCGTGTGCGTTTGCAAGTGTGGGAGAGATTGCAAGTGCGGCTCTGACGGAGCAGAATGTGTCTGCAATTGCAAATGTGGAGACGGGTGCAAGTGTGAGAAGGGATGCAAGTGTGACGGGAAACAGGGAGGAAAGTGCGTGTGCATTTGCAAGTGTGGGAGAGATTGCAAGTGCAACTCTGGCGGAGCTGAATGCGTCTGCAAATGTGGGAACGGATGCAAGTGCGAGATGGGATGCAAGTGTGACGGAAAACAGGGAGAAAAATGCGTGTGCACTTGCAAGTGTGGAAGAGATTGCAAGTGCGGCTCTAGCGGAGCTGAATGCGTCTGCAAATGTGGGAACGGATGCAAGTGTGAGAAGGGATGCAAGTGTGACGGGAAACAGGGAGGAAAGTGCGTGTGCACTTGCAAGTGTGGGAGAGACTGCAAGTGCGGCTCTAGCGGAGCAGAATGCGTTTGCAAATGTGGGAACGGATGCAAGTGCGAGATGGGATGCAAGTGTGACGGAAAACAGGGAGAAAAGTGCGTGTGCACTTGCAAGTGTGGGAGAGACTGCAAGTGCAACAAGAAGGGCGCAGGTTGCTCGCGTAACTGAAAGGGTGTTTTTGTCACTCAAAATACATAAAAGAAGTTAGGGTGATTAAAAAATGGGTGACTAAAAATAATTTAGATTTTTTATTTTAAGATATTGCTTTGTACATTTATCTTAACAAAACTATATAATAATTAATTTGTTTGGGAATTATGGTTAAGTGTAATAAATAAAATACAAAGGCATTGTTATAATTTAGTAAAATATGCCTTTGTTTAGATGTAAGTATTCAATATTGAAATTATAGACATGTCATTGCGTTTAAAAGTTAATTGCAGCTATAATGCTAATCTTATTATTAAAATTACTATTATTAAACACTTGGGTTTATGCACGGGTATTAATTAAAGTTACTTGTTTTTATTTAAAACCAAATGTAAAAGGACTTACTATTTCTTAAATAACTTTTATAAATATGAAAATGTATTCAATTTTATACTTAAAAAATAAATCATTTAAAAATTATGTTTTTTTTTATTAATTTCTATATATAAACGTAAGTTTTACCCACTGAACACAAAATAAACATAAAATATACACAATGGTTAAATCAGACGGCAGTTCTTTAATATTATCTGTTGTATATATAATAAATTGTGTATCGAGTGTGTTTCACTGTTCCGCATTCACCTTCCTGTAAACACAATACAAGAAGCCTCAGACGCGGCCAACGATCAGCCAGCAATGGAGAAACTGTACAGCACTGAAGAACCAATATATAAATACTTTGGGGAGCGAATATTTATATGTTTTTATTCTATAAATAATATACTTTAGTATTACAATATAATAAATAGGGAGGAGGCAAGGAATCGGCATGTCGGGTAATAAAAAAAAAAAACACACTTTGTAAGTAATATAATGATTTATTTCCGGCGATTTTCCATGAAAACACGAATGATATGAAATTATCTTAAGGTTTTACACTATTACCATACATGCATGAAAATATATTCTAACAACCATGACACAGGTTGGCTCCGGCACTTCAATGAGGTGTCTTTACATTAGGAAGTAAATAAGGCGTCTCAAGTGTTAACTCTTACCAAATTGAAACGCTGCAAGTACTTAGTAGTCTATGGAAATATGTCAAAAATTCCCTGATCTGATCGGTCATAGCTTCTCGCGTGAGAAATCTGACCAATGAGATCGGCGCGAATCGACATATTCCTGATAATCACGACCGATTGATGTAGCCCATCAACGTTTTAAATTGAATATGCGCTTATGTTTTATACAGCTAGCTCCTATAGAGAGTGGCAGCGCGGCTACCTCAAGTAGTTTTTATATATTTTATTAGTTAAATGCTAGTGCTTTGGAATTTAAAAAAATATTTTTAGTTTCATTATATATATATATATATATATAACCGGAACAAACTGATAATAAATAATGAATTTAATATTACAATTTTAAAGCTATACATTAGAATCGCAAGTCGTGATTAAAAAAATCTTATTTACTGCACCATAGTAATTATACTGAATTAAAAAATAATTTTTAAATATATACAAAAAAAAATTCAAAATAATAAATTGCAACAAAAGATGATAAATTAAATTATATTGTAATCCCTCTCTACAGCAGCGAGTCATGTAACGAAAGCGGAGCACACTCTGATGAAACATATCAATTTCATCTTTATTCCACAAGGCGGAGACATCCGAGCCCAGAATCTTATAACGAGAGGCCCATAACCAGACTACTCTGTAAGAGTAGAAGGCCGCAACTTAAGAGGCAGGAAAGACATTAGAAGTAAGCATTCGGAGCCAATTCTAACTGTATCCAGTTGCACGCGTCTCCGGCCTTGTTAAATGCAACAAAATCGAAGAAAAACTTTATCTGCTTCAGCTTTCCTTAGCTTTGAACCGTGAGCCAGTTTATAAAATTAAAATAAGTTTGTATTTTTAAAAAACCGGCTACTTCAGCAAGCGTGCTGGGCGAAGAACGACGAGGCGGTTCAAATCAATTTTAAAACACGTTCGTTCATATCTGTATATAAATTCCATGAATCATTGCATTATACATAAATAATAATAAAATAAAACAAATATTGCATAACTTATTTATTGTGACCTATTGTAAAATGGTGTACGCGGCAGATATACAAAAAAAAACATACATCAAATATCCACGTGGTGTTTTATAAACTAAATATTGCAAAAATTATACACAAAAAACTTATAAGTAGTACAGAGCGAGTTTGTATAATAGATAAATTTAATATAAAAAGAAATTCTTAAATATTGTAATATAAAATTTATATAGAATAATTATTTGTTAAATTTTACTAAGTATACTGATGTACCAGCCACCATTGTGTGAATCGATATTTCAACGCACGCGGGGAATAACGCCGCGGTTCAAAATCGACTCTATTGCTAAACGATGTGTTGACAAAGGAAAACTTACAATTTTACATTTAACAGTTTAATTTGTACATACAAATTTAGTATTGCAAAAATAACTCTTTTTACTTAGACAACTTTGATAATGACAAAAAAATAGATTTTGAATAACATATCCCCCGCGCTATATGTTTTTTTTAAATTTTTTTATTATTATTGTAACATTACAGAAGTTGTAATAAAAGCTATTTTTATTCGTGTCATAAATGAGTCGTGTAGAAAATTTTGATCAATTACCTACTAAGAGTTGTTTATTTTAGATTAAGTAGAATTATTTATATTAGTTTGTACTAAAAGACGTGACAAAAGTCAAATTAATGTCAATTCATGTTTATGAGTATATAATGAAACGAGAGTGAAGCTCGTAGGCAGTAATGTTTCTAGCACGATAGCTCAGCGGTATATTCATTATCAAACGCTCATCGCTGTGAGGTGTAGTTATTAATATCGCACTACGGTTAAATTATGCGATTAAAGCGGCAAAAAATAACTTTTAATTAGAATGTGTTACAGTCAATGAATTTAAGAATGTTGAAAACTGGATGACAATAAGCTTATACCGATATTTTAAGTCAAGAAACGCAATATCAACAGAGCAAGGATTTAAAAGCACAATCTGTATACGGCATTTTATTTCTATTTATTAAGCACTATAAAAATTAAAAAACACCCATAGTTTACATGTGACAATACTCGGAACAATGGGAGATTTATTATTAAAGAAGAAAAAATGGTATTTAGCTTAATCGGAAGAGTTCTGATGCGTCTCAATCGTACAAATCTATAGAACTCGTCGAGTCATCCAATGCTTGTATCACACAATTTAAAAAAAAAATAACAAACTAGGTAAAAGTTATCAGATTGCAAAATATCAATAATTATAATAAAATGTATAAAAAAAAAAAAAAAAACCCACATTACAAATACAAATTCATAGTGTATACAATGATTGGGTAATAGATTCAAAACGATGAGAAGGGATTCGAACCCAGGCCTTGCCATTGCGGCGCGACGTCGAAGTCATTTCGACCGCCACGGCTCTAACTGGGCAAGGATTAAAACCATTTTATGCACAGATTCGCAAATATCACAAATATAAACTGCTCACTCAGCGTGGACATATTTAAAGTACGCAGTCAGACCAATGAAAAGATTAGCTGTCGGCTTCGTCACACGGGTTGCGAAAAATATCGATTCACAAATAAATATCTGCAATTTAAATAAAACTATATTAATTCATCATCTGATTATGTAATTACGACATCCTCGTGACGTATTCAACAGCTAATCGACTATTGTTATGATTACACATCCTTTGAGAATCATACGTGGGACTAATTTTGTCATGCTAATAAATGATTACCATAGTCTAGTTATATTAAATATTTGAGCGTGCAAATTTCTAGCCTATAAGACAACATAACTCGAACATGTCTAATTCACTAAACTATGGTTACATTCATTAGTAAAACAGATAACAAATATAAGCAACATATTCAATTATTCTTTTCACTGGGGACTTCAATTTTTTAGTAAGTAATCAAAATTTTCCGACTCATACAATTTTGTTGTAAATAATAACGTTTTTTTTTTCCTTTTCGGTAGACTGAAAGGACTCAAATTAAATGATTTTTATAAAGGCACTCCACAGCCTGCGCCTGTATATAGTCGTTAATAATTATTAAATAATTGCAAAGTATCCATGAATTTTTGGAGGCGATTATAAAATACATAATAAATATATTTTTACTGTTGATATTGCCTTCTTCTGATACATTGGAAAATAATTCATTTAAATCTTAGGATTTAAGCAGGTGACAGCGGATTGACTGAAAAATATTTTCAGAACTTGTAAATAATAAAAAAAAAATAATAATATTTATAACGATTACTGGGATATTAAAATTCAATAAACGAACCGGTGAAAAATGACTATATACTGATGACCATGTTCATTTATTAGTTATCAATTATCAAAATTAACGTACTTTTAAAATAAAAAAAGTTATAATAAAAAACCTACAACATTAGAACCGTGTGACTAGCTTAAACGCAAATATATGATTATAAAAAAAAAATGGCTTTGTATAAACATTTAACTGCTATAGGATATCTGCATATTCAGAAAATTCAACGTTTTATGATTGTCTTCTTGATTTTCTTCAACGTTTCCTTGGATTTTTGTAAATAATTAAATTAGCACGCTATTACTGCGGTACAACACTTCATCATACCAGGTGCACGTGGTTTCATGATCTTCCATCCAGAGCAAAACTAAAGAGCACTAAATAAATATTTTTTTAGAATAAAAATTATTTTTGTGATTTTAGGTCACAATAAAAACAAAAACGTGAAAAAATCGCACAAATAATTTTTATTACAAAAAAAATATCGAAATGGAATTCCACCGAGTACTTGTCAAAAATATTGAATGATTAAATAAATATTTTCAATATTTATTTCAGATACACGAAATCCTCAACGCTTGGTATGAAATCGTTAATAATGTAGAAAAATTTAAATATGATATCAACGTATTTGATTTCTCTCAGCTCGTAATTATTTTCATTAAAATGTATATATTTATGATTCATTTTTTGAGTTTCGACGGAAGTCAGGATTTCTATTGAAATAGTAATAAAATAAAAATAAAATAAAGTCCCCAATTATTATCTTCGCGGCATAATAAAATTGACGGAAATTCAAATAAGAATTTATACTCATCTAGTTCTGACCGAATATGCGCAGCACACATTACAAAACTTGTTTCGATAGAGAGCGTTCACAACCGATCTGATCACAATTGTCTTCTTAAGTATGTATAGTTAATATAAAATTGTAACATACATCATGACAATTATACGTAAATTATTTAATAATTAATTCCTTGCTTTTCGCTTGCTAGGAATATAAAACAAATCAGCAAAAAAAAAATTTTTTTTTATTGATTATTTTATGAAAATAATTGATAAAGATAGTCAATTGTGAAATTAATGAGGTCCATAATCAGACCCTGAAGATTTTTACGGTTCTTCGAGTAATTAATGAGGTAAAGACGATAAAAAAAAAAAAAAAAACTATTGCGAGTCAATGAAAGTTTCATTTAAATTTTTCTACTAATATTAAATATTTATAAGTGTCCGACCCGTAGTCATTTCTTTACTTAAAAAAAAATGTCAATCGGCTGCCAACTCTCGTATATAATTAAATAGCTAGATAATCTCTATTATGATTAAGATAAAATATTAATTTGTCTTCTGTTTTCTATAATCTATAGAAACAATTAGAATTAAAATTATTTTTAATTGGAAAGGCGACTTCGGGAGATCAAATTATTCATTAAATATGTAAATAATGTTTAAAATAAAATTATAATGAAATAAATTACACACCATTTTGAAGCAACATTTAAGGACTAGCTCATTTTTGGGGCATTCGTAGATTTTTGGAGGCGAGGAGATGTAACAGCCATAAAGTATTTTGCGATAACAGAGGTAGAACCGATGAGCAGATTAAGTTTTGCGGTGTCTCCCTGGATAGAAACGATTTTGCTTTCGTAATAGAAGAAAACGGCAAAAACATGGGCAATGAGACATTATAATATTCTAAGTAAAACTGGTTGATTCTTTAGATGATTTAAAATAATAAATAAAGACTGTTACACGTCCACGAGCCTCAATTTTTCAATAAATTTTAGCGCAGATCAAATTAAAAAAAATGTTCGTAACATCCAACAACTTATATAGAATTTATACAATCAAAATTTTCACTAGTACGTGTTGATGGCTACTCCAGTCAGTCTGTCCTCACTCGCATTCACCACACGCACAAATCACGCACAGTCACAGAGATGATCATATGAAGATGAAGTGAACTTCTGTCAGGGCATCGAACGTCAGCCGCTTCGGGGCGACACTCCGAGCGGCCTTTACTCAATCGTCATTCGTCACTGTATCTTCATCCCCATCATCCGAATTAAGATTAGGGTCATCCATCGTATCGTCTTTAACTAAATCCGGAAAGTGCGTTTTAATGTGCGCCATCAAAGAGTCCTTCCTGGTGAAAGTCGCCGGGCACTCGAAACAGAAGAATTCTTTTTTTTCATCGTGAATTCGTTCATGCCTCACTAATTTATCCTTTCTCCCGAACTTTTTATCACACCGTGTGCATTCAAAAGGCTTGAACCCCGTATGAACCACCGCATGCCTGTCCAACTCTCTCTTTCGAACAAATGTCTTGGTGCAAATCTTACAGCGGAACGTTCTCGAACCATCGTGCAAGCTGAGGTGCCTTTTGTAAGCGGGTAAAGTTGCAAATTTTTTAGGACACTGCAAGCAGTGAATGGCCTTTATTTTTTTCAAAGGTTGGCAATTCTCCAGCTCCGCTTCTCCATTAGTCAAAGGGGAATCCTCCTCGGGTTCGGGAGACTCTCTCTCTCTCTTCATGAGATGCTGTGTTTCAAAAGCGAAACTGGTTTCTCCCGATATATGGTCAGGTACTCGAGGATAATCTAGATTTCTATCATCTAAGCTCAAGTGCTCAGAATTCAAACTATCCGAATTCTTGTAAGGATCTACACTGATTACAATTTTCTCCATGCTATCCCCTTTTTCAGAATCGGATTCCTTGGTAGGATCGTTCTCGAGAAGACGGAGGTGTCGCGCCTCATGCTTGGCTAGTTTATCGCGGCGGCCAAATGACACGGGGCATACGGAACAGCCGTAAGGTTTCGCTCCGGAATGCACCAAAGCATGGCGAGAGAGATCCCCTTTGGAGATGAAGCTTCGCGGGCACTGCGGACATACGTGAGGTTTCTGGCCAGAATGAATGCGAAGGTGCTTGCTGAGATTCGTGTTGCGAGAGAAGCTTTTGCGGCAAAAGCGACAGCGATAAGGCCGCACACCCGTGTGAACCACAGAGTGCTTGCGCAAATCGGATCGTCGCCCGAATGCCTTGTCGCACTGCGCACACGCATAGGGCCGCGCGCAAGCGTGGACCGAACGCGCGTGCGCAGCCTGTCCCGCTCGCTCAGCAAATACTAGCCCGCACGCCTCACATCCCCACGGTGCACGCGAATCGTGTTCAGTCTCCTCGTGCTCGCGCCACTCCGAAGACTCAGTGAAAGCCCGGTCGCAGTACTGACACATAAAAACCTTGTCCGGGTAGCGAGACTCCTCAATGTAGTCCGCGTTATCGTTTTCATAGTCAACGGCGTCCGGCTCGGGGTCGGCTTCGTTGTCAGAGCGATCGGATGAATCGCAGTCCATGCTCGGGTCGACGACCATGACAACACTGTCGACATAGTCATCGGGCTCCGCCTTGAGTGTTTGGAGGAGGCGCTCACCGTTCTGGCGACGGTAGTCGGGGAGGTCGAGGGGGCTCCGGGGCAGCTTGCGGGTGAGGCGCCGCAGCTTGGCTTCGCTGGCGACGCACTGCGAACGGAACTTAACACATTTCTCAGTCTTGTACAGACACCGGTGGCAGATGCGAGCGGGCAAGCCGTCGTTCGGGTGGATCTGGAAATTTTTCACACCACAAGCTGTTTTATTTCTTTCACCAGGTCGGGTTGTTGTTAATTATTTAGAATTTAGCTATCGCGCGCTCTCGCTCGAGTCGCAAACGGTCGAGTTCGCGTATCGCGCGTCCGTCGCCCGAGGCCGGCGCGGGGACAGAGGGCGCGCTGTCCGGCGATCGATAGTAGCGGAGGGGGACTGCGCCTGACGCCTACCGAGCGAGATATGCAGGATGCCGCAAAAGGGGGCGGAAAAACGACTGATTCAACTAACGTACCTGAACTTCCATGAACTCCGAGATCTTGGCGTAGAGCGGGACGTCGGCCTCGCCGTCAGTGACGTGCTCGAAAATGGGGCTCATCACCCCGTTCTTGCGCAGGCAGAGGCGGCATATCGAGTGGAAGTTAGATACTATATAGGAGTCCTCCTCCATGGCGAGCCCTGCATGCGAGTAGCCGATGCGTCCAGTGTTCGGTACGGGAGTCGTCCTCAAAGAGACATAGCGGACCGTACTAGGACTGGGCGGATTCCCGAGGGTGCCGAGCTTCGCGAGTGCCCCTCTCCGTCGCACTAGCCGCTACGCGCGGTGCTGCCATAACTCCGACTACGACCCCTCATTACCGACGCGAAATTCCCCGAGTGGCGTCGATCAAATAAAAGTAAATAAATATTAGCATCCTGTATCCAATAGATTTCACGTATCTACACCTAATTCCCAGCAGTTTTTTTAAGTTTATAAATTAGTACAACTTTAAAGTATTTTGAACTCTTTAATAGCAAAATATTTAAAAAAATACAAGAATTTTGAGAAGTAAAGACAATTTTTTTTTTAAATAATAATTCAAGCGTTTGTTTACCCTACCTTGTGGGTTATCACACACTTGCCAGCTGGATTATTTGTAAGAATTCAATGCTGCGTTTAGATTTCACAAAAAAATAGTAAAACAAATAAATATCATTCGCATGAAAACATTGTTACATTTCATTGTTGTGTAAAAATTATCGAATCATTTTGTTCAATTTAACCCCAATTAATTGGGAAAATGCTAAAAAACTGGTAACACCAAAGCGTTTCTTTTCGCCGGGTCCGCTTGTGCTAACATCTTACGGCAATATTTTCTACTACAGAAAATCGGAACGATCCAAACGAAACTGAAATATTATTCAAAGTAGAGCATTTAATTTACACTTCGACTTAACAAACAATACTTACATTAAAACTATACGATATTTACACTCTCACTTCACCTAGGTTCATGCCTTTTTGTGAATAAGACTCGGTTTCGCTTCGTTATCGATGTACGAAAATAGATAAGCCTGCTAACACTTTGTGTACATGGATATTTAAAAAATATTATTAATATATATTTTTTTATATTATTTGAAATAATAGTTGTAAACATACAAATTTTACAGTCACAATTTAATTTAAGTGTATTTTATAAATTTCATTTTGTTTTTTTTTTTAATTATTTAAAATTATCGATCAAAACTTACTTATTTTTTCAATTTCCTTTACCATTTATATCTTATAGCATATATCAAACTAATGATATCTATGATTCCCGGGATACACCGGCTTGGTAAAAATAGACAAAAAAGCAGGCGTCTCTTTCTTGCACACGTCATACGAAGTGCAAAAGAAAGATATAACCTTTGTAGTTTTGAATGCGACGATCCACATGTTGTATGTTTGTATTCACAAACGTCAGCTGCTACCACGGAGCTCTTGTAAACAAAAGTTGTGGTTAGGATATTGAAGCGACGAAAAACAATGACTGGAAATCTGAAATTGAGAAAATGAAATGTACAATAGTCAATAAAAATGAATGAATATTCCACCAGAAATGACCAATCAAGATTTATACAGACCGTGGCGCCGTCTTTCAAAAGTTTTTTGTTAAAAACGGTGATCGAGTGTCAAATGTTTAAGTTCATTATAAATCACAAAACTTACCAATTTTCTCTTGATCTGTTTTATAAAATATATATATAAGTGTCTTGTGAAATCTTAAAGTTCAAGTGGGATGTCGAAGATACTTATGAAAGTTCACAGCAATTTTTTTTTATTTTAATGAATCTCAAGCGATAACGTGAGAATGATAACATTCATTTATATATTGGGCATTCAGTAACGCTGTGATAAAATTGACAACAAACTTCTCATCTACTATCAAAGTATTAAGATGCGACCTCCAAATGTCAAAACTAAAGTATTTGTGTCTAACCAAGTTAAAAGAACGCTTTTCTCTTTTTCACAAGCCCTCCAGCATGCAGAAAATGGCAGTGTTTTATACATAGCCAAAAATGCCATAGGAGAGATTCCGACCGACCTGATAACCACAATTACAGATAAGGACATCTTACGAAGAATTACCTTCACATATCCGACCAACTGGAACGAAATCGTCAGTAAATTTTCTTGGCTGCACACGTGGAAAAATCTCCCTAAAGCGATCATCGTCGACGGATTCGACGATTACATGGAGTTTGCAAACGACTCGTCTATTTCTAAGACAGCTTTACTCTGTTCTGGTTTGTTGGGTGCAGCAGATTCATGCGCCAACCTCTCCAAAGATGATTGCCATGTTATAGTTACATTTGATGCAGGGAGTTATTATCAACACCACTCTACCTTGACAACGATTATGAATACATATTTTTATGGAGATATCACAGTAAATACGTGATCATCAAATACATCCATATTGGACACACGTTTCTTTGAGATACGAAGATAATACAGCATCTAGATATATGCCATGTGTACTACTTAGCAGGCGAGTACTACTGGTTATTTACATATATTTGCATATAAATGTATATTGTATATATATTTTTTTACCTTAATAAGGGAAAAATAAAGCAACGTCCATGTCAATCTACACAAATAACTTGAAGTAATCAAATTTAATTTTGTGTATGCATGTTAACGGTTGCTGAAAAGGAGGAATGACCTTGCTACTTGGTAAATAGCTGAGAATTTAAAAATCATAACAAATTTAACCATCTTCGGAAAAACTATGATTATTTGCTTTACTACTAAAATTAAGAAGCATTCAATATTTTACAGTGCAAATATTATAAATAGATAAGAGTAATATATTATTAAAAAAACATCATTATTTTTCATAAAATGTTTTATTTAATAAATGTTTATAATACACAATATTCAAAATATCCTTTAACATTTCTAAAAATAAGTTTAAATTGCAAAAATCATTAGTCCCTAGTTAACAACACAAAGAGCTCTCAAATGTACAAATACTATCAACCCTATTATAATCTCTCGAGATTATAAGGATTATAAGGTCTTGTCAAGTTTATAAATGTTTCTCAAATATAAAGAAATTCCATCTGAATCAAAAATCCAGATTTAACCACTTTCGTCAAGTTTTTTTAATATTTTTGACCTAACTCAAAAGGCTCGTCGCATCAGGATCAATCCAATATCAAAAGATGTCGAGAAAAGAAAAAGACAATGGTTGCGTAGTTTTAGATACCGATTGCAACTGTGTTTATAAAACTATATTAATTAAATATTAAATAAATCGCACGCCTATGATGTACTTCTACAACAATTTGGGTTGTTGCTTCAAAGCGGTGATGTCTAAAATTCTGGAAGGGTTTTTGTATGCCGGCTTCAAGAACTGAGGTTTCGGCCTCGGCTGCTCCTTCAATACTCCTTCGGTCCTCTGCTCCGGGTTATTTCCAACTAAAAAAATAATTATAAAAAGTTAATATACGAGGAAAATCCTCAAACACTTTGAGAACTCTTTAAAACTTAAAATGCTTACCCGAGAGAAGGTGATATCTTTGCATGTACTGCATCGTTGCAAATGACATCTCGTTCATGTTGTTTCTTCCGTCGTACATGACACGCGGGAGGTTAGCAGAAGGGTACAGTGGTTGCAGCGGCCTCGATTCTGCAGTATTGCTAACCAGATGGTTGGTGAGGTATTTGGCCGCCAGCCTCGTCATGTGTAGACTGGTCTCTGAAACTGGCTTCGGGAATTGATAGAACTGAGCGGGCTTTTCCATCGGTGGGGTTGTAATCGACACTCTGGAATCAAAATAAATAAACGAGAGTTTTACTTCTTATGCTTGTGTGTGCTAATGTTTAAATATTCCAACTTTTACTTTATATCAGAATGTTACGACCCTAATATATAATACTTTTTAAATTTTGCCATAATCTGTAACTAAGATGTTTTTCTACTATATTTACCTTTTAGTAGAAATCACTTTTCTCTGCTGCGTTCCGATCTGATCGTGTACCCACCTTGTGTTCTCATTGTTTGGCTTGCTTCCTTGCGTTGGGTTTGGGGGACTCTGAAGTATATGATTAACTCGGTTCTGAAATAAAATTATTTATAATCTTCGGGACAAATAGATAAACTGAGGAAATTTTGCTATTTTAGAAGGTTTCCCACCTAGGTGGATTTTCAATATTAATAAATCAAATTCAATTACCATAACATTGTTGTAAAAGGTCCAACCGACATCAGGGTGTGAATATTCGTCTTCAGATCTTAAAACACAGAAAAATAATACAAATTTTGCAACAAATACTCCCTTTAACTGTATGTATTAAAAATTATATAAAACGTACTCATCATTTTCTGTTAGTCCCATGGCAAAAGGTTCCTCGTCAATTCGTGCGGGAGCATTTCTTATCGGTTCCGATACCAAATTACCTTCTTGGAAATTAACAAAATATTCATCTTGTTCTTGCATATCGTGCCGTTGGTGCTCCCGCTGATCGTGTGTCTTGGCATTCATAAGCTTCGTCGAGGTGACGGCTGATCCCATGTCGAGAATATCTTCATTAGAGCTTTTGTAATGTTCGATTCCGTCCAAAAAATTACCAGCCGATTCTTTAGGCTTTGATTTCTTATTATGAACATTGGACTGTTCATTTATATTTAAATTTTCTAGACTCGTTTGAATGCATCCATCTTTATGAGTGGCAGTTGAAGTCTTGCCAGGGCTCACAAAGCTTTTTGTATTTACGACATTCGAGCTCATAACCATCTCAAAGCTGGTCATAACGCCGATTGATATTTTGTGCATGTTCTGTTCGACGCAGTTCATATTTAAGCTTTCAACGTTAGTATTCTGCGGTAATTTGTTGGACTCAGCACCGTTTAAGACTGTGTGCGACTGCTGAACAAAGTCCTGAGAAGACTGAATGGTCATATTTGGCCGATTGGTTTCTTTAACAGAAATAAGCTTATCTACTCTCTGTTGCAGCGTTTGAAGTTGCTGGTTTTGAAGTTGTATTATACTGTACAAATCCGAAACAGTCGGTTCTTGGGTATCGTTATCTTTATTGGGAGTACTAGGTGATTGCGAATTCCGTTCTCTCATTTCTATAGCTCGACGCTTCACCTCGAGACCATTACAAATCGGTCCAGATTCCATCTTTGCGTTTGTTAGGTTACCCATAGGAATACGGCCACTGCAACGTTGCACTGTTTGCTCGCAGCAATTTTGGTACATTTCAAGGGCATCCGAATTCGGAGCAAAGCAGCATGGATTGGCGTTACTGCGAGGTTGTCTGCCTTGCTTACAGGCATTATTTTGTGAAATTTGCATGTTTTCGTGATACCCTTGAATTCGATCATTATTACGGGAATAATATTGATAACTATTAAAATTTTCTCTTGAACTTAATATTGCATCATTTTTACTTTCTGGTAATCGCGCACTGCAACATCGGAGATGTTCTTCTTCTGGTAATGCTGGTTTGATATTATTTTTTAATTTACGACTCTGTAAATTAGCTTTAGAAAATTCAACATCGCCCGCAACTGGTTGCAACTGAGTGTTCTTTTTAGGCAAGAAACCAGCCGAATTGGGAAGAGTGAAGAATCCAAAGTTTTCTGCAGAATTTTCTTGGGGTTTTTCTGCAGAAAATTCTTTTTTGGAACATGCTGCTGTTGACAGGACCCCTGAAATCCATCATTGAGTTATTAGACACATGCATATTGCAACTGTCGCCCAAATGTCCTGTACATCAATTATTTGTCAAACTAAATGCATTATGTATATATGGCTGATGAATCAATGCTTAATAATACATCATAAGTTAACATATCGTAAGTTTATCTTACCTGGAGAAACATGTGATAGAAATTCAGAATGCATTGTGGGTAAAGGAGTCTTGGATGGTACAATAGAATATGGCACATCATTTTCCAAAATCTTTTTTTGTGAATTCAATTGGCTCACAGAAACCTCAGTTTTTCTATTTGGAAAATATCCACGTTCATTCAACTCACTTTGATGGTTGGGACGCATAGTATTATTTCTTATTAAAGATTCGAATGGATAGTCTAAAACACTTAATTCAAGCTCATTTGATGGCTGAGGAGGTAAATTTTGACTTATTGCTTTAAGTGGCAGACTCGATAAGGGCGTATCGTTTTGGAATTTTCTCGGGGGTAAGTTACAAATATTGCTTTTAAAGGGTACTCTCGTATCTTTAAAGCTTGTCACATCATTTCGCGTCGCAAGAGAACTAAGTCCTAAATGGTCTTGAGTATAATTGGGCATTTGGAAGTCAGACTTTGGCCTTGGTATTTGAGGGTCCATCACATTTGTTTTATTTTTTGTAGGAGTTTGAAATCTTACGTGCTTTTTTGGAAAGGAGTAGCCGTAAAATCTTTGAGTCGAAGAAGAGATGTTTTCTTTTGAACTGTTTGTGAGCATTTTTAAGTCATTTCATTAATATAAGTCATCCAAATAGCAATAATGAGAGTCGAATGTCATAAATTTGTATAAAAAGTATGAGTAAAAGTGTTATAAATCCTAATATATACTATAATAAATGCGTCGCAAACAATATAAACTGAATTTGACAGTTTATTTTCAATCAAAGGCTACCGGTCAAATTTTGAAATTTAGTCTATGGTTTTTGTCGTATATTGTCGTATTTGTATATTGTCGATGCTGTCCATTTGTCCAAATAATAATTTTATATATATATATTTTTTTTATGTATGAGAGAAGAATTAAATAATAGTAAAAATATTCTAGTTTAAAAATTATTAATCTTAAATAAATATATTTTTTAAGTAGCTACTGTTAAAAAATATATATTACCATACCGTAGAGAATTTTTCCATCGACTGGTAACACCAATAGAGTAGTTGTATTTTTTAGTTCATTTTACTTTGTGTTGTCAGAACAGCGGCCGTCGGGTGTCAAATTTGTTTACATTTAGCTTTCTAAGTTTCAAAATGAGTTTAGTGACGTGCGTGGCTCCTGTCAACATAGCCGTGATAAAATATTGGGGGAAGCGGGACGAGTCACTTATTATCCCGCTGAACGACTCGCTGAGTGCTACTCTGTGCACTGATATAATGCATGCAAAGACTACCGTTTTGGCGAGTGCCACGTTAAAGGAGAGCAAGCTCTGGCTGAACGGTAAAGAAGAGTCTTTTACGAATGCGAGATTGCTCAATTGTGTAAAGGAGATAAAGAAACGCGCCGTCGAGCAGTCGAGTGTGAACTCTGATCTTCTCTCGTGGAATTTGCATATTTGTTCCGAGAATAACTTTCCGACGGCCGCGGGTCTCGCTTCGTCCGCAGCGGGGTACGCCTGTCTCGTGGAGACTCTCGCCAAGCTCTACAAGATCTCCGGCGACTTGAGCAGCATCGCCCGCCTCGGTTCTGGTAGCGCCTGCCGCAGCGTGTATGGGGGCTTCGTCCAGTGGCATGCGGGCGTCCAGTCTGACGGCTCGGACTCCATCGCGTCACAAATCGCCCCGGCAGATCACTGGCCGGAAATGAGAATATTGATCCTCGTGGTCAGCGATAAGAAAAAAAAAACCAGCTCCACTAATGGCATGAGCGATAGTGTTTTGACTTCAGATCTTTTAAAGCTTCGTGTTGAGAAATGTGTCCCTGAACGCACCGCTGCAATAAAGAAAGCGATCAAATCAAAAGATTTCGAAAAGTTTGCGGAAATAACCATGAAGGATAGTAATCAATTTCATTCTATCTGCTTGGATACATTCCCGCCTTGCGTTTACATGAATGACGTTTCGCATTCAATTGTAGATCTTGTGCATACTTACAACAAGGCTTGTGGAGCTAATAAGATAGCGTATACATTTGATGCAGGTCCGAACGCTTGTCTGTACATGCTGGAAGAAGAGGTTCCAATCATTTTGACTCTCATAAACCAAGCCTTTCCTAGTTCAAACAGGGATGTGGAATATGTCAAGGGTATTCCCATAGACCCTGAGCCGATTCCTGAGAGTATCAGAAAGAAGATCAACATTGAGAGCAACGGCTTGGACTTGATCCAGTACTTGATCAACACGAAGGTGGGTAATGGACCGCAGGAGATCACAGATGTTAACGGACACTTACTAGATGAAGCCGGCACTCCCAAGTTTGCTTGACGTTAGCATAACATTCTTCAATACACACTGAAGAATTCAATACATCTGAAAATTATATTTATTTATAAGTATGCCAAACAAAATTTCCACCCAGCATATGATAAGTGAAAAAAAATAGTAACATTTCTGTAATCTTGAAGTAATATTACACAATTCAATATCAACGAAACTGAGAGACATTGAAAAATTCTTCGGTCAACGTAATTATTCAAGATCATCTAATCACAGGTAGATTCATCATGTTATATGTGTATCTCATTTTAAATAAATTTTTATTTTGTATTTTTATAATCCAGAGCTTCCAAATGTATTATTATATTATAAGTAGATCATAAAAATTATCAGTACAGTAGTAATGGAGACTACGCATCTCCGATATACCTCACAAATTGTCATGAATGTTATCACCAGCAAAGGAAAAATGAGATTTTTATATATATACATATTTGATTTATTATTAATACAAATACTCTGTAGTCTTGATGTTGACAGAGGTGATCTTTTGAATGGGATCGGAGGTAGCTTTTTTTATATTGAAATATAAGCGATCGATCAAACCTTTATTCATAAATATCCTTAGTGGATAAGCTGGATAAGATATCTTTAAAAAGGGAGGTTTTCAAATAATTTAATACAATTTTTAAGAGAGAACATACAAAATACACCAAAAATAGTGATAAAAATTAAATCCATATCAGTTTTGACCCAAAATATTTGTAGTTATTAAGTATTTGTATAATGTACACCCAGTTTCTAGAAGATTGATTAAAAACAGGCTTTTTTGTAATTAATAATCTACCAGTTAGTTAACATAACGAATGGCTTTATTTAATAATATATGGATAAACAAAAATCTAGCGCTGCGTGTATTTTAGAATTTATTTTTCGTTGATTGGTCTTTTATAAACTGGGTGGCAATTTTGCCAGAGGAAGCTAAGGTCTTAAGGTGTTGTGAAATGTAATGATTGAAGATCTATAAGGTCTGACCATACCGGGGATGTCTCGGATCCCTAGTAGGCAGTCTTTAACTGAATATATATCATTGGTTCAAAGGTATAGCACAGCTTTTTCAAATCACCTTATGCATACACAGTTATCGTCTTTGCCTTAAAACTAATGATGTAATCAGATAATTTTAGATTTGACCACTTGATTATAATGAATAGAGTAAGACATTTATAATTGTTCATATACTAACGAACAAATCAGTCATTTGTTAACTTTTATTCCGAGTTTTTATCATACGTTATCTCTCGTTATTGCACCTGCAATGTTATGATTTTATGTCCACCACCGCTGTTAACTGCATTGTTAAATTGCGAAACCCCTCTAGATTTCAAGGTATTGCTTGGATTATTTGAAAATTTACACATACTTTGTAAACACAAGATGATATCTATATTAAAAATTCCCAAAGAAATCTTGTTACTCGGTGATTCAATTATTTGATTATTTATAGCCCTCTAAGCACGTCGCAATACAATAAAACACCATCAGGGTTCATTTTAGTGCTGTTAAGCTGATATCGCCGAAACAAATGGCGATTTTTTGTCGTGATTTGTTGCTGCGTGTGTAGTGCGTGTAACTTTTTCTCATAATTTTTATGTGGTATGTGTTCAAGAACGACATTCTAATGTTGGACCAGCATGTGCCTTGTTCATACATAGATCTTTGTCAATAATTATAAATATATATTTAACAATCATAAATACAGGTAATTGTGTGGAGATTATACGTATTGTATAATAATATAGTATTCGTAAATGCTTCATCACAATATTTTAAAGGGAAACACGTGTCCCTTTGATATATCTGCAGACGACCCCATCAAGTATAAAGTGGATTTGTTTGTTCGCATTATTCTATTTATTCTCTTTTCTTAAAATATATTTAAGGCGAAATATCAATATTCATTTCACAAAAAATCTTAAATAATATCTTTGTGCCAAATGAAATCCAACACGGTGCTCGGGTATTTTCTATTTAATTTACTTATGAAGAAACGACAATATCAATCATTTTAGTATTGAAATTATATATCTAGAATTTGACAAACGATTATTAAATCGATTTGATATTAAGAGGGCCAATATAATGTTTTTTTTTTTTTAATAATTAAAAATAGACATATATGTGTGTTAATTAAGAGAACTTTTCATTCCCATAGTGGATAAATAAACTTTTTAGAAATGATATCTATTTACTACGAAATTCCCAAATTTTAACTCATAACATGTCTCTTGTAGCATTTGCTCATGTTTAGAAAATGATCTTTTAAAGTTTACGCCTTGCTTGGTCGAGTTGTATAAATAATATCTAAACGAAAAAAAAAAAATCATACACTACTACGAGTGAAGAAAAGATTTTTTTTAAATTAAAATGATTGACTCTACTATCTTCTATCTATTTACTTTAATAATTTAATTTGATATTTGATATTAAAAAATTTATGAGCCGACTACACACGCAGCGAGTTGTGTCGTGACTTGTGCAGAAGGCTATAATGTTCATGAAGATTTTGTATTGAAAGCTCGGCTTGCTTAATGCCGACATCGGTAGTTGGCGATGCTAGTCGCGTGAAACGAAAAAAAAATGTACAAAATCACTTAAAGTATTTAATATATTTGTAATTTGCAATCACTCGATGCGAGTGACTTCAAACTTGACTCCAATAATCGTAAAATCTAGTGTCAATTATATTCACGTTTGATAGATCTTTTGCGTAGAATTTGTAAGTATACAATTTACAAATTTACTATACAATTGTTTTATTGTAATAATTAATCATATTCCGCTAGATATTCGATGTTATCTAATGTTTTAATATTTCCACACTGGCTGGGCGTGTCTTTCGCAATTTCAGCATTCAGGTCTCGGTTTTTTTTTTGTGAAAGTGAGTACATATTATTCTTACTAATAAATATGTGGTAAATAAAAGGTCAAAACTAAATTTTGTGGAAAGGGCGGCGGTTTGTGTTCTCGTCATTAGATAGTGCAATGATTAAAGGTTATGGTATTTATATTGTTGTTAATTATGGATGTGGTGACAATAATAATATAGGTTTTATACTTGTATATTTTTACGTTAGTTTTTTAAATGTGAACAAGCTTTTTTTATAAGCTATTTGTGTTTTTGGTACTTGTTTTTTATCAGACCACCAAAAAACTTGTACTTAACCTAACCTAACCTAACCCAACGAATCGAGCGGTCATGGAAATCTGCAAAGGAACGAAATAAACGCCACAACGGGACTCATCGTCATATGATAGATTCTTATCTCTGCGAGTACATGTACATTAAAATATTTTGGTGGTCGGATAAAAAACAAGTACCGTGTTTTTTTTGTATTGTTGATGTTTGTAATTGTAGTTATTTTATTTATTGATAAAAATATATGTAACATTTTTTATGAAACTTGTTTTTTCATTTTCTATAAGAGTACATTGTTTTTTTTTTATGTAAAAGTATCGAGGTTCGGTCTTTCTCTTAGACAAATTATTGACGGTGAAATGTGATGTGTCTTTATATCAATAATCCCAAAATCATCCCACTAGCATTTAACCGTTTTATTAATAAGTATATTATTTAGCAGATACTGCAATGCTATAGTATGGCGAGACTCGCGTGGAGTAAAATTAAACAATCATTGTTTTAGCCATATTATTTATTTATTAAAAATGCAATGTAATAAATATAGATATATTTCTTAACACAATCTATAATGAATTCATTTTAAAGCAGTGTCATTGCTATATATTTGTAGTTTGTTCTACATCTACCAGCTTTCGGTTTCACATCGTATTGCTTAGGCAGTGTGCGAGGAACCAATTTCATACGTGCTGATATTGTATACATAAAATATATAAATGTTATAATTATAATAAAACACCTTTTAACATTCTATTCACTCCTGAATATGTAAACTTTCTGGTAGACGTAAAACAAAGCAATATACAATATAATGCTATAAGGCAAAGTTTGAATATATATATATAAAAAGTACAAATACATAAACTTCATCGTTATATAATAAATAAAAAATCTATATATGCTAAATGTAACAGGTGTCCCGGAAGATATGTGTACGATTCCTTCACTTACGTACATGTTTCACTTACAGGAACACGGGCTTGAGAATAAATATGCTCTTGCCGCATTTAGAGCGGCGGGTTTTACAATTTAAGTTCAACGAATACAAGGCAGCGGCCGTCCCATATATAATAAAAATAATATAAAACATGTTGATGGTGGACACCTGCTGCATAGCATGACTTTAACTAGTAATATCTCATTAGTTACCAATAATATTCAGCAAGTGAGGTCCAATACACTATTAAAGTAAATTTCATTGGATAAACGACATAAGCTGGTCTTCCAGCAAGGCAACAATATTATCAGAACACTATTACAACATAAACCGACGCTTCAATCAGTTTCCACGCTCGCCTATTTGTTACTTCAGGTAAAAAGATTATATGATTTATTTTTAATATCACAACCCGACTCCTAAATGAGCTCCGTTAAGTTTCCACTGATTTCAGCCGCATGCTCGTTTATAAATGCTTATACACACACAACAACCGTTCTCGCACTGATACACAGTGCTCGACGACTTAATACTCTGACAACATCAATAACTGTCACTAACATTACACATCCCCAGTGTCGTCTATATATTTTATAAACATTACATATAACAAGTGTTCCCTTATATTGTACATTCGTGATATAACTGCTGTTCCGAGTGCTCTTCACCCATGATAAAGCAATAAACTGCACTCGATGGGATTCGGACACCTGCAATTATTTTATGGTACAATTTAAGGGAGCAACTGAATTATTATTAAACACACTAATCGCACAAGCATTGGAAGAAGTTGAATTGATTATCAGTTAATAAACAAGTGGTGAGTTAAGATTTGAAAGTTAGATGGACGTTTTTTTGAGGGAAGTTTTCGCACCGTCAGGACGTCGACAGATTGCATGGAGTTGCCGTCGATTCTTTCTGCTCTGTTAGCGCTCGGGACTCGTGGATGATCGCTGCATACATTACACCCTAAAAATATAAAATATTCGTCAAATATACAGCGTCACATTTTCCTTAAAATTAATTATATTGTTTACAAATAAATACGAGTGTTATTAATTGAAGCTACCTGCTGCTTAGCGGCTCGTACGAATCCTTCATTGGCTGAAATGGTGAGGGCTCGAATTCTCTGCCCAAAGTTGAAGACAACCTTGGAGCGGAGTCTTATCCTCCCGCGCACTCTGAGATCAGCTCTTTTCGTATCATCAGGACCTGTCGGATAAAAGTCTAATCATTATACAATCTAACTAATATATAACAGACGATGATTTCATTTAAAAATTAATAGATCGATACCACTGGGCGCACCATCGAAATAAACTATTTTACATAATGCACCCTTTCAAATATGCTTTGGTATTAGATTGGGTGAACAGTTACCGTTCTCATGGTCGGACATGATAGTAAGTCGACTGCGGAGCTCTTCAGCTCTGGACTTCTCGTTGGGCCCGCCCAGCACGTCCACTATCTTCTTAAAGTCATCCCAAGCTGCCTCGCAGCACACAAGCTGCTTGTCTGGAATTAAAACACATGGTCACTGTGATTGCTTTGCGGTTATGATCAGTACATCGTATTCTTAAAAGTTTAACATAACTACAATATAACATATTTCCTTAATATTTTGAGTGATTATCCACATTTTTAGGAAGGTGTATTTGACCTTTGAACAGGGTCTCTAAAACAGGTTTGACGGGCCGCTTGGCTTCCCATACGGCCTGCTGACTGAGCAAGGGTTGTTTGTAGACGAAGTTGTGGCTGCCGTTGGTCAGGTTGCTGATGTAAGCCATCATGGAGGTCACGTCCAGATTTAGGGTGTGCAGCTCTTTCAGGGTGCGCTCACTACTTTGGAGATCGTCCTCACAGGAAGTTGAGAATGTATTCGGAAGACAGGTTGACGGATTACTGAAATGGTATACAAGATGATATACTATATATTTTAGATAAGAAAAATATATTGAAACGTTTAACAGGCCACACACACATTTTAAAAATCCTTCAAACTTCAGGGAAAGCTGCGATGGTAGCCAACTATTTTTCATTCTGACCTGATGCAGTAATCAAAACTAACCTTAAACTATTTTCATATTCATCATCTTCAGAGGAGCTGCACTCTGAGTCGGAGTCATTGTGGTAGTCGCCCAGCCTGGGGATCAGTTCCCCCTTCACCAGTATTCCCAAGTCTCGCAGCTTGCCGGCCAGGGTGTCTTCGATGCCACTAACAAACTCAAACACTATCTGAAAAATTACACAACATATTTGTTTGATAAGCGGGAATTGAAAATATACATTATGCCGACTATTTCCAAATCTTAGAGATCAATGGATTCAAAAAAAATTTCATATCTTCTGGCATTGATATTTTTGGTGATAGTTTCAATAAAATTAAGCATTATCTTTTTTGACATTTTAATTACACATCTTTAGGTATCAGAAAAAAAAGTTGAATAATTTGACAAGACGCCACTGTTATTCTGACTTCACCTGCGGAGTTTGGTAGAAGCAGGGGTGCTGTTTGGCGCAATCCAGATAGTCCTGCGCTTGGTCCAGCACTGACCTTGCTCCGTACGATGCGTTACCATCACTCAGGGCCGACAGTGAGCGAGGGTTCCGGGCAATCACTAGAGAAATAATTTTATAAATTAAATATACCATTGTAAACATGAGTGTAAAAAGTAAAAGATTTTAAGTATAAAATAGTTTTCTTCACCTTTAGTCCAGACCCTCCCACTGTCGCTGATGACATCTATGCTGACTTTACTGCCCTCCAAGGTGTGCATGACGGTGCTGACTGAGATGACCCCGGGCCGCGTGCAGCACTCCACCACCGCAGCTAGGTGCCGCAGGTTAGAGCAGGACAACTGTTCCTTCTTTACCCTCTGCGCCGTTTTCAGCTAGTAAACGATCACATAAAATAAATCCATCAAAATATGAGACCTTAGGTCTAGTGTAACTTTCGCAATATTCCAACCTTCATGTACCAAAAATATTATTATAAAAAATTTCTGATCCGCAGTGAAAACACCATTTCACTTTTTACTGATTTTCATAAAATAAAAAATACAAACAAACCAATGTGAATACAAAAAGATAGCTCTAATGATTAAAAAATCTTGCAACATAATTATCGATGATTTCTTTTTGGTTGGGATTTTCCAGCTGTCCAAATTTTTTTTTAAATAGAATGGTTTGGTTTAAAGCTTGCTACAAAATTTAAGGTAGTCAATTGATATACATTTATTTACAGCATGGTTTAATTTATTGATAATACAAAAAGAATATATATTTTCTACAAACCTTTTTGAGGAATATAAGCTCTTGTTTAATTTTCCTCTGCAGTTTTGGTACACCGTCCACATCGCGAATATCGCTTAGTTTCTGAATTAATTCCTCCCCAAAATCTATTTTTTTCTCCACCTCTTCTAACAAGTCTTTGTTGCTCTTTTCCATTTTTCACAATACCAAAACATTTATATATTAGTGAAATGATAAATCAGCTGGTGAAATTAAACATTTTGTTGTAAAAATTTGACTGACTTTGACAGCTGTTCATGCCATAGACAAAAATTGCAAAATGAGTTCCATAGTCTGAAACTAATCATAAACTAAAAAAAACTTTTTTTTCTAAATAATAATGAATAATAAAAAAAATTGGTTTAATTTTAATATCTTCTATAATATAAGTAGGAATAGCTTTCTTGGTTATTTTTCAATAAATATCTTCGCTTATAAAATTAATGGTTGGTAGACATAAACATAAACAAAAATTTCCTGCTACCGCGGGAAATGCAAAGTCAAAATGGAGTCGAAACCATATAAGGTAATAATTTTTAACTTATTTATGTTTATTATAAAGAAAGAAAAATATATAGTCATCTTCATTGCTATTTTTTACTCGTTATCTTTATAATTAAATGTAAATACTTCTGTCTTGTTACTTATGTGTAGTATAATTTATCAATTGCCTTATGGATTATTTTAGTAGGAGACAATTTTTTTACTTTTTACCATTTGTGCAATTTTCATTACAAATACATGTGCACAAATATGTATATCTACATAAAAACTTTCAAAATACTTAAAATTTCCTAATTTGTTTTAAAGTTGATTGATTAAATAACAAAACCAGTTAAAAAATGTGTCCATGACAGATAGAAATATTTATAGATGTTGCTATATTTACTAGGAAAATATATCTATTAACTTTAAAAAAAAATTGAAATGGTAAGAAAAAATATTCCATTACAAGATTCTTTATTATTCTATAGTTCTTAGGGCTATGCTTATAATACAGTATACGGCTATCCTCTGATCCTGCGTGCTGATTTTGAGACCTACAAAATGTAGCTTTGGTAGTAGAGTACATATATTATTTTATTTTCGTTATCAAGTCTGTGTACGGGAAAAATATTTGTAATTAAAGGTGTATAAAAAGTTAAATATTTGTTTCAGAAGTTGCTACCACTACCGAATCCTATCTTTAAAGGATTTCCTCAACTAGTACTTCCAATAGAAGACAAACCATATAACTCAAAAAAATCTTATAAAACTCAAGAAATTCTAGATATAAATAATTCTAACAGTGACTCGGGCTTTGTTACAACCCAACATGATCAATCTACACAGGACCAATTATTTCCCACAACCAATAATAGAAACATGTTTCCAAAAAATACCCATAATACTAAAAATGTACAAAGTACATCTCTGTCAAATGTATTTAATAAACTAACAGTTGAAAAACACGAGTGCCACTGCTTCGTGGAAGGCTGTAAAAAGAATATATACAACTCATATGCAAAAGCATTATCACAAAATAATAACACAGCTAAGAAAAAAACAAATGAGACCAAAACAAATGAAAGTTTTCATTATTCTCCCAAACAATATGAAAATCACGAGTCCTCAAATGAACTAACAAGTGTTGTTATTCAACAAGTTAAGCTGCAGTTTTCAGGTAAGCAATCAACAATCAATATGTAATATTACGCATTGAATGCAAAATTCAATATTTTACCATACTATTTGAAATATATGCGTACTACCCACAACTAATACAAGGAAAGTGTGATAATTTTTTTTGTTTGGTTTATTGGTGCTTGATAAAAAAAATACTTAAGAAATTATAAAATGTATAAATACAATTTTTAGGGCTTCAAGATATCGCCGGCTTGGAAGATGTAAAACAAAATTTAAGAGAAGCCATTCTGTATCCGATGAAATATCCTCAATTTTTCACGAGTAATAAATTTTTCAATTATTATAGTTTCTTTATTAATATGGGTAATTATAAACTAGAATATTGAATTGTTTCATGAATATTTTGTGGGGTTTACAATGTAGACGGGCGGACGGTGTGGTCGAGTGCGCTGATGTTTGGGCCCCCGGGGGTCGGCAAGACAGCTCTGGCGCAGGCCATCGCAGCCCAGGCAAACCTGCCCCTGTATCAGGTCTCCAGCGCTGATCTCACCTCCGCGTGGATAGGTCAAAGTGAAAAGTAAGCACCGGCGAAGCCAACTTACTCATTTACAGCTTTTTTGTTGTTTAATACGTATAAATGCTTTGCAACCTAAATTCTGAAAAAAAAAAAGGTTTTCATTTCAAATATTAATTTATCTTTGAAGATGCACTAAGTCAATTGGATTCATAGCTTCTTCGAATAATCCTCGACTTCGCCTTTTTGCTCACTGATCCTATGGAAAAAAGATCCTGTGATATTTTTAAAATATCACAATTCTTCTTAGCGGTAAATGAACCACGAGGCGGTTTTGCATGTTGCTTAGCTTAAATGATATATTGAGAATTAATTAGGGTGGTAATGATGACACCAGGTTGATCAGGCGAGTATTTGAAACCCTGGCAGAGCAGCGCTGCATCCTGTTCCTGGACGAGGTGGACTCGCTGTGTCGGCGCCGAGCGGTCGAGGATACGGCTCACAGTCGCAAAGCAGCCACGGAGCTACTCATACAGATGCAACGTTACGAGGTACTCATACGTCTTTTCATATTAAATACGTTAAATGATATTCAGTCTTTACATTATTTTATTCAGTCTAAAAAAAATATTTTATCGAGTTGTTTGATTTATTTTGTAGGGCTCTGCCATGTTTCTTCTCTGTGCAACTAACTGCCCATGGGATATCGACACCGCCTTCATGAGGCGCTTCCAGAAGAGAATCTATGTCCCTCTCCCTGACTAGTACAAACTCAACAAAAACATAATAATATAAAATCGGTAAATTAAAAAAAATCCAGCTTGATGATTGTATTATGGCTCACTGGTATTTATTTTTTCAGTGAAGCCCGTAAGCAGATCTTGGAGTTGAATATTAAAGATGTAGACTGGGCCACGCACAGCACAGAGTGGAAGAGCTTCATCAACGCCACGGAAGGCTTGTCGGGATCCGATCTCAAGAACCTGGCACGCAGCGCTCTCATGGTGCCGCTGAGGGAGATGCATGACAACACTCACTGGGTAGAAACTGAGCGTAAGTGAATGTCTCATCTAGCCTTACCTGTATCGAATTATTACCTGTGGTATCCATCTGTTTTTATTATTCTATAACATCACTGAAAGATTAAAGCTTTTTCCAGTTGGTAGAATGATTCCCACCAGCAAATCCAACAAAAGAGCAATCTACTGTAGTTTGGAGAGCATTCCAGACTGGAAGGTATAATATTTTTAAATTAAATATTCTTATATATATTCATACGTTTAAGCAGCTATTATTATAAATTGAAGGCCACCAGTCTCATTGCTGGAAGTCCACAAGCCCCAACAGTATCATTTTACGAGTGTAATTAATTCCCAGGTGTGGAGTCGATCACTCAGCATGACCGACCTGTGGACAGCGCTCGATCAAACAGACAAGACGGTGACCGGTGAATGCTTGCAGCTCTACCTGAATTTCATCAAGAATCACAAGATCATATAATAAAGTATAGGCCACTATATATATATATATATATATATATATATATATATATATATATAAATATAATATAAAAATAATAATTTTAAGTATACCATACCATACCCTTGTTAAAAAGATGTACGGACGTGAAACGGAAAATTTAAATGTTTTATAACGTTTACAATATCTCTCAGATTTATTTTCAAGCAACAGGTAAATAAAAAAACCCAATGTGTTTATATAAAAAACAATTTTTTTTCTATTGCATTAATTGTCGTATTAAAAGTTTGGATTGCTTAGTCATTTCATTCGGTTTGTATGGGCTAACCTAACCTACATCAGTGTGGGTGATGTGGATGATCATATTTCGTGTCACAAACAACGAATCACTTTCACTGCACTGTTCTTTATTAGATGCAGTCTTTATCACATTCAATTGTGCTATTCTTTTTTAATTACGTTTGCTGTGCTTAGACGGTGTTATTTTTTTAGGAGGCATTTTAAGTTATTAATGATGTGATTAATAATTTCTAACGCAACTAAAAAATAAAATTGGTACTTGTGTCAAGCTGACATACACTGAAAATTTCTTAGAAGCATCAAAATTTGTTTTTTTGTAAAAGTACTAAATTTGAAATTCTCGCGGTGAACAACAAAACCCTATAATTCGTACATATTGAAACTCGCTAAAGCATATTTTATAATTTATAAATAAAAATATTATCCTATCATCTTGAAATTCAGCACATAGCTGCGGAAAAATTTACTAAACTTACGTGCAAAAAATCAGCGTTGTATCTTTTAAGATATTCTATAGAGAACCAAAAAATGAAACATACACACACACACACACACAATGGCTGTTTTTATAGTAGATATGTAGAGTATGACTGTTAAAAATTCTCGATAAACGGAAGTGATTCGTTACTACAAGGGTTAGTACACCGGTCATGTAAACCAGGAGACGTGGGTTCAAATCCCACACAAATCACGATGATATTTTTCTGAGAGTTTCTTTAAGTCATCTTCTGTATATGAACTAATGTGCCTAATCATATTAAAATATTTAATATATTTGTAATTTGCAATCACTCGATGCGAGTGATTTCAAACTGGACTCCAATAATCGTAAAATCTAGTGTCAATTATATTCACGTTTAATAGGTTTTTCACGTAGAATTTGTAGGTATACAATTTATTATACAATTGTTTAATTGTTATAATTAATCATATTCTGCTAGATCATGGGTGGCCAACCTTTTTCAGCTGCCAGGAAAATTTTTGACTGTGAGATAGATTGAGATGAGATTGGGCTACTTCCATATATATGATATGATACGAACTACGCTCAATGGAACATTCTATTGGTTAATGTTTGCATATGCTCATAAAAAATGTTTGCATATGCTCCGCGGGCCAAAAATAAATAATATGGCCCGCGGGCCGAGCGGTTGGCCACCTATGCGCTAGATCATAGGCTCCCAATCTTTTATTGACCACCGCCCCCCTTGACAAGAAAAAAAAATTCTAACGCCCCCCTTTGCGCAAAATAACAGTTACAATTTTTTTCTGTATATTATTTATTGCTGCCCAGGTAAAAAAAAATGTTGTTCGAGTTTTTTTGATCATTTTCTGTTTTTTTTTGTGAAAAATCTACTGCACAAATCAAAAAAAATTTAAATTAACAAGTTCATTCATTTTCCCCTGGACCCGCCACCGCCCTTGGAATGCTCCAGCGCCCACTGGAGGGCGGTACCGCCCCCGTTGGGAACCTATGATCTAGAGCGGTGGTCCCCAACCCTGTGCCCGCGGGCGCCATGGCGCCCTCCGATCATTTTCCGTGCGCCCGCCGACCATTTTTCTGTCCGGCCTCAATAAAAAAAAAATTTATAAAATATAAAAATAATAAATATTTTCTATATAATAATATATATTAATTTGTGCTCTTGGGTACAAAAAGGTTGGGGACCCGTGATCTAGAGCATAAGTTGGGAACCTATGGTCTAGATCTTCTTGGAGTGTCTGTCCGTGCGAGGCATCTCCAGAATTATTTATCTGGTGTGATTGACACAGTCCAGAGGACTGTATGACACTTGATTTGATGTAGGTACTATTTATTTAAAATTCAGTTTAATGTCTGAGTTATTTTTTTGGAAACAAGGGGAAGCAATCACCCTTAAAATTTATTGTCGGCCAAAATGATCTGAATAATAATAATATATTGAAATCGAAAGTTCCATCAAGGATAGCATTTTCTGTGTAAATTTAATCATGCTGACTCAAACATTCATATCTGTAGCCATTCCCAGAAATAAAAGTGCGTTTAATCAATCAACTGTTCCCTTTATCAATTTTATTGATCTTATCAGATGAATCAAAGCAGGCGCGTTGGAAAAGATATATAGTCATCAGAAATAGAGGTGCGCTAATCAATTGTTATTGCTGAAGCTGATAATTCTAAGCAGTAGCTTAAAAAGATAACACTTACGAAACACGATTAATTTGATATAACCATTCATTTCCACATTTCAATTATTAATTACTGATATTGATTATTAATTATCTTATACAGACCCCAAAATTCACTCATAATGTAATTTTAATATAAAACACATGGTAATGATTTTTTTTATTACTTATTCACAAAGTTTTTTGAGTGGATTATATAACAACAACAAATGGATGCTGTTTTTCCAATCAAAATCATATTTAACGATGAGGCTCATTTTCACCCTGATGCATTTGATCTCTGTTTGGTGTAAATATTGGGCTGGAGGCATCTTCGGACCATCTTATGACTGATAACGGTCAATGGTGCTGTTATAATCCAGTTTTTTTACAAGATATCAATGTAGACCATAGGCTCCCAACCTTTTATTGACCACCGCCCCCTTGACAAGAAAAAAAAACTTCCAACGCCCCATTTTGACATAACAGTTATAATTATACCAATTTTATTTCTGTGTATTATTTGCTACCCGGGTAAAAAAAGCCATGTTTCTAGGTGCGCTACTAAGTTTTTGGCTTTCACACATAGATGGCACTAACGACATATTTAGTCGACAAACAAGTCTAAACTTGTGTTGTTTTTTAACTGTGATCAATAAGCTGTCATAATACCAACGCAATATATATCTTTTGTAACAATGAAGATGTCGAGTTTTGTGCCCAACAATCAGCATTTTTAGCATGTTCGAGTTTTTTTTTATCATTTTCTCGTTTTTTTTGCGAAAAATCTACTGCAAAAAATTTAAATGCAAAAAGTTCATTCATTTTCCCTTGGACCCGCCCCCGTTGGGAACTTATGCGCTAGATATTCGATGTTATCTAATGTTTTAATATTTCCACACTGGCTGGGCGTGTCTTTTGCAATTTCAGCATTCAGGTCTCGGTTTTTGTTTTCTTCAAAGAGGAATGTGAGTACATATTATTCTTACTAATAAATATGTGGTGAATAAAAGGTCAAAACTAAATTTTGTGGAAAGGACGGCGGTTTGTGTTCTCCTCATTAGATAGATAGTGCGATGATTAAAGGTTATGGTATTTATATTTTTGTTTTTTCTGATTGTTAATTATGGATGTGGTGATAAGATAAGTTGATAGATAAGGTGATAAGATAAGTTTATATGAAAATAGATAAAATTGTGAATGATAACTGCAATGCTATAGTATGGTGAGACTTGCGTGAAGTAAAATTAAACAATCATTGTTTTAGCCATATTATTTAATTATTAAAAATGCAATGAAATAAATGTAGATATATTTCTTAACACGAAATAATATGAGCGGCGGGTTTTACAATTTAAGTTCAACGAATACAAGGCAGCGGCCGACCCATATAGTATACCTTGCTTTTATATATAATAAAAACAATATAGTAATATCTCATTAGTTACCAAATAGTATGCATATTATGGGGGTTCTCTGCACAATATGCCTTACAAGCATAATCGTCTGCTACATTCTGATTTGCTTGATTTAAGGTTGTCTTTCCGGTGAACACATCTCCCTTCACCTTTATTCCAGGTCTATTATATTTCAGGTCGTTGGCCAGGGAGTTTTTGATGCCACTAGAAAACTCAAACTTAACTTTTTGGCTCTTTTCCATTTTTTCACCATAAAAAGACATTTTTATATCAGTGAAATGATAAATCAGCTGGTGAAATTAAACACTCTGTTGTAAAAGTTTGACTGACTTCGACACTTGTTCATGCCATAGACAAAAATTGCTTAATGAGATCCATATAGTCCGCGCCACCAAAGAAGTCCCGTAGACGCGGCGCTGCTATCGCTTAGAAAAATGTTGCCAACGTTATTTCATTTATTTACGCCAGAAGTTGGGAAATAGATTTGAAGAGAGTCGTCCTGGATCCTACTAACACTATAAATGCGTAAGTTTATGGATTATGGATGTTTCTCACTCTTTCATGCAAAAACTGCTGAACGCATTTAGTTGAAATTTGGTTCAGAGGCAAGGATTATTAATTTGATTAATAATCCAGAATAACATAAAGGCTACTTTTATTACATATAACAAAGGTGAAACCGCGTAGAAAAGCTTATATAAAATAATGTTACAACATACTATAGCGTCAAATAAGATATAAGTAATACATTTATAACGGTTAGTTAAAAATAAATAACGAATAATCAAACGATGTCCTTTATTTTGTCAGTTTTATAATTTACAACATTTTATTATAATTATGGTCACATAATGGACCAATACCAGACATACTAATGTAAAATTGATGTATTTTTTGTCGAATAGCTCATATATCAAAATCATCAATATTAATTTTTTTCGGATGTGGTCGACTCTTTCCAGGAGTAACAACTTTACTCGAGGATCCAATTGCTTGTTTGCTTTCTTTGGTAATCCTAGACACAGTTTTTTCAGAAACACCTGTAATAAAAAAAAACATTAACACAATCTGATCTACACATAAATGAATCGCTAATTGTGTTGTTAAGGATAAAACTCGAGAACGGCTGGACCGATTCAGTTTTTTAGATGTTAGTAACTCTGAGGAAGGTTTCTAAGGAGAGCAGATTTGTAGGAGTAGCCAGACAAATAGTAAAACATTTGTCGGCTTTCCACGAGCAAAGCCGGTGTGGGGCTGCTAGTTAAGTAATAATACATACATTAACATTTTATATGCATTTCTTTACTTAGTTTTTGCAAAATTAGTATTCTATTAAACTTATTTTAAGTAGTTATTTTATTTTTTTCAAAGTACGGGTAAATATTTATTCGATGACAACCCCAAATAATTGCCTGTCATGACAGCAACTCTGGTACGAACATTATTTATTGGGATCAGAACACAGTTATTATTCACAAAACTGCTTCACCTTGAGAATTACTTCTCGGCCCACACTTTTTATCAGTCATGTCAAAGATACGGCCCGATATCGAAGATACCGCGAAGATATCGCTGTCGAGGACACATTGCGATTGCGGGCCGTATCAATACGGCCCGCGATCGCAATGTGTCACAGAAAGAAGAATCATGTTTTTTAGCTTTTTATACACAATATTTCAAGAGTTTGGATAACTACCCGGAATTAAAAAACCATGCAGCACGCATTCTGTGCATGTTTGGTAGTACCTATTTATGTGAGCAGATGTTTTCCGTCATGAAAATAAATAAGAACAAACATCGCACAAGACTTACGAATGAACATCTCCAATCAATTCTTAAAATAATTACAACGAATATGATACCTGACATCAATGAGATTGTCAAAAACAAGATAAGTCAGGTATCTGGATCCTCGAGCTCAAAATAATTACCCTCTTTTATAACTTTGATATGAGTTTTAACAACCGTATATTATATACTATATAATTAAATATATAAAATGTTACAATAATTCAGTACATTTTTTTTATTTGAATCTGGCCCGCCTACACATTCTAAATTTTATATATGTGTTATGTGCCCCTCTCGGAAGGTCACAAGCTTGACATGTGACTCCGCGGATGCACAATACTTGAAGGACTCTCGTTCAACGTTGATAAATGATAGACTTTCAATACTTTAATTATGTCGTTTATTACACAGAGAGACAGTGTCTAGTCTCGTCGGTGGGCAAGTCAGTTATGAGGCTAGCCGAGTAATATCCTGAGCTCTCCAATACACAGGTACAAGACCTCCTACAAAGGGTCGGTCAGCAATGGGCGCAGCCATAATCAAATGCACAAATGTTATTAAACTAAATGGCAGTGTTTACTTAGTAATAAAAAGCTATAACACAGGATACAAGGACAATGGCGGCATTCGTCCTTTGAAATGGTAATCTACAGGTTGGGTGGTCACATAACATAAAGATTTACCAAAATCTTTTGCATCTCGAACACTCGACAAAGTTAAATTAAATTATTTAACAATCGACCGTAAGCTACTTGCCATCGTTTGGGCAGTTAAGCATTTTCGAGCATACTTATATGGTGTAAAATTCAAAATCATTACGGATCATAATGTAAAAAATCCAGGCTTGAGATTAGTAAAATGGAAACAAAAACTCGAAGAATTCGATTACGAAATTATTTACAAACCGCGAAGGTTAAACGCGAACGCCGACGCACTTTCACAAATAAACTATCCGAAAATTCTTAATTTCAAATCAAAGTCAATTTAAAATTCATTAGATTACCATTTCAAAGGACCATTCCATTGTCCTTGTATCCTGTGTTATACCTTTTTATTACTAAGTAAACACCGCCATTTAGTTTAATAACATTTGTGCATTTGATTATGGCTGCGCCCATTGCTGACCGACCCTTTGTAGGAGGTCTTGTACCTGTGTATTGGAGAGCTCAGGATATTACTCGGCTAGCCTCATAACTGACTTGCCCAAGACAAAAAGAAACTGATGCACAGCGAACGCTGCGTTTGTCTTCGGATTAATTAGTGTGACCTGTCGATTCTGCAATGCTTTACATTATCAACCAGAAAACCCATCAGATGAAAAGTTCAACGATTACTATCACAAAGGTAAAGTGAAACTACCAGCAAGACCTATTTCCCCAGTATATTTAAAGGATATTTATAATGGAAATTTCAAGAGAAAAATAAGATCATACAATAACAGTATATCTTTTGCATCAATGGGAGCTAAATTAACAGTGGGCCACTCTGCTTCAAAGTTCAAGGCCAAGTATATCACAGAACTTCGCACCTTCATCCAACTGATGGTACAAAATTAAAGCATTATTCATCTTATTATGTTCAAACACTATTGCATCTTTCATCGAATGCGCGTCATTCTGTGACGGGCTACATTTCTAGTTTGTAAATAATTGTAACGATGCTTACAATCTCGCGAATAAGGTTCAAAAACCTTTATTATTTACATACATTAAAACAAAAGTTTCAGGAAAAGCAAATCGCGTTATCTCTCACAAAAATTTTGAAAGTTGGCCTCTATACAGAAATTTTTTAGTCGAAAATTTTGCGGAAATAAAACGTTTTCCACAAGCTTTAATTGAACTACAATCTTGCAAACAACAAAAATTAGAAAACATCCTCAGTTACACGCAACGAGTCGAAAAATGCTATTCCCAATTGTATAAAGCCACATTAGCAGAAAACAAAAACCCTTTAGCAAAAGATGGTAAAATCGCCATGATAGAACAAATGGCTTTGCAAATATTTATGATCGGAGTACTAAGTCAGTACAGTTTTATATTAAGAGCCAGAAATCCTTAAGCTAGTGATATTGCACAAACAGAGGAGCAGACTAACATATTAATTGAACTTCAAAATACCAATTCTCATAGTAAATTTTGTACATTATGCAAAAAATCAGGTCATAATTCATTTAATTGTAATATAAATCTCGCTCGTAGTTCTAATTACAATCATGACGTAAATAATCGTAAAATTAAAACTGAACCAATTTATCAATCAAATATAAAGTCATGTTCTTACTGCAAGAAGATCGGACATGTAATAAATGATTGTTATAAACGACAATATAATAAAAATCGAAATCAAAATTATTCGTCTAATCGAAATAATAGTAATCCAGATCAAAATCATTCAACAAATTATTCCAAATCTAGAGAGAATCATAATAGCTTAAATCCTTTCGATAAAACAACGCATTCTTTAAACTCTCATCATTCTCGTCAGCCGGCCAAAAGCGAGAATGCAAATTAAACGGCACAATCTTATCGATAAAATTGCCCACCTCGTATATTAAAATCTGTAGTCCAAATTCTGGAAATTCAGAAGAATTCAAACTAATTATAGATAGTGGCGCGGACGTATCGCTTATCAAAGTAACTTCATTACACGAAGATACTCTTATCAATAAAAATCATATTATCACAATAAACGGTATTAATAATAGCACAGATACAATTAAAAGTATCGGAACTTCTGTCATAGAATTAATATTTCAAGGAATTAAATACAATCAAACAGCTCATGTCATTCCTAAAAATTCTTCTAATTTACTATTTGACGGAATTCTCGGTAATGATTTCCTTTATAATACCAAGTCAATAATTGACTACAACACGAAATTACTTACAGTTTTTAACAAACAAATTCCGTTCTATCAAAAAATAAAATCGGATGAAAACAATTCTTTCTTAATTAAACCGAGATCGGAAACTACTGTTGAAATTAATGTCCAAAATCCAGAGATAGGATTTGGAATTGTACCAGAAGTAAATACTATAGAAAACGTTTATAAAAATGAATCAATAAACGTTAATCACAAATCAAAACCCATCACAACCGAAAAACCTGTCGACATTCATGATATTAATCTTACTTTAGAACCATTCATCGAGAAGGAATCGCAAAAACTAGATTCTAACAATATCAATGATTCCAGAGCCATTCTCGAAAATGTGTCTCGGAAATTTTCAAAATCATTTAAATCTAAAATTCCAGTAAAACGGATCTTTAATATTCAAAAAACGCCCAACTCCCAGCGAGAGGAGTTGCGACTATCTATTCACACAGATCATCTTAATTTAGAGGGAAAACATAATGTCATGAAAATCTGTCAAGATCTCAACGATTTGCGTCACCGCGAGGGTGATCGTCTTTCAATGACAAAATCGATATCTCATAAGATAAATACTATATCTCAAATTCCAATATTCACAAAATCTTATAAGTATCCGGAAATACATAAAACGGAAATAGATCCCAGAGACAGAGATAAAACTGATTTCTCGGCAACATTTAAATGTTATGTGCCCCTCTCGGAAGGTCACTAGCTTGACATGTGACTCCGCGGATGCACAATACTTGAAGGACTCTCGTTCAACGTTGATAAATGATAGACGTTCAATACTTTAATTATGTCGTTTATTACACAGAGAGACAGTGTCTAGTCTCGACCGTGGGCAAGTCAGTTATGCGGCTAGGCGAGTAATGCCTTACGCTCTATAATACACAGGTACCTCAAGACAAGACCTCCTACAAAGGGTCGTACAGCAATGAACAGAGCCATAAACAAATGCACAAATGTTATTAAACTAAATGGCAGTGTTTACTTAATAATAAAAAGGTATAACACAGGATTCAAGGACAATGGCGGCATTCGTCCTTTGAAACTGTAATCTACAGGTTGGGAGGTCTGTTACGTGCCTCGTCTCGGAACGTCACTAGCTTGACATGTGAACGTCCCGCGGATGCACAATAATCGATGGACTCTCGTTCAACGTCGATAAATGATAGACTTTCAATTGACAATTATTGTAGATTTATTCACACCGACAGACAGACAGCGTCTCGTTCGGTGGTCAGGCAAGTTATGTTCTAGCTTTCTAAAAAAAAATTAAATTAAATTTCAAAATTCTTTTATTTTTCATTAGGTTTATTACAATAGATCTTATAACTAATGTTTTGGTGAGATGTTTGTCTATCCCCGTCCTGCGCGCAGGTTTCGGGGCTCTCAATGTGTGACTTAGGTGGTAGCGTACATGAATTTCTATGGTTGTGATATTGTGTTAGGCAGGGAAAATGAGTGGGAAAAAACCCTTTATTCGCATGTGTTTATGTGTAATAAATATCTACGAACTATATAACAAAGATAAAATTTATAACAATAACAGGTAGGGCAGGAGGATGTGATGATCACTCCTGGGTATGTTTTTTGGGAACTTGGCGCTCCTTCTTGTATAAGGTGCCCCGGGAGCCGTCGGAGACTGTTATATTTTCACCGAGTAGGATGTGGTGGGGGAATTTGTGTCTATAGTGGAAAGGCAGTGAGTCTGGGGTATCGTCTCCGATCCCTTTGAGGAGGGGGTTTTTTGATTTTCTTATGGACTGGTATAGTCTTTCGGTGACGTGAAGCGTCTGAGTTGCAATCGGTGGGATTTTGGTCTGGGCACAGAGGGTGGTTGTCGATGTACGGTAGTAGGCACCTAGGATGAGGCGTAGGCAGGAGTTTTGGGCGGCTTGGATACTCGCGATGAGGTGTTGGCTGGCGTTTGACCAGACAGATTCGGCGTACATCATGTACGGCCTGATGATGGAGGTGTAGAGTCTGAGCTTGGACTCGAGGGGGAGGGGGCTTCTAGCGCATAGCAGTGGGTAGAGGCTGTTTTTGCCTGTGTGGCCTTTTATTCGGGCGGCTGCGATGTGGGGATGCCATGCGAGGCTCTGATCCAGATGGACTCCGAGGTATTTCACCTTTTTGCTCCATTGGATCGGCTTGCCGTCAGCTCGTAGGGGGTTGGTGCGATCGTTACCAGGATGTTTCCAGGTGAAGATGATTGCCTCAGTCTTCCCCTGGTTGACTTTGATCCTCCATTTTTTGTAGAAGGCACTGATTGAGTCGAGTCCGTTTTGGAGTCTTTTGACAATGGTGTCAGTGCGATTTGAGGTGGAGTAGCAGGCAGTGTCGTCTGCGTAGAGCGCTAGATCGCATCCCTTGGGCGTGGGCAGGTCGCTGATGAAGTGGGAAAATAGGAGTGGGGCTAGGACTGAGCCCTGGGGGACCCCCGCCGGGACCGGTCTCCGGCTGGAGGAGGCTCTCGGGAGTGAGACGGCAAATTGTCTGTCACTCAGGAAAGATGCGAGAACATCAATAATGTAGAGAGGGACTCCCGACACGAACAACTTGTGCAGCAGACCGTCGTGCCAGACCGTGTCGAAGGCTTTCTCTATGTCCATGAAGACCATGCCGGTCTTCTTGTGCATATTGAAGCCTTTCATCACGTGGTCTGTCAGTCGGATGAGCTGCTTAGAGGTCGAGTGGTCTGCCCTGAAGCCAAACTGTTGGTCCTGGATGGCCTTCTGGTTGAAGGGAAGGTATCTTGAAGGGAAGTACATTGGTATATATGATCTATTACAACAATAGGACCGGAGTCCTGCACCGAAACAAACATATGGACATACAACAATGGACGCAGCCATTGGAGCCATTAAGAGAATGTGTAGAAAAAAGGATTGTTTTAAAAGATGCAACAACATTTGAACTTAAATTACATATCGTAAAATAAAGCTATTTAAGTAAAGTTAATTGTTAGAATGTTCATTTGTAAGGAACAAAGACTTAACTGAAAGAATAGAAGATTTATGGGCGTGCTGTGGGTTGTCACATAACAGGTCCATGACATATGGCCCTCTGCAAAATTGAGTTTGACACCTCTGAATAAATAAATCGTTTTTTTCTAAAATGAAAATTAATAACAAAAAAAATTGGTTTAATTTGTAATATCTACTATAATATAAGAAGGAATAGCTTTCTTGGTTATTTTTCAACATATATCTTCGCTTATAAAATAAATTCTGCTGCCGCGGGGAATGCAAAATCAAAATGGAGTCGAAACCATATAAGGTAATAATTTTTAACTTAATTATGTTTATTATAAAGAAAGAAAAATATATACTAAAATAAAGTTATCATTTTAATTAAATTTAAATACTGTTACTGTCTTGTTACTTGTGTGTAGTATAATTTATTAATTTCCATATGGATTATTTTAATAGTAGACAAATTTATACTTTTTACCATTTGTGCAATTTTCATTACAAATACATTTCTACCAAAATGTACATCTACACAAAAACTTTCAAAATACTTAAAATTTCATAATTTGTTTTAAGGTTGATTGGTTAAATAACAAAACCAATTATAAAATGTGTCCATGACAGATAGAAATATTTATAGATATTGCTACATTTACTAGGAAAATAAATCTAATCACTTTAAAAAAAAATTGAAATGGTAAGAAAAAATACACCCATACCTCGCTATACGGCCGCTCATTATACGGACTTTCGCTATAACGGTCCTTTTCAATTAAGGCACGTTTTCGATATACGGCCTAAAATGTTTCGCTATAACGGCAAAAAAAACTTCGATGTCGATATATCTACATGTTGCCAATCTTGCGCAAGCGCAATATCGATGCACACTCTTTTCTATTTCCTCTTGTTTCAGAGTGTGCTATAGAGATTATTACTGACTGTTACACATTAACTGGAAAAATTGGAAATAATTAGGGACATTTTTGGTACGTAAGTACATATGTATGTATGTACAAATTAAAAAAAATTAATACGTATTTTTTTATTATACTTATTTTATAATTTAATTATTTTTTAACAAGGCTTTGCTAATTTTGGATAATGCACCAGGGCATCCTACTAATTTATCCGAGCTATCTGAAGATGTCATGATTGAGTACCTTCCGAAAAATACAAAAGCTCTGATCCAACAAATGGATCAGGGTGCAATAGCCACTTTTAAGGCATATTACCTACGCCGAACTTTCCCACAACTTATAAGGGAATCTGATGGTAAAGTTTAGAAAGATGGAAAAGCATCAAGGATGCTGTTGACAGCATCAGTGAATCATGGAAGGAATTAAAATTAACAACAATGAACCATGTTTGGAAAAAAATATGGCCAGAATGTGTAAAAAGTACTGATGCAGAAGTTAATTTCCTTCCTGAAATTAGGCAAAACATCTAGCACATGATCTCGGCTTTGAAGATTTGAACGAACGTGATGTGCTTGATCTACTTGAAGCTGATGGGGAACCCCTTTCATATGAGGAACTCATTCAGTTGCAAGCAGAGCCGACATTTGATGAAGAGACAGAGCCTGTTGTATCCAAACAGCTAACTTCAAAAAAATTGTCGAAAGCCTTTTCCTATTTCGAACATGGAATAAACATCCTCCAGGAATTAACTCAGCCATTAGCTGTTATAAATCACTGAAGAACGAAATAGACAAGAAGGCAAGACAAACAACAATGGACAATTTTTTTAAGCCAGGCCCATCCTTACCAGCGAAAAATGATGACGACAGTGATCTACAGGTTACATTTTTCATCGTCTTCAGATTAAAGCCATTTTACATACACATATTTTATGTAACATGAAGTTGTTTCATTTTTGTTTATAGATTATTGTTGGTTTTTGGAGTCTGTTATTATTTTATATACAAATGTATGTACTTGTTATGTATGTATTTTTGATTTAAATGAAATAAAAATATGTTACAAATTTGGAATATTAGTGCACATTGAATGCAAAATCTAAACAACCAGTTTTATTAGGAAATAAAGCCAAACAAAAAAAAGTTCAACATCATCACTTGTACTGTGTGTCTTTTCTTTATACTTTTCGAAGAAAAATGGCATTTCGATATTTTAATTTAAAATATTGAAATATATACGTACTACCCACAACTAATACAAGGAATGTGTGATAATTTTTTTGTTTGGTTTATTGGTGCTTGATAAAAAAAATACTTAAGGAACTATAAAATGTATAAATACAATTTTTAGGGCTTCAAGATATCGCCGGCTTGGAAGATGTAAAACAAAATTTAAGAGAAGCCATTCTGTATCCGATGAAATATCCTCAATTTTTCACGAGTAATAAATTTTTCAATTATTATAGTTTCTTTATTAATATGGGTAATTATAAACTAGAATATTGTGAATTGTTTCATGAATTTTTTGTGGGGTTTACAATGTAGACGGGCGGACGGTGTGGTCGAGTGCGCTGATGTTTGGGCCCCCGGGGGTCGGCAAGACAGCTCTGGCGCAGGCCATCGCAGCCCAGGCAAACCTGCCCCTGTATCAGGTCTCCAGCGCTGATCTCACCTCCGCGTGGATAGGTCAAAGTGAAAAGTAAGCACCGGCGTAGCCAACATACTCATTTACAGCTTTTTTGTAGGTTAATACGTATAAATGCTTTGCAACCTAAATTCAAAAAATAAATGTTTTCGTTTCAAATATTAATTTATCTTTGAAGATGCACTAAGTCAATTGGATTCATAGCTTCTTCGAATAATCCTCAACTTCGCCTTTTTGCTCACTGATCCTATGGAAAAAAGATCCTGTGATATTTTTAAAATATCACATAATTCTTCTTAGCGGTAACTGAGCCACGAGGCGGTTTTGCATGTTGCTTAGCTTAAATGATATATTGAGAATTAATTAGGGTGGTAATGATGACACCAGGTTGATCAGGCGAGTATTTGAAACCCTGGCAGAGCAGCGCTGCATCCTGTTCCTGGACGAGGTGGACTCGCTATGTCGGCGCCGAGCGGTCGAGGATACGGCTCACAGTCGCAAAGCAGCCACGGAGCTACTCATACAGATGCAACGTTACGAGGTACACATACGTCTTTTCATATTAAATACGTTAAATGATATTCACAGTCTTAACATTATTTTATTCAGTCTAAAAAAATATTTTATCGAGTTGTTTGATTTATTTTGTAGGGCTCCGCCATGTTCCTTCTCTGTGCAACTAACTGCCCATGGGATATCGACACCGCCTTCATGAGGCGCTTCCAGAAGAGAATCTATGTCCCTCTCCCTGACTAGTATAAAACTCAACAATAACATAATAATATAAAATCAGTAAATAAAAAAAAGTCCAGCTTGATGATTGTATTATGACTCACTGGTATTTATTTCTTCAGTGAAGCCCGTAAGCAGATCTTGGAGTTGAATATTAAAGATGTAGACTGGGCCACGCACAGCACAGAGTGGAAGAACTTCATCAACGCCACGGAAGGCTTGTCGGGATCCGATCTCAAGAACCTGGCACGCAGCGCTCTCATGGTGCCGCTGAGAGAGATGCATGACAACACTCACTGGGTAGAAACTGAGCGTAAGTGAATGTCTCATCTAGCCTTACCTGTATCAAATTATTACCTGTGGTCTCCATCTGTTTTTATTATTCTAATACACCACTGAAAGATTTAAGCTTTTTCCAGTTGGTAGAATGATTCCCACCAGCAAATCCAATAAAAGAGCAATCTACTGTAGTTTGGAGAGCATTCCAGACTGGAAGGTATAATATTTTAAAATTAAATATTCTTATATATATGCATACGTTTAAGCAGCTATTATTATAAATTGAAGGCCACCAGTCTCGTTGCTGGAAGTCCACAAGCCCCAACAGTATCATTTTACGAGTGTAATTAATTCCCAGGTATGGAGTCGATCACTCAGCATGGCCGACTTGTGGACAGCGCTGGATAAAACAGACAAGACGGTGACCGGCGAATGCTTGCAGCTCTACCTGGATTTCATCAAGAATCACAAGATCATATAATATAGTATAGGCCACTATATATATATATATATATAAATAAAATATAAAAATAATAATTTTGAATATACCATACCATACCCTTGTTAAAAAGATGTACGGACGTGAAACGGAAAATTTAAAATTTTCGCAGATTTATTTCCAAGCAACAGGTAAATAAAAAAAGCCAATGTGTTTATATAAAAAACAAATTTATTTCTATTACATTAATTGTCGTATTAAAAGTTTGGATTGCTTAGTCATTTCACTCGGTTTGTATGGACTAACCTAACCTACAACAGTGCGGGTGATCGGCAAACAAGTTGCTTTACAAAACCATTGTCCGCCAACTTCGGAAGGAGGCGCTGTACAGTCGAGGCTATAAACAAAAAAGAAGATAACGGAGATATATGTACAGAGCAACACCGCTCTCCGAGGCTCGACCATAGTAACTAAATGTTATATTTAAAATCAATCACCGATTGCGTCTTTGAGGTTAAGTGTTGTCACTTTGTAAAGGACCTTTTAATAGAATCGATAGTTTACATTTTTATGCATACGCGAAGAAACAAAATATATATTAAAATCTAACGTCAGCACTTGATTTCGAGTAGTCTCTACAGCCATTTTAGTTTTATTTATCACATCAAATCTGCAATACCATAAAATGATGATATTGGGAAAATTTATGCATGATAAACTTATATGCATGAGAATTGATAAACAGTGTACTAATATACATAGCATCCTCAAAATAAGTGATTTTAAAGGCAGGTCTTCACAAAGTTAACGCTTACCTCTCGGTGAAACTACAAAATAAAGCTACAATCAATTAATTATAGTTAGACTTTGCTTTTTCTAGTTACTATGACAACGCTTTTGAAGGCAGAATATTGATAATTATTTAATTCGCTGTACTTAAAAAATCTGTACATTTCCTTAAGTATTGCGATAAGAAAAGTGTATTTTGAATATTTCTGCGTAGAATAAATTTCCGTCAATGAAAATGGACTAAAAGCAAAGTTCTTCGTGTGAAGGGATAAAAAAATTAATTTACAAATTATATTTATCAAGAAAAATGACCTCTCCCCCTTCTATATTGTACATATAAAAAAAAAAAAAACAATATATGATGAAACAAAGATGAAAATGAAGGAATTGGTGCTTGATGGCGTATTAAAAATAAAAACTTAACGGTGATGATCTACAAAACAAAATTGCATCATATTATAAAGACAATTTTAATACAAATAAAATTGTCAATAATATGCGACTCGAGCGGTTATACTCCCGCAAAAAAAAAAAAAACACGAATTTAAACATACCGAGTGACGTTTAAAAGTATCAAAACGCGCGGCACCAATTCCCGAGTATGAGCGATGACGACCTGCGGACACAAACTTCAGGATAATTAATGAAAATAAATATTATTACCAGGGACAAATAGTTTATACAAAACGATTGATTAAAATTACCACATTCGTCGTTCAAGTCCGACGACGAAAATTTTGCAAAATATTCAAATAGGTTAATTATTTGTACAAGATCCTTAGGCACTGATGAAATTTCAATTTAAAAAATTACACACATTTTATTAGCAGATAATAATTTTTTTTATGTAGTTTTTTTTTTGCATTTTTGTCCCAATTAAATTATGCCTATAAAATATTTCTCGACGGCCTTGCGAGGCGTCCTTGCCGGTTTCAATGAAATTCAAAAGCTCCACAGCGATTCGTATCAGGCTACAAACCCGTCAATTGTTTTTAAAATGATGTGCGACCTGAACGAAGATCGACTGACCGAAGGCGTCTGGCTATCACACCTCCGAGAGAGGTGTGGTGGATTTGAGCCCGTCTGTAGCGTCGCACGATTCGACTGCACCGCGATTGGATCCATTGAAACGATCCACATTTACTTCGACTCCTGCGCTTATTGCTTTGCGTGGATTCACGCCGGCTCGGACGCGCGCTGCAGCCGTGGGCTCGCTTACATTCCGTACGTCTGCACAAGCAACACAAAGTATTTTACATTTTTTTAAATATCATGCTACTCGTGCATAACACGGCATCCGCACAATTACAATTTTTGAGTGCAGATTGACATGCAACTCGCAAACTCAAAATTCACAAATAAATTAATATTAGTATCATTATGCTCATATAAAATACATAATATTACCTATTTTTTAGTAAATGTTTTCTAATCTGATCGGTCAAATTTTTATGTGAATATAATCTGGACATTTCAAGCAACTAAAAATAATTTTAAACAATTTAAAAATTGTCAAAATTGCAGATGCCGCTAACGTTATGCACCGAATATCATTTTTATTACATTAATTTGTTGCAGAATGTTGCCGTATTTCCATTAAACTATTCCCCCCCTCCCCAAGTCTTTTAGGCAGAGCTTTTTTCCCAAATTTGGCACTTACCATAGATACTCGATATTATTCTCGGCAAAAAATTAAAAGGTTACGCACGCGAGAATTGCGCGTGAGTAAATACAAGGACGAGGAGTAAACTACAGCCGCTGAGTTTCATCACAGTTTCGTTTATTTTTTTTTTTAATAAATTTATTGCCTTTGTATTGAATTTATAAAAAAAAAAAAAAAATTAACAAAGAAACGTTTTGTCTATTCGGATAAAAGGACATTGGTCCCGTGTCAAAAATACATAAATACTAATTTCCAATATTATAACGCAAGTGAAATTAATAAACATTACAAACATCAACATTGATATAAACAAGATTGTCGTGTCGTGTAATTTTAACAATCAAAATAATTCGTCTAGTTGCAACGGGAATTGACATTTATTACGTAGTATTGCATTTTATAATATAACGACCGTCGAAAAAGATAATTCATTAATAAATATTAAGGGTACTGTACAACAAAGTTTCATTTATGTTTTAAAACATAAAGGTGATAAATAATATAATTTTATAAAAAAATATTTTACTTATTTATTATTTGTATAGGACCCTAAATTCAATTTTTTTTTTTAATGAAAGAGTGATGTTTTATTTAATGGCAGCATAAATTTTACTCCGCTGTTATATATGGATATATAATTTATTTTATTTGACGAGGTTATTTAAGGAGCACTGTTATCATTAGCAGTTAGTTGTTTACGTTTTCATCGAGAACATAAAGTAATAAAAATATGCATATCTTGTTATGAACATTGTTTTTTTTTTTTTATTTTTATTATTAACATAAATTGTTTTTATCTCTTTCGCACTTACATTCACAGAATAGTGCAACAAGAGAAGTCCGCACTGTCGAATGAACAGCAGATACTCAAGATCAAGTGATTATTTTTTTTAACCGATACAAAGAAAAGAAGATTTAAATTTTACTAAATCGCTTAGTACACCCCCGCACACACAATCTTATCAGGAAAAAAGCAATGCCTTTCACAGTGACCATTTTTTTTTTTTAAAAATAAACGATTTTCAATACCACAAATACTCAAATTTGCATACAATTAATGGGAACACTTTATTTATATATAAGTCTAATAACAATTATTTCATCTATAAACAACAGAGACGCCCTCGGCTCGTCTATGCCTCCGCAACACGCCCTGCTCGTCACGTTGAAAATAACAAACCTTCAATATAAACATGTTTGCCCTTTCTATTTAAGTCTATCTCTATTTTTATTGTTATTCACATAATAAGTGTCAATTGTATTTCCTTTGCGATTTTACTTTGAAGATATCGGGACGAACCATTCGTATCTTATTGTAATTACAACAACGTAGAGATATCATTCTCGGGCTGAAATCTATAGACCATATATATATATATATATCCTGTACCGAGTACAGGCGATGTGCAAACTATATAGACTCCAACCATAGCCTCAATTTATGATATCTATAGACTTTGAGAATATTTAATATTGAAACCTTCAATCGATTCCGGAGTCACCAGCGTGGGTAGGCTTTACCAATATATCAAATATCAAAGTTTATTGTTCATTGAGTGTTGCGAAATGCGGTTCCGGAGGCATAGACAAGGCGATCGGACGCCTGGCCCCTCTACGCAAAAGGAAACCTACACTTGTCGATTGATTGATGGATGTGAGGTTCGTGATGCAAGCGGCGTGAAGACCTCAGTGGATCATGTTGGGCTTCTGCTGCTTGGGGGGCGGAGCGCCCGGTGGCCGCCCGTCGGACATTATCCTCTTGACGCCCGTCGATTTACTCTCTGAAAAATAAATAAATTCCACGATATAAAATTTAAATCACCGGAATGAAAAACTATGATAACTTTCACAAAAAATTATGATATATCGGAAAACAGCATTTCAGATATAAGGACTTCAGTAAGACGTTATCATAACGAGTACGAGCTGGTGTTTTACCTTGCAGCCACCTGACTTGTGTGGCGGGGCCATAGCCCTTGTCGTTGCGCGCGGCAATTCGGAAGATGATGGCGGGTTTGGTGGAGGAGTCCACATGAGCGTTGCACAGCGAGGCCTGCGCCACTACACACGACGTGGACTTGCCGCAGTAAACGCGGACAAACGTCAGCTGAGACTTCACCGGGGGCTCCTGGAAACATCGCATCAACTCAAATACAATTTATAAATACTCATCTCTTTCCTTTCACTATCTCGCAGCTTGATAATCACCGTTCAATTTAATCAGTCTTCTAGAACTTGTATTCGTTTTTCAATTAACTAGTTTATTATTTTGAATATAAAATAATAAGACATAAATGGAGAGTGAGGTCGTTACCTTGGCAGGATTAACAGGTCGGACGGCCAGGTACACGGAATATTCAAAGATCCCCTCGGGGCTAGCCTGCGGAGGTTCCCAGGACAGGTGAGCTCCCTCCGCAGACTTGGTAATCTTGATGTCCGACGGGGCCCCCGGGTAGCCCGGGACGCACGTCTTAAATGCTGATTCCTGTAAAACATTAACTTTGTGAAATACGGTGTTTAAAACTCAATTAAATTTTATTTTATTTAAAATTAGCAGTACCTTCTGAAAAAATTGTAAAGTCCAGCTTTTCATGCAAAGTACGACATACGTTTTTACAATGATACGCAAAGCCCAGCTATTGAATATGTAGTCATATTCTCGTCTTCTTGCGATGGTTAGCAATTTAAGAATATCGGATGAGCGCTTACTTCGCCAAAGTCTCCTCTCCCGCATGAGTTGATGGCAGCGACCCTGAACTTGTATCCAGTGCCAGGGTCCAGGGCCACCGTGGGAAGAGAGGACAGGTCAGGGATGTTGTCGATGGTCAGCTTTGACAGGTCAATGTTGGGATCCGAAATGTAGTTTTGCACCTAAACACAATAACAAGTATAATAAATGTTTTAAATATGTTTTTAACTCATCGACTTCATTGTATAACTAACGGATATAAGGAAATATTGGATAAACTTTCAAAATAATAGCTTACCGTAAACGAAGTCCCATTTACGATTCCGACAGTGTACCAGGGTTCTTCGTCTTTTTCCAGTTTTATATCCTGCAAAAGAAGACATAAATATATAAAGTCCCCACTGTATCACACATCACAGGAAGTGTCAAAATAGAAGGTTCGCAGCAGATTGGAGGATGACTTACGCTGGAGCTAAGCTGCCTGTGTAACGCTGCACTGGCGAGGGTAGCCAAGGCGTCTGCAGCATCATGAGTGCCGGTGGGGTTGCCGTTTGAATTCATGGAGGATGATACGGCACTCTCGTCAGCTCCTGCCAACTCCCCACAAGTGGACGACACCTGCTGGTGCAGCACTACAATAGGAAACACATCATATAACTACAACCATTCTTCATTTTATTTTGTAATTTTAAAACCTTTAAAAATTAGTAAACACTACTTTATTTAAATTATTAAACACATGATTGTAGTTAGTATCAAAAATATACTTACTGCCAATGTTGGCATTGCTGGAAGACACAGCCGCGTGCGAGGAGTTGGAGACCATCGCCCGGCCATACTGCACCACCGGAGCCGTCACAGCTGCCTGCATCTCTTCCAGCGGGGCCGCTGACGTATCTGGCCTGCAACAAATATTACATCAGAACGTATTCAGTGTATTCATGCCTGACACAAGACTGCTAAGCAACACTTCTTGAGCTGATTCCAAAATGACTGGAGGAAGAAAGTGTAAATAAACACTCTTGTCTCTGCTCTAGAGTAATGTCAACTAAACCTCGAGACCTCGTTGATCATAGTCTAAAAAAATGCCACTGTGATAATTCAGTGACTCAGAAAATTTCAATACCCCAACTCTGCGTCGTCTTGTGTCGGCAAGCGTGAGGAGACGAGAGGTGGGCTGGATGTGCTGGGGAGCAGGTCGGAGCTCTCAGCTTCGGAGCTGGAAGTGGCGGCGTGCCCTAGAGAGTGTGTGTCCACATCTGCCGTGCTAGAACTGATACAAGATTCATTATTATTTGACAATACTAGACAGAAATTGTTTATGTGGCTGAAGTAATAGAATATAGTAGAACCTTATTCCTGCCGTTTGGAGTGCGTCGACAGATCCACTTGAGACATCCGCCGGAGACACGTCATCACTGCTGGCTACGTCTGCGATGAGCGGTAATCCTGATTCCACCATGTCGTGTTCTACATATAGAGAGATCAATGTTAAAAACAAACTCAACAATACTTGAAAGTCGGTTGAAGCTTGTGAGTGAAATGATATGAGTAACTTTTTATACTTTCTTCACGTTGAGTTTATTTTAGTTTGAGCACGACTAGTTTCAACCAGCAGACTTGGTCATCATCAGATGCAGAACAAAACTGACGAAATATACAAATAACATATGCTTAAATACAACAGGATACTGGTAACAATAAAAAATTTGATATACTTAGATGAGGGTTATACAATTTTATTTTTATTTAAGTAGTATCCTGTTTAGTATCCTGTTAGTTGTATTAAAGCATATGTTATTTGTATATTTTGTTAATTTTGTTCTGCATCTGATGATGACCAAGTCTGTTGGTTGAAACTAATCATGCTAAAACTAAAATAAACTCAACGTGAAGAAAGTATAAAAAGTTACCCATATCATTAATAGAACTATAATAAAACCTGACTAGCCAAAAACAGCTGTAATTGACTTTGATTGCTTTAAGCCGATGTATTAGTGGCCTCCTATTTATAGAGTCGTATGGTTCAGAGACTATTCATTCAGATTATCTGATGTTAGATGTCTTTCACTTGCGAATAGGTCATAAAAAATATTTTTGAATTATCTCACCATTTTCACCTTCATCGGCATGGCTGATGGCAGGAACCACTCCAGCCGAGGACACTGACTGATCGGGAGAGTCCTCACCTTCCCCTTCCTCTCCTTCCGCTGCCTCCTCTGTCTGCGGAGAATTCGAAGTTGTATGACCCTAAAAGATTCAGAATACAATATAATAAATGATAGAAAAAAAAAAATAAGAAAATACACATCACTAATGTGACAATGCGTTACCGGCGTGGAAAGGCAGTTGTCTCCAATATAGGAGCTGGGCCCCTGCAGGGAGTGCAGCGAAGAGTTGAGGGGCTCTTCCAGCTCCATGTTGTCGTCCGCGCCTGCGCCATCCCCCACGGCAGCACCCACTGCTTCGCGGGGATTTGCGATTGCCTCGTCGCCCCCACCTTCCACCGCCACAGCCTCACTGCTGCCACCATTGGAAAACGCTGAAGCAACAAGTACACCCAATTATGACATTTCTTGTGGTATCCACATGATTAGTAATACGATAGCGAAATTATAAAATGTGTAATAGGTCAAAAGGCATTAGATACAAAATATGTTTTATTAAGTGAAGGGTAAAGAAGGCCGAAAATAACAATAGCTTAAATATAAAAACCGATTTTTAAAATTAAAGGCAATCATAAAAATTTTAATATGCCACCTGTTGCTTAACAACACTTATTAAAAGCAGTCAGTAATTAATTTATAAAATAGATATTATTTTATGGTGTTACTAGTTGTTGAGCCTCTGCACTCACTGTTGCGTTTACCGTGATTTTACGTATTATTAGCTTCATTTTGTATTTGGCTTATGCAACTCATGTGGATGCCATTTTGACCTGACGCAAGACAAATTTACACATACAAATGTATTAAATTTTGACCGTTATGTTTATAATATTTTGGGTCAATTCCAGCGAGGGGCGTGTGTAAATAGAATCGACATTATACTTTTAAGTACGAATACACAACCGTCCATTGCAAAAATAATTAATTTAAGAATATACAGAATGATATGTGCACATGCAAGTAGTTTGTAGAAGTATGAGATATACCACAGCAAAAAAAGAGTTGTTTGATGATAATTTTTATTCTTAAATGTATAACCTAAGTAAACCAGCCAAATAATTCTAATTGAACATTTATTTTTCCAATGAAACGTCTCGGTTATGACTACGTTTTAAAATTGTGCAGAATTTGGTTTTACGTGATAACTCGTAAAAGATGTTGTTCACACCTTGGTTGAGTATGCCTGCATTAATCTATGATTAGTGGGAATATTTCAATTCGATATCCAATTATCTATATTTCTACAGATGTAAGATTTCCAAAGCTGTAACTTAAATAAGATTGGGACAAACATTAAAAAAAGAAAACTCTTCGAGCAGACTCTGAACTAAAGTAGCTATAAATTTATTATAGTTTGAACCGTATCGCTTAGCAGCCGAAGCCGTAGCAGTATAAATACAAAGATAAATTTATATACTGCGATATTTCTAGGTGGTTAATAATTAAATGATAATTATATGACAAATCGTTGAATATTTCCATCGGTTGGCTTTGCATTGCAATAACCCACTAAAATGTATTTGTTCCACTTTCGAAAACGAATGTCATGTAACGGTTGATAAAGCACTAAGCTTCGAGGACAACTATATATATCTTGGGATGTATTTTATTAGTATATCAATTAATAAATACCCGAGACTCCGTTGGTGTGGACGGAGTCGGCTGTTTCCTGGGATTCGTCCTCTTGAGGAGTTTGGCTGACGGCTGGCGGCGAGCTATCTGGCGCGCCACCCAGCAATCCTAGCCTAAATTCATTATCTGACTCCATTTTGCGGTGAAAATTAACAGAGATGGCAGCCGATAAAGAAAAATGAAAATTATAACGAAACGCACACGATCGTGCGACTACTTATTGAATATTTATTAAAAGTATCTCAATTTTGACAAACACAAACAACCATAGAGATGGCGTCCATTTTTACCGTAGAGTTTTTAAGTAACAAAAGAGAACGGTATGTTTTTTATTGTTTATGGATTTATAATTTTTTTTTTTAAATAATTCAATTATGCAAGTAGTTCAAGGATTATTTTAGTAAATAAAAACGGTAATACCAAAAAATATTTATATGTGTTTTATTGATATTAACTATTTTATAAAACATAATTCTTGACAAATGTCAAGAAAAATTAAAATTAATTTTCTGATTCATCAAAAATAAATATAAAATAAACATGTCAAGAATAACCAAGCTTTTCATTGCTTTCTTATTGCTAATCAATATTCTACTCTGCCAAAAAACATTTAAACAATATTTCTTAAGTAACTAACAATGAAGAAAATGACAATTTCTACAAATCTCATCGATCAGATTATAAATACTTTAACTAATGAAACAATAACGTTTAAGGCATACATTTATATAAGGTTTATAAGAGTATTATATAAGTAATTAAGGTTTTTTTTTTTTTGATAGCATTGATTAACTGGCTAGAAATAATAATTTTGAATGCCGTCGGCGAGTTTTTTAAATTTTAAGCTTGGCACTGCCCCAGAGACAATATGTAATCAGCGCACTTGCGTTGTCTATGGCGTTATTTTCCGGCCGGCCGGCGCTGCGCTTCGCTCATACTATGATTGGTCTTTCTTGGTTGCGTAGTTTTCATTGATTGCGTAGATATGTTTTCTGTAAATAAAGTAATATTCACGTGTGGTATTGCATAATCATTTATAACGACAAACCTCCATGTCCGCTTCTAATAAAATGGATTATATTAACATATGAAATGGAAACACGAATAAAACAAGAGAATGTTGATTCTGACGGAGGCTGTCAATCGTTGGAAAATGATGTGATCTATATTAAACAAGAACTGTCTGATGATACAGTAGAGAATGATATTAATAATAAAAATATATACCAGGATAATGAAACAGTCGTATCAACTCCATTTGATAAAACTTTTGAATACAACAAAATCAAAACTGAGGAGGTTGACAATACAAATACACTTTTAGACCATGAGCAAATATTATCTGTAGTTCCTGTGCACTTTGATCAGGTAATAAATAATGTGTATTAATATATCCTTTGATATACTTTACTTAATCAGTCTAAACGAAACGAAAGTAATTTACTTAATCAGTCTAAAACTAAGCGCAGGTATGCAAAATCACTGTGAAACAATTGATTTGTATTTAAAATATATGATAAGCTATTGAGTACTGTAACGCTACCTACGGGTAAAATAAAATATCCAGGTTTGTTTGCCTTATTTTAGTCTACCAAGATTTTATTCTCTTGTATGCAATTTTATATGCCACGAATTACACTTTAATTGATTTTAGCTAATTTTTTTAATGGTTCGTCCAACAATGTGAACTTGAATAGCGGACATAGTTTAATATGTTAGTATTATTTTAAATGGAAAAAAAACTTATGGTATTGTGATTGTTTCAGGTGAAATTGCAAGCAAATGATATTGAGCCCCTCTGTCTCAAAGTTAGGAAAGATATTCAAGCCACCTCAAAATTTGATACAGCTGAAAACCCCACAGTGAAACCCTTCGGATGTGATGAATGTGCTTATATGTGTAATCGAAAAAGTTCTTTAAAGATACACAAACTTACACATACTGGTGAGAAGCCTTACGCTTGTGACCAGTGTCCATACATATCTAATCAAAAAGGTTCTTTGAAGACGCACAAACTCATACATACCGGTGAGAAGCCTTTTGCTTGTGACCAATGCACATATGCTTCTAACCAAAAGAGTGCTTTAAACACACACAAACTCATACATAGTGGTACAAAGCCTTTTGCTTGTGACCAATGTACGTATACATGTAACCAAAAGAGTGCTCTAAAGACACACAAACTCATACACAGTGGCACAAAGCCCTTTGCTTGTGACCAATGTTCGTACATATGTAGTCAAAAAAGTGCTTTGAAGACACACAAACTTATACATACTGGTGAAAAGCCTTTTGCTTGTGACCAATGTTCATACGTGTCTAATCAAAAGGGTTCCCTGAAGGCCCACAAACTTACGCATAATGAAGAGCGACTCTTTGCTTGTGACCAATGCTCATTTAAATGTAATCGAAATAACTCTTTAAAAATACACAAACTTAAGCATAGTACTGTAAAGACCTTAGCTTGTGATCAATGTGATTACACGTGTAATTTAAAAAATTCTCTTAAAGCACATAAACTTATACACACTGGCAAGAAACCTTATTCATGTGATCAATGTACATACACATGTTTTCATAGTAGTAATTTAATTAGGCACAAGCTTCAACACTCCGGTAAGAAGCACCTGTGTGACCAATGCTCCTACACGTGTATTCACAGGACCAATATGCTTAAGCACAAACTCATACACACCGGCGAGAAGCCCTTCGCCTGTGAAGTGTGCTCGTTTGTAATAGAACAGCGTGAATCCAAAGCTCCTATTCCTGAGCGTCTCATAGCTCGTCATTTCATTGCAAAAATACCATCAACAGAAAAGAAAATCAAACCAACGAGAAAGTGTGCCGTGTGCTCTAAAATACCGACTGTGAGGAAAGAAACTATTTATTGGTGCGAAAAATGTGATGTTGGACTCTGTCTTGAGAGTTGTTTTGAAATTTACCACACAAAGTTTGAGTTTTAATAGTTTGATAGATATTTTATTTTATGTATACACATTTATAAAAAATTGTTGGGGCATCTTGGATGTTTTTGTTATATTATTGATTTTTTCTCTGTTAATATTTTACGGAGTTTAAATTGTGATTGAAATATTTTATCTTGTGATTTTGAAGGTGCTATATTAATGCCATTTCAAACTTTGCGGTTGCAGCAACAATGTGTAAATAAAATGCACTCCATTGCAGCTATGCATCAAAATATTGATTGATAAAGCAATAAATCTAATCTGTTAAAATTTAAAGTTTGATTGCCGAGGGTTAAATAAATAAATCAATGTTTTTATTTTAAAACAAATTGTGATAGAATTTTTTTTTTATTCATAGTCCCTAGAAAAATAAAAATATTTATACAGCTATGATTTTAATGTTATTTAATTTTTAGAATATATTGAATGTTAAAAATTACATATATAAAAATGTTGTCTGTAAATAAAGGAAATATTTTGTTATCATTGTGTATTTATTATTATTGTTTATCGGTATGCTTTATTTTTGTTCATTTTACCGAAAATATTACCAAGAAGTAGTTTTTTGCGTGCTGCTGTATGAAGGCTTCAGAGACAGGCAAAATTACTTGATATTTTGTTCAATATATCAAAAACTTAACGCCATGGCTACGATAATTTCTTCTACTCACATTTCAGTATCAGATGGATTTGAGTTAAATTTTAATTGAGTAATTTAAGATAATAGCATGTAATATTTAAAATATGGCCAATACTCTGGCCGGTTCTGACGTGGAAAACAATACTAACACTTTCCAGATAAGTACAAGAAACTTTTTTCTGCAATACAAATGGTGTCAATATCAGCCCAGTCTTTAATTTATTTTTTATTATTTCAACTATTCGGGTAATAAATTGACAATTTTCCTTATAATCGAAAAAAATATTTTAAGTAATGCAAATATTGTTGTATCTTAAAGGCGGTATTATATTTTGTGCATAAGATCTAGGTATGCTTAAATTAATCGTAGAATTTTTAGTTACAATATTTCAATTTATTCGATTATAAATATTGGTAATGGGTGACATATTTAAAATTTAAGAAAATAATTCATAGTGTATTTTATTAGCCTTATAATTTTATGGTAATTTTTTTTATAGTATAATTTTTGACAACTGGCAACACTTTTCAGTCAGTTTGACGTATCGTTGTTTTCTAAGTCATTGAGTTTCTCTACGAAGATCTAAAATGTAGAATTGTTATTATTAACTTAAGAAAAAAACTGTCACTACATGAATTTTCATGTACTAAAGATAAAAATCACACGTTTGTTAATTGATTTGTTAACAAATAAGGTAAGTTTCTATAAAATTATTACATCTGTCAAACAAATGAAATATTGTTTCTTATCTTTTAAGCACTTAAAAGGCACTAATTAAGCACTATTTATAGCAAAATTACCTCTTTGGTAGTGCATTTATAATATTGACTCATAAAACGGATAGATTTATGTATTTTAGTAATATTTTATTGATACAATATGTTGAGTTTTATTTGCTTTGAATAATGACATTTATTTGCATATCATTATCAGTTCATATACACTGGTCAAATAGGTGATAAAGGATAATCATTTAAAAGATTGCGATGTATGCAATATCGCAATATATACAATATATATTGTTGTGTGCCATTTAATGTTCTGATATTAAAAAAAATTGTAACTACCTCTTATTTAACCATAATTCTAGTTAGATTAGATAAAGTTAGTATGCAATAACTGGTGATAATATAGTTGACTGCCATTCAATATTCTGAAATAAAAAAATATATTATTTTGTCTTATTTAACCGTAGTTTTCATCTTGGATTGTTTTTCAGCACTGAAGATGTTTTCCGTTCTGAGCCGGCTCACAAAGCCGGGAGACAAGAAGTCCTCCACGCCTGCCCCCATGTCCTCTTCGCTGCAGAAGAAGTTTGCCCGAGGAGTAAATTACAACAGTAAGAAAATATATGTATTTTATTATTATTAAATAAACCGTACATATACTTATTGTTATATAATTAAATTAACAAAAATCATTTCAAAATTAAGAAACCCACCTTGATTGAAGAAATGTTTGGTCTGAAAACAAAAGTAATGTTTATTAAACATCATAAATGAAAAAAAACCATTTCATATTTTGTTTTGAATAGAAGTTCAAAATTCAAAATGAACCGACGAAAACAAAATTTTTGTGAATCAATTTTAAAAATAAATACAGGCTTAATTAATAATAATAAAGTACTTAGTGAGTAGAAATAGATCTGAATTCTACGATAAACCGTTTTTTAGCATTTATTTTATTATTTTCTGTACTCAAATGTTGAAAAGTGTATCGTCAAAAATGACGCAGAAAACTCAACGGCTATGATGACTTAAATTAACACATACAATCTTCATCAACGGTGGTCTTTCTAAAAAAACCCTACCCCTCCATTGTTGAAAATCAAATCCAATCAATCGAGAAAATTTTTAATTTATTGCTGTAGTCTTGTGTCTCTCGTTTTAAACATGTAAGGCCTTTCATGGATATGTTGTCTGTTTCCAGTGAAGATATTGATAAAAGGAGACAGAAATGTGGGGAAGTCTTGCCTGCTGCAGAGGCTGCAAGGGGGGCCCTTCATCGAGGAGTACCGCCCAACGGACCAGATACAAGTAGCTCCCATTCACTGGACATACAAGACATCCGACCACATAGTGAAGGTAATTTTCTAACGAATATAATATTTGAAAGATCTCTGAAGATAAATTTTATTTACCAAATGCAACAATTCGAAGATGTGTCTACCGTATAGTCAACATTATATAAGTCGTAATACTTATTCCAGGTGGAGGTGTGGGAGGTAGTAGACAAGGGGCGCACAAAGAAGAAAGGAACATCTGGTCTTAAGCTGGACAACCTAGCAATGGGAGCATCTACAGACGTGGCCGAGCCGCCCCCACTGGACGCCACCTTCCTGGATGTATACAAAGACGCCAACGGAGTCATACTCATGATGGACATCACCAAGCCATGGTGATAATCACATATCAGCTTTTTATACATGCATACCTGTTCTGTTTGTAAACTACTTTCCCTTATTTGGTAAACAAGTTACTGTCGGTATATAACATATATTATTGTTTATTTTCCAGGACTTTTGATTATGTCCAGCGTGAGATAGCAGGAGTCCCTTCAGACATCCCGGTCATCGTGCTGGGGAACCACTGCGACATGAACCACCACCGCCAGGTGCAACCGCACCAGGTGGAGCAGCTCGTCACTGATGCCAATGAGTCCAGGTGAATACACCGAACTGATCAGGTCGTAACAATCAAGAGGTCTTACTCTGAATCATGCTATAATTTTTACGTGGACTGTATTATCCAGGAGTGGCTCAGTGCGATATGCAGAGGCGTCCATGCGAAACGGCTTCGGCCTGCGCCTCCTCCACCGCTTCCTCAGTGTGCCCTTCCTGCAGCTGCAGCGAGCCACACTGGTGGCGCAGCTCAACACCAACAAGCAGGAGACGGAAGCTGCTCATCTGGAGCTGGACGATTTCCAAGTATGATCTTGTAGTTTCCTTTACTGATTCTTTTTGAATATGGTGGCTTACCATCATATCAAAAATAATCCTCTTATAAGCTACAAAGAATTAATCTGACCTCGGAGTTAAAATTGTGTTGCAGAATTCCGAAGAATCAGATTACGGGCTGTTCCTGGAGCGACTTGCGGCCAAGCGCAAGCAGGACGCCCCCTCTATGCTGCCAACGCGGCCCCAGAAGTCTCCCTCTATCGTCTTGGGGGGAGGTCGGCCCATCATCCCCCATGAAGTCAACCCACTCGTAAGCCCTGACACTTATACAAGTTCTTCATTTCTGATAATGTGAATGTTTGCATAACCAATACAATATTTCTTTGCTGTTTTCAGGCAAACGCAAACTTGGTAATGTCTCCAAACAAACCCTTCCTCAGTCCGTCTTCTATTACTCCTTCCACTGTTCCCGCAGCAAAGCCTACTCCAGAAGCCAAAACTTCCACACTTCCAATCGTACCGACCAAAGTACCGCTGCAACCTTCCACAAAGAAGCAGGCCGACGTTCCCAAGGAAAACCGAGTCAGGTAAAATAATTATACCACTATTCTAAATCCGTAAAAAAGATTTTAAGCTTTGATTTGAATTTTTAATTGTGTACAATACGGCGGAGAGATAACGAGTTGGTAAAATCGGACATGATCACTATTATCTCTGGTTGCGTCTCTTTTTTTACATAATAGTCTAGTTTGCTGAGTCCTTAAGTGTCTTCCACTCCTGAAGTAAACGTAAAACATGATATCCTCAATGCAGCATGTCACCATTGAAGTCCCGTAACGATGATGATCTGGAAGACTTCTGTTCCGGAGTACTGGACCACAGCTTCCTGGATGATATGTCCCCTGGTGCCCGCTCGGCGTCCGTGCAGCCGTCACAGGCCGTGCCCTTCAGCTCTCCTTCCAGGGCAGTGGACAGCGACAGGTTTGTGATTGAAACATACTAATGATTGTTAAATACTAATTCAATCCCCATTTCGTCATTGATTTCGATGATTTTGAAATAAATATTGTAATATTTCAGTGACGGAGAGAACGGTGCAAATCCTTTAGTGATGGGAATCGCAGACGACTTGGATTCTGTCTCTGAAGATGAACCGGACAAACCAAATACGATAAGCCTCACAAACGACAAAATCACCTCACACGTGTCCAAAACAGCTAAAGTCCTGCAACTCAACACTAGCGTATCAACCAATAGTCTGAGCCAGCCCTTCGCCAACTCGCAGAAGGTTTTCACGCCGTACGAGGATACTGGCAAGCCTCTGCACTCTCCAGACGTGATAGAAGACCGAGGCAGTTCTATCCCCATGAAGGAATCCGTATTTGGAAAGTTGGAGAAGTTCTCCATGTACGAAGATGTCAAAGAGGACGGCTCAGAAGAAGACTTGTACGATACATGGCCGGATCTCACTCCTGTTAGCTATGGGCTTTCCAACATTCGGAGATCACCCGAAGGTGCGGAATATACTTTGTCTTATCAATTACAATCAGTAGTTGTGTAAAATAATATTTTGATAAATAACTATTTTTACCTCACAGGTGGTGAAGATGTCACTCCCGATGCTGAAGTGAAGAAAGAGAAAAAGGTACGGAAATATATTTTTATTAAAAAGAATCCATCATATACGCTCTGGGGGCTGCGAACTCCTGGACTCCACTTGCCCCGAGATGCCGGTTTATAATTTTTCACGATAGGCTCGACATTGGTAAAAGAAATTAATAATAATTTTTTTTTTCAGTCCAAAGATGAAAAGAAACACAAAAAGAAGAAATCCAAAGACAAAGACAGGGACAAGGACAGAGAAAAGGAGAAAAAAAAGGACAAAGACAAAGAGAAGAAGCACAGAGAGAAAAAGCACGCCAAGAAAGGGTCCGACGAGTATTTGGAGGAATTTTTGAACGGGACAACCAGCAACACAGAAAACGCACAAGAGGCGTACGAGACCCTGTGATCCGTCGACTCTAGAAATATATTGTCACGTGCGTGCCAAAACTGGAAATGTGAACCACGCAACGTTTCGATGCTCAAAGGTCATTGTATCACTCGAAAATGGAGAGCGAGTTTCGCGTATGGACTATGAAAAAAATATTTTTTACATTTATTTAATTTAATATAAAAAAATTATTGAAAACGTGAAAATGTTGATAAAAAGTTAATGTTTGATATAAAAAAATAAATAGATATTTCTGACGGTCCAAAAGCGATACGCAGTCTCCTCTTTCCAACCGATCTGACGATTATTGATTTTAAGCAATGGTTTTGGCATTCACTCGGCAATATTGAATAAAATACCATGACTGATAAACGGAAGTTGTATTTCTAGTTCTCTTTACATTTTTCTGACTGTCATATGCATTTAAATCTTACCGTAAGTTTTTACATTGCCAATCTTTTTTACGACCACGCGCTGCAAAAAATACTCACGAGAGCTCCGAGCCGACCACCGATGACATCCGATTCATACCATTAGGTATAAAAGAGTGCTCCACCCTGAGCGGCCGGCTTCGGCACACTCGATTCCTGTGATCGATTGTTCTCATACGAGTTTGCCACGCGTATAGGACGCCGTAACATATATTGATGAATGTTAAAACGATTGGCAACATTTTGATTGTGTTAATTGAATTTTTATCTAAAACGTGCCTACAATATAGGCTGATATTGAAATGCATACGCGGAAGTCTTGCATAATCGTAGGCTCAAAGTCAAATTATCTATTTATGTATCATATATTCTACGACTTCTCTAAACGATTGTCTGTCGACAGGGTCGCGGAATCGTGCTATTTCTTGCATTTATATTATAATCATGCAGCCAGTTTGAGGACAATAAATAAAATAATTTGTTACATATTAAATGCATAGCTCGTACGTTATGTCCCATTGAACTGGTCTCTTGTATCCATTCCGCATTTGCCAAACTGTATTTCTCTTAATGTTGTTATTTTTCAATATTGTTTACTTCGGGAGTTGTTTCAAAGGTTTATTTTCATTTCAAGACTCGGGTACGCACACTCGCGTCGTTCATATGCTTGGCGATGCCGTGTATAAAGTAAGCGATATCCTCCCATTTTTATATACATGCAATGCAATCTTCCCGCGAGACAGTTTTTTTTGTCATTAGATTAAATTGCCAAACATATGGACACGCACGTTTACGTCCAATTTATATATATAATTATAATATGAGATTATCATTTTAAAAAGTGTATGAAATACGTACATTGAAAAGCCTTCTTCAAAAGTTAAACGAGGCATTCATTTTTGCCTTGCAGGGGTCTGTAACCTTGTGTAATCCGCACCAGCCGCGAATAATCGGTTAAGTAAGACTCTTTATAATAAATTATTGTTAAATATGATGACTGTACCTCTTCTGTGGATAGGGAACACTTTTTCGGATTACCGTTTTAACGGTGAACGTTTCTGCAATATTTGCTTTTTTAAAATGCAGACGGCTGGAATTTCGTGCAATAATTTTGTTTCGATTCTTAGACTTGTCCGATTATTCGTGGTTGGTTACTTGATCGCCTCATTATTTGGGCTTGAAATGTCAATTCTAAAGACGGAGCCAAATATGAGGAGTGGATTGAGCGTGTTTCATTATAATAATGATATTTCATAAAGTGTTTTTTAAATGGTTTGGCATTGCTCCAAAAATTACGGGAGAAGGTGATGCTTTGAAACGGTGACACAGCATTATCGGTGTCTCCGAATTCGGTAACTTAAATCCGTACAATGTTTCAATTTATATATATTAGAATAATTTTATTATATAAAATGAGTTTTTTTTTATCCGCCCCGTCTTCAAAGCATCCCTTTTCGCCGCAGCTAAATTTTTATATAAAAAAAAATGTTTATAGCTAAATTAAACAAAGTATTCGGTGTTATTGGAATGTTGTTTATGTAATAATTAAATTAATCGATAGCTAATTGTTGCCAATGTATTTGTACAAAAACATTATCAGCATTCGGTTAGAGTTGCAGCCTTTTTTTTTTTTAATACTATCAGCTCCGAGCAACGCTGTGGTACTATTTCCGTATGCCGACAGCTGGTCTTTTATTATATACATGTATAATAACAAACAATTCATTCATTCATTCCTGAACGGGAGAGGTTTCCTGTGGAGCGGGAGACATCGTCTCCGTGGTGCGAAAAAGTGGCGGCTTGTCGTGCTCTTCGGGCCTCGATCCTCTTCAGCGCTGTTGTTCTCGGTGTCCGTGGGCTTATTTATATAAATATTTTATTTTATTTAAAAGTGCGTACTTAATTGCAGATTGTTTTCCAATTCTTTGACCTTTTAAATTTATTGCTGGCCAACGACGTTGGATCAACGCTCAACGAACCCGGACAGAAAAATAATAAATATTCATATCCGTTTTCCTTCTCCAATATTTAGCAGAAAAATACGAATGAGCCATTTTCAATAAAGAAATAAATATTTTCATTGCAATGGTGGGTAGTTATTTTTTTTTCTTCTTAATCATTTTGTTGTCGCGTCGTAACTTACTTTGACTGAATGCTGATTGTGAATAAATATATATATATATATATATTTGGGTGTGCCTGCGTGCAATTTAGACGATAATAATAAATGTTGATCAAAAAAAAAAAAAAAACACTAACTTCTATACTCTTTGATATAAGTATTAAAAAAAAAATGTTATCTTTGTTAATTGAAAAATGGATAAAAATGTTAGTTTGATTTCACGATTGCGAATAGTCATAATTTTATTTGACTAGACGGTCGTTTAAATTTTTTTACTGAATATATATTTCAATTGAATCCTTAGTGTTTATCGAGCTGAATTTGATAAATTTCTCGGCACGGATAAACACGAGAAGTCAGTCGAGACTCCGTATTATAATCCAGACGCTTCCCATTAATTGCTTTCATTCATTACGTATTGATGCTGTGTGTAATTTTTTTTGCCGTAGCAATAACTCGGGGTCCTCGGCGATCTGTTTACCAAGTAATGCAGCGGCGTGAAAAATTGCCTTCATTCATGTCGTAGACTGCGACTCGCAAAACTGATGGGCGTCTGAAGCTCTGGATGAACAAACTTCAGCGAGGTCTTGCGACTCTGTGTGTACTAATTTTTATAAGAGACTTTTATCATTCCTTTAGTGACTAACCGATAAATTTAAAATAGTGATCCATGAGAAAAATGCTTCTTCGCATAATGTTAACCAATAATTTTTATTATTGATATATTTCATATGAATAATTTATTAAATAAAATATGTCAATTATATGTATTTTTTATTGCATGCCATTTCTTCCAGGAGTGGCATGCGATCACGTAAATTAGCAGTACATGCCCGTACGGCTTTTTTTATATATAGTATAAAAGTTTACCATTTTTAACACAGCTCCTAATATACGCCCATCTTTTCTTCATTGTGTGGCCCTGGTGCGTAATTTTGAATGATGCCAGCCGCCGGAGCACGAGGCACACTGAGACGAAGCGGAAGAGGTAAAATAAGATTTTCAAACATACAAATAATATTGTAATGCAATCGTTTATTAAAATTCAAATTAATTACATTAATAATAATAATAAATTGTTAATATTTTCGATATATTATTTCATATTTATATATTTGTATATATATACATTCTCGCATTATTAACTATAATATGTGATAGGTTCAATCTCTCAAAACACGATCCAACTCTTATAAAATTATATTTAGCAAGACTTCGTCAACAACCAGACGGACCCTCGGCGGCCCAAACTAAACACGGGCGGCGAGCCCCCCCGGCGGCGCGCGGCCTCGCCTCTGACCGTTCGCACTCGCTCACGCGCAAACAAAAGTTTCACACCGATCTGATTGGATCTCTCACAAACAAAAAAACAATAACGTAAAGATTGCTTTTATTTTAGAGATCGTCATACTTTGACTCAATATTAAACTAAATGCGACACCGAATTACTAATAATTTACAGCATTATTCCAGGTTTGTACAAATAAATCTACCTATTTTCGTAGCCTTGCACTGCCATTCTCGGGCCATTTTTAAAAACATCAAGTTGAAAGCTGTGGGTATTTTTTTTTTTTTCCACAAATGACAGCGAAACATTCATTCATCGATTTAAAAAAAAAATTCATTTTGTTTCTAGTCCGCGACGCGCCGGCGGCTCGGATCGTCGGACTCTGCGGTTGAACTTTCACACATACATAAGTACAATTGTTCCCAACAAATGGCAGTTGGTAGATTTCAGTTTACACGGGAAGAGTTTCAGACTCACTGAAGTATCTATATATCGCCTTTGACACTGCAACATCGCAGATCACAAATATATGTAGTATTTAAAAAATAATCAACATTGCCAACGGTTCTCATGCAGATGAAATATTATAACTGACCTTTTTTTTCTGTTTGCCAGAAAAATTAAGAAATATCTTAATTTTATTATATAGTGGCATCTTCGAAACAAACAAAAGGAAAGTTTGGTTAGTATTTATTTTTTTAATTACCCGTCAACGTGTTTATAAACAGATACGACAAATTAACAAGTCACCTTGTTTTTATTATTATCAACACAACGATCGATAAGTGAAATAATAAATTTTAAATATTCTTAGTCAGATGAGACGCTAACGCAGACTATATACTCGGAGAACTACCGAATACGGAGATTTTCTAATCCGTTGACTTTCTAAACGGTGCCATGCAAAGGATTTCTCCGTCGAGTTGGTTTTCTGCACGTTGGCTATAAAAACTCACCGACGAGTATAATTAATAAAAGGAATAAAATATTGCATAGCTGCGGGGTTACTTTTTCACAGCAGCGACATTTGGCAGTATCAAGGGCGACATGGGCCATCCCGAGGCATCCACTCGTTCTCTCATCTTGCTCCAAAATAAAATGAAACATTCAAACACCAAAAATATTTTGTACATCTTAGGTAGTAATCATTTAGAATAACATAGCTTACACGATATTATTATCCTACGGGTTAAATTATTTTATTATTTTACACAATTTATTTCCTTCAACAGATTGGACTGCCTTCCCGCCTGACCCACTCAGCCCCACGGGACGAACTGAACTATCGCCAGACTCGACAGTCGCCGAGTCGGTACACAATATCGTCATTTCGAATTGCTTGACTTTGAGAAGTGCTTGAAGCCTGAGGCCGCAGGGATAATAGTATTTTTGCAAGTGAGCCAAGCATGTTGGATATTCAATGGTAAAATTCACTACAATACATGGTACTCGCGTTAAATTTTATTTCGCAAACATCTTACAATTTCTGTCTTTCATTACAAAGAAATAATTTAATTCGAACAATCAATTCTTTCGTAAAGATTGCGGCTTTCTTATATATGGTACGCCACCATAATATGGTACGCCACCATAATATGGTACGCCACCATACTAGCTGCCGATGATGCGAGAGGGCAACTCGATATCTCCGCTGTGACCTCAGGCTGAGAGGAAGGAAAAAAGATAATTAATAAGAGAATCTTGGTTGGTATTTCACATTGAGGTGATCGTAGACGAAAACGAGTGGTGGCCATCGTACACTCCCTTGAGGAGTTACGGAGAAGCAAAAGAATATTCCAAGATTCAGCACCTCTGTCCTGTTGTGACTGTTATACCAAGTTCCTAATGATTTTAAGCTTTACCTTATCCCGTTAGCGGAGTGCGTTAGACACGAAGGAAGTATTTTGCTTTTAATATACAAAGTATTGACACACATGTATTGAATCCGTTCCTATCGCTACGGAGGATCAGGACCGACCCGACCTGACGCAGATCAGCGGCCCTTCTAAGTATATAAGTATCGAAATATGCGGAACATATTCAGTGTCTATATGGCCTGAAACACGAGACTTATAGAGAAATACTCCAACAACACGTCTACACCATTTGCTATTTACAAAACATCAACTTCAACCCTTTGAATTTCAATATATAAACAAAGTCTCTAGTCTCGAATACTAAAATGAAACGATGTTTCAAGTTTTGACATTTTGGTGTATGAGATTAAAAGGGTCAAAATATCTATAGCTGAAAATTTATAATCTTAAAACAAAATGTGTCGAATCACATATAAACAGACTTTTTATCAACAGATATATTCTCTCTCTTTTCAACATTTTGCCATGCGAAGTAGCAGCGACACCGCTCGAGCCGTTGCGCGTGCACCAAGTCGTTTCCGGAAACAAAACGAACTCAATGAATCCTCGAAATGGGACTGATTTTGACTGAAGGTTTGAATAACGATTATAAGAAATATATTATTATTTCCATCGTTCCGTTTCGTCGACGACATTGGAGCGGTGCCGCTACTTTAACAATTTCATTTGTAATTTTTACTTGTACAAGTTTCGCCGCAGTGCATATTGTCGCAACAATTATAATCGTCATTTATGTACAGTGTGTTTGGTAATACTTTATACAATCGACTGCAACGTTGCGAATATTTTGAGCAATTTTATATGCTAATATCAATACTCGCATCAATCTTATTTTGGCAATATCAATAGTTAGTATCCGAGAGATAATTTATCAAGTTCAGAGTTTGATATGAGATTCGTATCATAAATACTTCCTTAAACATGATTTGTCATTATGTTCTTTTACTACGATATGACCAAAATTAGATTAACACGAGATACAATAACGATGTACACGGAAAAAGTTAACATATTCATATTAATTTTTTTTACAAGATCGAAACCCAAAATCAAGCATTTAATATACCACACATAAAGCATAGACACAATAAAGTATTTCTCTATAATAATAAGTCTCCAATCGAGCCCTCGGGGAGATATCATAGAATGTTGGTCGTCTTAGAAATAAACGTTGCTCATTTGTGAGGTTAGGTTAGCTGCGGAAGTTCATATAGGCAGTCCAGTAATTAAGTACATCAACTTCGCACCCGTTCAGACATCTAAAACGGAACAGCTCTAATGACGAATAAGAATTCAATCGACTCTTTGAGTTTTGGCAGAATCACAAAGATTACGAGTCGACGCTTCAACTAACTCTCTAAACATCCAACAAATGCTTTAAAAAACGTTACATATTTACAGTAAAAAATTTGAGAACACAACAGATTTTCACAAATGAGCCCAGATATGATTACAAAGTTGATAGTTTTTTTTTTATCAAAATTAAATAAATAAACTTAAGAAATGCGTATGTGCGTATTCAGTTTTCATAGCTTTCGCATATTTTCAGTTTTTTTTTTTAATCACCATCGCACGTATGCTTGATTCAAAAATAATTTGCACAACGGCCATAGATTGTTAAAAAAAACTGTACTACGTGTTTGTTAACCAATTTCTAAGCAATGGTTATTATATTAACAAAAGAAACAATCTCCCCGAAGAGAAAACGGTCCCGAAAAGATTTGATACAAATGCAATAAATGGCCGACTGAACAATTCATTTTGCACAAGACAAACGTGAAATTTCAAATCACTCCAAGGCATATTCAATAATAAAAAAGCGGTAATAAAATATTTTTATACATATTCAAATCAACGAAACAACACGCAGACTCGCTGCGCGGATACAGACTTGTCTGCAGATGAGCCTAATAAAAGGGTAAGAGCACTTTCGGCATAGAGAGGCTCTCTGGTACACACGGAGACTTTACATACGCGTTTTGTTATTAACTTTTTACAAGTTATCGGTGGCAAGTGATGGAATACACGGCCAAGACTAAAAAAGATCATTTGCTATAAATTCAATTTGCATCTTCAATAAATGTCCCGCATGCAACTGCACCGAGTCTTCGATTCTATCGCCAATCACCGCTATTTACATGACGACTACGACAGAGAGCGACTATGCCGAAACATTCCCGTGTACACACATTTATACCGATAGAAAGCACATATCACGTTATCCAGCATGATAAAATAATACCATCAAATTAAAACCGGAACGGTACTAATGCGTATTTTAAATCACTTTCATATAAAATCAGATCATTGGTGCCTATCTTTTCTTGGATTACTGCTGGAGACAAATCCAAAAAATTCTTAAAATCTCATTTCGGCCTCGACATCTGCATGGTTTAAGATCTACTACATGTAGCATAAGGAATCGGAGCTCCGCGTGTGTCTTTTCACATGTGACAAATGACCTGCTGCGGACGCCAACAAATATGGCAAATTAATTAAGGGACACCCGATATTTCCGTTGCTCAAACAGCGTTACAGCTTGATATCGTATCATTTGAACTGCGAAAGTGTCATTTTGAGCAAAGAAAGCATCGTTTGAGCAACAAATAGTTGATTTATTATTTGAGCAACGAAAATAATATCAACTCAATTATAACGTTTGGGAGAAATAGAAATGCGATCAAAGAAAAGAGAAGCAGACGTGAACACGGCCGCTTCTGCACATTTTCAAGTAAACGCCGGACCGGTTCTACGTTCGGTGATACAAAGTCAACGTTCACTTGTTCGGATCTCTTTTGTTTGCTTTTTTTTCCGTCTCAGACAAAAGGTTCATATTATTTTTTTGATTAAAATAGGAACATATGTGCTTACACATTTATCAAGTATTGACATCATCAAGGCATCGATTACAAGGAGTAATAATAACTACGCATAGCCGAAATGCATTCTTTGACACACAGAATTGTCGAGGAAATAGGTTACACACTAACAGACACGGGAAGGTTGAGTTTTTTTTTTTTAAGTTCAAGGAAAACTAAAACTTGCATGAAATTGGTAACAAAAATAATGATATTTATTTTCTTTTTGGATTCGACACCCGACTACGGACTCCGCATACGTGAATAGAGTCGACAAGCTGGTATGATGATTTGGAGTTGCCAATTTTATTTCAATACATTGCCTAACCTTTAATAGCTGTTTACGCAGAGATATAGAACGTATATGTATAATAGATTGGCATTATTCAAGGTCAATGGAAATGATTTTTTCAAAGGCATGATGATTTTATTTCAAGGGTTTTTTTATGTGGCTGAAACGCAAACTGGATATTGGTGCTGTGAAGAGTTAAAATACTTGAATTATTAATTTTTTTAAAATACATATCACATAGTGTTGATCAAAAGAAATTTTAATTAACACTATATGAATTATACTGTACTAAAAAAAAAACACTTTTCAAGATATGCTAAAGTAACGCTTTTCAGATTGATTTTGGGAGACGAAGAGCTTAGCTGCCATGAAAGTCAATCGTGAGATTTACAGACCAGTGCTTTGAGATGAGTGGGGTCCAGGGAATCAAGGAAAAAATGCTTCGAATACGTAACTTGCTTTAAAACAAGCCATATCTGTTAGTGTATAACCTGCAACAGAGAACAGGGCAAAAGCAATGAAAAGACATTTGGTACAATTTATAATATTGTTTACACAAAAAAAACAATCTCATTTTTAAAAATTAAAACCGTATTGAAATCTTATGTGGCTTGGGTGTTTAAGATAAGTATATACTTATGCTACAATTTACTGTAAAGCCCCGAAGAAGAGTAGCTGCAATCGTATTGAAAACCACATATTTTTTCAAACACAGTAAACCCCTGCTTTAATGGTTGTTCAGCTCATCATCGAACGATCGAAGTGATAAATATGCACAGGCTAAAGATCCACCGTCGTACCCAAAAACTTATACATGTTGAATAGATCAACAGTTACGATTTTAACATAATACACGCACAGCCCCACGAGGCAGCGGTTTGCCCGTTCTTCTTCAGTCTTTTAGAGCAGCTGCCGATAAAGATTGCCAACGTTCGGTAATGAGTCAATGGCACGCTCAATAATACAACCAATAGAAACTAATCAATAGCACTGGATATTGTGAGCGAGTGGATAGATGATTTTCTGATATTTCAGGACGCCCTGAAAACTTCAGCTGCAATGTACACGAATATCATGACAAGGGCAATGCGGATTTATTGGCTGTGACACCAAAAAGTTGATTTGTCGTAATCAAGACATAAAAGCAGGGGTAAAGCAAACATAGAATTGTTATCCAAATAAACGAACTGAATTAAAAATTTCAAATAAATTGTACCATCAAATATCATTCATGCACGATATTATGCATAATATATAATTAAAATGTGATTTAGAGTAGGTAAATGCACGTCACAAATTTATATAAAAATATGAAAACAATACAATGGTAAAATTAATATTAATTCAATAATATATAAAATACATTGCCCTTAAAGTATTATTTTATTTAAGAAAACTAGACATATTTATATTTACAGATATTAAGCAACAAATTAAGTGTTCCCGAATAAATAAATAAATTAACAGTAATTATAAAAAAATACAAAAAGAAACCATCCAAAGTTAAAGGAACAATATCTGCAGCAAAAAAAAATATTATTTTTGGTCACAAATTAATGCTCATTGCGTGTTGTACATATCTTTTCAAAATTCTACACCTGCAATGCAATAATTACACGCAGCGATTGAAGATGTCATTTATCATGCAAGAATTTAACGTGCATTAAAAAAATCCGTATAGATGTAATATTTAATTGAAATTTTCTCGAAGGCTGCATTGTTAAATGTAACGCGTGTATCGACAAACGATGTATTTTTTTCTACATTTGAAACACGTGCAAAGTGAAATTTACGAAACACTTTTTATCAAATAGTATTTCAAAATTGGTTATGACCTTAATCGACTGTTGATGAAATTATTTTTGTGTCATATCTTATTGTAATATAACAATTTTTATTTTACTATAAATGAGCGAGACGTCAAAAATGCTGGCATCGACACATCAACGAAACACAACAACCGTCTTTAATACACTGTATTTTGACATCCGGAAGTTAATTTATTTTTCCAGTTCATTCAACAGAGCAATGACAAAAGATAGAAGTTAAAAAAATATGTACAACGCAAGACGTGATAATAGAAATTCGAATACAAAAATGAGAATGCGGTTGTTTAAAATTTAGATTTTTTAAAAGCGGCGACGGGCAAACGTTCACAAACGGTTCGATGGCGGCACAATCAAGCGGAGATATCATTTGCGTCAAAAAATTTACCCCGAAGACATCCAAATACAAATCAATCTTGCGATAAAGTCAAAATAGTAAGCACGGTAAAGCCTGTTTCCCGAAACGAATAATTATTGAGTCAACAAGTTAAATCAAATTCAACAAAATAATACATTACTATAACGAGAATTGAGTTTGGTATGTTAAATATTTCCTTCGTCTCAATATTAACAAAACGGGACTGTATCGTAGCACCAAGTATAAAAATATCAATCAAAATTATTCGCATCATGAAATCGGCCCAACCATACATACATATTTTTTTGGGTAAGCTATCGCCTCTAGTGGAATCCACCGTGAATTGTCTGCACTGCCGTCGAAGAGTTTCGTTCCGCCCGAGACGCGTCTAATAATTATTACTTTTATACAATAGTTCAACTGACATTACATACAGGAATGATGTTCAATTTAAAACAATCAACAATCAGTATATTAAACATAAGAAAACAATTATTAGAAATACAACAACACATCCGATACGCGGCATCCATTTGGACCTCCCCTAACTGAGTATTTGAAACAAGTTCGTGTAAAATATTAACAGAATTATAAATACATAATAGGGCTTGGGGATTTTATTGTCAGCAATTTTAAACAATAGCCAGGATTTTCAGAAAACTTTATAAGCATTGAGACGTTGTCTCAACCAGGAAAAGCATGCGACTAAACAAGAAGACAAACTTAATATTCCATTTGCAATAAGAAGAATATGTAACAGTATGATAAAAAATTATTAAGTCTTCACAGATATTTTATACTAATGGTAAGTATTTATTCACCTTTGTCCAATTACGAAGCATTTTAATACCACACTTAATGGCAAGGATTTATAAGCACCGTTCGACTTTATAACAAAAATTACTTTTACTAACCAACTGGAAGCGTCCATATATTTCAGATAAAGAAACCCAGCAACGCGGAGGGAGAGAGAGTATCAAAGACCGCACCTGCAGCCTCATTGCGATGAGTACAAATTATTGTGGCAGTAAATTTCAAAGATGTGTGTTGAGGTGTATTTTTAACCAACTAACGAATGCGTAAACCCAGCTCAGACCTCAGTACGGGGCTGTCCAAGTGCATACTGGCTAGGATCAGCATGAAAAAAGTAGTCCAACATGATTTGGATATCAATATAGAGTCAACAGTATCCAACATTTAGTATTTATGTACAAAATAAGCAACAAAAACAATGCATAGAGACCAAGCATACGTCCACAACACGCCTTACATAACCCCGGGCACAATGTTCCTCTTCATCAGACTTATGAGATACGCCAATACAAAAACAAACCGTCCGCTCGGCCACACGCACTCGAGTTCTTCACGACGGGCCGTTCACGGGGTCTCTGTATCCGCGAAACACGCCTTGCTCGGCACTAGAACAGTACGTAGTAGTCGTGACCTGGTCTCCGTTGCCTAAATCCATTCCTGTCCGTTCAGAATCACTTTTGAGCGCACTAGAGTCTCGCAGGGGATAGGGTGGGCCCGCGCCGCCCCACATGCTGGGCGGGTCGCCGCCCGCTCGCTGCGAGCTCGAACTGTCTACCTTACCCATGGGGCTGAACTGGCCCAAGTTGCGACCGCTATGCGCTGCCTTGGGGCTCGGCTGCCCCGCTGGCGACGCGTCCTGTCGCGCCATGGGACTAAAATGGCCCAAGTTCCAACCAGACTTGGGCCCCGACTGCATCTCGGGGCTGGGCTGTCCCGCCGGGGATACGTCGGTCCTTGCCATGGGGCTGAACTGGCCTAGATTCCAAGACTGTCCCGCTTTTGGTCCAGTCTCCGGACTGGGGACGGGCGCCGGGGAAGACTCGGCGCGAGTCATTGGACTGAAGCGATCCAGATTCCAGGCACAAGGCTTCCCTGAAGAGGTGACCTGGCTGGTGTCAGGGCTGGGCATCATGGCAGAGGGCATGGGACTGAAGCGCTCCAGATTCCAGTTGCCAGAGCGGGAAGCGGCCTGCGCAGCTTCAGGGCTGGGCTGACTGGAGCTGGCAGATTCCTGCCGCATGACTGGACTGAATTGCTCTAAGTTCCATCCACTCTGACCCGGCTGGCTCTGCTTGCTAGCGGAGACATCCGGGCTCTTCCTGGAGGAGTAGGGGCTCTTCTGGGAGGAGTAAGGACTCTTTTGCGAGTAGGGGCTCTCCTGGCGCGGGACAGAGGGACTATAGTGGCCGAGGTTCCAGTCGCCACCCTTCGGAGCATCCTGCCTCATGAGACCAGGATCAGGGCTAGGCTGCGAAGAGGCGAGCCCCTCTCGCTTAGTGAGAGGACTGAACTGGCCGAGGTTCCAGCCGCCTGCACGGGAGCTCTCCTGCCGTGAATCCGAATCGCCCTGATTGGAAGCACTGACGGGATCGGCCATCGTCCGGCTTCCTACCGGACTGAACTCTTGAATGTTGCTTCTGGGAGTGGAGATCGCACTGGTGCTCTGCTGTGGAGAGAACGGCTCGTGCATGGAAGACGATCCTTTCGGAGCCGGACTGAAGTTTTGAGTAGCATTGCCCGGAGAATCCCGCTCCACCGACTGAGGAGTTAAATCACAATCACTGACTTTACTGACGCTCGGACTGGCCAGGATTACAGTGGGGCTGCCGACCATGGAGCTGGGACTCTTTATGCTAGTTTTGTTATCGTCCATTTCAAACGAGTCGCCCTTGAATGTATCCTTTAAGGGGCTCTTGTCGGCGTCGCTCAACTTGCTCTTTGCTTCCTCCGCTCGCTTCTTGGCCTCTTCCTGCTTCAGTCGATTCTCCTCTTGCGTTTTTTTCTTCTTCTCCTTGGCTAGGCGCTCGGCTTCCTCCTTTTCCTTCTTCTTGACGGGGTCCAGACTGTCTCGGAGGTCGTCTAGTTCCTTGCCGGTGTACAGCCTCTTCATTCCCCTCGGCAGAGCCCGGCATGAGGCCAGATTTACAGACTCCAAATTTGGGCACTTGAGCAATATCACTTTTACTGGATCGAAGGAGACAGACGAGCCACAGAGATTCAATATCCTGAAAAATTGAGCAAATTAATATTTTTAATTGAAAATATTTAATTATTATTTGATTTAACAAAATCACGATCCTAACGCTTTGAGTATTGTTGTAAAATTTCATATTATTGAAGAATGTAGTGCCATTCTTGGGTCTATTATTGTAATAAAATAATAAATGCAAGCAGCATAAAACATATTAACTTGTATAGAATGCTTAAAGCTGTTAAATTATAACGTATACTAAATAAAACTAATGTAGGCAAGGGTTTTGTTTAAAAGTCAAATGAATTAATGTGTGTGCAGAAGCAAAGTAGAGAGCAAACCTGAGCTTGCTCTGCGCCCCTTTGTCAGCGAGGGCCTCCACAGCAGCGTCCAGGGGCTGCGTGGCGGTGGACCATGCCAGGTCCACTTCCAAAAGAGAGTGTGACCACTTCTCGCAGATCAGCTCCAGGCAAGAGCTGGACTGCCGCGTCACGCAGCAGCCTACACAATAACAGAACATTTATTCGACTACACTGGTACAGGTATGAACTAATTTTTAAAAATGCAACCGTCACAACAAAAATAACTACAATGGAGTTTTTGATATTTTGAAGCAGAATTTAGTGCCAACTGAAGTTTCAATAAAATTACTTCATGTATTATTCGTAGACTGCAAGCAATAAATAATTGTATGATCGTAGAATGTGTGATCGTAGAATAAAATGAACTCCAATTTGCACACACAATTATAATCGATCATACTATGTTTGATAGCATTTATTGAAAATATCTATACATAGAAAAGGGAAAGCAATTAAGCAGCCAAAAGAGGCAGTAAAGGTGTACTCACCGCTGAGGAAGAGGTGCTGCAGGTCCCAGGCGGGCACCTTGATGAGACCGGAGTCAGTGATACGAATGCAACCGCGTACGTCTAGCAGGCGCAAGCATGTGGAGCCTTTCAGAATGCGGCCCAGTGCTTCGTCATCTACAAGCTTGTAGTCTGTGGAGGGACACGCCACCGACAGTTCTTCCAGTAGAGGGAAGCCGGGTGACTCCATCTGAAGAAGCAACAGATTATTATAAATTTGTCTTCCACACAACTCATACGTAAATAATAAATAGAAGCCAACTAAGAAATGCTGTTTTCAAATGAGCAAGTGATATGTAAGATCCCTCATCAGACACAAAATTGATCTCATATGATCGGTTACTAACGGAAGAGAAGAAATTGTAGGTAGTACGAAAAGCCAGTGGTTCAAATTATTTCAACATCTGATATTTATTCATTATAAATGTTCTTGCATATAAAATTAATAAATAAATCGCTCAAATTACTTACTGTGCAGGAATAATTGTATAAAACCATAATTTTTAATTTAATGTGATCCATATAAAATATATATTTTATCACATGCCACTACTGTCACTATATAACGCTATTGTAAATGCAAATCCAATCTTTTTATTGATCTCGGTGGAAACCCATGAGAATGCCGCCCATGGAGACGAGAAAGTCATTATGTAAAAATATTGTATTTACCTGTTCTTGCGTGGTGGAGTTGGCAAGCACAACCTGAGAGTTGGTGATGCGCAGGACGCGTAGCTGCGGACAACCCTTCTGTAAACGCTCTAACGGCACCACAGCGGGGTGACTCACTGCCGCCAGGTTGGACAGGTCCAGCAGTTCCAGACTCGGACAGTGCGCCTGGAAACAACGACACAATTTTCACTAGTCTGGTTCAAACACAACATTGTGTACATGTGGCAGACTCGCAGGTGACTTACAGCAATTGCGTTGAGGATCATGGGCAGCCCGGTGAGCTTGTTGTTAGCGAGGGTGAAGTGGGTAAGACGATCTGCCATGGTTTGCGTCATTGCTGTCATGCTGCTTACTGAAAGACAGCTGGCTGACGATCCCGTATCCGACTGGAACCCAAATAACATGTATTTCATGATTAATCAATCATTCATATCAGCAACCATTTTACAGTGATATCAATGCACATAAATGAAGAACTCTTGCTTTATTTAGATGATGCCAATTGAAACTCTTAAACACACATATAAGTGTAAATATTTTTTTAATCATTACATAAAAATGACCTTTGGAATAGAATGAATTATTTTGCTATGTATTTAACGTTAGCACTGTGAGATGAAGATCAAGTGTGGATATATGGGATGGCCAGTTACCGTGCAGCTGAGGTCGAGTCGAGCGAGAGCAGGCAACCCGAGAGCAAGGTCCTGGAGCTGCTTGGAGGCGAGTCGCTTCCAGCCGGTGAGATTGAGGTCCCGCAGCAGCGGACAGCACTCCACCAGGCTGCTGCACACCCAAGGTAGGTCCGTCACCTTCCAGTTACCTGCGAGAGCACGCGCATTACAAAACCTATTTTCAATCGAGACAATGCAATGGCATGAGCAGGTAGAAGTACTGACTGAGATTGAGATGATGGCACATGGAGAGGCGGTTCTCCAGCAGCCACACGAGGCGGTGGTCGGTCTTCCACTTATCCTTGGTGTGGTGGGAGAGCTCCACGCTGGCCCATAGGGACGGGTTCATGCTGGCCGTGTGCCACAGCTTACACACCCGGCTCACTCTGAAACAGCCCAGTCACTCAGTTAAATCAGTTTTTTCAATAAAGTGCCCGCTAGCTCCAGTTTCACATCAGATGTGGCTTATGCATTATTTTCTAACAAAAACAACCAATGCTGCCAATAAATAAGCTTTAAATAAAATTCAAAACGGCTGAAATATTCAGTAAAGAGTACGGAGGTAACATGAATTAAGGACATAGTCCTGGTTGATTATATTTTCTGTGTAATCAGTGAAAATATCTATTTATCAAAATGTAAAGATAAATCAACTCGGAATGAAAATGGCGTACCTGATGAGGGAGGGCAGGGCTCCTTCAGTGGCCACCAGGTAACCGAAGATAGTGCTGAGAATTTCCTCGGGAAGGCAGCCCCAGGGCCCGGGTTGTTGGGTGCGTACACGGCGTTCCACCGCGGGCTCCTCCAGCAGCCGCGACTCTGCCGCTTCCGGGGGAGGCTTCACCACTGTAACAATGCGTGAGTGAGTCAAACCGGTAGCCTTCACGAAATGAGAAAATCTAGGGAACTAATAATATGTTTGATTCCACAAGCGTACCTTTTGGAAGAGCAGCAAGCTTGGAAGTGGTTCGCTGACGAGGCGGCCGAGGGCGGGGATGCGAGATGGGGCGTGGAGCCCCCTCCACGGGCTGGTACTCCTCGCCGCTGCTGCAACTCTGAGGAGTGGCATTGCGCTTGCGGCGCGGGGTCTTGCGCGACACGTCCCACGCTCCCACACACGCACCACTCTGCAAATTAATAAAGCTGGTTAGATCATTTCTTTTGTACACACAATATGTATATACCAAATTTCAAATTACATATAATTCACAAGTGAAATGATGAGGAAAATCCTTAAAAATTTTCAAGCAATGGGCTGTAATAGCCATGGAAGTGTTGGTTCAAATCCCACAAAGTACTATGCCAATTGAACCGCAGTGCCGCTGTAACATGCATGGGTGAAAAATGCATTGGATTTATCTTCTCATTCCCTGAAATCTAGGATGGATAAATATAAAGTTACTTCAACTTAAAATAAAGAAAAGCTAAATTCTTTTTTTATTAACTTTTTTTTGACTCAATACATTATGTCGCAACTTTCTGTTAATAAGGTAATAATATTTTTCTTAAAAGAATGCTAAATAAATACCGAAGCTAAATTATAATAAATAAATAAAATAAATATTAAGCATCTCTATAAGTTAAATTGTAACAATATAAACTCCCCGATTTAATTTAATTCCTAGAAACATTATCAACGATGGAAACAGTAAATTTTATCAGCGAATAGATAAAAAGTATGCATTGTATATACACAAAGATACATTCGAAATGTAATAAATCTGAAATATCCGATCGATTGAAAAATAAATGCGCCCGGGGCAGCTGCACGAGACTGCAAAGACAGTCGAGCGTTGAAAACAAACGAGCATGATATCTATAATCTGTGTGCAATAAGGTTATCTCGGCAAAAGTGGCAAACGAAGGTATGTGTGAATATTTCTTGCACTGGATGAAGAAATACGACATGTAAAATTATTCAAACACTATAATATTGTATGGTGCCATCGTTTGATGATCAGATGGAGCATTTGATTTTCAGGGGGCGATAACCCTACAATAAGGAACTATTTTCAAGATAATGAGTAGATGACATGATAAATATATGTATTGGCTAGTCAAGGTCGGTTTTTGGACTTGTATACAAGCTATATATGTCGGCCTGCATTACAAGTGCGCCGAATAGAAGCCTCTAGAGTGAGGGAGACAAGGCCTTATCTAAGATAAGGTTCCGAGTGATTCCTTTATTTTGACAGAGACATATTGAAAATAAACACGGTGGCTGATAGTGTTTAGAGGTGTCCGAGTAAGACACATGCATGTTAGTTTCGCAAACACTCCGGGAACATTATCACTGAGAATTTTGTCAGAGATACCTACCTACTTGAAAATAATATCACCTGTCATGTTTTACTTCATTTTTTTAGTAAACAACTATCTGCACTGTCAAGATTCCCTGATGTTTAATGTTTACATAATTGTCTCCGGAATCTCTTTTAAAATCTATGAAGATGAAACTGAGAAGTTATCTTTATCTTATTTCAAAGAAATTGAAAAACCTTATTGGTTCATTGGGTTCGAAAAGGACGACAAAATCATACACAGACAGCAAAAAAAAGCAGTCCAACGATCGATGAAGCTTTTCTTGCGCAAAGTCAAGGAACCAGGGGTTGAACTGCGTATAAAAATGTTAACACTTCAAACATGATTGACATGAAGTAAATATTTCTGAAATGTGTGTAAAATACGAAGGATGGAGTGTAGAGAAAATTTTGCATGATAGTGGAGACCAAAGCCAGTTGGAGAACGATAAAAACCTTTTACTTTCCCCAACCAGAACTGGTTTTTAGTCTGGCTTGGAGTTTTCTACTGTCAAAGCAACACCCAATGCAAGTAAACTCAAATCTGTCCTTATTACTATGACATGGAACTACATTAAAATTATTTATATTACTATAGCGTGTGTAAGTATTAATGTTATCTGCATTACAAGTATTTAACATTTTTATTAATAGAAATATATAGTGATGTTTGCACATTTTATTTATTGATGTGACTAGTTTCATCGCTAAATATTTCTGTCAAAAATATTGAATATATTATTGTATGCTTGTATTTTGATGGTCTGCTGCATAAATTATTGATAAATTAGTTCATGAGTTTGATTTACAATTATTTGTACTAATATATGTGTTAGTAAACCATTTGTGTATTAATATTGTCTGTATTATTATTATTGCATGTTTGTTTTTACTATGGTCCGTATTACCATTGCATGTGTTTATATCACAATTATTAGTATTACCATGGAATGTGCGTGTATCTGCATTACTATTACATTTCATATGTACAAAGTCTAAATAAAATAAATTTCTTTCTTAATACACATTAAATCGTACTTTTCAATTGTTAAAAAGGTGACACTTTCCGGTGAGTTTTAATACAAAATAACAATATTTTTAAAATAAACATCATTAACAAGTCTGTTAAGTTCGGGGACGGTTTATTCTATAATAATAAATGACAATATCCGAAAACCCCTGTCAGACAGATCCTTATGCTAATTTTAGAAATCGAGAGTAAATGAGAAAGTAAAAATGGTAAAAATACAAAAAGGTATCCAATTTTGGCCATATTTTCGGAAACACCGAATAAAGCCTACTGCAGCTGATTGTCCAGGGAAAAATCAAAGAAAAACAGGCATTGGAAGAAGAAAAATTAATGTGTGCGAATTTGCGACAGTGGAGTACAGCCAAATTAATAAGACTGCCCCAGGACAGGGACGTGTTCCATGAGATGGTCGCCAACCTCCTCTGAGGAGAGGCACCTGATGAAGAAGAGAGAGGCTCTTGTGAGGCCGTACCGAAATCTATCTTACGTTATTTTTGGTGAGTTAGCAAATAAGAATGGGCAGACTGCACCTGTTGAAGCGACATAGCAGATATCTGCACAGAGCTGTTGCACCGTGTAGCGGCAACCTAATGATTGTCATTAGTGGTTAACCCCGAGCATAATGGAGTCATCAACATATTAGATATGTAAGTGAATGTATATTTATAATCACTGAAGTAGTTTGGTTGTTCTAGACTTGATTGATGCGTGATTAGATAGGTCATATATTTACATGTCAAAAATTTTAATGCTTTTACTTGAATAGCATCGGATTTTTTTAAATTTACTTGACATTACTCTTCATCTGCAAATATTTGGGTTTGTTTGTCGGTAGATTGTGATAAAGCTACTGTAAATATATATTTAAATATCAAGTGAATTTGAAAGGCTAAGTAAGCTTAGTAAGTTCGTTTGAATTTATTGATTTGAGTTTGGTTTGAAATTGATAAAGTAATAATGGCACTTCTTTGTGTAAATTGATGGTAAATTATTTTTTTAAATGTGGGATAACATTTATACTTTGTTCTGCAGATCCATATGCATCATATGCAAGATGACTGATTGATTTAGTTGCACACTAGACTGCACAATCTATGCAGTATTGCCTGAGTCGAAATAAAAAAAAAATCAGATAAATCACTCGAGTATTGAAACAATTGGCGGTTCGCCTCAGAGAAAAGCTGTGAATATGTGATCACTAAAAAAACAGGCTTCTATTTTAGGATGGCATAGTTAAAAAGAACAATGACGTGCCGAAGAGCTGTAAATATGTCAATTTAGATCGACGCTAAAGCAGCATTCCCACTGGAGAGAACGGATATTTCGATCTAGCTCCATTTAAAAATATGCATGCGTGCGGTACACAAAGACAATTGTGTTTTCCTCGTTACATTTCTCTGAAAGTCTACGCACCCCACCTTAGAAGAGTTGAGGACTGCAATGAGAAATATGTCCAGAAAATATTATAATATAAAAAAAAAAAACACAGATGAAAGAAGTCCATTCCAAGCAACGAATTAAAAAATCTCAATCTCGACAAACTATTTCAACAAGTCGGTGATCAGTGAATACGAAGTATGCATCTGCTTGTACCAAAACATATTTTTCTCAACAGAATAGAGGCAATTAAAAAAATGCTTATTTCTGCTATAAAAGGCAGGTCATAACAATATAATGTTTGCGTGGAAATCAAATGTTCCAAAGTAACCAGTGCCTTAAATCGAGATGCAGACTTCAACAGTCTAGGATCACGAGTATCAGAGTTTCTTGGTGGTCAGCCTGGCATTACTCAAAAGCAGTAGTAAGGTTATAACCTTATACTTGGAGATTGATACACATACTATTTAATTTGCGTTTTAGTTTCGCCTATTTACTTCATTGTCACATATATGCTTATTTGTTGAAACTATGTACTCTTGACAGAGGTTCGCTGGGACATAATATAATAAAGAATTATATGATCAACTCATTTTGAGGCGATCTCAACATCCCTGCAGTTGAAAAACCTACCCTCTATATCTACATAAATACATTGATTTCTGATTAATGTTGTATTTTATTTTAGTAAAATGTCTCATAATAAATACTAAAGATATATAAGAAAGCTCAATTTTTTTAATCCTCCTAAATGGATGTATGCAACAATGTGTCTTTATAATAAAAATTATTAGTCAAATTGTGAATAATTCCTTCATGAAGATTCCACTACTCCTTTTCAATAAGATTTATTATGAATTAAATATTGATTTCTGGGTGTGGTGTTTTTTTTTTTTTTTAATGCTTACTTATTGATGACTTTTCACTTAGCGGTTTTTGAAGACTATTCTAACAAAAATATGTTAGATAATTTAAGCTGTCTCAAAACCATGAATAAAGATCCGCTCAATGCTTATTTTCAATTTAATTAAAACTTGGACCAGTACGAGTCAATCAAAGAAAACTGACATTTGTATTAACAAGACTGTTGATTAAATCCCTCGAGTCCTTCAGTTATTTTATATTTTTCCAGATGTGGAGACAATGGCTCGAGGCAACTCTCAGTTGTAGAAAATACTGACAGCAACAACAAATGTCACACGCCTCTAATCTAAAGAACGTACTCTTGCACCTTACACTGAAGAAAGAGCATGCTCGAAAACATAAATTACTGCAGACGTATACGCAGTGTTTATAAATAAGTCATTTAATTTACCAAGGGGTTTCTAAGTACTGCGGTAGAGTTTATGATCTCAGAGAATGTGTGTGCACTAAAAAACCTTAACGTATACATGGGCTATTTTATAGGAATGTTTGTGGCCGGTACTAACATAAAATAACAGATTTTTTGTTACAAGTAGAATGCCTCTGATGTTTGGAATCCTTTGCTAGAAATAAGACCTTAGCGCCCACAGAAATCGGGCCCGTTGCGAGATTGAGAGACCGGTGTCTTGAAATGTCCAGACTTATAAACCTCGAGGCGTGTTTTCGGAACTTTTACAAGCAGCTATGGAGGGAAAATAATTTTCATGTTATTTAACCTCTGAAATGTGAAATAAATCAAATCAAGCTTATTTCTAAAGAGCTTGACAGCAAAACCGCTACAAAAAGCTTTGTACCAAGATTGTTTGAATATTGAACTGTAGAAATACTGATTGTATTTATATTCACTTTATCCAGCATTTGAGCGGCATGCTCAGACAACTGCCGAGGTTTAAGGTGTCTTTAAAACACAATCAAGAAGGAAATGGAAGCATTACTAATGAACATTGAAATTAGATACATCTAAGAAGCATTTCTGACATTTGCTAGTTTCTTTTGTTCGGGTCACCTAGAACTTTTCTCTTTTTATGCACCAAGGAAAATTTGTCAATTTGGGAAGGTGTTCCCTTAACCTTTTCCATAGGTTCTAAATTGGTTTAAAAATATAATTAATGCACTTATCTTATGCCCAGAGCGTAAGAAAATAATTAAACTTAACATCAAAACTAAACAATCACTTTTGCTCGGTGCACATCGATAAGGAGCGAAGAGAAAAACAAAACACAATCACTTTTCCCAGAATAACATGAGTTTCGGCTCACCTGAACCTGCGAGCTGGCTTTGCGGATCTTGATCTTGATACGGTCACTGTCTTCTGAAATCTGGCTGTGGTAAGTCTCCGCCTGCGGGCCGGGGCCGGGGCTGCCTGGGCTGGGCGGACTAGCCGGGCTAGGGGGACTGGTCGGGCTGGCTCGGCTGACCTGGCTAGCCTGGCTGATCTGGCTGGCCTGGCTGCCCGGGCTGGGCGGGCTGACCGGACTGACCGGGCTGGCCGGGCTGGGCGGACTGGGAGGCCGCGGCGCGCGAGGCGGCCGGGGCCGGCGGGCGGAGCGCTCCTCGCGGCGCCGCTTGCTGCTGCGGGAGGTCATGCCCATCATGCTGCGCGGCTTGCCGCTCTTGGGCTCGGCGGCGTCCGCGGCGGGCGCCTTGGGCCGCTTGCGGGCCGCGGGGGTCGGCTGGGGCAGCTGACTCATCTGGTGGGAGAAGGGCTTGCCGCCGTGGGCGGGCGGGGAGTCGGCGTGCAGCATGCGCAGGTCCTTGCCGCCGGCGGGGAGGAAGCCGTTGCGGGCGCGGTGGTCCCGGCGCTCGCGACGCTGACGACGCTTGCGGCGCTCGGGCCGCTCGAGACGGTCGGACCTCTCGGACCTCTCGGAGCGGTCGGACCTCTCGGAGCGCTCGGCGAGGCCGTTGCCCGTCAGCTTGCACTGCGCCAGGGCGTCGATGCGCTGCTCGAAGTCCGTCTCCGACTCTTGTGGATTTCCTTCCTGTGAAGAGTGGCCATCGCGGCTGAGGGTGCCGTCTCCGAGCGAGTCCGACATCCTCACAGTCGGCGTGCGGGCTGGTCCGGCCGCGGCGGGCGGCTCGACGCGTCACATCGCAGACTTCCCCGCGCTCCTCTTCCGGGTCGCATCGTCGATCCTCGATCCGATTCGGTTCCGATCAATTTGCACTGGTTTCGGGCGATCTCGCTGAGGTGCAGAGTAATTTTTTTTCTCGCATTTTAGGTCATCCATATTCGTGTAGCGTTTTCATCGTCGACGCGGCGCGGGCCCGCATAGCCCGGTCCCTTATCCCGGCCGGCGTTTATCGGTCACTTTTGATATTTCTTTGTTGCAAAACGACATGTAGAACCGAAAATAATTAATTATTTTCATCGACATCCGAGTTTACGAAGACTGTTGACCTTGTTTAGAAGCTAATTGTGTTTCAAATTTTAATCAACAGAGTGCACAAGTTTCGTGACACACGTGTACGTACACGGCCGCGCTGAGCGAGTGTGCGTGAGCTCACACACACCACCGAGCCAGCGACCACCAAACAAACATTGTACTGACGTCTGCGTCGCTCGCTTTCCACTAAAGTAGGATAGTGGATTTTTAAACGGCAAGCTAGAAAATTAAGCTTTCACTGAGCGGTGTTATTATTTTACCAAATCCAAGATTATTTTTTAAACATTTCTTGTCATTTAACATTACACGAAGAACATAAAATAATTTACAACTTGCAATAAATAAAAATCTACTCATTTTGCCCGTTTATTTGGCTATTAAAATGTTTGACAGTGCATTTGTTTTTTCTTCTAAGCTTTTGTGATAGAACCATTTACAGAATTATCTTTAAAATATTTAAGAAAATATAATTCATCATCTAAGATGGCGTAAAAGACTTCAGAACATAATCAATCCACAAATTATTTATATTTGAAATCAATGATAGCTTTCTCTGTATTTTTAATGAAAATTTTTATATTTTTGTTTGATATTTTTCGTGGTATAGTGAGTCAGAAGTCGTGCTACCAAAGTACGGTACTATAACGTGGAATGGCCGAAATATAGCGTTAGTATAGAATGTTTTATTTTTTTTACATGCTTGGGATTTTATTTTCAAAATTCGTTATTTTGCTACTAATAATCTGTTACTTCTTACAAACATTACAATGATAAATATTTAATATCAAAGATGACACATTTATATTGTAGGTATGAAAACAATTTATAAAAGTAATTTTGATACAAAATGTCAAAATAATTTTTATTCTACATAAAAGCTAAGTATCATAAGTTTTAACATTTATTTATACATGTATACGTTGTAATATGTCGCTATTGTTTTTTCAATCCATTATTTATTAAATGCTGATAAAATTTCACATATTTTTATTCATTTTTCATGGATGAGCCGTTAGTTGGTTTTTTGCTGTCGTATCAAATCTGAGATTCAGAATGAAATAAAAAAAATAAATATACATGAACGAATGAAACAAAAAATATGTCGCTTGCACTATAACGCCTTGATTTATTTATTTATTATTAATTAAATACATATCGGAATACTCGGCGAAGCACGATCACGGCTTGACACAACGCCCGTACAATGTTGCATCACCTGCTCATTGTTTTTCTCGAATCCTCGCAGAGCTGAGCGGCGGGGCCGGTAGATGGCAGCGCCGTGTAATTTACAGAAATTCAATAACCTTTCTATCCATATTTCTTTTTCGCTCACACCAATGAGTCTAACGGGACCGCGGCGGGCCGAAAAGTGAAATAACAGTACTGTGTGTGTGCGGCTTATGTCGGACGATCGCCTCACATGTCACTCTGCCGTGCCGTCTCCCGAAATCCGGCGTGTCTCGCATAATCGCATGTAGCATGGCGCGGCGCGTCGCAGCCCCCGCGTCGGGCGCGCTCGCGAATCTCGCCGGAATAATGCCGGCCTGTCGCAAGTGATGGGCTCCCGCGAGGCACGGACGCACCGTCGTGTTGTTGAGAATTAATTTTGAGTGCAGCGGTGAGTCATGTTTATATTTATTCCGTCCGTCCGATCGATGGGCTCGCTCGGGGATATTCAATGGCGAGCGGTCGGCCCGCCAATTTGGCGTTTTCGATGCGTATTAATGGCCCCCCCCTTCTGTCATTATTTACCGCCGCTTTTCCCCCGGTAAACAATCTCATCCGCTTACCCGCGGCGTTTGTTTTCTCATCTCGCAGCTTATCGATGAATTAAGCGATAGATTTTCGATAGTGGCGTTGGTAAATTATCTATAAATAATGTTTGACAATGAAATGACACTTGTTACGAATAGTTATTTTCGAGTTTTTGTGTGACTCAACTGTTATTTTGGATATTTGTCAGACCGTCCAGTGGCGTGCGCGTCTACATTAAATGGGCTATTTCTGTAATTCCAATAAACTAAAGTCATAAATACCATTAATAAACAACTACGCAATTTACTACAGCGTATATATTTAAAATGTGTCATATTGTCTATGGGTTGAGCCGAAAGTTTTCTGATTGGTGAAAAAATTTCGCGCTGAGAATTTTCAATAGCAGTAATAATTACATTTTTTTTAAAATCGAAATGTGAATGCCAGGGACTTCAAATAGATTAAAATTAATTATTTCCGGTCAAATGGGACACGCGCTAACAGTATCGAATGGGGAGGACAAGATGACCGCAATACATTTACCGGCTTGATTGATGAGACTTCGTCCAGTCTTTGTGACATGTAATCGAAATGAGCAGCAGGTCTGCTTAATTAAAAGTCAATTACCCAGCGCAGAAATAGCAAATTATTTTTTTTTTATTCGGCCCGGCGGCAACGTTTGTAAGTTCCTCGTTGTTGAAGATCGCGACCCACCGCGGTGTCTTCCGCTGATGAGGCGATGTCAACCCCCGTCGCATCTTCGACCTGATCTCCTTGTCTCATCGTGATGCGATATATATAAATATATTTCGCCTTCCAGCAGAAAAACAACAGATCTGTGATTCAAATCTGAATTCCTTGACCCGGTTGCATAAACATTGATTAATATTTGATTTATGTTAAACGTTTGATACAAATTCAGTTTTTTTTTTGTGCATCGTATAGTTAGATTTGAGTCGACGATGTTGCTGATAGAGACGTAGAGATTCGCCATAGAGAAGTGCGCTTTGCGCTCTCAGAACACCAACTTAATTAACATGGACCACAGTAAACATGACTATTTAACTGCACATTGTTCACAACCGACGCAGATAAATTTGACAATTTTTGTTTTTTATCATATTTTAACTCATTGTTTATTTATCCGTCCCATCTTAGACCTTTTCGATAAAATGGCACAATACAATGTTAAATAATACATACCAAATAATATATTAATCCCATACAAAATCAGTTTGATTCTATAAACTGTAAATCTATATCCGTAAAATTAATAAATTTACACAAAAACTTGGTTATAAGCGGATGTGATAGGTTAGATATTTGCGCGCACATCGCAGAGCTAATTCCGGGATACACGCTTAATTTAGATAATCGTGTGTTGCAACCAACGATATATCTGTTATTTAACTATTCGATGATAATTTGCAATGATTATAAGTGAGAACGGCGCATTACAAGCAGTCTATGGTACTTAATTAAAAATAAGAGTTAAACGGCACTTTGTTTACGGATGAACTAATTCTCCCTGCTGACAACATTATGCTTGCCCTTGATTGCTATTAATTACAATGTCGTGGGCTCTCGCACGTACTACAAACACAGCTGAGAGCAAATACGCCTCAGTGTTGCCATGCTCATCTCTGACGTCATTATAATAAATTCAAAATGGATGCCCGACAACGCGGAAGGAAATATCTTTACCACACAACGTACCCACTACTTTGGCATTATATGTATGTTGGTGGTAAAAGCCGCGCGGTTCAGTGGCTAGCACACTCGCTCACCAACGTCGATGGCTCAAATTTATTTGAATAGATAATTAAAAAATATTTTTGTGATATGTTGGAGACCAGCGTGGTGGTGAACGCGTCGTCTGATGTTTGCTTTGTTGTTGCAGTGGGCGGCGGGGCGCGGGGCGCGGCTGGCCTGCCCCGCCCGCCTCCCAGGGATGCTCCCGTCCTGCCTTCTTCACAGGTCAGTCAGTCCGACGATCATCCACCTCGGTACAATCAAATCTTACGTCGATCTCCATCGTGTCATCATCATTGCACAGGACATCCGTCGCCTTTTATACCTGTATACGAGTATGTCTATGATAAGCAATAAACACCCGTCGCTCTAGTCGGCACGAAGCGAGCGGTCAGAGCACACGTGTGTTTGAATTATTCCCGAACCTGCGTTCCTGCAAACAGATGACTAAATATAACCGTAAAACGCTTTATCGGGTATTCTATGAGTCGAGTCCTCCCCGCTCTCCTTGTTCTCTTGCTTTGCGTGTGTGAAGGTTCAGACTTAGAATCAGCCTTCTGCCATATAGGGCAGTAGCAATACGTAGACATTTCATTGTTTTGACGCCCTTGTGGGTTGAAAGTGCCGTCGAGGGCGTGCCCTGCGGCCGGAGTCGCGGCGCGCCACGGCCTCCGGGTGCGTCGGCTCGGCGGTGCGCTATCTCGTCGGCGCTGATAGGGGCTTCCGCGAATCGGGCGGCCGCTTCCGAGAAGCGCGGTCCTGGCGAGCTGGCGTGCTCTCTCGCGAACACGTCACCAGTGGGTCGCATCGCTCGTGAATATGCTGCTTTATGCAAATCCCCAACAATCGGGTCATATCTCGCGGCAATATGCTGCCTTATGAAAAATTCTCTCACAACTGGATCGCACGCTGCGAATATGCTGCCTCCCTAAAAATTTGTCACAAATGAGTAACATTTCGAGAATATGCTGCCTTATGCAAACTTATATTATTACTAATATGATTAGGCACATTGGTTCATATATAGAAGATGATTTAAAGAAACTCTCCGAAAAATATCATTGTGATTTGTGTGGGATCCCACACATGTGCCAATACAATGTGCCTAATCATATTAGTAATAATATAATAAACCCGTAATCCATAAATAGATATACAAACTTATATCATAGATCGTATCTCACGAATATGCTGCCAAATGCAAATTGCTATGATAGTATGGTCAAAGCTTTCGTAGATGTGAAAAATAATGTCGTAGTTGGGTCAAATTTCTTGCGAATATGTTGCTTTCTGTATTCGCGAATGAAACGATTTTTCCGCGAATATGCTGTCTTGGCAAATTTCTGGCACAATCGGATCGTATCTCACGAAAATGTTGCCTTCTCCAAGTTTTTGCTATAAATGGGTCAAATATCTCGTGGATTACGATTTTTTTTGTCAAAATTGGGTCGTACCTCACGAATATCTTGCAAATTTTGCATTTCGCAAATAAAAATAAATTATTGTCATAATTTGATCGTATCTGCGAATATGCTGCCTAATGCAAATCTCTATCACCAGTGGGTAAAATCTATCGTGAATATGCTGCCTTCTGCAAATTTTTGTCATAAATGTGCGTGTGCGTTTACAAGTCACCCTGTATATTCAGATAAAAGCAACTGTCTCCAGATACAGGCATTATCTCGTAATGATTTTTAATACTATTTGCAGTGGGTATTTGTCTATCTATAAGTCTAGTGCACACAGAGAGATGAACACATCGGCTTGTTTGCGCGTCGCGATAGCGAGATAGCTGGAAATTACGTCAAATTTATTTATCATACTATATATACTATTTGCTGCTCAAATACAATTTTTTTTTTTTTAATTTTGACGGATTTAAGCCAACTGTGATCCAGGCCAGGGCTGCAGCGCACAATCTTCAATGTGATGTGCAAATAATAACAAATTATATTCTGCATCATGAGAGCGAGGCTTCTGGCAGCTATCAGCGCTGGGAAGCCTTCTTCGACTTTCCTCCATTAATAATTTTGAGATTCTACTAAATAAAAAGTTTCCTATTATTCATCGGCAAATCTGGCGATGGTCCTGTTCTTTAGACCCTTCATTTCCGTTGACTGGCTGATCGTCGGCCGTGTCCGAGGCTTCTTCTCGGGTTGTGTTTGGACAAATGAAACGCGTGTCAGTGGCGTGTGATGATTAGTGCATGCTATAGTTTTAGTTATTTTATGAAGTCAAAGAGCATGACATTGTGCCTTTTCTTGTTTAAGATATGGTCTCATGGTCTCTAGCTCTTAATACACCATAACTAAACCCTCGCTGATTTTTACCGGACTTTTATAGACCAAGAGGAGTAATAAAATATTTAATTATTATTGACAGCACAAAGAGCTTCAGCACACGCTCCCAAAATCTGGAACATGACATCATGGGAAGTATTGTGAAACCCATGATCTCATATTGAAATCAAACGTGGAGTACTACAAGTCTGTCCTCTTTTCCGTTATTAAATTAAATTAAACCATAAAAAAAAACGGTTTTAAATTGTGCAGCAGGCTCAACTATATTTTTTTTATATCGAATATTTTTTAAAATTTAATCGAATGAGCCCATCCCTACGGTTCAGTTATTAGATTAATAAGCTCTTGCGACGTTTGCGGTCCTTTGATTCGTTATTCTCGCAACGACATCGAAGAGAGAACCTCGCTCCAAAGAGACAATTCATGATATGCTATGTTCACAATTCCTGTGTGCAATTATTGAAAAAAACAATTAAATAATTAGAAACGCCTTGCTCGAATTTTTTTGCGACAAGTGAATTAATTAATACAGCTGGCAACACTCAATTATATTTGACTTATGATAATTAGATCTTTGGGCTTAGTAATAATTATTATATAAGTCTATTATTTTGATTGAAAATATTTTATTTGTAGAGGGTTTCTATGCAAGCATAAATACGACAGTGTTGATAATATTTTTTGTTTTGCTAGTTACGTTAGTTTTCTTCTCTACCGTAGAGTCTTAACTGTACAATATAATTATCCAGCCCGGGCACGCAATCCATCCATCACCACGAGAAATGCCAAATAATTAAAGAGCGTAATGCCCGTTTTTTTTTTTTTTTTTTTGTCAGCCATGACCCAAGTCTCCCCATCGGGGACGGCCATCTGTCCGAGGCGGGCGCACGTGAACGGGCAATTGGTAATTGGCCGACGATGGAGATGGAACTCCTGGACCGAGTGCCTCCTCTGTGTCGCCGGGTCATCGCTGCGTTTGTACCGCTATTAATATCGCAGTTGATTGATGCCGGAGTGGACGCAGACTGCGGTGCGCCAGCTCGGCCTTTGGCCAATTTTCTCTGCAGCGGGGCCCCTCCATTGTTCGTGCAGATGACCACCATGTTGGATGGTCGCGAGCAGCGTTGCCGCTGCCGGAGTCCTCCCCCGCGCTGTACTCCAGTTTGGGTCAGACGCTGGCTGTGTCCGCCCACCGGACCCCGCATGACGTAACCTGCATTCTGTAGCCTTCGCCACTCCGCTGCCTACAAAAGAAAGCCTCCCGTCAGCGCCGACTCTAACAGCTCTACTCCAGTGGCGCACCGTCGATAGATGCCGAGAGACCCTGCATCCGATATATATATATATATATGGTCCAAGAAAACGTCTATAGAGCATACAACGTCTTCCTGTTACAAATGAAATCTATCTCTAAATATTTGTACTGTTTTCTTATATATCTTTTAGGGTTTTTAGTAGGTTCGGGACAGTTTTCACATAAGTTTTTTTTCGCATATTTAAAAAAAAATCCTTGCCCTGTCTATGTAACCACGACACGCCACTGGTCTCCTCAACTATGTATGCGGTTGTGTCCCGCTCTACCTGTGCTACCTCTACCAGGTGGAGACACTAAAACTGTGATAATCTGAACACGGATTCTGTTTTGAAACCGCCTCGTAGTTCAGTGGCTTATTGCCGACTGCGGGGTCCTGGGTTCGATTCCGTCTAAGAAAAATATAATAATGTAAGTATGATGTTATTTTCAAGCATTCTTCGTAATATATAATAAAACGATAAATCACGTGTTCTTATGTATAGCTAAGAACTGTTTTCTAAGAAAGGTCTCTCCGTGATAGAGTCCAGCTTGACGTCACGCCTGCTCAGGCTTTATACATCTTGGATGTCCTACGCTGGTGACGCCATCACCTTGCAAGGATTCGCATCATTAGATGTACGATAGAAGGAAATCACAGCTTAGACAATATCAAGCAAGGGCTTCGGAGAGGGGGGGGGGGGGGTGATGTAAGCGCTTGCGCCGCCGCTGCGAACCGCGTGGCTCTCGGCATCCGTACTGTGGAGGCTCGTGCACGTGGCACGCTGCAGCTGGTCTATATCCGTCCCCACGTGGGAGACTTTCCAAAGCCACACCGCCGCCAGCTGCTGCTTTGGTCGGATCGCGTCACTGCTTATGGTGGGCGACGCCGAGGGAGCATGAGGCACCAGGGGATTGTCGACAGGAAAGAAGGAGGTTCACATTGCGTAGAAAGTGGCTCACATAGTACAGATACATACATCGATAGCAACATCGACAACAAAGTATTGGAGAGTTGAAAGGCTTAGGTATTTGGGCAGCTGGTTGAATGAGAACTGGTATCCCTGACCAGGAAATTAAAGTGAGGAATGATACAGCACGCAGCACATTCAACCATGCCCAAGAGAGTCTCAGTTCTCCTCTACGGAGTCGAAGCTCAAATGTGGCTGTACAGGAGTTGGAACAGGGATAGGGATATGTTCGGTAATCATAAATATATGAAATAGTGCAAGATTCAAGCCCAGACCCAAAATGAGAGGTATAAGAACCACCGATTCCTGGGATGTATGAGGTAGGTGCTTAATAATATAATAAGTCAAATAGAAGCGGTCCATTTGCTATACCAAATATGGGTCACGGCGTCTAGACGGCCGGAAAACCAACGCGTACATAACAAATCAGTTTAACCTCGCGGAGGTGTGCGATTCGGTTAAAATCAATAGTTAAGCGCACCACACACACGATTGGTGAACGAAATGCGAGATCCGTGTGATCGTGTCGCAGCATGTGTAGCCAGCTGCGACACAGCCGACAGTCAAACGGGTAAGTGCGATTTTTCTTTGACGAAGCATTAAGGCAGTCGCTCCCAGCCATTTAATTGCCTCTGGTGTCCAACCGGACACCACAGTCCAGTCCATTACCTGGCGAAATCGTGTCGTTTAATCAATTTAATTGTCACTTTATTTTTCTATATCGTAAGTTGATTTTTTTTACAGAGTATTGAAAAAACTATTAATTATATTTATCTATTTTTTATTATTTAATTATCGTCCATTTTTAGGGTTAAATAAAATCTTGAAGATGTTGAAAAATTGGATAAAATGGCGACTTTTCAAAACCAAAGTTTGTTAAAGATTTTTTTTTTAAATTAATAAGACGCACGTGGTTTATATTTAATCTTCTAATTCCAATTGAAAAAAAGACTTTTAAATGTTTAGGATTCTTGGAAAATGTACCAGACGAATCTCCAAATTCCTACACTTCAATCGGAAAAACACATATTTATCATATTAATAGTAAATATATAAGAAATAAAAATATATGGTGTTCGGAAGAAGGGATGTATCAAACTTTTTGCATTAAAATTTTTCTGATTGGTGCTGTAGATTTTTCGCAAGAGGTACAAGAAAATGATCAAAAAAACTCGAATATGGAAGCTAAGCCCTTAAACATCCAAACACTGAGAGCTAGTTACAAATGAGTTGTCGATTAAAAACTTAAAAAGTATTTTTCTTTAAATATACTCCAATATTTTTAAAAGGTGCAGGTTTTCCTATTTTTACCTGGTGTAGGGTGGATCCATTGCCTTGTCTGTTGGTCTGGCCATTTTCTATTTCCAGTCTGCCAGGCGGGGTCGTGGAGACAGCCTCTTCCCCCAGGTGTGCCAGGAGATTGCCGTTTGTCACCTGGCCTAGAACCAATTTGGAATTTTGTGGACCCCTCTGGACTGTGACTACCATGCACAAACATTTATGTGGCTATACGTTATATTACCAAAGGGTAATTAACCAATTCTTCTTCATCATGTAGGGTTGGTGACTATCTCACAAAACATATCTATCCTGAGCCACAGTTCGGCTGTACTCCCGACTTCCGTACTCCGCATCCATGATGATTCTTTCCATCCTATGATTTTCCCTGGACAAACAGCTGCGTTTCAGACGCGGTCAACCCATGGTATTTTGAATATTCTCCTTTAAGAGTTACACCCAATTGAACTATCTAGTAGTGTCGAGGATCGATGCTCGTCTGGAACATTTAGCGGCCCACTCAGCGTGTCAAAATGGCGATTGGAAATGCAGTCATTAACCGCGTGGGAAGATATTGCAGAACCTGCACGAGCGCAGAATCGTTGTGGAATTCACAACGATTCTGTCACTCTTCAGATGCCTCTCCTCATAGGAGGTTGGTGACCATTTCATCGAGCATGTTTCCATCTTGGTCCAGTCTCACTGAACAAAACAAACATCCTCCTTCCGATGCCTCTTTTTACTTCGATTTTTCCTTGCACAATCAGCTGGAGGATGCTATTCTCACCGTTACGAAAAATGTGGAAAAAATAGCCGCACCCATGGTATTTTAAAGATTCTCCTATACAGCTTTAGTTCCTCGCATAGCAGCTGTCTTGAGTGTCCTCCCCCATACAAATGTAGTTTTAAATCAGTGCAATCCGTAGTGGGTTCTGCACCATCAGGCTCAGCGTTGGGGCGTCTCCTCCGACTGTAGCCATCTCCGACAAGACATCACATATAAGCAAGTATCACACGCAACGGATGAGCCTCTAACACGTACGCTCAATGGTGGTGCAACGGTTGTCACTTTCGCCATTGATGTTATGTTGCTTGTTGATTATGGATGTAGATCAAAAGGCTGGCGAAATGTTTGCGTATTCGTTTATTAAGATGATGGACAAGACAGAATTATACGTGGTTACTGGTCGAGTGTCTGCGTCTCTCTCTGGGGGGCTGGGGTTGTAGGGTTGTTGTAAAATTAGAAAGTCTCTACCTGCGGTAGGGGCGGAGCTTAACAAGTCAAATAATGTAGCGGTGTATTTGCACTGACCGCTACATCACAAAAAAATTTTTTTCGTCGATTCTTCCCGTCGTTTCACGTCCGAGTCGGGGCTTTGAGCCAGGCAAGTGGCCGGCGGCGGCTAATCGGCGGGGGCGCCGCTCATTGGAGTGCATCGAAAAACGGAGATGTGATTTGTCACAGCTTCCGGTTTTTAAATTTACGCCGCGTTTCTGAATAATTGGGCGAGCTCGCCGTGTGAGAATTTTTCCATATACATACTAAAAAAAAAAAAAAAAAATTTATGCAATATTTTCGTCGTGGCACTTTTCAAATGCAACAACTTTAAATGAAATGCGCTATTGATTTTTCGTATAGGATTTTTAAAATACGCCATACGCGACCCTTGCAAAAAATTCTGACCACCGTGTATTAATTTAACTATGTCAGTGATTCTAGTGTATGACTTACAATTATTATTTTTTTTTTTTACCCGCGACCTTCTTGAGAGTTGCGACCCACAGGTTGAAAAACACTTCCTAACAAATCAAATGTATTGTCATGCCCATTAGGTTCTGAAATTAACCAACTTCCTCTTCAGCATTGCAACTTTGCATATATATATATATATATATATTTTTTTTTTTTATTTAATTTTTTTTTCTTCATATAAACAGAGATCTGTATACATGTACCATATAATATATTTCTCGACTGTGCATCGCACGTCTGGTCGATATAGCTCGAATATCGAGAGCCTAACGAGCAGGCCAGCCGGCGCTGGTCCGCCATTAAGTTTCTACATCATTTTTTTTTTTATATACAGGTAACAATAATCGATGACTCACGGCGATCGGCCCGGCTCAGGTGGGTGGATCATTCAGCTCGGATCTTCAATTACGCACACGCCTCGGTTTCGACTCTCATTTGTAAACAATACCTCGATTTCTACAAAAAAATTGCTAAGCATATGAGCTCATTAGCATTGTGAAAACACAAGGTAATAATTTCTGCTTTTTAAAAATATACCTTGAGAGCAATACCTTACTTATATATATATATTTTTTTTTAATTTTATGTATTATTTATATAATACATAAACTATTCACATATATATTTCAAACATATAAAAGATTTTAGTATTTATATTTCACTTTTCACTTGCTCCCCCACCAGTAAGAGAACATCTTGCAGAATATTGTGATTGACTTTGAGTTTCATTTTTATATTATTGAATATTAAATTTGTCATTAAAAATAATGGTTGCAATAGTTTTTCTGTATCTTCACTCCCCTTTTCTCTTGCTCTCGCCGGCAAGAGAACACTTTGCAGTGTGATTGGCAATAAATTTCATTTTATTGAATATTCTCTATCCCGTTACGAAACGATTGTAATGATCTTGTATCAACACAACATCTTCTAGATTATCATGATTAACAGTAAGCTGTAATTATTTACTAACAATGACCTTAAACTTGCTTGCGGAAGCGCTCATTGTACTCCAATCGAAAGTCGCACCTCCATTTGCACGCCACGAGAAACCGGTTGTGTGAAATCATATTAAAAAAAAAAAATTGCTTATTCTACCAAGCCAATATCTTTCTGAGGTGCGGTCACATTTAAGGCTACATTATCTTCGTACAAGTAAGATAAGCCAAATTGCTAGGATATCACAAACATTTCTTTGTTTTTGAGCGCTTTTACATTTCGAGAGCGTCTTCATAAGGAAACAAATGTTTTTTGTCTTAATGAAAATAATTTATTCCAATGCGTTTTCAGTAGTCAATCTATATGTTTTCACACAATTTTATTAACTTCTTCTTCTTCAAGTTGAAGACCATGTCACTGAACATATTTCTATGTCTGTACATGGTTTTTTTTTGGGTAAATAGTGTAGTCGATTCCCGGTCCTTTTTACACCGCAGTTTTGTATTCCAAATAGAATTTTTAAACAATACTTTCCTTACAAAGCTGTGGCAAAAAAAAATAAATAGTCCTATCTAAAATGCATAAAAAATTATCAATTTTTTATAGCCTTTGATGTAGCTATGAGTGATAATGCAGGGTTCTCGGTGTGCCTTGACTTGACCGTGACCGTCGCCGTCACCGGCCCTAAAATAACATAATAGAAAATCAAAAGACAGATTGAAGACGAATCAGCGAAATTCCAATAACTTGAAATCATCGATTCGATGTATTTTTGTGGAAATCGTCATGGCGCCTGATATTCAAGGCCGAGGACAAAAAATACGCGAAAATTATATTTATTATTAATATATATCCGAATAGCTTTGCTTGTGTGCGCTTTCGCATATCGAGAGCAAAACCACCTGTGATATTTGATACTAGATTAAAATTTACGTTACAAATAGGATTTAACTTGCATTTTGTTTTACGACTGCATTTGTTTTTCATGACCCAATTGCGTTTAAAAAATTTGCCGAGCTTTCTGTCGATATGCAAATACGAAAAATCAAGCATAAAGCACAATCGATCGACACCACCGTGCATTTTTTTTTTTTTTTTTTTTTTAAATATTGCATTCAAGCATTTTAATGTGTGCGTTTCTCTTCTCGTTTCAGGTATGCGTTTCATTTTCGGACGAATCAAAACAATAAACATCGCCTTTGAACAGTAAACCGATATGCGGATAACAGGTTGGGCAGGTGAGTGCCGCGTCGGTTTGCGAAAAACGCACACACGTGGTGCTTTGCGTGCTTAGTCGAAATGAGTTATCCGGATCGACTGTCCGGATCTAAAAATGGTGCCTTCCGACTGTGGCTGTTGGGGTCGGTGATGGGGAATCCGTGACCCGCGGACTTTTCACAAACGTCGACACAACTTGAAATCATCTGTGCGAACGCAAAGTTGTGTCGCGAAGGGCTCAAGTTTTGTAATTTTATTCATGACACGAGCTGGATTACAACGAGAGGGATTCGAGTGTCTTCAAGTGTCTCTCCTCAGAAAAAGTTGGTGAACATGCGTTTTTCCTGGGCCAGTCTTACTGATTCGGATGTACTTCCGAACAATCGAGTAGGCTGTATATATATATTTTTTTTTTTGAACAATATGCAAGATTCTCTCATCTGTGATTTCCTATAAATTGCCTTGATTTTTTTGCATTGTTGCTGTCTCATTACGAATATTACGATTGAAGAACGGTTATTTTTTTTAATAGCTTAATTAGCAGCGTTAGTGTTGTGTAGCGCTCAATATTTTTTTACTAACATGCATTACAAAATAAATTCATTAAGCGTTACTAACTGACGCGACCCATGCGAAGAATAGAGACGGCATAAATGCGGCTACACGGGAGAATCCCTAAAATACCATGGGTTGACGCGTCACAAATATTGACGATGGCAAAGAAGCGGAAGGTGGTCTCCTATTTTGGCCACATTTTTTTAAACAGTAAGTATAGTAGTAGTAGTATCCCACAGTGGAAGTACGCCCGAATTAGTGAGACTGGCCCAGGATAGAAATATGTCCGATGAAATGGTCACATCGTGAGGAGAGGCAACAGAAAAAGAAGAAATATAAACTGATGATACATTAAAAAAAAAAAATATATATATACAGTAATACAGTAATAGTTTCACTATAACGCGAATTTATTATTTTAAGAATGTGCATGAACATAATAAAATAAAAAAAACAGCGTTGGGTGCAATGAACGTATTTTACAAGAACGCAAAAGAAACGCTACCCAAAAGACAATAGATGTATTTTTATTACTAACATGATTAGGCACATTAGGTTCATACATAGAAGATGATTTAAAGAAACTCTCAGAAAAATATCATCGTGATTTGTGCCGGTGTACTAACCCTTGTACTAACGAATCACTTCTGTTTATCGAGAATTTTTAACAATCATATGAATCAATGCGCCTAATGTAATACCGCATAAAGTGTCATTAGAATTAATGTGATCGATTCAAATGATTCGTATTTTTTTTTTGTATTAAATTTTGACTATAAACGTAAACCCCGATATACGCGATTTTGCCAAAGCGGGGCATTACTGTATATCAGTAGTGTGTATTGTTGTTCAGTGTGACGAGTTCGTAGCACTCTGTCGGAATACAGCGATTCGAAGTCCGCACGCGGCAGTATCAATTCAAATTCAAACGCAGCGCTCGGTTTGAATTTCGAACGCCATTGGAACGTAAACAGAACAGAAGGAGAGAGAAAAAAAAAAACGACAGTCGCCCGCGAGCTCCCGCGCCGGCTGGACGTGCGCCGCGCTGCCGCGATTCTTGTCTCCCGTGCCCGTGCCGTGACCGTGCCGTGCCCGTGCCCGCTCCCCACGACAGCCGACTACAGTTACTTACAGCAAGAGCCTCTGAAACCATCTCGGCGGTGCGAATTCAGCGACGATCGGCCGTGCGGGCGCCGAATACGCGAAATCGTATTTGCAACACTTTTGTCGGTGTCGGTGCGCCGATTTTTTTTTTTTTTTTTTTTTATTTTACCCACAGTGCCCCGGTACGATTATTTTGTGATATTTTTTTTTGTGTACCGTCCGTACGAGAATTATGTTGTTTCGGTGTGTATTGTATATTATCAGTACACGCGACTAACGCTATCGCCGCGCTATCTGAAATATTGAATGGCTCACTAAAATTACCCGCAGGGCTCCGTCGATACTGCGATTGGATTTTTTTTTTCAAGATGCACAGATTATTATATATATATATATATATATACGCACTGAACGTATCGCATGTGAGATTTGTGACAATAGCGTGTTTCTGACTTTATTTATAGCAGTTATTTTTTCAACCTGTGGGTCGCGACCCCTCCCCCACAATTATTGGTGGCTCCTCCACTAAAATCACTGGCACAGTTTTATTAAGGGCCTATAGGGGGTTGTCAGAATTTTTTGACTAACACAAAGGTCGTGTATTCAAAAATGTTGAAAAACACTGGTTTATACCTTCTAGTCTTCTTTGACTGCGATAACACGCTCGGTATTTTGATTTAACCCCATATATTTTTTAATTTAACGACGCGATGCTTATTTGTTGACATTCATGTTTTTTTTTTTTTTTTTACGCAATCGTAACCGCTTGAAGTTGAGTTAATTTTATCGCCAACGCAGTTAATCCTTGCGTTTTGTAAAACATCGTTATGTTATGTGTCAAAAAAAAAAAAAAACAAATTAAAACGTTACAATTCAACATTTGATTTGACCTCTCGAGTTGTGAGATTCGCCCATTATTTTTAACACGAAGAAATGTTTTAAGTGTTGGCACGCGGTCTTTGATAAATAAGCAAATAACACAACTAAGCAAAGAAATATTTTTGACACAAAGCATCGAATTCAATCTTTTCTAATCTTCTGAAAAAATAAATTTCAAACAAACTCTAGATAATATTTATTTATTGCAATATATTATCATTTTAGGCTGGGTCAGAAAGGGAAACGGAAAAAAAAATTGCTTAAAAATACGCGTTTGTTCAATGATGATTTTTGTATGCACCTGTTTATATTTTATTTATAGTATATCAGATTGGACTGTTCATAATAATAACAATATATTTACAGTTCTATTTTATTTAAAGATATTTTATAGTAAAATAAAAATAGGAAGGTCTTCTCTACGAAACGTCCAAACGTGGTAATTTTGTTATATTTTATGCGAAAAATTATAATCGAGTATGAAAAAAATCTTGATTGAATGAATATTAATAATAACATTTAATTATAATAATAATGAAGTATATTCGGATTTGGTCCGATTTCTAGTCAGAAACTTTGACTCTAGAAATCTTACAAAAACCCTTAAATTACAAACTGCCTGCTTTATTGATTTGCACTCATTTACTGTATATTTATTTATATATAATATAAATAAAATTATCATTTTTATAATATACAATCGCTTTACTTTTGTTAATACTGTTTGCAACGAAAGTGAACTTTTGTTGCTATGCTAATTTTTTTTCACTTTGAACCTACCTGACTAGTACGTACACCTTTTACGGTCATAAAAATTTATGATTGTGATTTATCTGGTTGTTACTGAATGTTGTAATTTTGTATCTACACTTATTTGAGTAATATAAGACTGCACAACTCTCATTATTATTTAAAAAAAATAATTATAGTAAAATTTTATTAAATCGATTTGTCGATTATCCGAACATTAAAATTCGATCCTAATTATAATACGTGAAAGGTTTGCATAATGAACTAATTATGTTCTCAAATCGAAGGAGTTTGGGTGCAAAGGATCAACAAGGACTTGGGGTTTTTTTTATCAGTGGCGTGCGGCGAGAACAAGCAATGTTAAAAAAAATATTATACATATTGAAATAGTTTGATTTTGATAATAAGAGCTAAAGATTCTGCGATGTGCTCTTAACGATTAATCAAAAGTGTCGGGTTTATACGAAAAATAAACTTGCCCTCACCGCACGCCACTGGTTTGTATATACGCAACGTTTCAAAATACTATTGTTACCGGTTAATTGCATTAAAATAATAAGCAAGGTATGCATTGTGTTGTTTCTTAAATATCAAAATACTTCCATTAGTAAAGCTTTTTTACTTGAAACGCTAAATTTTTTTAAGTGTCATTTAAATTATGTCAATTTACTTTGATATCATCTGTCAAAATAAATAAAACAAGCATTTTAGCTTTCAATACAATATTTGCAATGTTTAAAATGTTTTATAAGTCAGAGCGCTTATGTATAAAATTAACACGCTAATGCTTTTCAAACACACGGGTTTATTTTGTATTACCCGCGCGACGGATTAATGGACTGACGGCGCTGAATATAGACGGGCTCTTATTCATATATATAATATATATTACAGTGTGTCCAAAAAGAATATCGGGTATTTGTTAGTTCAGTAAAACAAAAACTACTAGTAATCAAGTATTTTTTTGAATTGTTGATTATAAGAATACAAAATGGAAAAATATTTCGAAAAGATGATGTTATCCAAGCGCTGCTGGCACTCTTCTAATCTGGAGCGAAGATCGCTGATGATAACACGCTGACACAGCCCTCGATATTGCTGCCCCATTTCTGACCTGATGTTTTGTTTCAATTCCGTTAGTTTCGTCGGATTATTCTCATAATCCCTACTTTTAAGGTATCCCCATGCAAAATAGTCAAGAGGGCTAAGGTCGGGCCAGTTGATGTTACCTCTACGTGAAATGACCTTATTGGGGAATAATTCGTTAACAGCTTCAATTGATTGATCGGATGTATGCCAAGTATTGGAAGCACGTTCATGAGATCTTGAAACTCTTGCAACTGTGGGCCCAAAAATTTTCGCAGCATATCGCAATAACGGTATCACTATCCACATTCACCCGATACTCTTCTTGGACACCCTGCATATATATTATATGTGCATAGTTTCATACGGAGATCGCCGGAAATAGCTGTCGAGGCCGTCGCGGCACATCCTTGCCGAGGGAAAACACTTCCCGCCGGCTCAATTATCAATCACTCCGCCGGACACCTGCGCCGTGGCAACACAATTGATTGCAAACTGTGCCATCGTCTCTCAGCATCGTCCTCAGCTCGGTGTGCGCAGGTATGCGAGACTCCCACGCTACAGCTTTGCATACGTATTAAGAAAGATTGCGTTTTTTTTATTTTAATAAGCATAGTGCTCGTTAAATTTTCGATTATGACTTTTGAGGCGTTTTCGTGAAATGCAAAATCGTGACGATTTTATTGATTAATTGTAGCTGACGCATCATTCTGAGATCCGGTGTCTTCGTTTAACCCTCCCCCCCCCCCCCCAGGAAACAGAAAATCTCATAAGATCATCTTACAAGTTATATATGCATATATGTGTTTATGTGTATATTATAGGGATACGTTCCGGAAAAATTCGCGTATATCGGTGTTTACGATTAAACATACATACATAGTCAAAAACTCAATACAAAAAAATACGAATCGTTTGAATCAATCACTTTAATTCTAAGAACACTTTATGTAGTATAACATGTTATTTTTTCTGAAAAATATATATATTGTCTTTTGGGTAGCGTTTCTTTTACGTGCTTGTAAAATACGTTCATAACACCCAACGCTGTTTTTTTTATTTTATTATGTTCATACACATTCTTAAAATAAGAAATTCGCGTAATGCAAGGCATTTTAACGCGAAATTTTAAATTCGCGTTATAGTGAAACCGCGCATAACGGGGTCGCGTTAAGCGGGGTATTACTGTACGTATTTCTATATATACATTTATAAGTTTATATATATAAATATATAAACCTCGATAAAACGGACCCCTGCTTAGCGGATTCGGATATAACGGACAAAAATGCGGTCAAATATTTAAAAAAAAATAACGTTTTTTAAAACGGAAATGTAAGAAATTTAATTTTTTTTTTTCGTAATTTTCGAGAGTTGATTATTATTAAAAAAAAAAAAAAAAAAAAACAGCAAACTTCAATAGTGCAAACCAAAACATTGATCCCTTTATCAAATAGCGACGTTACTTCACGACGAGTGTCCGAAGACAATTAAATGTAATAGAATTTTGTATTTTTTTTTATTTATATCTAAAGTACTTATATCATACATTTAGACATGCATACAGACAGACAGACATAAATTCAAAAAACAAGTTTTTTTAAAATTAATTTTATACCTATTTTTATATAACGGACTTACAGATTTAACGCACACTCCCTCCCCCTAATAAGTCTTTTATACGAGGTTATATATATATAAATGTGTGTGTGTGTGTGTGTATATGTAAATACACATGTACACATTGAACATTGTCCCCGTCAATCATTAGAATATTATCACATCGGATATTTCAAGGGTTCCCTGAAGTTTCAAGGTCACGGGTCCTCGGTGTGGAGCGTCTCCCGCGGGCTCTTCAAAAGGGGGGTTTCCCCGTCCGAGGCCGCAACTGCACCGCAGACGCGCACTCCTCGCAATTAATTATCACATATTACAATATAAAATTACACTCTTCATTATTACATATTATATATTCCTCGGACGCGATTGTCACATCAAACGCTTCGTATCTCCTCGCCAGATTGTCGCATCTGCGGTCTGCGGCTTTCCAACGCGCCATTATGTCACGCTGTCTATCATCACTTGTGCTCACGCGTTCACGTGTTTATATTTAACTTGCTGAACGTCGGCCGCGCCCGAGGCTTCGTCTTGCAATGCAAGCAAACGCGCGTGCGGTCAGTTTGCTGCTACACTAACCCCCGAGTCGATTTACAGACAGCATATATTATTATTGCATCAAAAAAACATTAACAGCTAAACGGCTAGGAGATTGCAAGGACAGTGTTGGATGTGCGTGCTTTCACCTTTCACATGTTTGTTTAATTGTTTTCTACTTTACGCTATCACGCTAGGTACTGCTCGGTCAGATTCTGAATTCACTGCACGCCGCTGCTTTTATTTTGTAAATATAATTATTCGGATAAACGTGAAAATGACGAATCGAATGACGTCCGAATGACGACAGCTCCGTCATTTTTACTCGTAAAAACATATATCATGACTTTATTATTCATTCTACAAATCCTTCAGTACATAGTTACATTAGCATTAAAACATAGTAATTCCACGTGTGTTTTGTGTTAATCATTCACACACGAAACGACGAGAATAATTCGAGAATTCGAGCCCACACTTTCAATCAATTCAAGTGTGAAAACAATGAAGAATGAATAGCGTAAGGATTGTATGTTGATTTATATGAAATTCAATATTTTTGACAGAGCGTACTTGGTGGAATTCCATTTTAATATTTTTGTATACTCGAGTGATTTTCCACATTTTTATTTTTTATTAGTGACCGGTTTCGCCAACCTTTCACGTTGGCATTATCAAAATAAAATAGTCTCAATTTATACATACATGTCTCATTGATTTACGATGTCAAAGATATTTAAAAACAACCAAGAAATAACAGGTATAGTGATGAGGTACTTTATGAATTTTAAACTTATGATACGATGTCTTTAATATGCGTCCGTACTTATTCTCAAACTCAAGCAAAAAAAAATTTTTTTTTTTTTTTTAATGCATATTTGTTTATATATAATTACGAGAATATAAATATCCACGTGTGCGCTACTCACACGTACCACGTGTGAGTAGGTAGTACCTGGTGCACAGGTAGCGCGCACGGCACGGGGATAGCCACGCACCGCGCTGCAAGCACGGCCCTCGGGGCTATCGTAAAAAGCAACATAAAACAAAATAATCATGAAATTGAATTTAATTTTTTTGAATGACATCATCACAACACGAGTGGCGCCCACGCCGGTCCCACGGTACGTCACGCGCCCGACCGCAGAGTGCTCTCCTCCACGGGCAGGCTGCTCCTCGCATCCACACAGAGCGACCGCAAAATATCTACATCAAACAGCCATCCTAATTCAACATTATGTTCACATTTCTCAAGGTAGTTCAAAGTAAGGTGATTTCGCAGCATTTGACTTGTGCAGTTGCCAACAGGTATCGGCTATGGAACGTCGTGTCGCCTGCTTACCTGCTTCCTATACCTTACTTTGGTTTTATCGAAATTACAATACATTACCTTACCCAGTGGCTCTCAAGCTCTTTTGGCCCACGGACCCCTTTTCATAGTCAAAACTTGACCCTGGGTGAAAAACTACATAAATTCATATTATAGACTAGTTAGTGCAAGTATCGACTCTATTGCGTTCTCCTGTATTAAGCCTGCTATTACTTGTATTTTATGCACCTGTCTATATTTATACAGGGTGTTTTTTATAGAGGTATAGAACTATAAGTTGGCAACACTGTTTTAACTGGCGGCCATTTTGTCAGCTGTTAAGGGATTTATGTTAAGTTTGGTTTGGCATTTCAACATAAATAGACTGACGCCTGAACAACGCTTTCAAATTGTGCAAATTGGACCAAAAACAAGATTGCCGTTGATCCCGATTTTCATAAGCGAATTTTGTTTAGCGATGAAGCTCACTTTTGGTTGAATGGATACGTCAATAAACAAAACTGCCGTATTTGGAGTGATGATAATTCTCAAGTGTATGTTGAGACACCGTTACATCCAGAAAAACTTACTGTTTGGTGTGCTTTATGGGCTGGTGGAATCATTGGTCCGTACTTCTTTAAAGACGATGCCGGTCAGGCCGTTACAGTCAATGGTGACCGCTATAGAGCCATGATTACTGATTTTTTCGTTCATCAATTGAACAACCATGATGTGCAGGAGCTGTGGTTTCAACAAGACGGCGCAACATGTCATACAGCTCTTGCCACAATTGCTTTATTGAAGGAAACGTTTGGTAACCGCATAGTTTCACGTTTCGGACCCGTTAATTGGCCTCCAAGATCGTGCGATTTAACGCCGCTAGACTATTTTCTGTGGGGATATGTGAAGTCGCTAGTCTACGCCGATAAGCCCGAAACGATTGACCACTTGGAGGACAACATCCGCCGCGTTATTGCCGATATACGGCCACAAATGTTGGAAAAAGTCATCGAGAATTGGACCTCCAGACTAGACTACGTCCGAGCCAGCCGTGGCGGTCATAAAGCCAGAAATCATATTTAAATTATAATGCCAAAAAGTTATCTTTCGAATAAAGTTAATTTCATGTCAATTTAAAAAAATTATCTTTGTTTTATTCCATTTCAAAGTTCTATACCTCTATAAAAAAACACCCTATATTTAACATATTAAAAAAAATGTGTCACAATTTTTTTATTTTATATTAAACCTTGCGCGGACCCCCCGCCGTTGTTCGGGGACCCCCAAATCGATTTTAATTTTAGGGACCACTTTGAGAAGCACTGACCTTACCTCTTCACTTTAGCCTGTTATGGCTTGAGGGATGTGCTCTGGAAGTAGCTGTCATATCTAAACGCCATAGCTTTGTAAGGATAGGATTACGCAGACTTTTATTTCCAGTATATAATACAAATGCGGTGTAGAAGGACGCGGGGACGTTCCTTCTCCGAGGAGAGTATAAAAGAAATGTTGCCATGCAAAGGGTTAAAAAACTGTTCACGAGTGTGGCCGGCGGTGTGGCCACTTGACAAAACTGTAAAAAATTCGGTCGGGAAAAAAAACGGTTAGGCACCCACCTGCGCCGTGATGTCATTACCGTGAATAATAATTGCGATTCGGTATTGCCTGGGCGTGACGTCACGCGCCTGCCTCGGCCCATTGTCTGGCCGCTGTGCTGGGGCGTCAGGGAGCACCACCCCCAGCAGGATCCTGCCACATCCTCGACGGACCTCCACTTGCCGGGGTTTCAATATTGCAATACGTATTGGAGATTTAACGACACTGTTGGATGGCGTGCGTTCGTTTGGTCGGTCGTGATGATGATGATGATGATGTCTCACGAAGAAGCAGGTGCCATATCGGCATGTTCAAGATTCAATGGGGACAGGTTGACCACCCCTGCTTTGATCCAATGCTGTCGTCTATGACAGGTCAATAAATTGACGTAACGCTTTGATCAATCGCCTGATGATCGAGAAGATCGCAGATTTTATAATTTGTAATTATGTGAAAATGACATCATGCAATTATAGATCCGCCAAAGCGATTATACTCTTTATATATATATTTTATAAAAATTTTATTATACAAATAATAACAATTGGCTACACACGCAGCCACACAACCTGCAACCTGTTTTAGGCCAGTGACCATTCGGTTGTCGGTTGGGCCGCAGCGTGTGTAGACGGCTGCGATAGTAAAAGTGACTCAAATGACTTCGTTTTGGTTTCAAACCCAGAATAATTAATTCTAGGTTGAGCGAGAATTTCAAGTTTATCTAAAAATAATATATATATGTATTAAATTTGTGCGTTGTATCAGTGTCATTAGGTCACCGCACGCCACTGTCTCCTATCCGTTTGGCTATTCGTGTTTCCCAACACGTGTCGCTCGTCGTGTGGATCGATCGACCGTCACGAGTTCTCCCGATTCGAGATCTAATCGTCGATTACCGGACGTGAGATCGCCGCCATGTTTGATCTGTCATTTCTATTTATGTTTTACGTGATTCCGAATTTGGTCGTCGGCCGTTCAGGTTTGGTTAGCGTCCGATTCGGCCGCAAATTGCTCAGATCTATTAAAAGATTTATGCCGATTGGCAATATTTTATTTCACGGCGAAAACAAATAAAAACATACTTTCTAGAATAACTGATTATGCTGATAGACCATACCACGTATTTTTTAATTTTTAGTTATATGTATGGACATTGGTCCCGTTTAAGAATCTGAGACATCTTCAGTACTACCGAATTACATTTATTATATATATATATATATATATATATATATATATATATATATATATATAATTTTAAAATTAATTCTAGGCATGTATAATTTATTTTAATTGTTTATCATAATATTATAAGAGCAATATGCATATTATTCAAGTGACTAAGATATTCATTTTATAATTATCAATACAATTTATTTATTATCGCAGATAAAAAAACTACTCGTAAATTTTCAACATTTTTAAAACCACAAAGTTTTCATATGATTTTTTTAATTTTATAATGAGCATTGCGGTTGAATAATTTAAATCTTGAATTTGATATAATAAAGGCAAACACGCCATTGAACATCTAAAATGTTTTATGAATCCTGCATGTAATTAATATTTTAATGGATATGTACTCTGGTTCTTGATGTATTATATTTTATTTTCAATAGTTATTTAGGTTAAAAAAAAAATTCTTTCTAAATCTTTTGATATCTACCAGTTTCACTTATAGACATTACGCGAGGTTTAGTTAGGCTCGGCTTACCGTGTTCGTGGAGTGTGCTTATAAATAAAACATCGTTGTTTTTTAATAAATAATTTTTTTGAGTTTAAGGAATCGATAAAAATTGAATCAAAAGCCTGTGCAACAAAAAAAACGAACTATAATGATACTATGAAAAAAATGTAGGCTGTGTTGAGTGATGCCGTAAAATTCAATTTTTTTTTTGTAACATTTATAAGTTTTTAGTTTAATATGATATTTATCAATATAATATATTATAAAAATAATGAACGCGGTAATATTAACCACAAAATGAGAATGTTTAAAAAAAAATTCATACAATATTGCTTCCGTCAGATCGATCGCGCCGTCCGATCCGATCGAAGTGGAACGTGAAAGCGCCCCGGCCTCCCATTGGCCGGCCGTGACTCCACCGCCGGCCAATCGCAGCGCGCCGCGGTGTTGTCATAGCGCGCGAGCCGGGGCCCGCGCCGCGGTGATGACATCTGGTTAGAAATTTTCGCCTTTGTTTGGCCGAAAAGCTGCGCTCGCTGTATTATTTCGTCAATACCGTACTACACACTGGCCCAAAATATTGTATTACCGTACAAATAATAAATAAATAAATGTATCGATTGCATTGTAAAATTAAAATATATATATATAAATGTCTGTAAAAACTAATTCGAGTTATGAGTTTTGGAGCACGGTGTATAGTTTGCCACATTATAAACAAAATACCACTTGACACCGTTGCGTAAAGTAAATATGTAGATATGCTATTTTTTTCCGACTGATTTTTTTTTTTAACAGGTTGTGTGCATAATATATTAATATATATAATTTTTTTTAATACATATTTTATATTATTGCACGTGGGCAGTTATTGACACATATACTTAGATTAATAACCTACCTGCGCGAGATTAAATAAATTAATTATTTTGCATAACATTACCGGCGTCTCGGTCACACTACTTTTTTTTTTTTTTTTTTAATCCGATTTTTTAGGCACACTTAAAAAAACACACACACACACACACTATAGGTGAGAGAGATAGATAAAGCGGACCAGATAAGATACAAGATTAGTTGGTTTTAACATTTTATCACACAGTCATAGACACCCAGTGACTATGACTAAAAAGTATAATCACATGTGCTATGAATTGAGCAGTGGCGTGCGGTGAGTGAAAAATCAAGACGCGCAAATTATTTACAATTTATTAATGTATGGGAAAATATTATCATGTGATCTTTAAAGGTTTTTTTTTTTTGAGTATTTCTGGTGCGCCTTAACGCCCATTAACAGCGGCCGCCAAAACGTGTAAATTCGTTTTTCTCTCTTAAAGGCAATTTATTAATGTGATGCGGATCTCTATAATGTTATTATAATTTTTATTATAACGATTGTAATATAATATGCATTAGTATGATTTCGTTTCCATGGCCTAGTTTTGTACGGGAATTCGATAGTCGTTCTGTATCACTTAACAAAGACAAGGGCGTTTGGCTCTCATTAAAAAAAAAAAAAAACCTTTTTTCAATAAAAAAAATAAATTAATTTTATCTACCCACACAATTTCCCATACAAATCGTCTTCGAATAATCCGAAATAGGCGTCAGTTTTATAACATCGGTTTGGGATTCACCTGCCGATATTTTTGACGTAGAATACTTGTTTTGTTGTTTGAGTTCTTATAGCGTCACATCGGTGTGACGCGTAAAATAAATTAAGAATCTGGAATCTCGAAGTATTTTTATTCATTGTTAAAGGCATAAGAAATCGTGTATTGAAATGCATGATATGCAGTTCTGGTCGTATGGACCGCACGCCACTGGCGAAACTGCTAAAAATATGAATAAATGGCAACGGTTGTCCACATGATTTTCGCGTATGTTGTATACATGTCTAATTTAGAGTTGGAGCATGCAGTGCAAGTACTGCATGCCTCTGCTCGGCGTCATTAGGAACTGGGCAGCCGGTGCTTACTGGCAGGTATATTGGTTATCACTGCCAACAGTGGCAATTGATTACAATATCTTCTCTTGCTATCTTGTAGGAAATTCTTTTTTTTTTTTTTTTGATAAGTGCTTGAATTCGCAGATAGCAATGGAGTGCAGTCCTCGTGGAGCGCCATGCGTGCTTTGCATGCCTTACGACCTTCGATTGTAGAAATAATAACTACATATAGTAGTATAAATAATTATTGTACGTGTATGTTAAATAAAACACTTTTGTGATTTTTGCAAGTTTTTAATTTTATTGGTGACCGGTTTCGCCGACCTTTCACAAATGAAATTGAACATGTGAAAAATCACAAACGTATTTTATTTAAAATATTCACACGGAACACCACACTCGCATACTACGCTACGCATGGCTCGGCTGGGCTACACTTGGCCAATTTCTAAGAAATGGCAAATCGGTTGGATGAATGGTTTCGGTCCAAACACGCGTCGTTTTACCGATACGGCATTCATGTATTGCCAGAGAGATGGCAAAAGTGCGTAACCTCCTAGCGAGGGGCGGTACTTTGAATAAACCATTTTTTGTGTTCCTCTATGAAATTTTCCATTTTTCTCTAATAAAAAAAAACATTAAAACTTAGTTGCGCACATATATAAGTATATATATATATATATATATAATATCCAATATTTTCATACTTAGTCATTGCCGATAGCAAACATCTCCATCATCACCGTTATTTTTAGCACCGCTGATAAATTTCATATTTTATTTTCCATCCCAGGTTATTCAAATGTCAATTTGATCGAGCCGGTGTTGCCGCATTCGAAAAACGGTCACGCTCTTTCTGTCCTCTCTCTCTCCTCTCTCTCTCCTCTCGGTCGGCATTTTTGCGCGTTGTCCGATTCGGGGAAAATTATAGCCAAATTTTCCCACCGGTCGGCAACAAAAGGGCACACGTGTGTCGGGGCACTTATCCGAGTTTCCGTCCCCGGAGATTGGGCGATGTTAGGAATGTGAATTTTATATATGCAAGTAGTATACGAACCGCAGTGTCAATGCCTTTTTTTTTTTTTTTACAAATTTATTTTCATTGACCACTGAGGTCGCGCTAGGATCGTTCATCGATTCATCGCTTTCGATTAATTGAATTCGATCAACAGGATCAGAAGTCAAGTCGTAACCTCATAAAGCACTTGCTAATTCAATTAGAAAATAGATATGGGTATTAATTTTCTTATGACAGGTCTATAACCGTCACACAATTACACAGGATATATATATATATATATAATATTTGTAGGATTAGTCTTGTTTTATGTCATACAAAAATACGTTATTATATTATGTACGATTTCAAAAATTAAACAGTCATCATAGTGGCCGAAAATGAAATGTAATCTTTCTTCTGCTCAAATTTAGTATCTACTCTCTACAAGCATAAATGTGATATTTTGATAAACAGTATTAAACAATTTTATAATAGTGATTGTATAAGTTAAAAAAAAAAAAAAAAATGGAAAGCAACATACGTTTTATGAAATACGTGTTTGTGTTATGTGAACAAAAGTGTGTGTAATGAAAAGTTATATTTATTAAAAAAAAAAATTGTGCAATTCGCGCTGATGATGAACGAGTCGAGAAAAAATATACAACCCCTATTTACATGTATCCAGATATTGAAAACGATGTCGATCTTATGACCAGGCATTATATTCAATCAGAATGATATCGCGTATCTGATCGGGCAGTCACGCTGAGGATACGACGGTGGATCTTCGTGGCTTATGAGGTCCCGAGAGATGGACAGCGTGATGATGACGTCGCAGGGCAGCGGCACGCGCCTGCGCTCCCGCCTGCGCGCCGCCGCCACGCCCTTCCACGCCAAGCACCACAACCACCACACGTACCCCAAGATCTCGCGGCAGGCACCCTCGGCCCCCATGGCCCCCCTGGCCCCCCTGGCCCCCCTGGCCCCCATGGCCCCCTCGCGCCACAGGGCGGCCGCCTGCGTGTTCGGCCCCGCCGCCCCCCGCCCCCCGGAGCCCTCGGACCAGGAGATGCAGGACCCCTCCTGCAGGCTCAGCGGCAGGATATCTAGGTGAGTCCCTTGGTCACATCTAAATTTCTCTGCGAAATTCAATATTTTTGACAGAGAGTACTTGGTGGAATTGGCGTGACGACAGTATCAAATAATCAAAGAAATAATTATTTTATGGGAAAAAGGATTTAAAAGACTAATTTAGTTTTATTTAAAAATTAATAAGATTTTCAATAAATTAAATGACTAAAATACTGCAATCGGCCATTTTGACTGAAACACCAATGACAGCGCATGACGACGTCACGCCTCAATATACAACTCAAATTGTATACAAACTGACAATGACATGCATGACAGTTGAGATGAGGCGTGACGTCAGAGCGGACGCCTTTTTCGCGCGCTATTGAAAAAATATTATAAAAATGGCTTTAAACATCGTTAAACTCTAGTTTATTACCGAAATAAAGTTTTTTTCGTAAATAGTAAACGTGTACCCTCATTGCGGAAGAGGATTTCAAAATCTTTCGTCATGCCAATTCCATTTTAATATTTTGAGTAAAATACTTGAGTGATTTTTTTCCTCGTGTTCGTTTTTTTATTTGTGTTTGATAATGCCAACGTGAAAGGTCGGCGAAACCGGTCACAAATAAAAACGATAAAAAAAATCACAAATAAAAATATTATAATTATATGGGGCTATGCTTGCAATACAGTGTGTGGTTTATCCTCTGATGATGCGCGCAGCTTGTTGGGCCGTAGCGACCGTGGACTTTATTATTTTCTTTAGGGAAAAATATGTGTGAAAAAAAAAAAATATATATACAGTAATATCCCGCTTTACGCGACCCCGTTATGCGCGGTTTCACTATAACGCGAATTTCAAATGCCTTGCATTACGCGAATTTCTTATTTTAAGAATGTGTATGAACATAATGTAGTCATTGACTTCTCTTAACAATTAAAAACAGCGTTGGGTGTTATGAACGTATTTTACAAGAACGTAAAAGACCTAACCTAACCTAACCCAAAAGACAATAGATGTATTTTTCAGTAAAAATAACATGTAATACTGCATAAAGTGTTTCGTATTTTTTTGTATTAAGTTTTGACTATGTATGTATGTTTAATCGTAATCCCAGATATACGCGAATTTCACTTAACGCGATTTTTTCCGGAACGTATCCCTCGCGTAAAGTGGGGTATTACTGTATATACATAGATGGCGCTAACGACTCAAGTAGTCGACATACATGTCTAAACTGTACTATTCTTATAGTGGGGTGATCACTGTACCCTCTTGTTCCACCTGTTATTGTCATATTGTTCTTGATATAATTTTTTATCTTTGTTATTTATTACACATAAACTCATGCAAGTAAAGGGTTTTTTACACTAATATTCCCTGCCAAACAAAATAATGTATGGTAATTAAAGAAATTCATATACGCTACCTGCCACCTAAGTCACACATTGTAAGCCCCATAACCTGGGCGCAGGATCAGGGGATAGCCACACACCTAACCATAAGCCTTATTAACTATTATAAATTTAATTAATTAAAAATAAAATAATCTTGAAATTAAAAAAAAATATCAAAAAATGCAAACGGATTTTTTTTATTGCTCTAGGAACTCTCCTTTAATTTTAATTTTTTTCTTTTTAAATTTCATTTCGTGATCGGTTAGTGATGTTGGAAAAATTTTAAATTGTGATAATAATGAGTTAATTGTTTTAAATTTCATGAAAGCTTGAGATGGTGAAATGATTTTTGTTTGATTCAACCTTGAATGACCTGGAAGATAAACGGCATCTTGGCATTTCTATGGGATTTAAATCATATATTTATATATACATAATTAAGGTTTACTTTAATGTTTACATTCCGTAATGCATCAATGTTTTCAGCATTATAATTCTCTATACGATAACTTACCTCTGGATGTTAGGAATGATGAGAGGAACGTTGGTTAACCAGGTGAAAACCTGGTTATTGGCTCAGTAGTAAGACTGTGGACTTTTGGTTAAAAATCCCCGTCCTGGCAGATGAATCTCATAGTATTATTGTTAGGCTCTCTTACGTTTCTGTTAAATTGAAAAATGGTTGCATGACCTCTGAGTATGATCGTTTTAAACATAATCAATTTTTCAAGCTAATTGATGTCACATTTTTGGGCAAAGAATATCTAGAGAGAATATCCCCTTTTCAGGCATAGCACGTCACACTTCGCTCCTGTCCTTTTAAGGAGTCTTCCGGCACACTCGAGCGTCTTTTTTTGCGTCTCATTGATTCATGGTTTTGGAAAGTGTCCAGATTTCCACTCCATACAATAGTACGTCAACATAATAATACAATCTTTAAGACAAAAACATACTACCTCGTCGCCCGTTTCGAGGCAATCAAAAGGGTATAATTTATTCAGAACGCTTCCATAAATCACGGGTTACGAAAAAAATTAACACAATGATATGTCACGCTTATAAATATATTAGCGCTAAGTATTTTTTAATTAGACGCCGCTTGGCACGGCACGAGCGCAAACAACGGACGATAATACCAAATGATGCATCTCCGAAATTAAAGCTTGCCCATGGTGCCGCCGAACAGCTGTTGCGGAAAACTTTCCCACTTCTCTCCTGCCATGCGACCTGGTGCGTCTCCAACGCAGCCTCTTTATTAATAGTCGATCCAAGTAATGATTGTCAGCTGAGAGTTGATTGACAACAAGTAGTGGAGAGAGTTAAAAGATTCAGGTATTTGGGCAGGCGGTTGAATGAGAACTGGGGTCCTGACCAGGAGATTCAAGTGAGGATTGAGAGCTCAAGAGGTATAACACTGTTTCCAAAAAGACATAAAGTGTTATGTCGTTTCAGTTCTTCTTTATGGAGTTGATGCTTGGATACTCAAGATAGCTACTACGCGAAGAAATGTGGCTATACATGAGAATGAGAGAGTCTTGCACATAATGCGCAAATAAAGGGAACTCCTGAACAGTAAATATAGCATCCTCCAGCTGATTGTCCAAGGAAAAGTCGAAAGTTTGTACGGCCGAATTAGTGAGACTGGCCCTGGATAGAAATATGTTTAATAAAATGGTCACCAAGCTTCTAAGAGGAGAGGCATCAGAAGATGAAGAAGAAAAGCGATGCTTGGAGTCTCAAGCTGAAAAATTGAGGCGGCAGAATGTGGCTTTATAGGAGAATCCAAAATACCATGGATTGACCGCGTCTCAAATGAGAATCAAGGAAAGAGAACTAAGCGTAAGGATTCCTCGTTTTTGTATCAATTAATGCTGCAACCTCCATCTGATTTTCCAAGGAAAAAGTACAGCCGAATAAGTAAAACTGGCCCAGAGTATATATATATATATATTCAATTAAATGGTCACCAACCTTATCTGAGGAGAGGCACTGGAAGAAGAAAAGCGATTTACTATGCTTTTAATTTGCAAGTTTCTATAAAAATAATTTTCTTTGGTCTTTGTTGTGTACACAAAATAGCACATTTCTAAAATAAAAATATTTATAAAAAAAAAAAACCCCAGCTCGTGCGGTATGTTTATATATAAGTCCGGCTGTTGGCGAGCAATATTTTCTATTCGTCCTTTTGCCATCATGATAAAGCAAATCTTGGATGCATTCATCGCAGTTTGTTTACAGTCAGATCGGAATCTAAAATTGCCACCAACCAAACGCACAATCATGCTAAACAGCTGCTTTGTCAATAATAAACTCGCTATCGGGGGGTAACAGCGAGCACAAACGAAAATAAAACATGTTTATTTATTTTTTTTATATGTGCGCACTGCAGGTCCCTGAACTCGCACCTGTTTCTGGTCTCCACCTGAAGCCGGACTTCGGTCAAATGATGTTTGTGATTTTACTTGTCGATTTTTTTAAAGTGATTATTGATATAAATCATTGCTCAATGTGTTTATACTGCACTGGGCGCAATATATATAAATATCGATAGCACCGCGATGTCTAGACGAAACGTCCATGTTTATGTCTGAAATGTGTAACGGATTGGATCATCGACGATATAATCATGATGGCGTCGATCAACAACACCCGGCGGGCGTGAAATGGCGTTTCTTTACGAGTTTTGTGCAAGATTTTCTGGGATGCTGGTCACCACGGTGACCCAGATAAAACGGTTTGAGTTTTACTTCCGCGGTGATGATTTGAAATAAACTGTTGATGGCACGATATTTTTTTAACCTATTTTTTTTTTTACATCCCCAAAAAAAATTAATCTAATTTTGATGACGCCCTAGATAGGCAAGTCTTGTTGGTGTGTGAAAGTTCTCGTGCAACGCTATTGTGCAAATATAGCATTTGGTTGTTCTTAAATGTCAATCAGCGCAATGAGCGCTGACTGCGATCATGACAATTGAAGATTTAATCAATTCGTTCTAAGAAATCACTGCTTGACACCGCCATTATCCTTTAGGTCTGTCAGGTACACAGCCAATCAGAGCTCGGCTCACATCTGACAGCTTTATTGGATTAATCATAAGTCGCATACAGCATTGGGCATACAGCACCAACAGTAAATCGTGGATGACTCGAGCGTTTTTTCTCGTCGTTTCACACGAAGATTACGCGAGAAAAATCTCTGAATATGTTTAAAAAATGCGACGCGATCGGCGGGAAATCAACTTTGATTCACACACGAAACGGCGAAAATATATTTGGAAATAATTTTTTTTTTTTTTGCGGATTTTTCTCGTCGTTTCGTCGTGCATATAGATGTGGCTTCGCGGTGATCGCTCTCGGCTCCTCCGTGTCTAGCTCCCCTGAGTCTTCGCCGATGACACCAGCCACAGTCGACCCGCTGTGGCGAGCCTCCTGCGGTGCAATGGACTCGAACCGATCCCATGACCAATTTTACAGTGTTGTACCGTATTCACATCCGCACGTGTGATATTCCGCTGCCCGATGGTCGCGTCCGAGGCTTCCAGTGCTCAATAGATGATTCAATCACACGTGTGCTCAGCTAGATCTTTTAGCTCGACCCGTCGATCGCGTCACCTCAGAGGGGCTTCACTGAGCATATACTCATGCTAAGACAGTGTTCATGGTTTTTCTAAGAGATAAATAGTGCATTACATGAAAGTCTGCGTATTTCTGATGCCAAATAGCATCTATAATAATAATATCTTTCAGGTTTTCTATAGAATATCTTAGATGATACAACGCTGATTTTTTTGCATGTAAGTTCAGTAAGTTTCTCCGCAGTTATGTGCCGAATTCCAAGACGATAGAATAATATTTTCATTCATAAACTAATTGAATAAAACTATAAAATATGCTTTAGCGAGTTTCAATAAGTACGAATTAAAGGATTCTGTTGTTCACCGCGAAGGGAAACATGAGCAGCGTCTTCTTAAAATTCGAGTACCCAGCTATTCGAGTGTTCCAGCCAAACATATGTTCAAATGCTATTGCATCGTTCATCGAATACGTCATTCTGTGGCGGGCTACATTTCTAGTTACCATATAATACTTTCCTTACAAAGCTCTGGCGTTTAGATCTGATACTCTTTCCTTTCGATCCTTTACACACGCTCAGGGTACAGAATGGCAGAGGTTTGATTTCATAGACAGTGGCTATTTAAAAAATAAGATGCAGCTGTCGTCCACCTGATGCGGATTAGTCTTCGACCCGCGGGCCGCGCCACAGCGCGTCTAGTGTGCACGCCGGCCGGTGACATCACGCTGCAAGCTCGCCTCTGCTCGGCTTGCCTCGTAGTTTTTTTTTTTTTTTTTCTTCTTCCAATAATTACATCAGCCGTATTTATAGATCCCCCACCGCGGCTCGGAACACAAACAAACATACAATCACCAGCGAAGCGAGAAATTGTATTTTTTTTTTTTTTAGAAATTCAGTTGCACGCACGTATTTGCAAGAAGCCGCCTCGCGGTCTGGTGCTCGGTTTCCCGGGTTCGATCCCTTGCTGTGGGTGTCTGGGCGAGCTTCGGCTGGAGCAGGGCACTTCCGGTGGCCGCGCCGGTGCCACGTGCGTCCCGATATAGCCAGACAGGCTGACGGCGCGGCCCGGCTCCGCGGTGACCTCATCATGCTAGGACTGCCAGCCGGATCGCTTGCACTGTAATACACTGTACCCCCGATTTACACGGTACACCATTTACACTTGTGAATTCCATTTATTGAATTCCAGGTACAATAAGTCCAGGGTTGCGGAGACATGCTTAATACAGGGTGTCCAAAGAGAGTATCGGGTATTTGTTAGTTCAGTAAAACAAAAACTACTAGTAATGGAAAAGTATTTCGAAAAGATGATGTTATCCAAATGGTGACCGTTACGCTGCTGGCACTCTTCTAATCTGGAACGAAGATTGCTGATAACACGCTGACACATAGCCCTCGATATTGCTGCCCCATTTCTGACCTGATGTTTTGTTTCGATTCCGTTAGGTTCGTCGGATTATTCTCACAAACCCTACTTTTAAGGTATCCCCATGCGAAATAGTCAAGAGGGCTAAGGTCGGGCCAATTGATGTTACCTCTACGTGAAATGACCTTATTAGGGAATAATTCGTTAACAGCTTCAATTGATTGATCGGATGTATGGCAAGTATTGGAACCACGTTCTAGAAACCTTGAAGCTCCTGCAACTCTGGGCCCAAAAATTTTCGCAGGATATCGCAATAACGGTCACTATTCACATTCACCCGATACTCTTTTTGGGCACCTGTATAACAAATTATCGCGCTGATTATGGAGTCGAAGCTTGGACACTTAAGACAGCTACTATGCGAAGAATTTAGATACCATGGTTTGACCGTGACAAATGAAAGAGTCTTGCACAGAATGCTTAAAGGAAGGGAACTCTTGACGTTGGTAAAGAAGCGGAATTTGCGCCAGTGGCTGGAGATCGGAAGTGTGGCAGAATTGGTGAGGTTGGCTCTGGATAGGGATATGTTCGATGAGTCACCAAACTGCTATGAGGAGAGGTATCAGAAGAAGAAGATTTAACCATGAACCTTTACCTTCAAAGATCTGACATTATCTCAACATCGAACTTGAATTGCACCAAGCACTATGATGAAATTAACATCATACCATATCAAGAAGAAAAAATTTAAAGTATACGAAAGTGATTACAGTAGTTCATTTTTTATTTCGCTTGTTTTTATATGTATCATGCACATTTTAGTTTGTTTTCGATTTACACGGTTTCAAGAATAAAAATCTACTATTTCGATTTACACGGTTTTCTATGAAGCCTCTCTTCGTGTAGGTGTACTCGGCTTTTGGAGAATATTTTAAAAGATGGGCAATCCATCGATCAATTAATTTCGACGACGGAATATTCTAAAGCCTTTTTTTTTTTTTTGCTGTTTATATTATATATTGATTTATACAGACAATATCAAGATTGAATATCTGACTATACGAGCTATAATTTTTTTTCAAGGAATACTATCGTTTCTATCTATCGATTACTTGAATACCACGCGCGCCCACACGCCATTGGAAATTCGTTTTAGATTCACTAAATGCTATGTTGTTTTAGTTATTATTTATGGAGTTGAGGCCAGGACACTTAAAACGGTTACTATGCGAAAATCTCTGTGCCTTTATAGGAGAAAGCGTCACAAATGAGAGAGTTTTGCACAGCAGAATGCTTGAAGAAAAATATCTCCTGGCGATGGTAAAATGTGGAAGGTATCCTATTTTTGTTGATTTTAGTTGATCGTCCATAGAAAAAGAGGCATTGGAAGAAGAAAGTAAACATGCATACTAAATTTGCGACAGTTGCGGAAGTGCATTCTTTGAGGAAAGGCACTTGAAGAACATCAGGGGTGGCCAACCAAATTTTGTACTGAAACACAGCGTTTAAATACATTATGCATTTCACACATATGATAATAAATTTTTATGATAAAAAGCACACAAAAGTTGACTACCAATGTATTATCTACTATAATAATAGCCATTGTGTGTGTGTGTGTGTATGTTTCATTTTTTGATTCTCTATAGAATATCTTAAAAGATACAACGCTGATTTTTTGCACGTAAGTTCAGTAAATTTTTCCGCAGCTATATGCCGAATTTCAAGACGATAGGATAATATTTTTATTCATAAACTAATTTGATAAAACTGCAAAATATGCTTTAGCGAGTTTCAATATAGGATTTTGTTGTTCACCGCGAGAATTTCAAATTTAGAACTTTTACAAAAAAACAAATTTTGATGCTTCTTAGAAATTTCCAGTTTATGTCAGCTTGACACAAGTACCAATTTTATTTTTTTTAGAAATTATTAATCACATCATTAATAACTCAAAATGCCTCCGAAAACGTCATTCTATGGTGGGCAACATTTCTAGTATTATATAATGATGGATTTTCAATCTTCATGAAGTTTCATGTTGCGATTTAATTGATATAATCCAGCACATGCGATTAGCAGCTGCGTCCTTCGCCGGCGTCACCGGGCGTCAAGTTGCAGGCATGCAGTGCCGCACTGCGTGCCCGCGCCCATTCATTGACGGCAACCCGAGCGCGGGCACTATGGGACCGCTGGCGTGCTGCAGTTCCCATGGTGTCGCGTTACCATCAACGCTTGCCCTGATTCATTTTGCGCCTCGGATTCATCACGCCTCATTCAATAGTAAATGCTGCAGATATTTAATTAATTAATTAATTAATTTCACGCACGCAATTGTGCTTGCAGATTTCACTCGCGACAAGATCGGTTTAATTTGTTGCGAAAAGTCAATATAATATTTTTTGTATTTTATAGAAAGATAAGCTTTGGTTTAATCCTTCATTTATCATCCATGATCTATATCCGAGGTCCGCTTTTTCCGTTAATTTTTTTTTTTTTTTATATAAAATATTTTTACTGTAGGTTTGTAGAAATGTATTTGGGACTTATTTATTTCTCACAAGTGTGTTCAAAGTAAATCGATTTTTAATTGCATCGTCTAGACTCCCTCTACCCAAAGTATTATTTTCACAGACCAAAGCATTTCTTGGCACAGCGGCGGTTTTATCGCAAATGGCTGCGAATCCGATAAATCGCCGTCGCGGCAGGCTCGTTACTAAAGTGGAGACGTCCCAAGTTCAATCTGCCGGAAACGGAAGTGCTGATGACGTCAGCGTGTGTGAACAATCACTTGGCGTGGTTATGCGATAGGGAGACAGTCTACGGATGGCTCTTGGCACGAGGACATTGTTATGCAAAGAATTCTTGGACTGGTTATGCCTATACAATTTTTTGCCTCTAAGGTCAATTATATATATATATATATATATATATATATATATAAATACACACACACACACACACACATGATTTGTTGATGTATTACAATTTAATAATTCATAGCTAAAAATGCTTGCTTGGGAATAGAGCGGAGCTTGGAATATCAAGTGCGATACTTAATTCTTTATAATAAAAATTAAAAATGGTGAGTCAGTAAATATTTTTTTGACAGAGAGTACGCGGTGGAATTCCATTTTAATATTTTACGTAAAAAAACTTTTTATTGGTGACCGGTTTCGCCAACGTTTCACGTTGGCTTTATCGAACCGAGAAAACGGTCACCGATAAAAATTAACACGTCGAAAAATTGCTCGAGTATTTTATTATTGTGTGCGTAGCTCTTGTAACTATTTTAATGTATTCTATATGTGTATGAAGAATAAAATCTTATATAGTCTATGCGAGGATGATTTGGATAAATATACGACAGACTGGTTTGATTTGTGATAATAGGTATTTTACTTAACACACTTTAAGCGGGTAATCAAATTGACTAAACTGATGTGCGAAGCTGACAAAATCTGGTCTATACACTCTTTAGTCAAATAAATCGTTTCCTATAAAAAGTTGAACCACTTCATGCACACTTTGCGGATTACTTGGCATCACAGCAACACCACTTTGTCCTAAAAATTGTTGGAGGATTGGAGGATTATCATTCTCTGACCACTCCACTTCTTCGTTGTCACTTTGTTCAGAATCACTGGACAGTATTGGTAGAAGTAACGTTGACGAGTCTAAACAAACATTACGAGCTGTAAACCTAAGGAGTAAAATGACCTTCCGCCGCTTTTGGAGTAAACACATTCAAAAAGGTATTAATACGCGCGCCGCTTTTAGACAGCAGTCCGCGAAACGGGTACTAGTACCCGCCCCGCCTTTAATTATTGTCTGGAGAAGTCCAAAAGTTAAATGTCGCTGGTCGGATAAAGCTCTGTTTTGCTTACCTGCGTGCCGTGCCGCACACCAGGTGGACGTGGAGCGCCGGCGAGCCGTCAGCTGATCGCTTCGTGGCTGCAGTCTCCGGCGGGTGATGTCACATCTATTTATACCCAAATTATACTTCGATGTATAATAACTGCTTGCTGACTGCTCACTACACAATACCAGATCTCACAAAGCATACTTTCAAATAATATATATATTGAAGTGATTTTTCTACATGTTCATTTTTATTGGTGATCGGTTTCGATAATGCCAACGTGAAAGTTTGGCGAAACCGGTCACCAATACAAATTAACATTTGGAAAAATAACAAATTCATGATGGAATTCCACCTAGTAAAAAATATTCTGGCTGTAGTCTGACGTTATCAACCTAACCTTAATTTTGGATTACGTCATTAAAATTTTGTTCGAAACAATGGCTTTTGACATCTCCATAACAAATATCTCTAATGCAGTCGTTTCCTTGCAGCAGTTCACACCTTGTGCGCTTTAGTGATGATCACCGTTATAATCGATCACGACTCACGGTCCTGACATTAAATCGGATTTTTCGAGTCACGACATCCACCGAGGCGGAAGGATAAAGAGCATGACGGCATGCGATTTCGGATGAACCATTCAATTATAACGCCAATGACTTTTAACCATATACTTTAATGCTCTCTAATATGTTTGTGGAATATGATTATATTTATTAATGTTTATTTTTTCTTCTTTGTTCCAGGTATGATTAATTCAGAAAAAAACGAAACTGAGCGCACGATGGAATCGATCGGTATGAAAAATTAATACTTTAAAAAGTATATGTATTATATTTTGTGCTTTTTATTTTTAAACCAAACTCTATTTGATTTTTCTGAAATACAATTATATATTTTCCGTCGGATGTATCCAAAACGATGACTAATAAACAATGTCCTCGTTGCTAAAAAAATAATGCAAGGATGAAGATAAAATATTAATTCTTTGCGCGTAAAACTTTGACCAATCAGAAACCAGATTTTAAGACTCACTTCCACAGACAATGCTTTGTTCAATGTTTATTGGTTATGTTGTATGTCTGTCGGCACATCTCGTTAGGGGAGTCCTTGGTTTTTATGAAACTTATATTACGGAATTCATATAAAAATCGTGATAATGGCCGACCCAGTTGCAAGTCATACGAACGTTGCTCAATGCTCAAGGATCCGTATAATAATAATTACACAGATCGGCTTCCGTCCCACTGAGCCTCCGGCGGTGCCCATTGTCTATGTCACGGTTCATCCGCTCCGTTGTCTATTCTCCGCTCTTATTATTTTTAACTTTATGGCTAACGAGTGATCTGTCAGTGTAAAGCGCCGCTTACACGTTTAGTTAAATTTGTATTTTTTTATCGCTTTGCTTTGTGACTGTTGCTATCTAGTTGTCAAATACGACACATATTTTTAATAAAGCTCTTTTGGATTTAAGTGCTTATATAATATAGTTTTCAGTTAAACTATAATGCAGCTTTTTGTACTGGGGTTACAATGCGGCTTTGTATCAGTCTACGGTCGGACATAACCCCAAAAACAGTGATTGTAGTTTGCGTTACAAATAGCATTGTTAAATGATTAATTTATTACTAAGCACATCTGAATAATACACCAGAACACCGTAATTCACCGCAGAAAACCAATAAGACTATTTGAAGTTTATGATGTAAACAAAAACAATCGCAAGAAAACTTGTATTTCCAACGATGACGACTATTTTCACGCATAGGTGCTCCGGAACAGCGCTCTAATCTTCTAGCGGAACTTCTCGGCGTGTGAAAGAGAGCGCTATAGATCCGCGTAGCGGTGTCCCTCTCCCATTAACAAAACTCACGAGATCGTGCGAGCGCGACAATTAAATGCTCGTATAGCGCTGTTCCGTTTATAGCGGTGTGTGAGCTGCTGCTAATCGCACTTTTGTGCGCTAGAGACGCCCTAAATTTTCGTTGTTAAATTGCTACTAATCAAATATTTTATTAAAAAATTCTGTTTGCCACTAATTTATTGCAATAAAATTACCAGAAAATATAAATTGTTTAGTAATAATTAGTACGAACTAAATTGTTGAAATACCTATATTTTCAACAATTGTAATCATTTACTTTTTGTACAGTAGATAAAGCTATTAATATCAATTTAAACATATTTTTAGAGCGAATAATATAAAAGTTTGTATGTAAGCCTCTTGCTAGTTTTTGTGTTTTAAAATGCGTGTCTTTTTTCATTAGACGTCTAAGAAATTTTCTCACGCTAATGAAAGAATGAGATACCATCGCACGCACGTAGCGCCGTCCTTTTTACGCGATGTCACAGCCAAAAACGGAACGCAACAAGAAAGAAGCGACCGTATGATTGTATAGCGGCGTTCCTTTTTGTATTTTATCACAGCTGTGAACGGAACGCACTCACGAGGCCGCCAGAAAGGGAGGCGCTCACTTCCGTATGGGTGTGTCCCGTTCGCACGCGATGACATCATGTCGTATTTCTGTTTTGTGAGATGCCAGCAGCGGCTGTAGTGGTACGTAAACATGGGTTTAAAATTAAACGCCTCGTGTTTGAATAGTCAATGTTAAATAAATTAAATAAATAATGCAAAGGTATAAAAGAAAAACCACTAGATACAACAACAGTGTAACACATACGGTTAAGATAATATTTTTTTCCTTCCGAACTATAGTAAATCATAGAGGTTATTTGCAAAATGTTATTTTTTTGTAATGTATTTTTAAATACAATCTTTTATATCTCGTGAATTTTGAAGGGACTTTGTTGTAATGTATTAGCTAAATATAAAATGATTTGATTTTTTAATCTTTATTGTAGTTTTAACTGTCATAATAAAGGTCATTCATAACATGATTTTGTTTACTTTTAGATTATAACAAAAATTGAAAACAAGCAACATGGCGTCATCGCGTACTTATAAAAATAGTTGTTCAGTATAATATTTATGTTAATACAACATCAATGATGTTTGCAATGAATAATAAGATATGTTATAGTATCAAATAATAATTATTGCTTAGATAAATGTTAGGTACCAGGTGAAAAATAAATATTTCAATATGACCTTGAAAACATCTTATCCTGCTTTGAACTCTATGAGATGCTAATTTTCACACATTGCAACCACTTAAAGTCCATGGATATATATTTTTATTTATTATTTTAACACTCAAAACAAAACTAAAACATCGAATGTATGCATGCCTGGTGATTATGAGATATTTCATAGATCTACATAGGGCACCCTATTCTATACATAGCAAAAATTATTTCGTCTAACGAGGTGTATATATATATTTTGTAATGGAACTCCGTTGTAAATGATCATTTCGTATCGATTTTCAAATCGAATCTTTTATTCCCAACACAAGTAAAAACATGTACGAATCTTTGGATCACCCGGTATATAATCGATATGTTTCATCACTGTCATCAATCATATTTCGTTTTGTAAGAAAACTTGCTGTATAAGCACACGTCGTATCGATTACAAAAGTGAATCGATTCTGCCCAATACGAGTGCAAACCTGTTGGTATGTCGGATCACCCTGTATATATATATATCAAAACAGTGTATTGTATAAATCGTTTATATCCAACATAAGTACAATCCTGCTTTTTTTTCCAATGATCCAATGTTTGGATCACCCTGTATATTATTGATATGCGCTTCTTTGCTGTTTCGTATGGGAGGGTGACCTAATTGTGTTAACAGTATTGTTTAGATGCCAAACGCTCATATCGCATTGATTATCAATATGAAACGATTATAATTAAAGCTGTGAGTATAGTGAATCACCCTGTATATACTAGATATGCGTTTATTTGCTGTTTCGTATGGGAGGTGACTCAATTGTGTTGACAGTATTGTTTAGTTGCCAAACGCTCATATCGCATTGATTATCAATATGAAACGATTATAATTAAAGCTGTGAGTATAGTGAATCACCCTGTATATACTAGATATGCGTTTATTTGCTGTTTCGTATGGGAGGTGACTCAATTGTGTTGACAGTATTGTTTAGTTGCCAAACGCTCATATCGCATTGATTATCAATATGAAACGATTATAACTAAAGCTGTGAGTATGTAGATCACCCTGTATATACTAGATATGCGTTTCCTTGTTGTTTCGTATCGGAGGTGACGCAATGGTGTTGACAATATAATTTGGTTGCCAGACGCACATGTCGCGTTTGACAGGGAACTATTCGTATCGATGATTTCATTCCGACTTTGATAAGGCTTCTAATCTACTGAAGGTAAAAAAAATTGCAAACACGCTAATTGTGATGATTGTCGAATATTTAAAAAATACACATTTTTATCAGCGCAAGCTCATTGCATTGCGTTTTTATAATTTCAATTTATCTCCCACACACAATATACCGTTAAAAAAATTGTATGTACTCAAAATTGTAGACCAAGTCAATATCATCTGGTAAAGTAAAAAAAATAATTAATAACTTGTTTGTAGATTATGACTTTATGATATAGACTTTAAAATATCCGAAGATGGCCCCAGTACCGGGACCGAAACGTGGGAATAATCAAATTACGCAACGCATACATACAAAACGCAATAACTCTATAACCAAAGTATATCACGTAAGAAATACAATTATGCAAAAAAGTGATATTCGTGATACATAAAATTATATAGGGATATATTATAAAAATGATAGTTTTAATAAAAAAAAAAATATAATTAAATTAAAATGTAGGCTTGCTTGGAATAGTTTATTATGGAAGATAGACAAAAGATCTGCATTGAAAATAATTTGCTTGTACTTTAAACTATTAATATTTAATTTTGTAAACACGCCTGCGAGTACTATACAGTGTGGGTGTTACACTGTTACAATTTGCCAATGTTATTTTTATTATTTTATTATTTTTGCTTGTGTGAAAAATTTAATCAATAATAAAAATGAAAAACCTATGATACGCACAGTGCGTAACATATGTGGTTTTTTTCGCGCAACACACGAGATAAAATGCTAATTGACAAGCGATGTGATTACCACTGCTTATCGTGTTTGTTTAAATAATATTGTTGTTTTGTAATTGACAAGATAGTGCTGTGCACGCTCCAGTTAGCCCCACTCACGACCGTGAACTACGAATAAAAAAAATTAAAAAAAACTGAATCGAGTTCATTTAAAAGTATCACAATAGATTCTCATCGCATTAAATAAATAATAATAATTTATATTGTTAAATATTCGTTATTTATTGTTTAAAGAATACAATGTTTTTTTTTAAATTTAAATAAGTTTTAAATTAATAAAAAAATATTTGTTATGTTAAAATATTACTATCTAATATTTTAATACAATCAAAACAAAGAAAAACACGTAGAAAAATATTGTTGTTTAGTTTATTATATTTACGTATTAGTATTCACAAATAGCAGTGAGGGATCTTGTCTGTTACCTGATTGGTTATTTCCTTTATTTTTTTTTACCTAATTTTTTTTGCAAATTTTCATCTAATTATCAATTCATATCATGCGTTAGGCATCTATTGACCACGGGTTAGGAATTAATAAAATAAAGTATGCAATTTATTTTATTATTGTCTTTACTTTCAATATATAAAAAAAACAATATTTTATGAGACTACACATATTTTTCGATTTAATATATATACGCCAGAGCTTTGTACGGAAAGGATTATATAATTGGGCACCAGCAATACGCAGTTTTTTCCTTCGTAGAAGGACCCGGGGACCCCATAAATAAAAGTAGGTGTCAACGTTCAGTTATGCTTATGGATTTTGTCATGTTGTGAAAAGTTATTTCTTACAATTTAAACAGAATTAAATTCCAGCGGGGAATAAATCGCTTAAAGTCAGAATTTCTACACTTGATCCGTCACACCGCCCACATTGCTTAGTACGGGAGTCACGAATGCACGGTTCAAGGATCTTTCAAGCCAAACGTCACTTTTCACGAAAACTCCGATTCATTCACGACGTGCGCCACTCACGATGCGGAGGGCTTAAAATAATATAATGAATTATTTGTTTTTGTTTTTTTTTTATACAGCGTGTACACAAGCAGAAAAGCAGCAAATATCCTTTATTGTGCATTTTATTTTTATAATGAAAATATTTATAGTTGTAGGATTTGAAAATATGCGTCAATCTTTTAATGCATTGATTTGATGTTTTTTATAAACAAAACATTTTTTTTTTAAAGCAATAAAGAGTACGAGTACGTACATTTTATGCATAATTTTTTTAAGCGTATTCCGCTTACGCTTTGTTGGTTTATATGCTTTTAAAAAAAATACTCATTTTGTATATTTTCTATTGACGTCCGCCAAAGTTTATCAAGTCCTCACACAATCCTTTTGCAAAATGATAAATTTATTTCCAAAACTAAAATATTTGAAATCTGCATGAGCCGAGGTGTTCAAAGTAACAATTTGCGAATGCGAACATCTAAACGCATTATTGACGTGTCAAATCGCATCGTGTCACGGCCGTGAGCGTGAGCCGCGCACATCCCTACCGCAGAATCAACATTTTGCAAACCTCGGACGCAAGCAGACATTACGCAGTGCATAGCGGACGACGTTTGCGAATATATTTTTTTATTCCTTCTTGTCTCACGTTTACTTTGCTAATTTGTTTGCATTTGTTTTCTTCAAATATTTGATAAATATTAAAATTTTTACACGCTAATTTAGCACAATTAAATTATTTATTTTCGGTTTTGTTCTTAAGTAAGCCGTTGATAATAATTATTTATATTTATTAAAATGATGTGTCATTGTTTTCAACAATGAATGAACCGGTTTCGTAGTGATTTTTAAAATATATTTTTTATATAAATTTAATTTATATATATAACATGTTGTTAGTTTTTTTACTGTTGGTGCAGATATCTACACTATCTGGAAATCTCCACGAGTAAGTTGATTTCTTTTAGAATCATTAATAATATAAACAATCCTTTTATCCCTTTAAATCACAGCCTCTTCTTTGCGCCCCCACCCAGATCTGCTTTTTATTAGATGGGTCTTACTTTCTATACTAAGCTATGAATATTAAATTCAAAAGTTTGATCTGTTTGTCTTAGTTGAATTTAAATAATTAAGTGGTTTCATGTAGAATTATAATCAGAGACTCCCAAGAAATAAATATTGGATGTCTGTGTAATGAGCGCTCTCGCCTTTCGTGGTCTTCCTCAGACTTGTTCAGTTCGAAGAAATAAAAATAACCGTAATATTTTACCCATTTAGTTATTTTCGTAAGTATTGCTCTTCTTGGATTCGAACCTGGGAAGCAGGCTAAGTGGTACTATCCCGCGGAGTATTCACGCCGTACTGAAATAGAGTCCGTTCCACCATCCGTTGACCTTACTTCGCGTCGAATAGATTCTACTTTGCGTGTATTTATAACTTGGTCGATACACCAAGACACAAAAATATTGTTTATTTTACGATAAAATTGTGAATTATTTTATTGTAACTTGTGAGTATTTTAACTCTATGTATGTGTATATATAATATACATAAAAAATACCATGTGTTGACATCGTCATAAATATAATTCCTAAAGAAAGAAAACTCCTTACGGTGGTAAAAAAACTTGGTTCTACAGACAGAAAAATCCAAGACAAAGAGGCATTGGAGGAAAAATTCGGGAGTGTAGCCGAACTTAAAAAACACAGGATAGTGAGATGGTCACCAAACTTCCCTGAGGAGAGGCACCTGAAGAAGAAGAATCCGAGTATGAGTACGTTTTGAACCTCCGGGCGGTTGTTTTTTTTTTTGTATCTCCACGGTCGATTCGTATCTTATTTTCGTTGTTGCCTCGTGTGAACGATTCTTTTCTATCCATTTATACACTTTTGGTTCCGTGAGTCATCGGTTACTATACAGTGTGCTTTGCCAGAATTTTTTTATTGAATGATAATTGTATCCGTTTTGAAGAAAAAAATATGATGTTATAAGTTTGAATTTGAGTGAAATATGTAATGGGGAAAGACTGTGTTCGTTTGGGGGGGAGGGGGGGGGGGGTGAGATATGATGATTGATTTCAGGTAGTTGTCAGTGTTTTATAATTCCCTTTAGTTGGCAGATGATGATGATGACCTTACTGTGTTGTTGCAGGGAGGCTCTGCAGGCGTGGGCGGGGCGGGTTGGGCAGCGCCAGCAACGCGCCCCCGCCGACACCCTCCAGCCGCTCTTCAGTGACCTGCACCTCTACCCTTCCAAGACTCAAGGTGAGCCACACCCCCTTTCCTACCCTCTATGCTATGCTGCCTTCGAAAATGTGACAAACCTCCTTGACTCCATACTGCACTTGTATTATAATAAAATCATGAATGCTTGCAAGGCTATTAGTAAAAAAAAAAAAAAGAGGCCGCTCCCCTCACCCCCTTCATAACATTTTATTGTAAACATAAATAATTTTTTATCGTGGTTGCACAGCGGCGGGCACACGTAAAACAGTCGGCGGGCGCCATGGTGCCCGCGGGCACAAGGTTACGGATCACTGCCCTAGGGGTTGTATACATCTGAAAACGATAAAAGGCAATTTCCGTGCCAACCTCCTGTGGGTACTGTAAGCGAGTTCTACCTTCAATACTGCCTGCCAACTATTTTGAACCTCACAACATTATCACAAGTAAATTACCCAGTGGCGTGCGGACCATACAAGCTGATAAACAGCGAATTCTCTTTAACATTCAACAAATAACTTTAGTTTTTAGTTTAGTTCAAATAACGATTTTTAAAGGTATCATTGTATTTGTTTGTATAGACATCTCGTTATTAACTAAAACATAACTATAAACACGTTGATTCTTGTTACTGAAACAGATTTTCAGATATTTTAATATGAAAAATCACGAAGTAAGAAATGTTTTACGTAGCATAAAATGTCCTGCAGAAACTCTTTGTTTTTTATTATTTTTTTTATCATAACGATGCATAGTATTTTTAAGCAATATATAAAATTACGCAATCAAAGGTTGTTTCAGACATTGATTTAATATGAGTAATACGAGAAATGATTCATGCACCAACAAAGGAACTCGTTGCTTTCTTTTTAAGCAATACTATATACGTTATAAAAAACGTTTCACGCAACAAATAAATTGTTCCAGAAACACGTTGTTTTTTTATTACTTAGAACAGAGTTTTGTTCAGAGCCGCCAAGGTTCGGTTTTGATTACCACGAATAGTCGTTTTGTTCTCCTCTTCAGGTGTAGTCATTAGGAATTCTCGGAGACTTGGGATGGTCGATCGTCCATCGCGTGAGCATTCGACCCAGATTCACGTGGCGTGCTGCTGAAATGATAGTCCCAGTAATTGAGCTGCAGAAGGAGTACAAGATCTGAAAGCCAGAACGGATAGGATTGAATAATAATGACATTGGATCTTTCTGAGGACCCACTGCACTATTCACTATAAGAAAACCATGAACAGACATGGAGATGTGTTCAGTGAGATGATCACCAACGTTCTCCTCTGAGGAGAAAAAGAAATATTAATATAAAAAATAGGCTTGACTTTTATATATTCCAAATAAATGCCGAGTATATTTTTGCGTATTTTTTTTAGTATTTAATACAAAGTGGAACTAGAAACCTGACTTGAAGCTATGTTTATGTTTTTTTTTTTTCTATGACTAGTTTTCCTCAATTTTCCATCTGTCTATAAAACTTTTTTAATGTATCCAACACATACGGTTTACACCCAGTACCGGTCCCGAAACGTTGAAACATGAATATGTTTAGAATTCAAAAATATGACTGCTACAAAAACTGCCTCTAAAACAAGTAAACTGATGACTTTATTTTTTTCAAAAATATACAGTGTGATTTTTTTAAACCATAAAATTGTCAGCATAAACATAGACTCCATGTTCATTATACGTAGATAAATGCAATTTTTTGAGGCAAAGTGGATATTATATAATTTTTTTCTTATGTATTTTTAATGTTTATAACATCAATAGGAACGACAGGCTGAAATACCTGTATGAAGTTTGGGATCACCTGTACAACAAGTGTTATCTTGTACATCAAACATACGAGGTCGGATAATCGAACTATTCGAATAACTTTAGCTTTAGGATTATAACGGCATTAAAAATATTAAATGAAATATCGGTTACACACTAGCATAGAGCGATTCAAATTATCGCTCAGTTTCAGGGCCAAGCCGCTCTAGCCAAAGGGTGCAGCCTCGAAACCCATCTGTGCATCAACAAAAGAGTTGTGAGGATTGTTTTTTTTTAATGAATATTCGATAATCATTGGTTTTAGCCTCAGATGAGCCAGCTAGCTCAAAACAAAGGATTATTTGATTTTCTATTTTGAATGCAATCTCGAGAAAGTACTGCGGAGAACAAAGCAGCTGTTTTTTGCGCAGGTTTCTCAATAACTCTAACGAGTATTGCCTCTAGCTCAGGGGATCTCAACCGTTTTGAGGCTGCACAAAATATAATATCACAATTGTAAAGAAACTCGCTGTGTTTCTTGGATAAAACATTGGTCTGATATTTTAACACATCTATCAAATTTTAAGTAAATAATTTTGTACTTCTTCGAGTTTGTTCAGTTGATAGTTTAAAGACACACGTGTGCTCTCAGCTTCCTTCTTTTTGTTGCTTATTATAAGCTTACAGGTATAAATAAGTACAAGGCAGCGGCCATCCCTTGCACTTAATAGAAAATTAGTTTTACACCGATTTCATTGACCTCACATGCATATATTAAGTGACGATAAGACGATGCGTCTTTGGACCGAAACCATTCATCCAACCAATTTTCAACTTTTTCGAAATTGGCCAAGTGTAGTCCAGTCGAGTGATAATCGGAAGGGGCCAGGTGCGGTAGCAAATCCTATTTCAGCGTTTTGACGGTATCCTGGGTGTGGTCGTGCTGCGATATTATTCGTTCGTGTCTCGTGTCCACTTCTAGCCGTTTTTCTAGCAATGCATGCTTTTCACATTGTAGCGATGCCCATTGGCAGTTTCGCCCTGTTTCAGCAGCTCATAGTGCACGATTCCTTTCTGGTCCCACCAAAAGCATTGTCTTCGTTCTGAAACGATTTGGTGATGATGATGATGATGATGATGCTGCTGCTTCGCCAAGTGAAAGCCATAATTTTTTGCGAATGGAATTCTCAAAATATATCCATTCTCATCGCTAGTAACAATTCGATGCAGGAGACTCAAAAGCAAAATTTCGGAAGTGGTTCTTCGATTATTCACCTGTCTCTCAGTCAACTCTTGCGGCAACAATATATATATATATATATATATACATATATTTATTTATTTATTTATTTAATTCTTCAGTGGTCGAGGGGTCCGAGGGGGCCCCGGCGGCGCAAGGTTGGGGACCCCTGTCGGGCCGGTGCAGCGGTGACTTCATCGCCGGCGATGATGTCACGCGCCCCGTCTCACCTGGCCCGGAAGCGACCCGCTCTCCGCCGGCACTCGCAAACAACAAATGCCAATAGCCTAGCGGCTAGGAGATTACGATCGCTTGGGTCAATCCGTTCGCTGCACTTGCGACCATCGCGGTGAATAGCCATCGCAACCATTTTTTTTGTTGATATCGACGTGACGCTCGGATCACAAATTATCGCTTCTCTGATACTCGTTGGCAATGGCGGTGGTTGTTTTGCCTCGATAAAACAGCCAGACGGCTCGTGGAGCTTTCCGCCTTTGGGGGAGGGGGTCTGGCCGTCGGAGGCTTTCGCGCAGTCTGAAGGACCATCCGGCAGCTCGTTTACGAGGGCGTTGCTCCGGGCGCGGCGGCGGCGGCGGGTGCGACCTTCACGAGGCGCCCCAAGGACGGAGTTTGCCGGTTAATAAAATAAAAAATAAAAAATAATATAAAAAACTATACAACCAGATTGCCTATCGGCTAATTGTGCGGCAGATCCGGTTCCGCTGAAAGCAAGAGTGGACCGCTCGGTCGGCCCGAGAGTGTAACCACGCCCTACCCAGTCCTGATCAGTAGTTAAATTATTTAACAAAATATTTGTTAAATAATAAATTTTTATTTTTGTGATAAGTTTAAAACAGAGGTTCCCAAACTCTTTGTCCCGTCGACCCCTTGTCGAGTTTTCCTGTTTTTCGTAGACCACCTGCCTTGCTTATGTTGAATTTTTACATTTGACCGAATTTTTTGTCCGTTATATCCGTAATCCGTTAAACAGGGATCCGTTATAATCGAGGTTTTACTGTATACCTTTATAAATAAAAACATACAAAATGCAAATATAGTAACATTCACTAAAAAAAATCAATACTTTCAATGGGATGGATGGGTCTGATGTTTTGATAGCAAATTTTCAATATTTGGCTTCAAATAAGTCAGATTCAACTTTAAATCTCCTCGCCCAGTGATTTCCAATCTATGTCTTTTTTTGTAAGAAGAATGGCAACGGTACTGAAACCCCTTTCCACGAGGAATGAAGACGGTAAAGCTATCAAAAACCTTCTTGCGATAGTCCATAATGCAGGATAAATAGCAGGTATTCTCTCTGAACCCAAAATTGCTGATATCCCTTTCTAAACTGCCCCTTCAGTTCTTCATTAGTGCTTATTCCGATCAGTTCTTCTTGTAGTATGACTTCCGATTCTTCAATGTCACCGTATGGATTGATAATCCACTGTGGTTTTTTGGTGATGACCTGCTTAAATAGTATCCACTCTCGTAGACCCCCATTTACTGATCACGGACCCCCAATTTAATTTTTCGCTGTCATCGACCTCTTGCAAGGAACCTATGGTTTAAAACAAAAATCGGATGGATTTCCACCAAATGTTCTTTTATAATTAGTATCAAACATAAATAATTTTCAGCATATAAACAAATCGGCTGTCGCCCGACCGATATTTTGTTTGTCTGTAGATTTTATGTTGTATTTCATGTTGTATGCAAATGAATATGCATTCAACTGGTTCGGAGTGGCGTCCGGAGGCTGCAGCGCTCCATAAGGAAGTCGCAGGGTCGGGCTGCGACAGAAACTAGTCTCTTCAATGCCGCCAACGTCGATGTGATGGAGTGACGGCGTGCACCTCCCCCAATCAAAAACAGTAGCCTGAAATTTATAATTAAATTAGACTGGACGGTCTCAACGGCCGGTTTGAAATACTGCCTACACACGTTACAAAACAATCGACTACTGGCCAATTGCCATTCGGTAGTCGGTTGTGCTCCAAACGTGTGTAGGCTGCTTCAGTATATGGCGTCATAAAGCCCTGATATAAATATTATTATCAATATAAAAAACAATTGTAAACATCATCCCGATGGCATTTCGGTTGGTTGTGCCTGACTTGTTTTACATCTCTTGCCATTGAGACGAAAATTATTAAGTTTGAAACCAATGTCATGACATTTACTTTATTTTATATATATTTATGTCTTACCTGTTGATGTACGTATATATGTAATATTTACATTTTATTTCCTATATATTATATTTCCAACTCATATAAACACTGTGTTTATTTATGGTTATATGAATTCTTATATATTTTATATGCAAATACGCGCAGTAATGGTCGTTGGTCGAGTAGATAGCGAGATTTCCTTATTTGGAGCGGTGTCGGCATCTCGGGTACTTCTATTCAAGGGTACTGGGTTCGAACCTTCTCGTGTACAAGGATTTTCTTCCCATGCCGTGCCAGAAGAGTTACTCTCGTGAATATTTAAATTCACCCATTATTCTCATCAAAAAAAAAAAAAAAAACACGCGTTAGTAATGTCAGATTTCGATTTATAGTATAGACTAAAATTATTTTTACCTTGAAATATTTTTCGTATTTTATTTATAACTTTATTTTATGATGCACTAGTTTTGGCCATAGCATAGTATCGAAAAGCATCGGTAGACGCAGCGACTGTTTTGCTTCGACAAAGCGGTTACTTGGTTTGATTAATTTTTTACGCTAGTGCCAGCAATCATTCTCGTCGTTTCACGTGTTAATGATTCTAAAAATTAAATAGTATTTTGCGTGGAGTACGGCTTCAAAGGAAACGGGGTACATCGAAATGGCTTCGTTGACCCGGATGTATATTCTTTGACCCGGTCAATGTCAGCCTCGCTGTCCAAGGGAATTCCCTTTTATGGCTATGGTGCTATTTACTTTATTAAATCTGCTTTTTAAAGTGACATCATCCAGGCTCAAGCTCGATCGTTTGCTTCTAGAAAAGCGTCTTTGTTTGCTCGTTTACAGGAACGCGGGTTCAGGGATAATTATAAAGCACACGTGTGCTCGCTCGCTTCATGCCAGTTAGGACTGGAGCGGCATGAGTTCATGCTTATCATAAATGCTGCGTTCTTGGGTGCTATGTCCAAAAACGCAGCTACTTTATTACATTAATTTGTGCCTCTGTATCCTCAGTGTATGTGAAGGATAAGGACAGCGATATAAAACTGCGATGTAGAAGGACTTGGGGACTTACTACATTATTTACATCTGATTCAGCGTAAATTTATGCTCAGTGAGATGGTCGCTGATCTCCTTTGAGGAGAGGCTCCTGAGTGTCTCCAAAGTGGCAAAACGACCTCCATAGGTTTGCTACAAATCGAGACGTTTCGAGAAGCCGGAGTACCGTGCGGGGCAATGCATAGCATGCCGCTTTCCAGGAGCCGGCACTCGCGTTGTTCTGAGAATCAATCAAAGCGTTCCCGTTGCACTCCGGACGTTCCCACGCTCATTATCCGGCTGATTGTTTTCCATGCTTGTAATTCATTTTCAAGGAAATTCGTAGCAAAAGTTATTTGTTCGTGACGCGAAATTTAATTGTGTGGGCAAATTTGAAATAACCGCAAAAAAAAATATATATATATATATATAAACACACACACACACACACGCATACATGTATACCAATGGCGTTTGGTAAGTTCAAAATCAGGGTATGTTATATTATTAGCCTTTTGATATACGTGTTACTATTTAATAATCAGTGTTTTACAACCTGTGTGTCGCAGGTAACAGAAAAAGACAATTGTTTGTATTTAGTCTTTCTAGGCAGAGGGTCTCTTTTTTTTTTTTACTCACAAAGGGGTCGCGTATTAGGTTGATTAAATATTTGTTGATTCAATATATATATATATATTTTGGGGCAAACATTGCCTTTCTTCCCGGAAAGCCTTTGAAGCAATGAAGTTAATCCCCTCTTTGTTCTATCGCAAGACTTGATACAGCCTTTTCGTCTTTCGCTCGAGCGCTTGGAGTTTTGCAGTCAATTTCGATATGAAACGTCCACGCCATGTTTTCTTTGTGCAAACGCGACATTGTCTGCACCCAGCCTGACCTGACCTAGCCTAACCTAGCTTGAGTCACGCCAGGTTGAGGCAGGCTGCACAGGACGTGATGTTTCCACTGCAGCAGGTGCACTATTTACTTGTCACCGTGTCATTTTATACAAATCAAGCTCGATTCGTCAGCGAAGTTGACACGTTTTTACTATCTGCGTATAAAAATAATATTTATTATATATAACAAACAATAAACAAATAACACCTATTGTATGTTATCAATGGAATCATTGCTTGCTTATAGGCAGTGATTTGATATATTATTGTTCACGAGACTGTTTAATGCGATCGACAGAAGGGGTGGGGGTTGAATTGTTGCTAATTAATATATATATATATATATATATATATATATATATATATTATATATATATATGAATGCCTTTAACACCATCAATGAATCTTGTATACAATTCTGGAATATCTGGACCTACCTCACTATACACCTTAGATCCATTTTTTAATGCTTCCAATGAGTAAAGTTAATAGAAATTTAATTCGTTTTATTTTGCTAAAAAAGTGTACATCTATAGAATTAAGCAGATAAGTCAAAATTGTAAAATAATACAAAAAAATTTTTTTTTAAGAAAATCAACACATCTGTCATTTATTTTCGATAGCATTCATATGGTAATGATTTATTTTGACAGCTCAGTCATCGTTGTCACCGAAGCTCGGCGGAGATGACGATGTCATTACGACGATGATGGGCCTCTTTGTGCCCCGAATGACTGGCTCGATGACGCGTCGTAAAATCATCTCGTCCATTATCCGGATAACAATAATTTTCGACATCATTTCGCTTTTTTTTTTTTTTTTTTTATTTCGTGGATATATATTTTTTAAACCCTTCTGACAATTTTTAATGACGACATATATTTCGTGGATATATATATATATATATATTTTAAAACTTACTGAGTCTTTTGGGCTTATGAGCGTCGCCCTATAACCACTCTACTCCACTGGACAAAGCCAAGTGCTTATTGTATGATAATCAATGTCGTGTCGGAATTGTAGATGAGTCAAGGTGGTGCAATAGTTTGACATGTTATTGTTATTCTCTTTTAGTTTATGGCTGTCTTATATATATATATATATATATATATATATATATATATATATATATATATATATATATATATATATATATATATTTTTTTTTTTTTTTTAAACATATTGAATAATAACAATTGACTTGTTGCAGTGTTCGAGATGCTGGTGTGCGCACGTCAGTGCTCGCGGCCCGGCACGCACACGCTGTCTTTGTCCTTCGGGGAGTTCTGCCTGTTCGCCGCCCAGCTGCGCCGCCACGCCCACAACCGCTTGTAAGTCACCCTCCATCTCGTAGCACATTCCCATCACCCGAAAATCCACCGGAACTCACTTGAAACCCGGAACCACTGGAACAATGAATAGATTGGCTATGCCTTACTGCTCGAATATCTCAGTGTTAAAAATGTCCGTGATCTCCCGGCCGCTTGGCTACTCACGCTCGGCTGTGTGCTTGCAGGCTGTCGACGAGGCCCGAGGATGCCAACCTGCCGCTGGCGCCCTGTATAGATGATCAAATTATTAGTTCAAATGACGCCAAGACCTGCCGCAACGTCCCCGTGCAGAATGGTGAGTTTTGCTACCAATTACTCTACTTGGACTTGTTATGAAAAAAAACAGAGAAGGAGAAAGCTAACATGGATGTGGAATTTGCGCCAGTGGCTGGAAGTCAGGAGTACACTCAAACTGATGAATATATATTCAGTGATATAGTCGCCAACCTCCTCTGATGAGAGGCAGTTTCCTCTTGTAGCGATAAATAGTTCGTAGGCTTTGGTCGCCATGATTATTTAGTTTATTACAAGTAAACTAAAAAATATTTTTAAGTATTCATAATCAATATAAACGAATACACAACTAAGTCACAGTGCAATGACGAATGATTGTTATAACTTCGGTTTAAATATATCCGCGTATAGTGATTTCTCGACCTTTCGCGCTGTCGATTAAGGTCGGCGGTCTACTAAAGCATAGCTGGAATTTTATTTATAACTCGTCCATCTCTTGACTCATGGCTTTACTTAATTACAAAATATATTTCTAGAAACGCACCAGCTTTGTAAACTGTTTCTGTGATTCATTCTCATTATTTTACACAACGTGGGGCTGCTCCCAAGAAAACCGTAACACGAACCGCCCGAGTATAGTGACACGTGTCGTTTTTTTTATTTTTTTTATTGCAGAGTTTATTATTGACACGCTGCGACACAACCGACAGTAATGTAATGATAATAAAATAATTTAAAAATAATTAGTGCATAATGGAAAGTCCTGACCGCTCACGTGCACAGTGGATGATCGCATTTGATTTCCAAACCCTTTTCCGTATACCCCACCACGCCCGTATTACATCACGCCTTGCGTGCTTCTACTCTTCCAACAACCACCGATGACACAACCATGCCATGCCATCTCAAGCGTGACGTCATCCAAAAATTAAAACCGCGATCCGATATATCGACATTCACTTTATACGGTTCCGATCCACCGCCGCTTGGATCGGCTTAGAATCACCTCTCTGCCCCTGGTCTTCGAACATCATCACGCATGGCATAGACCGCATTCCGCGTTGTTTCCCCCCCGGGGCGTGATCTAATGCGGGCACAATTGATCTACTGTTTATTTGACCGCATTAGATCACGCCACGTGTCGCTATTGCTTCCGCGATCAGGCGTTCTGATTGCAGGTGGAAATTGCGTGGCTGAATGATCGTTGATGATATAACGATGCCGCCATCTTCAGCGTGACGCCATTTAAAAACAAAAGCTAATATATTAACATTCATTGTATAAGGTTCCGAAATCACCTCTCTGCTTCCGCTCCTCGAGCATCACAAAGGATAGACCATATTCTGCGGTCATTTCTCATAGAAGATTCTTAGTGTCTTAAGGGGGATGGCTTCATTTTCAAGTTTTTTTTTGATAATTTTAGAAAATACTATTCATTATCATTTTGATATTTATTTTTATTTCAGTGTATTTAAAAAATTATAAGTTATATTTATTATTTAATTAACGTCCTTTTTCAAGGTTAAAAAATTGGATAAAATGACGACTTTTCAATACCAAAGTTTGTTAAAGTTTTTTTATTATTTTATTTTTGTACTGATCTTATACTTTAGGTTTATATGTAATCTTTTAATTCCAATTAAAAAAAAAAGACTCCTTAATGCTTAGTGTTCTAGATCCGTCGATCGAAATAATAGCCAAATGCCTAAACTTCAATCGGGAAAACACGTATTTATCATATTAAAAATAAATTTATAAGAAATTAAAAAAATATCTGTAGAAGAAGGAATCTATCTAACATTTGGCATTTAATTAAGATTTTTCGCAACATATTTTTAAAAAAAACTTCGATTAAGAATCACTTTTCTGCTCTTGATTTTTAAGTATGTATATTAAGACCACATTGTTGATTTATTAAATTCTTTAAGTTTCTGATTTAGAATCACCATTCTGCTCCTGGTCTTAGAGCATCATATATTCTGCGGTCTTTTCGTCTAGTAGATAATTTAATATAATATAAAATCGGCATAGAATCATCACCGCCATTTTATAGTCCACGAATCTTCCCTCTCCCATTCATCGGAATAAACCTACCCTTATTGAGGGAGGGTTTATTCCGTTGAGGCTGTAGTATCGACAGGGGAAGGAGTGACTCTACCCTTGTGGCATCACTAATAAGCCTAGAACCATTGCATCATACTAAACCAGATAAAAGGAAATTATATATTTATCACCAGCGGTATTTCTAAGGTCTGAACAGTGCGGTGGGCAAATTGGTTAAGTCACAAGGCTGCCGCCTTCCAGAGCGTGGGAATTACCCGACTCAAAATATTATTACTAGATAAGCGTGTTGTTATTTATTTTGGCTTCGAGAATACGTCAGTGGTGTGCGGTGAGTTTTTTTTTTACGTGGCTACTCAATGACGGGTATTTAAATTATGCATGTTAACGTCATCCGCGATTGGCAAATATCGCTACTGCATACATTGTTTTTATTATTTTTTTTTTATTTCTTCAAAGGTGAGCTGAGGTCGTAAATTATTTTTTATTTTAAATAATGTTTGATAATGTGAAATTAATCGATTAATAAAACGGAGGGCCCGTAATTTATGTGACGCGTCTCGGAAGTGCCTTGTTTATTTGTTTTGGTTTTTAATGTTTTATACTGATGAGTCACGTGTGCGATAGTAATTTATGCAATATATAATTACCACAGAAAAAATTATTTTGCGGTATACGATAACGAGGAAATTAATTGAATAAATTAATAAATAAGGGTCATTAAAAAGTCTATATTCACTGTGTACTTTGAGGTCTATGATTCACACGTTAAATAGCGAGAAAAATATTTGTGATTTTTTTTAACTATATTAATATTTTATATATACAAATTTTTTTTTTGCTATTGTCGCTCTACACCAGTGTGTTTCAACCTGTGGGTCGTGATGCCTTAATTCGAGGTCGCGGGTTATAGAAAAAGACAGTTGTCTGTAGGTTTGGTGGTCATACACCACAATAAATAAATAATAGGGGGTCGCGTATTCAAAAAGGTTTAAAAACACTAATTTTGGCAAAAATCGTCGAAATAAACGACTAGTGGCGATTTCTTTGTCAGTTGTCAGTCATGTTTCGTCAAGTGGAAGCGGCTTCGGTTCTTTGATCTCTGTAGCTTTGCAATTGAGCAGGACCGGTTAAATATTTCCGTTTCCTATTGTAACACACTGTTATAAAAAAAAATGGATAAATTACCCAAAGTTGCGCGTATTTCTGATGCAGATTGTGAGGTCCGTGACCTGGCGTGAATCACCGGTATATGCACTTCTAGAAGCAGCTTTGTGCCGAGCGTCCGGCCCCGCTGCCAGCATTCGGTTTAATTATACGTGTTGTCAGGTTAATTGTCTCGCAAGTCTGGGCATCGGGGAAAACACTATACAGGGTGTGACAGCACCGACGGGGATGCACGACAACTTGTCGACAAGCCGTCTGTCCTGTAAAACATATTCAGTTACCGAGTTACTGTTTGATCGATTCACCGTTGACTCGTTATTTTTTAAATCTGCATCGACCGCGTTTAATTAATTTGTAAAATAAATCTGAACAGTCCGCGCGCAGAATACATTATTTCTATTCTACAGCTGCAGTGCAAAATTTTGGGATTTTCGGCGGCTAAAATTATCGTAAAATTTACGAGTTTATACGGAAGTCCGTGCTATTCGCGGTGACCTGCTTTTCGGATAATCGAGATCAAGGATAATCGAATAATCCTGCATCTGCGGTGTGTTGAACGAGAATAGCACGATCGTGACGTCACTGTCCTTGCCGGTAGATGCTGCGTAGTCATACTTATTGAATACGTACAACTCCTATAGTCCTGGAAGTTATAGCGGAGTAATATATATTTTTTTATTTTATGACGAAAAATAGTAATCACCTTGAAAATTATTATAAAATGGATAAATAATATATACTTAATGTTTTTATTTGATGTCTATTGGAAATTATTGTTTGCTTTTCATTATTTATATGATTTGCCATTGATTCGGTTGCTCAGTCAATAATTAACGAACGATAATCCTTACCACGGTTTTGGATGCTATTGTGAATAATATATTATTCATTAATTTATCCGAAGCAATATCCATTTAACGCAAAACAAATTTATCTTTATATTTGTTTTTTTTAAATTTCGATGCATTTTTTAACAATATAAAAATCGTGCTTTAAAAATTCCAATTTTTTTTAGTCCATTAACATGCAATCGTATGTGAGGGTTATGTTATATGAAATGTGTAATATTATAAATATATTTTTTTATATAAATAGTATGAGTAATAAAAAGGGATTTATTAAATGTTAAATAAAAATCGTAGATGATCATTTTTCATTTTTAAAATTTTTTTTTTTTATCTCTTTTTCTGTGTTTACTATATTTTTTACCCGAAACGAGCGATGTTTGCTTCGAGGGTTGCAACCCCTGAAAAGCACTCGGTTAATAAAGAAGAAGTCCTCTGAAACCTCTCATAGGTAGTCGATTAAAATCTATCGGGAAATTGCAGGATAATTGATGGTTCAGCATGTCAATGCTAGGCCCCCTCTTTGTCGAGTCATTTTTCGTATATGTATTATTACTATATTTATTAGAATTATAATAAAAATTATTTTCTTTTTTTAATCTTCAGCTACACACGCTACGACACAACTAACAACCGAACGCTAACCAATCAACAGCGTCATTTTATTAAATCGCTTTCGGTCTTTTGACGTTTGATTCTCGGTTAAATTATTTTTTTTTTTAAATATTCTGTTATAAATTACTTGTCATATTTATCTATTTTTTATTATTTAATTAACGTTCTTTTTCAAGGTCAGATAAAGTCTTGAAGATGTTGACAATTTATATAAAATGACGATTTTTCAAAACCAATGTTTGTTCAACTAGCACATATTTATCATATTAAATGTAAATTTATAAGAAATAAAAAAAATCTTATCTGTAGAAGAAGGAATGCATCTAATATTTGGCATTTAAATTATATAAAATTATCAAAAAAAAAAAAAAATCGAAAATGAACCCATCAAAGGGACGGGACACTTAAAAAACCCTTAACTGCATATAACGACAGATCGGTAACAAACCATAAAACCTTTTTTTTAAACCCCATAAAAACTTATAGGATCAATCGTTTTGTTTTGTGACCGTTATGTTGAACCTGCCTAACTAATTTAAATCAACTTTTTACCACTAACAGTTCTAGAATGGACACAAACCGTATTAGAAGACGACTTTTGTCAATTGAGCGAAAACGTGATTTAAGGAACACATTATTGGAGATCTGTTTTCTACTTCATAATCAATTAAAATTATTTTTTTTCAATTTTTTTCCTAAAATTAAAAATAAAAAAAATCACGCAGTTAATGGTTTTAATACAACAATGAACTCAAAACTAAACAATGGATATGCGAGTGTCCGATGCTGGAGCAGGGCTTGTCCGCGCGCCCGGCCGTGATCTCGCCGATCAGCTGTCGGAAGCGGCGCGTTGTGGGAGGCGCCGCGTTGTACGAGGCCGCGCCAGTCCGCGCCCGGCCGTCGCGCGGAGAGGTCGCCCCGAGGCGTCCCCACGCCGCTCTCCACGACAATACACCCGGAAAACGTTCACAGTTTATTATATTAAACATATATATAATATATTTCAATGGCTGTGGTGCATTGAGAGTGCATTCCGCGAGGCGAAACTTTTGTGCGTCGTCTGCAAGCAGTGGGAAAAAAATGTGATATGGTACTACCGAAGCGGATTGTTGCATGCCATTTTTTTTTTTTTTTTTTTTCTTGACATGTTACTTGGACGTGAATTCATCGGCCGTGACACTATTATACATATATTTTTACGCATTATTTGATATCTATTCGTTTTTGCATAATACATACACACCACGTCCACTACAAGCTGTGCAAACAGGTTTATTTTTTTCATCACCGGTGTGGAGTATTGATTGTGTTGTTATGAAAAATAATCCACGACGAACTTGCTTTTATCTGTTATATTTTAATGTTAATAACTAAATATGTAGTATTTACTTCTGTAATGCAAATGCTTGAAGACGTATCGCGTATATAATATTGTCATTCGGGAATCGAAATGGGGACCCCCGCAGTTTCGTTTTTATCCGATTATTCATAATATATCGATTTCTCCATTGTAAAGATAGCGCGGGGTAAACAAATATCGACCTTAGAATTATCGATATAGAATAACTTGCTCCCAAATATAATATATGATTTATTCAAGAATATTCTAGACTAGATAATACATTTTTTAACTTTGATATCTGATAAGTTTTTGATAAAGATTTATTTGCGATTAAAATTAGATTAAAAATTGTGTGTGATTTCAAAATGCAGTTTTAACTTCGTTACACCAGTACATTTTTAATGAAATTATAATTGAATTCGTTGTGTCTTTTTATTTTCAAATTTGTTATTTGTGTTTGGGGTATTACAAATCAAACCTGAATGTTGAATCACTAATGACTTTTGTTAAATATTTACTGTGAAAAAAATAACTGTTCCGAAAAAAGTCGAGGTCGTTATTAATGTGAGAATCGATCGTTAATTTAATGCCTGTTTCTGAAAACGTGATTATCCAATTGACGTTGCCTTTTGATTGACTACAACAGTGTTTTTCAACCTTTTTTGAATACGCTACCCCTTTGTAAGTTAAAAAAATTCTTGCGATCCCCTAGGCCCTAATGATTTTGTGTATAGGACCTACAAACAATTATCTTTTTTCATACCCGCGACCCCTCCCCGAGTAAGCCATCGCGACCCACATGTTGAAAAACACTGATTCAGAAGAATACAGCTGTAATGGCTAAGGTGCGAATACATTGATATATGTTTATGAATAGCACTTATGTCTTACTAATAGAGAATTGGCCTTTAAAATATAATAATTAATATCCGACACTTTTAAAGTGCGCAGTACGGCATGCGATGCACTGGACTGCGTGATTATAAATAGTTTTTTTTTCACTTGTCAGTAAACACGCGACTCGCTCGCGACAATATTACAAACAAAGAAAACACTCGAAGTTTGCATTACTGACGGTGTTATTTTTTTTCTGTTGCTAATTTGTTTACCTTAGCATATTAATCAATAGTAAATATATTTATAAAAAAAGTTATTTATTGAATTTTTTTTTTTAATTTTGCATTGTTTATATTGCATTGCTCATACATTAGTGTAGAAGAACCCGGGGCTCAGCATGAGTGTATGCTCAGTGAAGTGTTCGCAAACCTACTCTGAGGAGAGGCGCTTGTGAAGAAGATATATATATATATAGGTAAATTATAGGCTGTCCCAAAATCAACGCAAGATTTGAGTTTTGTCGCCATTTTTGCAGTAAAGTTTTGGGAACACTTAAAAAAAAAAACAATTCAGACAGCTGACAGTTTAGGGTTACCCTATTGTATTGACTTTATGATTCATTTAAAAAATAACAATCAAAAGACTAAAAACTGCGACACCCTATATATATATATATATATATACTATACGTCTCGATAAGGTCGCAAGGGCCTTAAAACCTGTATATGTTGAGCGAATATCCATAATTTTAACAAATAATTTTATTTATTTTTGTATGTTTATTCGTGGTTCCATCAGTTTAGAGGCACGTGTATGGATGCCGTAGTAAACGAACGTTGTAGAAGCGGCATTTCGCCCGTTTGCCTATGCAAATCGCTTAGCGAGAACTGCGCGTTATTATTGCTGTATATTTTAAATTTGTGATTAATCGAAAAAATCGAGTGACTCATCGACGAGCGATCGACACCGCCGTTTGTTCTGGCAACTGCGATGGCCGATCTTCTGATTCAGTGTTTTTCAACATGTGGGTCGCGGGCACACGAAAAAGACAATTGTTTGTCTTTAGTCTTTGAATCACTGAGAGTTTTTATCAAGACCCCAGGCTTAGGGGGTCGTCGGAATTTTTAAGGTGTCGTGTATTCAAATAGGTTGAAAAACACTGGTCTATTATTCCGATCTACTGCGGCAGTATTGCTCGGAAGTACTATAGTATATTTTTGATTCTCTTTTCGCGAATTTGAATCGTTATATGCAAGCGTGGAGCCGAATTGCTTTACATTGATATACTATTTGGTTAAAATTTATTTTTCTTTTAACGGTTGTACGGACGCTGCCTTTTTTTTTGTTGTTGTTGAAATTTCTATGGCATAATAAACTTGCGCCAGTTTACATTCAGTCGGCAACGAAATAGCGGCCATAGCACATGTGTGTGCTTTGTTAAATTTGTCTCGCATCTTTGGGTTAGGTTAGGCACTCCGATAATGCGACTTTCCAGGTGAATCGGAGATTTGCACTCTCCGATGATGCCATCCTTTGAGAATCTTCCGATCGAAGTGTTATGATTTATCGACGTCGGGTGTTTTGGATTGTAAAAACCGACTCACAAGCTAACCAATACTCAATGCGATGCCGAAATGGTCACTCGAAAGGAATTTTATTAATATTTTTAATTATTATTGTTTATCAGTGTTGTGCGGTCCATAAACGCGATAAAGCATTGCCTGTTCTAAATTAGACTTAAACATATATATCAAGCACTCTAGTACTAATTTTAAATTCAATCTTCTTATGAAGATACTTTTCACAATACTAATTTAATCTGGGTGTCTCCCGTTCGAGGACTTGGCATTGAGTATAACTTTTACTGTACAACAAATACTTATTCTTAATATCTAAATAAATCTAGCATTCTTTGTCTCTACCGTCATTACTCAAACTCAATTCCCAAAACCAACAACACGAATTCATCATCTGTCACACAAAGCAGTAATTGTCCTCTATCATTTCTGAAAAATTTGTCACTATACAATGAATATCGAGTCCAAGTTCTGTCATTCTGATTACCGAGCGGTTTAATAAAGTGCCTTTTATACGATTTATAATGAAAAGTATTTAATTCATAATATTTTCAATCATGTCGTTAATTTTGAAAATAAAATATTTAATGCCAATTTTTTTTTTTAACCTAAATAATTGTTTTTTTTTTAAATGATAGTCACCTTACCAAGAAATCAGTATTGCTTATTTTGGTGAGGTTATAACATAGGAATTATTTTTTTTTGATGTGTTATATATTTTGAATAAAATAAAATTTAAAAAAATAATTATTTTCTCTTATCGAATTTGGTTGCTTTGTCCATCGATTGATATTGTGAATTTTAATTATTTTGGTCTGTGATTATTTAGGAAGTGAAATCGGCACCAATACTCAAAATAATGCTTGCCGACCGAAGGATATTATAACAAAAACTGATACCCAGTGAAGTGTTGAAAATCTGTGATATTATTCTGTGAGAAATAGTTTGTAATATATATTTTTTATGAATATATTAAATAGTACAAAAATCGTCGTCAAATATAAAGAATCTCGTAAATATATAAATAAGCTTAAAAATGGTTATTAAGTGTAAAAAACGCAAGCAAGACAGACAACTCAGCATGGGGTGTATAAGGAAACGTAAGTTTATATAAAATAAGTTCTATAATATATATAAAATCTAGTGATGAGGATGATCGATTTATTTTGATAATCCACTCAATTGGAAATACTCGGATTTTTTTTTTAATTAGATTAAAATTCACTTAAGGTTGCGATAATTCCAGCCTGCGGTTAGTCTTCGAAGGCGATGCAGTTTCTGCGTTTCGTAGCATCCTGTATATTGTGATAAATGAATAAAGTAATTATCCTACCGGTTATGTAACTCGGCGTGTGCTTGTGGGCGAATGGGATAATGACAGGCAAAAAAAAAAACTAGCTGTGCCAAAAAAGGATTAACGCATGGGAAGGTCGCCTTGACAGACGAATCGATGCTTCCAGGCTGGAAAAAAAATAATCGAATCGATAATCGCCAATGTTTGATCAATCGAATAACTAAAAATAAACCCAACCAATGACTAATGGGAGATGGACTCGGAATGAATGTTGAACCTGTAAAAAATCTAGAAAGAAAGTAATTATTAAAGAGGTTATTCATTTTAGTCGTTTTTTTGACAATCTCACTTTCGAAGTAATCAAATCAAATTGGTAGATACACTTATTCGAGTTGTTTTTATAAATCGATTATTTTTATGATGTATTCGAAAAAATATTCGACCGCGCCCATCACTAGTGTCCACTCGCATCCGACAGGAGATTTATTGATGCTTAAAAAACCGTGTCGTGTAATAGGATTATCGTGGAAGTTTGTCGACTCTTTGTATATGATTTATTCTGTTGACCTGTATTAATTAATTTCAATCGAATTTAATTATCACTATTGACACGCCGTTTGTGGCAGGCGAGAAGACTCGTCTTTTGCATACTGCCGAGTACTCGTCGAATACGAGGAGTTGAGGAGGAACGTCCCGCACGCTTCGCTGGACTAGATTTGTGCAAGCGGTTCTGCGAGTACCGAAGCAGAAACACTGAAATGGGCGGTTGATTGATTGGTTGCAGGCATCGGCGTGGAGGCGCACCCCTACGAGGTGTTCCTGGGGGGGTCGTGCAACCCCACCACGTGGCGCTGCGACGTGGCCATCCCCACGCTGCAGAAGATGGGCATCACCTACTTCAACCCGGTGAGTACACCCCCGGCCTAAACTTCCTGAACCATCATAAATAACCTGACCTCACCTGTGATGACCTTGAACCTTCTCTCTCTCGTGTGCCCTTAATTACCCGGGGGTGGGGGTTATTTCAGTAAAATAAACATGAGTCAGACGTTTCTAGAATCCCTTGTAGCATCCCAAAAGTATAGAAATAAACTTGCTCCTTGTGTGGTGTCAATGAGGAAACGGTCATGTTTTTTTCTGTGGTACAATATTATTACCAATATGATAAGGCACATTAGTTCATACATAGAAATATCATCGTGATTTGTGTGGCTTACATGGCCGGTGTACTAACCCTTGTACTAACGAATCACTTCCGTTTATCGAGAATTTTTAACAATCACACTTTACATATGAACCAATGTGCCCAGGCCGACCAATATTTATTACCCGTAATGGGTAATAAATACGCATCTGATTGACGTCCAATCCAAAAAATAGACGTGGTACAATCTATCTTCTTCTATATATATAAAACACAAAAGATGTTTTTATGTCCGTCATAGGCTTTGAAACCATCCAACCGATGTGCCCCAAACCGGTTTTTATTTGAAGGACAATAATACTAAGAATCTTTGAGACTATTAAAACAATGCATTAAATACATTCGGTCTATGTCAATTTATGTCAATTTTCGACATGTAGTCGAGAAAGAATTTGAAAAAAGAACATTGTGAAGATCGCGCATAAAACAAAATCACTATCTGTCATTCACAACAGAGAGTTTTATCATTTGAGGTTAATCCAAAAATGGCACCGAAAAGAGCTGTAATTGGAAGAAATACAGCAGCCGAAACTGCCGGACAACACGAAGTCATTTGGAGTTAAAAAGGTTGAAAGAGCGACAGTCAAGAGCTGTAGAAATACTAGAACAATATGAGCAAGAGCAAGAGCTGCTGAAACTCCCCAATAGCATGATAACAGCGTAGTAGCACACGTCGGGTATCCGTTAGTATGGTATAAAAAATCAATGCTTGTGAAGGCATTGCTATCATGTCTGGCCTGTTCCATCCTCTGATCAATATCTATTACTCGCTTAAATTGGTTCATGGTTAATGGGTTAGGTTTGGTGACTTTAACCGGAGCGTTTCCCGTTGCAGCAAGTGGAGGACTGGTCGCTGGAGCTGATCGAGATCGAGCACCGGGCCAAGCAGTCGGCGCGCGTGCTGTTCTTCGTGCTGGACGCGGAGACGCGCGCCGCCGCCGCCGCCGTGGAGGCAGCCCACCTGGCCGCAGCGGCCCGCCCCCTCGTGCTGGTGCTGCAGCCCTACCGCCGCGGCCAGCACATCTCCGGCGAGCCCGTCTCCGACCAGTCAGTATCCTCGCACCACCGTCCGATTCGATTCTACGGCGTTCTGTTTCCGCAGCTTGATGATGCTTATGTGTTGCAGGGAGTACCTGGACCTGTCGCGCGGGCAGGCCATCCTGCAGGAGGTGGCGGAGAGGCGCGAGCTGCCGGTGTTCTCGGAGCTGGCGGCTGCTCTGTGCTGCACGCAGCTGCTGCTGAGGGGCGCCGCCCCTGCACGCCCCCCGCCCTCCACCGCCATCGCCAACCACCTCATGTGAGCCTCACCCATACTTTCCCTCGGACTCGACCCACTTTCTCAATGAACCTATACATCTTTATTTTTAATAATTGAAACAACATTTCTTAATACACAATCAATATTTTTTATATTATCAAATTCGATTGATAATGCCAACGTGAAAAATTAACATGTGGAAAAATCACTCGAGTATATAATTTAAAATATTCGTTAAAGTAAAAATATGATGTAGTACAAAATCGGTCAAAATTACAACCTGAAGTGACATTATATTGTATTCATCCAGGAAACTTAAGCGCGCGTTCGACGCAGCCGACGACACAAAGTCCGGGTTTCTGACCCTGGAGCAGACTTCATCAGCGATACGGAGTTTCACCGGGATGGATATCACGGTATACCAGGTCGGAGGGCTCGTGAGGGCGCTGGCCATGCCGAGGAACGACACCGAGTCCAGCCCGCCGCCCATCAAGCGGACGTCTTCGTCGCTCAACGGCATATCAGTGCACGCTGTCAACGGCGAGAAGCCAGAGAGCAGCGTGGACTTTGAGCTGTTCTGTTCCGTCCTCGCGGAGATCATGGCCGACGTGACCAACGGCACCGAGGATGCTAGTAAGTCACAAGTGATTTTTTTTACATAGTAGAATTGCTATTGTATACATTAAAAAATCTTCGAACCGCAAAACGCTCTCTGGAAATATTTCTTGCTTTCGAGTTAATTGTTTAAAATTATGTAGTGTTTTAGTGCTAATTCAAATGCAAATGCGTTTAAGAGATAATCTCAAATTACTCTGATATGATAGGCCATTTTTGTTTTATTTGGATTTTTAATGTTTTTTGGTAATACAGTAAATTTAAAGCAAATTTTTTTTTAAGTATCGAGGCTTCGTAGTTTGAAATTATAGTTATGGAAGAAACAGCGAAGCTCTAAAGATTTCTCTGTTAAATGTGATGGTTTATTTTTATTGAAAATATCCAGAGAGAGTTTCGCTACTCGACGACGCTATTAAAAATGTAAAAGTGTGGTCAAGAAATAGCCGGCATTAAAATTTAAAAAAAATCATTGCTTTTTCATTGAAATAATATATTAATGCAGAGCTTTTTGATCATATTTCATATAGCAATTTGATTTTCTGTATATTTAGTTGAATTGTAAAAAAATATATATATTGGGATTCCCAATGAGATTTATCGGATGTTAAATATTTTTAATCTAAAATATGTAGTTAATGATTGTATGTCAAGACACGATAAAGATTATAAAAGCAAGCATGTCAATCACGCGAGCTAAAAAGTGCGTGTAGTTTCCACTATAGCTAGAAAATTCTCTAAGGGTCTAAATTTTATTTATCTATGTTTGTAAAAAGTATTACGAATTAATTATATTGCACTTCGCATTTCGTCTAAGACGACATTCTTGAATATTCAACTCGTCGGTGTCAGCTTTGCATACTTGATAAATCATTTAGTATTTTATTTAATATTTTTTAACAAGTTTGATCAGGAATTATCAAGTTATTGTTCATCTAAGCAAATGGTGTCAATAAAATAAATATACAATGACGCTGCAGACTAGACAGCATTATTATTTAAATATTGTCATTTTAAAGTTCATAGAAAGTTGGCATGCTTGCTTTCATGTTCGGGTTGCAAACGGATATATTTGACATTAAAAATCTTTGTTTATATTAATATTTATTTGTAAAAAAATTATTTCTTTATTACCATAGAAATCTAGGGAATGTTAACGTGAATGGACTTAGACTTATTATTCCATTAGTAAATTTTAGCGTTAGTTTAGTCTCATCTTTAATTTAATGAGTCGTTTGGTATTGCAGTAATGTCTTCTCCCGACATTGACGATAACGAACGTCGAATCAAACAGCTCATCAAGCTGGAAGCTAGAACCTTGCTGGACTCTGTAGACACTCCCACACTTGAAGATAGCACGAAGGCGACATTACAATGTGATACGATATCAAAATCCCTAAAATATACGGATAGCATCACCATTCAAAGTGCTGCAATATCAAAATCCCTACAAAATATGGATCATATCACTATTCAAAGTGATACAATATCAAAATCCCTGCAGAATACGAATACCACTGCTCAAAAAGATGAAATATCTAATTCCTCACGGAATTCGGACAGCATCAAGGCCTCTGAGAGTTCAGAGTCTCTCGATAGACATTCCATTGTGGTAGATAGTCCCGAGTGTGGTAACGAGAATGCAAGACGGCGGGAGCCCGCCGCAAAGTGGCGGCAGTTGTTTCACTGCGTCCAGGCCGCTATCTTGGGTTTCGTCTCCAAGTTAGGTACAACACAATGTATAAGTTGGGCGTGGAAAGTTTGTAGGTTGCTAGCGGCCAACAGGAATGCATGTTAATAAAATCCAATCCTTTAGAACAGCCAATAGTTTTAGTAGACTGACTTAATTTCTGTTTTGATAAGAAAGAAGAAAAATGTTAATTTATTAATTAAATCTTTAGTTTTATTATTCATTTAAACACCCAAACCCTACTGTTTTATAACTGCTGCATTTATGCTTAATAATATAGAATTTCTGTTATTATATCGCATAATGTGCTATTAAATTTCAATTGAATAGTAGAATTGGAAAACCCGGTTCTGAAACCGGGCCTTTCGTTCGCTACTTTGTTTTTCATTTGTGACTATGGGATGGATAATGACGTCACATGTCATCTGTCGATTTTTGAAGTACCAATCGACAAGTAATTATCTGGCATTTATGTCCGAACTGAGGCACTCGCAGCCAGCAAGCTCTCCTATCCCCGCCGAGACATAACCTTACTTTTTGATGCGTAGAGTTTTGCACTGAATTCAATATCACACTGCGCTTTTGTTACGCTGCAACATCAAACATGACTTATCTCTTGTGGATAAACTGAATGCTAGGTTTTGGCAGTTTTTGGTATAACATTCATTGTGTGTTTCTATTTTGTTTCAATTAAAATCATCATAAGTGTTTCTCCAGGTAAATCCATGTACATTATCAGTCGATTGAAATGATTTTATATAATTGACCGCTGCACTATTGTTGCAAGGGCGTATTGCAGACAAAACATGTTTCTATTGATTTTTGCACATATTGGTTTATATCGGCCAAACATTTCTGGGAAAATTCAATTCAAAAGATTTTCACTCGCATGTATTTTAATCTTCATCGTGAAAAATGGTATGAATTATTGAAACGGTTATTCAACCAAAATAAATGCAGACAAACGATCCTAAGATTGTAGACTGATATAATTATTGTATTGAATAAGTTCACACAAATATTATGTATTAAAAGTCATGTATTTGATTAAATCTCAGCAATACCTGCCGATATTAAATATATCCTTTTGGGTGAAAATCATACATTTATCAAAATTGTTATGCAATGGTGCAGCGATTGGTTTTTTCTTTTCTTTAATAAGACAGTTGTCTTATTCTATCATTCTTTTTGTTGTTATTTTATTTTTGGATACCCTATCTGTCGAAAACGTGATTTTGGACTCGCTGTAACAATTAAAATTGACTTAAATACATATTTACTATTTCTGATTAAGTTTTTGCATTTGAATATATAAAGTCATATTCATAAAAATAGATCATTTCTAAGTGTTTAAACAAGAATGTATTTTACTTTCTCAATTTGATTTTTTCTCGGCATGTCTTAACTTTAAAAAGGAAACCTAAATCACATTTCAACTCACGTTTTAACCGGATAAGGCCCTTTGCATATAAACATATCTTTGTGTAATTCTATAAACGGTGAAATCTGAAACATCTCAGCTCCATACAAAACAAGTGTAATTCATAATCCTGGTTCGTTGTAATTACATTGCCATTTACATTGTGATATATCATGCTTCGTATGACTTTAGCCATTTTACTCGATCACAAACGGTCTAACATGAATCGACCGCCATGACTTAACACTCCGTTTCTAGCAAACGTCCATAAATTAAATAAGATACAAGTTTATTTTGTGTATTTTCAATTTGGCCCGTGTACTTGCAAATGAGATACAAGTTTCCTCGTATACACGAGAGTATTATTTTAGTTCATTAAAATTTTAGTTTAATAAATCGGTTATGTTACTTGCTGTGTAGGAAAATCCGATAATCACACAGATCGTCAGTGAGAAAACCGATAAAAGGATGAGCCCAATTATATCAGCTCAAAACTCACTCCGGGGGTCAAATCGGAGACATGTGTTTTTGAATAGCTCGCAATGTATTTTAGAGCAAGCGTGACGAAGATTATGATATTATGACTATAGAGTTAGTATTGAACTATACAATAAACTCATCTTGAGTACACTCGGTTAACTTGTATCGTATTTAATTTACAATAATACTTCAACGAGTGACTGTCACATCCCTGTACGGAGCAAGTGTACATATATTAAAAATCAATGTTTTTTCATTTGCATTTTAATTTTTTTTTGCCTCCAGACATTTGCTTAGCAATACAATAAATATTTTGGCTATGCAATTCTACTTACAATAAATAACATCTACTATATATAATACACTGACGATCGATGTGCTTAAATGGTATTCTTACTGCTTAAGCTGTAGTATTGTATTCGTAATGTCCACCGAGCCATGACTGCATTCTGCAGGACAAGGTTTAATTTTGGGCTTTTTATTTATTTTGTGATAAAAGAAATGCAATATTATAAATATAATTTGAACTGTTTTATCAAAGCAAAATTGTTGTACTTACTTTGAGGTAAAATCAGTTGAGTCTATTTAGTTCCTTGACGATTTCCCCTAGTATCGAATTGAAACGTGTGCGTTCTTCAACAGAGTTCAATGCCGTGACACGCTCTAACTCCATGAACGGCCATCAGGACCCAGTCTCCCCCGGAGCACAGAAGTGCGGTACAACGTATGCCCGGCGGAGGGAGATGGAGGGCGCCTCCAAGCACAAGCACAGGTCTTCCCTGGATGCCGGCTCCGACGAGGACTCCATTAGCCCCAGTCCCAGCCCTGAGGACGCGACTGTTCCCACTACCACCAACGGGAAGCCTGCCAAGAAGTTGAGCGTGTTTATACCTAAGGTAATTAATTTTGTTTCATGTCAATGAGGACTGAGGCTATAGGTCTCCGTGATATTTCTAGATAATAATAATAATTCTAGCATAATAATTCATAATTATTATTTTAGGTGACGATAGGAAGCGGTACTGACGCGGGCACAGCTGTGCTGACTCCGCAGACCACACGCAGGCTAGACGGTTTGGCCGAGTCTGTGAAAAACGAGCCCGTGTCCATGAGAGACGTTTACTTAGGAGGATCGTGTGTGGTAAGATTTTAGCCAATTCGCATAATCATTTTACGATGCAATTGGAGGTCATTGGATCCTCAAACATGTTTGAAGATTATCGATCATGAAGGCAATTGAATATCAATGCCAAATCTACTCCTCGATCCGATGAGGGTTGAGGAGTAAGTTGGCAAGACCAGTGATGGCTATTAATGATATTTAGAACTTAGTTACAGTTTTACGTGTGATATTGTAAATGGATGAATTGTTTCTTAAACACTTCGAAAGCGTTTACCTTGAAGAGAGTGTTAGAATAATAATACAATTTATAAGTGATGATATGTTTTTAGGTTCGTACAAATTGGCGAGAAGAAAAGGTGATTCCCATCCTAGAGCAGTACAACTTCACGTACTACGTGCCCGCCATGAACGACTACAGCCGCATGTTTTCCGCGCCACCCTACACGCCAGCCAACGGTGGCAAGTTTACGTTCGACGGAGTCTCAGCCAGAAACGGCTCCAAGATGCTCAGGGTCCACGGCGACAAGGTCCTCCGGAGCCAAAGTGCGCAGGAAGCCAGAAAGAACGAGGAAGATGCCTTCGCGGAGGAAGTCGGCGATCCCCGGCCGAGCTCGGAGGAGTCGAGGGGGCCGCACAAGCACGAGAGGTCGCCGGCGCCCGAGGGGAACCTGCCAGAGAAGAGGCCCAAGTACTCACGGAACAGCTCTGACGAGCCGAGCCACGACGAAGACGTGGAGGTGCGACATAAATCTACAGAAGGGCCTTACCCGCTGCACTCTGGGGGTGACAACCGACTCAGTGCTTCTGACTTTTATCGGATACCTGAGAACGCATCTCCAGCACCATTCAGAGGTGAATTTTTTTTTATTCTCAAGTCTGCTCAAACAACAAAATAATATTTTTTGTTTTACATTATATTTTATAAGAGAAACTTTGTTTTGTTCGACAATAATCGGGAATCAATGAAAAGACCTTTAACAGTATATATATTTAATATTTTTGACAGACTTGGTAGGATTTCATAATAATATTTTTATCAAAAGAATATATTTAATGATGTTCCCATTTTTATTTTTTTATTTTGGGTTTAGCAACTCATTAATACAATTCAGTACATAGCTTGGAATATTCCACTCTGGGATATTGTTTGGGGCAGCATGTAAGCAGGTGTGTATGTTGCAGGGATGTACGATGAGCGGCAGGTGTGGGGCAGTCGCGTGTTGCTGTTTGGAGTGACGCGCGACACGCGCTGCCTGGCGCCCATGGTGTTGGCTGCCCACTGCCTGGGCCTGCGTCCACGCGCCCTCGTGCTGTGCGTGCAGCTACTGGACCAGCCTCAGGGGGTTAGTATGCACCTCCACTCTTACCCTCTTACCTTATGCAGTTAAATTAGCTAATATTAAGTTTCTTTCAAAAACAAGTAATACAATATAACGAATATTTTCTTTCAGTTGTCAGAGCGTGCGGTTAAAGACTACAACCGAGGGAGGCTGTACCTCATCGACCTGGCCAAGAGGGAGGGCGTGCCGGTGTTCGACAACCTCGAAGAAGCCGCCGAGTGTGTCGTGCGCAAGCTGCAGACCAAGGACTACTGAGCTGCGTCTGATCGCCGATCTTGTACATATAGGAGGTCACAATACTTTAGTATCCATCGCGAGAATGCAGCAAATACCCTTCAAGTACTCCAAGATAATCTGTGTTCAAATACACATCTTATACTTCTGAAGTATCAGGTTGTTGATGATTTCAATTTGTGAGTCTTTACTCACGCGAATGTAGATTGAATTGCTCTGATGGGGTAGGGACGTGGAGTCGGCATGCACACGTGAGATGTGTATATATATATAGTCTTATATGTGAAAAGGCACCGAGTGCTAGGAATTTGATATGCTATAAAATGCTTTATAAAGATCACGAGATAGATTAGTCTAACATTATTAATGAAGTATTCTGTACTTATTAATTTAATTTACTCTTAACGTCGGGGTTTATTCCACGATTATCAGTTTGAACATAATTTCTGTTTAAACTGTTCATGGCGTTGTTGCATACAGGTAATTGACATTTTGACATATTTTTGAGGTTAAGAAACACCTTATGAGTTCGAAGCAGGAGATGGACTGCATGCCCTTTAATCAAAATTTGCATGTATATTTTATATCCTATTGAAAATTATTGTTTTATGTATTATATTTCATTATCAAATATTCAATCCTACATTTTACACATTGTAACGGTAATTTTTTGACAATGTCATAATTCTTGCTCGGTTTGATTATATTTCATTTCAAAAAACTACAAGTAAGATATAATGGTGCATGTTTTTTAGTATCCAGAATATATTCTGCCACTTACCTGTATGTCAAACGGATTGATTTGAAACGGTATATTAAGTCAGGTTATTATAAAATAATAAAAATAGGCTGGTTTATTATATATAATGAAAAATCACGTGTTCTTTTATGCATATCAATATTCATCAAACTCTTTAGAGTGAAACGATTGACAGAGATTTTATTCTCAGGCCGGCTGATCAAACCCGCATCCGACAAACGCATGATAATCGTTGCAAACGGTTCTGTTTATCGACCCGGATACAGTTTGTCGATCGATTTTGATCGTCCATTCTTCGACGGCCTCTAGACCTCATATAGTACAAAAAATATTTAGTTTGTATTGTCGTATCTTTGTTAGTGTTTGTCCTTAATTAATTAGAAATAATCTGTTTTAATTTTTCATACAACCATGACACGTAAATAACATTATATATCTCCCGAAATAAAATCTCTGTCAAATTTTTTTTTTTAATATTGTGTATATACTAACTAACGAGGTCTCGTAATAATTACAGAAATCAAATGTGATTTTTTTAACTGGAAATATATTTTTTATGATTTACGTTTAGCGTTGAATAAATAGCTTAGTAAATTAATGTGCTCTCTGAACTTTGAGAATTGAATTCTAGATAATTTTATTTAAACCAGCCGTGTTGTTTTTTTAGGCCTATTGTTATGGATATATAATAAGTAATATAATTTGAGCAGCCGATTACCGTAAATAGAAAATTAGTAACACGCCTCTTAAGCGATATTTATTTTTACTGTGTAATTACTTTGTTCACTAGGATGGCACTAGAGGAGCCTAGATTATTTTTACCGTAACGAACCCCAACTGGTAGATATTTTTGTATTGTTAACATCGCAGTTGTAAATAGCCGAGCGTTCTAAAATGTACTCGTTAAGTAATCAAATGAATGTGCTTACTTTTAACTTCTAGATTTGCACTTTGAGCGTGCGTCGTTCTTTCGTCAAGAAATATTATAAATAATCACAATTGGTGCAATATAACTAAAGAATACTAGGATAATACGGAGTGATTGTCAAGCACGTCGTTCTGAGCATGAATGTGTGTGAATATTTTGAACATTAATTACATGAAGCCTGCATGATTATCAAACCATCAGATGGTAAAATGATATGCGTGTATATTTGTATTTAATGGCATACGTTATGTTTATAAAGATTACTTTGAGAATAAATACAACTGTATAGATAACTAAAGTTTATGCAACGTACAGGAACGGAGAGAACGCTACACCTTGTACTGTAAGATTGATAAGATGCTTTGGTGTCAATGTTGTCTGCACGATTGAACGAGAACATTATTTTCCTTAGTTTGTGATAACATAACCTCACTTAGATCACGCAGAAACATTGAGTTGCTTACATTGTGTCTTTACAATCATACTGTGAAAGTATTCTAAATTGTGCAGCGAAAATAAATTGCTCGTAATCAATACTATGTGTAATTTTTAAATATAAATTAATTTGTACAAAATATTATGATTGAACACGCAAATTCAATATGTACATATATGTAATAATTATGAATTTTTTTTTTCTAAATCAATTCTTACTCATGCTCAAATATAATGTCTCTTTTCCCAGATTATTTTAATGAAGAGAATTACATTATATTTGCGGCGATGCGTGCTTTGAGTAAAACACGGACGTATTTTTTTTTAATTATATATAAACGATATCAGTGCCTTATTTTGTATAAAATGCTATTTTTGTTAAGGATGTTTGGTATTTGTCCTTGGTTTTTGAACATATTTATTTATACTCAAAATTATAATAAATCGGTACAAACTTTTGCACCAGTCATTTCGATGTCACGCTGGTACTCGGGAAATGGATATATCTGCTTGGCATCGAGCCCCGTACCCCAGTCCTCAGGCTGGCGGCGTTGCCCGCGTGCCCTCGTACTCCAGCACGAGACGCGCCAACGTTACCGCCGGGTTGAAAATAGTATCGCAGATGTAGCTTGTTAATAGTAGTTAATTTTTTAACTGTAATTATTTATATCTTAGAAACTAGTGAAACATAAATTGCTTTAGTAAAAGGCAGCTATATATATATATATTTATATATACAGCAGTAAAGGATTAAAAGAATCCCATTAATCCCCACATTTTTGATATATAATATTTACGTTTAATTTTTTTTTAATATTGGCAACTCACCCACAATAATAATTGTTTAAAAAATGTTTTTATAAAATTAATGACAAATGTACGTCTTTTTGTCGCGGAAAATTCCCTTAGGCAATGTGCGAAAATAAATTGATTAATATTTTACTAATGTCTAGTGAAAGTAATTTTTTTGTAAAAAAATAATCAAAACAATATATTATATAAATATATATTTTAAAGAGTGCAAACTTCTGGAAAATAGTAAACTCAATTGTAAATAAATTGTATTTTCAATAAAAGCGACTGTGTTTTTGTAAAAGTTCACAACCCACATTTCTTTGAATGAATCGATCTTAGCGGCATCGTAGTGAAATCGTGCAGCCCCGAAGTCCTCTTTCACATTATCAAAACAGAATAATTCAACAAAAGTACAAAGTCTTCTCGATGTGGGTTTTGTTCTTTTGGAAAGCAGAAACACAGTTGATAAGCCGGCGTGTCCTTACACATCACGCTCAAAGATTTACACTGAATTTCAAACCCTCGCACCTTCAGGGGACCAATACACTATAATTTCTTCTCACTGAGCTTAAGGCGCTCTACGAACCTGGGGCTCGCGGAGGTTCTTCAGTCTCGGATGAATACGACACCGTCTAGTGAGATACTAGGTGGAGGGGCAGGGCTTCTACGCCTTAATTTACTTAGTGATTCTAACTTGCGTGTTAACATTTTAACCTCTGAAAATTTATTAAGATTTATAATTTACCCCGGTAAAATGTTTGAAACATGTCTTATTAGCTGTAACCTCCGACAGCGTGTAGAATGCTCAGTGGCGTAGTGTGCTGGGCCCCGCGGTGTTTGAGGCGGCGTGTTGCGTAAGGGCAGGCGGGGGGAGTCGACGTGCTCAGGTCGGCTATGTAGTTTGTTTTAGCATTGACAGTATTGACCGGTGTGGACGTGGCGTAACTATTCCATGACACTTATCACTTTGCTTTCTATTTATGTACAGAGGTCACGCTTCTTTTTTAATAATCTCTAAGCGAATGTTTTTTTACAACAAAAATATATTTGTATTTTAAACTATGTGCTGTTTTATTCATTATCTTTTGCTACTTTCCAAATTGTAGTTAATCGATAAAATGTACAAAATATTCAGACTTTGTCACAAATTCCCGATGAAGATAACAGGCGCAGGTAAGTTTTCTTATTGTCGCGTGTGCATTTCAATTTAATTGCAAACATACAGTGGAAATTCAGTCGTATTGCCGTGCCCCGTGGACTGATCTTCTTCGTGTTGGCATTTGCGGTTCATCCTATGGCAGGAGGGAGGAAGCAACGACAGAGAGGGTTTTAAATTGGTAATAAGTATTTATTTCAATCTTATCACGGTGAAAGAAACAATACAAAAATAAGTAAACACACTATCTTAGCAATACAGCTTTATGTATAAATTTACATACCGACTCAGGGGATACCTCGTATCCGACATCGAGGATTAACATGGAACATAGTGGGCAACCGCAGCCTGCCGCTCTCAGATACAGAAAAGCCTTAAAGTCGTATCAGCTTCACATTTCAAAATAGCTGCAGGAATTGAGGAACAACCTCCCGATGCAAGGGCCCGTGTGAATAAACAAGCCTGTCTCGAAACAAAGGCGACTCAAAAATTACACTTGCAAAGATACTTATTTTGATTGACATACAATGCAACATTGGTTTTAAAATGATGTGTGCCCCTGTATTATGGAAAACGGCCGACAAAAGTAGTCAGCGATCTCGGTTCCGAAGAAGTTTTAACATTTCAAGTTTAACAATCAAGATAGCACAATTTTGCTTTAAAACCTGTATGTAATTATTAAGACGCGGCGAGCAGTCTCCATATCGACTACTGCCTCGGAGATCACAGCCTGTCATACGACACAGAGCATTTCTTGCGATTCCATAATTGGTCTTCTGCACAGTATTAATATAGATTTTTTTATACAAATACAGTTTAATATAGCGGTGTTCGGATAAGGCTCAACAGGCTGCGGTCAAAAAACACAAAATTTTTATATGACAGGCGAAGGAAAAACACAAATTATATCTAAGATATTTACATTAAAAAGTGAAACAAGTAATTAAAGGTTTCGTCTGGTTTTGGAAACAGCACCGATAAAAATTATTCAAATGCAGAAATTAAGATATTAATACATTCAGCGCTTAAAAATTATTTAATTTGTTCAAGCTTTACCTCAAATGCATTCAATACGAGATTCAAATAATTATCTGCAGATAAACTTTCTCCGAAATGCCGTCACTCGGAATAGTATGCAATAAATATATTCAAAAGAATATAGCAAATAACTTCACGCATTTTAATTATTTTTAATGGTACTGTATATTTTCGCCGATCACGCTCTAGAAAGGCCGGGTCGTTGAGAATATTAATGTAGAATGGATATTCGGTAGCTCGGAACATTTACGTATTGTAATAAATTGAACGACAAAATAAAAACTGCGGTGTATGTGACTTTTCACCGTCCGAATTGAGTCTGTAAATAATGAGAACATATACTATGGAATCGGGGAACCAGAGCACTGATGCATCTATATGAAACCGGTTTCAACACGCTAAGAATCAGTATAGTCGTTTACTATTAAATAAATCCGGTTTCTTCGAGTCCCTACCGCTAACAAGTTTCGTCATCGGCCATTATTAGAGAAATCAGTTTCAACAATATTCAAAATAAAAAAGACATCACTGTAAATAGTTTATTCTCGAAAATATTAAATACACCATACTATAAATATTTAATATGGTGTCATTTATTTGGAAGCTTTGATTTTTTTATTGAAATCGGAGCGAACACGAAAATTAACATCTATCCATTTGTCTTGATCGCGAGTAGAATGTCAAAAAAATAATAACAAAACAACCTCCATTCAAAGCAGTTGCCTCGATAACAAAACAAAAAAATGTTTCAACTTGAATCAACCCCAATTTTAACCCTTCAATAGTTGCATCGGTCTCGCGGTAAAATCGTTCCGGCTTGGAATATTGACTTCTTCAGTTTGTTTTGGCTTGTGTCGATAATTTCGGGTCGGGGTTGAATCGTCACCAAGTTTGAAAATAATATGACTATCGTTGGCAGCTACGCCGCAGCGACTCGCCGCAGTCGTAACACCAAATAAACAAGAGAAACAATGAAACATTTAAAAAATACACGAATGACTATATTTAAATTTAGTTTTATAAGAATAATGTTAGGATTTAAGAATCGATGAATGTTAAATTTATTTATTTTTCCATTGATATTATATTAGAAAAATATATTTTTAATATATTTTTTTTTTACATATTTCTACAAGTTCGTTTCGAAAATCTCCCGAGGCGAGGTAACTTTCAACTCGTCGACTACTGAAAGTCGAAATCCAAGTAGTCTCAATAGCCCGTTTAAAATATTGAATATGTTAAATGGTCCATTGAAGTTTTGAATAAAAATTTTATTTTACAAAATTAGTACAGGTATATAATAATTATTATCAATTCGGAAAATGTTGATTAATAAAATAATTGTCACGCCATTTTAGGAGACATGGCGTGTTTCGAAACAACAGATGACTCTCGTCGCACGTGTCAAGCAAAACAAGTCGAAAGGCGCGGCACCACCCACCAGGCCGGTAGCGGTCGCCCTCGTCGGAGCCGAGAGACTACAAATACATGATTCCATTGGGAAACTAACACATCCTTCATTAAAAATTTACACTACAATAGAAAGTACTGGTCTGGTCGCGTGAACCGAGCTCGCGTTTGCTGTTCACACAATTTCACACGTGAGCACCGTGAATCAAATAAAACACGCTAAAATTCAATTAGAGGCGTGAGGGCCTTGCAAGTATAAAATCATTGAAAGCAAATAAGGCTTGGCGTAATTTTTTTTAAATTCGACGAGCCTTCCAATAAACATACTAATTATAATTTTTAAAAGAAATCGACTATTTTCTACTTGAATGGGCCGCACGCCACTGATGCCTATTATAGTCGAATGTCTATTTTCAACATTTTGCCATCGCTCCCGGAAAGGGTAAGTTTAATTTTTTTATACATCTAAAACAATTTTTTACTTACTAACTGTATAAATTGGGATAAGGTCGGACATAAGAGGTTTATTTAATTACTGGACGGCCTACACGACGTGAACAACAAGCACGAGCCCGGCTGACCAACCAATGCTCTTAGAATCAATATAATTGGCCCGAAAACAATAAAAAAAATATTATGCTACGCCTAAATTTACATACCTATATCTAGTTTTCAACAGAGTCGCTCTTACCAGCATTCTTCTTCTCCATTCTCAGCACATCCGTCACACTCTTATTTACACATACAATTTTGCAGCCTCTTTCCAATGATTGTTTTCTTAACGTAAGGCAAACGCACTCCCCCAGAGCTGAACGCCGCAAGACAACGACAGCAACACTCGAAGCGTATTCATGATAATATCATTATGGGGACACGAAGGACTTGTGCTTCCAATTATGTATTTTTATAAACAAAGATAAGACGTCATTCATTTATAACTATTTGTTTAGTTTAGTTGTTTTTTTTTTGTAAATATTCAATAGATCTCGATTACCGAACTGACATAGGACACAGATAAATGCATTTCCGCGGCGGCAAGTCCAGGGCATAAATCAATCGTCTCGAGTGTTGCAGTCATTGTTATTATTCAGGCGTGGCTCGGTCCGTCGCAGACTCCCCGTGTTGTCATAGGGCAACATATACAAATATATAGCACATTTTTAACATAGACTTTAATTAACTTAACAAATTAAATAATAGTTATAATCGAGAGTCAGAACGTATCCATCTCCGTACAAAAGTGAAATAATCCTCACAAACGTAATCTTCACTTGGCAGGGAAGAAACCGACGGCCACAAAAGGTTCCCTCAAAAGGTGGAGCGGGAGCCTGCGACTGGAGAGGGGGTGCGGTCGCAGACTTAGGTGTCGCTCTTCCAGAGCTTGATGGTCTTGTCGTTCTCCAGGGCGGCGGAGGCGATGATGTTCTCGGTGGGGTGGCAGGCCGTGCACAGCACGGTGTCCGTGTGGCCAGCGAGGCGTTGCACCACCTCTTTGGACTGGAGGTTCCAGATGTACACCAGGTTGTCCTCCGAGCCTGACACTATCCACTGCAATGTAAACAATACGCATTACAATAACTATCATTTCATTTTATAGTTGAAAATATTATTTACCTGTATCACAATATTTGGATTAATTTTTTGCCTCGTTAATTGCCCCTGACAAATATGGCGGGTCTTAAGGCCCCACACCTGGCCATTTACTAGCAAAAGTGTTACATACAAGCTAGTGACAATGTATAGAATCAAGTTAGAGCAGTGCAGGTCCCTACCTTCCCGCCTGTGACGCTGAAGTTGGCAAAGATGCAGTACTTCTCGTTCTTGTGGCCGGTGTAGGTCTTGAGGCACTTGCCTCGGCTGTAATCCCAGAGCTTGAGGGTGTTGTCGAGTGTGGCGGCAAGGATGTACTTGCCGTTGGGGCTGAACTTTACGAAGGACACAGGAGGATTGTCATCGTCTATAAGGGTTTTTAGACACTGGCCTGATGCTGTATCCCATATGCGGCTGTAAATTGAAAAGAAAATATCAATATATGCTGAAATTTTATATAATCGCAACGGAAGCATTAAAATTAATTTAAATTGTTCAAAAACTGGGAGGTATGATAAGACTGGCCCAAGATGAATGTATGTTCAATGAGATGGTCCTCCTTAGAGGAGAAGCACCTGAAGAAGAAGGGAGTATATATAATACAATCTGCATTGCCTTACCATAGTCCGTCGTAACTCGAAGACACTATGAGTGAGCCATCTCGGTTGAAATGCACTGCAGAAACTGGATCTGAGTGTGCGGGTAGAGTTTTTAAACATTTTCCTGTAAAATAAACAAAATATATATTTCATTTATTTTGAAGTAAAAACTAAAAAGGCACTAAAAGGTTATTTTCTTATCGATCAGAGATCAGAACAAGTTAAAATTCACCATATTCGGTTAATCAATTTGATTTTTAAGAGCAGTGGTCAAGTCTATATGTAGTTTAGATAACAAAGAAATATGCCGACATCATTGCATCACTAAATAGAGACTTACCTGTTCGGACATCCCATATCCGGACACTTTCATCGAAGCTACCGGAGACAATGAGATTGCTTTGAGGGTTGAAGTTGCAGCAGAACACGTAGTTGCTGTGTCCCTTCAGGGTTTTCAGGCATTTCCCGGAACTCAGTTCCCATACCTGGGAATATTCAAATATTTTCATAAAATTGCACGAGACAATAAAAAAATACATTATATTGAATTTTTGTTATCTCTCAAAAAAATTGTAGGTTTCGACATTTCTTGAGGGTTACAAGCCCTTGGACAACAGCATCTCCCTCTTGATTCAAACTAAGCATGTACAGTTGTCGATGTACCTTGAGAGTTTTGTCATCGCTGGCACTGACGATGAGACGGCTATCGGAGGACCAGGCCACGTCGCTGATGCCCATTTTGTGGCCGGAGATGGTCTTCTCGAACTTGCCATCGTACGCGCCCCATACTTTTATTAATTTGTCAGCGGCTATACAGAGAAACAAATCATGAACATACAAAAATGTGATCCCTTTCCTTATATTTTTTTTGGTATGAAATACAACTTTTAAAACTAAATTCATCTGTTGGTCGGTTGAGGCCCTCATATTTAACGAGTTAGTAACCCTTTCTTATTATAGTGTGGAAGGTAATCAGGCAAAGGCAATCATGTTTAAGAAAATAGTTTACTCACAGGAGCTGGCCAGCCACTCCCCGTTGGGGCTGAACTTCACGGATGAGACTGCTTTAGTGTGTCCAGCGAGGGTAAATTTGAGGGTATAGTTAGGTTTCTGAAACAAATTAACATAGATTAAATTCCTTTGCATTGTATAGAATTGTTTAAAATTGCAATTTTATAAAACCCCAGATTAGTCAACATTTAAACTCATTGAACATTAAAATTACATACTAACTAACATATTTAGAACCGATCAAACAACCAGGGCATAACGATATACCATTTAAGGATATAATTCAATTTATAAATGATCGAAGAAATCAAAATTTATTATAAAATATGTACATTATGGTTTTGGATAAATGGTTCGGTGAGATAACTTCCATTGACACTGTCGTTGATAAATTATAGAATACTTCGGGTTTGGCTCCGTAAAGACTAAAACTTAAATCTGCTTAATTGCATCATAATTATTGATATAAGTATGCAATACTTTAATAAATAAAATGATATAAACAAATAGTACTCTACCATGAAACGTCTTCACTAATATTGAGTATCAACATTATAATCCATCAGTAAAAAGTATTTAAATTTTTCCCAAAAGACAAGTTCACAATACGGAGGAAGTACACCAGGAGGGAGCTAATCTCACATATTTGGTGTCGTTTCTAGAAATAAGTTAGCAGAAGTTAGTGAATATGTCACAAGTCCATTCTGATGAAAGTTCTTGCAACAGCTGAAATAATTGTGGCGTCATAGATAGCTGCACTAAGCACAAATACATGATAAATTACAACACGCAATCAAAGATCGAGAGCTTAAATACGCATATCAACAGTTCGTCCTTTCGGACGTAAGGAGCGTAGCAAAAGGATTATGTAAAGTTGTTGTTCATATTTACCGATGCAACAGTGGAGCGATATAACGCGCGCAAATCAAAGAGTAAACATGGCACTTACCGCTCCGGTAGCCTTGTTCGTTGCGGGAGGTCCCTGAGACAGGGAATTGGGTCCCGAAGGATTCGCAGGGGGTCCGTGGCTCTGATGAGGCCCGGGATGCCCAGGCGCGGGACCCAACGGCACCATGTTTCACGTCTCAGTGTACGCCTATTTTAGCCTCACCATCTATGGCGGACGCGTCAAATTAACCACTGATCAATAAATTATCAACAATACTTTGATAAATAACGATGCGACAAGAAAATCGACAGATATTTGTATAAATACGAAGCAAGTTTTTGAAGCGCTCCCGGAGCGTCTCACATGTTGTAACTTCGCATACCGGCTTTGCCAACTGTGCGAACAGAAAGCGTGCGTTGCAGTGCTGCCAGATACAAATGAATTGAGCGCCACCTAGAAATAACAAAATAAATAATAAATAAAATAAAAACCTACCATCCTAGCAATTATTAAATATATTGTATAACTTTTATATTAAATATAAAATTATTAATTTATTCAATGATGATTCAGTATTGAAAAAGATTTAAAAAAAAATATATATATATATTTTTTTATTAATAATTCAGATAGTTGGCAACATTGATGATACCAACTGCATCCGAGAGCGGGAGTTGATGCATTGCATTATTTTAGTGCAACTATAATAGCCATAAAAGTGAACAATCTTTCAGGAAATGAAAACACTATAATCTACTGTAACTGAAAGTTTATTTAGTTTGGACATGGATGATTTTTCTTGTTTGATTAGCTGAATAAAAATAATAGTTAAATGATTTGGTTTCTTGAATGATGAATTACTTAAAGTTTTATATTTTCGGACGTTTCGGTTTCTGTGCTGGAACCATCTTTAGTGATAGACAGAAATAACTATTTTTGTTGACTTCATCAGTAAATTATGGCCAACCTGAAGCAAGAACTTTATAAATAAAGCTTAATTATAATATTTTACATTGGAAAGACCTTAGATATTTGCGCTCACAATTTGATGACCTGTCTTACAATAATATTTTTATACTGAAAAACCTTTATCTCATTGGTTTTCTAATAATATACAAGTCAGAAATCTATCAGAACTCGTTAATTAATCAAGTTTATTATAAAACTATCGCTCATTTTTTAGCATAAATATTTTCTAATAATTATACAAAATAAATACTTTTCAGATCAAACAAATCTACCATGACAAGCATAGCAAGACTACTGGTTACAATTTATATATTTCTTATCAACTCTTATTTTTAAAATCAATTGTAATAAATTATATTAAATTTAAATTGTATATTAATATTTTAGTGATTGAAATAAATAAATACTAATAAAAGTTACCTTAACAGTTGTTTAAATGCATTTTACAAATGACATTTTTTATGTCTGGTATATTTGTATGCAAATTTGACCTTTGAAGACTTGAAGGTTATAGTTGTCATTTTACACAAATCTCTTTCAGGTCGGTACACGCGTCAGTTTCTTGTGCGGGCCCAAACAATTTACATCCAAAATGACTCTCAACAAGCTCAGTATCGATAGTCTTGACCTCAAGGACAAGCGAGTGTTGATGCGGTAAGAAAATCCATATATATTTATCATTAAAATATGTATTATACACAATGAAGGTCCGAGCCGGTTTTCGTTTATGTAATTGAAGTTGCGCCATGACAACTGTTTAACGTTTATTAATTGACTTGCTAATGTCCCACAAAGATTATCAGTTATATTAAGAAAAGCATATCATCTATATTTAGGTAAAATAAGATCTGGCCAACTTATATGCGCTTAGTACATTGTGATGAATCCACACCAATATATTATTTCAGAGTTGACTTCAACGTCCCGTTGAAGGAAGGCGTCATCACCAACAATCAAAGGATCGTGGCCGCCTTGGATTCTATCCGCTATGCTGTGGAGAAGGGCGCCAAGTCCGTGGTCATCATGTCCCATCTCGGAAGACCCGACGGTCTCAAGAACATGAAGTTTACGCTCAAGCCGGCAGCCGATGAACTCAAAAAGCTCTTAAACAAGTAATTTTTGAAACCTTCTTTTGTATATCCACACTACACAAGTGAGCGAACTGAACATACTCGTAACTGTGCTAGTTACAAATAGGATGGTGTTAATTAAGTTCCGACTAAGCGAATGAATAAGTTTTTGAACAAAACGTTTTATGTGAATTGTAGAGAAGTGATCTTCCTGTCTGACTGTGTCGGAGCCGAAGTGGAGGCGGCGTGCGCCAACCCTGCGCCGGGGTCTATCATTCTGCTGGAGAATGTCCGCTTCTACCTAGAGGAGGAAGGCAAGGGAGTTGATGCCACGGGAGCCAAGGTATTCTTTTAATACTCAATTGGGATTTTTTCATGGAAACTTGTACACTGATGTTATCGAACAGTCGATTGGAGAAAAGAAAAATTATCAAGCTTCAGGCCATCTAATTCTTATATTTCCTGAATACCAGATTGAGACTAATAGATTCTTTACGTGATGAGCAAGTTGATATTGTACATATATAATACTACCCACATATGCAAATAATTCTCGCCTTTTACAAATTATAATGAAGTGCTTGTCCTTGTCTTCTTACTTACATAAGTGTATGTCAGCCATCTCTTTAGGAATCCCCTGATGATTGGGGCGGGAGCATGTGATAGTTCACATGCTTGATGTGAACATGTTCTTAAAAGTTTTGTTTTTGTGCAGGTCAAAGCTGACCCTGAGAAAGTCAAGGCCTTCAGAGCAAGCCTGAGGAAGCTGGGAGACATCTACGTTAATGATGCTTTTGGTAATTTATTACGTTACAAATTATTTTATACATATTGTGAAGACCATAGGATGTGATATCGGCGCCGAAAGCTAAGACTTAGCTTAGGCTAAGGCTTGACTTATGAATGAATATTTTTTTCCAGGAACTGCCCACCGCGCCCACAGCTCCATGATGGGCGAGGGCTTCGACCAGCGGTGCAGTGGTTTCTTACTGAAGAAGGAGCTGCAATACTTTGCCAAGGCTCTCCACGAGCCAGAAAGGTTCACAGAATATATAATTTTTCTTGATTATTTTATTTTTCTAATATAACTGTGGCTTAGCAAAAAAAAACATTGTCGTTTTCTAAGCTTTAATTATAATTTTTTTTTTACATTATTTTTTATTAATTATACACTCGATATGATTAACTAACGTAACATTGTTTGCCGCAGGCCGTTCTTGGCCATTCTCGGGGGTGCCAAGGTTGCCGACAAGATCCAGCTTATCGAGAACTTGCTGGACAAGGTCAACGAGATGATCATCGGTGGGGGCATGGCCTACACCTTCCTCAAGGAGTGCTCTGCAATGAAGGTATGTTCCTATCTATCTTCTAAATATTTTACCTTACCATTTGAAAAGTTAATGATATAAATGTATTTTTAGATTGGCAGTTCCTTGTATGACCCCGAGGGAGCCAAGATTGTCCAGAATCTTCTCGACAAAGCCAAGGCCAACAATGTGAAGATCCATCTTCCTGTCGATTTCGTCACCGCCGATAAGTTTGATGAAAATGCACAGGTGTGTAAAAACCTCTCGCAATATCTACTTCCTTATTCCACATGGTTGACTTGCAATGGAAGCTTAGACTATAATATCTTACTTCGTTGCTACTTCGATGGTATTGATTTAAAATAAAATCCGATAAATGACACACACGAAAAATATCCTTAGCCAACGAAGAAGCTTAAATACCTTACCATGAAGGTTGATGTTTTTTGGAAAAGATCTGGTCTACGAGAAAACGAACCTTGAAAATGTGTATTATACCTGATGGTCAGGTACAGCAATTGGTATTCAAAGATACCTTTGTAGTTAAAACTGAACTGTAGTTAGTGCACGGAAAAATTTAGTTCTATCAGAACGAGCCCAGAAAGTCTTCCATCCTTGGGTGGATAATACGGTCGATAATGATAGTTAATGTGTATGTTGAAGGTCGGCGCTGCTGACGTGGCCTCCGGCATCCCCGACGGTTGGCTGGGACTTGACGTCGGCCCGAAATCACAAGCCCTCTTCGCTGAACCCATCGCCAGAGCTAAAGTCATCGTTTGGAACGGGTGAGTCATCAGTACAAATATCTATTTGCCGACCTAATAAACGTCATTATAAAAAATGGTCCATTTTGAATTGATCCAATCTAATGTTTTTATTTTTAGACCTGCTGGAGTGTTTGAGTTTGAGAAGTTTGCCGGCGGAACCCGGGCCCTCATGGACGGAGTCGTCGCTGCCACAGCCACCGGAGCCATCACCATCATTGGTAATGCCCCAGATCACTTGTAGGATTACCTCATGCGTTTGCTTACTAACCGATGGGGTTTTGGATGAGAATCTACTCTGATTAAAAATTTTATAAATTGATTACCGCAATTTACTTTTTATATTTTCTTGTTTCTGAAACCTGTTACTTAAAAGTAGCTGTTATTTGGAAATAGCAGAAACCGTAGGTGCTGTTTTTGGTAATTAAAGATTCTCTCCTGTGTGTATATTGAACCTCTCTTATCATCGATAGGAGGCGGAGATACAGCCACGTGCTGCGCCAAGTGGAACACGGAGTCTAAGGTGTCTCACGTCTCCACTGGCGGAGGTGCTTCTCTGGAATTACTCGAAGGTGAGTAATAAAGGCTTAATAATATTATCCAAAGGCAAAAATGTCTAAGCTACAAGTATTTTATCAACAAGCTTTTCTTTGGATTTTGTTACTCTTATAGAGTAGTGTGATTAAAAACTCTTCCACATGTATAATTCATTCAGCCGATTCTGATTTAAGTACTGTTTTAAAATATTTCAAATGATTTCTTTATTTTTTGTCACAGGCAAGGTGCTGCCCGGAGTTGCGGCCCTCTCCGATGCCTAAGTGATCAAATAGCCAAAACTAGAATACGAGTCAAATGCACAAATAACTGACCAACGTGCACCGATTACGGAAGAGAATAACACGTCGTAGCTTTATAAGAGATTAGGTTAGAAAATAAATCATGGATACGACTGACCGACGGACAATACACCTCGTCTGCTGTTGATTCACAGCCGGACAAGGGTCCCTTCATCAATATCAATAAAGGATCACGATATTATCTTTTTCAGGAGATCTGAACTTAACGCTTCGAGCTTACATTGATTTTATAACAATTCGAGACATTTTTAATATAACGCCAACTGTCACATTGAAGAAAAAGCAATCTACGATTTTATAAATGCATATATTTATTTACATAGTACTCGGTGGAATTTCATTATATTTTTTATTTATAAAGATATACTTTTAGTGATTTTACTTTTTTTTTTTAAGCGACTAGTTTCACCAACTTCCTTTATTGGTACGTAAAAACAAAAAAATCGCTAAAAATATTACTTATTAAATAAAAAATAGCATATATTTACCGGTCGTTATGTTTCGTTCGAAATGTTTACAACATGTTGAAAACGTTTTTGTTTTCAACATTTTCACTATCACTTTATAATTTTTACTCGTAACGTTTTGTTTTTTTGATGTATATTAATATATATTTTATGCATACATCGGTCTCGCCCAGACTTGGATCAAATAAATTAAAACTGCATCAGTTTAATTTATATAAGAATCGGGAGATTCGAGTTTCACAATATTTAAGTCAATTTCTTGTCTTCGTAAATTTGCAAAGACGAAAGAGATAGAAAATGCTTTCGGTATTTGCATCTCTGTCATTTGGTGCTTTGTATCTCGGCATTGTTGATTGCAGTTTCTAATGAGTTTATTTTCTATAATTAAGCAAATTTTTATAAGGTTTACATGAAAATGATCGTTTAACGAATAAGACTGTAATATTATTGAATAATAAAAACTTTGTGAATTTTTGTACGTGTATTTTACATTCTGTGAATTTAAGAGAGATTACTGCGTGGGATATACTATATAATTAGAGCTAGGCGTGGAGTCAACTTTCACGCTACTTTTGTCTGCTTTATGCAACCGGATTTTATGACGGCCTTGAGGATTGAGCTCACCATTTTCTCACTTCACTTGGCTTCACGGATTTCAACTGCAAGGTTATTTGTTTATTGACGACTTGGGCATTGCACTGCTTGATGCGTCGTGACCGCCTCCAACACCCTGAAGATCCATGAACCGAATCGGCTCCAACGGATTAGATCACTTCCTCAAAGCGTTTGGAATATCTCGGACGATTGGCAAACATATCTCAATAAAACAGGGATGTGATATATTTTTTCTTTATTTACATGTATTTTTCGATTTTGACATATTTCTTACATTGTATTGATTACTTGAATGACATAGACCACACACATATGCTATTTTCTTTAAAAATTACATACATCAGCTAGATGGAATGTTTAAGATATATAAAATTACATACGTAATAGAGAATCATTAAATTATTTCAAGACATTCATTCGTACACAAATTTAAAATAAAACCTATAACATCAAGAGAGAAATTGCCGAGCTGAAACACTGTACCCTTGGCGTTGCGATAATTTTATGCTCCGTCAGATAATTTTATGCCCCGTCGTACGACGCACCTTCGAATTTTTAAAAAAAATAAATTCAAATCAAATACTAAGCAATTTAAACAAAATTGAAGTAGTTTTATGTCGGCGTTAGCAAAATAGTACGAGTTAAGATTTTTAATGTACGTTTTCCCATTTTATAAAGCTATTAAAAAAATTATCACTTCTAAATATAATTTGCAAATGTTTGTGTTATATACACGCTTTGTATGAACCTGTCACGATGCGACGTGTTTCGTGGATACAGATATAAATTAAAACCTAGGTACAGTGGGAACTTCTTGAAAAATAAATACATCAATATTAAACCTAACTAACTAAAAATGAACGAAGCATCATACTGTCGGTCACGATTACACGCCTAGGCTACGACCTTGAACGGTAGAAAGTAGCGTGTTGAATTCAGTATGGCTGGGTACTAGAATGTACTTGGAATTAATTCTTATTAGGCCATCGCAGCAATTTATTATTGTTGCACGCAAATATAATATAATTTTTTTCATAGTTACAAGTTTTAGGGCCTGGAATGAAATAAAACAATTATCAAACATAATATAATAATTTTTTAAACATCTTTCTTCTATAGTACCGAAGTACCACTGTATGGCATATATCCGATGACGGGTCTATTTATGTTTAGCAGCTTACACGCCATTTGTTAGTCTACGCTTGGCTTTAAAAAGCATTATAAAAATTTGGTCATAGATACTAAAGTAACCGGTATTCAAATGATACAAATCTATTTCTAATCTTATTTATTCTATCAGCATAAAAACCTTGTGTTTTTTGCTGCTATACATTTTTCCGTAATTTTTTAATGAAACCTTCTTTAGATACTTTTATAAATCTTGTATGTGTTATTTTTCCCTAATCGTGGATACGCACTCACGTTTAAGCGTAAATACGGCAAACCCCAAAAACAGAGCGGGCAAATAATCGTATTTGTAATTTTTTGCAACAGGCTTTAATCATGGTTTTTCAGAATGTAAATACCACGTGAATGTATGCGTGTACGCATCTTAATAAACGGCATATTTTACAGTGAATTTTAGCAATTAGCAGCACTGAATATACGGTGTTTAATTAGTTTGACATTTGTTTTTATGAAAATGAAAACGCTTCGTATTATACATACAATAAAATATACATATTTTTTTAATAATAAAAAAACATGCTATTACTTTGTCTTAACAAAAAATATATTTAAAATAATAATGCTTTAAAAAGCATAATTTAAATTTAGGTAAATGCATTGATTGAGGCATTTTGCCCCGGAAATAAAAGCAGTTACTCCCATAATACAATAGATCAAACAGAAAATGGGATATTGGCGTGACGTGAACATTGAACCAAGACACGGTGTTATAGGTTTGAGGATTACTCAGATTCAGACTCTATCTCTGCGTCTGCGTCGTTGCCACTGGTGTCAGATGTGAGCACATGGAGGCTGTAGCTGAGATTGCGTTTCTTGGCACGGCTACCTGCTTTCGAGGAGGAGGTGGAGGAGCTGGAAGTGGTGGCGGCGGTGGTGGCGACGAGGCCAGCGAGGGGCTGCTGGAATGCGACCGCCACTCCAGAGCGGCGATTCACGGTTATGTCAGAACTGGACGATGACGTCTCGTAATAGTCGCGTGATTGAGAAACGGTCGACGAAAACAAGAGCAGTTCTTCCGAGGATATGGAACGATCTTCAGAAGGATCCATCTGAAGATATCACAATATCACATTTAGTATTTTATAATACACTATTTAACTTATCATATTGACTATCTGTAAAGAGTGGGAGGGTACCTGTGCATTGTTACTGGTATTGGAGTTGAGGCTGGACACTCCGGAGCTGGTGGTGGAGGGCAGTGAGTGCACCCCCACGCCATCCCCCGCGCCGCCTTGACGCTCCTCGGCCTGCGGGCCAGGTTCCGGTTGCTCCGCAGCCTAAGTGACAGCAAAGGAACCAAAATATCAGTGCCTGCACATTATTACTATATACACACACTTTTCGATTAAAAGTTGATGAATTCAATATTTTAATTTATTTTATTTAAGAAAGAATTACGCGAGCAAGTCCTTCAAGGAAAATTAGCCATAGTTTTACAATAAATAAGATAGGGATAGTGAAAATTTAAAAAATGCAAATGTTTTCAGCAATGCTCACAAATGTCAATAGCCAGTCTGGGAACACCGCGTCGGTAGCGAAGAAGTAGGTGCTCGAGTCATGCAAAGTGTTCATTGGGTCACTCTGGGAAAAGCAAAGGGCGTTACTAGTTGTCCGTATGTGTAGGCATATGAGGTTCCGATGAAGGACGTAGCAAGGCAAGTAGCATCAGAAAGCATTCATCATTTTCAGTCATTCAATATTTTCTCGTATGAAAATATAATATTAAATTCTTACCTGCGTATCGGCATTGTCATCGACCGCCGGAGTAGCCGGATGAGGCACGTCATGACCATCATTATCAACGGTGAGTTCACTTTCATTGTTTTTGGGCACGTTGCTCGTGCAGGGAGACGAGTCGGTGTTTTTATCGACACAGTCAGCACCGAAGTGAGTCTGGAATCCGGACATCTCAACCAGATCAATATCGTAGAACTGATTCGATGTCAGAATGCCGCTGTCATTGTCGTTCCTGTCCAGATTATCTTGTTCCTCCAATTTGGAAGTGCCAGGTTTGGAAAAGCCGGAGCCCGTAACATTGTCTATAATGCCGTGCAGGATATTTTCAGCATTGCGACTGTTTCTACAGTTGTACGGCCTTTCATCGTTAGTATTATTTTGAGAGAAGCAACGTTCATCAATGCGATAGTCAGTATTCTTGTCGGCATCCAAGTTAGTCTTCAAAATGTCAAACATATTCTTGGCAGAATCATCTAAAAAGATACCCATGTTTAAATTTTCAATTTTGCCCTCTGCGTTCCCGTCGCTGAACATCCCCCTGCGACTGTTTTTCAGTATGCCTTCGATGTTTATGCTGCCGTCACACTGAGGCATGCCGGATTCTGCGATCGAAAGATTTGCATCGGATCGGTAGATGGAAACATCTGACAAGTTATTTGCAGAGCAGCTGAAGAACTTGTCGGAGCTGAGGCTGGTGCCGAGCGTGCTCAGCTGGTTGGAGCAGCAGGGGAAGTTGGATCCGAACTGGTTCTCCGAAGTCAAGCTCAGGGTTTGGGCGATGGACTCCAGGAGGTTGTTGGAGTCCCAGCGGTCCATCTTGACTTCCGAAAAGTCTTCTTGACTGGAGAAGGACATCTCTTTGTTGTGGAGGGTTATGGGTTCCGGAATCTCCATTAATGTTTCATCTTTGTCGTAAACGGGGCTTTGAATGTTTGACAGGCTCTCGTAGATGTCGTCATCCGATAGCCTGCAATTTAAAATTCACACATTAACATTTAAGCCGGTGAGATTTTTTTGATCACAACTTTAAGTATAATATGTTCGGTTACCTATTGTAGAAGTCATCGTTATCTTCGTCTCCATTGACCTCTCGATATTCCAGGATATTTTCCACAATGACTCCGCGCTCCCGTGCGGGTATGATGTTGTCGTCTATGATGAGGTGGTTCTCGTTGTCTCTGTCCAAGTGCTGCATCAGTAATTCTCCGTTGTATTCTGCATTACACAAAGAGCAATTGAGAACTTCGCTGACGTTGGAATGATCGAAAGTGAAAATTGAAAAGTGATTCACGTGCCTACTGATTACGAGCTAATTATCATTATAATGTTTTAATATAGAAGTGATTGAATCAAGCTATGTTTCCACATTTTGTTTTTACGACTAGTTTCACAGTCAGCATTATATATAAGATACTCTATTATATATATATATATATAAACAAAATTAGTTACTTATAAATAGTACTTTTCATGTGAACCAAGTGTAAATATAGAAAAATTCATGATCATGCTTTGATAAGAGTAAAATAATAACACAGGAAGAGTGAAATAAAAAAAAATAAATTAAAATTTATTTTCATATTTCACTTTTCATACGTTACGAATGAATTCGTGAAAAAACAACTTACAGGTATAGTTAACAGCAAATATCAAATCTACTGCGAATGCGTGAAGCCGCTACTCAAGGTCTACGATAAACAAATAAAATAAATGAAGAGACGAAAAACAAAACATCGATGAATGGTTTTGAAAATGATAGATTCCTGTCAATATTTCATCATCATTATTCCAAGAGCGGAATACCCCCAAGCAGATATGATCCGAACGAGGAGTCTATAGCCACACTACTCTGTGAGTCCGGATCCATTTTAATACGACATCACGGAAAACCTGCATCGCAAGTTTTCCAAGACGAGGCAAAAAAAAATTGGTCCACCTGGATCGGAACCCCAGGAATTCAAGATCGGCAAGCAAGCGTGCAAGCCACCGGACCACGAGTAAGTCTCAGCTCTGTTATAATGTATATAAAACGTTGACAGAAGATCAGAAAGACACAACTCTAAATAATATAAAAATGCTGTAAACAAAAAAAAACAAATTCAAAATCATACACTAATAGAGATATGCTGCATGGATTCAACGTCAAACACTTTCCATTCTGCTACAGTACGACACTAACGTTAACGAATTTATCACGCTTAACTTGAGGCTTGCATAAAAAAATAGTGCAAGAGCGTCTGTTGTACTTTGTGCAGATGTCATATAATATATACTATATATAAATTTCTAAAAAGCTAAGGGTGATTGGCTATCGAGGGCGCTGCACAGCACCAAGTGTTGTTTCTAAAGAAGCGTGTCTTGTGCAGTGTATAATCGCATAAGTCTACCTTCATCGACATCCTCTCTTCCTTCCTGATTATTTCCTTCATAATCAAGATTGTTGTTCAGACGATCTCCGTTGACCACGTCTACCCTTTCCAAAATTTGAATATCGAGAAAGTCGGGACGGAGCAATCTGTCGGGCAGGTGATATGCGTGCTGTCCGACCTCTCCCTGATTCCTTCCGCCGACCATCATCATGATATGCCTGGGGACATTCTCCACTTTGAGCCGTTCGTCCATCTCTGCGTCTACAACCTCCGGACTCATGAGTTCCAACTGAGGACTTTTTAGTGCCGGGTACTCTTTCATTTCGAACGGCGAATCGGGGTCGCTTTTCCTTTTCGAGGCTATGGAGTCTTCGCACGCGTAACACACGTGCAGGCTCTTAGGTCTAGAGTCATGTTCAAGACTTTTAGATGAGTCCGCACCGATTCCAGTTCCGATGGATTTGCGACACGATTCTGATGCACTTGTGGGTTCTGCCGGCTGAACGGTTATGGAGTGAAGGTTTTCGGGTATGCATTCAAGAATGGTGGAATGCTGCAGCTCGGAACATTCCTTGTCTGGAGTTATGAGATCATTTGAGAACGTGTCGGAGCACACTGGTGATTGCGGAGAGTCCTAGAAAGGAAATCCTATCAATCGTTCGTAGGTTAACTTTACGGCACTCCATTTTTTTTAACCCTTTTAATCTAAACCGTTTGCATCTGCTATCAGTGGAAACTAATCGATTGCCGGAAAGCAGGTTGGTTTTGATATCTTAAATGCGATACAATCGATATCGACATCATCAACCAAAATTTCGGCACATCAACTAGAAAAAGCTTTGTTTGACAAATTTCTTGGGAATATACGATGGTGACATTATTGATGTATGAAACTTAAATTGTTTTAAAAAATATATTAAATTTTGCTATTATCTTTAGATATCACCAAAGATTCAGAGAATTCATCAATTATTAGATATTTCATTCAGATATTATATATTTGAGATATCACCAACGAATTGATATTATAGGGAAGTTTTGAAGTTATAAAGTAAAAGCGTACCTGCGACTTCAAATATCCCGAGTCTGACAATCTCTGGTCGTCCAAATCTCTATTTGGGCCATAGAACTGGCCCAGGGGGCTGCTGGAGTGAGATTGTTCATCGGGTATCGAGGCCATGCTCTCCATTAGCTGGCTGGTGAAGACAGGCGTGTGCGGTGGGACCACTGCGGTCTGATCGGCCTTGCAGGCATCGGAGAGTTCTTTGACTTTCGGTTGTGGCGGAAGCTGAGTCCCCGGCAGGACAATCGGATTCAGAGACGTTCCAGGCTTGGGGCTGTCTGCGGCGATGTCTGCAATGAATATAAATATATTTTTTTATCTATCAAAAATAAGTTAGTTGTGTTGCACAAGGGAATTGATGAAAACAACACATTTCGGAATGATTTGACAAAGTCTTTTTTCCGCTATTATCTACGGTGGCTTGCGGTGACATTTACAAATTATGTTCAAATCAATTGTGTAAATAAGAATTACGCAAGTTCAGGAACCAAAGCAGATGAACATTTTTTTCTTATACGTACCGATGTTTAGTAAACCTTCTTGGATATTTTCGCTTTTGGCATCCCATGAAGATGCATCGTAGAAGTTATCCCAGTCCTACAAGAACAAAAAGAAGATTTGCCAAAAATAATTGGAATTGATGGATAGGTCAAAAATGTGACCTTGAAAAAAATATAAACAGCATATTATATGAAATTGTGCTTTGAATATGCTAATTTAAGATTACCTCTTCTTGGTGGGGGCTGTCGCCCATGTAGGATGATATTTCTCCCGGATCCGAGAAGTTCTCGTTAGTGAGCGAGTCGTTATGAAGTTTTCTGTATATGAGCATGCCATCTTCGATTACGAAGTCTTTGGCAACTAGAATTTGTCTGAAACGGTAAATTAAACAGTTGACGCGCGTTTGGATATTTCATAGACGGCATTATCGGGAAACATATGTGTGTCAGTGATTTCTCACATCAGTTCTGCCTCCTGAGTGCCGAGTTCCTTAAGGAAATGCAGCAGCCGCTTTAGAGGTATCTCCCAGCAGTCCTCGTCCTCGTTGAAATAGTCGCTGTTGTAATTGGCCATTGACTGGACATGCAAGATCGCCTCATCAAATATTTTTTCATCTCGCGTCCTAACATCCACCTGAGAGAGATGATACTTTCATGTAAAATAAACATACCAAATCTAGCACCTAAGTAAGCTATATTTGTATGGAGATCAGCAAAAGGCTACACCGATCTAGAGTCGTTAGATTACAATTACTACAATCTTAATTAGCATGTCTATTTTTATTCCATATGTGTTTAATTCACTCACCGCTCTGTCACGTATACTAAATAATTAATTAAGGATATGAGTTTGGTGGCGGTGGACCCACGATAAAGCATAAGAAAAGTAGTCAGTACGCACATAAAAGGGGTAGTCGTACTCGGCCACAGTCTTGTAGCTACAGGAAGGCCCGGCGTCCATCCAGTTGGTGGAATCCCAGCTGAAACCGGAGGGGGTGGCCAGAAGGCCGGTGGAGGACGAGGCGTGTGCCTCTGGTACTTCTTCCTTCGTCACGCACTTGGAGAAGCAGTTGGTCTCCGACGTTAGCGGAACGACATTCACGTCCATTTCTTCTGTAAACAAAATGAATATTGAACTGGCAGTACTATCTGCATGTGTGCGTTAAAAATTGATTCCAAAATATTTAAGCATACTTATATTTCAATTTTCTTTATATTTTTTCCCTAAAATGAACAATATTAGCTCCTAGGGTTGCAGTAATAGTAAGTTTTTAATAAATTTAAATAAATTCTATCGTTGCACGGGACAGCATACCGGATTTAGTAATTGCGTCAGCCGTGTTCTCAACATAGTCTTTGTTGATGAACACCGCCATCTGAGAACAGCAGCCGAGGTCCTCTGTACCAGGCGGACCGGGGGCGATCCCGGAGAACTCCACAATGTATGACGGGTATCGAACAGTTATGTTGTGTGCCCTGTAGAAGACGAACAGTTTCACTCGTTTACTTAAACACTTATTTTGAAATAGTGTATTTCTTTAGTGACATACCAATCTTCGAATTGACTGCGAGTCCACTCGAACCTGTGGTCCCAATGTCTGAACGTGCCGTCTCTAAGATTCGGGAAGAGTACGTTGAATTCGACGTTGGGGGTGGTGATGAAGACCAGCCTGGGCTGGATGTAGCCGAAGATATTGTGTGGTAGGCGATCGAGAGCACCCGGAGAGAGATGCTCGATTAGTTCGATTGCCACGACCGCGTCGCACTTCAGCAGGCGAGGTTCCGGGTCAGCGACACTGCCTTGAAGAACCTGGAATGGGATTTCCACTTAAAGATGGCCTAAAATTATCCATCAATGCAACTTTGTATCAAACAAATGCGACATACCAAAACTTTAAAAGGATGATCTTTCTGAATGATATGATCATTGAAGATTGGCTCAGCTCGTCTGTAAAACCGTTCTAGTACTTCCCCGTCGAAATCCACTTCCAAGATAGTGTGGCACTCGGGGATCTTCTTCAGAAATAGAAAAAACGAGAGCTCAGAACAACCGAAGTCCACCACCTGTTGAAATAAATATATGTCTAATAATTTAGCCACAATTAATTGGCACAACAATTTAAGTAATATCATAACCTTGTTGATTATTTGATGACGATGAAAAAAATTTAGTTTAAAAAATACAACACAAATCAAACAAATATTAAATAAAAACAAATGATGGTTTTTTTTTATTTCCAAAAAATTAAGTATTTGTTACATTTGTAACTAGTAAGGCCTTTTAAAAAATAGATTGATATTTCAATGATCACTACAGGGTTAGTAATATTTCAGCATAGTTACATTGAATAAAAACGAGCCTTACTTTTCAATGTTCTAAGACTATTTCAATAATATTCAGCAGTTGCATCAATATTTATTTTAAACATAAAAATTGTTTATTATTTTATTTCTCAATTAAACTAAATAGCATACACTAGTAAACTTTGATTGCGCACTTTTATAGCAACATTTTAAAGTTTATATGAAATGTACTTCTAAAAAATTTAACAAATTTTACATTCACGATAATGCGTTAAAAATTATTCACTAAACGAAAAAATATACCTTTGATTGTATGAAATTGTGGTTCATCGAAAAACTATCCTATCGCCGTGGACTGTAAATTTCGTGCAATTGTGCAATTTGTGCGAATAACCGCAAGACAGCGTGACAATAAAACAAACGAGATAGTATATTATTCAATAATGAATTTTTCGAGACATATTGACAGGCTCGAGTCTTGCAACACGTTTATCACAAATGACAAAATACAACTGAAAGGATGATGCCAAATTATTGACAAACATGGAAGCCAAGTGAAAAAATCATAACAAAATAATTAGTGTCGAAGAATGGTGTTTGTACCTTGTGGATTCTTCCAGCCCAGCGACTATCGCCCTTCAGGATATCGTAGATGTCTCCATAACGCTGCAGATACGCCGGAGGTGAGAATTTCACGCCGTTTTCATCGAATTGAGCTCTCGGAGGTAGACTAACCTCACAAATGTACGATTCATCATTTTCGATATATTTCTTTGTCCAGTGTCTGCTGTAGAGGCCCTTCACCGTTGCGTATAGCGAATTTCGAAGAAAACAGAGGGCATGGAGGATTACGATCATAGTTTCATGTTTCTGGCACGTAAAATTTTGTGTTTTTTCAAAACAATGGCCCTACATGACAGTTGTTGGGCTATAAGTTTTTCCAGTGCTGCCAAAAATATCGAAAAGTCGAAAACATAGACAATTTTATTTTTTTTAAATTTGTTGTTAGGGCTGTATAATTATTTTTCAAAAATTAATAATTACAAAACAATGCTAGAATTACTCTAATTTGATTGGGAAAATTCTTGATTGACAAAATTATTCAATTTTTAAACATGAAATTATAGTTTCGTAGAAAATCTGGTTTTGAATTTGGTAAACTATATTTTTTATTTACTAGTATGCAGTTATGTCCAAAACCAAATTATTGGTATCTCAAAGATTACAGCTAGATGTTTTTGTATTACATTTCTAACTTCTGTCTAACAAAAAGTAATTCTATTTGATAACTCTACATAGATCTTTATTATTACAGCCAACGGATTTATTGAAGAAAAAAACTTTCATTTCACAATTTTTTTCGTTTACTCAACTGATATCAGAATTGATAAGAAAATCAAGTAAACAAATAATTTACCTAGAGTTTTAATAACTCACAATGTAATCTCTTAGTTGATTTAAATCACTAGGTTTAAAAATATCCAAAGATAAATTGTAACACAATTTTCTATGTATCTAGTTTAGAAATGAAAAATACATCTAGATAAGATGTTTGTGAAGATAACAAAATAAAAAGTCAATTCAGTTGACTTCTTGTTCTTATCTATTAGTGATAATGCTCACCGCTTGCATGAAAAGATATAATTAAAAGTTGATAGTTATATCTACGCTTAAATTACAGCTATAAATTAAAATAATGTTATATAATATTATTAATATCACTTTTTATTTCAGACATTACCTCAGTTGATTTATGCCTCGTCACATTATGGCTTTAAAATATTTTGCTCGTTGGGTCAGACGATTTCAAGGTCTGTTTTTGCCATTAATTAATGAAATATTGAAATTATATGTATAAAGAAATCTGCAGAGCAAAACTCTCATCAGTCCAGAGCTCATATGAAACTCAGAAATGTGGACGCTGAGATAAAAAGATGAAGGGACTATTGACATACAAATACACAGACTATGTAATATTGATGACTAATAATATGTAATATGCTGCCTCTTCATGTAACATCTCTCCGCATGGTCCAAGTCTCTTTCAGGTTTTCCTTTTTTTTATTTTTGTTAAGCTGTCTGTAAATGAATAAAGGAGGCACTGCCGAAGAAGATTAACGGTTTCCCAGCTCCGATGAATAAGAAAAAAAAATGGTTGTAATACTTACTTACGGTTAATAATACTTCTGCGAAAAGATGAAAAAAGAGCTGGAGAGAGCTCGGTTTTGTGACCAATGTCTTCATGTCTTACCGGAAGATGAAGACAGACTTGTACTTTTTCTCTTATGTGATAATATGTATTATGCTGCTTATTACCTTTTTACAGAAACGCAGGGGATCTTCCCCGCAGGTACCAAGCTTATTTTACAAGTATTTTTATTTTATTTTTGTTAGGCTGTAAATGAACGAAGGAGACGCTGCCGGAGCTGGAAGTTAAAAAATGGTTTTACTACTATCAGATCTGTCAACAACCTGTTATTGTTTGATCTGTCAAACGCACGGTATTTTTTCCGGCCGAAGAAGAAGTCGTCGTGAGTAGGTAGTGTGCCGTTTTTCCTACAAAAACAAAAATAAATTAAACTATTTAATCATTATTTGTGTATTCAATGCTTGAGTCAAATATATTTATTAAAAAAAAACATCTCAATCTGAAACAAATGTAATCATGGTGACCCTACGTTGAAACTGGTTAGTGACATAATGTCAACAATCATTTAATAGATTTTATATCAGCGTTTTTTTTTTTGGCCAATGTATACTTCTTGTCAAGTGCGTGACCTTCGAGATTCTAGATAAAAGTTATCTTTCCTCTCGTTTAGCTTGTTTCTTTATCATTCGTCCGGTGACAGTGTCAGTTGTAGTTTCGGCCAGCCGGTTTTTTTCACACTCGCTCACTTGCGATATTGTGTACGTAATGCCAATCAATTATTATCTGAGGACGTAATTCATACGTAGTTTATAAGTATTTCTGTGTGTAGTATGAATATAACCGATGTATATACGTATGTCGGAAAATGACTTTGAGGTTATGTTGGTCGTGTAGTACTTCTGACGTGTAGTTTTTTTCGCAAGGTTTATTGATATTTATTTCTCGCATTTACCTTTTGTTTTTCTTTCAAGATGTTTGGTCGAGTGTCGCAGTTGAAAGCGGTCGAAAAATTAGTTGGATCCTTGAGTTTGTCCCGATCTTTGAGCGTTTCTGCTGTCAATATGAGCGGTGATAAATTTTCTCTCCCCAAGAAGCTCGGAGGTGGAGAAAAGAGCGTCTGGTAAGTAATCTTTTGCATAAAATTCAACCCTGGTTTACTTTTGTAGTATTAAAATAACAATTAATAAAATGGTTATCAACTTGCATTGATAAACGATCTAAGCTTATCAAATATTCAATAATAAAAATCAACTAGATTTTTTTCAGTTGGTCCAACAGTAACTTAAGCCATAATTCAATTGCACAAAAAATATTTAAAAATAATTATTTGTAAAAATAGATGATTAAATAATTTGAACTATTTTTACTGGTGCTGAAACTTGTCTTTAATAAGACGAGCTATGCATTACTTTTCCATAAAACCTGTTCAAACACCGGCCGCCCATTTTAAGATCTCACTACACGCTTTTGTTATATAACGGCAATATTATTTTATGGAAAAAAACCAAACCGCCTTTGATTCCCAGACGTCATCTCTCAACGTCAATATTAAAAGTTACAATAAAAATATTTGATATTATTTATTTTGGATAGATAAAATTTTTACGCTTATCGTTATAGTGATAAAATAAATTCTTTAAGAATATGTTGGACACACAACATAGACACCGGAATGAACCATTATAGCTTTCCTCGAGTCTTATGTAGCATTCCCTGAGAATAAAATATCATAACTGATCATCAATTTAATAAATATATTAGACTTATAGGTTATATTTTCTTTATAGAATTTAGTAGCAGAGCCTTTTATAAAAACCGTTCCAGCGCAATCGTTAACCGACGATAGGGTTTTCGATTCTTAAAAATTATGAATCGTCCGCTACTTCAAAGGGATTGATATGTGTTGTTTATTTTACGATCAACTAAGTATCGTTGTTTCTTAAACACTTATCATATTTATTAAATAAAATTTATTATCAAGCTCGAACTGATAAGAGGCCTGATTTATATACATTAACGATACTGCGATCTTGATTAGTTTAAATATATTAGTGTTAAATATAACCATGCTGCATTAAATAAGTCAAACGGTCGTATTTAGTCCCATATAATAAAAAAATATATTCATTAGCTACAATCGAAACAGAAAATTAAAGATAATCAACGGAGATAAGAACTAATCAATAAGAATCTAGAATTAGATTAAATACACTTAAAATAATAATATTTATAATAAGAGTATTTGATTATAAATATAAACATAACGCAGTAAAATTATCGATGAATGTTTTTCCATACATTAATAACTAATTTTAATATTAAACACTCTTTTATTTATAAAATGCTTAGTGAATAAATAATTAAACTTGTACGGGCTTTTGAATAAAAGTAATTATTCGATATCCCGACACTCGGCAGTATAACAGGAAACGTCGCTTAAATTGAAGGTCAGGGATCATTACATTGTCAATTCAATGATAAAGTAATTTATAGAGCAGCGGCTTGCGGCCAAGGTTTGCAATGTACCGAAATCTCGCTGTTGTTTTATTTATTTGTTATTAGATCAACAGGACGCCGTGTTGTCCTTAAAGGAAGACCAACCAGCCTTCCTTGTAAATAATCATAAACGAAGTAATAAGTATCGTATAAATTTGCAAATAAAAATATTAAATTTATGCAATGTATATTCATGCATTCATATTTTAATTTTAAACAGTGTTATGCGTTAAAAAATCATATAAAACGGTTTTGTTTGATTCGAATATCGCTCGCAGGGTGGAGTACATCCAGTTGGCTGCGGAGCACAAACCTCTGAACTTGGGTCAGGGCTTTCCCGACTTTGCCGCCCCGGACTACATCGGTAAAGCCCTCGTGGACATTGGACAAGGACCCGATGTACTTCTTTACCAGTACACACGAGGATATGTGAGAAAATATTTCTAATATATCAGACTATTTATGTTGACTCTACAAATTTGAAAAACTGAATTGTTTTTATTACATTTATCGATCTTATTTTTAGGGACATCCGCGTCTTGTCAACGCCATCTCCAAGTTGTACTCTAAATTGTGCAACAGGGATATTAATCCTAACACGGAGGTGCTGGTCACGGCCGGAGCTTATGAAGCTCTTTTCTCCACCATCTTAGGTTAGTGTTTTGACAGTTTTGAGGTTAGGTTATATTAAATTTTTTATTATTATTGAGTCTAGACAAGTAATCACACCATGTACATCCGTTTTTGCAACAGGACATGTTGACACCGGAGACGAAGTTATCATCATCGAGCCGTTCTTCGACTGCTACGAGCCGATGGTCAGGATGGCCGGCGGCACCCCTCGCTTCATTCCCCTGAAACCCGTGGGTACTTTCTATCAGTATAGCACACCTCACTAGAGTATTGCAGTTCACCTGACCATCTTGTATACATCATATTTTTTTAGCAAATGTTGAATTTAAAATGTTAATTTAAAGCGCAAGAAGGAGGGAACTATCCTCTCGTCAGACTGGGTTCTCGACGAGAATGAGTTACGCGCACTGTTCAACAGCAAGACTAAGGCGATCATTGTCAACTCTCCTCATAATCCGCTGGGTAAAGTGTTCAGCATGAAGGAGTTGGAGTTCATTGCAGACCTTTGCAAGAAGTACAACGTGATGTGCATCTCCGACGAGGTCTACGAGTGGCTTGTCTACAAGCCCTACAAGCACATCAGGATGGGTATGCCATTTGAGTTAGATTGACCGTATTTTTAGTGTTCAAAGCAAGACACAAGACTTTTGATAACTCGACTGTCTTATGAAGACTAGCAACTTGCTATAGTCAAGTTTGTGGCGGGCAGTTGTAAAATGTTGGCTGTTTTGTTGTGCAGCGACCCTCCCCGGAATGTGGGAGCGCACTATCACCATCGGCTCGGCCGGCAAGACCTTCTCCGTGACTGGCTGGAAGACCGGCTGGGCTTACGGACCTGCCGGTCTCATGAGCAATCTGGCGTCCGTTCATCAAAACTGCATCTACACTTGCAACACCACCATCCAGGTGAGATGGATTCGGATGCTGTAGAGATAAAGAGCATGACTGATAAGAAAATCATTAATTACATTACATAATATTTGAAAGACTAACAGAGTGTGCGTTGGAGTTTTTATTCTTATTAGACGAGCTCGGGTGTCTCCCGTTTGCGAAGTAAAGATATTAATTTTAAAAAAATCGGATCTAATCTATATGATTTTGATAGGAAGCAGTAGCTCGAGGCTTCGAATTGGAGCTGGAGAGGCTGGGCAGTCCTGAGTGCTACTTCCAGGCGCTTCCCGCCGAGCTCTTGGCCAAACGGGATTTCATGGCCAAGTTCCTGGCCGATGCTGGCATGAACCCCACTATTCCCGAGGGAGGCTACTTCATGTTGGCTGACTGGTCCAAGCTGGGTGAGTATTCAATTTGACAGTACATCTTCAGAAACATGAAACACAATTGCAAACAAAGCTGCGACCAGGAAATTGTATAAATTAAAATGTGCGCTCACCTGAGGATGCCTAGGAAACCGAATCTCGGAGTCGAGCATTCAAATCCATATAAAAGTAAAATTCCATTTCATTCTTTAAAATTGACTCAAGTATCGGAGCCAAAACGTTGGAACATCAATCATAATTTGCTGTGGCATAGTGCATAAGAAACATTGTCTGTTCTTGCAGCTAGCAAGGTGGACCTGTCGAAGGAGACGGACAAGTACCGGGACTACAAGTTCACCAAGTACATGACCAAGAAGGTGGGCCTCCAAGGGATCCCGCCCAGTGCATTCTACAATGCCTCCAACAAGCACCTGGCCGAGGACTACGTCCGATACTGCTTCATCAAGGTGAGACAATTACATCTTTAATTGTAGGCATATTTGCTCACCGACAAGTGTCATAAATTCTAAATTTACGATTACAGAAAGACGAGAATCTTCAAAAAGCCGCCGATATCCTCCACGCATGGACCAACTCCAGCAAATTATAATCACAACGTATATTAATGAAATTACTCAAGTTGTTGCGGACTCGACGGAAAAATTAAAGGCTGACAGAGGCAGCTGATCCGTCGTCGGCAAACTGAAGAAATGATCTGCTAATACAATTTGTACCATAATTCTTATAAATATATTTAATATATATATTAAATAATCTTTTGTTAACTTTCCATTTGATCAATCATGCGACTAGCTTCGCCAACATTATAGTAGAATTCCACAAAGTAATTTCTGTCAATGATATTAAATATATTTTATAAAATACACATTAATAAAAAACTTATTCGAGAAGTTGATATTTTGTAGATATTCAAATTTGCAATGGAAATTATTGTTTAGCATTTAAGGACGAGAATGCATTGCCGACAATTGTACTTCAATCGTATATTTATATACTTGTTAATTTATAAATAAATATATTTTTCTAAACATGTTAAATAAATACTTTGTCATTTTGTTTACCAGGAAATCAACATTAGTTCAATAAAACTTGGAGAACTGCGTTACAAGACGAGGTGAGTGATTTATAGCGCCCAAACCAAAGTTTTTAAATATTTTGTGTATTTCTGAACCATCGAACTCCGGATCAGTGTTTATGAAATATTTATTTTAGAAATTTTATCAAATAATTTTTTTTAACAGGATTCGAATCCACATTTTAACTTTAGTTTACATAATATTGGGTAAAGGGTCTTTCTCGTAAGTATATAATTCAACTCTTTTTAAGTCAGATAATCTCCTCGGAACCAGCGTTTAGCGTCTCTGGTGTCGTTCCCAAATGTCCTGCCGAACCTTTAAAAAAAGTAACTCGATTATAAAAAGCCTCCCATCTCTGACGCGACTGCGACTATATAAAGAGAACCACTCTCGGCAAGTGAGGAAATATTTGCCATCGTCATCAAACAATAGGACTAACCATAATTATACATATATGGCGTGCGGTGAGGGCAGAACATAAACATTAAAATACAAACCTAAATTTGATTCCCGGGACATGTCCTGTATAATTTGGTAGTAATCCCATATGCATAGGATATATCTCAGTAGGGTGGATGCCGAGAGGAGGGTCAGGCCTGGAGGGAAAAGGAGAGGCAGAGGTTAAGGACTGACGGAGCAGTTGAGGTGAACACGAGCCTGTGCCCGAAAATAAATTTCAAGGATTTTTAACTGTAATTTCAGTTCCGCTTGTCTTGAATTTCTGGTCTGTGTAAGAACACAATTAATAATCATAGAAAAAATTACAAGTGACTTCTACGCTGAGAAGTTGAAAATTAATAATCAAACAACGATTTGCCATTATCTTTTATTGAAATATTTACATTCGATGGTTCGCATCACACAATGAAAACATTAGCTGCTGGTGCCATATTTTTGGGCATCCCTGCAAAATATAAATACTGTTTGATTTTATGTTTTCTACACGTTCGGGGATAGTAAGAGCTCACCTGCTGTCCCTGATCGCAGTCAGATGGGCCATCATGATGATCAGGGACAGTGAAGAGAGACGGGGGAAATCCAGGCGTCAACAACTCTCAGAGTCTGTTAAAAGATCCTATACATCGGGGTTTGGTTTTTTTAATGTTTTAATTTAGCTATAGGAAATAATAGTGGCCTGTTATATTAGATATAAATAGAAATAGAAAGACAACTATAAACTCAAAAACAAAACAGGTAATATATGTACGCAAAAATAATGTATTTTTATAAAAGTGGTTTTCATTACTTTGACCATTATAAAATAAATATATTTTACAAAAGTGTGATGTATTTCGCAGGCCAGAAAAATGTTCAAGGCGGGCCGGGAAAAATGTTCCATCACATCCATTCATCTGATCCACAATCTTTGTATATTTACATAGCCTCGAGGTCCAATGGTTACAAATGCTTGATACCAACCATGAGGTTTCTATTCAGGTGGTCATCAACATCATTCTTGTTAATCAATGATGATGATGAACGATCATCAATTTAACAAGGCACCGGCAGGCACCTAATGTTGTTTTCCTGAGTCTTGATAGTTTTAGAGGTTTCAAAGCGTTTTGACCATATAGGGTCCCTCGAGATGGTATCCGATTTTGGCATAATAATTCCGTGTGCCAACACCAGAAATAACAGCCATTTTATTAGAGCCGTGCTCTTCACGGGCTATCCTCTCGGCCTCCTCCATTAGGAGCATTCCGAAGCCCTGGTGCTGGAATTTGGTGGGATCTCGTGCATTCACCTAAAATATACAATAATGGTATATTCTTTTCATGTTTTATAAGATACTCAGGGTAGAACTACTTTATAAATGAACACAATGTACACGGTCTACTCTCTACTTGTAGTACTCACGGGGACCACGCTGCCATACACGTGCAACTCCCTGACAATACTGCACTGCTTGAAGTCAGAACAGGGCTTAAGCTCCGGTCGGTATGTCTCGCCTGAGCACTTGCGCAAACGCAGCAGCCCCACCAAAATGTCCTGGAGGGGGTCCTCGTATGCCAGGAATGTCTCCCAGCCACCATTGGCGACATAATCTCTCCGAATTAGTTCAACCTGGAGAGGTATAAGTTCTCAATGAATGGGATATTTTTTATTTGATAATTGTTTGTATTTTTATCAGAATCTTGGTAAATCTAGACTGAAATAATTAAGAGTTGAGCGTACCTCATAAGGCCTGACTCTGTTGTGGATTTCTTGGATGCCGACCTCTCTGGTCCTCACGTCGCGGCAGTCAGTTCCCAGGTCTTTCATGCGAGCCAGCGCCAATTCTCGCAGGTTTCCATGCTCTACTCCGGAGCTCACCAATGGCATCGGAATGTCTCGCTGTACCCTGAAAGTAATGCATAATATAACTTTACCACCGAATAACCCACTCTGCGCCGATAATCGAAGTGCTCATCCTTTACAGAATGCGGTGCAGAATGCTCACCGGTTCATTCTACTCAACCAGACATGACGAAAAAATCTCTCAAGAAATAACCAGGCCTCTTCACTTTAATGAACTTGCTAGAAGTTCACGAGTGTTAACTTTAGTTGCATGTGAAAGATTCAGCCGTTTCTTGTGTTGGCAATTGAAAATTGGATATATTCATTCATTATTATCAGCTGGGTACGATTTCCAGAAGACGGTTAATTTTATAATAAGGTTCTTGTTGAATAGAAGATGACGACTGGGTGAAGCGTGTGGTCCATCTTTGTTCGTCTGTGATTGGCTTTGATGTCCATTAAATTGAGCATCAAACAAAAATATTGGCAATGTGAAGGAGAAAAAAAGAGGTCGCACCTGTAGACTCTAGTCCAAGGAGGCACCAGAGCCAGAACGCGAGCCACCAGATCCACGAGAGTGGAGGGAGGGTAGCTTTTGTAGCGGCCTGTCTTCCAAAGTTCGTACAGTCCGGTCCCTCGGATGACTAGCGTGGGGTATATCTTCAGTCCATCAGCCCGAAATGCTGGGTTCTCAAAGAACTCTGTGAACTGCGCCACGTCTCGCTCAAAGTCTACATTGGGCAGATCCGGCATCATGTGTGCTACTACCTGGTTAATCAATTATCATTCTAATGTTATAATGCTGAACAGTTTATTAATAATTATGTATTTGATGAAGACCCCAGAAGCAGAGTGAGTCTTCGACAAGCCTTCAAGCAGAAGTGTTATAGAACCTTAAATCCAGCATCCTTGGCCATGTGAAAACTTTCAGACACCGCTCGCACGGTGTGTCCTCTGTTGGTGTCTCGGGCTATGTCTTCATACACGGATTGAACTCCAATTTCCAATCTAAAAGTTGTTTACATACATATACACGAGTTCATGTGCCTCTGTTTAAAAAATGCTTCAATGATTTGAATTCATATCGTCATTGTTTATAATTTATTGTTCATGAAAATTTCTTAGTATTTATGTATAATTTATTTATTATTTCTTATTGCATATTTCTATTATTAAACAAAGTAGCACTGATTCTACCAATTATTGAATATTGTATGTTTAATATAATAAAAATAGTGTTGCATTACCTGGTGCAGCCGTACGCCAGCATGTCAGACAGGTGCCTCTTCAGGCAGTAGTCGGGTCGTGTCTCTATAGTGATGCCGATACATTTAGTGCGCGACTTCTCTGAATACTTGACAGCCTCTGCGACACTTGTCGACGTGTGCCCAGACAGAGCATCGTGCAGATTCCTAAAATATTGGTTTTTGATCATATTAGATTAATAAACACACAAAAGCATTAATTAATAAGCAGCGATTATACAGGTAATAGGTTGCCGGCGATGTCAAATGGAGTATGCTGATTTTTGAGTTGTGTCACTTTGAAAATATTTGTTTGTTGACAAATACCATACTTGAAATACAAATATTTGAAATTTAAACAGAAATAATACTGACATACCTTATAAAATAATCTCTATAGTCTTCAGGCAAGCACATGAAGGTCCCACCCATCACAATGAACTCCACTTTATCCACACTGTGCCCCAACTGCTTAAGCTGTTCGACCCGGTGTCTGGTTTGCAAGTACGGGTTGTACCTGGCTCTGATGGCCCTCATGGACGTAGGTTCGTAGCCCGTGTAGCTCTGGGTCGAGTACTCGAAGTCAGAGTCGGGCCCCCCGGGGCAATACACGCAAATATTCCCAGTCATGTAAATGTGCGGACACCTGTGAGGCTTGCACATGACCGCCACCACGGCGATCCCCGAAGCCGTGCGGATGGGTTTCGCCCTTAATTTGGGAAGGAGAAACTTTTTCGCATCGGACGGAACGGCGGCTATTATGTCTACGAGGCGCGGGGAGCTGTCGAGTCCGTACTTTGAAGCAATTCGGGTTTTCATTCGGTTGAGGTTGACGTCTTTTCCGATGTTGTGGGCCGCGATGAGCTCTTGGATTATCTCGCCGATTGTCCTGACCATCTTCTCGTCGCGACTCAACTCCGGCATTATTTTTTTCTTCGTCATTTTTTCCACGTTTTCGTATTGCGGAATTGAAGTTATTCACGTAAAGCAAAACAAATGACAGACGAGATAGAACGTGTGATAGACAAAGTCGCCGACACACGGCGCCATACAACTTGCGATTGGCCAATAGCGTTTCGCTTTTGCGTTGTTCGCTTGGGCAAAGCCACAAACAACGCTCAAAATGAAGGAACGCTATTGGCTGATTGCGAGTTGGTCGCGAGTTGTGTCTCTGCGTGTGTTAAGAGCTTTAAGGCTACTCAAGCGACCCTAATTATTAGCCAGCTTAAAAAACGAATATTTTTTTATAGTTTGACGAAAAAATATTGATAATAATTTTATACAGTTTGGGTTGCACTAAATGTTTAAATAAGTAAATCACAACGAAGATCACTGACAGAGTGAGGCATAATCTGTGAAAAATTCAGTAAAATTATAAGGGTACACTTACAAAATACTAAACGGTAAAAATTACTTTAAATGAAATCAAAATACACATTTAAACAGCCGGACTAAATAAATTATATTAAAAAAAAACTCATTTGATGCACTGTGCCAAAAACGGCAGCAACTGTAAATATCTTTCTAAATCAAATTTCGTATTGAGTACATGTTTTTTTAGTTCGTCGTTTCATTTTTACGCAAAATGTTCTTACTTGACAATATTAGCAGGTGCCCAGTCCGCCTTGTTTCTATGCTTGTAATTAGCTGCCAGATCGTATGTTTTTGATGTTTTTGGAGCCCTTGCTTCTTTGATTCCCTCCCTCACTAGAGACGGAACTCGGCCAGCACATGCTGTAAGAATCAAATCAATATATTATATATTAAAAAAAAAAAAAAACAGAAATATCAATGCAACCATTGTTAAAATAATATGTTTTAAGTAAAAATATGCGTCTTTAAGGTTTCATTTCCAGATTTTTATAACGATGGATTCCAACCTAAAGTTTTAATGCTCCTTAAATCAAAAATAATTTTTAAATTTAAACCTCATTGATGCAGGCTTTTTTCGACTACCAGAAACGTACCAAGTCGAAGTCGTTATTCAGATTATCCGAGTTTAGATTTCTATCACTTGTGGAATGAACAGCCACAAAGTCGATAGCGATGAATACATGATTTGGCTTACGATCGTCAGCATTATCGGCAGGCATGTCGTGGGTTTGGAAGCGAGGCTCTGCAGCATGGAAGGGAGGATTGTACATTGGCTCGTCCAGCGGCAGTTCAGTCAAAATTCCAGCGCACTCAGGACGCACCCGGAAGAAGGGAACTTTGAACTGTGATTTTGATACCTGGACAGTGATAAAAGTTACAATGAAGGATCGACGCATCTGTTATCCCAGTTCTCGTTAATGTTCCACCCATACATGTTTATTGTGGATCCCATAAGTTATTATGTGGCAGATTCACACATGGTGCGGTGTATGTATGATAAATATTGTAGTTACAAAGTTGTCTGCGTATTCTTGGGGCTGTCCCCTCACAGCCTGCATGAGCTGCCTCCTCGCCCTCGCCTGCTGCGCCTGGCACTTCTCATACTGCGACATGGCCTCGGTGACGCCCACCGAGAAGTACTGCCCCAGCTGGCCTCGCAACCGCGGCACAAACCCTGAAATGCAATGTGCACAGTGAATTTGCACCTTCCAACACATTGCAGCTCCCGAGCTTCAAGATATCTCCCAGCAGATCCAGTGTTTAGTATTAAAAATCTGTATGCTATGTATGTTATCTGTAAAGGCAACAATGCTTGCAAGTCCTCAAATATACTGAAGTAAAAATAAAGTTTAATGGCACCGCAGCTTGATTTTCACGATTTTACAACTAGGTGTATAATAATAAATACACTGGTGTCATACCTGTATATCCTGACTTCATAGGGTGTCTATAAATCGGGTAGTCCACGCGATACCTGCCGTTGACAATATCAATGTCATTTTGTACGGGTCTTTCAACCTGAAAAAAAAATTATCATACTATGAACATATTTATTATTCGATTGTGAACTCGATGTGTATTATTACGCACACAATAAATAACAGATATATATTAAACGCAATCATTGTTTTTTTTTTTTATTATTTTCCGGCATCCGGCACTTCTGCTTTTCGAGTGACCCAAAACCGCAGCGCTTTATCATTCATTGCCTTTTATATAAGCACACTTATCGCGCGGAAATAGAAACTTAGACAATCGTCGAAACGAATCGGCGGACGTTATGACCGTACGAACGCAGTTTTTATGCATGGCAGTGCTGAAGCAAGAGGGGTGACGACGACGCACTGGAATGCAGACAATCTGCTTCTCGCAACTTCGGATTGATCTACTGTCAACAATCTACTTTCTGGCGTAGTAAAAGTATTTTTTTTTTGCTTGTGTGTTTATTTTCTAACCTGGAATTCGTCCTTGGTCCTGTCGGAGAGCACGAGGTGCTCCGAATGCATGACTGCCGGGTCCATGAGAATCTTGTGCGTCAGCGCCCCGTACGTGTCGGCGATGCGGTGCCTGTACGCCGGGCAATGGCCCGTGTAGCTGGGGACAGAGGACTACCAGTGCATGAGGGAATGGCGACGACCGGAGAAGAAGCCAAAACGCTGAGCCACGGTATAATAAACTACCGCATTTTGAAAACCGGGCTCAAAGCCGAGAGACGTCATTTCCAAGCGAGCATGCTAGCCGATGAACCACGACGCGGTTTTGAAATCTAAGCGTGAATCCACGACATACCGAATCAGTTTGTATAACAAGTCTGAAGAGGCTCATTATAAAAAAAAATGTTCGTAATCTCGCAGCCATTTGGCTCGACGTAATGAGATGTAAGTGTATCTGGCTCTTTGCGATTCTGCGAAGACGACAGTGCTCGCGCGGTCGGTGTTACAGCTGCCTACACACGATGCGACGCATCCGACAACCCAACTACTTAAACAAAACCCTAAAAATAAAATACCCAAAATAAGCGTGTGTCGGCAGTTATGAGCAGCCTACACACACTGCGACACAGCTGATCAATGATTTGAAATTTGCCGATGGCTTCCTCTTATTTTGGGTGTTTTTTTATAGTTTTGTTTTGACACCAGCTAAGGCTACTTAAGCACGCTGCACACGCTTCGATAAAACAGACGACCGAACGGTAATTAGCCAACTGCGTCCTCATATTTTGAGGATCAAGAGGATACCATCGGCCAGCTTCCGTTCGACCGTCGGTCGTATCGCAGTGTGTGTTGGCAGCTTCATTTTTTACCTCGCCGTATGTTGTACAGCATCCGAGCTGATGAGCAGCCAGGGTTGCCAGGAGAGCGGCAGTCGCGAAGAATGCGTAAATATCCGGAGAAAGTCACAACGAATAAAGCGCCCTACACGCGTAGCAACGCAATCGACAACCGACCGACAGTAATATAACACAACGTACAAAAATAATATTAGCATTAAACAGCTTTTCAAGATATATATATATATAATCTTCTGACGCGGTCGTATCGTTTTTCGCTAATACTCTACTTTTTCTTTGTAAGTTGCTGTTACATATCTGGCCTATCGGATAATAACTTTTGAAGTTACTACCGTAACTGCGTCGGAACGCATGTTCGTGGTGATACTTTATACTTTCTTCCTGACAGCCCTGTCGATCGCTGGTCGTTCTGCCATGAAGAGTACACATTGCCAACCATCGGCTCGCGGGCTTATTAACTTAACAAAAATTACTTTAAATTCATCAATTTTATTTGCCGGATATAAAATACAACAAATAAAATAATCGGATTTGAAAACGGATATGGCCTCCGTTTTGTGTGACGCTTGAAGAGCAGAGTGAAAGTAAGTGAGTCAGGAAACAAGAATTTAATGTCTCCGTGAGTTCTAGTTGATGTCCAATCAACAGAATTAGAGTGGCACTCTTGTCCAATGATATATCACATTGCGTACGTAAAGCGTAAAATGGCACGTCATGTAAATAATCTCCCACCAACAGGATAACAGGTCTTGTATGATGCCTAAGAAGCACCAAACCATGTCGATAAAGTATTTCTTAAAAACGCATAACCAATAAGTGATATTATTTCCGTGCTTCAAACGAGTCACAAAAAAATCTACACCGATTTAGAAGAATAATAAATTGATTGGCAGTAATATCACAAGGGGGTTGTGTGTCACAAATATATTCTACTAGAAAACATTGAGTTTTTGTGATGCTCAAAGAGCATGCTTTGTTTTGCGTGACGCTTTAAAAGCAGCAAAAAGGCGATTCTAACCAAACTATATCAGTACAGAAAACATAAAAAAAAACCACAACAAAAAATGAAATAATCTGTATACTGATATTATTTGTTCAGTGCCTCACACGTGTCACAAAAAAAATATATACACATTTAGAAGAACCTATGACCAAAAATTAATTGATCAGTACGGACATTCTTATTCCGTGATATCCGCGTGTTATGTATTATGAGTAGTCTACTAAAGGGGCAGAGCCTCCGACTGGGTTGTGTTTTTGTGACGCTCAAGGAGCTGATCAGCGTGAGGGTGGTTGGCCGCTCCGGCAGATGGTAACCCACTTGGCTGAGCTATTTCTCTGTGACCCGGTTAGCGGCGATGGCGTGGGCCAGCCGACAGTTATCTCGAGAGCGCCGCGCCTGCGCCCGCCCCTGGCGCTAGTAGCCGCACGTGCGCCACACTTCAAGCACCACTCAACATATGGCGGACACCGAAACTGAGATAATATGCACAAGGAGTCTATATAGGCAAAACGATCGGAAACACGAAACTAGTTTTATAAATTATTCGTACAAAATCGCCTTGATTTTGTGAACGTACCGTTATACCATAGACACGAAATAATTATTTAATTTGCTTTTTTTTTTTTTTTTAAAAAAAACAATAAATTCTGATATTTTATATAAATACATGTATATATATATTTTTCTCAATGAGTTAATAATATTTTTTTAAACTGTATATTTATCATACGAGTATTATTAAACTTTCATAAAAGGGTGATATCCAAGTCCATAGTATATGTGAAAATACCGAAAAGGCATGCAGTTCTAATCAATAACAAACAAAGGCAGCAAGGATAGAAAATCAGGAATGTGTATATTTTTATAAGTATTATAAAAAAAACAAACTATTAATATTCTACCCCAGAAGAGTCGGAGATTGAAGGAAGCGTGTCGTCTGAAAAGCGTACTCTGATATTTCTTCAGAATATGTCTGGTCTATGAGTGAAACGATAAACACTCATAAGAATATAATATATATATATTTTTTAAATATTTTATATATATATATAAATTATTTAGGTATAAAATAAGTAACAACCGCTGCCATTACATACGAACAAGTGATTCCTTACCCGGGCACAAAATAAGGTTGAGGGACGCACTCTCCCATTGTAAGCTTTTAGTCGATTTCAGATACTTTAATGCTCAATATTATTTATTTAAATTGATAAGTAGTAACGCAAGGAATTTAGAAACGTGCATTAGCCGAAATTTATATTTAATTACACATAATTTGGCAAACGCCCTTCAGTGACGACTGAAACGCGTTCTTATCGACTGACAGATCAAAAAACGACGAAACTCGATTATTGTTTTAATCATATTTATATATTTAAATGGTACGTTTTTTTTTTTAAATATTTATGGCTGATCGATTTATTGTTTTAACACTCAATTTCAGAAAGGCTGATTAAATCAAATATATTTTACAAATATGCTAAATAAATTTCTCGAATACTAAAAATAAATATTGTCCCTTTTCAAATAAGTATTGTTGGCGTGGTTATGAAAGTTTTGACGAGACATTTGGGCGAGAAAATTTCTGACCTATCAGTCAACGGTATTTTATGATTTCTAGTAGGATACATGTTTTTTTGCCGGTGATTGTGTTTGTGTAAATCAATTGAAAGCCCAGAGTGATTTATTCGATATTTAGATATGCTTTGATCAGAAAAAAAATGACGATCAATTAATTTAAAATTTTAAATAAAGTTTATACGTGTATAATGTATGTTAACTCACGTTTAGTTTAAATGGAAAGAATGCTTGTTTGCTGATCATGAGGGCTTTGCGTTCAAATTCGTGAGGAGCGATAAAATATTGTCATGATTTCTCTATATAAAAATGTACGCTTTCTTCTTCTTCAAGGAGGTTCTAACTGAACATATTTTTATCTTGGGCCAGCCTTACAAATTCTGCTGTGCTTCATAGGATTATTCCTCATAGTATTTTTAATATCATCCTACAAAGCCACATTTCACAAGTCTCGATTTCTACTCATTGACTAATTATTTCCATCCTTGCGGCCTCCTGCTTTTACAGAAGAGAAACGTTTTATAACATCTCGTTTATGGAACAAAGATAAAAAAAAAAATGTAAATAGCATCCTATTAGTTTCGGCTCAAAAGTACTTTCGCGCGTTTAACGGTAAGTCCGCAAAAGCAAGGCGACATTTTATTTTTCAACAGCAGCAAAAAAAAAAAAAAAAACTAGATTCGTCTTGAATCACTCTCTCCGAAGATCCTGATCATCTTCGCGCGGAGGAAGCGGCGGAGACGGCTCGCACAATAACACGAACTGCATTCCGAATTTTTTTTTCCCATTTATTTTTGCAGAATTTCTATAAGCCCACAGAGCGAGAAAAAACGGCCGGCAAAATATCGAAGAACGAACCTCGTGGGGAAGCCAGCGGCTCTCAAACGTTTCGGGGTACCGGCAGAAGATAATTTGGGTGCATTTGAAAAAAAAAAAAAAATGCGACGTCAGTATAAATTGGTTTTAGGTGCGTAGCACTTATAAATACAAAAAAAAATATTACATTAAAGTTGGCAAAAAATTTAATATTGCAAGTACGTTATGAAATCATTTTTTACTATACAGATACGTGTTTTGATTTAAAAAATAACAATTATAAGCCTGTTTAGATGTTCGGTCTTGTAAAAATACTTATTTGTATATTTTAAAATAAAAATAAAGTTATGATCAAATAACAGTGTATATTGACATCAAAAAAGTGTTTAAATTACCATAAAAGGTCAAAATATGTTTTTGTACTATTGTAACTTTTTATACTACAGAAAGGCTTTAAAAAAACTTTTAGTTAGAAGTAATAGGTAAGAATGTCAATTTTGCTAAGGTCAGGTATTTTTATACGAAAAACGCAGTTTTTAGTAAAAATATTTTGTTTATTACTAGAATAAATGTTTAATGTCATGTTCAATAAACTGACATATATTCTGAAAATATTGTACAGGAGACAAAATGAAGACAGCGCAAAGTAAGTACAAAACGAACACTTCATAAAGAATAATAAAGCGCATATTAGACATAAATAATAAAATATTAGTAATAGATATAGTCACGTAAACTTAATCGTAACCTTCCCATCCAAAATACAAAATGTATCGTAAAGCATACCTAAGATAGCTATTGGTTCTCTGTAATAATACAAGTTTGCATTAAATAGCCCCATACAATTAAAAGGTTTTTCACACATATTTTTCCTCATATCTCCATGTTTATTCATGGTTTCCTCAGGGAGAATAGTGTAGTCCACGGGTCTAACAATATGGTATGTGGCTATCCCCTGATCCCGAAGTGTACATGCGTTTTTATATTGCGTTCTTTTCTAGGACGCCAACTACAAGTTATCTCGTCATTATTTACGCCATTTTTGTGCAGCTACGATTGAACTCAATATACCAGTGCTAATATTAATAAATGGCTTCTGGGAAAAGAACAAAAAATCAATACTTGAATGAATAGAGAATTTATTAAAACGCTGACTGCCGACTAGGAGATAACTTGTAGATGGCGTTATTTTCTAGGACGCACACTGCGAGTTATCTCGTCGTTGTTTACTTTCTATTTTTGTGCACCTACGATGAAACTCAATATACCAGTGCTAATATTGATAGATGGCTTCTGGGAAAATAACAAAAAATCAACGCTTGAATGAATAGAAAATATATTAACACGTTGACTCGTAGATGGCGTTATTTTCAAGGACGCACACTGCGAGTTATCTCGTCCTTATTTACTTGCCATTTTTGTGCAGCTACGATTGAACTCAATATACCAGTGCTAATATTGATACATGGCCTCTGGGAAAAGAACAAAAAATCAACGCTTGAATGAATAGAAAATTTATGAACACGTTGACTCGTAGATGGCGTTATTTTCAAGGACGCACACTGCGAGTTATCTCGTCGTTGTTTACTTATCATTTTAGACCAGATTTCTTAAAATCACCGTGGCAGTCAACGTGTTGAAAAAGGGAACTCACCGGTGAGCAGGTGAATGAACTTGCTAGGGGCAGTATTGCAAGTCGCGGGCAGGAAGGTTGAGAAGCGCTGGGCGGCGGTGCGCGGTGCGGCGGTGCGGCCGGGCACACCTGGATGGCGCTGAGTAGGGGCCGCCATGCCGCCATGCCGCCATCTTGTGTAGGAATGCGGGTGTCAGTGCGCGGCGATGGTTGGTCGGGGCAGCCGCGGCCAGCAACTAATAACACCGACTAAACTCTAAACAAAACCCGAAAACAAAGTCGCCCTGCCCAAATTGCTGCGGTGTGCCCTGTCAGAAATACGCGACTCCGCTTACTCGCCGGACTTCACTTTGTGTTTATTTTGATGTGCACTGCATTCGGTATTAAAAAAAATAAATAATATATCGACACTCGCGACGGTTTGCAATGCAATGCAGTGATGGTGCATTATTGATTGTTGTTGTGTGATTTCTGTTTTGTTTCGTGTCGGGGAGTTTCGGCATGGAGCTCGACGTGGTCTCCATGTTTGTGATTGTTTTTTTTTTTGCGATGGAGAGACATTGATATGTGATTTCTCTGTGTTTTGGTGAACGTCTGGCCTCGCTCGATAGCCATTCCAGGTGAGTTGCAGAACCTTTCCCCCTCATTCGATCGGTTTGTTTTAATTAGACACTACCCGCGTGCGTATCCTCAGAAAACACGATTATCTTGTATTGCAGTTTAATTTTAAAACTGATATACAAAAATACCTAAATAAAAACGCTGGCATCGTTATCTCAGCATTAAAATAAAATTAAACACAACATTTAAAAACTAACAATTAATAATATATATGTAAAAATAATATTCAATCAAATTGTAAATGTATTTGTGGTGTTTTACGTTTCAAATAAAATACACATAAAGTGTAAGTGTTGAGATTTTTAGTACAAACATAACACAAGGCATACCTTTTTTTATAGACACCAATAAAAATCAGATGTCGACATAAAATAAGCATAGAATTTATTACAATTATTTGCTTGCAAATTAAATTTTTTTAAATCATAAAAAAAATAAATATAAAGTTTGGTTTATATTTATTTTAAAAATTTTAAGTGTGAATTTCTTATTAAACACGTTGTATCGACAGACGCGATGCCAATAGAAATTGCCCAAAACACATCTGTTTGGGATTCACTTGCCTGGAAGTCGCCACTGTTGCACGTTTTTTTGTGAAGACAAATGCGGTATACGTATCAGTCCAGACAAAACCGCAATCGGCTCTGAATGCTTCCTTCTGCTTGCCTACCTGTTGTTTAGAGCTTATATGGTTATAGACACCACATTATACGAATTACCTGAGCTTGGATGTACTATAAATTTATTTTTTTTAATAGTATAATAAAACTTTTCAAATATTAAAATACAAAACATCGCTCGATTACACAAAAAATTTTAATTAAAAATACCACGAAATTGTAAGAATACTTATTTAATGCAGAATTTATCGTTAAGTTTGTAATGATTGCTTCAAAATAAATTATATTTAACAGAGACTAAACAAATAATAATTTTAAATAAAAAAGATAAAAAATCAAGTGTTTAATTTTTATTTTTCATATATAATAATCCATTAATATATTCACGAAGCCGCCTAAGCACCTTATCTTTTTTTTAATATCAAACGTGCCAGATTGTAGGTGTTTTTTATTTATTATTAGCAATAAATTTTATATGGGATTAGCGGAATCTTATCTAATCACTATAACCGATAAGGTTTGCCACATTGAACACACGGTGTATGATTTGTTTATGGACTTGGCTTCAAAACTCACAGTATTCATTTTCTGACTGAAAAGATAATATAAGGTATTCTGACAAAGAAATTTGTGAAGCTTCTTCAGACTGCCTGAAGAATCCTTCGAGTGACACAAATAAATATATTCGTAATCGCCTAGCCATTGGGCTGTTCATATTTGCTGTTTAAAAATAAAAATATATATATATTTAATCAGTGTGCCGTGGAAACGTGGGTAAGATATATTGTCAAGTATTATTTAGATTTTTGCTTCGGTCCCAGTATCGGAGCCGTAGTCAAGAATACAAGCGTGCTCGTAGAGGTGCGCAAATTCCGCATCCACGATAACTTTCTCCTTCCGGTAGTGCCTCTTTTCCTTGGATTTCCCATTCAAAAATGCCAAGACAATATACAATACGATCATCTACAACGCCTCGCCCGGAGACCGGTGTGAAAAGTTTTGGAATCGCTGTGTATCACTGGGCCAAACGAGATTGTACCGTTAGACATGTGAAATGATAAAACGCGTCGCGGATTATAGGTTTTAAATCTTCCGTCTGCATCATCATCGCCGAGTCGCATTTACTTCCCAGTAGCCGGGCGTGTTAATAAATCTCGCACGCGGAGAACAAATCGCAACAACAAATTGCTGCAGGCCAGTTTTTTCGGCGAATTTGTGAATGAAAAAAATGATTGGTGACAATTTGTTGTCGCGATTTGATAAGATATGACTTAATATTTATAAGCAAATCTAAAAAAAAAGCAGTGGCGTACGTTGAGCCCAAAATCAAGGCAAGCAGTTTTGCTAACAAAATACCTGTTATTCAAATTAGATTCATAAAATAATTAACTTTAAACAGCTGACACGGAGCTTCTCACTTTTATACGATTCAAGTAAAAATAAAAATTAATTTGTATGTCTTTCATATTGTGCAAGTACACACGTGCAATCCTCGGGATATTGTGATATTTTCGGAACGCCTAAGGCCTGAATCGAAATCATTAGTAATTGATAATCAGTTGCGCGGTTAGTTCAGCAATGTTGGCCGTTGTTTTTGTACCCAAGCCTGCTTCGCAGTTGGCGATTCTCAACCGAGTGGTCTCCGGTTCGATCCCCGTCCCGGCAGAGGTGAATCTTGCACTGATGTCTCCCGCTGTACCAGTCCTGACGAGTCCTCGCCATTCGGACGATCGACCAAGGTCACTGCGGGACTCCGAGCGGCCGGCGATACAGACACGCGGTACACCGAGTCCGCGGGGCGGTGCATAATGAGGTGTCCGGAGGCGAGCCGTGAAAAAAAAATACAATCACGCCGAACACGGCCGCCGGCCCGGGGCCGCCAACGGAATTCCTTCGTCGCCGGGCCGAGGATTGTTGTTTTTAATTAACTGTTCTAGGCACGGGGTCCCCGACAACAACAACCGGGTGCTTTTTTTTTTTTTTTTTTTTTGTTCCGAGCGAAGCATTCTTGAATGTGGTAAAACTTCTGGCCATGTCTATAAGTCAATAACGCGTTGCTCGTCCTTAATTTTATTTGAATATATAACCGTTGAAAATAATAACTGAGTGCTTTTTTTTTGTTCCGGATGAAGATGTAGCTTGTCCCTGATATTATATAAAGAAATTTGCTTGATTTATATAGGACTACTGAAAACAACATCTGGGTGCTTTTTCTGCCCAAAGCGAAGCATTATTGAACGTGGAAAATATTAAGTATTGCTTGTCCTTAATTAAGTCTAATTTGCATTGAAATTTTGCAAAACACAACTGGATGCTTTTTTCTGTTCCAAGTGAAGCAATTTGCTAATATTTTGTAACGAAACATTGAAAAAAATACAACCGAGTGCTTTTTAGTGCCCATGTCTATAAGTCAATAACGCGTTGCTCGTCCTTAATTTTATTTGAATATATAACCGTTGAATATAATAACTAAGTGCTTTTTTTTTTTGTTCCGGATGAAGCATAGAATAAAGCGTAGCTTGTCCCTGATATTATATAAAGAAATTTGCTTGATTTATATAGGACTACTGAAAACACCAACTGGGTGCTTTTTCTGCCCAAAGCGAAGCACTATTGAACGTGGAAAATATTGAGTATTGCTTGTCCTTAAAAAATTTCGACCACCTCTTCTGGCCATGTCTATAAGTCAATAACGCGTTGCTCGTCCTTAATTTTATTTGAATATATAACCGTTGAATATAATAACTAAGTGCTTTTTTTTTTGTTCCGGATGAAGCATACAATAAAGCGTTGCTTGTCCCTAGTTTTTTTAAAGAAATTTTCCTAATTTATATACGACTACTGAAAACAGCATCTGGGTGCTTTTTCTGCCCAAAGCGAAGCATTATTGAACGTGGAAAATATTAAGTATTGCTTGTCCTTAATTAAGTCTAATTTGCATTGAAATTTTGCAAACAGCAACCGGATGCTTTTTTCTGTTCCGAGTGAAGCAATTTGATAATATTTTGTAACGAAGCATTGAAAAAAATACAACCGAGTGCTTTTTAGTGCCCATGTCTATAAGTCAATAACGCGTTGCTTGTCCTTAATTTTATTTGAATATATAACCGTTGAAAATAATAACTAAGAGCTTTTTTTGTTCCGGATGAAGCATACAACAAAGCGTTGCTTGTCCCTAGTTTTATTAGAAATTTTTTTCCTAATTTATGTACGACTACTGAAAACAGCATCTGGGTGCCTTTTCTGTTTCGAGTGAAGCATTCTTGAATGTGGTAAACCTTTAACTGTTTTTTCATCCTATATCTATACCACTGAAAACAATAACTAAGTGCTTTTTTTTGTTCCGGATGAAGCATACAATAAAGCGTTGCTTGTCCCTAGTTTTATTTAAAAAAAATCCTAATTTATATACGACTACTGAAAACAGCATCTGAGTGCTTTTTCTGTTCAAAATGAAGCATTCTTGAATGTGGTAAACCTTTAACTGCTTTTTCATCCTATATCTATATCACTGAAAACAATAACTAAGTGCTTTTTTTGTTCCGGATGAAGCATAGAATAAAGCGTAGCTTGTCCCTGATATTATATAAAGAAATTTGCTTGATTTATATAGGACTACTGAAAACATCAACTGGGTGCTTTTTCTGCCCAAAGTATTGCTTGTCCTTAATTAAGTCCAATTTACATTGAAATTTTGCAAAACACAACTGGATGCTTTTTTCTGTTCCAAGTGAAGCAATTTGCTAATATTTTGTAACGAAACATTGAAAAAAATACAACTGAGTGCTTTTTAGTGCCCATGTCTATAAGTCAATAACGCGTTGCTCGTCCTTAATTTTATTTGAATATATAACCGTTGAATATAATAACTAAGTGCTTTTTTTGTTCCGGATGAAGCATACAACAAAGCGTTGCTTGTCCCTAGTTTTATTAGAATTTTTTTTCCTAATTTATGTACGACTACTGAAAACAGCATCTGGGTGCCTTTTCTGTTTCGAGTGAAGCATTCTTGAATGTGGTAAACCTTTAACTGCTTTTTCATCCTATATCTATACCACTGCAAACAATAACTAAGTGCTTTTTTTTGTTCCGGATGAAGCATACAATAAAGCGTAGCTTGTCCCTAGTTTTATTAAAAAAAAATCCTAATTTATATACGACTACTGAAAACAGCATCTGAGTGCTTTTTCTGTTCCGAATGAAGCATTCTTGAATGTGGTAAACCTTTAACTGCTTTTTCATCCTATATCTATACCACTGAAAACAATAACTAAGTGCTTTTTTTGTTCCGGATGAAGCATACAATAAAGCGTAGCTTGTCCCTGATATTATATAAAGAAATTTGCTTGATTTATATAAAACTACTAAAAACAGCAACTGGGTGCTTTTTTTGTTCCGAGTGAAGCGTTCATGCAATTGAACCAATTTGCTAATATTCTGTAACGAAACATTGAAAAAAATACAACCGAGTGCTTTTATTATTACGAATTAAATATTTTAATCGCCTAAACAATTTGCTTACTACACAACGAAACAAAGCAAACAACAACCGAGTGCTTATGAAATATTTTTATATATGCCAATTTTGTATCAATCAACTGATTTTTTTGTAAAATATTTTTATAACTGCATTTTTATCTCCATAACTGTCCATACGGATAATATATATTTTTTTAATTCTCACTTATCAATTTGAAGCATTAAATTTATTTTCATAGCTTATAGTCACATATACAATACGACAAAGCATATTTATTGACGTAATTATGGTATAAACACTTGTATATAGTAACATGGTTATAAATAATTTGCAACATATTTATAGTAAATGTGTTATAAGCAAAAATTATCATACCATATACTAACATTTAGCTTGCATTTTTTATAATATAATGTGCATATAATACCATAGAAGGCAACGTTATGGCAGTGCTATAATATTAAAAAAAAAACCTTATTGTTTTGTGAAATGTTTACTTATTCATTACGTGTAAAAATATATTTTTCACACACTTATTCAACTTTTTACCATACATGAATTAAGGTTATTTTTTGTGTTTTTCTCTTTCTACGATGAACTATAATTTTAATGGGGAATGTGTGCTTCTTGGCCAGGGGTGGCGAACCCGTGGCACGCGTGCCACAATTATAATATATTGTTTACCGAAATGTACTTTATTAAAAACTGGCCGCAGGCAATTTGCAAATTAGTCTGCAAGTATAAAATAACAAAATTGTGGATATATTTTTAAGCTTGAAAGGTTCACCATCACTGTCCTAGAGTTACGCTTATTCTACGTTGAAACAAAAAAAAAAAATACTTGTGCTAGATTTAGCTTACAAAGAAAACTGCAGTTATATATGTTGTTTTTTTTAAAATTTTATTATCAAATGTTCCTAATCTGCTGAAATTCTGCACGAAACGGTCTCGAGTGCTCGAAAAAATGTACGAATTCAGGTTTACGACCGAAACAAGAACCGCAGTGGTCTAAATCCTACAACAGTATTTATTATCTCCCCGCGGACGGACGTGCTCTCGCCTGATGATAAACGTACCAAGTACGTAAGTATAGTAAAAATATTTAGCCCTGTTAGGACATATTCGTATTGAAAGTCTACCCAACCACAGTGAAGACGCAAACTACAGTTTTCCAAATTTTTGTGTCTCGATTTTTTCCGATTATTTTTCTCTACGACCGGTCATAATTTCCGACCGATTCTTTCGGTTTTTATAGTACGAAAGTGACAACACAAGAGCCTGCGCGGGCAACGAATGCGGTTTAATCGAATATTCTATACTGTAGTAATCCGTTGATATTGCGGTCGTGCATTCTCCGGAGGCGGGTCTGATGCCGCCGAGGAATGCGCCCGAAGACAATAGAAAGCAGACGTGCACAAAGGTCGTTTTTTTTCCCCGCGCTTTAGACGCTGAATCCACTCGTATAAAATAAAATAATAATAATCTGATAACCGGATTGAATTTCGCCACGTGGTTCTATGAGTCTTTTCAACTGTAAAATATCATAGGTTGCGAGCCCCTGAAAGCTGTGCTATTCTGTGCACATCAACCCCTCGTATATTTTTCTTATGCAGAGGTCAGAGAAGATATTCACGACTTCACTTCGATCACTCGCAATAACTGAATTTCTAAGTGCCCTGCTCCGCGAAGAGTCTTCTAAGGCAAGTATAAGACATCGGAATTTTTTTAACTGCCGAAAATGTCGGTTACAAACTCCGGCGCGGCTCGCTGGAGAGCGTCTCGATTGGTCCAAACCGGTTCCGAATTATTTCCATACTAGAATTAATCATTACCGCGTCTTCGTGTTTACTTTCGCGACTGACATCCGAAGCCTGGAGATGGTCGCGTCTCTCCTGCTGCCCCGGCGATTGTGTTGATTTCGGTACAACTTCCTCTGGATGTGTCTCGGTATCTACAGCGTGGACTTATGACTCGGTGAATTGCATATTTCAGTTGCACCTATTCAGGACTTAATGTGTAAAACGTGAACTGAACGTGACTCATGACTCGGGGACAGTTATTTGAGTACATATAAACATTGGCTTTCTTAGGAGCCGCGTGTGACGGCGATCGATAATATAATAATATTTATTGATATATGCAACTTCAATTCAAATAGTCGTGAACCACCCTGAACTAAATAACACACACACACACACACATATATGGCGTGGTTACTCCCACACGACTTCCTTCATACCATTGCACATTCACATAGTAACTCACTTTCTACGCCCTTTGCCCGACTGCATTCCTGGGATTCCATACGTTGCTTGCCGGGTCGACGGCGCGTGCTCTTTTTTATCGTTTCAAGTCTGCGAACGGTAGACATTGAAACTAAGCGAGAAACCACCATACTCGAGCTAAATATTGGTCGGAGATCAAGAAATTAGAAATAAGTATGGTATCCGAAATTTTAATGAAAATTTGATGCTCCGTGTTTTATTTAGAAGACTTTGAAAATTAGATAATGAGCGATCGATTTATAATTTTGTAGAGGGCTGTGAACTGTAATAAAAGGAACCCTTAAATAAGAAAATCTTTCCTATGGTGGTTTTCAACAACTATCTTTAAATCCTTCCTATCCCTTCTCTATTTTCTCCTACTCATAAAGAATAGTGTGGATATGGCTCTTTGTTCTCGAATCTTGGCTTGATTGCCTCTCGATAGCGAAAAATCAATGCACGTGTAAAACCCAGAAAATTGTACAAATATACATTTTTTTCATATTTATCTATTAAAAATATATTTTATATAAATGTATTTTAATATTTTTTCTTTTTTTTCAGATACTGTCTGACACAAGCGTTCAAGACATTTGGGAAAACCACACAACGAATAAAAACAACGCATTGTTAATAATTACAAAAAAAAAAACAACATATTCTTAACCGTTGACGATTCAATACAATATCATAAAAAAAAAACCTATTATACTTTTCTAATAAAATCTCAACAATCGATTTTTATTTACTTCAACTGCGCTCGAGTGACGTCATAATTTTCCATTATTTATTGCGTCGATAAATTTCTGTCGCACTTTGCAATAGAAATTATCAGCCAAGTGTTGTTATTCACGCGTGAAGTGTTCCTCCGACTTTGGAGCGTCTCCGCGGGTGTCGTCCCCCGGATGTGGCACGAGGATGAGGATGAAGTTCTCAGCCGGCAGCAGCTCCAGCAGCCTGTCCGGGGACTCCCTGTCCCGGAAGTCCACCCTCTGCATCTACACGGACGCCGACTTCCTCAATGGCGCCGATAAGGTGAGGTCTATCGTCTGATTGACATATTGATATTTAGCCGCTCAGTGCTTTCAATCCATCTTCGGGGACTTCGGATGATACCGAACGTGGTCCCGAAACGTCGGAAGACAAAAAAAAAAAATAATAACCGATCAACACATTCAAATGTGTTCAAAGTAAAGTAGACGAAAGCGAAAAGCGAAAGCGGACGCCACTGACAAAATAAAAAATAACCATTGCAATATATTAATTTTATCTAGTGGGGGGCCGTCAACTGTCGGTTGGCGGACGCGGCACGCGATAGTGAAACTTGCGGCGTGGCGTGCGTGCTCTGCGGGGACACGCAAGCCAGGGGACTAATTTGAAGCGTTTACTGCATCACCTAAATAACAGTCGGTTGGAACTGCTACTTGCAGCAATCACTTGCTGATTTTTTTTATAAATATCGTGAAATGTATATAAGAGAAAAAATAATATATAAACATATAAAAAATATATCAAACTCACACAGTGGCCCCTACTATTATTCAGACTTGACAGAATCTCAAATATTACGGCAGGCTTAAATATAATACACCCACACCTCGCTATACGGCCGCTCTTTATACGGCCTTTCGCTATAACGGCCCTTTTCAATTAAGGCACGTTTTCGTTATACGGCCTAAAATGTTTCGCTATAACGGCCAAAAAAACCTTTTTTTCAATGTTATTTTGTTTACGAGCGTTATTCAGTGTGTGCTCATAGAGCGGCTGGTTTAGACTTGTCTGTGAGTGTTTTTTGTACATATTTATTACTGATTGTCACACATTAACTGGAAAAACCGAAAATAATTAGGGACATTTTTGGTACGTAAGTACATATGTATGTATGTACAAATTAAAAAAATTTAATATGTATTTTTTTATTAAACTTATTTTATATTTTCATTATATTTTAAGAAAGCTTTGCTAATTTTGGATAATGCACCAGGGCATCCTACTAATTTATCCGAGCTATCTGAAGATGTCATGATTGAGTACCTTCCGAAAAAAACAACAGCTCTGATCCAACCGATGGATCAGGGTGCAATAGCCACTTTTAAGGTATATTACCTACGCCGAACTTTCCAACAACTTATAAGGGAAACCGATGGTGAAGTTTCAATTAAAACATCTTGGAAAAACTATAACATCAAGGATGCTGTTGACAGCATCAGTGAATCATGGAAGGAATTAAAATTAACAACAATGAACCATGTTTGGAAAAAAAAAAAAGGCCAGAATGTGTAAAAAGTGTTACATATTTAACAAATTTGGAACCGATCCCATTGAATTTGTGTGAATTTGTATTAGAATAATTGATTCCTTATACGGCTTTTCGCTTTGCGGCCAAGTCTCGTGGAACGTATCTAGGCCGTAAAGCGAGGTATGGGTGTATAATCATTTGGTATTCAAGGTGTAGTCTTCTAGCCGCTTGGCTGTGCGCAGTTTTTGTGATACTAGTTCAATAAAATTATATTAAATTTCCGCAGCTGTTACTGGTCGTTGTTCCTCGTCACCCGTGCGCTTCGTCCTGCGCGTGCCGTCCCATTGTCGCGGACCGGTGTCGTGAGGCCGGTAATTGCTCGCTATTTATAAATATACCTGTCCATTGTGACGGTCCGACTCGCGATTGCAAACGCACCTTCGACACGACACCTGGGAAATCTGAATTTCATACTAATCTAACGCACAGGCGGACGGGCACGCGATCATTTTTTTTATTTTCCAACGTGGAATTATAGATTTCTGCGTTCTGAGAGCGGGGGTGACAGAAATATGGCGAAACTTTTACACGAAACGTTCATACATAATATTTTGCTTTCTCTTGCGCCCCGAAGCTGAAAGCTGAAAGATGACAGCGAAACTTTTACATAGAAAACTACACACACAGTTTTTACGTGCGATGTATAGTATATTTTTTTCATTCTGAAAGCGGAAGTCGACTGAAAATAATCAACAGAAAAATTCCAAAACATTTGCATACAAAATATTTTTGCAACTGCACACATAATCTATTTGTTGTGTAGACTTGTGATTAGCAAGAAAATGCAGCTTTTGGGCCCATCTGATAAGATTATCTGAATTAAAATGTATTCCGCTGATATGAGTCATCGCGTTGCAAAACCCGCTCCGAGTGTTTTTGATAAAAATTTACTTTTAATTTCCACTTTTTGATTAGAATGAAAATTTTTCGATTCGCTTAAGTCATAAAATATTTTTTTCCTGATTTACCAAAACTTTTTTTAAAGTGATGTGCGCCTATGCCGAATGCGAACTGTAACAACTCAATGTTTTTTATTATTTTATTTTTGAATGAAAATGTTTTATTGATGGGTTGGTTTATTTTTGAGCACTCTGGCCCCACGTAGACGCGACCTTGATTCGACTATCATTAAATACCCTCTTTTAGAACAATTCTACCAGTTCGCTGCCTTTCCCAGCCGTATTCACAAATCGAATATGGTAAACACTGTTTTTTTTTTTTTTTTTTTAATTATTCAATACATTAATTACCATGACATTAGAATATATCCAGAAACCGTTTATGTATGCATTCAAATCGATTTCATAAATTCATGTACCTCTTGTATATATACACAGCGTTTCAAAACTGATACACAAAACTGTAAAGGCGAAAGTGTTTTGTCTTACACCGTGCATTTTACATTTATTACATATTTTAATTAATAAAAATAATCTTTGCATCCCTTGCTCGTCGACCGGTTTGAATCTTTTGTACCAGGATTTTTGGTTGTTTTATATTATAGAAAATATAAAAGCGTAAAAGTTATAGCTATAGTTTCATTGTTCATGAAAAAAAATAGGCACAGGAAAGAGAAAGCCGACGTGGATGCGGAATTTGCGCCAGTGGCTGGAATTTGGGAGTACAGTCAAACCAATAAGACTCGGTAAAAATATATGCTATTCTTAGAAGAAGAAGTGGCCGATACGCATTGTTACAATTCACCCATACAATCCTCCACGCGGACCACTCTGGTTATTGCCGTGTTTCGTAATTATGAAGAAATCTAGTCCGAGTTGCCTCCACGCCCGGCAAGTCGGTTTACTCTAATTGGGCCGGTCGCTATTTGGGCGAGTAAAGGTCATTCATTCCGCAGCGGTTACGCCAGTGCGGGTGTACCATCCTCGAGCCTCTCTCAACCTCTCAATAATATGAAGATTTGCTTTATTGTTTCAACACTGTATAACCTATCGGGTTGAGTTTCGCTTAGCAGAGCCATCGGCGGCTCCGTCGCAGATGCTTCCTGGGCCACAGCAGGTGCGCGGAGAATAAAATTGATTTTGTAAATCACCACCTCACCTGTTGGAGACAGCAAGGATTACCAAGTAATACCTTGGAGCCTCTCATAGGGTTAATCAAATGCTGCGGGGTGGCAGCGAATAGGTGAGGTGAATAATCTCATGCGTACAATGTAGGGACTTTCAAACTTTTGAACAATACAGGCGAGACGTTTTTTTTAAAACTGCTACATATTTACTAATATGATTAGGCACATTAGTTCATATACAGAAGATGATTTTAAAGAAACTCTCAGAAATATATCATCGTGATTTGTGGTGTGGGATGATGATATTTGTCACGATGATATTTTTCCGAGAGTTTCTTTAAAATCATCTTCTGTATATGAACTAATGCGCCTAATCATATTAGTAAATATAATAAGCCCGTAATGGGTAATAAATACGCATCTTGATTGACTAATCCATAACATAGACTGCTACATATCGTACGTGTTAAGAAGTCAGTCAATAGCGGTCGACGCTTTGGCCACCCCTGATATATATATATATATATATATATATATATATATATATATATATATATATATATATATATATATATATATCAGGCTCGCACAGCTGTTCGCGCGCCGCCATTGCTCGCTCGCGTTTTGAAATGCGAACACGTTCTCTATTCAAAAGTCGACTTCGGCGCTTTTGTTTCGGCGCTTTCCTCGCCCGAGGTTTCCGCCGCTGAGGCTGTGTCGTATAGACATATGCCGGAATAGAGAAACCCATGCACGCTACCACATAAGCCACACCTCGTAAGCCCCGCAATCTGCATAACCACACACCGTATTGTAAGCATAGCCCTGATAGAAAATTAATATAAAATAAGCCATCATTGCCTCATGGCAGTTTTTTCGAAGATTGAAAATCTGGAAGTGTTAATTATTCACAATCTGACATAACCTAACCCAAGTTGTCGCTTATTTCCATTGACGTGTTCTTCTGCAAATTACGCCATCACAACATCACGGTCTGATTAACTTTTTATAATATTACAAAAATCACAAATTATTAATTTAAAAAAACGTAAAGGGATCAGTGCATTGTATGTCCAAACAAAAAAAAAAAAAAAAACACTCTTTCATACAGGTTTTTTGTAATATCCACGTATACCCACGGCCGCAATTTTAATGATTTTTCCGCATACCTAGATGCTTCTAACCTTGCAGCCTCGTGTTCTTACCGAGTAATGGTTAAAGACTGCTCGTTTAAAGAAAATCTGTGATTAAATAAATAATAGAAAACATCTTGTGAGGACTGCACGCCACTGGTTTATTATTAATGATCTTCAGAAATACCCAGTGGGGGCGTTTTTTTTAATAGTAAAACTATTAAAAAGCAACACGAGAATTTCAGCGGCCTTGAAAACGTATCGGCTTATAGGCTTTATATACAGGGGAATAATAAACAGAGTCCTTATTTGGAACCACCCAATAAACTCCGGCCCGGCTCCATTATGGTTTAATTATCGACCACTGTATATATCTCCATACATCCTGATGGCGATGCTGTCCAAGGCTTCACCACCAGGAACACCAGCCGGATCCTGTTATGGAGAATGGATCTATCTTAATGTGGTTTATCCTTATATATATATATATAAAGACAATTTATTTAAGAATGAATAAATAGTGATTTCTTTTTATTTTCTTCATTGGAAATGGTGCTCGAAGCGTCAGCAGTAAATGCCGAGCGATCACCACGCCATTTCACCCGATAAAGCATTTGATCAGGGAAAAGTAACGGCTCCGTTGTTTTCTCTCCGATAATGCCCGTGATTTGCGACGTTTATTTTCGAATTGAATTATTCACGCTCTCCGCAATGACAGCGGGCCGCGCAAACCGAGGGGACGTCGCGGGCCCTTTTTTTACACGGTTAATAACGACTTGTCAAATTTTTCGCATCTGCGGAGACGTGTTTCTTTATTTATGGCGAGCGTTGAGATTGTGAAAAATGATAGTGAACGACCTAAATAGGTTGAATATATCGCATACTTGCACGCAGCCAAGTTGTTTGATATTTTATATTGAGCTTTAATGACGTTAAACTATACTCTAGATTTGATGATTTTGATCATAGAGAGTGCTTGGACAGCTGTGCATACTTCCTGGCTTCGATGAAGGTATAATCACATAACTAATACTTGCGCTTTTCGGCATGATAACCAAGGACGCAAATCGAGCTTACTTTGTCGCGGTGTGACGTCACACAATACGCGCACAGATCGTAGATCACGACTGTGTGACCGGGGCTGACCGACATTCCTCGGACTTGTAGGACTTCGCGTGGCCCCGATCCGGCGCCCCCGGCTGAATCAATCCATACCGACTGTATTGCGTTCTTACTTACGAACTAAATCGTTAGTATTGAGGCATTGTACAAGTACACGATATGCAACCGATTTGCTTTGAAGAGAATCCCAAGACAATCTACTTTGTTCTGAGGAATTTTCACTGGAGCTCGTCCTGCCGCTGGAGCCGCGGCGGGCCACTGGCGGTGCAGTGAGTCGACTGGAAGACAGTCGAGCTGGCGCGGCTTCGCGGTCTGGTGGCCAAGCACCTAGCACCGTGCCGGCGGAGCGAGACCGGGTTCGACACCCGCGCGAGCCCGGTACGAACAATCCCCCGATCCAAATACCACACTGTTTAATCCAAATTGCAAAATTCAATAAATTTGTGGTCATTCCAACGAAACAAGCACGGCACTTTTATGAATTAATTATGAACATATGCAAAGTTGCAGATGGCAGGGTATGATGCTTGAAGAGCAGAAAGGTGGTTCCTAGCAAGTTATACGATCATCGGATCGGCTTTGTGAACAGTGTCTACTTTAGGGCAGGGGTGGCCAACTTTTGTATACGATTTGATTATTTAATATTTAGCGTCATACAGAGTGTGTATGACGCTAGTTTAGGCGCTCGAAGAGCAGGAGAAGTGGGAGTATGGTCAGAAGTCACAGCATTTCGCGGCCCGGCTCCGCGATGCTGCGGGAAGGGGTCACGCGCGCGACCCAGATACCCGCAGAACAACAATATTTACTGTAAAGCTAGTCTCGACTATTGTGCTGGTACCGTAACACATCTGACGTGGTCGTGGGAATCCCCGGCCCCTCGCACGGAACGCACCATCCATGCCCACCTTCTTCAGGTGACCGTCGACTCTCAGCCACTGTCACAAGTTCCGCATCCACGTCAATCAATGCCTTTTTTCCATGGATATCAACGAGGGGAAGTTGGCGTTGGAGTGGTTTTAAAACTGTGTGGAATAAAGTGTTTATTCATGACGATGTCATGGTGGAGATATGAGTCTATCTTGCCTTTTGCGGAGGCGGCCTCGGCTCGATGCGGTCAGACACAGGAGGCGGTGGTCCTGGTCCGCCTGCATCATCAGGGTGACGCCGTCGTCTGCGTTTACCAGCACATTAAATAAGATCACGTAATCGCTCGTTTGCCAATTGACCTTTGGATCCTTTTAAATTAAAATTATTAACCTACGACCCGAACAACTTAACCAGTTCTGACAATTGAAATCAGTTAAAAAAATTATCACATTTGAGCTATGAACTTACAGTATTCATTTAAATCGACTGAAGGTGAAATATTTGCAAGAGGGTCATATTGCATACGTACACGTAAACGATCCAATAGGTGACTAGTCTCATTCCACGATGCCTGAACCGGGAGCAGATCTGCGCCTTTAATTCCTGATGGCGATGATGGAGCAGATCTCCGCCTGATTGGTCCGCCGGCAATCGGCTGCGTCCATCTTGAGGAGTTTATAATTAAGCCAGAAAATTATGAGTCATTCTTTTCATTTATGAGGTACAAGCGACCTGGACGACGCGGCCAACCGGTCGAAATTGAAACGAGGCTAGGTTAGGTTGTCTGATCTTCGCTCGAATAGATAGATATTATAATATATGCGTTGAATGGTTGATTTGTGTTATTTTGACGATAGTAAAGCGTTAAACTTGCATATTTAGGCCATCGAAGCGTATTGTCTGATCATCACAACTTGTTCGTTCGTCTCTTTTATCCTTTATGGAGTCGAAGCTTGGACACTCAAGACAGCTACTATGCGAAGAATTGAGGCGACAGAAATGTGTTTGTATAGGAGAAATACCATGAGTTGACCGCGTCACAAATGAAAGATCCTTGGACAGAATGCACAAAGAAAGGGTACTCTTGACGTTGGTAAAAAGGCGGAAAAAGGGGCATTGGAAGGAGGAAGTACGGCCAAATTGGTGAAACTGGCCGAGGATGGAGATATGTTCGATGAAATGGACAGAATGCACAGAGAGCCTTGGACAGAATGCACAAATAAAGAGAACTCTTGACGTCGGTAAAAAGGCGCATTCGAAGGAGGAAGTACGGCCAATTTTGGTGAGACTGGCCCAGGATGGAGATATGTTCGATGAAATGGACAGAATGCACAAAGATCCTTGGACAGAATGCACAAATAAAGGGAACTCTTGACGTCGGTAAAAAGGCGGAAAAAGGGGCATTGGAAAGAGGAAGTACGGCCAAATTGGTGAGACTGGCCCAGGATGGAGATATGTTCAATGAAATGGATAAAATGCACAAAAAAGAGAACTCTTGACGTTGGTAAAAAAGCGGAAAAGGGGGCATTGGAAGGAGGAAGTACAGCCAAATTGATGAGACTGCCCCAGTATGGAGATATGTTCGATTAAATAGACAGAATGCATAAATAAAGGGAACTCTTGACGTTGGTAAAAAGTTGGCGGAAAAGGGGCATTGGAAGGAGGAAGTACGGCCAAATTGATGAGACTGCCCCAGGATGGAGATATGTTCGATTAAATGGACAGAATGCATAAATAAAGGGAACTCTTGACGTTGGTAAAAAGAGGCATTGGAAGGAGGAAGTACAGCCAAATTGATGAGACTGCCCCAGTATGGAGATATGTTCGATTAAATGGACAGAATGCACAAATAAAGAGAACTATTGACGTTGGTAAAAAGTTGGCGGAAAGGGGGCATTGGAAGGAGGAAGTACGGCCAAATTGGTGAGACTGCCCCAGTATGGAAATATGTTCGATGAAATGGTCAACCAACCTCCGATGGGGGGGGGGGGGGGTTAGGTTAGGTTAGGTTCGGGGGGGGGGGAGGCATCGCAAGAAGAAGAATAACACAACCGAGCCGTCGCGTAACAAGTTGCATATCGCTGATTATCAAGCATTACACATTTCAAAACGCTGAATCCGCGTCCGCCGAGCGTGAACCAATTAATGCCGACGCTAATAAACGGCCAACGTGTGTGCTGTGCCGAACAAAAGCTGCAACCCGGCATGAGCGATAATAAATAAGCATATGATAATAATTGGCGGCCGCGTGACGCAAGTGCCTTTCTCCGCGCCGGGCGTGTCGGCTGCTTCGCCGCGTGATTTCTGCGCTCGGTACCTTGTATCGGAATTGCCGAAGAATTAATGCACTGTCACAGCAGCGAACGTACGCTTTTTATTATTACAAAGTTTTGATTAATTATTAGATATTAATAAACGCCGGAATTCGTTGTAATTCCAGGTCCGAATCAGTTATGCAATTACATATTCATTTTTAAGAAATTAACCTTATCTCGAAACTCGAAACTCAAAGAATATATTCCAGGCCCTAACTAGTCATATATCAAAAATATATTATTTTATCGAAATCCAGACCATACAATAGAATGTATGATTACAGACTAATTTAATTTGCAATACTACATATACGAATTTCTCATTTGATTTTTATACTTGTTGTTTGTATCCTCATTTTGAATTTAAAAAAAACAAAAAAAACACACACACACACAACATTCAACAGGCGTTAAAAAAACGTATGTACTTTCACGAAAAATACCATGATCATTAAAAACGCCGTATATTTTACGGTAATCGCACGAAAGACATTTTAACAACAGACAAAAAAATATGTCATGACGAAAATGTCTCCATTGTTATAAAAATTACATTTTAAAAATGTACTTTCCATAGTAAAAAAATCGTCCGGTTCCATTATGACATCGTCAAGTGTCCCTCTTGAGATAATCTCTCGGTAAACATTACGATTCTCGAGCAGTCTACACACGCTGCAACACAACCGACAACCGAAAAGTCATGTTATACTTTGAACGTTTTTTTTTTTTTAACAACGCAAAAGAGGACGCTTTCGGCTATTTGAAGTTCGATTGTCGGTTGTGCCGCAGCGCGTGCAGGCTGCTTCACAGAATTGTACGACAGAGAGGACCCCTCGTTGTATAACCCCGTATTGTTCTGCGATTATTACGCGCTAATGTTGCCATTTAGAGGCTCCAGATCATGATGATACTGTGGGATTTTTTTAAATGCCATGTAAATACAATGGTTTCGTCTGAGTGTTGTTATTTTTTTTTTAAATGTGTTACTGCCGGAATTTGTCTCCGGAAGACGATGGTGACGGTACAGAGAACACCATAGCCTCCCGTCTCCAAGCAGCTACCGAACCACGAGACAGCCTACTTTTATTTTTTCAATACTCCGGTATTTAAGCAGCAAATATGAACAGCCAGATTTCTAAGAGATTCGAGTTCAAAAAAAAAAAAATACTTCATACGTTTCGCTTGTCTATAGCAAGTTACTCCCATAAATGTAAGGTTTCATAACAATTGTACATTTAAGTGTCGAAATTTTTCCCCAGATGCTTTTACCACAAAAACACGGTGAATTCCTCAAAGGAATCCGGTAAAGAAAATATTCACTTGCCTTCGCATTGTGATTTCGCACAAAAGGCCCTGCGCTAGGGGCGGAGGAGTCGAACCCGACATCCTTGGCATCTTTTCAGGCAGATGAGAGAGTCATTGTCGGTTTATACAATGGGCTCATTTACAAACACCGATATGACTTTTGTGCCATTCCAACCAGGTGAACGATGCACTCGAGTATTGGTTACTTACGAAATTGCATTCATTATCACGGCATACAGGTGACTGTGGAGTAATTTTACTAAAGAGGTAGTCAACCTTACAGAAAAAAAGGGATGTTAGATGATACAGCTGATGCTGAACATATGGAGAATTTAAATAAAAATATGTATATGTATACATTTAATAAATTTACGAGTATCTTGCAGTTGCGGTGGGCGGTAAGAAAAATTCTCTGCCGATAAAGTTGCTAAAGTGGGAGTTCGATATAAAAAAGTTTGACAATCCCTGTGTACATGCGGCTACCTGTTTAATAATGTTTCATAGCGCGATTTCACAATCGACGACAGGCTGAAACAATTTGAAATCGTACGATCGTTGCAGTATAGTTATTTGGCTATTATTATATATATATAATTTTTTTAAAATTTTATTTAATATTTTATGCAGTTTTTGAGCGACATCAAATTGTATTTATTCCTGAGCATCGTATGACCTCTGGCGCGCTTTGTACTTTTCCGATTGTCTTATTGTTCGCTTGTTTGTCCGTCGCGATGATTAAACGATGAATAATTAATTGATCGTATCGTGGACTTACGAAATCATGAGAACCGATTCAATTTCACACGGATAATCGTTTATCTTTCGAGTGTGCAAAGGTCGTCCCATCGATGTAAATATAGAAACGTCTGGAAGACCAGTGGCTGACACGCGTGCTTACAGACCAAATCTGGTTGGAGCAAGTTGTAAATGAAACGACGAGAAAAATGCGTTGAATCCACACATCGTCCGGATCAAATAAATATTTATCTAGAAACCGAGTCTATTGAGTGCATTATTGGATACAAGAGTTTTTTTTTAATCGTTTCATATGCGTACACAGTAAATCTGTAGTCATAAATATTTTAGAGCATGATCAAATATAGAGTGATTCTATTGCTTTAGACTGCTCGCTTATCTGCCCCTCTTCCCTTGCGGTCCTCTATTCTTAGTAACTGCGGTTATTCATTCACGAATACCTCATCCGGCATTCGTGAAGTTTACGCTACGATCTTCGAAATATTTCAGCTCTATTCGTTCCGTAGACAACGTGTAGATTTTTTTATATTTTTCATAACCTTCTGCCTTCCCAGTCTATACAGTAGTCGCAGCCGCTTGCCTCAGACCGGATGTGTCCAGGAGTCGCGCACCGGATGTGCGATACCTGAATAAATGCTGCCTGCGCTTTTGGAAAGAGGACGCCGTTAAGTTTAACTCTAGTTTTAGGCAAGGCAAGGCATTGGGCTGTCTTCACGCCCACCATAAACATTTTGCACTCTTTTAGGCAGCTGGCTTAATGAGAACTAAATCAACTTGAGAAAAGTATTATTCTCAAGAGACATAGAAGACATTTCTTCTTTATAGAGTTGAAGCCTGGACACTCAAGACAGCTACTATGCAGAAATGTGGCTTTATAGGAGAATGCTTAAAATACCAGTATTCCACAGAATGCGCAAAGATAATAAAAAAAGTTTTAGATATAGAGAGGCACTAGAAGAAGAAAAGCACTCTCGCCCCCCAAGGTCCTGTACTATAACCCCAAAATGCTTATCCAACAAAAAAAATATCATAATCTCCCAGCCATTTGGCTACTTTCTTTATCAGTATTCTCACACACACACCATGATTTCTTTTATAAAAAATATATTTATTTATATAATTGCCACTCTGTTTCTTTCCCGAGTGATGTGCGAATTCTGAAGCACCGTGTATATCAGAGATAACGCCGAGTTTATTTGAGGTTGGCACGTAAGATAGCAATTTAAATTTATGCATTTTCTACCGCGCCCGGTATAAACGCCGTGTTTTTTTTTAGATTGCTTAAATTTCCATAGTAAAACTGTACATTGCATTGTCGGACCAGGCTCTTATGTAAATTACAACCGAATTAATTTAATTTTTCTTTTGTAGCAGGTTAACGACTCGTTCCACTGCTACCTCCCTACGCTGGTGTGCCTCCGGGTTAATCTGACACCTCCGAAGGTACTGTAGTGTGTTGTGCCATCTCTAGAGGTTACCGCTAAAGGTTTATGCGCATCGTATTATCCGAGCCCAAATGTCTGCCGCTCGCACTCTGAACTGGTGCAGACCTGCGTATGTGAAAGCCCGACCTCAAGGCGCGACCCTCGGCAGTCGTGATCCTCGGGCTCGAGGCCATCGCGTGCCCTGCGAAATTTCAACATATTCCACTAGATATAGCGAACCACAAATAAATTAAAACCAACAGACTTAAAAGACCCTAAGCTTAGTAAATATTTATGGGTTTCTTATAGCGCGGTACGAAGGAAGGGATATCAGATCTTCATGCCAGAGCTTTTTAATGTAATGCAGAAGTACTTACTAACTACTTCACCTGAAGGTTGAGTGTATATGACTGAAAGAGTTCATAACTCATTTCTCTATTCCTATAACAGGGATCCCCAACCTATTTGCACTCAAGACCACATTTTAGAATGCAGGTCGGGCGGCGGGCACTATTTATTTATAACGATATAACAATATTCGGTTATATCTCTCTGTTTTACTACTGAATACTAATTTTTTCGTCACACAGCGACGGGCACATGTAAAACGGTCGGCGGGGGCTATGGTGCCCGCGGGCGTAGGGTTGGGGACCACTGCCTGGAACTATAGAGTACATAGCAAGTAAGCAAGCGTGCTAATCACTAGACCAAGAGGCCGTTTTTTTTATTAAGATTTGATATCGGACAGTCGTGGTTGGATTCGCTCGGTTTCGTCTATAGCAGGGGTCCCCAACCTTTTTGTACCCAAGAGCACATTTCAGAATGCCGGTCGGGCGGCGGGCTCTTTTTATTTTTTAGGTATGTTTCTGCTCCCGAAAGTAAAACCACAGCGCAGCCCAGGTAAAAAAAAGGTATTTTTTTAAGGTAAACGATAAAGATAAACGCAGATTACTTTATTTTTGTATGTTGAAAGTTTCTTTTTTTTACAGAGTATTAGAAAAACTATAAATTATATTTATCTATTTTTTTAAATTTAATTAATGTCCATTTTCAGAGTAAAATAAAATCTTGAAGATGTTGAAAAATTTAATAAAACAACGACTTTTTAAAACCAAAGTTCGTTAAAAAAAAAAAAAAAAAATTTATCTAATCTTTTACCATAGGTTTATTTGTAATCTTTTATTTCAAATTTAAAAAAAGACACCTAAATGCTTGGGGTTCTAGATCCATCGGTTATAATAATTTTCAAATTCCTACACTTCAATCGGGAAAACACATATTTATTATATTATTTCTTCTATTGATGCAGTTGATTTTTCACAAAAACTTATCAAAAAACTCGATAACTGTTCCATCAAAGGGATCAGCCACCATAAGATGCTATTTCAACAGGCTATTCAACTATTTTTATATGATTTTCTGGAAAGAATTATTATTTTGAAAATTAAAACGATATAATTATTTTTGCTTTTTGCGCTGTTTAATTACTAATTTTTTTTTTTTTAACTTATATAATTTTTTTATTGTGGTCGGAGAGTGGCGGGCGCACGTAAAATCGTTGGCGGGTGACATGGTGCTCGAAAAATTAATTCATTAATTCATCGTTATTTTAAAATGTAATACTACGTTAGTATATATATATATAATAGTATTTCACATCATGTTACATTAAAAAGTCGATTAATCTTAAGAAAGAATCTATTTTTGGTAACATTACCTCAAAATATTTAGATATGTTAGCTGTCTATGGTAATATGATTAATTTTTGACGAAGATTTAAAAATTGTCAAAGAACTATCCATCAAAAAATTAGACAATCAATTAACGATTAATAATATGTCGAAAAAATCAACTAAGATACATGTGATAAAAAAAATTCAATGAAAAATTATACGAAAAATTGACCAAGAAAATTTTGACGAAAACAATTTTTTATTAATTTTATCATCAAATTTTGCTATCAAATGTATCATGGTCGATTTTTTGGCATATTTTTCATCGTTAGTTCATTGTCAATTTTTTCTATGAATTTTCATTGAATATTTTTCATTGAATATTTTTCATCGAATATTTTTCATCGTATATTTTTCGATGAATATTTCGTCGATTATTTTTGGAGGAATATTTCATCGAATATGTAACGACGAATAATTCATCGCGTATTTTTCGATGAATAATTCATCGTGTATTTTTCGATGAATAATTCATCGTGTATTTTTCGATGAATAATTCACCGCGTGTTTTTCGATGAATAATTTATCGCGTATTTTTCGATGAATAATTCATCGCATATTTTTCGATGAATAATTCATCGCGTATTTTTTGATGAATAATTCATCGTAAATTTTTCGATAAAAAATTCATCGCATATTTTTCGAAGAGAAATTATACGAAAAAAAACGATGATACAAGTGACGATTAAAAATTCGACTAAAATTTTTCGGTAAATTTCACATTATCGTTGCGTTGATATTTTGTCAAATTTTTCATTGTTTTTTATTGTCAAATTTTAAATCGAATGACATGGTCATTCATTCCGTCAAGGTCGTTTGTTTCTAGGTATTTTGTGTTTTCATGTTAATTTGTAACGTCGAACCTTCTTCGTCATAACCTGGTTTCCCAAGCCAATTATTACATAATTATCTCCCGATTTACACGGTATTTAAAGTATGGGATTTAAAAAAATCTGTATCAGTTTTTAGTTCCATTCTATTCTGAATTAATGAAACAAGTAAGATGCTATTTCAACAGACTTTTTTTTATGATTTTCTGGAAGGAATTATTATTTTGAAAATTAAAATGATATACTTATTTTCGCTGACATTTATCATTTAACTCTATATATATATTTTTCTTTAGTACATTTTTAATTGTGGTCGGACAGTGGCGAGCACACGGAAAATGGTCGGCGGGCGCACAGAAAATGGTCGGCCTGCGCAATGGCGCCCGCGGGCACAGGGTTGGGGACCACCGGTCTATAGTGTTCGTATTGTTTTGCGTACAGCAGAATCGTGAGGGTCGATCCTATCATTTAATAAATCCTGAAATAATTAAAAGCACACTCGACCCCGACCTTACGAGGCACGCGATGGCGGCGACAATAATTCGTAGTTATTTTTTTATTATTATTTTAAATTATGCCACTTGAGCGTGCAAAATGATATGCGGCAGGCTTGTCTCGTGTGGGAGAGGCTGAAAGGTATTTTAATAATAACGAGGAAAAAATAATGCTCGCAGTGTCCTTGACATGTTTTGAAATGTTGAAGTTAATCGTTATAAATTAAACAAACAATAAATTAACGAAAAGCAGGTATTAATAAACAATTCATAAGCATAACAATGGTAAATGTTTTCCCGAAAGAATAACATTGCCAAGACATAAAATTCTTCTTACAAAGTATTTCGTTAATACGCGGATTTCAGTAAACGAGGAGATGTGGGTTCGAAGCCCACATTTAATCGCATATTGCATTTGTATCAGTTGCCTATTTTAATATGAAACCGTGGCAATCGATATTTTTTTTTTATTTTATACAAAAGCCGATTATCTGCTCGAAGTGTTTATTTTTAACGCATCGCCGAATTTTTAATCGACAATTTAAAATACAGTTTTCAATTTGTGGATTTCAAATGGTAACCCACTTATATACAATTATTAAATATACAATGTGTATTTGTGGCACAGTACTTAAAGTACAACGTATCGAGACATTGGCACAAAAACATCTGAGATAAATTGCATGCGATGTAATTATTTTTTATAGTGTTCCATTGTATAGATAAAGATAAAATGATTTATGAGAAACCACTTTCGCATTATATTATAGAAGTATCGTCAAACAGATCCGATGGTTTGTTTTCACTATTGTAAAAAAGCGTATGTGTTTCTATAGGTCGGAAGAGCTCTCTGGCTAAGTGATAATATTCAGAAGTGTCTTAAATTATTCTAATTTAATTTAACAATGAACTTAATGCCCTAAAATATTTGATATTAACTCCCAATATGAGAAACGTTTGCTTCTGGGGATACAATAGTTTGTAAGTTAAAAAAATAAAAAAACGATTAAATTATACAATATTTAAAATTTTTACTGAATAAAAGTATAGATTGTTTAGTATTTATTTTTATTATACAAGCGGCAGGAATTCCAGTTCAGACAATCTATAAACGAAGAGTCTATAATTGTGCTATTGCATTAAAGAAGGAAACCGCAAGGGATGCATAGGGCAAGCGCTGAGAGGCATTTGCGGCTGTGCCCATGTTGCTCACGGTAATAGGCAGTTAGGATTGTGATTCACACAAACCAGACGTTTAATCAAAAGCAATCTGCTTTCAGCAGCAGTGCGGTGATGCCGACTTTCGATTTAATTAACCGAGGCTATTAAAGAGTGGATCTGACCGCAGAGTTACGTAAGCCCCCCGGTGGCGTGCCGCGAGCTGTAAATCAAGGCAAGCCGACGAATTAATACAGACATTCTAACTTATAAATTATTAAAAGCTGTGATTATTTTAACTATCCCTTAATGCATGAGTCCCCAACCTTTTTGCACCCAAGTGCACATTCTAGAATGCCGGTCGGGCGGCGGGCAACATTTGTTTTTTCAAGGTTTATTTATAGTTGGACATAGTCAATAAAAAAAATTAAATGCACAAAAATACTTCATTCCAAGAGTATAATTATAAAATATAAAAATTATTGTTTATAATGGTCGCACAGTGGTGGGCACATGTAAAACGGTCGGCGGGCGCCATGGTGCCCGCGGGCATAGGGTTGGGGACCACTGCCTTAATGTCTCCCCCTGGAAGGCTTTTGCATATCCCCCGACTTCAGGAACCCAACAATCTAGAACATTACGTAGTTTTGTACTTGCATACTCTGGAGGCGTTACGCCACTGCCCGCGGGCTTGAAATTTGTACGCGGAATAATTTAATTTAAATATCAACAATAGAAAGTTTCGTACGAAGCCGTAATCTTCCACGTAGATAGCATCTGGAGACGGTTCAGAGAGCTGTGCAAGAAGCGTCTTCTCTCCAAAAAGCGTCGATTGCATTTGAACCGAGCTGCAACGTAACGCGCTTTCATTCCCGAGCGGGAGACATCCGATCTCAGATATTTTTGTTATATTAAAAAAAAAAAAAAGCGTAGACAAGCAGACTGAAAAAAAAAACGTATTGCACAGCTTTATTGACACGTAATAATCAGCAATGTGTTATTTTACCTTCACCTTAATGATCCGCTCCACATCACATCACCTGGCCAGGTGTGCTTTGACTGAAGTGGACAAATATTGACGGAATACCTGCGCAGTGTGCGCCCTATGACGTCACACCCGAAACTATGACATCACCGAGCCGCTATCGCGGGGCTGGTGCCGGGGACCGTGTGCAGGCTGGGCAGTAGCCGACTTGTCACACGCTAGACGTGATCCAATCTTTTGACGGGACGGTGTAAGCAAAGCGTCTCAGCTGACACTTGAAGACATTATATTCCATATAGATGTCCCAGTTGACATGCGAAGACGTTATGATCCATATAGGTGTTCTAGGTGACACTGGAAGGCATTATGATGAGATTTTTTAGTCAAAGCGTCTCAGCTCATTACGATCTATATAGACGTTCCCGTGAAACGCGAATGCACCATTAATACATATCATATACACGATGTCTCAAAAGTCACAGTATCACCTGGTTCACCAGAAGAACAGAGTTCTATTGATAAAGTACTTAGCAGATTTTCCAGTGCCAATATTTGTATAGATGTACACACAATGTTATCAGATTGCGTTCCTCTTTCTGAAACACCATTTAATCTCTGGCTGCATACCTGATGTTATATACATTGTTAAGTGTGACTAATATTCATTTGAATTTTATAAACAAGTATTTTGGGTCTACTTGAAGTCTACTAACTCCCTGAAAAACCTGAGTGTAGAAACGATGGGGTTATACAATGCGACTTGTATGATGCATGCCACGATGGAGGAAGAGCATCATTGCAAATAGAAGCGAATCTCAACAGTACATACCGACGTGTTGTTGAAATCCTTTAGGGCAGCGTTTCGCTTGTGACGTCACGCAGCTGATAGCGCGGCGCGCTAGTGTGCGGGCGGAGCGTGCACGTGTGTGCGCCTGTACTCGCACTGATAAAGGCACTTGCGCGTGTGAGAGTGGTATAAACAATACCAGCTGTTGACTCACCAGGGCTGCCGGCTCGAACGGAAAATCTGCTAAATCACAAACAGTGGGGGTCTCACTTTGATACATATCCAATATCAAGTTATTTCAAAAGAGAAAGTAATTATTTATTTCGGGGCGAAAAGTTTGGGGACCTCTGGTCGAGGGTAATGGCTTCGCAATCAATGCCCTTTTGCGAATTTGCAGAAGGCAGGATATTTGGTGTCTGTATTATGGCAGCCCTGCGCCGGGGCCGCGGTGCGGGTCGGCCCAGTTCAGCTCCGAGCCTCGCGCCGCGAGGATGTCGCCCGCTCGTCGCGCGTGTGCCGAGTGTCACAGGGGTGATGTAACTCCCCGCCGGCTGAGTCCGTCCTGTCAGTTTCGTTTGAATTCTTCAAATTGACTTGTATTGTTGTTGTGCATTTGCTGATTGACCATACCACGGAATTTGAAATACTCAGGAGTGCATATACTTTGTTGAAGAATCCGAAAAAACGTCAGTATTTTTTTTAATCACACACTCACACACACACACATACATTTTTCAACAGAGTAATAATTAATTTAAAAAACGACAAAAAAATAAGCATGCAGTTTATCTGAGAGAGCGCAGACAGAAATAAAGGAGGACAGCCGGCGGATCAGTCACCCCGCGCGCCGCCGCTGCGAACAATGCGGGCCGCGCGCGTCTCCGCCGGTGGCCGAGGTCATTCGCATCGCAACCCCACACGCTCAATACACTTACGAAATTAGTTTTAATTTGAAGACGATCGTCTTCGGTCTGGCCGGTGTGCAGACTGCGCGGGCGAGAAGAGCTCATTAAGACCGCACTTGGCGGTGTCCTCGACGCGCCGTTTCGTACAGGAGACGGAGCGACGAATGAAAAGAGACACTCACACCGCGCCAGGGTATGCGCGGAATTGACTCAATGAGCTGGTATTATTGAAGACACGTGATGCAGATTGGATGATTGGGCTAGGTTAGGCTGTCTTGAATTGCACGGACTGCGGGACTTATGCTTTGCTGGAATATCGTAGGTTTGGTTGTAATATGCGATCGCAATACGTTTAATCGGGACGTTATTTTTTTTTTCAGTATTCGTTTAAGATTGTATTACTGTAACGTGGTTCACGCTTAATCGGGACCTTTAAACATTCTCACAGTATTGGAATATGCGCGGTTAGGTTGAACTGTGTGATTGCGTGGATCAGTAGAAAAGTCAAATCGGGGTATATAAACACTTCCAAAGATTTCCTTGCGTTGAATTGGGCGATTTCTCGCATTAGTAGGGATGTGCTCAGCGCTAAATCGGGACCTACAAACTCTTTCCTAGTATTGGAATAACCGGGGTTAGGTTAAACTGTGCAATCAGTATAAAGCCAAATCGGGGTTTATGGGTTACGTTGCGTTGAATTGGGCGGGTAGGGATGTGCTTAGCGCTAAATCGGGACCTACAAACTCTTCCCCAGTATTGGAATAACCGGAGTTAGTTTGAACTGTACGATCAGTATAAAGTCAAATCGCGGTTTATAGGTTACGTTGCGTTGAATTGGGCGGGTAGGGATGTGCTTAGCGCTAAATCAGGACCTACAAACTTTTCCCCAGTATTGAAACAACCGGGGTTAGGATGAACTGTGCGACCAGTACAAAGTCAAATCGGGGTTTATAAACACTTCCAAAGGTTACGTTGCGTTGAATTGGGCGATTTCTCACATTGGTAGAGATGTGCTCAGCGCTAAATCGGGACCTACAAACTCTATCCCAGTATTGAAACAACCGGGGTTAGGTTGAACTGTGCGATCAGTACAAAGTCAAATCGGGGTTTATAAACACACCCAAAGGTTACGTCGCGTTGAATTGGGCGATTTCTCGCATTGGTAGGGATGTGCTCAGCGCTAAATCGGGACTTACAAACTCTATCCCAGTATTGAAACAACCGGGGTTAGGATGAACTGTGCGACCAGTACAAAGTCAAATCGGGGTTTATAAACACTTCCAAAGGTTACGTCGCGTTGAATTGGGCGATTTCTCGCATTGGTAGGGATGTGCTCAGCGCTAAATCGGGACTTACAAACTCTATCCCAGTATTGAAACAACCGGGGTTAGGATGAACTGTGCGACCAGTACAAAGTCAAATCGGGGTTTATAAACACTTCCAAAGGTTACGTCGCGTTGAATTGGGCGATTTCTCGCATTGGTAGGGATGTGCTCAGCGCTAAATCGGGACTTACAAACTCTATCCCAGTATTGAAACAACCGGGGTTAGGTTGAACTGTGCGATCAGTACAAAGTCAAATCGGGGTTTATAAACACACCCAAAGGTTACGTCGCGTTGAATTGGGCGATTTCTCGCATTGGTAGGGATGTGCTCAGCGCTAAATCGGGACTTACAAACTCTATCCCAGTATTGAAACAACCGGGGTTAGGTTGAACTGTGCGATCAGTACAAAGTCAAATCGGGGTTTATAAACACACCCAAAGGTTACGTCGCGTTGAATTGGGCGATTTCTCGCATTGGTAGGGATGTGCTCAGCGCTAAATCGGGACTTACAAACTCTATCCCAGTATTGAAACAACCGGGGTTAGGATGAACTGTGCGACCAGTACAAAGTCAAATCGGGGTTTATAAACACACCCAAAGGTTACGTCGCGTTGAATTGTGGGATTGCGCATGTCGGCAGAGCGTGGCTCACGCCGAATCGGGACCTTCGAAGTCTCGTCCGGCGGGGCAGCGGCGCGCAAGCAGGTCGGCGGCGGCCCGCGGCGCGCCCCCCTGACCGCCTTTCTCCCGGCCTGGCACACATACCGGCCCCCCGACACAGGCTCCCCCCGACACAGGCTCCCCCCGGCGCGCTCTCCCCCCGGCTCACACTCCCCCCGGCGCCGCCACCCTCGCGCGCTCAGGGCGAGCAATGCTTCTGTGCAGAGGTTCCCAGAGTGGTCAATACCGACCCCCGACAGTGGACAGCGAAAAATTAAATTGGGGGTCCATGAACTGTAAATGGGGGTCTGCGAGAGTGGATCCCGTTTAAGCAGGTCATCACCAAAATTTAGACATTTCGTAAATGTCATAATGCACCCAACACAGATTGTGACGAATCGAAGCCCTGAAGCGTACAAGTATTTTGTATGTTTTTAATTAACGTATTTTATTCTTTTTAAGATATTAAAATGGAATTCCACCAAGTATTCTCTCTCAAAAATATTGATTTTCTGAATTTGTGTGTTTTTAATTAATTTTACATGTATTTTAACTTTTTCATTTTTAAATCCACTGTACAGTAAACACTATGAAAGTGAGTTTTTCTATATAAGATGTCAAAAATATCTTTGAATTTGATGAATTTGTAAAAATTCAATATTAGCAAGGCAGGGGGTCGACGGGACAAAATAGTTTGGGAAACTATGCTTTAGTGCTTGTGTGCACCGCATGCCGCTTCTAATTTCACGTTAACTTGAAAAACAATACTGCACTGTGAATTCTGCATCTTGCTTCTCGCAAAATCAATTTTTTAAAACTTGAATGCTTTATGTAGCTTGATTGATATGGTTAAGTACATATTTTCAAATATTGAAAAATGATTAAAGAAACTCTGACAGACGTGACATCTCTCAGAAGTCACGATGATATTTTTCTGAGAGTTTTTTTAATCATTTTTCAATATTTGAAAAAATGTACTCAATCATATCAATCAAAAATAAAACCTGTATAGGCATAAATCGTACTTACTGTGACGGTCTTCACAAAAATCAATATATTTATAATGCCTTATTGCTTCTATGCATCGCATGCCGTTGACAATTCAAGTTAATTTGGACACATGGATATTGCTTCTTGACCGTCAATTATAATTTTGATATTTGAAGAATTAATTTATTACGTCGATTATATATTTTACAATTTTATTTATATTTAAACTCGCTGGGGACTCATCAAATTTTATGGAAGCAAGATAAAAATGTGGCTTTATAAAAAAATTCTTAATAGGAAAGACTTGCACAGAATGCGCAAAGCATGAGAACTCCCTTGGGGATGGTAAAAAAGCGTAAAGCACCTTATATTGGGCATATTATTCGAAATACTTAATATGGTTTACTGCAACTGATTTTCCAGAGAAAAATCCAATAAAAAAAAAAAAGGAAATGGACGGAGAAAGCTAACGTGGATGCAGGATTCGTGCCAGTGACCGAAAATCGGGAGTATAGCAGAATGATTAAAACTTAATACTTGGAATAAACGTTTATTCCTGATGCTTGCAATGATGTTCATACGAAAACTACGAAAGGGAATTCAACCGCAATTTTCAAAGAAAATTGAGATAACGTAAGAATAAAAGGAAGCGCGTGTTTGTTTTCCGACTAGTGCAGTTGTTTTAAATGCGGTCTGGTTAGGTTAGGTTAGGTGGCCAGACGGGCGACCGCAAGGTTCTCTAAAGCTGGTGTCGTTTGCGCATTTGCTGGCCAGGGTTCGCCAACTGCAGGGCCTCGAGCTGAAAGCGGCTCGCTAAAAATGTGGAGGAATGAGACGTCAGATGACGCCAACCGGTACAACTTTGACTGTTTCATGGTTCAGTGGTTAGCACGCTAAGGAGTCTTGAATACGAACCCTAGTAGAGATATTAGTTTACTCGCTGTAAACTATTCCATACACTTCGATTAATACGAATTTACTGCTGGGAAAAATGTCAATGTCGCTAGGGGAACTATTCGAATAAATAGGCACTCGGCCGAGCAGACGAGAAGTCTACCAAGAATTGGAATAACACCCAAAACTAACTAGCGCAATCACTAAACAAAACATAAAATATATTTTAGGCTCCGTATTCGGTCGATCTGAACAAGCATATCTCCCGCATACGCTCTTGAGTGTCAACAGGTAAGGACATTGTGGTAGATTGAGGTGTAAGTTTTTTCCGATATAGATGTATACGGACCATAATCGAGTAGTCGATCGTTCGCAATAAGTGCATCGCATATTAAATCGAATATTTTTTTCTAGATACAAATCGATTTTATCTGGAATACGAAAGCAAGCATGTGACAATTCAGTTATCCGATAATCAATTGCATTGAATTTAGAAAAAATCAATCAATCAATTGCAAGATCGGATTTATTATTTCTTATTAATCGAATATCAAAAACCGTCCGACACGCCAGCGAAAACCCGTCGAACGCTTAAATTAAAAATCGATCAATCGATTATTTTCGCGAATTATTCGAATCGACTTTTCCCCATGCTTATCGCGCCGGTGAATAATCTCCCTCGCGTGAATAATTACGAATAATTTCCATTTCTAATTCCACCACCATGCGGGCGGCGCAATCGCTCCGTTTTCCGAAGCCGACGTAACGTTCAACGCTCGGTTTCTAAAAGGCCGATCATCATCAGTTGACAAGCCGTCAAATGCGCCGCACACAATGCCAAATACCGCAAGCTGGTAAACTGCGCCGTTAATTATTTTTTCAACTCGGCCCCACTTGCTTATTTTCACTATGCATTACTGCGATAAGAGTCATCGGTGCGTTTCGATCATCAGGTCGATAGTCTTGCTCCATCGTGACTAAGCCCAGCTCAAAGTAAATATATGAACGCATTCTTGAATTTCTGCGTCATGTGAGACGTCGAGTTGCAAAACCCTTCCTGATATTTTTTTGTACTTTACTTGTAGTGAGTATGCGACTGAATATGCATGTGTTGTTATCGCAGTTTGATTTTGGATAGAGCCGTGTTTGATTGATTTTTTATTTTTTAGATGGACGCCAACTCGAGTGCAACTTCCGATGCGTCCAAGGACCCTGGCCCCAGCGACGGAGAGGCGGCCGCGCGTCTGGAGCTGTCCAGGGCTCAACGCGCGCTTCGTGTCCAGGCCGCTGTAGCTGCCAGGGAGACCCGGAGGGCTTCTTCCCTGGCGCTCCAGCTGCAGAGGCGGGAGACCACCGCCGACCTCCAGGCGGCCGCGCTGCTCAGGGCCCTGCTCACCCTGGAGGCCGGCCTCAGGCGGGAGCAGCTCCAGATCACCAAGAGGCTGCGCGAAAAGGACGCTCTGCTGCAGAAGCAGCGCTCGGAGATAGACGCCCTGCGACAGCAGCGCGGGGGCTACTGCAGCAATTGCCAGCAGGTCACCGGCTTCACTAGCGAGCAGACCAACATTGAGACGGATCCCGAGTTCCACAGCCTGGAGAGCGTGGAGTCTCACAACCAGAAGTTCGAGCGTAGCTTGAGCTACCACGAAAAGCAGCAGCCGTTCCAGAAGAACTCCCGCCTGTGCAAGAGCTTCAATTTCGCCAAGGACAACGCCAAGTGCAACGGGAACACTAGCTCCAGCGAAGAGGTGTTCGAGTCCAACGATGCCGCAACGAACAAGGGCACGTTCATAAAGAACAAGCAGGCTTTCGTTAGGAAAGACGTCACGAGGCGGTCCAGGAAGTTCTCCGGACGCAAGCATAGCAGCGCGTACTTGGAGACGGTCCAAAAGCGTCACTCCAGGAGCCAGGCTAGCAGCTCCAGCGCCGAGGACGGACCGCAGTCCGAGAAGGACACCAAGTATAGCGCCAGCAATGGAAATATTGACATCGGATGTGAAATATCTAAAGACATTGCTAGAGCAACCGACAGAATTGATCAGCTGAGGAATAGAAACTCTGGAAGTGAATCTTTAGAACTAAGATTGAATAGACATGGAAAAGAGACAACGTTCGGGGGGAAGATTGACAGCATGCACGGAATAAGGAAACCGCTCTCAGATGAAAGACTGTCTATTTATCAAAGCGATAAAAGAGACAGAGGGGCCAACGGAGAGACTGAGAAGGCCTGGTACACCAACTGCAGCGATCCCGAAGCCGATGGTGAAAGCCAGTATGTCAGTAAAGACAGATTGAGTTACCACAGATCTCTATCAGCCGATGATGTCTTGACGACAACGGAGGAGAGTATCGACTGCAATAAAAGACGGACGACAATCAGCGCAATGAACGACATATGTGTCGCCTCCGTCACAAAATTGACCAACGAACATTTGAACGATGCCACAGTCAATGGCTTGCACCCTAGATATAAAAACAATATTGAGGCAGCCGCTGACAAGTCTCACTATGAAGCAAAGGGGAAGTTTGATAATGAACCTAATGAGAATTGGTACGCCAGTGCCAGTGACCCTGATGAAGATCCATCGTGTGAGATATACAAGAACAATCCCGTGCTAGAGTGCGTCAATCAGATACTCTTGCAGAATTCATTGGACGAAAATAGCAGTGATGGTCCTAGAATTTACGAAACGACCAGTCCGAAGTCGTCTACGAAAAGAGTGCAATTCTCCACGCTGAACAGTATATCTTTCGATGAAAGTGTCGGTAAGAACGGGCAGGCTTCCACTAATAGCCTACCCAGAGATATGAACCGGAGAAACAATAACAAGATTGTTAAGTTTAGCCTAGAGACCGCCTCAGAACATAGCTACGAAGTTCCTATCACTCTTGAAGGGTTCAATTATGAAGTTCAGAGCATATATAGCAACGACTATGAACCTATTATTACAAAACCTAATGATGCTCAAGAAAGCAGCGCTCAGAGTGTCAAATTAAAACCTGTTCCTTTACCTAGAACTATAAATAATATTAATAAAGTTAACGAAGAGCATTCACCGAAAAAGAATTCAATCGTCAAAAACATGGCTTTGGGTTTTGAAAATAAGTTGAATAGTAATCATTATGTAGATATGGAGACAAAGTTTGGAACGTTACCCGGAGCCATGAATCGAAAAAAGGTTCCTAGAGTTCCACCTGCGTTGCCTCCGAAGCCAAAAAACCTGGTATCAAAGTTTAAATTGAACAGCGTATCGGGTAGTAACGGTGCTAGCAGTCTACCGCCCAATATCAACGTGAACTCAGATACCGTTGCATCGAATCAACGGACCAATGACGTTCAGAGCGCAGCACCGTCAAAAAACTGCAAGCCCTCGGTCGCCGCGGAGCCTGACTACTGCTCTATTTCAGAGATAAATGTTCCAGTTGTCAGCAGCAGCAAGCGAGGACTCATCCTGTCGCAGGCCTCTGTCGAACTTCACGCCGAAAAGTTCTCATCCAACATCGCTGAAAAGAAATCCCCAGTCTCCAAGCTTGCGACGATATCCAAAATCAACCAAAATAAAATAACGGACAAAGATATTCCCAAATTACCGCAAGTTACGGAGATCATAATCCCTGACGATGAAGAAGTCAAAGAGATTATACCACAGCGGATCGTGCACGATTCTAATTATGCGACAAACACGCAGCATAATTTGAGTAACTCTACAAAAATGGATTTGAGGAATTCTATACAGATGGGACATTCAGTCTCGACGATACTTACAGATATCAAAAATAGAAATGTTAGCATGGACGATGTCAATAAGTGTATCATGTCACCGGAAAACGGTCGGCAGTACTCGATGGGTTCTACAAATAAAGCAGCAACAGATTCAACGAATCGTTTATCCATTAAGTTGGCAGATAAGACTAGATTGGATCTTGCCATTTTCGAAGCCGTCGAAAACGACTGTGAAAAATTTGATCTGTCGCAGAATTTTGAAGAATTCAAGATTGACGACTGCGAGTTTACCAATATTGTAGCTGAAGAGTATAGGATCAGTTCCGGGAGTGATGGAGGAAGTATAGACAGCGCTACTGACGATGCTAGCAAAGAAACGTCGAAAGATTCACAAATCAGAAATGTGACGGAAGGTATTTATCGGATTGAGTTTACTGCCGAAGATGATTTGAACGCCAGAAATCTGGCTTTGGAGGCAGCCGTCGATTCCGCTGACCCAGCTTCGAAAGCATCGTTAAAAATCTATTCAAAGCTTTCAAACAAACCGGATTTACTATCAAATATTGACAACGTCGAAACAGATTCAGTGAGGTATTCCGACTTGGAGTCGAGCAATTCCTCAAGCAGTAATTGCGGGTCGTACAACACCGTCAAGTGCGACCCGAGCACCTTTGCAAAAGAGGCGACGGCCACGAAAGTGGAACAGAAAAATATTTTACCATTTGAGTACTTCTTGGAGTCGTCCGGATTGAGTTCGAAATCGATATTGACTCCCTCGAGGCCCCTTGGCACGAACCACAAAAGCGTGCTGAAGCCGAGGGACCTGAAGCTGCGGTCGAAGAATGCAGCGAACCTGGGGAGGGCCCCCTTGTACGAGCGCTGCGGCAACACCGCCATCAAATACTTCGAACCTTACTTGTGAATATCACGAACTTATGTGAATTTTTATAATATAATTTTTTTATATCACACCAAATAACGATCATTTCAACGAACAGATGTATTTTTTTAATATTAATATTTATATTATTCTCTAGGTATCCAATTCATGATTTTGTGATTATCTTAACCACACTAAAGTAAAAATATTTATTGCAACGGATGGCACGTTGAGTGAAACTTTTTGAATTGTAAACAAATATTGCTAATTGAGAAAGCGAATATAACGAATAGTTAAATTGAACGGTCAATTAAAATGATTATGTTTTTCAACGAGGAATATGATTTTAATTGTATCGTACTTACGCTATTGAAATCTCTCGTTCGGAGATAGTACCCAAATAGTTTAGTTCTACGTGACAAACTCTAATGTTGCATTAAATAAATAATTTCACCATTTACAACACGCTCAAAGTGTTTACATTAAAAAATAAATATCCAATGTCATCTGTTATATTAAGTATTATTTATTCGACGTATGTAACAGTTTTTTGAATAGAAGGCAGGTGCATAATATTTCTTAGTGACATCTATTCATATTTTTCTTTAAATCATTAATCATTGAATGCTTGTTATTGGAATTATGAAGAGATTGTGTTTAATTTATTTGTAATAAATTTTTTCTTAAAATATATATATATATATCTGCACTGATAAGAGAACAACAAATTATCGTTTCATACTAAAGTATCTACCGTGGATTTAGCTGAACAACTTTTTACCTTGAGGGCAAAATGTGATACGTTATATTTCAATTTCATTATTTCTGTGCTTGCTTACTCAATCGACAAAAAAACAAATATTCCCAAAAGGCAGAATTAATCCCAACCGTAGGTGTCGCATGCCAGTGGTTAATTTTCATAATCGCTAGCTCCCAACCTGCTAATCTTCAAATCTGGGACGAAGCAGTAATAAGGATAAAATTCCGTGTGTTCATAATTATTAACCGCTCTTATATTGTATTTTATAACCTCCAAATATAGACAATGTACAGTTATCGCATTGAATGCGTCCGCGTGCTGTTTACGCAACGTAGCATTGAATATAAAGAAAAAATACACCATGCGGTGAGTTTGAAAAATCACTAAGCAAAACATATGTTTTAAACTCACGGTACCTTCTGAAGTAAAATTATACATCTCATAAATTTTTATACTACCCACGGCAAATATTGTCCTTTTTTAATACATTATTTGTGCATTTGGTGCAAGTCTACAAAATAAACAAGTGATTGTACAATAACACTTTTTTTTCACAATAAGATGTTATGAACTCACAATGCTTTTTTTTAATTATATAACTATTGTTCTGAGAGTTCAATGCGTGGCTTTGATGTACTTTACATAATTTAAAGATATTTCGGTCGCTACATTACTAATTCGTCACAACTTTACAATGCTTATTTCAATTACACATATTTTGCTCCGAGGGTGTGATATGCGACGCCGCGTCGACTCACAGTTTGTTTTGATGGTAGCAGCGGTGGGAAATTCCTTGCATGCATTATCCATCTTCGATTCAAAATTCTCAGCCCAGACAAAACACTGCAATGAATATTAACAGCGAGCAAGTTCACAGAGTCCATCGCTGTAAATCAATTTTTAATAATAATCTTTTGTTATGGCGCTGTGGGAAAAATTCCCTGAGCCAAACAATCGAAAAATTTTAATGTTATCCAACGAAATTGATTTGACAATTTATTGTAATACGGCTTTCTGTAACCGGTTGTTGGCACCGAGCGTCTCCGAGAGACCATCAGAAAATTTGCAGTAGTGGCCTCGAAATCCAAACTCAACATTTTTATGCAACTCACTAGATTTCTTTTAATTAATACTTAAATTATCTACAAATTCTCATATTTTGTTACTTTCGGTAATCAATGAACATTGATTATAGAGCTGCTAAAACTTTACACTCTTCTGATAAACCATCCGCAATTTTTAAATCATATCGATTGAATCAGATACAATTATCTGAAAAATAACGTTTAGGATAATAACATATTTAACAGCTTGTTAATTACTGTTCAATTTAATTGACCTTCCAGAACCTGGTTTTAAATTATCAGCATGTTTTGATTATTGCGAGTTTCACACATTTATGCATTAGAAATTAAAGCATACGTTTTGTACAATTACGATAATTGATAATCACCTTTTTAAGAAATCTCTTTATATAATATCATATGTTTAATTTTAAGCGAATTGTATTTCTATTGTTATTTATAACTTTTTGATTTTATTTGACTACCTTTTAGTGCCTTTATATATAATGTACTTTATTATAATATCAATCATAACTATATGGAAAAGTGTACAACTATTAATATGAAATCGAAGATTGCAACGAACTATATGCATGTAATTTAATTTAAGATATCTGTAAAAATGAATTATAAAACAGGTGTTCAAATTTGTTAATAATGAATGTTATTTTTTTATAAATACGATAATTTGTAACGAAATTAATTGTAATATTCTGAATAATAATTACCATATAAAATTAACAATACCTTTTTTTAACGATTAACCCATTTAAAACAATAAAAAATACTCACCGGATTTAGACGAGTGAAGTCTAGAGGCTTGTCGGTCATTTGTAGCATCTACGTCTCCGTTCCGAGCAACCGGATCTGAAAGAAAGCCACGAGTGCAGCAGCTTTTAATGATCTTTCGAAAAATAAGGCATCGATTGCTTCGATTATTTATATTTTTAAAATACGCTCAGTTAACTTTGCTGGAAATCTACGAGCGTCACATTCAACTACATAGCAATGGATCGTGAAACCACTTCCTATGATGACTGAAAGGCTTGATTATTAACTGGATCATTTGTAAATTGTTCATGAAACCTCACTCTGCTTGAAGATGCTAATTTGGCGTATTATTGAAACTAGTCACAATAAAAAAATTAAAAAATGTGAACAACACTCGGCTAAAAACATTAAATATGTAAATGTCCACAACACAAAAAAAAAAAACATTAATAAACGCATAAATAGGTTGAGTTGATTTATGTAAGGTTTTAGCATTTATAAGATTTGATTAAAATGTGGTACCAGAAAATAATTTAAACTCCTCTCAATAGATTGTAGTGTGAGCAGCCATTTAAGATAAATATAATAATTCTGAGAAAATTATATGTAATGAAGAAGTTTTGCACAGTCAAAGGTAAGATGTCAAAGATATGCAAGGTTTTTAAAAATATTGTACTGGGCAATTATTGTCAGCCCTAAGTTGAAATAAGACAAGACTAATAATGAATATAACTAAATTTACTTAAATAAAGACTGACCTGCTTAAAATCAATAAAAAAAAAGCATTATTGCAAGTATTTCCATTTATATTATTTATTTATAATAAAATATTATTAGCACTGCCATCTATGTTTTTTTTCTACAAACAAAATGTAGTTTTGTCGTTTTTCTGTATTTGTTTAAATATTTATTTCAATAGATGGCAGTGCTATATTAATTTATTATAAATTTTATTTCATTTATAAATATTAAAAAAAAAGTTTAATAATATAAATAAATAATTAATTTAAAGTATTATATTAAATGAAATAAAAAAAATTCCGATGGACTGCCATGTAAAATAAATATTAATTAATTAAAACATACAATGCACGCATACTAAGATATTAAATTGCGTGTAATGGGACCGACTAACAAACAGGATGTGTGGTCAGTGAACTCGATATTTTTTGTTTTTATTTCCATTCTAGGGTCTTCCCGGTCACGTGATACAGTGAGAGACCCTTTCGGTGGATGAATGGACGGACGGGAGAGACACAGGCTGGCTAGAAACCAACAGGAATTGTAATCAAACATACTAACCACAATAAATACAGCAAAAACTCAGTGGAATCCGTCACTTCATACAAAAAAAAAAAAAAACGAAAAGACTAATAAGGTACGCGCCAGTCGGGATTTATCCAATAATTCGTTTACAAGGTAGAAATCAATTATGACATTTAAGTATTTAAGCAGAGAAGAGAGCATTGCCCTAAGTTAAACTATTTATATATATATATATATATATCCTTTTCTTCAGGTGACTATCTTCAAAGAAAGTTGGTGACCATGAGAGTGGTAAATAGTATAGCGGGTTCCCGAGTCCTTTACACTATTTAAATACCACCATTATGTGCATAACTACTCATGCATATAAAACATGTACTAGGCTTTATGTATATATATATATATATATATATTCATGTTGCATATGCACAAGTATTTGTGTACATGAGTGCCGAGCTGAAGGTACAGTTAGGGACAGGTGAACCATAATCACCCGGTGCCCCAGGTGGGCTCCAGGTGGGCTCCAGGTGGGCTCCAGGTGGGCTCCAGGCGGGCCCCGGCAGAGCTCGCCGCCCCGAGGTTCGGCACACCTCGCCCCCGTGGCTTCTCGCCATACAAAAAAAAAAAAAAAAAAAAAACACCCCAGGCCCTCAAGATACTAACTTGCCTGCCAACTATTGGGCTTCGGGCTCAAATCCTGTGGATCAATAAATTGTTTCTGGGTCCAATGAAAACAAGCCTGAAGACAAGGCAGGTGTGATTTTTGATTCCTGATTCCTATATTATCAAATAATGGCTTATATAATGTTTGTACATGACAGCTTAGCTAATAAAAATGATAATAAAATTATTTATTCTAGGTAAATAGAAGGGTTGTACATTTCTACACATACCTTTGCTAGTGAAGATACCCGAATATATAAAAGCATTTAAAATATATTGTATACACAGTGAGTGTAAATGGTCATGGGGTCGTGTGGTTCTTTTTACTTTTTATAAGTAAACATAGTTTAATTAAAATGTATAATAAATTATACAAGGAATCAGAAAAAACAGCGTATTTTGTACTTTTTATATTTAGCAGATATTTTGTACTTTACTTATAATACTACCGAAAAAAGCATTTTAATATTTATTAAAAACGTAATTAAACGTATCACAGAAAAAAAAAATACTTTCCGGTTTATTTTCGTCTTTACTTGTGATTGTCACTTTTTGCTTATTGATCACAACGTTTCGGTTTCGACTAACCAGACCTCTTCTACATATAAGTCTATCACGTCTTAAACATAATGGGGAGAGTAATGATTATATTTTTACTTAATGATTAATGTTTAGGGCAAGCTATGCATTGCAGCTTCTACGAATGGCACGCCACTGATCGTATTTTTGGTTTTGTGATAATGCCTTTAAAAGGAGAACACGCACACTTATATAAATAAAATAATATTTTCAGAAACAAGTTTTTATTTATAATCGATATAAATGTGTAAAAAAATTTATTATTATAAATAATAAAAAAATATATTTATCCACTATTGAATATTTAATACATAAAATAAAAATATATTCACATACATAAATAAAAAAATAAAATGTTTACTTTAAACAATGCCTAAGGTAAAATTTATGTAAAAATATGTATTGTATTTTTTTCAATAGGATAAGGTCAATTTTGACACGAGTTTATTTGTTAAGGGCTTGAAAGAAGCTGATATTATTGTGAAAAAATAACCAATTTATAAAACGTACAGTAAAAATAATAAAAAAAATGTGTAACCTTTTCAAAACGAAAAATATGAATGGTATAACACATTAACTAAATACTCATAAAAAAAAATAAAAAAAACACTAGACAATGAGTGTTATGAACTGAAATTCTGATAAAAAAAATTTATACATATAAACAAATAAACATGTGTTTAAAGTAAAGTATGGCTTAATGACGTCATAGACTGGTCTTTATAACAAATATGTATATATAAATAAACATTTGGGTATGACGTCATAATATAATTATAAGTATACAATGCATAAAAATTTATCTTGTTATATAATCAATTATGAGTTTAATAATTTACTTATAGTTTATTAGTCTACTAACATTATTTATAATTAAAAAGCAAATTACTATGTCGGGGATTTCTGACATTCGATTGCCCTCACCTCATAAGCGCAGGTCAGGCTTTGAGCAGTCTCATGAGGAAGTTCGTGGAGTACGTCTTGGGTCGTTCTATGGGGAAGCCAAGGGCACGAGACCACACCAGCTGCGCCAGCACGCCGAGGGCTCTGGACACCCCGAACAGCACCGTGTAATAATTCAACTCCCTCATCCCATAATGCTGCAGAAGGATCCCAGAGTGCGCGTCCACATTAGGCCAAGGGTTCTGCACCTTCCCCTGCTCGCTGAGGATAGCGGGCACCACCTTGTACAGATTCGACACAAGGTTGAAGAGTTTATCATCGGGCAGATGCTCCAGGGCGAACTCCCTCTGACACGTGTATCTAGGATCGGTCTTTCTCAGTACCGCGTGGCCGTAGCCGGGGATGACCTGTCCCGAGCCGAGGGTCTTCCAGATGAACTCCCGCAGTTGGTCTTCGGTGGCGTCGTCCCCGACCTGCTTGCGAAGCTTCAGCAGCCACAGGAGGACTTCCTGGTTGGCCAGTCCGTGGAGCGGCCCGGCCAGGCCGTTCATCCCCGCGGCGAACGACAGGTAAGGGTCGCTCAGAGCGGAGCCTACCAGGTGGACAGTGTGCGCGGACACGTTGCCTCCCTCGTGGTCGCTGTGGATGGTGAGATACAGCCTCATCAGCTCCGTGAACTCAGGATCATCGAAACCTAGCATCTGCGTAAAATTAGCAGACCAGTCTTTGTTTGCGTCGACAGCAGGGATTCTCTTATCGTCTCTATAAGTGTTCCTGTAAATGGAAGCAGCCACGACGGGAAGCTTAGCAATCAAATCCATGGAGTCTTCATAAACGTACTCCCAATATTTGGACTTGGGTACTTTTGCAGAGTAAGCCTTCACGAATTTGCTTTCGCTGCTCAAAGCGGTGATGGCGCAAGAGAGCTGAGACATCGGGTGGACTTTGTTCGGCATGTTTTTGAGGAGAGCGACGACGTGGTACGGGAGCCCGGATCTCCTGGCCCATTCCTCAGACACGGCCTTGACTTGGGGATCGGTGGGGACCTCGCCGGTGAGCAGCAGCCAGAAGAGGCCCTCGGGCAGAGGCTGCCGGCCCCCGGGGGCCCTTGGCAGGACTCGCTGGCAATCGGGGATGGTGAGCCCCCTGAAGCGGATGCCCTCGTCCGGATCCAGCACGGAAGTCTCGCAGATTAAACCCTTCACGCCTCTCATGCCTCCGTACATGGTGTCCACTGTTATGTCTCCGAGCTTGCGGTTTCCGTGGGTTCTCCTGAAGTTATTGACGCGCTGCTTTTCCACGGGAATCTTCTCATGCAGAATTGACTTCAGGTCTGTAGACTCCGCGCTTAATTTCCGATAAAGCAGTGAGATAAATGGCGTCTCTCGCGATACTTTAAACAATGCCATCGTGTCACTATTTACACTATAATATATCAACTTAAAACACTATTGAACACACAATAAATAAATTCAGTACGTGGCACTGAATCAAACAATACATAAAAACGCAAAATCTATTCGAGGTTATTTATTCTGCATTCAACACTAAATCACTTTGTCGAATGTCGAAACTGTAGACTAGACAATTGTTACGAATGCACAAGTTAAAATAATGTTGACAATACAAAATAAATTAGTGATGTGAAATATCAACTGTTTTTTTTTTTTTATCGGCTATTGCATTAAAATAACAATCGATCAATCGAATATTTATGTTTTAATAAATTTAATTAAAATCTTAAAAAAAAAAAAAAAATTATATATATATATATATATATATATATATATATATATATATATATATATAAATATATATATATTTACGTTGGTTTGCAAATCCACCATATATTTATTTAAAAGTACACATTACTTTATTGATTTTTTAAAATTTTATTTGACCCAAGTCGTTTGTAAGATATTTCAATTTGCAACTGTTGTTTCTCGCGGCTTTTCTAATAAATCGAATATAAAAAAAAATCGATTATTCGATTAAGCACACTCGATCACGCCCACCTCTACTCTAAAGCAGCACTACCCACAAGTATGACAACGTGACATAACAAATGTCAATTCTCATTTTCATTATTTATGATTCATATTGTAACACACATTATTAAACATAAATCTGTCTTGAATGGGAATAATTTATATTGAATAAAATACACACTTAAGTAGTGAATAAAAATAATAAATTAAATTTGACATTTCTTTTAATACTTGAGATGCTACAAAAAAGAATCTGTCTTGACACAATTATCGGACTGTTTTGACCGTCAAAAGTGAATCTTCCAGCATCGTATTTTATAATAGAAATAAATTTTTCGCTTCAAGCTCGAAGCTATAAATAAAAACGCCGAAACGCTGTCCTGAAGGATTTCAACAACTTGACGATGTGTATTGTAGAAAATCGCTTTTATTTGCAAAGATGTTTTATTAAAAAAAAAGTCGCATAGTATACGCCATCGCTCTTAACACAGAATTTTCAGGGAGTTCCTGAATCCTGAAATTTTTGCTTTTACTGAAAACTTGGGGCCATTTTCAAAATGCTTGTTTATAAGACTCAATAATTTTTTTAATATATATTGATAAACTACTATTAAACTCAATATGAAGAGGTCTATAAGGATTTGAGCAAGAACCTAAGAATTGTTTAATTGTTGATTACCGACGTTTGCCGATCTGAAATTATTTCTAATTCACCTAGCCATACCGAGCAAGAAAGAAAGATTAAAAGTCAACGAAAGTGATATCAGCAGTAAACTTGTTAATATTTTAAATAAATATTTTTTTTATTTTAATACTAAAAAAATCTCGATAAACGGAAGTGATTCGTTAGTACAAGGGTTAGTACACCGGCCATGTAAGCCAGGGGACGTGGGTTCAAATCACGATGATATTTTTCTGAGAGTTTCTTTAAATCATCTTCTATATATGAACCAATGTGCCTAATCATATAAGTAATAATATAATAAACCCGTAATGGGTAATAAATACGCATCTGATTGACGTCCAATCCAAAAAATAAGACATAATTTAATTTAATTTAATGTCGAAAGTTAATTTTTTATAGAGTACGTAAAAAACTATAAATTATATTTAATGAACGTCCTGTTGAAAAATTGGATAAAATGACGACTTTTCAAAACCAAAGTGTGTTAAAGATTTTATTTTTTTTAAATTTTTAAAACAATAAATCGCACATGGTTCACATTCAATCTATTAATTCCAATAAAAAAAAAAAAAAAGTTTTTAAACGTTCAGGACTCTCAGAACAGGGACACTAGAAATTATAAAAAAAAAAAAAAAAAACTCGAGTATGAGACTTGAGACCCTTAGTGAATAATTTAGCATTGCGTGGCGGTCGGTTTGTTGTGTAGTACTGGGGCGTGGTGCGCGACCTGGCCGGCAGAGGCGCTCGCCACAGGTGTCCCCCGCCAGTCGAGGCCGAAGCGCCGCCGGAGCTGGTCGAGTCGCGCTCCGTCCTCAGCCCGAGCTGACGAAGCTCGTCTCCAGAACCTCCAGCATCAGGTATCCGGTCTCCAGCTGCAGCAGCAGGCCTCCCCGGCCCGCGGCGGGAATCCACACCTTCGCGTCCGCAGAGTGAACTTTGCCACTCATCATTTGCACTAGCGGTGTTTTTTTTTTTTTATTATTTCATATTGATCATATTGAACTATCGCAGAAACTTACTTCGTTCGCAAACACTCGAAAAATAAGTATAAACACGACATCGAACTTGTTTCGGACGATGATCCTATGTTTTAACAGTTTCAATACAAGTGCTTTGTTTTTCGTGTATTCAGTGATTCTTGTATTCGGATTGTGATGTTGTATCATTTTTTGGTGCAAAGTTTGTTGGGGAACAGTGAATTGTAAAAATACAGTTGTATTCTGCTTCACGGTACGGAAAAGGTTAGTAAAAACACACGAAACTAACAAAACTACGTACGTACTAATCATTTTGTATAACTACTGATATAACGTTGTGTTTAAGAATATTTAAGAAATCGACGTATCGTAAGTGAAATTATATAAATAATAAATGAAAATGTATTAAATATTTAATTATAATCATCAACTTCATTTCATAAGTAATTTCTACTTAAGTGGCCTTTTTAAAAATAGTAAATTTAATTACATAAACGAATTAATAAGTTCTGTATGATTTCACCTTTTGTACTGAATACATTTAGTAGAATTCATAATAATTCAATTAATTTTATATAAGGAGATAAAAAAAGCAATAACGCGTTTGAAAACAAGTCGGATAATATTTTAGAGTCCAGTATACTTCTCTAATTGAGCCAATAATATTAAAATAAAATGTGTTTATCAGGTTTTGATTATACACGTCACATATAACAATTATACACAATGCTTCTAAAATGAATAATAGATCACCTGTGTATGAAATTTTAGGTATGAAATAAGATAATCTGCTTTGACGGTAACTCTCAATGAAACCTGACACATCCTCTAAATAATATAGAAACACGCTGTATATCTACAAAACAACGTCAGACCAATTTCACGAAACAAGAACCTTAGACACAAATTGCACGTTATGTATTGAGAATGAAATGTTTAAAAATTTCTAACACAATTGCTTTTCAGATACTAAATAATTTTCTTCAGATAATGCAAAACTACAAATAAAACATGTCCAAGTATAAATTATAAGAATACAACAAAAGTATAATTTCATAACCTTTTGATTCAGTTTCTCCGACATCCATCTTCAGATTAAATCCCTAAACTTCAAGCGACTGAACACCCATGAAACCATACATAACTTATTAATAATTTATGTTATAACCTAACTTAAAACTCACTGTATTTTTTCAGTGATTATTATGAACTTCAGTCTGAATTGTTTTGTTAACAAAGTACCTTCTTGAAGTTATCAAAGCCTTCGTTATAATCAATAAAACATTTCGATAATTTAAAATAAATACAAAACGTATTTGTAGATTTATATTTGCAAGTTTTTGCAACAGATCTATTATAAAACAGATAACCAATCTTAAAACTCACGGCAATTCCCCGGTGACGATAATATACTATAAGTTTTGTTTTCAAAGTAACTTCTTAGAAGTAATAAAAATAAACTATTAAATAATATTTAATAAACTTTATCTTTTGCCTTTATAGAAGTCATTAATTTAATGTCTTCAAAGAGCTAAACATGTTACAAGGTTAATTTATAAAATAATTATTATGAAATTGTTATTATTTTATTCGTTTACTGCATTTATAGCAGATATTTGAAGACTTGACTAAATTATAAGACTTGAAAATAATTTTTTTATAACCAATACGCATCGTAAAAATCACCGTGGATTTGTATGGGAGTTATCCATTATTTAATCAGAATTTACAACATAGTAGTTGAACAGAAAGGGTAAATACTAAGGCAGTTGGCTGAATAAAATATTTTGTAAAAACGGAAATCCGCAGGATATTCACTTAAATGTTATGTAGTCTTAGTCTTTATTTGTGCATATACACAAAAAACGAGGCATTTTTAAAGTGGCTCTATGTATGAATACTAATATGATGTAATAAAGCGTAAGTGTCCTATTTTAAATCAGCTGATTGTTCAGGGAAAAATCAAAGAAATGAGAGGCATTGGAAAGATAGAGCAATAGTCGAACAAATAATAATAATATAGAAATATGTCCATGCGAATAAGATGAGGATTCTCTGAAGAAAGGCATTGGAAAAAAAAAACGAGAGAACACGCCGAAACAGCAGAGTGCTTTGTCTGGATTTACCTTGCGGTCTCCTACTCTTATAGAACAGTGCAGTTATGATCTTTTTTGGAAATGCGAATGTCTGTGGTGCACAAATGCGGTGTCGTCGATATCGAACCGTTAGCCCTTTGTCGCCGCGTCCACTTGGCAAATTACATTTAGAGAACCGGTTTCTGAACCCCGAGCGCGGTTCGACCCGAACCCGTCCGGATGTGAGCGATTATGACTCGAAAAATACGCGGGCGGCTGTGTCGACGCCCCGCGCGCGTCGAGCGCGTGTCTCTACAGCCCGGGACAAAACCTGGAAAAAATTCGCAAAACCCACGCCTCACAGTGAAATTGTATTTATATTGCATAGGGCGACTGAAGTGCAGGCCGGCGTAAGCCGAAATCGATAGAAGCGCAGAACGCTGTAACCTTCGCGACCCGCGGCCGCTCTCAACGGTGAATGGAAAAAACGCTGTAATCATATGTATCGATCGGCATTCCGGGCCCACGGGCGGACTAACCTAACCTCACCTCACTCACCGCCACTCTCCTATCCATCTTTATTGCAGTGCAGGTTATGTGAATTGTTCAAGATGATAATAAAACATAAATAAAACTGTAGTGTATTGAATCAAACACGTCTATTTTATTATAAGACTAAGTGTGAGCATGCAACGTAGATTCCGTATCATATACACTACCTACGTTACAAAAACATTATAAATAATACAACAGTTAATTTTTGTCTACAAATGTTGCAGCGAGAGACAAAAACTTATTATAATGATCAATAAACGCATATTTCATTGCAATTGACAATTCCGGCTTTTTACGCATAGCACACACAAAAAATAACAGAAATTCGTATGAATGAAATATTTTTTAAAAGGCTTCATTTACTTTGATCCCATGACGAGTTATATATAATTTTCTAGTATGGAACCTTATTGTCGGGTTCGTCGGGTAGATACACATGTCCACTGTTAAAATTTCGCATTCAGCCGTACCGAAAACGGAAACACGCCGTGCGTATTTACTTTTACTCGGCGTAATTGTTCCGCGGTGGACGTCATGTCTTGATTATAACATTGGGATTTGAACCTTTGACCCCAATTTTCTGTAAATTACAGAATTCGTGTAGAAATCGCGACCAGCTTTCTCGTGTTTTTTTTTTTTTTTTATTATTTATTATCGAAATTATAAATTACTATTAAGTATTTACAATTTTATTATGTGGACACAAAACACACAAAGAATTTATAAATGTTTTTTTTTATATGAAATTAGCACATAGTTTAATATTTTTTAAGTGTTTTATGTGTTGCCTGAAAAGTTTATAGCACCATCCCGTGGCGAGCCCTGGCTTTTAAGAAAACGCACACCAGATTCTGTTACACCGTCCAGCCATCTCGTCTTCGCTCCACCTACTTCGCAGCAAAACACCCTCCCTTATTAATTTAACATGGCCGATGTCTAACCAAGAAGCATTGTGATAAATTATGCTTCAATAAAATCACAGATTCCTTCCGGCCCACAAGATGGCCGCCGCGCACGTAATGGCCGCCGGAAACAAGGGCTATCGGGAAACATTTAACGAGCCCATAAAGGTAACGTCTTACCGATAGGGGCTTCTAGATTTATCCGAACCATTCAGTATGCTTTATATTGCCAATTAATAGGCTATTTGTCTTAAAACACGTTAAGGGTGTGATTGCACCTGTGGAGGTTAAAAGGGGTTGATTTAATCTTCAGATTTATTATTAAGAATGGCGATATAGATTTGCTCGCGAATTTGATATCATTCTGAGAAATAAATATATATATATATATGGATATATTTAAGTTTAATTATGTTATGAGTTGGTTGTAAATATAAATAATGTAAATGTTAATAATTTGAACAGACCTATCGACCTATCTATTATACTCACTTTTACATACCTAAAAATCAATCCATGTGTCTATAAAAAAATAAATTCTAGATTTTTTCTCGTCGTTTCATGAGTGGGCCTAAATATTATATATACTTAAATAATAAATTACTAGAAAATTATTATAATATTATGCATATTATTTTATGTCACAATGGCATATATTATGTAGTATTTGTAAGAGAATAAATTAATTGTAAACACGACAAGTACGAATAATCAAATAGCGTTTACGATAAAAAAAAATTGTTGTGAGCACTTTCGACTTGCTTAAATAAACGTAATAAAATAATACAATCCTCCCTCAAAGATATGAAGAAGTTTTGGGATTTTCATGTCATAATCGTAATCTTCTAGTCATTTTTTTTTTCATAAATAGGTATACGTGTTGTTTTCGATTTATTTATAAAGATTATTTTGATTGTTTTATTATAATTTATAATGCAATTATATAAGTTGTAAACCGATTAAGCCTCGGATCGATGAAGACGTCTACTATTGACAGCTGTGCTATGTTTATTATCGAATGATAGCACCCTGACCATAAACAAACTGCTCAACGTCGAATCTCCATTATAACGGTAAGTCCCGCTCGTGTACCTATTGTCTATACTCCGTAGCGAACCGATCCGTTTTTTTTTTGTCTGTGGTTGACTACTTGCACCGAAACATACTCCGTTGTACTAATAATTATTTTGATTGGCAGTTTAATTTTTTTTATCTATGCTCGTGAGCGTGAGACGTCCGTGCTCAGATAACGTATCATATACAGATAAACACTCTACTCTTAGCCGGCAAGAGAAGAAGCAGCCTATCAATATGAAAAAAAAATAATTGGAAGGCTTTGATATCTCTTTAACCAAGAACAAAGTTTTTCCGATTAGAAAATAAACTTATAAGCGTTCACATGATCAGATAACATCATCCTTGATTTTGTATTGTTTTGTGATAGGCTTGAAGAATTTATTTTCATGCGGAGACTCATCCGTAGGAAAGTAGATATAGACTCGATGATTAATCATATACAATAAAAAATAATACTTTCTTCCTGGTGTGTCGAAAAGCGCGAATGAAAATAAAAGTGGACACATTTTTTCACGAATAGCTGCCGAGAATGTCAACTTTCAGACTCGCCGGCCGACTTTTTTTTTTTTTTTTTTGATGACCCGCTGATGTTTTTATTTATGTAATATTTGTTTTTATTTATATTGGATGTTATACACGCAAAAAAATATATTTATAATACCAAAATAAGGTTATAACCTCATAGTTCGGTTAATTATAATAATATTTTTTTTTTGTATTTATCACACATGAGATGAATTTTGTATGCAGTTTTATACGATTTTTTGACCTCTTAATGGGTTTAGTACATAAATCTAATTATATACATATATTTATTTACTATCTTTTAAGACACTTTTGTTGAACTCAGTATATTTATTTACGATAAGGAATGTAACAAATTCGATTCATTCTGTATATAAAAAGTTAATCAATCAACTTTATGTTTAATCGATCCAAAGCAATTATTATACTAATAATATAGTTCGCTCAGTATTTTTAACATTTAAAGATGAGAAGTGCAATTCTAAATTCTCAATAATATTACATTAGACTCACTCAGTTATTTAAAATATATATATCACAACTAATGACTTATCTTCACAAATCAATGACTAAATAGACATTAATATGGTACATCTAGTATTTATAACCAATAAGGAAGAAAAGTGTAATTTTCAATTCTTAATAAAATAACGATACTAGACTCACCAGTATAATAAAAATCTATTTATCGTACTAAATGCCTAAACATCACAAATCAATGACGCAAACAATAATTTGGTTTATCCTGTATATTTTACTTTAATAAGACAACACTTGACTCAACCGGTATATTTAAAATTTAAATATCATACTTAATCAGTAAATTTGTGGACATAAATATGGTTCACTCAGTTTTTATAACTAATGTAGAAATGAAGCGCAATTCTCAATTCCTATTAATATGACGATACCGGACTCATTCAGTATACTATAAATCTATCAATCACACTTGGGTCTTGTGATTTTTAACTCAGTATAACGACACACGACACACCCGGTATATTTAAAATCTATCAATCATACTCAATGGCCAATCGTCACAAATCAGTGATTACGCAAACATTAATTTTTGGCGTAAACATCTAACGGTTTAATTTTGAATTTTTACCTTTTACGTAACGCCGCTTTCTTTCGGAAATGGCGTTTAGAATGTTGTTTGGGTCCAGCCAGTAATCGGCGTTGCGGGGCGTTTTATTGCTCTGATGCCGCGATGGCCGCTGCCCATCGCCACTTTGCACAGGCTCGAGAGATATCGCGGATATCTTGGGTGATGATAGTCCGGGTTAGGTGTTGATTGTTCACCCGATGTTCTGGCAGAGCTTCGGGTGGTGATTTTGGGTATTCTGCCAATTAGTCTAGTCTAGTCTAGTGTATTTGGCTTTATCGGCGAAACAGGAAGATTTTCCTTGAGCGCCTTCAAAATGACTGGGTGACTTGTGTCACCGTTTTGTGGAGGCAGTCCTCGAGGTTGAACTCGAAGAAGGTGTTGATCGAGGGGTTTTGGAACTAAGTGGGTGAAGATTTGGAAGAAGTGTGCGAGGTTTTTTTTTTTTTTTCTTTTATATATATAGGTTTGGTACCTTGCTTGTTATATACAAGTATTTCGTCACAATTTGGGGAAACTTTCCAAACTAGTCGATCGAATTGATCTATAAATAGGAGTGACTGAAGCTACACCCCCTGGTTTATCTTTTTTATGGTTCCGATAACATGTTTCAAGAAGCCATCCAGTGACTTCATCAACTGTGGGTGTCTCGCCACTGACTTCAGGTCATCCAGGCACAGACCTTCCTGTCGGCATTGGCTCTCCAGTGTGCGAGGTGGATGATGACCTCTTGGATCGTTTTGGTGTTGGTGTCTCTGTGGAGCTGGCCATTTTGGATGAACCTCGGGGCATTGAGTGCCTAGCGGAGGATCTTATTTTTGAGAGGCTTGTGTTTCTCAAATGGGACAGGCGTAAGTGAGGACATTTCGACATTATTTGGTATGTAATGAGTGAGCGCACCTCTCCGAGGGCTATATATTAATACGACAGCGCTACACAAACACACACACCATCAATAGAAGAAATCGCAGTGATTATAAAAAACAAGGCACGTGGTTTTATTCCCTGAATATAAATAAGCCTAACAGATCACACAATACCTATAATTAAATAATTGTGAAAAACATACATACGATTGTTTTTATATCTTATTTGAGCAAAAAACAAAAGTTTGTAATGCTTTATTGCTTGCATGGATCGCACATATATATATATTTATATATATATATATATATATATATATATATATATATATATATATATATATATATATATATATATATATTTATATGATGGAGTTGATGATGAATAGATAATGCATTTCGGGTAACGGTACCCGAATTGCATAATGGCTGGCGGCGAATTGCTTTCTCGTTCATTTGTTTCGGCTTGCGTCACCGCGCCGCCATCTTGGCGGCCATGTAAATCGATCGACGCATAAGGACGGCGGGAGAAACCGACGACGGTTTCGCTGCAGTTCTGATGATGTCACCGCCTTCCTTCGCTTTCTACCCGTGGGTTCCTGGCTAGGCGCAAGCACCGATCGATTCTCTCCTGCCCACAAGCCTCTTGCCCTCTTTTTGAGAATTCTATCTATCACTTATCATCAAGCAACGCACAGTACAGAGGCTGCATACTGTGAGGTATTTGATACTGCACGTATGCCATACGATCCACCATAGCGATATCGTTCATCTCCCATGCAAATATTCTGCCTTCTACAAATATGCGATATTTGACCGTTTTTAATTCTATATTGATTTAATGTGACGAGTTCACAAATGTATGAATGCGTATTTATATTTATTAATAATCATAATCAAAAATCCAGGTTAGGTTGGGTAAAAGGTCGGTAGCTTAGTATACGATAACAATATTTTAAACACACTGTTTATTTTTCGGGGCGAAGCCGCGGGTTTCGAAACACTTTGTGCTGAAGTCCAAACATTATTTTCAGGTCTGCGCTTTCAAAACATTAAGCATGAAGAAAATAAACGAATGTAGCAAATAAAAAAAAAAACAATAAAGTGCAGGCACCGGACGTCCGGTCTAATTCAGAGGAAACCGAACCACCCGACGGGAAATCTGAAGTATTATTGTAGAATTATTAACTTGTAACTCTCAGCTTAAATGTGAATGATTAAAATATTAGTGTCGATTGTAAAAAATGACCTTAATAATTTATTTAATCATTTTATGTTTTCGTGTTACACCTAACCTAACCAAATATTGATTTTCAATAAATATGCATTTTCTGTTTTACTATGCATACTTATGGTAATGCATCCACGGTGGACTTGTTCTTTTGTATTACTATATATTTACACATCAAATATGAATAGCCAAATAGTTAGGAAATTACGATAGTTATTTTTTTGTGTGATTTCGTATTTTAAAAAAAACTCCTTCACAAACAAAATGGATCGTAATACTCTTAACAATTTCGTTACTCATAGATGTAGTTATATTATTAGTAACTGTAGAATAGATTCAAACACATTGCTAACATTAAAAACCTGTTTGGGTTAGGTTAAGTGTGCGGATTTATTAAATAATACATAAATATCATCAGATTTGCATCTTTCGGTGTTATATAGTGAAAAAATATATTTATAATATATTATAATATTGATAATTACTGTTAAATACAAAACATGCAGGTTTATTATTTATAAAACATATTTTTAAGTAATCGATTTATACACGAAATCAGGAGCAAAAACGTAGAAGTTATATTTAAGACACAGGTGGTGTTCGAGCCTACATATCGCCAGCGCTACTCTTACACGATTACAGCATTAGTTTCTCGGTTCCGTCTCCAAGCAGAACGATCCGAACAGTATGACGCAGCATCTCGCTATCTCATTCAGATATAAATAAATCTTTTACCTCATTAATAACCGTTTAGCGATAAGTCACGTGAAACACGTGACGTGCCGGCACGTCAATCAAACCGGTTCCTATTAACGGGGATTCCGAAAAGCTAGAATGCGAGACCCGCATCCAGCATCACGCTGCTCGTTTCCAACGCGTTTGAAATTGAATTGGATTGAATTGAATGTTAAACCAATGCAAGCGGTCTTTCTCACTATATAAATTAAAGTTTCGACTCTTCTTGCAATGAACCTCGGCTGCCATTATGCTAACGAGGAAATACGCAGCTTCCGGGACATGGCGGAAGCCAGCTCTTGCGCAATCTCCTAATTCGGGTTCGTCTGCGATGCTGTGCATGCAATTCTTGCAAAATTATAAACGCTCAGCTGCTTTCTCGGCTGCGTTTTTTTAGTAAAAAAAAAAAAAAAGTTACCGTCATCCCGTTAGTACTAGAAAATAGCATTTTGCGTTGCACAATATGCCTTCACGGCGACATTTCAGATATATAAAACATTAAATTGCTTTGAATACACTTTAATAGTAAATTAAATACAGTTAAAAAAATAATTAAGACATCAGGCTGCTTCCCTCGTAGTTTCAGATATGTTGATTACACGTTACCGATACCCAAAATCTATAACACTGTTCAAACGGCCGACTTGGAAAACTCCAGGCCTTTATCATTTGTTAAATGTATATAACGAAGCATAACTGTTACAAGTACTAGAGTCAAAGTAAGAATAATAATGGAAAAGTTAGGACATATTTACATCTCAAGTGTAACATTTCTTGTCTGAAGAGGTTTAACTTCAAAGTAATGTTTAAATCTTGTACAGAGTGTTTCAAATATATATATATATATATTTATTTATATATTTATACATTCTTTATTGATTTTATGCATCTCACCCTTGAAGACTCATGACACTACTATTACAACTAACGTAATGTCTTTAAGATAACAATGAAACGTTAAATACGTTAAATTTCCTTCAGGTGCCTCTCTTTGGAGGACCAAGTCTGTTCATGGTTTTCTTAGGGTGAATAGTGTAGTCCCCGGTTCCATCTACATTATTATACAATCCGTTCCTTACACGACAGCCATGCACGAACAACATAACGGTGAGAGCGAGGACGGAGACGAAATGAAATGAAAGGAGAATTAAATAATTGATCTTTATAATAATTCATCGTGATAAGCTACTTATGACGGTCGTGTTTTCTGCGTAAATATAATTCGTGTGCGCATAAATTATCGTCTGACATATATACGCGGGGATTTTCATCTCAGCCTACAATTGCGTGTAGTCCTGACTAGTATTAACAATTCACTTTGAATCACCCTGTATTCTGTCGTAAATACGTTTTGGTTTCTGATTGCCCTGTGCGCAGAGAGACTTGCTGATGAGTTAATTTTCAAATACGCACCGTCCCATTCGCAATTTTCTTAATTCGGTACTAAGTTCTTTTCCCAAAGAAAGTTTATTGAATTGTAAATACATTTCTAATAATTACGAAAACCGCGTCATTTTGACATTTTAATTAATCGGAATATATATTATTATTGTTGATTGACAGCGAAGTTGTTGAGTATTCATTGAATACGAATCGCGGCATCACACCCAAGAACCGAGTGTTTATACCTACATTCACAATGTTTCATTTTATTTTTCAGCGGTTGCAGACATTTAAAGAAGAAAAAAAAAACGCGAAAGCTGTCGAGAAAAATAAATATGGACTCTGAAAGGTAAGCCGCATTTTGTACCTATTATATGTAAAAAAAATAAAAATTAGAAAAATAAAAGTCTGTGGGCAGAGAACGACGTTATATTAAAATATACAAAGATAAAAATGTGTAGATTAAAAAAAAGAAGCAATTAGAAGGCTCTGTCGAGCGAAAAACTCATTTTTCTGCGCTGAAATTTTTGACATTTTCAAGGGATTTCTACAGGGTGACAAATTCATTCTACAACACGTCACGTCACGCCTTGTCACACCTAACCTAACCCTTACTCTTTATGGGACATTTTATATATTTATTCTTTAAATATTTTATAAATCCACATAATATAACATATCTACGTTCAAAGGATTTTCTTTGTGTATAATATACTTAAATATTATATACACAATAAAACTTGACGGGTAAAAGTTTGGGTGTGGTAAATATTCAATAAGAATGATTTCAATCGCTCAGCAATACGTGATGACTTTTTATCGAGCCATTATATTATTTATATTAATTGACAACATCCATGATGTAATTTATTACAAGTTTTAATATTAATAAACATAAATTGCCTGAAACTTTACAACTACCTTGTATTTTCTTACTTGAAATTATAGTAATTAAAAAAAAATTTAATATAAGTTTAAAGCTCACTCTACCTAAATTATATTTGCGATATTCCATTCAATTGGATGGAAAGATTAATTACAGCGACAAATAAATAAAAAAATGTTTTTTTGAACATTTTTAATATCAAAGTGCCCGGCTCTGTTAAGGGTTGATAAAAATATATGATTAATCTTTTACAGAATATATAAGAGTATTTTTTATCACAGCAGATCTCAAAAGGCTGCGTGACAAATAAATTTCATTCAAATCTCGTCCTTTAATATTCATAAGTACAGATATGCTCCAAATATAACGTGATTGAGCATGTTCATACTTGCATATGTGCGTTCAAATTATCGCTCAATAAAACTCAATTACTTATTATATCAGCCCAGTGGCGTGCAATTCATGAAAACGCAATAACCTATTACGGTCCGTTACAGTCATACAATGTCCTCACTGAATCTTTTCAACAAGTGTGTTATTGAACACAAATATATATATATATATATATATATATATATATATATATATTTATATATTGGCTCAATAGTTTACGTCCATCGATTCTTAAGGGTCTAGGTCGCATAATCGAGTTTTTTTGATCATTTTCTAGTACGTTTTGCGAAAAATCCACTGCACCAATCGAAAGAATTTAAACGCAAAACGTTTGATACATCCCTTCTTCCGAATAAAATATATTTTTATTTCTTATAAATATGTGTTTTTCCGATTGAAATGTAGGAATTTGGAGATTCATCTGGTCCATTTTACAAGAGTCCTAAACATTTGAAAGTTTTTTTTTCAATTGAAGTTAAAAGATTAAATATAAACCATGTGCGTCTTATTATTTTAAAAATTAAAAATAAAAAAAATCTTCAACAAACTTTGGTTTTGAAAAGTCGAAAAGTTATTTTACCCTTAAAATGGACGTTAATTAAATAATAAAAAATAGATAAGTATAATTTATAGTTTTTTCAATACTCTGTAAAAAAATCAACTTTCGATATAGCAAAATAAAGTGACAATTAAATTAATTAAATGACACGATTTCGCCAGGCAATGGACTGCCTCTGGTGTGCCAACCAGACGTCAGAGGCAGTCCAATCGGAAGAAAGGATATACCTAGACCCTTAATTGATAGGTCCCCGGTTCGATCGCCGTCATTATTGGCGAATTCCAAACCGACGTAGACGATGTATTACAGACGGTATAATACTTTCAAATGAGATCGGTAAGGTACAACAAATACGTATTGTTGATTTCGGGGACAGAGCGTATCAACGGTCGCGCACATCGCGGCTCGTCCTGTCATTGTCGCCGGGATCCACTGATGGATGATGGACCGGAGCCGGGCTCTATTGCCCGCGGGTATAATTCAAGCCTGATTGGAGCATCATTCAGAGGTTTTCCTCCATTCACACGGGGGGGGGGGGGGGGGCTATTCTCGGGTAGCTGCCGCCGTTGAATGGTCGATTTCACCGCCCGTCGATTTTCAATTTGTGATTTTCGTTTGTATTTTTTTTTTTTTTTTTTTTGGGACTCTAATATGATTTTAATTTCTGTGCAAACGACGATTATGAATATTTTCAATGGTGCTTCTAAGAAAAACGTAGAAATCAGTTCAATTGTGAAGATACGCAAGATTGGGGTTTATCGTATAATTATGGCCTTTTTTGAAATCTCAGTTTAAATGTTTTTATTTGTGAAACACTTTTGAAAGCTTATAAACTCAATACACAAATAAATAACACAGGTATATGATGTTTATTGGAGTGCATAATGCAATTCTATTTAATATATAATTTTAACTATATTAAATTAAAAATATATTGAGTATTAGATGACTAAGTATTAGCCATAAATTAATTTTTGATAAATAATAAAAAAAAATTGTATTTAAAAAATATCAAAATGAATTTCTAATATGATTAGGCACATTAGTTCACACATAGAAGATGATTAAAGAAATTCTCAGAAAAATATAATATAATATTTGTGTGGGATTTGAATCCACATTCCCAGGCTTACATGGCCGATGTACTGACCATTGAATTTCTTTAATCATCTTCTATGTGTGAACTAATGTGCCTAATCATATTAGTAATAATATAATAAACCTGTAATGGGTAATAAATACGCATCTGATTGACGTTCAATCCAAAAAATAGACATACGTAAAATGAATTTCCACTGAGTAATTAGTCAATAATATTGAATATTAGTTAAATATACAATTGAATAGTTTTCCAAATTATTAAAAAAAAAAAAGTATTTTTCACCAGCGTGACTGTACTAAAGGTTCAAAAGTGCCGATATTTGTATGATATGTGCGATTCGAAGACCGGGTTCTTGGACATCGTCAAGGTCGCCCAATCGATAGGTTGACCGGGCGCAGAGCGCGCTAATGAGCTATGTGCGACCCATTTAAAAATAAATTCCGATCGTCTGGTTTCTCGGGACACCCTGCCCAACCCCCAGCGCCATTGACAGCTGTCATCCCCCCCACCCTTCCCACCCCCCCCCCCCACCACTTTCACGTCACCCGTCTCCCTCCCTCCGTCGCTCCGTCTCAATCAGACTGACGGATCGCTGCCGGTCGCGAGACTGAGGATGTTGCTCGCCGTGGGTGACGTGGAAATTGGCTGCATCAGAGATGAAAAGGTACCACACAAGTAATAAATACCTTCAATATTTTTGACAGAGAGTACTTGGTGGAATTCCATTTTAAAATTATTTTAGTAAAATGCTTGAGTGATTTTCCACATGTTCGTTTTTGTTTGTGACCGGTTTCGCCGACCTTTCACGTTGGCATTATCAAACAGAGTGATAATGCCAACGTGAAAGGTTGGCGAAACCGGTCTCAAATAAAAACGAACACGTGGAAAATCACTAAAGTATTTTACTCAAAAATATTAATAAATACCTCATGAAAATATAAAACATCATTGAAACCTAAAAGATATTTTTTTAAGCTTTTTCAAGAATTCATTACTTTATTGCTTGTATGTAAAAAAAAAATACTGACGTTTTGTTAAGTATATACAATTTGTAATAATTTAATTAAGTTTAGTTTTTTCTTTCTATAATGTGTATTATTAGTTTCTTTTAACGATATGATGTATAATAACTCCTAGAGTATCCATTACCGTTACTTATAAATAAATAAATATTTTATATGATCTACCTCTGAAATAGATATTGAGAGCTAAAATGAATTTCATAAATTTTCCATATTAAAACAAATCTTTCTGATTGAATAAATCGCTTAAAATAGCAGCCTACGCGCTCTGTAACACAACCGCTGACCACAACTTAATTAGTCAATAGCGTCCTCTTTCTAAAAAAAAAAAAAACAATGTAATACACTCGATAGGCCTATTCGTGTATAATAAAAGTTAGAATTATTAATTGAGTACTTTTTACATTTATAAAATTGTGTAACTAAGCAGCTTTTGGTATTTTGGTCGACGTAAGTTGAATTATTGATGTTTTTTTACTTTGATATTGTCTAGCCTATAATGAATCTTACAAAAGTGAGAAACACTACGTCAGCTGCCGAGAAACACGTTTGACGTTGACGAATTCGTAAAAACTCAATATTACGAAGGCACGTCTACAAAAAATCAGCACAAAGTCAACGGATAAAAAAAAAATCGGAGACCTCTGGTCTAAATCAGTCAATGAGCCCGAGCCAATCAATCGCAAAAATGCAAGAGAGAATACGCATAAAAAAAAAAATATTTATTCAGATGGAGTAATTAATTGGATTTACTGACAGCACGATATATTCTCACCTCGGGTTCTCGCTTCTCGCCTCGCCGAGCGTGTCTTCGTGCAGCTCGTGTCCACTCGACTGCAGAAGATGCTGCAGCAGATTCCTCATAAGAGAATCTCGGAGAATCTTTCACCTGAAGGTGCATCGCTCGAACCAGCGCCGAAGAAAATTCGCTCCTACCTCCTGAAACCGAAGAATTTGAAGAATCAAAACATAACTGGGAAATACGGGAAATGAAAGTATGAATGACTATGAATTTAACTCTTAAATGTAAAAGTTATAGTTAAAGACATCGAAATGTTTAAAGCGTCTATACAAGCCAATATTGTGCACTTTTGCGTTATTTATTAATCGTAGTCGAATTTCATCAATCGTACAATTAATATATGCCTAAATATTATTCATAAAAATAAAATATAAATTAAATTGAAAGTAAGTTATCCATAAAATTAAATCATATCAATCAATGGAAAGTTTGGGTATTTTAGTTTTTTATGTTGTTGGTTCCAAGTTTTTCTTCTATAAGACGATTTCTCAATTTACACTTGAAAAATATTGTTTTTTTAAACAAAAAACGTGAAAAAATAGCAAACGCTAATTTTACTAATAATAATTTTACTGATAAGTAAAATTATTATTCTTATCGGTTGTGTTACAGCTGTTTTACATCGTTACGACCCGAGGGTCCAAAATACAAACAAACTTTGAATATATTTCTTGACATTTATTTTGTTTAGATTTTAAGTGCTTTTAGGTAAAAAAAAAAACAACAGTGAATACGCTCTAAGAAAAAAATTGGGACACAGGTGAAATTCAATCCCTTTTCTCCAGGGACACGCGACGAGGTTTTATCGCAGAGTTATAAAAATATTAAATTTAGACAGCGCCATGATTGGCAGTGTTGTTTAATCCCCTTGTATAAATTATACACCGTGCTTCAAAACTCACAGATTTATTTCAGAACAACGAGTCATGATACCACAAAGAGCTGTTTTTTATATAAATAAAAGCAAATTTTTTATCTGTATTATTTCAATAATATTATTAGAATATTTGCGAATAAATATGTTTTTTTTTGATAGCGAACAAAAACAAAAAAATATACGCACGCTTTTCTGAAAACAATAATTTACTTGTAGTTGTGTTTCGCAGATTCGGCCAATATTTATCTGTACGCAAAGTTGAAGGATTGTTTGTTTAATTTCGTATTCTCTTATTTGGGTACTCGAACATTGTGTATCTTTATTGTTCAGTTTTATTTTTTTCACAAAATAACCCTGACCCATTTACAAAAAAACCTCATTTTGTATTAATAATCAAATTAAATAAAGTCAACCATTCTTATTATTATTCAAGTGCTTTTTCTCAGAGGAGGTTGGCGATCAGTTTAGAATTTAATGGTTTGCGTATTGCTGCTGCCCAATAGAATTATTATATAATCCTTTCCTTGCAAAGGTTTGGAATTAAGACCTGATATTCCTTCTGCAGGTACTTTTAGAACACATCCCTGCACAGTTATTCTTTGTCCACTACTCCATTACCGATCTTCAGGGCAAAGAATGGCAGCCATGCAAGAGCAACATAATAGAGGGTGCGGGGAGACTATATATGATTTAACTTAATATATATTAGCTGTACAAATTTTCAAGGATTTCAAGAGATCACGTTACTAGTATTAAATCGAAACGGACATTGTTGCAACTAACTTCATTTTATAACCACACCATTAGGCTTTCTTTTTCATTATGTGTCATTTCGCTGAAAAAACAGCCACACATGTTGCACAGCCGGTCAAAACATACCTTGAAACGCTGAAATGAGAAGTTCAACCCCACCCGCTATATAGCCCAGATATTGCTTCTTCCGACTACCATTTGTTTTTGTCGATGACGCAGGCTCTTGAGGGTCAGTACTTCCGCTTATTTGAAGAAGTCCAAAATTGGATCGATTCGTGGATTGCATCAAAAGACACATCGGTTTTTCGAGATGGTATCCGAAAATTGAAAGATGGGGAAAAGTAGTGGATAGCGATGGACAACACTTTGAAAAATGAACTTGTAACAATTTTTTCACAATAAATCGTCAAACTTGAAAAAAAATCCTTGAAAACTTATGTACAGTAGTGGCGTGGTTGTGTTCCACGCTAATATAGCATTTTAGCTAATGATGTTAATGCAACAAGCTATCAGTGTATATCTTCTCATAACCCGCACTTCCACTGCAGTTCGATCAATAAATCTTGCAAATATTTACATAATTAATCACGAACCTCGCAAAGTGCGTCGACGGTGGAGTTAGCGGAGAGGGATCGAGTCCGGGCGCGTATTTGCATATTGGCCCATCTATGTGAGTGTATAACCGCTGCCGCGCCTCGGGCCCGCTGCGCTGAAAAACTCGATCGGCTGCTATCGCTTTCAAAGAGAACGCCCGTTTTATCACATATTGTGAAAATAGTATGGGGTATTTTGTATTCATACTGGCGCAGGAATTTCGATTTGAAAAAACTCTTAAAAAGCACAAGTGTTTAAAAAAAAATAATGATTGTACTATATTTTTCATTTGGTTCTTGATTTTTGTTGTTTGAAATACAGAGTATTACAAATCAAACCGGCCTGTCAGTAAAATAATATATAAACGTATTTTCACTGAATTTCGGTAAATTTAACTCACTGATTACGAAGTGTACAATAATATTTCTTAGATAAACTCTGGTATTCCCCGAAGAAAAAGAAGAGGACAGGGCTGAACTTGGTTAATGGTTTCCAGATAATATTATCCTCGGGAGCGTTTCGCTTCTTTCTCGCAGATAAGTTATTCGAGCGAATGTATATCATAAAGCCCGGGACTTCTCAGAAGTTTATATCCAGTTTCTTCATCTGTATACAAATAAACACTTGAAAGATCTTATTTTCACGGAGTGGCAGAGAAAATCACGCCTTGGAGTCCTGGAACAAATGGTTGTACACAAGAATATTATAAATACAAAATATTTAATGTCGAATGACGGCGTCCCAAATACAAGAGCGCAAAGAAAAAAAACCCTTTGTCGATGGTAAATAGTGTATGGTATCCTATTATGGAAACATTTTTCGAAATATTAAATAAGCCTAGTGCAGCTGATTGTTCAGGGAAAAATTTAAAGGAAAACGGGCGTTGATAGGAGCAAACTAACATGGATGCGGAATTCAGTGGCTGGTAGTCGGGAATACAGTCGAATAAGTAAGACATCAGGACAAACATGTGTTCAGTAAAAGATTCGCCAACCTCCTTTGAGAAGAAGCACTTGGAGAATAAAGTAGAGAGTAGTATATTCTGTAAATTTGAAAACGATTGACGAGAAATACAGACGACAGGCCCAGTATATTAATAAAAAATCAAATAATACCAATTAAGAAGTAAAAAAATAATGTTAGCCACAAATATTTATCTAGAAAACTATGTACGTTGAATCACATTTGCATATAACGATTCAAATTCTCGTTTTGTTATATGGCCACAATGGTTTGAGCACTAGGCCGAGGAGGTATGGGTTTGACTCCCGTTTACATTTTTGTTTGTGATCTGTTATATATATATCAATATATTAAATTTATAGACTACTCATAAGCTTATCTGAGATCAATATCTACCGTTTGGTAGTTGTGATAAAAATTTATACAACCCAATTAACATATAATTCAGCTGATGTAAGTAAATCTAATAAAATTTTATTTAATATTTAAATGTAGTATTTTTGGTGATTTTCCGCATTTAATTTGTGATGTATGGAAAATGTTGAATTATTGTCGAAAAGTACTAAAAATATTTATTTGATATTAATTACTCTACCAAGTTCTTAAATTAATCAAATACTTATAATATATATATATATTTCAGCCTACAATGGTGATTTTTTTAAAGAAATTAAAAATTTTGTAAACGTTTATAAATTAATATGTAAATAAAAGAATTTAAATTACATTTAAATTATACAAAAAAAAAAGTAATCAAAAGTTTGAGAATCGCAGCTCCCATACCGATCGCGCTACTTCGTCGCTGGCTTGTTAGCGCGCGCCCAGCGACTCTCAAACTTTTTCGCCGCTGGAGCCATCAGTGGCGGAAGCTTTTGTAATTTCCTCCCCCGGCTTTCTCATCACGGCCAAAGTGTAAAAAAGGAATAAGTGGGCTTGTTTGTATTATAAATTACTAGGGGTAGAACCGAGCTAGAGGGATGCAGCGCTGGATTCTGGTATCGATTTCAAATCTGAATTCATAAATTTTTGAGTTGTTATTGCTTTTGAAAATAAAATATTTGTCCCGTACAAAAGCATAAATAAAAAAGTATAAATAACGTCAATACAAGCACGCGAATATATTTTTCGTAGTAACTATGACGCTTTGTTTTTATTTATTTAAAGCTATAAATTAATTCACGCCTAAAAGGGTTTTTACACATATTTTTTCCTAATTAAATTAAATTAAAAAAAGGGCCAGGGAATAGTTATATACCGTATTGTTAAGTAGTCTTAAAAAGTGTTGATATATTATAATCGAATGAAGCATCTTGTGATTAAATTAATTTTTATTTTTATCGCCGTTTTGTGTATCGGAAGCGCCGATTCGGAAATATTATTCGGCCATTACCGAATCACAGAAAATCGAACGAATTTTCTAAGACATTATGGTCTATTACAGCAATTAGAGAGTTCTTAATTGATTCTTATCAATTTCACGTAATATTGGAAAATATTTTCTTCTGCGATATTGAAAAACAACAAAGATTATATAAACGTCTGCAACGGCATTTGGTAATTGAAATAATGGGAGTTTTAAAACGAATGAAAGTAGATTTATCGTATTGCAATTATAACCTAAAAGGAAATATTGAATATTTTAAAATTGTGAAAATAATTTATATTGCTCTGGTTTTCGAAATTGGATATCGTTGCTGAATAAAATATTGGTTTTTTTATTAAATTTTTTAGAATCCCAATATTCACAAGTCTCCGCATTTCTTCAGTGTTTGATTGTTCGGTGTCTTAAATGTCTGCCGATCAAGTTGCGACAAAAATAACTTCTCAAAACTTGTTGCTAATTAAAACAAAAACCAAGCGTACCCAGTTCAACGAACTTGCTTCATTTAATTAATTTTTCTTTCTTAAATTGTGAAACGAAGAGAAAATCATTTAATTTTTTTGCGTGTCATTCGAATCTTCGACTTCACGACTATTGCGGCATATGAATGAATCGATTTCTTTGATACGGACGTGTAATTAATAAACCTGTATGTGTGATAAATATGGATTTATTATATATATATTTTATTACCGTTAGACAAATTCTAACTATCCAGATATTTTACAAAACGTGCACAATTAATTATAAGCACAATTAGACATAAAACTATTGTTTTTATGTTTTTTGGCACAGTGGGAAACGATCACTTATCTGGGTGGACACGTCGCCTTCTCATTCTGTAAACCCGGCCTTGAGTATTATCTTACTTGTATATTAAATACAGGCTTGTACTAGGATTTTTTATTTTATATATAGTATAAATTTTATACTTTAATCAAAGTTTATATAGTATACGACAATGTTGAAAAAAAGTTTTAACACCAGTTGGGGCCCAGTGCCAAGACCGAAACTCGGGAGCTTTAAAGGTGAAACACCCAAGAACGTAGCATTAGTAAATATTATATATATATATATATATATATATATATATATATATATATATATATATATATATATATATATATATATTTATACGTGGAATTCCGGTAGAGTTTCTTACCGCGAATTCAGAACGCGCCGCCTAATTGAATTCCTGTTTTTTTTTTTTTGTTTTTTTTTTGAATTCGCACCCCTTTATCAGGACTGAAAAAAAAAAAACAATTCCCGGAGGAGAAACTGCCTTCAAAGAATTTATCGATTTTCGTTTATCAGACTTGGGCGGCCGTTTTGATCAACTATTTACTACAGTCCGGATAATTATATTACTAGTATAAGTTACGTACAATTCATTCGGTTTTTCGTCGATTCAGCTTGCCGCTACTTTGGGAATATTTTAATGGCTTGTGTTTCCGGTTTATGAAATGATAATAATTTCAATTGTATTATTAAGCATTAGTCGTTGATTTGACTGAGGACAGTGTGCCCGAGGACTTCACGAGACGTTTCATATTCCCGGCAGCTCATTAACTGTTAGCATCTCGGAGTTGTTCCCGTCGCGTCGGAATGGAAGAGGCCATTAGGCCGTACAAAGGGTTCTCGGAAGAGTCCATTGTCGCCGCGTCTGTGGGAACTGTACCACCATAGAAATAATCGAGAAACACCATTAGTAATTATGTAACGTGCTTTACGACCGAGGAAATTCAAAGTCGCCATTTCTGTGATTCAATTATAATATACTCGCTGTTGTGAGTGCAGTCTTGGCGAAAAATGCCAAGTACAGCCAAACTAGCAAGACTGGCCTAGGGTATATATAAATTATATATTTAGTGAGATGGTCACGCTTCAAGAAGAAAAAGATTGTTCAAAATAGCAGTAGCAGTTAATAAAACACATTGAGACTGATTCCACCCTGTTGCAATTCAATACTGTCCGATTCCCACGCCAGTTCGTATTTTGCAACGAATTAAGAAATTACTTGATTAATCTGTTGGGACGCGAAGTCGCACACCTCTTTTGTTTCGTTTTTTTTTGTTTGTTTCTAAACATAATTTCAAAACGTCCGCACTGTATCTTAAATCTTTTATAAGTTTAAACAAACAAACAATATAATTTCAAGGTTTATTTTTTACATGCTAATATATCTTACATTAGCTATTTCAACGTTAAATAACTAATATCAATAAAATAAGATATTTCTTCAATGTATAGTTTTTATTTCAATGCGTGCTTTGTATATATATATTTTAAATATATTCATGTTAATTAATGCTCTTATAATGACTATCTTAAGTGTATTTTGTTATTCGATGATTTATGGGACCATCTCCAGGGAAAACATCAATTAAATCCCATGAAGCCCCAAAATTAACGCTTACTCATTCACAAGTGGTCTTATGACCGCTCTCTACCGCAACAAGTTTAAAAACAAACGCGGCGCACACTCAATATGTATTTTTTCACTTTAGCCCTAAGTTTGTTGTTATTTTTCTTCGATTTAATTAATTTCGGTAAAAGTGAAACTAAACGCAAACGATGAGAAGTGAAAATATATTTTTTTCATTACTCTTCATTAAAATATAATTGCTATGAAAAATAGGTCGTTAGTAAAGTAAACTCACATTACTAGATAGTATTTGATATAGCAATAATTAATTATTCACAAAGGAAAGGTTTAGTATGTAATACTCCACAAAAACAAAAAAGTTTGTTTAAAAATGTGTGCGGTGTTTAAAAATTATTGATATTTTTAAAAGATTACAAGCGAAGCATTAAATTAAAATTTTACTATGGGGTTGTACTTTTTTACTGAGCGTCGTGAATTAATAATATTTTCCGTTTACGAAATTAATTTCAGAAATATTTTAAAAGTAATTAGTGAAATTGTGAAGATTGACTAATTAGGGGGTTTTATAATTACGTAATGAAAAAATGTTTTGATTTTCATGGCTTCGTCGAGTGCTGAAACTTTTCGGCGAAGTTGTCCCGCTCATTGTATCATTATACACGGGAATGGCTCGAAAATAAAATTAATTATTCAAACTCGGCGAGTTTACGTTTTAACATTAAAAAATAATTATTTATACATACAATAAAATATAAAAGATAACATTCCAATAAACATATTTATTCACTCAAAAATGTTTCATTGTTTAAATCAAGCAATTTTTTTCTATGTGGAATCGGGGCCCGGATACTTGGGCAGCAACCATGGGAATTTCTAGAATAATCCTTAAAACACCATGGATTTACCACGCGAGAGCCTTGCACAGAATGCGCAGAGAAATAAAACCCCTGACGATGGTAAAAAAGAATGATTAAAGGACAATCTTATGCTTATTAAAATTTTCACACCATTGAAGTGAGGCTCATGGAGAACAGAAAATAGAGCCTTCAGCGTTCGCATTTTGTTTTTCTTTTATTCAGATTTCATATATTGGAAAATCTTGTTGTCATTTTTATGCTACATAATTGAGATATATTTTGCCGTGAAATATATGAGAATAACAGACAATGTTTCTTTATAAACACTTTTACGCGAACAAAAACAAGTGTATAAATAAGACAAGGCAATAAAGCAAGCAGAAATATTATATCTATAAAATTCTTTGTAGCACTTACCCTGCTATAGTTGTTCCGCTGTGGCTTGGCGTTTGATGGTCATGATGTTACTCCCACGCTTGTAGTGTCAGTTCTGAAAGCAATATTAAAGTTGAACGGTGATTAACAAGGCTGTGAACATTCAAAACAAAGTTTAGACAAACTGACAGATCTCGACGTTTGAGATGGAGACGTACAAGAGTGCGATGCTGCGACGTGTGTAGGCTGCTTAGATTTTTACACGTGTAGAGTCAAGCCAAAGCGTGTGGCATATACCTCGTGCCACCCCCAGCTTGTGAATATTTTACCACGTACATTTTTATGGCAGGCAATTCGGGAGCTATTTTCCAGGCCTGGAGATGAACACAGGGTTTTGTTTTATTTTTTTCAACCCTTTATCTAAGGCTCTTGAATCATAGTTATTCGATATTGTATGTAACACAATTTTTCATGGAAAATTTTCAAAATTGCTTTAAAAATATATTTGAAATAAAAACCGTGGCTCTGGTAAATGGTTGAAAATTTTAATCATTATATCCATTTTATAAACCGCTGTACTTATGATAAATCATACTTTGTTATAAATTTATTATAAATGCAGCATATTTTTTTGATTTGTCTTAAAATTAATAAAATAATAATTATGTCTATTTTTTTTGGATTGGACGTCAATCAGATGCGTATTTATTACCCATTACGGGTTTATTATATTATTACTAATATTATTAGGCACATTAGTTCATACATAGAAGACTTATTGGTTCATATGTAGAGTATGATTGTTAAAAATGATCGATTAACGGAAGTGATTCGTTAGTACAAGGGTCAGTACACCGGCCATGTAAGCCAGGGGATGTGGGTTCAAATCCCACACAAATCACGATGATATTTTTCTGAGAGTTTCTTTAATCATTTTTTATATATGAACTAATGTGCCTAATCATATTAGTAATAAAATAATAGTTATAAAAAAACTATTGTAAAAAAATCCGTTAAAACTGCTTCACGCAGACCATAAAGTAGATATGATGTACAACGTTGTATTCAATTGTATTTTTTAGATATTACCATGATATATCTGGAGTGGCATAATTTATTTTATGATAAATTAAATTTAAATATTTATATTCGAGGGTTGCGTTAATTAAAGGGAGCCTGGCTTAATCAAATATAATATAAGATAAGGGCTCTTGTGTTCTCGCATATGTTAAGCACCCTGTGCTGGAAGGGGTAGAGGGTAGTGGTTTTGTACACGGGGTAAGAACGGTATGTTCCGCCACGTCTCTGTCCCTCTTTCTCTCGTCTTGTCAAATTGTACCCTGGAGAAAACAGCTGTCTTGATTTCGCAAGCCTACCCTTGATTTTCTAATTACTGTTTATATTAAGAGACAGGTCTTCGAAATACTAAAGCGTTTATATACACCCAGTATCAAAAGTCACGGTCTCTCTTGGATCGTAAAACGGTAACTACGTTTGAAAAATGTTATTATTTGATTTAATTTAATTTCAAAAGGAGTTTTTGAAAGTAAAGATAAGCATTACATTAATTACTCTATGGTGTTTTTATGCGATATTATCAAAATGTAAAATTATAAATATTATACTTACAGGCTTCAAAAGTCAATTTTATCACCAATAATTTTTATGTACATTCAGAAATATATACTTTAGATTGGAATATTTACAAAAGAAAAAAAAATATGTAAAGACTTTTCTCATTGATTGTGTTATTCGAGTAGTAATTTATTTTTAATGATTGGCATTTTTGTTTTCAATTACATTCAAACTATGATTTAATCAATTTTCTCATTGGTTTTTTAATGTAGCTGTCATGTAAAATTAAAAACGTATAAAACTAAAAATAATTATTAATTGCGTGTTTAAAAACTATGAAAATGTGCTAAGAATAACCTTAATTTATTTTCCTGGCAGTTAGATTTCTCAAACAAAGTTTGATCATCTAATAGGTTTATCCAATAAATTAATGATTATTTTGACCCTTGCAGCTTGAAGCCTTGTACAAATAAATAAATATATATATATATATATATATATGTTTATATTGTTGTAATATCTCGGATGTTACTCTCCGACATTGCCTTCCGTTTCCTCACTTAGAAATAAAGAGAAAAAGAAAGATAAGAACACGGCTAATGCATTAAAAGATAATTAAGATTACCTACAAAGAAGTCTAAAGCCTTAAATCAAATACAAGGTGTCTCAAAGATAGTGGCATCTCCCGTAAAGTATTTCATTATTAATGTGACCAGCTTAAGGTTTTTTATGAGCATTATTCGCCTTGAAAAATCCTGGCTGGCAACAGAATCGAAATTATATTTTTGTGATCAGAAATCCACGAGTTTTGATACACAAATTGTATGACATATATAACGAATTCTTTTTCATACGTCAAAAAAAATAAAATACATAATATATGGTACGAATCCTTTTCCCAGTTGCATTCGAGTTGGTTGTAGGTTACTTCCACAGGCCAGGGCTAAAATTGCTTAAAACGTTTCCTGAAGAATAATTAATTTACAGTACCAAGGAGAGCTTCGCTTTGTCTTATAATCTCATCATTGTTTCCAAACGAAAACAGAATTCATCTCATTTTATCATTTGTTTATTGAATTTTCAATGTTGCCGGAGTTTGCCGTTGCTCGGGCAGCTATTTTTAAAATTTATAAAAGAAAATTCGACTTTCAGTCCCCTCCCCCCAGCCACGGAACGCCGCTGCGTTGCGGCTGAAACCACCAACCCCTTTAAGGCTGCGTTATTCACAAAATCGTTATTATTTTTTTAGAGATTTGTATTTAAATACAACAGAATACATTTCCATATTGAGCCATAAAAGTTTTCATAAAAAAATTATCACATTTCATTCACACAATAACCACGGGGTGTTACAAATATTTCCTGAAAACGTCTTATCACCAGAAACAGCATTGGTTTTATTAAGGTTAAGAATTCCTCGAGTAAAAAATCCCCTAAAGAAAACCAAGCGATGTTTCACCTTGTTGTCCTTTGTGTTTTCAGTTTCAAGAAACTCGAATGTCCTTAAACAGCGGGGGAAGGGGTGGAGCAACCCCAACGAGGAAATCTGATTTAATTCTTCCTGTTTACACAGCTTTCCTTCAGTTTATTATGCCCGTAAGCCTATCGTACGAGTTTCGTGTTTGTGTTTTCGCAGAAATCTAATGCTAGAAGATAGGTAAATATTTTAATCGAGTAAGACTCATCATAAAAGGCAATTAATGATCAATTATTAAACATTACGAAGATTCAACTTACCCGGAAATAAAAATAGAAGAAATATTTGTTTTATTTTTGAATATATTTTATAATGCCTTGTATTTTTAACAATTGATTTTATTGATATTGACTGAAGTTTCCCTAACAAAGGTGATTATGAAAATCAATTCGTTGCTACTTTTACGGATAATAAACGAAGATTTTATAAGTACTATGTTTCTAAGTGTTATGCCGCGTATTTTCTTTAAAGTTTCGTTGTCAAGAAGAAGAATATATGAGTACTATAATATTCGACAAGGCCTAAATAAAAGTACGTCTAAAGCTAAAAATTGGTATACTGAGTCTGTATTAGCAAATAACTATTCAAATTATCGCCAAATTACAGTGCCATTAGATTTTTGTGAGTTCACTGCAACGTTTCATTATTTAAAAGGTTATAAAACCAAAAAGTTGTGCTTACCTAAATTGTTAGCTCATCTTTATCTGAACGTCTGTATATTTCAGGTGTATTTCTGAAAAGGCTTCTTTTGCGCAGAATTTTACTAACAGCCCCTTGAGTCGTTTTAAAGCCGCAAATTAATCTGATTTCTGGGATGAAATTTTTCGCCCTTAATGTTCATTATCATTTAGGGCGACCATTAGGAAAAATTATTATATGTTTCGGGGTATTTTTCATTTTACTAAATTTCGTGTTTTGAAAATATTTTTACTGTGATTCCTGCAGTAATCAAGTTTTATTTATGAATGCCATTTTACATTTCTTTCTCCCATCCGAAAATCTATACAAGCATTTGAATAATCTCATTTGAAAAATATCTGTAAGTGCTGAAATATTTGAAAAATTAAAAAAAATTGAAATACTTGAAACACTGATAAATATACATACATACATACATACACATATATATATATATATATATATATATATATATATATATATATATATATATATATATATATATATATATATATTTATATTTGGTATACTCCAGGTAATGATTGTTTTTAATTAGCGTTACATTGAAAATATTTAGAATACCTAGAATAGTTGTTTGTTAATATAATTATTTACAAACAACCCTTAGCGTAGAGATCTCGCTGTCAAAATATTTATTTAATTACGAAGGGTAGTAATGCAGATGTCACAAAGGCACATTCTTATTCATGCGGAAAATTAAAAGGAAAAAAATATCAAATATTTAATAAAAATCCGACCCTAGAAGAAAGTCCTTCACGAAGTCAACCCTTTTCATTTGCAGAAAAATATTCGATTAATTGTGATTTAAAGACATATTTTTTTTGTAAATTTAGATTGGAAATCAAACTATAAAATGGTAGATACTTTGTCTGCCAATTTAAAATAATTTCAGTAAAAAAAATATATATCTTATAATTTCCTAGTCACTATAAGATAAAAACAGCCGAATGTAGTTCTTTTATAATTAGTGGTACAAACCAAACCATTTTACAATAATAGAAAAAAAACGGTTCAATTTTAATGCGGTATACTATAGTATACGAAAACACGAAAAAAAACAATTTTTGTGAGTCTTTCGAACAAAAATATTAATTCAATTACGTTATGAGATAACGCAGACATCACGAGGCGTATCTCTTATTCAGGCGGCATACTAAACTGGAAAGCTTCGGAAATTCAGACTAAATAATACCAGCGGGAATAAGGCTGTGCATGTGCGCACAGCCCCGAGGCGCCCGGCCCAAAAACCACCCCCACCCTGCATCCCAGTTTGTTTCAGAGATCAGGTCGCATCTCAGGCTTTACGCCACGAGCTTGAAATGTACGCAAGATGAAAGGGTTACTTCTGAAACTATTATTATTATATACTTAATATTTTTTTATCCATACAGAAAATTATTTACGCCAGTGGCTGGAATTTTAATTAGAGACTGGCCCAGGACAAACATCTGCTCAATGAAATGGCTACCAACCTCTTCTGAGGAGAAGAACTCGGAGAAGAAGACAAACTTTTCATTGGTTTGTAGTTAAAAAGCACCTTGCAACGTGTCATTATTATAAAAATATACGGTGTGTGCATTAATTTTTTCGGATTTTTTCGTGAAATTGGAGCTTTATTATAAAAAAATTGGTACAATATATTATATCCAAAGTATTGTCCATCGCTAGCCACTACTTTTTCCCATCTTTCGGGAAAATTATGGATTCGACGTCTCTCGGCTTCAATTCATGTGGCACCCAATTTCCTTGCTATTGAATCATTCCCAAAGCTTTTAAGTGTCTTGAAATTGTAGCTTGATCAACTCCCAATGATTCTGCGAGTTCTGCTTGCGTTAGACACGAGTATTATCGAGCAATGCCTATAATTCTTCATCTTCGAATTTTTTTGGTTGGCCTGGACGTTCTTTGTCATCCACATCAAAATCACCATTTTTAAAGCGTTGAAACCAGTTATCACACGTTTTTTGCGATGGAACATGTTCACCATAAACTTCACACAGCAATCGGTGACTTTCAGCCGGTGAAAAAAATGTTGTATACACTTCAGCGATATGACATATACTGAAAACAAAAGCGCAATAATGACGCTTCACAATGAAATGTTAAAGTATAGCCTGATGGGATTCAAAAGTAGTAACGCCATCACTTAAAAAATCCGAAAAAATTAATGCACACACCGCATATATTAAAGTTTAGATTTTGGTACATTGGTTGGCCTCACCGCACGCCGCTGGGAACACCGCTCGGAGGTTTTAAGCCTAGGGGTGGTTTTCAATGGGCATAATAAATTTGAACTGTGGTCCGCGGGCCCTGCCTAACGGCCTCTGATAATCCGCCGAACTGCGGTCCGAAATTTGTGAACTGTTACGAACCCATCTTGAATCCAAGCAGGTGTCTGTCACCTCTGGACTCAAATTTTTTTTTCACAAATATTTAGAAGTACTTGTACCAAATTTTATACTCAGTTTATACTTTGTCATGAGTTTGATTAATATCGTACGGTATAAATTTTAATGTTTTTGCTGTATATTAAAATTAACTGAGTATCCACACAACGAGAGGTTAAATTCTAGCTTTATAGTTTTTCTTGCTGCCGAGGCTCTGGCGTCACAGGTTGCAGTCCCCTGTACACTTTCAGTTTCTGAAACAGCGTATTTTTTCAGGTGCAAAAATACCCTGCGAAGCGAAGATAAACGTTTTCGTAACTAATGGCCATGACTTTGATATTTAGTTTTATACTTCTTAAGGCGCGTGTGTATTTTCTGTTTTTTTTTTTACGCCGAACTGTCCTTTTTTTCTTCTCAACTGAATTTTCAGCACACATATTAAACTTAACGTATAATAAGTTCCAAGCAAGGTCATAACATTATATCTTTTATGCGGTAGAAACATTCAAGTGAGAATATTTTTAAAATAGTCGTTCACGTGAGGATATGCATAGAAACTGATATAATTACTGCAATCAAAAGTTTGAAGAATAGAAATATATCGCATTATTGATTTATAATCGAACTATTGAAGCAAGGATTTATTAAAGTTGATGATACTTTATATGCAACGGAACCATACAAGTAAAGAAATAAATATTATGGAATAAGGAATCCGACAGTTTGAGCACGTACAATAACAAAATATGCAAGCAACAATTTGAAGTAAGGATATAAAAGGATTTGTGATATTTTTTTTAGAATAAAAATATTCAGGTAAGAATATAAATTAGCTAGAAAATGCAATTTGACATTCTGAGCATGATTGGTATAATAATAGTAAATATTATGTATGCAATATAAATTTTGAAAAAAAACGATTGAAAACAAACAATCGCAATAGGAATATAAACAACGAAAGAGTAACCGAATTTAAATTTTACATAAATTAATTTATAGATTTTTTATTAATGCGCCATTGGGTGCTGCGTTAATCTTCAAGTCTTTCGATGTTCGGCGCTTGATATCTATTTCTAAAAATGTACCCAGTACCGAGACCGAAGCGTTGGGTGATTCAAAGTACGAAGGAAGTAACACGTTGCATGTATAAAATTAAGGTTTATCTGCCTGGATCGGTCTGCTCGCGTAGGTTCTAGGTCTGACGTTCCGGACTGGTCCGCTGTTTTCGCGGACGTGTGCCGCCCAGAGCGCCGCAGCCAGCTGGCGTCTGCCGCAGAGAAAGTTGTTGCTGTTGTCCTAGGCCCGCTGCCCTGTCCGCCGCTCTCTTGCGGAGGCACTCTCTATCGAAATTAGATGAAAACATCGGCCCCGGCGCCCGTGCACGTCTTCAAGCGCGCTCAAACACCGAACTTTATATAATGCAAAAACAAGCACACACACACACATCCGTATAATATTTGAGTTCAATTGGTGATTAAAATTAATAATTTAAAATATCGACACCGAATGATTAAAAATAAATAAGAATTTGACAATATAACATTAAGGGCCTAAGTCCCATACTCGAGTTTTTTTTGATAATTTTCTGGTCCGTTTTGCAAAAAATCGACTGCACAAATCAAAAAAATTTAAATGCGCAAAAAGTTAAATGCATCCCTTCTTCTGAACAGGATATATTTTTATTTCTTGTAAATTTTTTTGAAGTGTAGGAATTTGGAGATTCGTCATGTCCCTTTTCCAAGAGTCCTAAACATTTAAAAGTATTTTTTTCAATTGGAATTAAAAGATTAAATATAAACCCTGTGCGATTTATCATTTTGGAAAAAAAAAAAAAAAAAATCTTTAACAAACTTTGGTTTTGAAAAGTCGCCATTTTATCCAATTTTTCAACATCTTCATGATTTTATTTTACCCTGAAAATGGACGTAAATTAAATAATAAAAAATAGATAAATATAATTTATAGTTTTTTTTAATATTCTATAAAAAAATCAACTTTCGACATAGAAAAATAAAGTGACAATTAAATTAATTAAATGACACGATTACGCCAGGTAAAACGGTCCTTTTTTTGTGGCAGACGGGGGATGGACACCGAGCAAGGTTAGGCAGCAAGACCCTTAACTTTAAAACATTGTATTTTCATAGTAATTATTGTTGTCTGTTCCAATGTGTGAAACATGAAAGATTCCAGGTTCGATAGTATCAAATAGGCATAAGTATTGATATGAGAGAGCTCGGGTGAGATGAGGCCGGGTTACGCTGGATGGGCATGGAGTAATCGACATTTTGTCGCGTTGCAGCGACCCGTTTCCCGTAGCGGTATACGTCAAGTTATTTGCGGGCACCGGCGCAGTAAGTCAATAAATTATCCGAAACTACCGTACGAAAGGCGGCATAAAATGTGCACTTAATTGACTCGAGCACTAAACCCGAAACTGGATCTCCCGGGCTCGAAGCGGTAGTTAAGTTCGTAATAACATTAGTTACTGCGCTTCAGTGTATTGCTCAGTGCATGCCATATACTTTTCAATGATAAATAATAATTTTATTACACTAAAAAAAAAATTTTATGATACATATATAGTAAAATAGTTGAAACATTTCATTACCAACAATATAATCTTAGGCTTAGTGCCAATACATTGGCACTGTACAATAATGTTTTCAGGGCAAATTATGCTTATTTTGGGAGATCAATATAAGTATGAATCCACTACAGGCTTGTTTGAATTGTAAAACAGCATATTTTAACCACAAAAGTAGTCTTTAAGCCAAAGTGCTCAAGAATAAAAAAATATCTTGATCATCCAGCCATTTGGCAATTGATATTTTTTATGGGTATAAATATAAAAATACGTCAATCGTATAGTCAATGTTTTTTTTTATGATAGGTAAGATAGTGTTGTTAAAAATAAAACCTGGCTCAGTGATGAGAAATTTCCACTGTTCTGTATTACAGCTTTGAAAGCCGTAAAGCCTTCAGATGTAAAACCGCCTATAGTGTCATTAAAACGCGATTTAACAAGACTCGGTTTAGTAAATGACTCGGCACACTAGACTGTGACGTTTTGCACTAATATAATTTTATGAATTTTTCCGAACGAGGCTCTATTGTGAATACATTTTAAGATCCCCCCCATTCGATAAAATTATATGTCAACGTCAAATAGTGAGGCCGTGTCGATAAAATCACCCCCGAATATTGGAAATGCTTTCAGTTAGTAAGTGGCTTAATTCGGGGACAGGGATAAATTGGTTTTCATTCGATTTGTATGTCGACTCGTTTTTGTATGAATTGATGATTAAGGGAGTGGATTTCAAACGGTGTTATTTTTTACTTTTTTTAAATTTTTATTTTTATACAGCAGTCATAAATTTCCAGGTAGTCTTGTAGTTGGCACACTTGTTTGCCGGCCGCGGAGTTTTAGGTTCAAACCCATGCGGAGCAATATTTATTAAATTCAGATATTATCGATCTACATATATATAAAACAAAACGTGTTTTTCATAGTTTGATTACTTAAATGTTTTTTTTTTTTTTTACCAAATTTTACGATCGGGGGCCTTAAGTTTTTAGGAAAATTAATGGAAAACAACGAACAAAATTATTTACATTTCAGGAGTAATTGGATGATTTGAAGTGTATGGATCGTTTGATCTATGCCTCGATCATGGGGGCTTGCTCAAATCCATTGTTATTTTATACTCGAGCGACAGGCATTGTTTTAGATTATTAAATAATGGATTTTCCAATATGCACCACCGGATGCCTTTGTTTCAACAATAAATACAGTTGAATTTGTAAAATTTTTGTTTTCTGTGGCTGAATGCATAAAATGAGAGTTTTCAGCAAATCTCTGCTCGAGCTGGTGATAACAGGAAACAGTATTTTATATGGACATGAATTTAAATACGAGGAAAGCAAACTGGCCAATATATTAATAATTTCTGGAGTATTTTTGAATTTTAATTTTCATTATATTTTCAGCTATTACAAAAAACAGTTTTATCTACTTAGAAAAAATATCTCCTATTAAAAGGGAGAAATAACTAACCGTAAATTTTTCTGCAGTTTGTTATTTAAGTAACGTGGTGTTGTATTATTTTATTTTTATTAAATTACTATTTATTCACAACAATAATAATTCAAAAGTTATCAGAAATAATATTTAAATTATCACATATATTCAAGACTATTTATGTAAATTTTAATTTTAATTCAGTGCCGGTTAGTTTATGTCTATATTTGTGACTGCTTTATCGATTTGCGTAAAGCAGTTAACACAACGTTGCAGCCAATATGTTGTTTTTTTTTTTATTATATATTCACTTTTGTCACATTTGCGGTCATTACACGATTTTCTTCACTTTTTTAAGAATCAAGCGTTTTTAATAACAACACAATTACGCATTTAATTAAAAACATGATTAAGGTTACATTAGCAACTACTGTTGAAAAGTGAAATTTAAGCCCTTGTTTTTTGGCTGAAATGTATAGTATATCAATTATTTTAGTCTATTTTACTATGTAATTTCAGATAAAACCTTCAAGTCCTGGATGCCTCTATTGAAGTCCGATTTTTTCATTTGAAATATATATATATATATATATTTAAAAAAAAAAGAGATTTGTTAACTTAATTTGTCTCAAACCAAATGCCAAAAATGTACCAAGCCCGGCACAGCAACAACGACTTCATTTAGACTTCTCGATGAAGCAGAAGGCCCCTGTCGTAGATTGAACGTTAAGGTTGCTTTCCAGATTGCTTTTCGTCTGTTTATTATCCTGAAACTTTTTGACCATCACGCTTTGACCCAAGAACCACAACAATATTGATCAAGAACTATACAGCTGTTGATATTGGTACAAGGCGTGCATATTAATATCCACACCTAGAAACATTGTACGATCTTAAGTAAATAAATAAATACTGTAGATTGTAACGTAGGTAGTATTGTAGAGAACAGACGTGTCTTTCTTCAATACGTTACATATGGAATATTGAATAAATCCCTATTTTCACCCTTACAGGCTAAAAGCCGTGTGTCGGAAAGTGTCCCCGGATTATTTTTTTTTTGCAAAACAATTTGTAGTTATTCTCCGGCTTGATTGAGCACCACGGAGTTGCGTTAGGCCGGCAATAGTTGTCTCGCGACCGAGAGGTAATGACCAGTGTTGAAGACTTGATCGTTACGTATAGCCGCGCTAGAGATCGACTTTCCTTTATGGCAGGGGTACTCTCTTACCGGGCCATTACCGCGCACCGTTTACTATCCCTGCTACTGAAAAAAAAAAATCGCCAAAATGACGCTAACAGTCAAAACGCATAGAATACAACGTTTTGTCTAATTTTATGACCGATCAGATCAGACTGCGTGGTGGGTGTATTCAAAGTGCTATTATCCGAATAATCTGCGACCGCGGGGACCGGTTTGCTACCCCTGGCCCTCGGCACTCGGCCACCGGAGGCTGAAGGCACGTCCACACGGCCGCTCAACCTCGTCGATTTATTTATTTATTTATCTATTGCCAGAGCAGAATTTCCGTATCACTGATGGCGAGCGCGGTGAGATAAATCATACTGTTTTGCATATCCGGTTACTTGTGATTTTAAAAAAATATAGATAAAACTCATCACTAAAATACTCTAAAGAGGCACTAAAAAAACATAGAATAAAATCTAAACAACAGTTATATATAAATTTTACAATTTACATAATATATAAATACAAATAGTTTACGTAGGGGTTACGGACTATCATTGGTATACCAAGAACTCTTTCGCTGTAAAAAGGCACAATAAGATAATAAGAATCTTCCGATGAGATAATAGGAGCTCTTTTGCTGTAAAGTGGCACTATGGAAATAATAGAAACGATGTTACACGACGAAATAAATACTTAGATTATATAATTTTATGACTTTTTTAAAAATAATTTAGGACAATGCTGAAATTTTTAATTGAAATACTAAGAGCTCTTTCACTGTAAATATAACTTGTTTTTTTTTTTTTATAGTAAACTTGTCAGGTGTACACAAGATAAACAAAACAATTAAAATTGTTTATCAACTTTTTTTTTACTAACGCTATCACCAAGTGTGAACGTAACTTGACCACGTGACTGTTCGGAGAAAAAAAAAAAAAAAAAAGGACACATTCCCCAAACACGCCATAGCAAGTGCCATCACGGGGGATTAAAGGCAGATGCACGCGGGGGTTGGTAAATATTATCTAACACGACCCACGAGGGTAGACAGGGGGTCGAGGGCTAATGCCTTATGTAAAGATTCAACAGGAACTTGCGTGTTTTTAAAAAATTTAAAAAATTTCTCTGAAAAAAATATGATCGTAGACTTTGGCAAACCTTGTAATTTGATTTATCTTGACGTACAGTCACTAATGCAAATTCTGCATCCATGTTAATTTCCTGCCTCCTTTTCCTTGGAATTCTCCCTGGATTGGTTGCAGTAAGCTAAATTTAGTATTTTCTTTAATATAGCCAAATAGGCATCCTTGCGCTTCTTTTACCATGGTCAGGAGTTCTTTTTCTTATTTTCTAACAATTCTTCTTTCTTTATTTGCAGGTAAGCAGCCGGAAGGCATTCTAGTAAATCACACCAGAGAGTTAAGTGTGGTTTTTGTGGGAGGTCCCCTCATACCACTCGGCGAGAAAGTAAGGTAATTCTTATTTATGCATTACAATCACCGCAAGAAATGAAAGTTTACTAGAGCAGACGTGCCCTTAATAAATGTTAGGGTGTATACCGCCTCGTGCTTCAATGGCTTGCACGCTTACTTGCCGACCTTGGGGTCCTGGTTTTGAATCCGGTCAGTGTTTTTTTTGGTTTTTAAATTTTGTGAAACGTGCAAATATGCTCAAGGTTCAAAATAAAGTACAACTCTTTGAACAATAAATACTTTTGTATGCATTTTCTTTTTTAGAATTTATATTATTTTATTTAGATTTTTTACCAAAAACCGTAAACTTAGTTATTTTTTTATCTCGTTTAAGATTTAGCGATACTGTCGTTCGGTTAATCGATCATATTTATACTTCCTTTTCAGATAATTCGATCGAGGAATCTACGAGGAATAACACCTTAATTCCTAGTCAATAGTATGTTTCTTGTCTTTTGTCTATCTTCTCTTGAAGATGCTTTCATTTTCATATATACAGGGTAATCCCAAACGAGTAACAGACATTTCAATCTAGTATTCATATTACTACATGGAAAAATAAAAATAAGCATATTTATAAAATCCGTTGTAACTATATCACATGAAAATTAAGCTCCTTGTATAAAGTTATAACAAGGAAGAAGCTCGTGAGGTCGTGAGGACAAACACAATTTATTTGAGCGAATATTATTTAGAAATAAATTTTACAACTTAAATTAAAATTAAAATGATTGTACTGACTGATTGTACTGTTATTTTACAACGTTACATGTAATAAAATAATTAAACTATTTTATGTTTTACTTGGATATTTTGATTATCGTCCGAAGCACAAAATAGCCGAGTAACTTGTTTTGAATCACTTGTATATTAGAACTCACTTTGTACTTAATGATTTCTCATGTGGGTTTTTTTTTTAAGATAGAATTATGCAATTGATTTTTTTGTACATGCTTATATGGAAAGTGAAAAGAAAATAGTAAAATTTTCGCACGACGCTTCGCGCTGGATGAGAAAATTGTCAATTAGACGCGAATTACGTCGGCCAGCGCTAACTCGACGAGACAACTTGTCGAAACTCGTGGTTTTCTAACGTTTCTTGCAAGTATCGGGTTTACACAAGGCTTCGATTAAATATTTGACTATCTTGTTAATGTTTTTCGTATTTTTGCTGCCTGTGGGGTTTATGTATTGAATTGAATAAAATTTATATAAATAAGAAATTCAATATTTTTGACAGAGAGTACTTGGTGGAATTCCATTTTAATATTTTTGAATAAAATACTTGAGTGATTTTCCACATTTTCGTGTTTGATAATGCCAACGTGAAAGGTTGGCGAAACCGGTCACTAATAAAAACAAAAATGTGGAAAATCACTCGAGTATTTTATTCAAAAATATTATATAAATAAAGTAATTTTTAATTTAACCTTTCAAAATAATTAAACGACACAAATAAACGTATCTCGTCATTATTGGGGATGTTACGAATTTAATAGCGCACTAACATTTTTACATAATAAAATAAAAAATTTCTATTGCTATTGCAACTCTACTTTGCAATAAAAATCTAGAATTTTATATATCCAGAAATTTAATTTTACTTGATACAGCTTGATAAAAAAATGATTTTTTTCGATTGTATCTCGACTATCGAGACACCCTGTATGGCCTTTATGCCCACAACGTTTACGGTATTGTTTCTATAACGGCGCCATATATGTATTAGGTATTAAGTTAGACGGCAAATCTATTCACTAGGAGTCTTCTGACGTGTTATCTCCGACACGTATGTCGCTTGGATTGATTCCATCTTAAACTCATTATGCCTGAAGCGTTCCATAACGACCCTTCATTAGAAACTTCAGGAACTCTACAACTCCAATATACATATATATATTATTTATAATATGTATATATGGCGTTTGGTTTATACAAGATTTAAGCAGGAAGCTATATTCATATCATATAAACGAACTTTACAAAACACGCAATTCACTTATTAAACAAGAAAAAGCGTTTCTTATTCAATGCCTTCAGTGTTTGCTGCCACTTCTTCATAATTTAGATACGGCGGAACACAATTTGAAAACCGCTGCTTTTAAGTACTTGAATGAAGCCATTATCCATTTCACCGCTTTGGTAGGAGAGCTAGCAACACCGTTGTAAATTAATTGTTCCGAGAAGTCAATATTGATATCAAATTAATTAAGTTCCAGCCGCTTCGGATGAATTTGTTATTTTACATCGGTGTCGGAATCATGGTGGACACACGTTGGGTTAGGTTAGGCAAACATTTTTTTGAGTTTATTGACCGACGTCTCCGTATAGCACAGCCCACAGGTGTGACGTCACTAGATTAGTTTTTTCCACCGTGCGAACAGCCCCGAGTAGATGTGACTCCATTGCGAGCGTGCACACACGAAGTCGTGGCGTTGCGTCGGGCAGGTCCCATGGGAATTTGCATGGCGGGGCGGGCGATCACAATGGGAGTGCGCATTGTTGGCCAACGTTCCGACCGAGAGAAGTGATGCGATTGGTCCGCCGTTGCGATGGCTTTTTTTTGTTTGTTGTGGGAGCACTCTGTCGTGTGTTACGAGTCTTCATTGCGATGACACAGTTTCCAAATGTGCCCTAAAAAAAAAAAAAAAAACACCGCCTCAAAGACGCAAAGATCCATTCGCACCAAAGTATGTGTTAAATGATTACATTCTTTCGTGTTGTAATAAACATGGAACATGAACGAATTGTAACTGAAGATTATCTTAAGTAGTTGCTTAAAATGAGTTGTGTTTAACTATTGCAGACTCACTATACGTCTTTTTTACTAAAGAAGCTTCTGTTCCAGAGGGATCTTAATTGTACTCTAATCCATTAGCCTCCCTCTAAGAACTTTATTTACTATTCTTTGCAGGTAAGCAGGCGGAAAACACAGCTCGGGAATTACACCTGGGATAAGTGGCTCTCTTGTACCTGGACATGAAAGTTAATTCTTATGTATGTACCTCGATTGCGTTACAGTGCTCCATTGTACTGGGAGCATTGCTTTAATACAATATATTAGTTAAAATAAGATGTTGTTTGTGTCTAGATTTCACAAAAGCACACACACACACACAATATATATAAATTCAAAATATGATTTTGTTTACTAAACGTATATGATAATTTGTAATGTGATGTATTATAAATCATTTAATAATAATTTAAGTGTGATCTTATTGCTATATTTATTATATATTTAGTTGAAAATATAATAAATTTAAAATGGGTAAGTTTGTCACGGACGTATTCTTAGTAATTAGCCTTTTTCAGGGCTTTTGAAGATGCTTCCAGTGCCGGGACCGACACGTAGAAAATTTCAACAAAACAGCGTTTCTAATACAGCATTTATTCACATTAAAAAAAAAATGATAACACAATGCAACCAAACCGTGTCGTAACAATTGCACAATACGTCAGGTCTGCTCTAATATCTGCCGGTCGTGACGCATCGTGTAAAGGTTGCTCGGAGAGCGCCTCGAGAGAACAATAGACGACGTTATGTTGTGTGTTCACCGTCTGCGAACTCAAACGGACACCTGCGTAACGAGCAGTGGTTCAATTGGTTAGGGCGCCGACTCGTGTAAATCGATTGCCGAAATATCGTATGACGCAGTTTTGACTGTCTTATTTAGCGCGCATTTAATTTGACCAATGAAAAATGAACAAATTGACATTATAATTAAAATACTTCATGTCTATTTAAAAAAAACTTTATTTCATTGATTCTTATAAAATTCTCACTCAGTTATACCTTCACCGCGGCAAAGAGTATGAAACCGTCAAAATGTCATATCCAGGCACTGTTTCCAATTCAACCTCTGCAACTCCGCCACCGAGTTGGAATTCGATTGTCATGTGCAATCAATCATATTCTGTTGTATGTGAAATATTTTGATTTGATAAATTAGAGCGCGGCACTTCAAGGCCGGCATGCGAGCGTGCGAACCACTCGGCCACGAGGCGGGACAGGCATCGGAGCGTCGCCATGGTTACCAGATCAACAGATCGACGGTGCAGGCAACAGGCAAGAGGCAACAGGCGCACTGCGGGCCTCCCCCTTCCCTCCCCCTTGCCCCGCGCACCCTCCCTCCCTCTCAGAGCCTCCATCCGATGTAGGCACGCCTGTTTGTTGTTTTTCACTCTGCTCTTGTAACGTTTGAATAAGCTGCCTACACACACTGTGACGACGCAATTGATCAACGACGTTTTTTTAAATTTTATTTTGGACGTCTTCCGTATTATTTTATGATTACCGCAGCGCGTTATTCTTTAATGTTATATAAAGATAATTGACTAAACTGATGTGCGAAGCGGACGAAATTCGCGTAAAATTGCACGTGTGAAAATCTAGTCTATACACTCTTTGATTTGCATGTAGTCAAATAAATCGTTTCGTATAAAAAGTTGAACCACTTCATACACACTTTGCGGATTACTTGGCATCACAACAACACCACTTTGTCCTAAAAATTGTTCAATAATTCGAGGATTATCATTCTCTGACCACTCCACTTCTTCATTGTCACTGGACAGTATTGGTAGAAGTAACGTTGACGAGTCCTAAACAAACGTTTCGAGCTGTAAAACTAAAGAATAAAATGACCTTCTGCCGCTTTTAGAGTGAACACATTCAAAAACGTATTAATACGCGCCCCGCCTTCAGGCAGTAGTCCGCGGAACGGGTACCAGTACCAGCCCCGCCTTTAGTGTGTAATACAAAATATTACATGAATTCAAAACTCTTCATCCCTCATCTGTTTCATCAACTAATCGTTGTTGTAAAAAATAGTTTTTTTGTTAACTTAAACCACAAGTTGAGCGTCGCCGCGTCCAAAATCTATTCATAGGACCTAAGCTTAAAAGCAACTGGAAATATCCGTAAAATCGTAGCCAATTTGCGTTTGCAGTGTTGCGGTGATTGGCGTGCATTTGTGTTGCGGCCCGCGGGTTGGGAGACCTGGTCGCAGCTGCTCGGAGTGCCGTTAGGGCAGCGGCCCGGTCTGCGACTGGACGCGTCACGGCCGATAATACGCCACTGGCGACCATACTATTATGCTACCACGGCTAAAAATAGACGAGCCTACCTACTCATGTTTCTGTAACAATAATATCGTAATCGGATCTTCGCGGTCCAGTGGCTGGTCGATTGTCGACCGCGAGGTCTCGGGCTCGAGCCTTGACCGTTTAAATCTTCAAAATTCATTAAGGAACAAATTTGATGTAGTCGCTGTTGCATTAAAACGGGTTTTTGAGCGAGTCCTTGTTTGAATGATACTTTTTATCAGGTTTTATTTCCGAATAACCTAAAGTTTTATTTATTTAAAATAAACAATATTTTACTAACAGCTGCTTTAGTTTAGAGTCAGCGCAAGGCAGCGAACCATAATCCAGGCTTGCATGACTTATATTTATGTATCTACAAGCGATTTCCTATACATGCGCTGTAGTGATGGGCTTTAAGGGCTCGGTTTTGTAATCGAAATAAATCGAATTAAATTAAAATAAAAACCCAAGTATCTAAACGTTATTCTCTGGTAGATTTTATATCAAGTATATCCGATCATCCAGACTCAAGATGTCAATGATAATACTCCCATACAGGTTTGCTGTGTATTCAATACGTTTTTAGATAATAATCGATTTGGTGATAGATGATATAAAATCGATCGTTCGTAATCGATATTCCCACCGTTGGTGCTCAGTGCGGGTCAGCTCACTTCCTGGAGTGCGCGGACTCCTTTGTTTGACTCCCCACGGCTGGATTTCAGTGCACAAAGGTTCTATCTGCGGCCGTTGCAATGAACCCGGCAAAACGTGAAACGCCATACTTTGTGGTGTTGGTTCAGTCGGGTTTCATTTGCTCGCTGTCTCAGTAGTGAAGTCATTGATTCTCATCGATTCGTTTGAAAGGCGGATTCCGCCTGAATCAGCGAACAATAAATTTATTTCCCTTCAATAGAATTCACTGTAGTATATTTCATATTTTTCAGAAGTTGTAGGAATGTTCAGTATTTGTGCAGAGCTGGATCTCTCATCGCGCCTGACAATAGCGCAGTCGGCCGCGTGTTTTATCCATTTGTCCCAGTTTCCACCGCAGATAGGGAAGCAGGGACTTCCCTCGTTCCTGGAAGACGTCTTGTGATGCTGCCATTGTGGCAGATCATTCCCACCGCGGTCGCACACAATGGGGGCCGTCTGGCGAGATCAGGTCCGCTTCGAGGCATTATTTGTCTTTGGTGGAGTTTGTCTTTCAACGGTTGTCTGTTGTATATGTATACAAATATATATATATATATATATACACATGTGTGTGTGAGAGAGTTTGCTACCCGTGAAGATATTAAAGTCTCTGAGATGTGAAATATGCTTTTTGCCTTCTCCTGACATGACAGAAGAGATCAAGGCATTACGCTCGGCAGACCCGTGGAACTTAGGAAATAAAAAAAACACGTATTTTCGGTACAAAAACATCTAAGAATTTAATAAAAATATACCTTACAGCTACTGAACATGCGCTTTGTCTGAAAAATCTAAATAACCACCGAAAAAGAGATATTTATTTAAAATGAGTAAGTTGAACTGTCGCTGGAAAGTAAAAGCAATTTAGTATGTACACGAGTAGTTTTTGAGTTAGTAATTTTGACGTTGTCAATAATAAAATTACTACATTAAACGATTTTCTAAGTAGATTTTTGGAAAGTTGTTCAATTTCTTGAAAATTAATCATGTAAAATAATTAACTTTATATGAAATCTTCTGTTTAGTAAATTTAGTAATATTTGATATATAAAAGTATTAGTACATTTAAATAATTATTTTTTAGGTATATATATATATATATTTTAGGGCAAGCAATGTGTTTTGGTAGTAAGGACTGTCACCAAATCTAATTTTCATTATTTCCAGAGTTCGTTCGCTTTGATATCCTCCAATGCGAATACTTGTTTTCAAAATGAGACTAATAATTTAAACTCGCAAGATTTATTCACTTCAGATTGAATCGGTTTATCGGATTCTATTATACGAGGGCATTATTCTTTCCTATCGCTCCATTGTACAGGCTGAACGGGCTTCAGACAATTCCGAGCACCGGGGGAAACGAGCTCAATATAAATAATGTTCGTTATCTCCTAACCATTTGGTTATTTATAATTTAAAAACAATTCGACCAGTTTATAGTGGATCGTCAGTTTAAATGACGCCAACCAGTCGTATATTATATTAAAAAACGAAAAATATTTAAGATTTTTTATGGATACATGTTAGGTTAGCGATATTTATTGCTGTTTATTTACTAAGAATTTGGAGTGTTTGGAATTCGCTAGCTAGTTTGGAATTTGGAAGGCACTTGATAAAACACCACGCCAACCAACAGTCATGCATTTTCTCATGGCATTATGCTTATCCTGTCAAATGTCAAAATATCAATATCTTGTATGTTGTTGGATTGCATCACAGTCTCCCATATATAGGTTATGCTAGTATCTGTTTGAGGTTTGTGAGTCGGCGTCGTGACTTCCGGTTCCGACCTTAACCTTTCTCAACCGCCTTCTCTTTTTCAGTTTTTTTTCACGACGCATTCTTTGGATCCAGTAACTTACAGTGTATCAACGTAATAATTATAGTATATACCATTGCTAGTTCACTTAAATTTATAACAAAAACACAAGTAAAGAATTTAAAAGTGTGCAATGAAATTAAATAGTATTTAATAATACACATTTTTTTAATAAAAATATTAAAATGGCAACGAAATTACTAAACATAATTTTGCGCAATTATGTTCACCCGGTATTTTCTACTTTTATCTATTTTCTTTGATCCCGTTTCGGTTTAGTTTTTTTTTTCAGTTTTATTTAACACAAGCCTTTCATCTTCCTCCGTGTCCAAATTGAACATTTTTTTAAAGATAAATAGAACACGAAATTCTCAGCCACTGATTTTTATTTTGACATTATACATTTAATATTTATTTATTTATATAAATAAATACTAAATAAATACAAAAAACGTATTTTAAATCCTTAAACATTAAGGAACGTATTTAAAGAAAATATACTTGATGAAATCTCCGAGTTTATTAAATAAACGGATTTATTAACAAAACGTAATATACACTGTCTTTTTTTATTTTTATTATTTCCGTTTATAAATTAAGCACTTAAAAAATCTGCATTATTCACCCGTACATGTTTATTGTCTAATTGATTTAAGCGCACGGGAGAAATAGTAAAGGAATGTGGGTTCATATCCCCACGGATAATATTTTTTCATGTGAATAAAATATGGTCACTTTTCTAAGTTAAGACTTCATTTAACACTATCGCAAATAATTGAGTATTACAACGTATAGTGGGTCCCGAAGGTTCTAATGAGGTTGTACGGGGTGTCTAAAGGGGTGTTTAAAGGGCGCGCTTGTCGTTCGGGACGCCGTTGAAGCCTCAACTTATGAAATATGTAGAGGGGTTTAAGCTCGAAGGCTGTACGCGCATTGTCTTATTACCCCATATGGGCTATATGGGGTTTGGTCGGGAATTAATGGCTATATTCTATTATAATAAGGTGCTCGAAAGACGTTCACCCCATGGCACATCAAAATTCAAACCTGTTTTGATCGATTCACACACTAAACGACTAAAAACACTTGAGTAATATTTTTTTGGATAAAGCTATATTCGTAGGTTCCAGCAGCCATATATGTAGCAGCTATTTATTAATGCCATTTTGAAATTTAAAGCCGTGCTTCAAAGGGTTTTTTTTTCAAATAAAAAAAAGCAGAGCGTATCAAGTTTATTATGTATTTATTTACAAGGCTGTATGAAAATCACGTTACAGCAATCAAAAGCGGGGAGCTTTTACTTTCGCTATCGCCGAGTCTTTGAAACAGTCTGTAGTCATATTTTCTTTGATTTAATAATAAGGAATATTCTACTTGTCTCGTTGTGAAGGCAGAAAAACAAATTTACGTTTCAAAGAATCAATTTCTTATGTCAACACTAATACAACCCCCCCGGGAGCTACCCATGTCGTGTTTTTTTTTTTTTTTTTTTTTTTTTTCGTTATACATCGAACCTTTGATTTTTTTATACGTTCAATGTTATCTTTTGATGTCGTGCCGTATCGATGTTTAATTTATTCTTGTATCTAAAAAATAAACAACTGTAATGAAAACACTTCGTTTTCGTTCATGGGAATTGGTTCAGGGGGTGAACATCATACCACCACCCTTAACTCATATTTTAAAAAACCCACTGCCGAGGAACTACACTTTTCTCTCAGGATTGTTTTGTAATGGTAAAATATGGCCAAAAAAAACTTGCGAAGAAAACAATATTTAAAACTCAAATATTTTACTGGAAAATATGTTGTTTTACGTTAAAACGTAAATGAATAATTTATGCTTTGGAAATAGCATAAAAAATAACAATAAAACTCATGTCTTTCATTGTTTATACTCTCACGTATGAGGCAATAATTCAGTATCGATGAAGGCGACTAGTACGTGCGTTAAATGTATTGCTACAGCTTTTTTTAATATGCCTCGCATACGCGACAGTCATAAATAATATCGACATTTTAACGCCATTTTAACGTTCGCTCCGAAACATATATTTTTTAACAACGACGAAAAGAATGACTTTGTAAAAATTTTTACACAAGGATGATTTTGACATCCCTACCTTAGATAATACAATATAAACGAGCAGACAAAAAGGAAGTGTATTAAAAAAAGAAAATTACTAAATTAAATAATTTTAACACCATATATACATATTATTTTTTAAAATAATTTTCTGTACGTATTACCTTTTTTTCACAAAAATTAAACATTGTCTGCTCATATAAATATTTATTAAAAATCTTATTGATTTATCTGTTCAGAGGACAGTAATTTGATTACAAGCTTTCAGCCGCGTCTTTCAGGTGTCTCTGGAATAACCATAAAGCCTCCCCACCCCGCACGAAAACACCCCAGGGGTTTAAAACATCCCGAACTTTTCAGTTAACCCAGTGTGTCCCAAAAATGCGTACTTTTATTCCATAACTGCACCTCTCTAGAGGCATGAAAATACCAAGTGAGCCTTAAAAATTAATTTGACATCGATAAAACGTTTCTATGAAATTGATAATCAAATATAATGCCGATTAATTATTTTTATTAAAAACCATAAGATTTAAGCAAGAAACAACATAAACAGTTTTTACTAAATATGAGTGGGATTCGAACCCACAGCTCCATGGCTATTGCAGTCGATTACTCTTACTTATTGAGTCGCTTGTGCGAGACTGGATATTTTCACGAATTAAGTATAATAGTAAGTAACAAAATATATAAACCGTCACTAAAATAATATTTAATCGCTCTTTGCTCTTAAAAGCGGATTTACAAAAAAAATACTTTTATGTAAAGGACACACTGGGTTAAAAGCTTCCAAAAGAAAAACCACTTATTCGGGCAGGACAGAAAAGTTTTTCAAATTTTTTGAAACAGGAGTTTTTTAAAACTTTGTTTTTATCGCTTTAAGTCCTTTATTTATGTCATTAGACTTGCGAAGCGCGCGGAGGAAATCGATAAGTTTGATTAGAAACAATGCAATAACTTTCAAATGTTTTTTTCGCTTATAATAAAATAATAAATATAGCTTACTGTAGCTGATTGTCATTGACAGGAGAAAGTGAAATGGTCACCAATTCCCTCTGAGGAAAAGCACAATATTTTAAATTTATTTGTAACTAAATAAATCTATATTAACTATTGGTTGTCTCGAATGGCGTACTGCTTATAATAAATATATATTATGTCTATTTTGTGGATTGAACGTCAATCAAGTGCGTTTTAAAAATAATATCCAGATGGGATCGCTTCACTTGTTACTTTTGTTTAAAAAGTATAGCAAATCATTAAATATTGATTGGCCTGGGCACATTGGTTCGTATGTAGATTATGATTGCTAAAAATTCTCGATTAACAGAGGTGATTCGTTAGCACAAGGGTCAGTACACCGGCCATGTAAGCTTGGAGCTTAAATCCTACAAAAGTCACATTTATATTTTTCTGAGAGTTTCTTTGAATCATTTTCAATATGCGAAATGATGTGCCTTATCATATTAGTAAGAAATATATATTAAGTAAAAAAAAAAAAATTTAATCTTTAAATTTTTTTTATAAAGTTTAAGTTGGTTGTATCGTGAATAAAAATAAATAAACAGCCAGCAAATATACATTCCGATATACTACTACATATTTTTTTTATATACTATTTAAATTTCATATGCTGATGTTTATATTAAGTAACGACTCTACATCGATTTGTGTTGTTTGCGATTTGGATATATAATTCTTGATATATATTATAAATACAAAAAATAATTTATTTCGCTGTGGCTTATATCCAATAATGAATCTATTTTGACTATGCGCTAATCATTTTTAATAAGTATGCAGGTGGCATATAAATTTTCTAAAATATAAATGCGGACTGGAATATATCTCGCTGGTGTTTTTCGCAAGTCTCGTGCACCCAGGAAGCATCCAAGGCCACCGTTGGTGCAAGAGTTTGCATACAACGAGCGACCAGCTCGCCTGCACCAGCTCCACGCGGCCAGTGGCGTGCGGTCCACACGAGCAAAAAGCACTAAAAAACCCCGGTAAATTAAAAAAAAATATTTTATACTATTCAAAATATAAATACTATCTTGTATTTAATAGTTCATTTGTACTGGTGAATTTCGAATCCACGTAAGGTTTGGACTTTACAGTAAGTCTGAAAAATATGGCAAAATCAGGATTTTTTACCAGTTATTTTTATTTTAACATTCTGTGCGGTACTTTGATTTGTTCACATCCACTTTTATGAAGTGTTTATTGTTATATTGCTTATATGGATTGCACGCCACTGTATGCGACTTAGCCCACGGTAGTGGCTGGCGTGGGACGATTGGGCGCGGCCAGTTTTGGCGCGACTACTGTCAGTGATGGCGAACCTTTTATATATTATATCAATAATATAAAAAAAAACATAATTAATATATGTTTTGGTCAAAAATATAATTAATGGGTGTTTGGCTGCTCAAAATTTTCGGTCCAGATGATTCGTCATTGAAAACGTCATTAGATTGAAAACTTCAAGCGGCTCAACACCCAAGACGCCATATCACCTAATAACAACGAATTTTTTCAACTTGCATAATCTGACGCAATCTCGTATCTAATTGACATTTTCCTCATACAGCACAAAACGTCGAGCGAAAATAACATATAATTTTTTTTACATCTCATGTAACAAGTATAAATATCAATTTTATAATTTTAAACAATAGGAACACTTGAATAATGATTCATCGCATTTTAAGTACAAAGTTAATGCGAACACGTGTCCAACACTTTATATCCATCATCCACATAAGCATGTTCAAAATATAAATTGCATAATCCCAAATAAAGAAACTTATGCGACAAACTCAACGTTTTTGCGAGTTTTTACACACCGAGCTCAAAATGTTCACCACCACTGACTTTGCCCATTGCATAAACAATCCGTGATATAATAAGAAGGGAACTGCCAGAAGTTTTATATAGTAATAATTATTATTACGTTGGTTTTTCTGATTTACTATTTGGACGCTTCGACCGGTTTACTCGGCTAGTTTTTCTCTTGCGGTCTAGTGTGGTGGTTATAAAGACATCTCGATCGGATTATCTGAGATTAGATCTCTTGCTTGTCGCCTAAGCACAGCGGCGTAGGGGTGAGAGGGGTCCAAATTTTTTGAATCATCCCTCATGTACTTGTTGTCCTTGACTGACAGCCACTATCGCCCTCTCCTAGATATACTACTGAAAAAAACCTGAAAAATTTTTATTTCCGGTTTGCGTCCATAAGGACGTTTGCGTAAGGACTGGTATATTTTTCAGCGATATGGTAATGTATATTGAATGCAAAAGCGTGGTTATTTAAAATAATACTTGGGGGCGAGACGGCGCCAACATACCAGCACTGAAAATTAGCATAGACTGAAACTGCATGAGTGGTTGTACACTCATACACGTGCAGGTTATATTGAATTGCAATGCGTCCTTCACACAGAGTCTCCGATTTCAAATTCTGTTGCAATGTTATTATTACGACAGCGATACATTTTAATATAATTTAATACCTGTATAATTATTTATTTAAAAATTTAAGTATGGTCGCAGATTTTTGCAGCCATTGTTGAGAATTGATTTGGTTTGGTCGACGTGCTGGGACTATAGGTCTTTTCTGTTGCTCACCTTTCTTTAACCTAAGGCCGTCGCTTCTGGCCTCTGTTGATACTCTCAGGAGCTTAAGAATTTGAATACCGACAAGACGAGTATGTTTGCCATTGGTTGTGGCAAGCACCTCGGGTTGAAACGAGAAAGTGCGTCCCGTTTCAACAAACACGAATAACAGGACATAACTCGAGACACTGTATGGGACAATCAATGGTTTGTCTTGTGAAATTGTCTATATTGTCAAAGTGGTCAATATCGACCCCCAAGGGTCGATTCTGCCATGCAAGGGTCGATGACAGCGAAAAAATTAAATTGGGGGTCCACGAACTGTAAATGGGGGTCTACGAGAGTGGATCCCATTTAAGCAGGTCATCACCACAGTGGATTATCAATCCATATGGTTACATTGAAGAATCGGAAGTGATACTACAAGAAGAACTGAAGGTGCAGTTTAGAAAGGGATATCAGCAATTATGGCTTCAACGACACATACCTGCTATTTGTCCTGCATTATGGACTATCGCAAGAAGGTTTTTGATAGCTTTTCCATCTTAATTCCCCGTGGAAAGGGGTTTCAGTGCGGTTACCATTCTTCTTAAAAAAATATACATAGATTGGAAATCACTGGGCGAGGAGATTTAAAGTTAAACCTGACTTATTTGAAGCCAAATATTTAAAATTTGCTATCAAAGCATCAGACCCATCCCTCCCGTTAAAAGTATTGATTTTTTTAGTGGACGGTACTATATTTGCATTTTGTGTATTATTAATTTATAAACTTCGATATAATGGACTCCTGTTTAACGTATTTCAGATATAACGGACAAAAAATCCGGTCAAATGTAAAAATTCAATATTAGCAAGGCAGGGAGGTCTACGAAAAACAGGAAAACTCGACAAGGCGTCAACGGGACAAAATAGTGTGGGAACCTATGGTCTAAATCAATAAAACGCGCCACGAATTTAATTTTTTTTATTGCGGTCTGTAAATTAAGGGCGGTGGAATTTCTCTGCGTTTTCAGCGTCTTCACATATATGTGAATTTTGATTTAAGTTTCTTTTGAGGGGCGGTTTGCTTAGAATTCGGGACCCCACCGGAGCCTCCGGGGCTAATCAAGCGTAGTGCATCTCCGCACAGTCTTTGAGAAGCAGTTATAATCCGAGATTAAATCTGACTCCGGACCGAGCAAGGTAAATCCGGATATCCCTCTGAAATTCACATATTTTTTTCGGGCGTGGTTTTCCTGGAAACTTGTCAATTATCGCATGTGTCAGAAATGTGAAATTACCACTTTGTATTTTAATATATTTTTAGACAAGTATATTTTTAATGAACGTAAACTTATATTTTCGTACGGAGGGATAATACATAAGAAAAGACAGAAACACATTAGACAAATTATACACTTATAAAGTGATATTTAATCTCCATTTGTTCAAAATTCTAATGACGCCATCGCATGCCTTGTGTATTGTTTGAAATCTACTCACGACAAAGAAATAACTTTACGTTGATACATATAATTATAAAATACAAACGCCTGTTTTCTAATTTCTTCCGCTTAGTGGGGTCATTTATTATTAAGCCTGTTTATTGCCGTTTTGAATAATAACAAATGCGAAGTGTTTTAGTACTAGTTTCGCTGAATTTTACCGATCCATTTATGATCCGTATAATAAAACGATATGTAAAGACGACACCTGTGTCCTAACCTATCTCTGAAACATATTTATACTAATATAATTTTCATTATCTTTACAGGTATATTGCACCAAAAGTGTGGATTGGATATTAATTTTTGCTGAAAAAGTTCAAGTATACTCGGTAACTATATTATTTTATATGTACTATTATATTTTGTTAAGTATTAAATTCCTGGCTAAATTGTTTCGCATTTTCAAAGAAGCGCTATGCTATGTGGAATTTTATTTTGATAGAGAAAATACAATATATCTTTGCCTGTATGAACGGCACGCCACTGCATTTTGTGGATAAAATCCAAGGACGGCATGCAGTGACCCATTTTCTAAAGATACGACGAAATCGAAGCGAAAATACAAAAGCCAAACCCTGTATCAGAAAATATACCAATCTGTTGATATCCCGATTCGTATTTATAAGAGGCCGCCATATTTAATTCAGCGAGTCCGCCATCTTGGATTCATCGCAGAACTTGCGATGGTCAAACTTTCCCACCAGCTGGCGCTTATAATTGCTTCGGAAAAGTTACATGGATTTTAATTTTTTGCATATTTCTTACAGCCGCAAGTATTGCGGAGTGTAATAAATGTATTTCACAACTTCAGATGCACGAAAGAGTACATTTTTTAAATTAAAGTTACAGGGTGATTACAAATGTGTTTTAGACTTTTCTACTTATATGGCACACTTTTTTAACACTCTCGTATCATTTATCAAACCGGATGTGAATTCAGGACCTCACGGAGCCCACATGAACAATTTGGCATCGCACAGGTATTATTCGGACGTTGAACAGGTTAATCGCGTTGTGTTTTCATAAATTCATATAAAACAACGTCCTGTCTTTCCGAACACTGAACTCTTGTTAAGGGTATAACGCCGCACAGCCTTTTTTGGCCTGTTCATAAATCACGGGGTCCATGTAATATTAAAAATCCACGGCGAGCAGGGCCAAGGCTGCACGGAAATAGGCTCTGCGAAGGCTTTCAAGGAAGCTGTAGCCCCGGACGCACCTGCTTTGTTATTTATCTATATTCTACGCTTAAGAACAAACTGAATTAAATACTGAAAATTTTAAGTGACCACCTGAACTTGAATTTTATTATTAGTATTATTTTGAAAAATTTCATTAATTTTCTAGTATTTGGGGATTATCAAACATATATACCAACTGTGGGTATATATATGTATTTTCTAACCAAGCTCAAATTTACTTTTTTTGATACAACCCAACACGTTTTGTTCAGGTGGCAGGTCTTTGTATAATGCGTTAGAGCAAAAGCAGGAAGAGGGTTTTAAGCCTTTCCCTTTACAGAAAGCTCTCAAGTAACGACTTTAATAAAGTTCTTATGTGAAGTGTAGTCTGAAAATATGTTGCTAATAAAATTTCTTCATATTTATATAAGCATCCTTTATAAACATTACACAAGTATTTTTTATCGAGTAGTAAATTATTTTTCGTTTTTTTAATAACGGCATTTATAAATATGATACACTCTTTCAAAGCAATATTTGTACATAATATTCGTTCCTGATAATTGTTCATTCACATTTCTAAATATTAAAAGCGACAAAAAAGCGACATATACCTAATACGCAATCGTTTGGGTGAGAAATGTAGATAGGCTTTATTTGTGAGCGCTTTTGCCATTCATAGGCTTCTTTACATTGTCTTAAAAAAACCTAGAAAAGTGAAAGCGCTTTAAAAAAAAATCGTTATATCCCACCTATTCGGCGGCTGTTCATGTTGTATATTTTATTCATACGAAGTATTGTTTACTATTCCAATCCGCTGCGGAAAAAGCAAATAACTAATTTATAGTATTATCAGGTAATATAAAATCAGAAGTGCTTTGTGTATCATTATAATGAAAATTGTATACAATTGAACTTCGTGGCTTGCCGAGTGTAAAAAAACACCGCAATCCACTGGTACAAATATTTATAATTAGTATCATTTTTTGTTATGTTTACATTAAATTCTGCTATTCGTGTTTGTCTAGACCTCTAGACTGTTGAAGCAGGTCGCAGTCAAAATTATAAACGAATTTTTTTTAATCCGTTGTATGTATTGAATTTCTACCGAGTGCTTTCTATAAAAAAAAAAAACATAAATTATTTTTATCAGCTATAGTGGTTGGCATTGTGGCTAGTTGCTCGCAAAGAATCCATTCGTTTTTTTATCGTCAAAGTATTCACATTTTAGCAAAAATTAACAGCTTGCCAAGGGTTGATAAAAAAATGTTTGCAACAAGTAATAAACTGAACAGCAAAAAGCGTGAACGTGAAAAGACTCGGTAATAAATCACATTTTTTTTAAAAGCACCTATTTTTATATTTACGACTTTCTTTGTGTGAATTCTGTAAGTTTTGTGTTATTTAAAGTGTAACAACTTGTTTTGAATCAATGGTGCTTAAAGTTGTGCGAATCGATTGAAACTTTAAGATGTTTGCTCGTTATTTTACAAAAGCAAACCGAAATATCTAAATTGATTTGAAAAGATAATCTAGGATCTAAGCAAGGGTAGTCAGAAAAGGTTTCAAAGGCGACTCCAGCATTTGACTTGTAGTATATTCATGCATGAAACGACGAAAGAGAACCTTGATTTTTTTTCATGTTACGTTTAGATTTAAACCCACATCTGGGATTTCATCCAATTTGAGATATGGATCTAAAATTAGTAAACTAAAAAAAAATTTAAAAAATAATCTTTACGTGTATAAAACCTGCGTTAGTTCAATAATTTAAATTAATATAACAAAAAAAAAACTAAATGGCTCAATCACATAAATAGCTTTTCTAGATGCAATTCGATTGATTTCATAAACTGTTATATACTCGTATCACACCTTTAAGTTTTCAGACAGCGGCTAAAAGGCTTTTTAAAAAGGTATCACGGGCCGATAGGGGAATGATGAATTGTCACGAAAGAATTCAGACACAGAAACACGAAAATATTTGTGCGAAGGGAAGAACCGCGGGAAAACTTTTGATTGATCGACGGAATGATTCCGAAAATTTCCTCGCTTTTCTTTATTTCACTTTTTACGGCTTGCCTTTAAAAATAAAAACAACTCGAATTGAGTGTTTATTACCAAACGTGGAAAAACGTTTTTTTTATTTTTATTAGTGAATATATTTTTTAAGGGTTGGTTTGAGATAATATTTTCAGGCTGCTGTAACACGAAGTGGATTTCTGATGAAAAAATATTATCGTTTTGTAAATGTTAAAAAACGGTATTTTTGTGACAAAAAATTACCTGGAAATATAAAATTTCTAAAAAATCAAGTAAATAAATAATTGTTTATTTACATTGAATAAAAAACGAGCGGCAAGTATAAAGAGATAATAAATTACTAGAAATATACCATAAATATTTTTGTTGTAATAAAAAAAATTTAATTAATAATTATTTTAGACATAAATTTCTTTCTTAGACGAGTTCACCGAAGATAATTTTTATTTGCAACAAAAAATAATTTAAAAATGCAGTAATATTTATAAATACACCTAAAACGAAACAAACTAAAAAATCTCTTTTATGTAGACACAAAAAATATGTAGCATTTACCAACTTCAGAAATAAAAAAAAGTGGTAAGATTTTTTTGTTGTCAATTTAAAAGATGAACATCTCAAGTTTTCAGTTTTATTTAGTTTTTAAAAGCTGTCCTCAACGATTGCGGAAAGTTTATGAAAATTGAGATTAATATTTTCATTTCCGCGATGGGTCCAGATGAAAAAGTATACATAAATCTTTTCCTGAAAAACCGGTCGAGCTGAGGAAAAACAGTTGACGAAAGCAGCAAAAGCAGTTAGATTAAACGGTTACATTTGGGGCTATTAAACGTGTCTGCTTTTTTAACCAGTTAATTTAAAAAAACCAATTTATTTTTCATTATATTGGTAATTGTGAACAACAAGTATTTTTTATAAGTAAATCTTTTTATCCTTAATGAATAATGCAGTTGTTTTTTTATTTGATGATATAAAAAATAATAATTTAAAAAAAATATATAGTTTTGGTGGGCGGATATTTGCAGAAAACAAAGTAATATAAATCGTACAAAAGCTCTATATTTACAACTAGCTATAATAAAAGTTTTCTCATAATATAAAGACTACAGACAACACAAAGTTCTAATTACCGAAGAGATGTCTTTTGAAGCTTTCTGTACTGGACTTGCTGTCCTGTTTTATTAACCTCTATGAAAAAAATATACTATACACAAGACAATTGTTATATAAATGTTATTTTCATTAAAACCGATCGTAGATATCGAACGACTTCTTTTATTGGTATATACAAGCAAAAATGACTCTTTTTTTTTATTAACAACAAATTATATTAGACAATAACTATTTTACTACCGTGAAATTAAAAAAAAAAAATCATTGCAGCATAGATTGTTTTTAGTAAAAAAATAATAACGATGCGTTCATAACTGAATTTATAGTTAAAAAAAAGAGATTTTTAGAAAATTATTGTCGATTTTTACTAAATAAATCCCTTTACAACAAATTAACATATAGATGGCGCTTACTACATATTAAACGCAATAATTTTTTTTTTATAATATATTATGGATTGGCTGGGCTACACTTGGCCAAAAAGTGTAAAATTGGTGGGATGAATGGTTTCGGTCCGACGGTCATTTTATTGTCACGGTATTCGTGTACTGACAGAGACATGGCAAAAATGTGTAGCTAGCGAGGGACGATACTTTGAATAAACTATTTTTATTATAGTATTTTTTTTTAAATTATCCACTTTTCATTGATAAAAAAAAACCAGAAACTTGTGGCACACCTAGTTGGACATTTGATTAATTTAATTGTCACTTTATTTTGCTATATAGAAAGTTGATTTTTTTACAGAGAAAAAACTATAAATTATATTTATCTATTTTTTATTATTTAATTAACGCCCATTTTAAGGGTAAAATAAAATCTTGAAGATGTTGAAAAATTGGATAAAATGACGACTTTTCAAAACCAAAGTTTGTTAATGATATTTTTTTTTTAAATTTTTTAAATAATATGGCGCACATGGTTTATATTTAATCTTTTAATTTCAATTAAAAAAAAAACTTTTAAATGTTTAGGACTCTTGTAAAATGGGCCAGATGAATCTCCAAATTCCTACAATCGGATTTTTTTTTTTTATCATATTAATAGTAAATTTATAAGATATAAAAATATATTTTATTCGAAAGAAGGAATGTATCAAACTTTTTGCATTTAAATTTTTTCGATTGGTGCAATGGATTTTTCGCAAAACGGACTAGAAAATGATAAAAAAAAACTCGATTATGCAGACTAGGCCCTTAAGCTCCAAAAGGTACGTCGGTGTGATTTTGTTTATTTCAAAATGCATAAATATAATGAATATTAAAAGTTTATTTCATAAACATTGGCCCGCTCAGGTAACTAGCCGCCCTAAACCAGACGCTGATTTGTAAATCCAATTAAGATTATTGTCCCATCGACGCTCGGCAAAAATAATTTTATTGCCCGTCGGTACCTGTCCTAAACCGAAAATATTTTCAAAACCCACAAACTCCAATGGCGTTCTAATTTTTCGCCCACTGTTTAATTAATTTTTTTTTTTGATTACTAAATTTTTTTTTTTTTTTTAAATATTTTTTTTTTTTAACATAAATATTTTTTTAATTGTGGTCGGAGAGCGGCGGGCGCACGTAAAATCGTCGGCGGGCGCCATGGCGCCCGCGGGCACAGGGTTGGGGACCACCGTTGTAGAGTATGTAATACACACAAACGGTGAGAAAAGGTTGGAAAGTCGTTTCATGTGTGAATCGATATTTTTAAGACACGTTGAATTTACATTTAAATTATAAATGTAGATGTTTAGACATGTGATTGAAAAAAGGTAAAGCAGATAACAAAAAGAGAAAATTCCACGTGTCCTTGGAAGTTCCAAGGAGCCCTCATCGAATTAGCATAGGAATGATAGGGTAACACTTCTTTAACTTGGCGTGGTTCATGTCTGGGGGTTCCCACGTTTTTGCGAATGGGAGTTGGGTACCGTATTTCCCCCGGGGACCACAAACCAACAGCCTTCGCTCCATTATGCACGTGCGGGCTGGTTCACCTCTCTGGCCAGAGGGTAGCGCAGCCTTAAGATTTTTTTTTATTGAATTATATGTGCGTAGAAAAAAAAATGTTAGTGATCAGTCGTTTAAGTCGAAACAAAAACGTTTGTGATGTCCTAGCTCCTAGCTTATCGGCTTTGCGTATTTTCTATTTAGACATATTTATATTTTTACATTATTCTTGCTAATACAAATGAAATTATAATAGTCGTTTGTAAAGAGGTTTTCTGGAATAAATTAAAACGTCTGCATTTCTACTTGTATATAAATAAGATTCCTACCCTTTTCTTTGCGCAGTGCGAATAAGCGAGGGTGCAAAATAAAAATTTCATCATCAACCCTCTACCCGAGCGAGAGGGGTGTTTTCTTCACCGCGCCGGGGGTGTGAGAGTCAAGTGTTAATTTAAAATTCTTCCTTATGTCATACGCTCTGAGTTGATTAAACATTTCGTGTTCATTTATTAATATTAATATTTTTTTATTTGGCACACTTACGTTGGTTACATACACACTTGCATTTAACTATTAAAAAAATCTTCGCCCAGCTTCAAAGGGCGATATTTCCAATTAATCTACATTTCGCAAATTCAAACACAACATATTCGCAAAAAAAAAAAAATCCCGACGTTGTCCTCGCATTTGTTGAATTAAATCTAGTTTCGTGCGTTTTTTAAAATTATTTTTGTCACTTGGTAAATAAAGTATGTTAATGTTACATTTATATGCTATAATAATCCTAGCATTTGGTTTTAATTTTATTTTAAAATATTTCCAATATATATTCGTATTTCTCAGCATTATCATAATCAAAAAATGTGGTGGGACTGAATAGGCTCTATACACCAAGTCAAGCACAGTTAGTCGTAGGTTTACTTCCAGTCTATCTCGATAAGACGCAGCCTCGAAAATCAATAGAAAAGTTATTTTTTGCTCTAATTCCAAAAGGTAAAAGATTACAACATGCCCGGGATATAAGCACAGATAAAAAAATATTTTCATATACGTCTGAAAGACAGATTTTATTGAATATGAAAACAAATTTAATTCTTTCTATGCGAAGTCTAAAATATTTCTTCATTCCATTGACAATTGAATTGCCACATTTTTTCTAAGGGATTTTTTTTCATGCTCACCCCTTTAGGATTTCGTTTCTATTCTGAGAAAACCCTCAAGTCCATGGAAAATATTTTTCATGCTGTATTTTTGAAAATGAAAAAATAATATCGTGTGAAATGAGATGTACTTCGAATTTGTGCTGAAAAAGCCGTTTGTAATAATATTTTACGATTTAAAATATGAATTCAAAGAAAACATATCAACGATGCCTCAATTTTATATGTATTATGAAAAAAATATTTTACTAGTAAAAATATCTATTTGAATGGAATTTTTTATTAAAAGTGAAACACGATGGTGTATGATATTGATAAACTATCTGTAGTGTATTTATTTTAGATTATTACGAGTGTTGTGCAGTTTTTTAATACCCATAATAGTAAATATTTAAAAGTCTTTACAAATATTTTTTATTAATATGCACACAGTTCTTAATAAAATAATATTGATAACGAAGATTGCCAAAATTATGATACCTGCAAAAAAATAGTACTAAAATAATAATTTGTAACGTGCAGAAAAATAAATAAATAATTTTTAAAATACAATACAATAAACAAAATCAAATCAATTAATTTAATAAAAAATCATTTTTTTTTATTATATAATATCAGAATAGAAAATATTGATAACTCCAAAGCTTGAAGATTGTAAACACTTTTGCTAGTGACCACTCTTGCCTTTCGAGAGTTTTTCACACTCGGTCATCCCCAGAAGGGTGGAACCGCTCATGAACAAAAATTTTCGTAATCTCCTAGCCGTTTGGCTATTTTCATTTTTATTGTTTAAATAAGTAGTAAAAAAAAATTCAATCGCTCTGACGTAGATGTGCCTAAATGTAGACGCCCATCTCAATCCGAAAAATATATTTTTCTTGCTTATTCTTGGCATTGTACCTTGTCTATTTTTAGCTCTCTCTATCCAACTATTTTTTCTCACAAATAGGACAGACGATCCCTCTTATATATTTGATAGGACGCTTTGAATGGATTCTGTGAAATTCGATAGTATATATTGATGTATTAGGTTGACTGTATAGACAATATTTTTTAATATAAAAATGTTTTGAAACGCTTTGTTATTTGCCTGATGATGCCAATCTAGCGTTTTGGCGAAACTAGTCTAATGAATAAATATTTTTTTTCAATTAAACTCCATTACGTACATGCTGTTAAATATTTTAAAATTTATATATAATACAATATTCATGAGCATATATAAGCAATATTTTTATAACTAAACTCAATATCATATTGTGTGATTGAAAATGATCTGTTATTATTTAACGCAATACTTTACTGATAATATTTTTTGCTGAAATTGTATGGCAAATTTTAAAATATAAACAACTATTTTTTTCGAAAAAATATAACTTTTTGATTCAAACTTAACAATATCAAAAACAACTAAGATATCGAAATGGATAATGTTTGATAACTCCACGGGCGGACGACATTCAATCTCAGATAATGTGACGTATAAGTTAATTGAGTATATTTCTTTTTGAAAGTAGAAGGCTGCTATCAGAAATAGATGTTAAGTCAGCTTGCCATGTCTCTGGCATTGCCTATACACAAATATCACGGACAAGCATTTCTGTCTCTATGATTTTTCAGAATGCTGCCTGTAAGAAATTTTGCTAACTTACAAGACGATAAAAAACACAAAATATTTATTTACTGCAAATTTTATAGTTAAAGACTCACTTTTTCAAACTACATTCTTCATATCGAAAAAGTCTTCCCGGGACAAAGTTCTCAAGGAACTCTTTTGTTGATTTATCTTGTCGCCTGAGTGCATCTTCAGGATCATTACTCCATTTTCCCCGGGCGCATTTTACGAATGGTTCGCCTCTCCTCAAGAGTTTCCCAGATCCTCTGAAGGCCTCTCGACGCGTTCGGTTCTCACGAACAATGACCCTTTGCCTGAAGACTCGACAGGTATTAAAAAAGAGGAAACCTTTGTTTTTTTATATTTTCACGAAAGCCGAGCTAAAAATGTTTATTTTGTCGGTGATTATATTTAAATATTTAATAAATATATAATAAATATAATAAATAAATAAATTCGCACGATTCAGTGTCAAATTCGATTACTATAACTTTAATTGCGTATAATATAGACATGAACGTGTGAGAATTGTACAAAATATTATTTTAATATTAAATAATATGTATTGATACAATATTTTGAGATTTACTTTATCAGCAGATGAGACACAAGATAAACCGATTTTCCGGCTATTGCGACTCGGCGCCGAGTCCGATTCAACCACCACAGCTACATTGCTGAGCAAAAATATGCACTGTTCATTTATTTTAAATATAAATTTATAGCACTAATGGACGCTAAAACATTTTAAATATGTACAAAAGTTGAACGTGCCTTTAATAGCGCAAAATATATAAATCGATACATCTTTCTGTCCGAGCGGAAAATTTCAATTTGGGACGTCAATATTTCATCACTTTCAAAAACACTCTGTCGCCCCGCGAAAGCCATTCATTTTGAAACATGCTGTATACGAGGCGCTTCAAACTGACGGCGCTGCGTGAGTGTGACTTATTGAACGCTTTTGCGAAATAGAATCTGATATAATATATTTTAGAATTCACCATTTGACCGGCAGTTAAGCTTTTAAGTGTTCTTGTGATGAATTTTATTTTGCAAAAGTAGAAAGATACCATTTTCTTTACAAAAGCAGTGTTCAAAATTCTTTGAAAAAAAGTCATGTTTTTATTATAAGTAATGGAGTACTACAATATATACGAGAGCGGTCCGACAAGTACTTCCTCACCGCCTCACCGCCCGATGGTGCTAGTATCGCAAGAGAGATTTACTATCGTGTAGTACATTCTCGTAGACGGCTACTGTCAATATTTCAGCCGAATCGGACTCGTAGTTTTGTTAAGCGCTACGCGTATTTTAGAAAAATGGAAAAAGAAAAATATCGGTCGGTGATTCGATTCTTGTTTTTGGAAGGGAAATCGAATGGATGGATCGAAATCAAAGAGCGCTTGGATGCTGTGTACGGTGAATCTTCTCCTTCGATGGCGACCGTCAAAAATAGGTTTAACGAGTTTCAACGTGGTCACACGTCGGTTATGGATGAGCCACGCCCAGGTGCCCCGAAAATGGCTACCACGAAGGTTTACGTGACAAAAATCCACGATCTAGTATTGGTAGACCGCCGATTGAAGATGCGCGAGATAGCTGAAACAGTAGGCATCTCAAAAGACCGTGTGGGTCATATCCGAAATAAATCGCCACATTTCCAAAATTTTCGTTTTTTTTTTGTAGGCTATGTACTTATCGGACCGCCTATATATGTTTATATATATATAAGTTAGTTAGAAATTTCACCTCCGTATGGACTATGGATGGTGTGCTTGTGTGTAGTGTACCCATTTCAGGTTTCACATTGTAATTAAACACTAAACACCAAACACCCCCCGAACTGCAGTGAAGTTTCAGACAATAGTGAGCGCCGCCCCTGACCGCCCGCCTTTGTGCGCGGCGGCCAGGGGCGGCCAGGGGAAGCCAGGGGTGGCCAGGGGCGGCCAGAGGCGACCAGGGGCGGCTAGGGGCGGCCAGGGGCGGCCAGGGGCGGTCAGGAGAAGCCAGGGGCGGCCAGGGGAAGCCAAGGGTGGCCAGGGGCGGCCAGAGGCGACATGGGGCGGCCAGGGGCGGCCAGGGGCGGCCAGGGGCGGCCAGGGGCGGCGCGGGGCTTGTAATACGAGCGGGCGCAAAACCAAACGCTATAGTGGGTTTTGAAAGCCGTTGTTATTGAATACGATATGTCGCGATAATTTCGACGTTATCCGCGAAGACTGGTTTAATTTGAAATACGCCTTATTTGAACATCAAATACGAATAGCCGACTTAAACTAGTAGACTTAGCAACATAGCCATACATTAAAAAAAAAAACTGATTTGAATTTTTTATCCGTTTACTTCACTTGACTATCATAATATACACGGCAATTAGTTTTCTACTTAAAAGGGCACAGGCGGTTTTGTTATAAAATAGTAAACAATATTTTCGCAATAGATCGATACCTTTTCCATAGATCTCCGGCCGAAGGCTCGTGTCATCAATCTTCACTCCATTGCGTAGGAGATCCGAGCTACAGGTTGACTGAAAAGTAACTATTCTACAAACGCACAAAGCGATATATACGTTTTATTTTATTATGAAATACCTTTACTTGCTTAAGGGTAGGCAGCAATTTACAATCTGTTTAATTATAGAGTTTAGTTTTGATATTAAATGCTAAAGACGCAGTCCATTGTCTTGAACGAGAAAATAGTTGCCTCTTAGTTTCAGTAATTTAAATATCTATATATATATAATATAACTACGCTAACAGCTACTTGCTCGGGCTTGTTTTATATAAATTCCAGAGCTTTGTAAGAAATGGACAGTATAAAATTTTTATTGGGCAGCAACAGTAACAAAACCATGAACAGATTTGTTCAGTGAGACGATCACCAAACTCCTTTGAGGAGAAGCACCTGAAGATGATGAAGGCTAGGTAGTGTATTAAGATCGCGATTGAGGCGTTTGAAATGTGGTTTTATAAGAGAATCAAAGAGAGAACTCCTGACGGTGGTAAAAGAGCGTAAGGCTCCCGGTCTCCCTGTGGGCTGGTTCATTTATCAGCAGGTCCGTGGGCGAGCTGGAGCTACACTGATTCTCGCCCACAGGCCAGTCTGCCGTGACTGATGGCTCGGAAACTGCGCGTCTTGTTATAGAACCCGAACAGACAAGAATAACCGAGCCGATAGGCTTGTAACACGTTCACTTTTATACTGAAACTTATTGCTGAATAACAACCGTTGTCGGTTTTGTCGCGGCGCGTGTTGGCAGCTCTATTTTTAATGGAAATGTACGACATGCTGGTACTAGGTGTGATGCTGTCATTTTGGTTAAAATATTCAGCATTTCAATTGTCGACGATGACTCTATTCCCGGGACCGAAATATTGGAATCTCAAAGAAGAAATTTCATTTTTTATCTATCATTCTATAATATTATGAATAATACTATACAAAAACGTGCACTCAATATTTACTACTATTTTTATTTATTTAAAATAATTGAATGTTTTTGGGGATGCCATGTACCATGAGAGTTTTTTTTATAAAAATTATGCAAGTGTTTATTTGATGTACCAAAATACTATTATTAGTATACAATATACTAATAAAAATACTAAATACACCATTTTTATACTAAATACTAAATACAGCAACCGAATACACGTGATCGATAAATATATAATATTTTTTTAAATTTTAAAACCAATTTAGTATAAAACATAGTTTAACCTAACCTTACCCCAATGTATTGTTTATTACGGGTTATATAAGACATCCTTTTACTTTTCATGGATAATTTATATTATGAATCATTTACTTCGCCTTCTTTAGAGCCAACGCGGATCATGTTACATTAAAAACTCTGCAATGCTGTGTGTAAACAATATTAAATTGTATTTGTACGGTCTGCCTCGAAGCTTTATCAAACAATAAATCATTATAAATAAAAAATAGACATTCGATTGTCTAATGTAATCTATTCGGACAATGCTATCATTCGACTCAAATTATAAAACAATATTTCATAATGGCTGTCCTTGAAAACCAATCTATGTTTATGCTTTCAAATTCAGATTATAAAAAAAACCGCAACAAACGAAGCTGGACTGCCCAAGGTTTTCTACGGATCTGGTCAGAAAGGTCATTGTAACTTATTGGCTGTGCGGCCGCAGTGTTTTTGGTCTATGTAAGATAGGCTTCGAAATATTTTATAAGTAAAAAATAAATAAAAATAATAAGTTGAATAGAGAAAAAGTACAAAATTTACATAAATAAATCATTGAGATAAAAATACAATGTAATCCAGACTGATATTTATAATTGACTATTGATTGTAAATAAGATCAGACTGTTGTGTGAAAACTGAAACTGTTTTATATTTATAAACAAGCAAAACATTTTTTTAAAAATAAATATCAATATCAAATATTTTTTTGTTGAAAATGTGACATAAGTTGAATTATAAAAAAAACGAACTACAGATTGTCCAGCGAAATAATTTATTTAGTTCACTTGGAGAATATTTATAAAGGAATGTTTAGCAGTCGTCATTTTTACGTCTTAAGTATTTATTTTCTCAAAAGTGTAATTCTTCTACAAGGTTGAATAAAATCCGATTAGCCGCTCTCGAGATATTAAAAAGGTTCCTTGGACTAGTGGCGTTGTTGCCTGGTTACCAATCAGCTTAAATATAGTTCAACGTTAACTCAAATATGACAAAACGTTTTTAATTATTTTTTTATTATTATATTATAGCGATATGAAAAATTGAATTGATTATGAATAACAGTAAATGAATGTTAAAATATTTCATTTAATTTCAACTAAAACTGGAAACTCTAGAAGGGATTTCAATTCATTAAAAACTATTGATTCAACCCTTATTACAAAACAAGCTCGCGGGCGATTAACGCACGGCTTATGAGAATACAACTTTAGATTAATTAGTAAAATTTTTGTAATGATAAAAAAAAAATTCTCAGTCAAATCACAAATAATTTTATAAAACCGTAAAAAATATTTAATTTTACCAAACATTGCATTAAATTATTAACGAATATATTGAATATTTATAAGTTGAAAATTTTACTGTCGGATTTGTATAAATACCCTTTTAAAGAAAGTTACTATAAAATTAAATAATAATATAATACAAGAAATAAAACTGCTTCATGCATAAACCAGAAACAGCTTAACTATAGTCTTTTAAAAGTAGCAATTCTTATAAGTGCTTCTACTTTTTCAGCTACTGAAACGACGTGAAAATAAAGACTTTTTTTATCACTTGTGGGCTTCAAACCTCAAAACCACTTTGAATCGTTGTATGCAAATACAGAACAGATTTTCTTATGCTAGATAAATATTTTAGACGGTGTTTTTAAAGCCTATTTAACTTACATACGTCGATTTTTTGATTAACCAAAATATTGGTTGGCCTGGGCACATTGGTTCATATGTACAGTATGATTGTTAAAAATTCTCGATAAACGGAAGTGATTCGTTAGTACAAGGGTTAGTACACCGGCCATGTAAGCCGATGAATGTGGGTTCAAATCCCACACAAATCACGATGATATTTTTCTGAGAGTTTCTTTAAATCATCTTCTATGTATGAACTAACGTGCCTAATCATATTACCTATTTAACTTATCAATGACAAACCATCACTTGTGGATGATTTTTATGGATTGTTAATAAACTTGCATACAGGTTCATTATGTATACAATCAGCTTTAAAGTAATCGATTTTTAATAGATATAGTGCGATTTAAAAATTATATGTCTTGAAATTTTAATTTTCTCTTAATGGTTAAAATCATTTCGTATACACAATGGACAATGGGAATAAATGTGAAATTGTACACCCCCGCGCGCTTTTACCATCCGTAGCAGTGTAGCAGGGCAAATTGAGGATATTGAGGCTATCTGTTGATTTAGGGTTGGAACTTTTACGGGGGGGAGGGGGGAGGGATGAAACAAGAGAAGCCTCCGCCGACAGATTTCGAGGGGTAAATTATAAAAGGGGTCGCCGCGGCCGGTACAACTTCTCTACTAATGTATTATTGTACATTACTTGTTAATTGTTGATAGTTTCGGGGGATGATTGTGCTTTCAAATGAATCATTCAAACTATTGTCATTTATAACATTAACTGGCAGAGAAACTGAAAGCGACACAAAGTCGATAATTATTAGTGAGGCGTAAATATAAATCTAAATTCAGCAATATGTTTTGTGTACACAGAAAATACGGGATTACTTGAATGTTTTATTTAATATAAAATATTCGAATACATATTTTTATATTAAAAGCGTGAGCTGCTTCATCATAAAAGATATTTCTTAAATTAAAATTTATTCTTTGTTAAATGAACAATATTCATTTATAACAAATTCTCAAAGCAATAAATAAACTTTCAAAAGTTTCCGAGAAATTTTCAGGCGCGGCGTGATCAAATTTCTTCAAATAAATAAAACTGAAAAATAATTTCGTACACACAACAATATTTAGTATCGTGACGGCGAGAGCCTTGATTAAATTATAGTTTCCGAAAATTAAAAATAATTAATAGTCACATTGACTACGATGATGATGAGATGATTTATTTTTGTGAACGCTTTAACACTGAAAATGTTTCATAATATATTTCGGTGTGTTTTATAGATTTTTCGTTTTGTGGATTTTGATGTTCTACAGTTATAATCCAAATAGACCCTTAACCCTTTTAAGGCCCCGCTCAATATCCGCTTAATTTCCTAATTATTTTTTTAATCGCCGCTTCCACTCGACTCTACGGCACTTCTCGTTAAAAAAGACCTGAAAAAACCTTCCTGAAAAAGCCCGTTAATTGCTCCCTCGGACATTGCCAGCCGACAATGGACCGTTTCGTTGATTTAGGGGCCCTACTTCACGATTAAAAATTATATAAAAAAGCTCATTTGGCCGTTAATAATTTAGCAAGTCCAGATTTATAAGGCTTTTACCATTTTACGGACAGACTCTAAATTTGTAAACATGTATGAATAACCGAGTTTTTCTTTCAAATCTGAAAAACCTTTTAAAAGCCTTGATGCAATTGATGCATGTGCTGATAATTGAGAAACTTGTCGTGTACTTTCGGGTTTTATCGGCAAGCATCGGAAAACCCTCGTAATTTTTCACATCGCAAGACTCTGTGATGGAAGTGTTGCCATATTTACGACCCATTAAATACATTAACTTACGCAATAAAAAGGGTGACATCTTTTAACATTTAATAAATAAATAAGGAAATTATAAAGTTTTCCCATTTCCCTGCGCGGCGTTAAAATATATTCGGAAATAAATCTTCTTAAGGGGTCTTGTGAAATTAATGAACAGATTTTGAATTTGACTAAGCCCATGCTTAGAAGTACCTTAGTAAAGTTTTCAGCATTATGGCACTTGTAAATAATTAACTTCTTGGTAAGTGTTTTGGTGAAATTCAGTTTTCATTTTTTTAAGTTGATAATTATGATAGAAAATAATAAAGTACAAACAATACAAGTTTTAATTACATACCTCTTGATGTCGATATAAACGTATTAAAACACATTTTTAATCTTATAAATTTAGTTCAACATTTAAATACTGCGTATTACCGGGTGTTAAGCCAAGTATATAGTTGAAAAAAGGCTTAATAACTTTAATGTTTAAAACTTTCAATTGTAATATTTTTTTAAATTTTTTATCACAATTATCACACACAATATTTATAATGGTTTTATTAGCAAAAAAATTATTCTACTTTGTTAAAAGATACAAGTGGGAATCAAGCCCATACCATCTAGGTATCGCTGATTATTGCCGTGATCTTTTTAAATAATTTATAAATAACGTCATATCCAATTGATAGATTAATATTCAACCATATCAAAGTACACTCTGCACTTACATATAAAGAGCTAAATTCCCGATCCGTAACAGCTGCATTGCAGTTACGTTCAAAAAATCCTTGTTAATATAAATCAGAGATATAACATAACAATTATGCGATATTTTTAAAACAATATATATTTTAAAATATATATTTTAATAAAAAAAAAAAACTACTACACCGCTTCGCTTTTCACACAAAACATTTCATCCCATCAATAGATTTGATACATTCGCTCCGAACCGAAACGAACCGGGAGCGCTGAAAAATGAAAAAAAATAAGGTTGCTCTCCTTTCAGGAGTATATGAAAATTCACGCCACGTTTCACGAGCATTTTTCGCGCCGCGTTGCTTTTCAATCCGGCAGATTCCTGCATTATCGACCGGGCGTGACTGTTATTTTGAAAACGAGGACTCCACTCGGAGAGGTGCGCTCGAATTCACTGCCTCCCATTCAATAACTTCATCCTAATTGCACACGAGAACATCATTATTTGTTTTTTTTAGAGCTTTCTTCGTTGTTCGGTGGCTAGCACGCTAGCTTGCAAAAGTATTTTACAAATTTATTATTAATAAAATCCCTACAAGAAAGTGTTTCTCCGCATCGAAGTTGTCATAATTTGGACACAACAGCAATTGCTTCCAATTACTCCAAACTGATTGCATACCTGCTCCTTGCGGCTACCTTACAGAAAAGTAATGTTATATACGTCTCGTTTAGATTGTCTTAGTTAAGATATTTTCCTTTTATGGAGTAAAAAAAAAAAAAACACACGTACAACAAGACATCAGCAAATTTATTAAAATATTGAAATGATTTCTTATTTTTAGATTTCTATTAGCACGATCTCACTTAATACGTGTCCCATTCCTTTTATACGTTTCTGTATTAGGGGTGAAATTTATTTACTAGCAAATCAGTAAATTAGCTCGTAGCAGTGTAAGTGCCTCTCTTCACTCAAAGCTTGACATTTATTTTAAATAGATGCCTTGCAGACAGTATGTGGGAGGATTTAATCGGTTCTATTCGCCCAGGGGAGGTCCGGGGGTTGTAAGTCTCCACTAAGACCATGCCTTACTTATTCTTTATGTATAATTCTGAAAGGGGATACATCTGGAAATATTACAAAGATCATATAATAATTGGTTTTATATATCTGTAATAAGGTAATCAAAGGTTAAAACCTGCTCCTATATTAATAGAACTCTCAGAATACATAATACCATATTTATATTAAGAACTGAATATAAAGGGTATTTCACAAGACAGAGCTAAAATTAATACATATATACAACAACAAAAAAAAATACACACTCCGATATTTGTCGTACTTCCAATTTGTTTTACAGAATATCTGCTTTGAATCTATCATGGCGCGCATTCGTGGCCTTGAAATTTTTTTCAGGTTTTTAATCAAAGTCGATATCAAAAGGTACATCGGCAGGTGCTCGCCTCATCTAGAGTGTTTAAAACACTTTATTCGATTTAATTTTAATAAAAGTGTCTAACCTTAGCGATTTTAAGAAATTCGATCGCCTAAAATAAAAGCACACTCACAAAAATTGACCAACCGAACGATTCGCTGGTACATATTTTTATATAAATCGCCACCCCTTTACTAAAGTAATTACTAATATTTTTCTAGCAAATACGACACTGCCTACACTGCGAGGGTAGAAAAGGCTATTTCATTTTACCTTTCAACTCTTGGGGTTGTAATTAGGCTGCGGGACGGTACGCTGGGGGTAAAAAAATGTTGTTCCTTTTGAATACAGCGTTCGTCTTTTTTTCCTATCTGCTGAGTGTTATATTTCTACAGGGCGATTTGAAAAGTTTTAATGAATTTTTTTATTCATAGGAAATCTTTTTAACTTTTCTTTTAAAATGTCTCAGGTATAATGCTGCTTTTGATTGTTAAAGTCTCCAAACTTAATTTTAGTAATTTTCATCACAAAGCAGCTTCCCCAAAGCATTTTGTTTTAATTTATTTAATAATTGTTATAGATAGTTCATTGTCATATTAACTTTGTTATGTTTTTGGATGCCTTATTCAGGAAATTTCAAGCAATTATTAAATGTAGTATTGTTTTAAAAAAAAAATATATATATTTTATATATTTTTTTAATGAAATACTTCAAAAGCTAATTACTGTAAATTTTAGAAGAATATAATTTTTTAAAAATATTTCTATCTTTTATCATGCACACACGAAGTATTTATTAAAATAGTTGCCACCGTTCATGGTTCAGCATCTATAGATCTATACTTGATCACTAAATATATTCACTATATATATATATATATACTATATATATTTTATTGGGTAAGAGGTACTTAAACATGTCAGGGATTACACGTATTGGCAGAGCAATTCTCTTGTACAATCAAACCACCCCTATTGTCAATATGTACCTTAGAAGTGGAAATACTTAAACTAAGGTTTGTACTGAGATTATAAAGGGATGAGTTGATTCGGAGCTTTCGTATGTGTATCTTATTTTATCGATTTCCTAATCTACGCTAAAAAGTGGAAATTGTTTTGTTGCCATTTTATTAATTTTGTAAACTTCTTCGAGACTTACTTGTTTTCAAAAATTAGTTAAGCAATATTAATACAAGTCAGAAAACTGGAATACGAGTTTGTTAGATGGAATAAAATCACTTTTGTGGTCATTTTGGAGAAATATCAAAATAAAATAAAATAATATTTAAAATCCTTTAAATTATACTAAACGTGTTTATTCATGGAACAATATGCAAATGTTTATGTCTGAAAATTTTGAGTGAAGTTAATCATAAAAATATCATATAAAAAAAACGAATCTTCAAAATGAATAAACAATACGTTTTGCTTAAATTTAGATTCCTCCAAAATCGATAAAAAAATTATAATTTTTTAAAAATTTCGTTTATAAAGCTCATCTCATTGCTCAAGCCAAATTCATCAATAGCAATGGCTATTGGCTATATTATTACATTTCACATCGACCTGTAGAATATATTGTAACATAAGAGGGAGCCAATGTATTAATAAAGTATGAATATAATCGTATGAGCAACTTCAAAATTTCATATTTTATTGTAATCATATTAAGCTGTTTCTTCTGTCAATAACGCCGTCAATATCGGTCGCGACAAAAGACGCACTTTAAAAGCTATTTTTTATATTAATATTTTACATTCCTTTTGTAGGAATAATAACAATATTTAATTAGCATAATAAGAAGGTTGTTTCATTTATAGGATATGATTATTAAAAATTCTTGCCTAGTACTAGTGATTCGTTGGTATAATTGGTAATGCACCGGTCATGTAAGCTTGGGGATGTGGGTTCAAATTTCACACAAATCACGATGATATTTTTTTAAGAGTTTATTTAATCAATTCTCAATATTTGAAAAAATGTACTTAATCATTATCCTTTTGTAGGTTTTTTTTTTCCACCGAAAAATCACCCAATTTTTGTTTGATGAAAATCTACGCCAGTTAAAACTTAATGGGAACCCGGTTCGGGAAACTTCTTCATCCCCACAGAAATTAGTAGCCATGTTGTTTCCGTACTTATTCTACCGCATGAACTCTTTGTAAGTGGCTTCGTCGATTTTCCTAGCTCACTCTTTTGTTTTTGTTTTTTTTTTCCCCGCAATCAGCTGTCTTGCTGACATCCGGTCAGTAACGATTATCTGTACATGTGACTCTATACTTGCACGGTTCTATGAACTGTTATAGTGAATATTCTGTTTGAGGGTTTTGATGCACGGCTGAACAAAGAAAATCCTGAAAAGTCGTCTATATTAAATATGATAATATCTGTTTCAAATATTTAAGTCCCATGTTTAATTAAAATCATCAACGCAGAAATTCACGCTAGTGTAAGAGATCGCACAAAGAATAATCCTGTTTTAATTCTCATTGTACATTGTTCTCATATCCGGCAGGTTCGATATATCGGAAATGAAATTCCATATCAAGAGAGCGGGTGGAGATATTCAGAGGGTTGTTAGATAGAGGGATATTCGCTGTGGAGTAGTATCGTATGTAATGTATATAGTATAGTACATATATATATATACATTAAAGCTGTCTGGGTATAAATGACGATTCATCAAAGTTGTTGTAATCAAAAGAAAGTAGATATTCATGTTGAAATTAATTGATTACGCCTGCAGTATCGATTAAAAATATTTAAATATTCACGAGGCAATTTATCAACATCGAAACTTTGGAAATGGCTTTGCTGCAATTTCTATAAATTTTAAAATTGATGCACGGAGCGTTCGTCATTAAAATTGGACGTGGTTCTTGAAAAGTAACTTTTGTGGCATATGTCTTTTTAGATTTTTCTAGCTGAACTTTAAGCAAATATGGGTCTACCATAAAAGTCTTGTTGTTAAGTGGTTAGCGCACTTGCTTGTCGACTTCAAGTTGAGTAACTAGCTCTGGGTATTATTGATTGTCTTTTGGTCTAAAAAAAAACTCAGCTGCAATTGCCTTTAAATAATATTTTCACAGCTCTTTTCTATACAACCACAAAATTTTACAGAATAGCGAGATTGTCCACGCTTTATTCTTATATTATCCGAGCGTGAATGTCTCCTTATCATGAAATAAAAATTTCCCAAATCTATTGTTCTGAAAGCGACCGTCGTTTACGAATTCCATCGAAAGAATGGAATTTTCACTGAAAGTATGTGAGCTGATCTGATTTCCGTTTCAATTTAAATAATAGGTCTTAAGGGATGACTACCCTTAAGGCGTTTTCAGAGGACCTTTTATTGAAGCGAAGTAATCCGACAATTAAACGATTAATAATGCTTAAATAAACGATGGGCATAGTTGAACGAAATTAATTATTTACTAAGCCTAAGCTTGGTTTGATTAGCAATACTCTATATTATAACAAACATAAATGAAAGTGCGAATTTTTTTTTTGTGAGTGCTTCGCTTTCTAATAAAAATGTACGTTATCTTCTAGTCATATCTCTTTTTCTATTTGTTATTTATTAAATGTTTGGACAGTCGAATTAGTGTATCGAAATTGATCAAAATTAGCAATTGAATTTGAAAATTTAAATCAAACATTAATGTTTTTGGTAATCAAAATTTGCTGATAAAATGTATATATTATTAATAGCATAAGTAAATTATAGTTTTATTATTTACAATATATTTTATTTTTAACATTTTCGTCAGTGAGTTCCAGTCAGACTCTAGACATATCAAATCAATAAATCTAGTATAATAAACGTTTTTTATTCGGTTCTTATTGCATATTCAACAGATTCGCTCTAATCACCTATTACTTGCTAATTGTGTAATGCAATTTTTTTTTGATCATTTTCTGATCCGTTTTGCGAAAAATCGACTGCACAAATAAAAAAAAATTAAATGCAAAAAGTTAGATACATCCCTTCTTCCGAACAGAATATTTTTTTCATTTCTTGTAAATTTACTTTTAATATGATAAACGTGTGTTTTTCCGATTGAAGTGGAGGAATTTGGAGATTCGTCATGTCCCCGCTCTAAGAGTTCTAAACATTTAAAAGTCTTTGTTTCAATTGGAATTAAAAGATTAAATATAAACCCTGTGCGATTTATTATTTTAAAAACAAAAAATAAAAAAATCTTTAAAAAACTTTGGTTTTGAAAAGTCGTCATTTTATCCAATTTTTACCCTGAAAATGGACGTTAATTAAATAATAAAAAAATAGATAAATATAATTTATAGTTTTTTCGATACTCTTTAAAAAAATCAATTTTCGGCATAGAAAAATTAAGTGACAATTAAATAAATTAAATGACACGATTTCGCCATGTAAAACGGTCCTTTTTTTGTGGCAGACGGGGGATGGACACCGAGCAAGGTTAGGTAGCAACACCCTTAAGAATGACGAAAACATCCATAGTGATTATTATTCTTTGATTTTGTTTGCAATTGCGGCAACCACCAGACGACCGAGTGTTAATTTACCAGGGACGGCATTCGGCATTTATACGTGGTGTTTACGATAAGGGATGGAGAAGGCAGTGTTGGCAACCCCCGGGTTATTCGCTCGCCCCGTCGGGAATCAGAAGTTACCCAATTCCAACGTATAACAATGTTCAGTATTCTGAACCAGTATACAATCAAATTTACTCTCTGCCCGGGCCGGTTATATCTTGGCAAGCGGGGGCGCAATTTAACTTTTACCACTGTACCAGATTCGCGTCTTTTTTTTTTTCAGCGAAAAATCAATGGCAATTGGGTGTCTGCTTCCGCTGGGATTTCACACGTGCGAGTAGAATCCTTAAAGCATTCACATGTTGGATGTTTTCACAATAATAGTCTTAAAAAATATTATCAAAAAGTAATATATTTCTTTTTTAAATTTAATAAAATATTTAAGGGCAAGCAATGCATAATTGGCTGTGGGGACCGCATGTTAAGTGGCATGTACGTATATTTTGAAGAAACCACAAAAAGCCAGCGTATAGTTCAGGGTCGCAGCTGTAAAGTGAGTGCGGACCTGCGTTTGGGAAACGCTGCGCAATGCGGGTGGTCCCGCCCTGTTATTGGGAATTGTGTAGAGAAAATGGGGATACAATATATATATATATATATATATATATATATATATATATATATATATATATATATATATATATATATATATATATATAGGCAAAGAAATCGGAATTGAACCTAAACTAAATGATCAGTAAGTAAGCTTGCTTGGTATTGAATCACGCAGCAATCTAAGATTTTAAGCAAAAAAATGTTTTTGGATTTTTAAATTAATAAAAATATTTTAATTTTAAAAATTCACCTCAGGCTTTCAGCGCTTTGAATCAATTAGGAAATATCACATTGATGGGAGCTTACAGCGAAAACCGGTAAAAAAAAAAAAAAAACGGGAAGAGGAAGACTTTCCGAAATCATTTTTGATGTAATTAGAATTTTATGAAGCAACGAATTGATTCCGGGGATATTTTTTTATTGGAATTTGATACCTTATAAAATATGAAAAAATTTCAGGCTCAATCGAAGATCGGCGGATGTAAAAAATATATCGTAAAATTTTATATTGCATAAAGAGAGAAGCTTAAATTATAAATATATATCATTTTTACTACCACTTACATTTGCCTATTTTATAGGTACGAAAATTGATTTGAATTATACTGCTTATAACGGTAAAAATAAACTACCCTCTGGTTGCGCAGGGAACACGTATATTGAGTAATATATCCTTGCCTTCGTTCCTAGAACAATGCAACCCTCTGTTACGGACTTAAAATAACCCGTACAATAGTCTTAGCTGTTAATGTATTTATGGGAATGTATGTATATTGCTCTAGGTTATATTTTTTCATGCCGAAAAGCCCATTGATGTCCGTCACAGTGAACTACGTGGAATAACCACGTTTCAATAATTCTGTTTTGAAATAGAAACAAGTACCGAGGTATTTGCATAGTGTAAAAAGGACAAAGACTTGTGTACAGTTTTTTTTTCAGTTTAACGTGCCTGATCTACATATTCTACTGAGAGCAGTCAATTTTTCAGATTTCAGAACCCGTAGAAGCATTTTAGAATCCACAAGTTAATGTTGTATGATCAAATGGTGCACAGCGAACAGCCTAATCTGGCACACAGGGAGGTCTGCGGTCCGAGCACAAAGGGCTCGGGCCGCACCCTCACCCCGTCGCATTGTCCAGATCTGAAAATACACGCTTCAATGGCCGGCCAACTTGTAACTACAGATTGGTATTGAGTTGAAAACTGAAATTTACTGCAAACTATGTACACTGCTAGCAAATGTGAAAACGTTATGAGAATAACGGTGTTGAATTAAGATCTTACGAGCGTGTTTGAAAACGAGAGAGTTGTGTCCTGTTTCCAAAATACACATTCAATATCTACTATAATAATAGCCATTGTGTGTGGGTGGGTGTGTGTGTATGTTTCATTTTTGGGTTCTCTATAGAATATCTTAAAAGATACAACGCTGATTTTTTGCACGCAAGTTCAATGAGATTTTCCGCAGTTATGTGCCGAATTTCAAGACGATAGGATAATATTTTCATTCATAAACTAATTAAATAAAACTATCAAATATGCTTTATGTACGAATTATATGATTCTGTTGTTCACCAGCGAGAATTTCAAATTTAGAATTTTTACAAAAAAAACAAAATATGATGCTTCTAAGAAATTTCCAGTTTATGTCAGCTTGACGCAAGTACCAATTTTATTTTTTAGTTGCGTTAGAAATTATTAATCACATCATTAATAACTTAAAATGCCTCCTAAAAAAATAACACCGTCTAAGCACAGCGAACGTAATTAAAAAAGAATAGCACAATTGAACGTGATAAAGACTGCATCTAATAAAGAACAGTGCAGTGAAAGTGATTCGATGTTTGTGACACGAAATGTGATATTTCCTAGAATGGCTTTGCTTTCAAAATTAATATCCGGTTAATAAAAAAATATGTGTACAAAATATTCATCTAATTGTCAGCCAAACATATGTTCAAACACTATTGCATCGTTCATCGAATACGTCATTTTATGACGGGCTACATTTCTAGTATATATATATATTTTTTTTATGATAATTTGCGCGAGTTTTCATTACAATAAGTAAATTTATTTTTCATCTGAAAAAATGTCCACCCCACGGTATCGGATGTTTGCTTTTGAGTATTTATAGATATTTAATCTGGAGCGATATTGACGACAAAAAAATAAAGGTTGTTGCTTACATTTGATATAGACCTACACGTTGTTTTCGCATAACAATGCGCACTCGAAATACCTTTTAAGGCCGAAGCCGGTGGAAAAGCGTTATTGAAGAATGCGAAGGCAGAGAGACGACGTCAAACGACTCGCGAGCTGAAAGACTATATCTCTTGGCATTCGACAACAAGGGGCTTAGAGAGATACCAGACGATAATATATATTAAATATATATTACTTCTAAAAAAATAATAAGGCTTATTCGCCTTTTGAATGATGGCTGTTGTATTTTTATTTACTATCATAATAAAATCCATTACCTTTCGCTCATCGTCTTCTTCTCCTCTGTTGCAGCCGGAGTGAGTCGGCCTTGAACAGCCCGACGGAGCCGGACATCTCCATGGCCGCCTCGCTGACGGACCAGCCGCCCGACGTGCAGACCCTGGAGGAGGCAAAGAAGATCATCAGGTGAGGAGTCACTCCAGCTTGACAGATGTGATACCAGTCCAATTACACGCGCATACATATGGGGGTATACAAACACACGCCCATATACACTCACAGACCACGAGGCTGTTAAAAAAGTTGAATACAAAAAATTGTAATCAACCCAAAAATATATATTTTCTGTTTTATACGTGGAAATATTAAGAAAAAAAACTGGCATTGGAAAGGGTATTATGTAGAAGGGTTTCTTGCTGTTTTGTTCTAGAGATAACATATCTTTTAAACTCGCTTGACTCGAACCCTGGACCTATCCGCAGGTGGTTTTACCACGATACGTAGAGTTTCGAGATATTCTGCAAGTTAGTAATTAGTTGTCGGTATTAAACAAACTTGAATTTCAAAGTGCTCGGTTGTGAGTTGGGAATGCGTTTACTGCTACTGGATGCAACGGTGTTGCAGGTGAAACATGGAAAAGCTGTCTCCTCGTATGTAGAAAGTCATCCTGTTCTGGCAATATTTGCCGGAGTTTCTATTAATGTTGACGCTCAAGTAAAATTTATGTTTTGAGGGAAAACCCGACGTATTTGTCTTGTTAATCCTTTGGAGAAAAAACACTGTTAATAATTAAATAAATCCTCGAAGCTTATTTTTTTACACGCCATATTCGAAATTCCCTAATTCAAATTTGAAACGACGAAAAAAATGATCGAAAATATTGTTTTGAGACACACGTCGTATACGAATAATTTGATTATTGCGGCCTTACGTATTTTGGATATTAACTCGATTATTTATAATGTTGAACTTATTATCTATTGCTTATATATTGTTTAAAAATTTCAGGGATCTGAGGCTTCGCTACAGGGCCCAAGCGCATCAGCTCCTGATATGGAGACGAGCCCACAAGATCCAGGAAGATATCGCGTCTAGGGTCCAGCGGGAGAAAGCGGAGCAGCTCAAGTCCCTCTCCAGCCAGCTGCTGCTTTTCGAGTCGCGGCTCATAAGAAAGCAGAAGGAGATCACCGCGCTGCTCTCGCAAAGAGAGACTATCATCATCCGCCAGCAGAGGATCATCGAATCCCTCGCCAACAAACTCCTGGACAACGGGATCGAACCAGCCCATCCGATCGTAGATTACAGAGATCTCATCAACGAAACGAACCTCGTAGCCGACTTCGATTCATTGAATGATTCCGATTCCGCTGTGATCATGGAAGACCTTGATTCTGACTACAACCACAGCTTGCCGAGGTTCAGATCTACAGCAGCCGACTCCGTCACGATCGTTAGATCCATATCCGACGCCATAGATCCAAATTTAAAATACTCGTCCGTGCGCAGATCTAACGGATTCTTGAGACGTCCAGAGATCCTCGAGACCGTCTACAGCGTCGAGGAGGAACCGGACGGAGACGGAGGCTCCAATAAGCTCAGCGCCCAGAACAGCACGGAGAAAGACATCGCGGCCAGCGCCAGCGGGGCCGACAGAGAAGACTCCAACGCCTTGCAGGCGCAGAACAGGAGAGACATCTTCAAGATGCGGAGTGAAAAGATCTCCAACGACTTCCTGAAGGTGACCAAAAATCTGCAGGAGAAGAGCGTCGGGGTGGAGTTGAAAGCGCTCGATACGAACGCGTTGACCGATGCGATGTGCCAACAAATCGCCTGGGCCTACAGCTATGTTCCTAAGCATGATATTTCCAACCTGGCATACTCCGACGATAACCTGGCTGAGAGCCACATCCTCGAAGGGAGCCTGCTGCTCGAGGACATCGGAGTCGAGAGGAACGCGAAGGGAAACCAAGTTACCACGTACAACAGAGTCATGTCCAATCATAGGAACGTGACCAAACCGAAGGACGTGAAGTATAAAAGGATAAATAAGGCCAAATCAAAGAGCTTGGAGGAACTGAGAGGACGACTTAGGAATTGGGTTGAGAAAGGAAATAAGCTTGCCGGAATATCACTGGATCAAGCGCAGAGCTACGCATGAAGAAAAATATAAAATATTCGTGTCAATTTATTAATTAAAATAACTATGTGTTATTTGAGATAAATAGGAGAGAATTGGGGATAAGCAGTTTGTTTAAGACCATTGATACGTGGTTTGGTCCAGTATCGATTGGCTTTTCGCTAGGTCCGATGGTCTCTGCTGTATCCAAACCAAAACATTGCGATTAAACTTATCACTAATTAAACCATAAATTTCTTCCACAGCTTAGGTTCTTTTCATTAAAGGATCAAGATTCGGATCTATGGATCAACAATATTTGGGTAGCGTTGAACTTATTAAGTATTGATTGGATATGTTTTTTTGCAAGGTCCGATGGTCTCTGGTGGGTTTAAACAAAAAAATTCGATTGAACATTGAATTAAACTAATTAAATAATTAATTTACTGCACAACATTTTGGATAGGTTGAATTTTACGCTTTGCGATTGATCTATACATTAGATTTCAAAGAAATCCATTTATATGCAAAATCGGTAGCATTTATCTATTTCTAAAAATATGCATTTGACTGTTGGAATTTGAACAGCAGATAATAACAGTTGTAATAAATGTTTCAGAGCATTCCAGTCTTTAATAAGACTATTACTCGCCAAAGATAACCGTATCAATGACCAGTTTCCGAATCGTTGATTAGTATGAGCAACAAATAAATCAAGCTGTCAAATACTTGACATAAAACTTTTCAAACGCTATTCAAAGCACTGACAATATGCTAACATGTGCAACCCGGAATCAAGTGATCTGGCATTCATTTCGATAGTTTCCCAAAAATATTGCCAGATCGTAACTAATAAGGGGTGCAAATTCTTTCAGAATCCGCGGAGCCTGTTTTAAAGCATATCTTAATAAAAAATATATCACAGTGTCGCATTCCAAGGTCATCTGCATTGCGAACGAAGTTACTGCGAGACGATACTCGTTTTTTTTTTATTATTATTTTAATTTACGAGCACTTGTATGTAAATAACACTAATGAACATATTCTAGAATTAATTCCTCATTATTATCATAATTGTAAGGCAAAAGTCTAACTGCGAGGTGCCAAATATTACCTTTTGAATATTTTAAATAAAATTACACTGAATTAAACGCATTCATCAGAATTTGAAGCAGTTTAAAACGTGTGTAATAGATTTATAGCGTTTAAATTCGGTTTGTAGCTGTATTTTAAGAGCACACTGTGTAAGATTTAATTTATTTACAGTTATGCTACATTCGACCGACTGGACCGAATCGACCGTCGAATTTCGAGCCATTCAACCAATATTGACCAGTTATATATGTATTACATTTTTGATGACATTATTTAAATAATCAATATCAATATCATCCATTTTGAATATAATAAAAACTCAGTTTGATTGCGCCAACGCGAAAGGTTGGCGAAACCGGTCACCAATAAAAATGAACACGCGGAAAAATTACTCGAGTATTTTATTATATTTAAAATATTATATGATGCTCATATTGACAGTTGATTCGAGCCTTTAATCTTTAACTATGCTTATAAGGTTCGAATTTGAGTAGTAAATTTTTTTTTTTTTTACAAAGTTGTACATTATTTAATGATAATAATATTGTTATTATACATTCAACTGAATCGACGAGATATTTTTATTTTCAATTATGTTTTTAGTTATTAAGTTTCTTGAGCCACGAGTCTCTAAGCTATTAATCATACACCATGCCCCGGTACCGGTACCGAAACGTAGGGAAATTTAAACAAGTTCACAGAATTACTAATATTTACGGCACCAAAACCAACGAACACATTTAAGTTTTCAAAAAGGTATATACTTCTTGAAAATGATGAGCAAAATTACGTTTTCAGTTTTTCAGCTTGATTTTATTTTGTGAGATTTCTTTGTCATTTTTATTTTTAATTATTTTACATTTTGTATGAAACTCAGTAATTTTTTTTCACTATTTTCAATTCTATTAATTAATTCTTAGCCGAGCTAAGTACAAAAGTACATACAATTGGAAATAAAGCAAAATTTAATAAAAAAATCACTTACATTCTTATTCTACACATAAAATTTTACTACGGTATATAGTTTGTTAATTGAAAAAATTGTAAATAAATTTATAAATTCTATCTAAAATTGCCAAAAATTTAGATTTATCTAAAAGTATAATTTTGAAGAATTGGCGTACATTTTATAAAACAATTATATTTTTTATAACCACTATTAAAACAAGTTTTACTAAATAGTACAAAATCACAATAAAGAAATTGTACGTACAATATGTTTTTAGGTAATCTATGAATGCATAAAATGGCAAGTTTTTTTTCGTGATGCGAGTGAGTGATGCGCTCTTGCCAATTGAACTACTGCGGCACTGTTCGTATAGTAATATGCAAGTACAGAACCATCGCTAATAAAATCGACGACTTTTCATGCGTGAATCGATTATCTAGAAACGGATTGCATACACAATAGATCTGTATAGATGAAAATTGCGGATTAATTATAATTTTAAAAAAACATTACCGGTGCGCATATTACATTGTAAAAAAACATTGGAATATGAGATACATAAATTGCTTAGCAAGTATATCCACCTTTCTTACTTTTTGAGGTTCTTTGGGCGTGTACGCCTTACTTGTTCTATTCCAGGTACTAACTAGTTATAAAGAATTCATTATTTTTAATGTGTACGAAACTAAAAATATGTAAAGATTTTATATAAATATTTATGGGAAGTAGAAAACTGACATGCCAACATTATTTAACTATGCTTATGAATATTATAATTTTACTTCAAGTACTAAATAAGAAACAGCTCGTTTATTTCCACATGTATATTAACATCTGGGCTAATTACAGGGTGTCTCAAAACACACGGTGGCATCGAAATGGTATCACTTTTGTGCCATTTTTTTATGTTTTTTTTTTTTTTTCAACGTTTTTGTTTTTATTGTGACTAGTTTTGCCGACTTAACTCATTGACATTTCAAAACGAAGTAAATTTTTTTTGGAGCTATAATGTAGACATTTTTATTTTATTTGGAGCTTCGATATTTATAATATATATATATTTTTTTCAATATAATGCAATTGCAATACATTAAAATATTTTAAAGCGATATTAGGCTAAATCAATATAAAATTATTTATATTGATAATACTTTAGATGTGATATTAAATTTTAACTCTTTGGATGGATGCCATGCAGTGGCGTGCAATGAGGGCATGCAATGTACCAAAATCTGTATATTTATTTAGTTTTTATATTTAGAGCTAGCAATTTTTTAGTATATCTTAAAAAAAGTAACGTTCCCCTTAATTTTACAAATAAACCACATTTAGCCTTGGTTACATTGCTTGCCCTCACCGCATGCCACTGATACCACGGCTTCTGAGACACCCTGTAGTCGACAAAATATAAGCAATGAATATTAATTCAATTGTTAAATTAAAATTTGTATGCATTAGCGATAATTTAATGGTCAATAAAAAAAATATATTTAAAATTACATTTAACCACTGTAACCGTAGTTTACAGAAAACAAATTTATACAAGAGTTAAAATTTCAAAATAAACTGATAATTGCCATCATTCAGTATCCATGACAACGAAATACAAATTTTACTGTATTTTTACCGAAATATTATTATTCGTCTAAAACATTGTTTTGAGTATTAATTAATCTTCAGATATTAAAAATCATAGTTTCAAAACGCAAGTAAATTATGAATAAATAAATTGTTCATTCAATAAAGAGCTGTGGACATGAAATTCAATAAAAAGATATATTATAATATTCGTTTCAACAACAACAGTCAACAAATATCGAAGCACCGTTTATCTTTTTTTTATTGTTTACCATTTAAATACTGACTTATTCTTATTTTCATAATAAATTTCTTCACTACAATTACAAGCTATACTTTTTTTGCCATGTGGACCGTTAAAAATTAAAAATGATGATATTTCGATGGAAGTTGAATTGAAGAATTTACAAATTTTAATCAAATAGTGCCAAAATACATGAACTATAATATTTAGAAAATTGACTAGCTTCAAATAAATATTATTTGGTATTTTATGACATTGCGTTTTGATCTCTCCGATTGCATGTACAAATGTACGGGCATAAAAATACTACCAATTTAACAGACTAAATTATGTAATATGCTTGTGAATGATTAGTATTTTAAATAAATGTATATTTTTACTGTATAAAGCTATAATCTGGTTAATTTTAAAAATGTCTTAACAGATTATCATCTCATAAATAAGATTTGGCTATTTTATTATGCTATTTTATTGGCTATTAACAATTTTCAAGTGTTGAGGGAAGCATTGAAAATTTCTACATAAAATGTCACGATGATCATGGAATTGTTACGATAACTATAAAAAAAGTAATTTTTGAGCATTTTCAATCAAAACAATCGTCTAAGAATTCAATTTTTATATATACCCTTGATTATCGTACAAATTCTGGTGTTAAAATTATGGAATCCAAGGTTTACTAAAGCAAAACTATTTAATATTAGTTACAAGAATACAAATGCATTTTCCGACGTAAGCTGATTTTTGACTCACGACGTTATTGTATTGTAGAAACTTATAAAATTGTAGAAACTACCTTATTTCTAATCTGTTTATGTTATATGAGAAAATATTTTAAATGTTGCAAATATTGTATTGCAAGTGTGTCTAAAGTTCTGTTATAGTTCAGTCATAAATTTTGCTTTTTGACAATTGGATTTTAAGCAGCAGTGTGTATCAATATTTTTTCTATATATATAACAAACAAAAAAACACATCTATTTTTACAACTTCTGCTAGCTTTTTTCACATGATTTGTATTTCTTATGTAAATAAAATTAACCTGAGATTAAGAAAAGATGGTGTATTTTTGGGCAAGATGAACTGGAAGATAGATTACTTAAAGTTACTAATGTAATTGCATCAAAATAAATGCATTTTAGTAAGTTACTAATGGATTTAACCATTGACAACATCAAAAATATTTCTGTTTTTGATACTCGACTAGTGCATGATCTAATAGGTCAAAAATGTTCACCGTTCAAGATCATGTTAATCAAATACGCCAAGAATATCTAAACTATGTGTTAAATATATTAGTAAGATGACGTAAATAATATTTTTTTTAAAGTTTCTTTAAATCGGTGCAATGACTATTGATACCAAAGCATTGTATTGTACTTAATAAATTAATATTAAAATTTAAATAGACATAAAAATGACATTTTTAAAAGTTAAATGATATGTAAATAATTAAAATGTAAATGTATAAATGTTCATAAATCTTTTTTTAAGTACCGTTTATTGAATTCGTATAAGGTTCTTGTAGACCGACCACTTAAAATCGATGCAAACAATAATATATATATATTTTACACTGTATATTAGAATCAGTAGCAAGGTTAGTTTGTTTTAACATACAGGTAGTCGCTTAGTATCCAAAAGGTATAAAATAGATGGCAACAGGTACTCATTTCATATATCTGTGATATATGCCGTCCGAGTCCTAGTGACAAAGTGGACAATATAGCAGCACACTCATGTTATCGGCGAGTGACCATCGACCTGACCCATGGACTACCGCTATGGACCATATACCAGAATATTATTGCATGAGATTGTATAATATGTGACTGGTGCAATTTATTGATGCCGGCTGTTGATAATAAAAATGTTTTCTTGGGTTTTAAGCTATGTATATTAGTGGTACTTTGATGTTTCACCTCTGATACTAAAACCATTATCAAGGAAAATGATTATCAGAACTGAAATGTTTTACAAGCGTTACGTATTAACACAGCTCGACACCTAAGGCAACATTTTATTATTTGTTCAAATTAGCATTTCAATAATAAGACGTAGAAAATGAAACTGTGAGGTTAGGTTACTGAGGTATTCATTTGATGTTTGCATCGAGGAATTTTGACTGGTCATTATGCAAGGAGTTTAAGATATTCAAATGCATTTTTGTTTTTCAGACTTGTCAATAAAATAACGTGTACATTGAATTGAAAAGCATTTATTCTAACATACTGTAGATTTGTAATATGCCTCCATAGAGAACATGAAGAAATATAGAATTTTCTTATTGTTATAAATATCATTATGAAAAATAGTTTTTTTTTCATTTGTTACTTTCTAATCCTGTTCAGCACCAGTATTGTCTTCGCTACATCCTATAAAGCTCTTTTAATTAGACAACAATATTTTATCAAAAATAGAAATGAGAAAATCTATCAATATTTATATATATATATAATACGTTAAGTTGTAAATACTATGAGAGGCAGTTCACCCCCAGCAGAATTTACAAACAATTAATATTTAGTTGAATGGATATCGAAGAAGTCATATTGCTTACTTGCAGCATGAGTAAATAGTAAAACTGTTAAATACTTTCCGGTGTTGAAATATACAACCTATATCATATAAAAATATGTATCTGTAATATAAATGTTTACAAAGTTATTTCATATCACTCATTGTAACTACAAGTGATATATGAATAACTAAAATTTTCTGAATGAGAATCACCATAAGAATTGTTAAAGCCTTAGAATGCATCTATTTTAGCACAAGCATGTATATAATTATCGTAGTCTGTGACAAAAAATATATACAATACGGATTATAATTATCAGAAATCTAAAGACTGCTTCAAGTGTGGTCCTGCCAAAATAGACAACTGCTTATTTTATAAATCCCATTGCTTGACTAGCACGATGATGATATTTTACGAGTATAATTATTGAGTATCAAAGTGAACAACCGGCCACGTTTCAATTTATGCATTGAGCATGGAAGGTTAGGTGGTTTCTCTCAAATCGAATCACCACTAATGAAAACATTTTAATTTTTGAAAATGGTATTGTACTATTCACCACAGTCTTATTCAGATAATTTTCAATGCTGTAATGATTGAAGAATTAAATTAAAATATTCAACACCTTTAACATGTTAAATTATGAACAAATCAAACCTTGTCAACATTGTAATTTTTGAGTCCACGCTAAATATTTATGTAAATCGTTGCTGTGTACTCTAAATATTATTTTTAATATTAATAGGTTCCTATTCCCAAAATTTATAAAATAAAAATACTATTTCTTCTTAAAGTCACAGGGAATTAGACTTTATAACTTTTTGCACCTATTCAATATTATATTACAACAAATATATGTAATGAGATATATGATAAGTAATTACTTGATATGAATTATTATGTATATAATGTTAGTTCTCATAAAATGAATTGTATTGTTAGGTTAGTTTGAGATAGTAGTATTATATCAAAAGTCATATTGTTATCTTTAAAATTGTGTCAATTTAATTATTAATTATTACCATGGTTAAACCTTGTGAATATTGCTTGTATAGATATCACCGTAGTGCGGTAAAAAATATTACAATAAAGAAAAATTTCTTCGAAACACTGTTTTATTTTGACAATGAATATCACAAAACTTAATTTAAACTTAATTTAGATAGTTGGTAGGTTCAATTCCTACAAAACTGTAGTCCTTATAATGAAATATTACTTAAGAAACCTTTTAATGTTGGACAAGACCACTAAAGAGCGTTGAAAGAGTTTTACTATTATTATTGATAAAAAAAAAAATATGCACTGTTTTATATTATTAAAAAGATTTTAATCGAACCTAATCTTAATTTAATAAAATAAATATCTTACCAGATATTTTAGAAAACACAGCTATATAAATTCACATAATCTATAAAATGTATTCACTCAACTTTAAAATTTATAATTAAAAAAACAATAACAATGTTCATTTGTTATTTACTAAGAAGTTGAAAAGAAGATTTCTACTATTTTAAAACGTGTCAAAAAATGTTTCGTATAATCGCTGATAGTGTGCGACACTAGCACGCTTAGTTGTTGCACCACGTGACGCGCGGCAGCCAATGAGAAGAGTGTATTTACTAGCAACCGGAAACGTCATCAAAATTTCTTTTTATCCGGCCATTTAGCCGACTGGTTCATGTCTGTTGACTGTCCACGAATCTTTTCGTGGTTTTGTGATCCTAGTATATAATACCATTCAAGATGGTACAGAAGAAGGTGAGTTTGTGTTTTTATCCGCGAGTTCATATATTTTAACGTATTTTTGTGTTTTTACCCGCCGATGATCCTCTTTCCGTACGCCTTGTGACGTTCGTTATAGTAGACCGAGAACACGCATTGCCATCTTTCTCAGTGTCAAAACAATATTGTCTCCACATTCAAGAGCTTGTTATGAATTATTTCTAGTGTAAACTACATCGGCGCGTTTTATTTAGTATTTTGGATAGATTACTTTTTGAGTATTGTGAAGTGTTATTATGCGCGTGTATAACCTATAAAACTACAAGTCAGATGGAGATCGAGGATAAATGTGCATTTTTAATCATACGTTGAAATAACTATATTGTTTTCAAGTGCCTTTTATCCAAGTTGTAATATGTACTGGAGGTATACTAATTATATTTGTGTTGCGATTCTCTTTGGTTATGTGTTGACAGGCTAGATTTTTGTAGCTCTTCACCGTTTTTCTATCAGTATCTATCAATAAGGTTTTGTTTACATACTATTTAGGCTCTTATTTGTGTTTATAGTCATTTATGTTAACTTACATCTCGATTCAACTGATATCTTCATATACTTAGCACTTACACATCGCAAAATTTCCAAGATCAATTACATTTATTATCTCCAAGTAATAGACTTTCTATGCTTTTTTATTATATTCTGGTTGGTAATAATAGTTTTTTTCGATGATTATATTATTACAAGATACATGAACCAACCAGTGGCGAAATCTTTAGGATCTGGTTGACTGCTTCTGATGAGAGGTTAAAACGATAGAATTCAGAAAAAGTTGGTGTCTTGAAAACGAATGTGTCTTATTCATGCAATGATTTTTTCGGTGGCTAACAAACTGCTGTATGTAATCTTTGTCTTTGGGTTATGTTTACATACTTTAAAAAAATAAGAACTTTAGATTGGACTTGAAATACTATGATTTAGGTGTCTAAAAAATAATGTGCTTGATTTTCAATGTGTTTTGTTTATTCCAGCCTAAGAAGAAGATGGGAAAGAAGGTGGCGGCGGCCCCCCTGGTCGTGAAAAAAGTTGAGCCCAAGAAGGTTGTCAACCCCCTCTTCGAGAAGAGGACACGCAACTTTGGAATTGGTAAGAAAATTCTCACTTTATTTACATTGATGGAGAATACTTTAAGTATTCCTGCTTTTTAACTCTTATCATAATAACAGTGTAGATCACTATAAATATAGTTGTCCTGCTGCAACTTTGTTTGCAATGCAGATGAGTGACCCGTCAATTTCATAATGGTACAAAAGTTTTGTATTTATGATTTGCATTATAACAACTTTTTTGGCTAGTCTATAAGTCATGTGGTATGCAGTGGATACGTAAAATTAAAATAGTGAAAATAAATTTATTCTCTATAATATTAATTAATTGCCGATAATCTATAATTTCTCCCTGTCTCATGGCAAATTGCTAAATTTATACTCAATCCAGTCAGTTCTTCTCAAGTTTTTCTCCATTCAATTTAAATTATTGTATTTGGATGAATATGATGTGTGTTTCAGGCCAGGATGTGCAACCGACCCGCGACCTGTCCCGCTTCGTACGCTGGCCCAAGTATGTGCGCATTCAGCGACAGAAGGCTGTGCTCCAGCGCCGCCTCAAGGTGCCCCCACCAATCCACCAGTTCCAGTCCACACTTGACAAGCAGACCGGTCAGTATCATTGTCAATCTACCGCTTGAAACTCAAGGACAAGTGATCTCAAACAAAACATAGTATATTAGCTGTTTATCTTTTATTAAAAGTCTTGTATCTTATGTATTAGGCAAGTCCTGGGTGATTTTTTTATTTTATAGTCTCCTTATATTTAAACTAAAATAAATCACAAGTAAAATGATTAATATCTTTAAGCTAAATTACGATTTAAGTTTGGATAAATGTCCAAGTTCACGACTTAATTCCCTGAATTTTGGATTGTTTAAAATACACAAAATGGTTTTTACTGTTTCATAATTAAAAACAATATCGTTTTGGATCACTGTGATGAAACATACATCTGAATAAACCGTGATGTTTAACACATACGAGCTTTTTAACACTGATGTGATCCAATCAGTACCAACTATAATTATTATTGTTTCTACTGACGTTTGATAATGATTTATGAAAAAAACATTTTTTCCAGCCAAGGGACTGTTCAAAATCCTGGGCAAGTACAGACCCGAGAGCGACATCCAAAAGAAGCAGCGCCTGAAGGCCAAAGCTGAGGCCAAGGTAATTTACGTCTATTATCACTTTTTTTAAGTAGTCTTATTTGACACCGTGAAGAGAAATACATTGTCCAAGAGTCCAGTATACATTATATAATGATATATTCATGTCATATATTACTATAACAGGATATTATTAGAGCTGACAGATTAAATAATTTTCTTTAGGTAAAATGTAGCACTGCCATTATCTGTTATGAGATTCATTGATTGAATTTCATATATCCTGAATGTGCTGAGTCTTAATCAAGTGAAATCATTATAATCCAATTACAGATTTGTCAATTTATATTTGTGTCGTGCTGTTAGGTTAAATTTCAAGTCTTAAAATGGTCCAATGATGAAACAAAAGCAAATGAATGCAGTGATTGTAACCACTTACGAGCTTTTTAACTCTGATCTTCTCAAAGTGACTGTCAAGTGCATCGATTAGAACGAAGAGTCTGACTCCTTGGTATCTTTCAGGTCGCCGGCAAGGAGGAAGCGCCTTCCAAGCGACCCAACACCATCCGCGCCGGCACCAACACCGTCACCCGCCTTGTAGAGAAGAAGAAGGCTCAGCTTGTCATCATCGCCCACGATGTTGACCCCATTGAGGTAAGAATCATTTTACATAGTTGCTAGTGCTTAATATGTATAAATGTGTTTAGCAATGATGTTTGAATTTCTTCGACTGAGGTTGGGTGAGTGTTTGCACAACAGTGTGTGGCGCCCCTTTCTCTCTGATGTCTCTTGACCCTGAGCTAAACAATCCTTTATTCATTTCTATCGTTACTTCATTAATTTACTATGATGAAAGATTTTTTAGATACTGCTTCAAACAGAAATTGAACAGTAAATAATGCTTGGCTATGGCAACAGAGAATTCCACCTGCTTCATTTCAGAAGTAGCCACTGGAGAACAGTTAATAAAATATGAAGTGAAGTCTGACGGCAGATGCTGGAATAACTTCTAAACCAAAATCACCCCCCAAGACTGTTATTTGGAAGTTGCCTACAAGTCCACTTATTTTTCAGCTGGTCCTGTTCTTGCCCGCCCTGTGCCGCAAGATGGGAGTCCCGTACTGCGTGGTGAAGGGCAAGGCTCGTCTGGGGGCCCTCATCCGCAGGAAGAACTGCAGTTGCGTCTGCCTGACCAATGTGAGTCCCCTGTCTCTTATTCTGTATTAATTTCTATATGACTATTTTAAAACAAACTGTTGTCAATAATAAGTCCTCTCGAGGCTTGTGCATGAAATGATGATTCATTTGCTATCCTACAGTGTTATGCGGAAAACGCTTCTACCACCAAAACAAGCATATCTGATTGTACACAAGCCAGCTCAACAGTATTCCTAGTTTATATTAGAACTTAAAGAAATGACATTAAAAAACTGTGTAGAGCGCTTTAACGCCGTCAGTAGCACCATTAATTCAAATTATGCCTAATCGTTTTATTTTTATTTATTAGTATTCATATGCTGTGTGAATGATGCAGAGATCAAATAATTGAAGGCAAATCCATGATTAGTTAACCCTTGTAACGCAAAACTCTTATAACATGGTTTCCATTCAACAATATTCCATAACTAGTTGCAGCGTGATGTAGATATTAACAATGAGTGCTGTTCTAGGTTGAGTCTGGAGATCGCGCCGCATTCAGCAAGCTGGTGGAAGCCATCAAGACCAACTTCAATGAGCGGTACGACGAGCTGCGTAGGCACTGGGGAGGTGGTCTGCTGGGCTCCAAGTCCATGGCGCGCGTCACCAAGCTGGAGAAGGCGAAGGCCAGCGAGCTGCTGCAGAAGCACGGCTAGGAGACAGGATACTTTAAATAATAAAACACTAAAATAATATAAAAATTGATAGTGACTTTTATTTTCTTTACTTTTATCTTTATGTTTACACATGATCAGAATATCATCCGACCAACGAATCGCAACAAAAAAATGTCACCATTTTCCACTATGGTTAATTTTTTTATTCAAGTTTGCGGACTTAAAGAAATGACATTTAAAAAAAAAAATGCGCGTAGAGCGCTTTCACGGAGTCGGTAGCACCTAAAAGCTTGGTTTGCCTATTTGAATTAATCTTCCGATAATAAATCTACTGTTGAGTTAATATGAATTGAACACCAACCTTCAGTTATTGTCCTCCGTTGTTTCGGTCACGGTGCTTTTCAGGGAATCTAATTGGCCATCTTCAATCTTTGAGGGCGGCCCAATACCGGAAGCAAAAGTTGGAAGACAAAAAATGATAAGTGGTTACTAAAGAAGTTTATTAATATGTTGGCACGATGCCTGAAATGGCTGCAGGCAGTATATTTATCAGGATAACCGAAAGTTCCCTGACTAATCGCAGTAATTCCTTGCCAACTTCTGTCTACCTGTAAATGATGGCCTAATGATGCGGAGAACTTTATGGACGGAGTTTCTAGATATTGAATATTGCAAATAAATTTTATGTAACGAGTATTTTAAATCTAAATTTATTTTTAATTCTCTACAACTTGTTCTTTTTTCTTGAGATTTCTACGACATGCTCATGGATAGCTGTCAAGTTGAAAATATACACCTTGAAATCAATAATAAAATGGATCACTTTGATATCATGGAGACGATCACTGAAGATGTCAATTATTTAAAAAAGATTTTAGTTGATGTAAATCTTCATGAAGATGTTAAGACTATATTGTATTATATATTTGATAAGTAACGCAGCAACAAATTGTCAATAAGCACTGTTTCTGTTCTAGTAGATCAGAATATCGGATGCGAAATTCTGACCAATTAGACAACAGCTGCTCAAGGGTAGAGAAAATATTTGGTCCAAGGATTACTAAAATGTTTGTTATAACGAGAGATTAAATATATAAATAAAAAGATCATTTATGAAATGCTTACACTGTTATTCCAAATAACATAAACGACACTTAAACATAAACCGCAGAGCTACATCTACTTGCATTACAATGTTTAAAAAAGGGCTGTTCTCTCGAGACGTTTTCGTGCAAGTGGTCACCTGAAACGTGCACGTGTAAGCTAGGTAAAAAATACAACGTTTAACCAGCATACATTTCAGTTGATCGTAATTTTTTATTTCTACGAAATACGAAATGAATGAATGCGAAAAAAAATCACTCCATTGCTATTCCCTCCGCCGTTATTATGATTAAAAAATTGTTTATGTTACTATCCTCTTCGCTACAACTGAAATTAGTGATATTATCACAATTCAGCAAACACACCCCTATTCTACAAAAATAGTTCATAATACTCGAGGAAAGGGAATTTTCTAATAATAGATATCTCTACCTCGTAGAATTTACATTCCGAAAAAATATATAAAATTCCATTGAGAGGATAAAATGTAAAAAACCTTAAGTGAATTGTTGAAAAGACGACATTGTCAATGCACGGAAGGCACCATAACAGCAACCTCACCACACTTCACGCATATTAAAACTCCATATCCCTTCGCATAGTCACGTTTCGTATTTAAAACTAGTTTGCATCTTCAACTTCGATCTTATAACGAGTTAAATTTATGTTGCAACCACAAAAATATTTTGTTAAAATCAGTCTTGAATAAATATACATATATGCTTATTATGTACTCTATTGTATAAATTAAAATTATACCAAATTATTCACAAGTGGAAAGAGCTCTTTCGCCTTGTAGAGGCATCGTCAAATTTAGACAGCCAATAAGTAATTGGAAAAAAAACACTTTAACTTATGAATGTTATGAAATAATGCCTGAAAACTTCTCGTGGATTTTTTTTACCTGAAAAGCTACAATAATTAACAAAAACTAAAACTTAAAATATTATTTATAATGAAGATGAACGGACGGACTATTAAAAAATAATCTCAAGAAAACATATTTCATTATTGTTTGTTTCAATCCTCTTAATTTACATATTTTTGGTATATTGGCTATTTTAATTTTCACTGACATTTCATCCATTGTAATTTTAACGTAACTAATTTTTATTTAATTTTTATTCCAAAGCGAGCCTTTGACTTCTCGGAAGCACTATTTATTGCATTTGACTTCTGAATAGATAAATAAATAAAATATATCACCGGTGATTTATTTATCGCATGTAAAGGTTACTTAATGTCATAAACATTTATATTTTATTTTTCTTAGTACTGTATATATTTATGCACGATTTTTTCACTATCTCAAAAATAATTAATGGTTTGCTTAAAAATATTGAATATTTATCTATTTATTTGCTCATTAGAAATAAAAAAAAACAGTTAAAACAATGAAACCTTACTTTAAAAAGTATTGCATTATTTTTGAAATACTTAATAGTTGATAAAATTAAAGAGTGAAAGCAGAATGCATTTTATATTTATTGGTAATATATTGAATTGTTAAAATCATGAAATATGTGGGATTTTTGTAGTACGATATTTGGGAATAATTTATATGTATTATAATCAAATGGGGTAGTAACTAGAGAATTATAAGAAATGCTGCGTTATTGGATGTTGTGCCAAATCTATTCTTGAAATTATTATAGTTTCAGACCGAGTACGGGTTCTTTCAGGAATCGTTCAACCACTCTGAATATTTTTTATTTATTTATAGAAATGATAATAATAATGGACGTCGTGGCTCCGTGCATAGTAGTGCCTTTTTAATTAATCGACGGTATTTTTATGCGTGTAAGCGTATGCCGGGCGTGTAGCGAAGGATCTCACGTGAAAGTGTGTGGAATTTATTATTGTATTATACGTACATTGGTTATTCTAGGAGCTCGTCCATTTGAATAGCAAGTGAAATCTATCTCCAGACGGCGGCGTCTTCATACACCTCGACAAGTCAATGGAAATGCGCCGTGAATGGAATATTCCACGCCCGCAGGTATTTCAATAATGCCTAGATAACACGCCATCTCTTACATATAAACTTCATAAAAAAAAAAAAAATATATATATATATATAAATACATATACGACGATAATAAGTTAAAAAAAAAAAAAGTTAATTTTATTTTTCACAGATGGCACTTTAGTAAATTTATTAATTTTCGATACTAATCTCAATTATGATATTTAATATTTTTTTTATTAAAAAGCCTACTATTTACACATTGTAACTTTCACTAAGTTTAAATATTACCCTAATATTATATTATTATAAATTAATCATCATTTCTTCGTGCATTTACGTAAAAGTATATTTAGTGTTCCTCAGAGGAGGTTGGTGACCATTTCATCAAATAGGGTCTGTGTACTTTATACTTTGGATCCACGTAAGTTTCCTACTTTCGATACTCTCTTATCTTCGATTTTCCTTTCGATAAAATGCTTTATTTATTGTTTTGATAAATATAGCCAAAATCGGACACCTTCCGCTTTTTTACCATCCTGTGCGAGACTCTCTTATTTGAGCCATGGTGTTTTAAGAATTCTCATGTATAAAAGACAACTTTACACCCAATCACTAACAATAAGGCGTCTATCAATAATATATATTTAAGCGACACGTTTTAGACAATGCGACAAACGTTTTTAATTTTCAGCAACACAGCAACTAAAACATTATAATACTATTGCATGGTGTTTTTGCATCATAAAATCAATTCTTCCGTTTCCTGCCCACAGACCGCAAAAAGTATCACCAGTTGACAATGCTACTTCCTAACGTGTCTGGATAAAAAAAATACCCGGCGATTATTATCTGTGACCAGCTCGAGGTCGGCCATATTGGTTACGATACGAAACTAAATCAATCAGTGCCAACGCACATAACAACCGGAATTTGTTGCACAAGTAATGGACTTGTACGATTGAATCAGATGTCAATATAGCACGACCCACGCAGTCGTCATCGTATGATTGACTCCATTCAATGATATATTACATTTCAAAAGCGGGAGACATTCGAACCCGGATAACCTAAAAAAAAATGATATCTAGCTTTTTCATCGTTCGCGGCATTTCACGAATCTCATATAAAACTCAAAGAATGAAATAAATTCCACGCGAGAGTAAGATGGCGTTTCGACGAGGCATTCAGCTCAGACAATGGAGAAAATGAAACGACGAAAAAACGATATAACGAAGACAGGGGAGAGCCGCCGTCAATTGCACATCGCGAGAAAATGTTCATATTAATGGTGACAATAATATCAGCGGTCGAAAATGTGTCGATTTGTATGCGACCGATCTTAACGACATCGTTGATACGACGCGGCCCGCAATGAACATTTTTCCGGCGGTTTTTTGTGACCAATTTTGGGTCAATTTTTTTTTGACCAATAATTTATGGGTCAACTTTTTTTGACCAATGATTATCGGTCAATTTTTTTTTGACCAATAATTATCGGTCATTTATTTTGATGACCATCTTTTTCATCGGACAATTTTTTTATCGGTCAATTATTTTGTCTGTCGTTGTTTTGCTGATATAGCTGAATAAAAAATAATTCTCTTGAACGACTGCATAGCTTCATTTAATATAACTTTAAACTAGAGATTATTATTTTACATATAAATATATTGATTGCATTGTATGCAATGAAATCATTAGTTTTTCTTTTGAAAACGTAATGTTTTATACATGGCAATATAATTTAGCATTTGATAACAGGATTTGGCGAAAATATTTCATGCAATAAGGCGACCCACACTTTTACAAAATATATTTATTTTATAATGGCCAAAGTAGTAAATACCAATGTATCGTACTTCAACCAAAATTTTAAAAATTAAATCTTTTTTATATTTAATTTTTAGTGTTACTTGTTTCTTTATATGGGGATATATACTTTTATATGCGGCCCGCGGAGTTATGATGATTTTCCAAAGTGGCCCGCGAGATCATTTGGGTTGGCCACCCCTGCTATAGACAGTGGCGTGCGGGGAGCTCAAAACCAAAGCAAGACACATTTAATTTTTTTTATGTGTAAATCCTGAATTTTTATTTTATAGGACACCATCGTAAAACGTTATTTGCGGGTCTAGAAATTTTTATAATTTTTATTAATTTTTCAGTTCCTCCGCCACTGCACTTTTGGCAGTCCGCCTGCACTGGATAATGAATCACCTGCACCGGCTGGGAAACTGAAACACCCTCGATTGACATGTCCGTCACGTCCCGCACAGCCTGAACCGTTACACCGATTGAATCTGCGTGCATTTCAAGTCCTGAAATGATTCTGGTGTAAAATAATAATTTCCTGAAAACCTTGAACCACTGAAATTTGATGGAAAAAAAATATTTTATTATAAAACTTTTTGTTTCAGGCTGACTTTGGATATTGAATTTTTAAAAAAAATATATAGTTCATGTAATACTGAAGGCAGTATCTCTTTTATTATAGTGGGTGGACCGGATATGAGATGAAGCGATTCTTGGGGGAGTTCAGAATAAAAATCACGAAATTTATTTTATTTTATATTTAAACCGTGAGAAGAAAAAAGCACTTTTAAAAACTTATCTTATTTGATCAAAATTTATACTTCGCTGTGATTCAAGATATTATCGTAGATATTGCATTTTTATATAAAAAATATTAAAGTTCAATATCGTTAAAAAATATTTATAAATATTTTAAACAATTGATATTTAATCGCACAGGAAACAAGATGATTATAATTGATAGCAAAATTTCAAAGTTAAGGTCAGCATTACAAAACCTTTCATACAAATTTTATATGTATATTTCATAGACCTACTTTTGATATTATATGTACTATATACAGCGTGGTCTTAAAATTTATTATAATTTGGATTTTACTTTGCGTTTTTTTTTTGTCGTCCAAAAGAAACGTTCTTGACTTTATAAAAGATTAGTAATCGACACAAAGAAGCTGCGCTTACGGCCGTGAATGCGAAAAGACATTGATCGAGAAACAACAGTTAGCGATCGATCGCGGTGAGTGATCGACTCGATCGATAAATCTTTACGACCCGCAATTAGTGCGAGTGTGAAGTAATGCAGAACAATGGCGACCTCTTTCCCCATCGTCCATTGTCTGAATGTGGACGCGTGTGGCTTGTCGCCGCCGAAAACACCAGACAAACACCATAATTTGTCAACCGACTTATGAGCATTCTTTGAAAACAGGGTCGATCGAAGTTTCTATCGGCGATTAGATTTGCTTGAAACTCGGTTAGATTTGGTTAACGATTAAACTTTCCTGAAACTTGTTCAGTTATATAGGTTATCGATTCAATTTGCCCGAAACGTGATAAGTCATATAAGTTCAATTAATTTCAATTAATTAGGTTAAATTCAATTTGCTTGAAACATGTTCAGTTATAAAGTAGGTTGATTCAATTTGCCTGAAACATGTCCAGTTATATAGTAGGTTGATTCGATTTGCCTGAATCTTGTACAGTCATATAGGTTATCGAATTCAGTTTGTCTGAAACTTGTTCAGTTATAAAGTAGGTTGATTCAATTTGTCTGAAACTTGTAAAATCATATAGGTTATCGATTCAATTTGCCGGAAACTCGTACAGTCATATAGGTTTTCGATCCAATTTGCCCGAAACTTGTTCAGTCATATAGGTTATCGAATTCAATTTACATGATACTTGTTCAGTTATATAGTAGGTTGATTCGATTTGCCTGAAACTTGTACAGTATATAGATTGATTCGATTTGCCTGAAACTTGTACAGTCATATAGGTTTTCGAATTCAATTTGTCTGAAACATGTACAATCATATAGGTTATCGAATTCAATTTGCCTAAAACTTGTACAGTATATATATTGATTCAATTTGCCTGAAACTTGTACAGTCATATAGGTTTTCGAATTCAATTTACCTAAAACTTGTTCAGTTATATAGTAGGTTGATTCGATTTGCCTGAAACGTGTAAAATCATATAGGTTATCGATTCAATTTGCCGGAAACTCGTACAGTCATATAGGTTATCGATCCAATTTGCCTGAAACATGTACAGTTATATAGGTTATCGAATTCAGTTTTCCTGAAACTTGTTCAGTTATAAAGTAGGTTGATTCAATTTGTATGAAACTTGTACAATCATATAGGTTATCGAATTCAATTTACCTGAAACTTGTTCAGTTATATAGTAGGTTGATTCAATTTGCCTGTAGCTTGTACAGTTATATAGATTGATTCGATTTGCCTGAAACATATAGAGTCATATAGATTATCGATTCAATTTCCCTGAAACTTGTTCAGTCATATAGGTTTTCGATCCAATTTGCCCGAAACTTGTTCAGTCATATAGGTTTTCGATCCAATTTGCCCGAAACTTGTTCAGTCATATAGGTTATCGATTAAATTTGCCTGAAACACGTACAGTTTTATAGGTAATCGATTAAATTTGCCTGAAACGTGATCAGTCATATATATAGGTTATCGATCCAATCTGCCTGAAACTTGTTTAGTCATATAGGTTATCGATTCAATTGGCCTGAAACTTGTGCAGTTATATATATTGATTCGATTTGCCAGAAACTTGTACAGTTATATAAGCTATCCCTTTAGGGGTTCGAGTTTTTTGATATTTTCGAAAATATTTTGCGAAAAACCTACTGCACCAATAGAAAATATTTTAATGCCAAAACTTGGATACATTCCTTCTACAGATAAGATTTTTATGTTTCTTATAAATTTACTTTTATATGATAAATATGTGTTATACTAATTGATGTTAAGGCATTTGGAGATTACTATGACCGATGGATCTATTATAGAACTCAAAGAATTTAGGTGTCAAAAAAACTTGCACAAACTTTGGTATTGAAAGTCGTCATTTTATCAAATTTTTCAACGTCTTCAAGTTTATTATTTTAAGCTAGAGTATAAGTATAGCACCAGTCGTGTGGTATTCAAGATCGCCGATTACTTGGGTGGTCATGATGCACAGTGATGAGAGGCGTGACGGATCATCGGTGTTGCAAATGAAAGGTCAGGCAACCCGGAGAAGTTGACGGCCACACAAAAGAGACGAAGGTCGGCTGCAAGAGCTGGTCTCCAACAGACCCTCATATGGATAGTCTAGTATTTTAATGATAAATATAAAAATGATTATATCCTTAATAGAAGCAGCAATCAGAGTTCTAAATTAGGAGACGTAAAAATGTTTTAGAATCAAAACAGCAATGAGGCCTTGCGCCCGCGATTTCTAATAGTTTATCCAAATTATATTTAATATATTTTTTATTATAAATATTTGAGTATTTTACTGCGTATATTTTATAAAAAATTATTGCACTGTACGAAACAATATTCGTTGAGTAGGCCTTGCTTATTATTTTTTTTCAAAACAATTACTGCCTAAATATAATAAATCATATAATACAGTATATACATCAGCCAATAATAATATATTTAATATCAACCATGAGATCTATCGACTAAGTAACATTTAACTATCACCATTAACTTTAAGGCTTCCATTGTATAATATAATAATATTAAAGACAACCTTAACCTACGTAAGAGGTCATTTCTTAATATCATTATTCAATCACTCAAAATGTTATTTGTTTAAAATATTCCTTTACATTTTACACAGTTTTACTTCTGAAAATTCTCTGCAGTTTTTTTTTAATGTTATGGGGTTTTTTTTTATTAACCTTAACATAATTATTTATGAATTTTGGTAATCGCAAATATGAGCGTGTGTTCATAAAAGGATGGAATATCAGAATGCAAGACAGAGTTGTTTCTCCAAATATGCAATACATTAAAATTGATATTAAACACCGATAGATAAATGCCAACGTATTAAAAAAGCGTCAAATCGGCAATACACTTGACCATACTGTAAATTAATCATGTCGTAATAAACGTAAAACATCTTCACACAGTTTATTTTGTATGCATATAAACGAATAAATATATATAAAAAGGTAGTTTAATTTTGCTTTATTAGTTGGTGAGTATTTCTAGGCCTACTGAAGCTGATTATGGAGCAAAAAAATCAATGAAAAGAGGCACTAAAATAATAAACTTATATGGATGTTGAGTTTGTGATAATGGCCGGAAGTCTGGAGTACTGCCAAATCAGTGAGACTGTCTCAAAAGAAATGTTTTCAGTGAGATGGTCACCAACCCCACCTGAAAAAGAAGATTTCAGTGTAAAGTAAAATAACCTAAAAAAATCATCATAAAAAGTATACACGTGAGGTTTAAAAAGGCTTAAAACGCATGTCTGGTCTTTTGTGATGATGAAGTGAATCCAAGTGGCCTGAAGCTTCAGTGCTCAAGAAGGAAAAGAGGCTGTAGTTAAGATTCAACAAATCTCATGGTATTTATTATGTAGTACGCCATTATATATGTGCTTAAAATAGACTACAAAAATTCAACATTTTTTCAGCGAGAGCTCTTTTTCCCATATACACAAAATGAACATAATTTAAACCTGTGGGTCGCGGGTAAAAAAAAAAAAAACGAAAATTGCTTGTAGGTACTACACTGCAATCTTTAAATTCCCTAGGCTCAGGGGTCGCGTATTCAAAAAGGTTGAAAAGCACTGTACCAGGCGTTTGTTTGGTTATGCGTATATATATGGTACATTGCAATGATTGACCTTGAATTTCAGGGAATCCGCCTGAAAGTTCTCTCCGTGACGGGCAGGTGTTTTATTTATGGGTTCCAGTGGCTTCTTGAAGGCCGCGCACGTTTTCGTGCCGATATCGATCGGGAGAAAGTTTACATGTTCTTCGAAAATTTACATCGCCGCTCGAGAGCGTGCCCGGCATGCCGTGAGATCTCACCTGACGCCGCGATCTCTTCGCATTGTTTCCGACGCAACCGGGGCCATCTTCAGGCATCTGGATATCTCCCTGGCAACTTTGGAAACTCTAGCTTCGATTGCCGCTATCAAAACACCTGCTTTCAAATGAAATTTCCGAGCTGCGGAGACTTGAAGATGGCCACGGCAAAGGTGACACAATACCTGCAAAAACTTGCGAACATATACAATCTATTCTATTGTAATTTTAATCTACGCTCGTAGGTTATATTTTGAATCTTCCTACGTTTCAGCTTCAAATCAAAACATAGCACAACACCCAAAAGCACGAGTGAATTAATTTTCAGTCATAAGTAGAAAGGCAGTTTTTTAGTTTAATTGCTTCGTGAAAAATATTTATGGTGCTGGTTCGCTTAGATCAGGGGTCGGCAAATTTATTAACAAAAGAGCCAAAATATTGATTTAACAAACCTCTATTATAATTTAACACTTTGATAATGCTCAATTTAACAATTTTGAAAAGATACATAAAAAAGATGAGATATAGAAAGTGTAATATAAAAAAATAATTATAAAAAATAGTGTTATTAATTATATGTAAGTACTTAAGATCAAAAAATCAGAGTATATTTTCTACAAGTCGCACATAAAAATGAAAATACAATAATCGATGAAATCGTGCTTAGTAAAAATTTTTATCTATAAATTTAATCATGACAATGACCGATAAACTTTTAATGTCCTTGGATCTCCTTTTATGTTGTTAATTATTTTTATTTTAGAACCTGGATAGGTTCTCATCAATAAGACGACTTCTCAGTTTACTCATGATAAAGTTCACACCTGAAAACGATCGTTCGCATAAATATGCAGAACTGAAAAAGGAAAGAACAGTTTTTTCAACTGATCACAAGAGTCAGGAGTATTATTAGATGACCATGTCTTCCTTCTCCAGGTATCTTCCTTATCCCTGGGATCAGACCATTGACTTCGCAGGTTCTCGGTTCACTCTTCGCATTGACATGTGCTTCTCAAACTGATGTAACTGAACTGAGTTCGCGCTTGCTCAAGTTCGGTCAAAACGTTTTTGGACATCGCCCGAGTCCAATAATTATTTAAATTATTTTTCAGGTGAGGTAAGGCTGTTGTCTTCGACTGAGCTGAGTCAAAAGGTTGGATTGGGATTGCATCAAGCAGGATGCAATCGGGACGCCCATGCAATGACGTCACGCTCGGGTGTATTGACTTGTTTTTTTTTTTTTTTGTATAGGTGTATTATTATGCAAACACCAGAATGTCCTTGAAGCTTACTTTCAGATGCATTCTTCGAGAAGCCTATCCTATGATGCATTCTAGAAAAATCTAGAAGAAACTACGCCTGCATTTTACGAGTAATTAAAAAAAATACTTGCTTGTTATTACGATCAGCTTATACAGATTCTTTAGGCGTACGTTAATAAAATAAAATATTATTTGCACAAAGAATACAGTGTTTTTTAATTTTTTTTTGTAATATATGATAATCAGGTCGTTTTCAGGGATGTATATTATATCTTGAATTTAAAAAAAAAAAATTATTTAAAGTATGCAGTGAAAGAATATATATTTAGTTGAACAATTACAACGGTATTTTTTTCACATTTTTCAATACACACAAAATACACTTGATTTTTTAAAATCAATTCCTGAAAAACGTCCAAAAATATTGTTAGTCTGCATATTGCAAGCAAAGGCAAGCAGTTTTATGCACTGAATTTAAATAAGCCATTGAAATCTAATCGAATGTACATTTTTGTTGAAATGACTACAAAATAGGCAAGGAAAACATTTCTTTATTCCACAGGTTTATTGTTATCAAATAAATATATAGTATATTCATGCGTATGAAACATTTCAGATGAGTTCTATTTGTATGGGAGAGAGGTGTGGAAATTGGAGGTTCTTGCATTATAAACCATCGGCAAGTAGATTCTTTAGCATTCCATATGTCACGTGTCAAGTAGAAATGTCAAATTGTGAAATGCTTGCATGAATTATATAAATATGTCACGTAGGAGAGATATTGTATTTTCGAGAAAGACAAACGTCTTTCGCAAATGGCGATAAATCGATTAAGGCTTTGAAATCTTCGTCGTTTTTTTGTTAAAACGACTTCAGACCGCGCCTCTTAGGCCAGGATTATCATAAACTAGGCATAATAAAAGTCTTCTACTACTCGTGTATAGTTCGTATAATATAAAATTGTTTTTACAGAAAAAGTAACATTTAAAAAAAAATAGTCAGCAGCAAACATCTACATTCTTAAAATTCATGTTCAATGAAATATTTATTATTATTGATAATACTTGTGGATAATAATCGTACATAATGATATTTTTTTTTTTTTAATTACACGTAAGCTTTTGTATCTTCTATGTGTGAACTTATGTGCCTAATCATATTAGTAATAATATAATAAACCCGTAATGAAATTAAATATTTTCGACAGAGAGTACTTGGTGGAATCCCATTTTAATATTTTTGAGTAAAACACTTGAGTGATTTTCCACATGTTCGTTTTTATTTGTGACCGGTTTCGCCAACCTTTCACGTTGGCATTATCAAACAGAGTCAGTTACTCAAAGTATTTTACTCAAAAATATTAAAATGGAATTCCACCAAGTACTCTCTGTCAAAAATATTGAATTTCTTAATTGAGTACTAGGTGGAATTTTATTTTGATATTTTTGAATAAATACAACGTAAATACGAAATATAATAAATACAGTAAATACAACGTACGTTGCATATAATTTGCATTAGACAAAATAGCCAAAATGGCTAGGAGATTACGATTGGTAAAAGTACGTATATTTTGTTGTATTCAGAATTAAAATGCGATTTATTTTCGCGTCGGTTTTTTGTTTCTCCGGCTTGAAATTGAATAGTCTCTTGACCGGGACAGTTTTACTGCTACTCGCGACAAATGCGATTCCTGCAATACCGACCGGAAGTCGGCCATAAGCATGAGACGCCGCAGGACGTGCGCTGCAGGAATGCAGTCATCCGACTGGCTTCCCACTTCCGAGTGGGCTGATCCTCACGATGCCCATGAGAGGCAAAATGATCTCGACACTGCCTTCACTGAAAAAAAATTCGATTAAACGAATCAATTAACCCTTTCCACTCCGTTAAAATACTTTGTAACTCCGTTGGCGATTATATACTATTGTTTACTATATAAAAAGTCTAGGTGCGTATTAGAGCAGGTATAAATCATTTTTGTCAGTTTTGCAAAGTAATTGCTTCCATTCGGACGTATTTACATTATTTAATTTAAAAAGTTCAAGTTCAAAGGGTAAAATTCAAAATGTGTTATCAAACAATACGTCATTATTAAAATTTATAACAGTATTCAGGTTCTTCGAACGTAGTGTGTATTGTTAATCGATCACAATATCCTGATCATTGTTTCTACGTGGGTAACGGACAGGTACGATATGGGCATAGAATATTTGAGCGTCAGACATCGTCACGTGCATAACGGTCCATCCCATCCTCACGTAGCCCTGCGAGGCTTCAGGCCTGAAAACCACTTCAAGGAATCCAATTAGTAAGCAGGTGTTTAACTTTACGAGTATAGCAGCCAACATAAAGCAATAATAAAAAAATTGACGCCAGGTTTAAAGGCACAGTTAATTTATATAGAAAAAAAACATTGTTTTATACATTTTAAAGACTTTTTGATTTCATCGATCTATCGATGATCTATCATTGATTACCAATATGGTTTATATTGATCCACAGTGGTTGATTCCTACCTGCAAGAGGTCTACAAAAATTTAAAACTCCACTCGTTTCAAAGCACAAGTCCCAGAACGTCACGGCAAGCTAATTTTTTTTTAGATTTTACGTATTTCAACAAAATCTGCCGCTGTTATATAAAGTTTCAGATAATTGCGTATTGTGGAATCGGCTTGCACAGATGTTGATTGATTGGTATCAGTATAAACCAGTTAAAACAACCGCCATTAAATGGCAATCACTTAATTGTTTACATTGGTACATTACACAACAAATAATTTTATCAGATTATTATACTAACAACATTGCTTATAGAAAGCAATAAACATTTAATAAACGTATATTACGTCATATTTATACTAAAGTCAAGTGTTTCAAAATATTGAAGTGTATCACTGAACTGTGAGTGCTCTTTCGTTCTGCAGAAGTTCGTTTATAAAATAAACTGGAAAATGGCATTGGAACAGTCAAATCAGTAAGATTGAGGTGCAGGATATTTTTTTTTCAGTGAGATGGTCTCCGAGGCTTATCTCGTCAATCAACAGGGTATGCAGTTGGTGTTGTATACATAGTATGCTTTGGTTGGCAGTGTGTTCTTGCTTATGGCAACGTCAGGTTGGCGGCTCGTCGCTCGGTTGCAATCTTTACGGCGAGCTGACTTTCACTTTGCCCCCTCTATAACTGCGAGCCACGGTCTTCGGGCGATATCTTTCTTGAACACCACTTAGCGAAGCGTCTACTGATACGATAACATGAAAATAATCTGGACTCAAACTGTGGATTCATTGGATGCCTCTCCTTAGAAGAGATAGGCGAACATCTCATTGAGCATATACTCATGCTGAGCCAGTGATCATGGTTTTCTTAGGGAGAGCAGTGGGTTTTTCTACACTGCATATAGGGTGTCCAAACAGAGTATCGGGTATTTGTTAGTTCAGTAAAACAAAAACTACTACTAATCAAGTATTTTTTTATTGTTGATTATAAGAATACAAAAGGGAAAATTATTTCAAAAAGATGATGTTATCAAAATGGTGACCGTTACGCGCTGCTGGCACTCTTCTCATCTGGAACGAAGATTGCTGATAACACGATATTGCTGCCATTTCTGACCTGATGTTTTGTTTCAATTCCGTAAGGTTCGTCGGATTATTCTCATAAACTCTACTTTTAAAGTATCCCCATACGAAATAGTCGGGGCTTCTGGGAGGCCAGTTGATGTTACCTCTACGTGAAATGACCTTATTAGGGAATAATTCGTTAACAGCTTCAATTGATTGATTGGATGTATGGCAAGTATTGGATCCACGTTCTTGAGTTGAAAACTTAAAACTCCTGCAACTCTGCGCCCAAAAAATTTGCAGCATACTCTTTTTGGACACCCTATATGCCTATATAATCGTTTCCTTACAAAGCTCTGGCGTTTAGATCTGATACTCGTCCCTTCACAATTATTCCAAGTCCACTACTCCATTACCGATCTTTTGGGTACATAATGGCAGCAATGCACAAGCAACATAATGTGGAGAGTGAAGAGAGACAAAGCAAATAAAAATCATTGTTTTGTAAACCATAATATTTATATGTTTGTAACAAACTATTTTAAACATAACAAACATTTCTATGCTGAGTGGTTAGTGCAGAAACTTTTTTCTGACTTAAAATACCCGCAAACGTCTTTTAGCGCTTTCTTACCTGCTTTTTTACTCATTTTATTTATTGTATTTATAATTTCTTTTTACGACGTATATGATGTGAGAAAAATTCAATTCAATTTTTTTATATTACTTTTTCTTTGCGGCCTTCTTAAAGACGTTTCCTGCTCCTGAAAAAAATGTTTCAGCCACGTTGTTTTTATATAATTTATCTGTCAAAGTCAATAGATATTTTAAACCGGAAACGGCTGCAATCTCCTTTGAATGCCTTTTATTGCTTTCCAACCTATTTTTAAGAAATATACAGATTTATAATTTCAGCTCGTGGGAAATCTACCCTCCTGGATTCGAGTCCAGGGCCTCTTATTATTAAGCAAGCCTTCGCCGCAAAACGGCACACCACTATATTTCCGTTTGTGGAAGGTTCTATGAATGTTTTCTCACTCATCCGTCAAGTTGGTAGACTGAAAAGACAGTTTTGAAAACTAGAGATGGTGCAACCTCGCAGATGTAATACCAAATTACTCTTCATTTTTGTCACGATTCGAATCGAAGTTATGAAAATATTTCTTTATTTCATACTTGTTGCGAACAATTCCTTTATTACGACATGCAGTTTTCTCTTTTACAAGTCTGTAATGAACAAACACCATACTATTTCCATTTAAATAAAATTTCTACAGCAGCAAGCCCTCTGATCCCTGGAAGGCTTTTATTACTCACTGTGTTCAAATAACCTATCGCAAATCACACATTTATTTGCATTTTTCAGTATTCCCCGCCCTGAAAAGCGTATTCCAAACCGATGTAATTGAACTCACCTTGTGGCCCTGTTTGATAAGAATTGATATTTAATATTTTAAAAGCATTATTTTATGGATTTTGTGTATTCGTTTTTATTTTTGTAGAACATGAGTAAAAGGGAGGTTCTTATACACTTGCGTGATCATCTACATTACCAAGGTCTGATTTTCAAAAAAAAAAACAGGTTTTTGGCTCGCGAAGGCTGCATAATCGAAGACTTTCAATGTTAATGATTATAACGCGTTAATTATCTCTTACATGATAGGGTACACTGACTTACGAAATGTTACTATTGTGATGAAGTTCGTAATTTGTCAAATTGACCCTTTCATAACCGTGTTGTAACTATTTCAGATTAAAATTATTAATTATTATATACTGATTGTCTAGGGGTTAAGATAATATTAACAAGCCAATAAATAAGACATGTATATATATATATATATGATAAAATAAACGTCTTTTAAATCTCTGTATTGCTCATGGACGCACAAAATATGTAGATAGCAGAAAAAACATAAAAATCGTATCTTAATCTTAAAACTAATTAAAATTATGTAATTAAAGTCAAGAAAATTGATATAATTTTTTAAAGCAAATAAATATAAAAATCAACGATAACATACTGATTTCTATTTATAAACTTGAATGTAGAGTAGAGCCTTAAAAACTAGTTGATTCAGCAATAATAATATATTCTTAGTAAAAAATGTTTTCAGTGCTGTTCTAACTTTTTATATTTTGACGAATGAATGCATTTTTTATTTTTGTAGATAATAAGTAAAATCAAAAGTAAAAATAATAATTTATTAAAGTATTTATTCAACGCATGAAAAATTTATATAAAGTTTATTGTTACCTGTAAAAGTGAAGTTACCCAAATTTTATTAGAACAATATAAAAATTGTACGATCAAGATTATTTGAATATGTAAGCAATAAGTAATGTTTAAAGGAACTTATGGATTTTCATGTAAAGCATCTTAAAATGCCTCACATTATATCAGAGGAGTTAGCCTTGAGGAGGCTGCTCGATATTTGAGAGCGCTGCTTTATGCAACCCGAGCCAGCAGCAAGTGGAGCAAAACTGCAGCGGAGGCTTCATCTGGGCATGCTGCAACGCGTGTAGGTGGCTTGCAGGCTGTGTCTTGGATTTCAGTCTTAAATTTCAAGGAATTTAAGCTTTTAGCATTATATATATTATATGTGTAATGCTAATAGTAGTATAAAAAAGTATCTAGGCTTGTGTGATAAAGAGTAGCGTAAAAAGTGCAACTGTACTCATCAATGGGTGAGTGGAGTCTGTGCCTGAATTTCAGTCTCAAATTCAAGGAATTGAAGCTTTTATATATTATATATATTAAAAAACACCAGAGATATTGCTTTAAATATTATTATATAAATAAATATTCAGGCTTGTGTGATAAAGAGTAGCGTAAATGCATTCAAAAGTGCAATTGTACTCATCAATGGGTGACTTGTCTGTGTCTGAATTTCAGTCTTAAATTTCAAGAATTGAAGCTTTTTATTTAGTATATTATATATAGTGATAAACATCAGAGCCTTAAATAGCAGTATAAAAAATATCTAGGCTTGAGTGGTATTAATGGCATCGTAAATGCATTCAACAGTGCAACTGGGTGACTTGGAGTCTGTGTCAGAATTTCAGTCTTAAATTTCAGGGAACCGAAGCTTTTTATATAGTACATTATATATATATATTGAAAAACATAAGAGTCATTGCCTTAAATAGCAGTATAAATAAATATGTAGGCTTGAGTATTATTAAAGGCATCGTAAATGCATTCAACAGTGCAACTGTACTCATTAATTGGTAACTTGGAGTCTGTGTCTGAATTTCAGTCTCAAATTTCAGGGAATTGAAGCTTTTATATATTATATATATTAAAAAAACATCAAAGCTATTGTTTTAAATAACAGTATAATAAAATATTCAGGCTTGTGGGGATTTCAAAGGTGCAACTGTACTCATCAACAAGTGACTTTCATCTTTCATCAATATGTGTCTGAATTTCAGTCTTAAATTTCAGGAAATCGTAGCTTTTCATACATTATAAATATTTAAAAATATCATAGGCATTACTTTAAATAGAAATGTTAATAAAAACTCAGGTTTGAGTAATTTTAAGTACAGCATAAATGCATTTAAGAAATGCATTTGTAGTCACGTGTAGGTGGGAAACGGAATGTTGGTCTTACATTCCAAGAAATTGTACTTTTATATATAAAATATATGTTAAAGGATATCAAAACAATGGACTTCAGTAATATTATAAATTTAAAACATATTTGTGATCAAAATACTATCGATTAATATTTATTTTAAAATTGCAGAAATATGTGATATGCTCTTTAAAATGTATTTTGAAAAAATGAGTAATATAGTTATGCAAAAAAACATTAAAAATAATATATAATTTCGGCTCATTGTATTTTTTTAAACAATATGTATGTTTAAATCGAAGAAAAATAAATAAATAAAGAAGTTTAAATACCTTTTCACTGTGTAAAAATATTTTATAAATGAAATTAACCAAAAGAACCGATAAGATTTATTTTTGTTTTATTTTTGGATTGTTAATCTTCATATATATATTTTAAATAGCCAAATGACTAGGAGATAACTAGGCATCTTTAAATAATTCTAAAAAAGTTAGTTAAGTTTAACCGACTATTTAAAATAATCATTAAGTATTGTTAATATATCGCTACTTGCAATATTTTTAATGCACTGGAGGAGTGCATTTAAATGAATGAGAAATAATATGTTTTTATAATTTAATGAATCGGTTTTCTGCAATAATTTTGTACACTTTTTTAACAATTGGGTCAAATGAAATCCGCCATTTTACGATAAATCCTCTGTTAAAATAATTAACGATCATTAAAATAAGTGTTGGATTAACACAGGCGCTCGCACTAATTATGAAATTCTTGCATTAATTTTGTTGTTTTATGCAAATTTATTTATTAAATTACTAATATACGAACGAATCTTTTAATTTTACTATTGTAGAAATGGTATACAGTAGAGTCAATGTACTAAGAATGCGTATGAGTCCATATGCAAGAAGTGGGAGAGGCTGCAATCCAAATTTATAATTCAATGTCCACATATCTGTATTAACTTTTTTGTAATATTTTTATTTATTTAATGCTTACACTTTTTATTAAATTCAATGTTTTGATTATTATCTATTAGGTATGTTATTTACGTATCTAAATTTAATAAATTTATTACTTAAATAGACGGTTTTAATAAAATTATTCTTATATTAACTGTAGTCTGTTTTTGTATGAAATATTCGTGTCTGAAAAAAGCCTCGACTTTTAAAATTTTATTTGTACATCTTTACTTATCCTATAATTTTAATCATTTAAATGATACACGATTGAATAGCCAATGATCTAGTAATAAATTTAATTACTTTAAAAAAATGTATAAAATGCAATATTTTTTAGTATATTTGTTCATGTTAAATATTTTCAAAGTTTTTAAATTGGCCAAGAAGCAAATTGCCATTTATTTAGATTAGATAAAAATACATCTGAATCATTCACTCCATCTTAAGCACAAAATCTTTATATATATTTATCTCTATGTTTTTAATTTAAATAATAAAATATGGTGATTTTTTGTCCTGCAACATTTTGGTCCATTTTCAGAGATAAATCAAGTCCCTGAAGATGATCTCAGCGTGGTGACTAAAATATTGCAAGATAGACAACCTCAAAGAAACCTCAAAATCAATCAAACATACCAGAAAAAAGTTAAGTTTCAACATGCAATGAATTTTCAAACTCATCAACCGCACGACTCTAATAAATTAATTCTTTCGTACATTTGCCAAAAGCATGAATAAATAAAATATTACCGCATTTCCTCACACGATTTTACAGTAATGATAACATTTAGATATAAAGGTCGCCTTGAATAATGCGCATATTTTTTATACGCGATTCAGTAAAAAGCCTCCTAAGAATCCCATGGCATCAGCCACATCCTCGGAGAGACGAAGAGAGAGGATCAGATCCAAGGGTAAACGACTCAGAGGAAGAGTGAGATCAGCGAGGCGCGGATAATCAACTTTACAACTTTTAAAAATAACAATTTTACAACACTTTGCCGTTTCAATCGTTGATTACATTACGATTTATAAAAAGATATCTAAAAATTCTAATCGTATGAAAAATATGGAAATTTTAATCAGAAACGCGCGGCAAAGGCTAAAGTTTATATATTTTTAAGCACGTTTTTGAATAATATGAAGGATGTAATACTTACGCTGCGTTTGTTTAATATTTTATAGTCATATGATAAAAACTGTAAAACGTTATCAACACCTGCTTCTACCTGTTTTTTTTTCATCGAAATTATGAATACATTTGTATAATATTACTACTATTAAAAGAATTATTTTTTGCGATTTTAACAAAAATGCTACTTTAACGTTTAATCGATTAATGCGATGCGTGTAAAGAGTTCAAAACGTTTCAAACGTTAAATCAAAAATTATTTATCAGACAGATACTTGAATAAAAAATATACGTATATATATAAAAAAAATATCTTATGAATGATTAATATTTACTATGAAAAAAGCATGCAACGGTAAATATAGTATCATGGTCATTTTTTTATGTATCCCAATGAAAGCTGCAAGGCAAAGCTGTTTATTATATTTAAAAAATAATACTTCAGAAAGTAAAGAAAGAAAATATTTTTAAATAAAAAAATTGTTTGCTACGATAATTTTTTGTTTCATAATTATTCAATGATTTTGATTGTAAGAGTGATAAGTCGATTTCGCTCTTGATTGACGTTTTCGGCACTTCGACGTTTCGGTCCCAGTGCCAGTGACCATTTTCAAATATCTCAACACCCATGAGGCTGATTCATTTAATTACAGCTCAGTGATTCTAATTCTAATTCTAGTCCGAACGAAAGATGCAAAAGTAAACCTGCATTCATCAAAATGCAAAATACTGTCACCGCCCGAAGGCTGCGCTGTGAGTATGGAAATCGACAGGAATGTCAAACTGTAGGTCGCGGCTGACAATGTGCCCGCGGGCCACGGTTGACAACCTCGGCGAGGGTCGAATTTGCATACAGCCCGGGGCGCGGACCCAAGGTTGGAGATCCCTGCAAGGCGCTCGCGAATTTGCACGGAATCCGATAGATTTATCGGTGCAGCAGTTTGGAGTTGATTTCGTTCACATTTAAAATGATTATCATTTTATGTCCACGCTTTCAGTCATTGTATTTTTTTGCGGTCTGATCCATGATGCGAATTTAAATACTAGACCATGAAGCGGTTTTTAAGATGGCACGAGACCACGAGGCAATTTTAGATACTGTACCTCATGGATTCACATAGGTTTTAGATTACTTACCACGAGGTGGTTTTAGTTTTAAAATAGTGCAAATATAATATAGTTACAGTTTATACAGTTTAACGCCGTTTAATAATATCATAAGTTTGAATTAATTTTTTTATGAATATAATATGCGAGAAATCACGTTTGGAAGTATTTGAAAAATTGGGATTTTATATATCACGAGTACAAATATTTATATATGGGAGTTTTTTTGCAGAAAGAATATATACTATTATATATTCTTTCTGCAGAATATTTTTTGTGAAAAACTACCTCTTTTTTTGTAGATCACAACACGCGGTCTGATCCATGATGCGAATTTAAATACTACACCATGAAACGGTTTTTAAGATATCAGACCACGAAGCAATTTTAGGTACTTAACCATTAAGAAACTTTTGATACTGTACCTCATGGATTCACATAGGTTTTAGTTTACTTACCACGAGGTGGTTTTAGTTTTAAAATAGTGCAAATTTAATATAAAGCAAAGAAATAAGCAGTAAATTCAGTTTAACGCCGTTTAATAATATCAAAGATTTGAATTAATTTTTTTATGAATATAATATGCGAGAAATCACGTTTGGAGGTATTTGAAAAATTGGGATTTTATATATCACGAGTACAAAAATTTATGTATAGCAGAAAGAGTTTTTCTCCAGAAAGAATATATATTCTTTCTGCAGAATATTTTTTGTGAAAAACTCCCTCTGGCATATATAAATTTTTGTACTTGTTATATATAAAACCCCCATTTTTCAAATGCCTCCAAACGTGATTATACTCTTTGATGATAATATTAATAGCGACTTGTATAAAATTTAAAGTTTACAAATATGATTAGTTAATCTTTCTACAGTGTCGTTAGTATTCTGTTGAAAAAAATTATAAAAAACATTTTTTTAGTGCTGTTGACTAAACTTTGCTTGAAGATGCAATAAAAAATGAAAAGTGGGAACAACACTTGAAGTGTTTGAATGGGATTCAAAAAATATTTATATAAGCAGATGAAATATCCATAAATACAAAAGAATAGGAATTGTACAGAATGTAAGGTCAATCTAATTAGTTATAGCTTAGAAAGGTCAAAAAGTGCGTTTCCTGTATAAATATGTTTTCTTAGAAATATTTTAATTTATCAGCCTGTCCCATTGTTACGAAGGCGTAAATTTTACCGTACATTAGATAAACTATTCAATTATACATCATTGATACTAAAATTTGTACCATTGTTGTTCAGTATTCAATACAAATATCTACATAAAACAATTAAGACGCAAAGACAGGCTTTAATTCCACTCGTGTCATAGTAGATTAGTTCAAAATGATGAAAAGCGTGACAAGTGCTTTTTGCAAATAATGAAGCAATTTATTCAATATTTTTGACCTAAAGTACTTGGTGATATTTTTTATTTAAAAATAAATATTTTAAGTGATTTTGCACAATTTTATTTTTATGTTTAATAAACATTTTAGGCAAACTAAAAATAATGAGGTTTTGTATTAAATTTGCGATCAAAAGTATAATCGTGTGGCTTACTTGAATTATAATCACATGTGTAAATAATATATATATATATTTTTTTCAGATATACAAAAAGATCTTTATTTATATCAGTTGCCAAATTAGTGACTTTTGAAGCCTTTAAATTCGCTTTTTTTTAAATATACAGGATGCACCTCACGTCAAGGTGCGCCTAATAAAACAATTAAATCGTGAAACTGAAATAACTATTATTATTATTCTACGCAAACGCGTTTTTGGGGCAAAGATTTAATCTGAAGTAATGAGCAATTTTTATTTCGAAATAATTGATGGCATCGAAAAAATAGCCTCTAAATATAATTTGGCTGAGCATATCAACTGCTGGATATTTAAAAAATGTGCTAATTATAGGTTCTCTTGTTAATAAACACCAGAATATTTTGATTGTATTAAAATATATTTATATTGCATTCTATATGTATATCATATATTTTATCTGAAAAGAATAGGCACATATTAATTTTATAGTATACTTGTTAAGCATGAGTGCTATTAAAAATTATTTAAGAGTATTTACATCCTTAGGCTACGGTATGTTTAGATATATATAATAAAATATTTTAATGCTAAAATAATTTTAGGGTTTTAATATATTTTTTTTATAACAGACCTTTAATCGTTTCCTTATAAATATATAATGATATAATCAAAGTTTATTCATAACGCCTTGAAAAAAAAAAATCTTAAAATGCTAGGCGTTTGACCTTAATGTGTAAGATCGTTCAAACCAGAGGTCGTACAAGATGAAACCGATGAAGACTCAAATATAAATAAATATAAACAAAACGAAACAATTGCGAAACGTTTGTTTAATATTTTTATTAATATTTAAATTTTGAGTATTGGTGCAATGATTGCCTGTGACATTGGTGATAACAATCGAGACAAAAGGTTTGGTGACCAGATGTGATTTTTATATCCGAAATTAGCAATATCCTTCATCGTCCAATTAGCACAAATGTTACATCACTGCATTTAAATAAGTTTTATTTTTAATACTATACAATATTAAGAAATCGATAAAATGTTATGCCGTTGAGTCGATGACTTAGTTATTTATATATATATATAATAATATCTGATTCGGTAGAAGCTCACTTGAAATCGCTTTCAGCCAGGCAGAAACAGGTATGAGTCTTAAAACACCTGTTAGGGATCAAACCAGACTCAGGCTTTAGTTTTGAGCCTATAAAGGCTGTATGGAATGATTTGTGACAATATCGATCAGCCCACATGCGACATTCGGTTTTTTTTTCGTTGGCAAAAAGAGCAAATCTCGAACCGGTTGCATTCGCTGAACGAGAGCGAACTTTCAACAAGAAGCGAGAATATGGGTCACTGTCATACTCTCGAGAATTGCATTTAATTGCTGTAACCAAGGCAGTTGTTTTATTTATTTATAATAATAATAAAAAATAAAAAAAATGTTCTAAAAAGAATGCTTTAATTTGTAATACACAATATATATAAACCACGGAATGGCTTATACATTATGATGATTTCTGTTCTTTACTAATTGCGACTTCACTAATGTCGTAGTGAAAAAATATATTCATAAATATATAAATAATAAAAACCTGCAAAAAATAGCTACACTTGGTTGGATATAAATAATATATTTATTTGTAAATAATTAATGCATATCATATTTATAAATGTGTGTAAACAAATTGAGCTTTTTTTATTTGTATGCACAGTCGGTTATTTATTCGTTTAATTTGTACCGTACGTCCGGATTAAAAAGTGTAAAAAACGAAGGTAATTCATGATAATTATTAGATTAGATATTGAAACATATTAGATTTTATTTTAAATGTCAGTCGATGACATCTTTGTTAATTAAAACGATGAGTATTATTTATTTAAAATGATTTTTAAAGAAGTGACGGGTAGTTATTTCATAAGAATTTATTTGCAAAAACTCACATACGGTATTTTGTATTATTATTAATTAAAAAAATCACAGGTGAAACGAATTATTTTTCCTCTTCTGTTTATTTAAAGGTGTGACGCGAAATTTTGCAATCGTCAATTCTAGAGGTTGTTAATATTGAATGCGAATTTTCGTATTGTATGCAAAACGCTGTTCAAATCAGTTAAATATTAATGAACATGTTAATAAACACAAATGTAAGCATTGATTATACAATATATGAATAGCTAAATGACTAGAAGATTATTATCAATTTGATTTGCAGTCGCTTTTACCTTGTGAAGGCTTCTTCAGACTTACGTATATGGGAAGCCCTTTGGTGGGAAAATCGTTATCGTTACTTGGCGTTGTTTATAATATATAATATTAATTAATAGTGAAATGCAAAGGCAATCAAAATGCTGTGTATCGATGAATTTTAGGCATTATATAATAATCATATTTTTTTTTCTTTACTTGATTTAAACTTGAACTCTCTCAATCTGCAAAAAAGGTTTGCTAGTTTCTAAACTGAAATGCAGCTTATGGACGCATATAAAATAAATTTTACTAGAAATAACTTCTGGGGTCAAATTTCAATATTTGATTAACAAGTTGAAATTCAATGCCAAAAGCTGATCTCTTTCTCTGAGACTGAGAACAGGTTGTCAAATAATCTGCAAGAGCCTTCGTCATTGAACTCGCTGAAGTCTGCTCGGGCCGACGAAAGCCTTGGGAGGCTGTATCGCCTTACAGGATATGCGACAAGTGTTCTGATCGAGGAATGTTCACCGTGGACACGGTACCATTAACCTTTATATGCCGTACAAAGTAATTCCAATTAAATAGCTGTCAATATGTTCACTTTGCATAGTGGACCAGTATTTTTCAACCTGTGGGCCGCGGGTAAGAGAAAACCACATTTATTTGTATTTTGTCTTTAAAATCACTGACTGCTTTATTAAGGCCCAAAAAGGTTGAAAAACACTGTAGTTAACTAAATCTACTCAAAAATCTTAACTCCTAGTGATAGCGATTTGATGACTTATATTATATTTATCCAAAATTTTGGCTAAAAAACTGTGTTTTTAAGTGTAATGCTGCATTTTTTATTGAGAAATCTGACGTTTCGTCTCCAAAACTGGAAGCATCTTCAAGGGTAAGAATTCTTTAAAAAAATGAAAAACACAAAAACACAAAAAAAATTATGCAATCAAATGTATTTCCTTTGATATTATAACAGATAAATTAATAATTTTTTATTGCTTTCGTTTTGTTTAAACGTTTTAATAAAATAGTGAGGATTGTTAATATTAACAATTGATTGAAACAAGTCTATATTGTAGATTCACAAACGTTTATATATTTTTAATAACTACCAGAAACACAGAACGATTAATTAGATTACTAATATAATTAAATAAGTCAGTAAAAAAAATCTCAAACTGGGAAATGGCTTGCGTTTTCATGTCAATAAACTCAAGGATACAAGTGTAGTTTGAAATAACCTCACGTGATAGTGAACTATTTTTTCTATTCATATTATAATGAACACACAATCTTTGTGTTTATACAAGATATCGTATTAAGATTTGACATTGTGATTTATTACCGAGTTCATAGAACTTATGATTAAAATTTTACTGCAAGTAATAATTATCACGTATAAATAAATATACATGTCAATATAAATTTTTTCGTTATGGTATATATTTATTTGATGTTACAAAAAAAATATTTTTAGAAAAGTACTTTAGATTAAAATAATTTTTGTTCATTTCAAGGGTTTTTGTGAATTCTTCTCCGAGTCGTTTGTCATTTGATTGAAAATTAAACTTCGTAGTCGTGGATTTATTGTTGTATTTGAGACGCAGGATTCGTTTAATTTTTAATGCTTGTTATAATAGATTTCTGATAGGCAAGTCAACCTCTTGATATTACGATTTCATAAACGAGTTTTTACATAATGCTATCCGCGACTAGAGCCTCTCGGGTTTTGTAATCCGACGATCAAAACGGGAATATTAGTAAGTTAAGTGTGAATAGAAATCCTAGAAATTATAATGATAATTTCTTGTAGTCGGATAATGACGCCAGATTTTCTGAACAATTTCTCTTATTTAAATTATATTTACTTATTTTGAGTGCGTAATTATTGCATAAAACAAACGAGATGACGTAACTCTGAGCAAACAAATCAATTATTGCTAATAACGTAATAAAAAAAAAACCAATATTTACTGTAAACGCGTTTCTCTATTTTTTTTGCTTTTGGGCCAATCTTCGAGTTCTCTACATTAGCTAACCAGCTTGGAGATTACAATCTAGCAATTTTCCGGTTTTCACTATTTTTAGTGCCTAAAATGTTGAATATAATATTTTAAACCAGTTTATCCTGAAACATATGGTTTTTGTATTTTAATATTTTTTTTCTAAAAAATATATAAGTAACATCGTGATCTTTGGGTTAAACTGTAAAAAAAACCTAATTTATTAATGTAATTCTAAAGTCAATTGACGATTAATGTTTTATTAAAGTATTGTAGATTGAGTGACATATTTATTTATTTGGTATATTAATTTAAAACAAGACTTTCATCGGTTTCATCAAAATACTTGTTGTTTCAAGATTTCAAAGACTTGCTGATAGATCTATAGTTATTAAATTTTTGAATTTTCAAGCCGTAAAGACAATTAATGGTATTACAATGACTTGATTGCGAATCCAAAAGAAACAAGGAGCTTACAAATTAATATATCCTAATCTCTTGCTATTTGGTAATCAATTAATTTTATTTTAATGTTGTGTTATAAATTTAATCAGTCAGTTTTGAGTTATCAAATCGAACAACTATTTTTTAATGCTGTCGAATATTACGATTGTGGTGAAAATGAAGCCACAACGTTGAAGTATTTAGCTGACATAAATTTTTTTGGTTAACAAACCGTGAGAAGAAACGTACGTCTTATGTAAAACAGCTATATTAATTTAATATATAATAGTAGAACAGTCACAGCTGCTAAAAACACAGTTCCCATACTTGCATAATATTAAACCGTTTCCTTCTTCTTACACCTCCGTGCTTCCATACAAATCGAAGCCTCAAAACATAAACTAGGTCAAGGCTTTGTATATAACAACCTATTAAATGTAATTGCATATTGTTTCATGCGAAATGTTACATTTTTAACTTTTATATTATATTTTTATAGGGTCATTTAAAATAATGAAAACGTAGAAAGTGTGTATATTTTTTTATACTTTTTAAATTCTTGATGGCGTTATGTGAACAGACCAAAAAACAGCATTGTTATTTAAGCTTTTAAAATATTAATATATATTTATATTAATAGTGTTTTTTAATTGTCATTAGCGTCTTGTGTTTCTAAAGCTGATTTTTTTTCCCTATATCGAAAATTTCCATTTACATCATCATTGTACCTGAAAATACCTTAGGTACGATGTATTTGTAAGGGCTGTCTTATAACTAAAACAAACATTTTAAGGCTTTTTTTCTTGAATATACTTTTAATAAACTCTTAGTGACTTTCAAAATAAGTGCGAAAAAAATATTTACTGAAAAAAAATTAAGCTTGATAAACTTAATAAACAGTTCAATTCACTTAAAAAAACTGATGTGTTTTTAATAATTTATATGTATTTATATTGTGTGTTGTTTAATACACCCAATAAAAGTAAACAGGGCCTCATTATACACGGTGGTATGTAACTTGTTATATTTGCTATAATTATAAAATTTACATACGATAAGGCGTCGGCCAAATCGACAATTAATCTGCTACTATTTTTTTTATTTAAATAGCTTGATGTGCGGACTCAGGGTTAACGTGTAACTAAAATATAATTATTAAAGGCCGTATTGATATCTTGGGGACATTTTTTTCAACAATATTTATGCAAATGATTTTTTATTGGTGTAAAAAAGTAAAAGTAATTTATGAGCAAAGGAAAACATCGATGCATGGTAAAGCGCGAAACTTTTATCTTTCAGTCGCAAAAAAAAAAAAATTAAATGTGGAGAAAAATATAGTAATAATCCGTGAAATTAATTTGATTGAAACAAAAGTGATTAATGAAAATAATACGAATATTATCAAATGTAGTATTATTTTAATATCGATTGCAAAATCTTAACAATTAGAAAACACTTCAATCAAAATATTTGAGTGCATAAATTTCTTACATCGCTGTTTATATAAACGGTCAAGAATCTGAAGTATGTGTGCTTACATAATGGAAATTCTTCGAACTGATATGATTTGATCTTACATAAAATCTGTTTCAATAATTACTTAGTAGAATCAGTAGCAAGGTCATTCAAATTGTTAACTAAAAGCAATAAAAATACAGAATCCTTCCGGGAATCAAATACTGAATATTCATGGCCCAAATACTTCTTAAATACCAATGATCTCATTGTGTGTGGCATATTGAGAAAATGTTCAATTGTATCATAAAAAAATGGTATGGAATTGTGTTACTTAATGAAAATATAAACTAGATATGATGAAATTGAAAAATGATTTTGCTTTGAAAAAATTATACGTGCCAAAAAGATAAAAATGATATCTTTGTATTTTGATAAAACTAAGAATGCTTGCAGATTTCAGACTTGCATATAACGATTTTAAATTCCCGCTTAGTCACGAGACTCAAGTGTTTGTACTAAAGAAAAAAAATAGTTTTTTTAATACAATAATGGTAGTGATTATTGAAAATTCTAGGTATGTCCTTTGTTGGCGGTTTTTAAAAAAAAAATTAGTCAATCCGAAGTAAAACGATTCAATCAGTTTATACATAAAACAAAAAAAAGTAAAAAGTCGATTGAATGGAATTCGGTTGTTAATAAACGATGAGTGTTGCCTAATAAAATACATGGCCAATCAATTTGTAAAGCATTTTAATATTTGAATTGTATAATTCAATTGTATGCGGATGTCAGATTATTTGAGAGATATTATATTAGAATAGCAAAATGGTGAATGGAGTGATTGAAAGAGGAATCGATGAGTGAATTGAAACAAAGAAAATAAGTTAAAAGTGTGAATTAAATTATTCAAGAACAGCTGATAATTGATGAAGCTGAAAAACTGTTTTAATGTCATCAAAATATCACTCAGTGCATCATCAGTAGATCCTCAAAATGATGGTTTCAAAGAATGCATTTACAGTTTATGTTTCAGTAGTAGCATGTTTATTTTTTTTGCTAATTATGGGGTTAAATCTAAGTTCATTTATATAAAGTATAGTTACAAAATATCTGACACATATTTTCTATAACTTTTTAATAAATACTTAAAGAAATGATTTACAATCACTGCAGTTTGTATGTAAAGGCAAACAAGTTGTTGAAGCACAATTGTATTTATATCCGGCTTGAAACGTCTTCAGTGTTAGTTTTTTTTTATATTTATATATAAACAATATATATTTAAACAGCATTAAGTTTTAAAATGAATTAAAAAAATGATTTGTGATATCGCAGTCACCAAGCAATGGTGTTAACAATTAAGTTAGTTAGTTCAATAATCTAAGCGAGATGTTTTATCGATTCAAATCGTTTGATTTATGGTCATAAAATTTTATTGAAATGTGATTTAGCTCAGCAGTATTGAATGAAACTTATAGTTGTATATTTATCGATTTATTAACTCTTTAATGGCCGTTTATGTTTTTGAAAAACATTGAAATTTATACGCGGTTTAACCTTCACTGTCTCCTGCTAATGAAAAATGAGCTAAGAGCTGTGTTTTTTGGAAAAAAAAGAATGATTTTTGCAGGAGAAATTAGAAGTGTTGTTCAATTTTTTCAGTTCTTCTTAATGGCGTTAAAGCCTTAACATCGTGGTATTTAAAATGTGGCTTAATTTATTCAATTTTTTGTAGACTCATTTACAGTTGAATAGCAGTTTAATTGGTGAGAGCACAAGAATATAATAACCATGGATATAAAAGCTCAAAAGTCTTTTAGTGTTATATATATTTTAAAGATACTTATCATTGTCTAATTAGTGAATAAATTTTTTTAAAACAATTTTTATACTTAATGCAAGCTTTGTCGTTGAAATAAAGTATAATGACTATAAACATGACTCAAATATTGCATTGTTTCTTAGTAAACAAACAATTTTATCTTCAAGAAATACAATAATTGACTCATTGGCTGGTTTAAAAAATAAAATATATCACGACCATTCCTTAAGTACAATTTTATTTTATTTTAATGGTCTCTTTGTTTTTATACTCGTATATTCTCAATTAAAGCAAGAGTTCCATTCTTATAGCCAGATGACATTATATTTTAGATTTAATTCAATCGATTTTATCTTTAGGTATTAAGTATTTCAGATCAACATTAATCATTTTTTTTACAACAGAATTATTTTAAAATACTACGTAGTGACAAAAAAAGTTATACTTGCACAAATTAGTTAAAAATACTCAAAATAGTAAAACGTATAGCTATGAATACATTTCAATTCAATTCATTTGTAATAATTAATTAATTTCAATTAAACACGTAATTTGAAAAAACAACAAGTAATTTATATGAAAAACAACAAAATGCTTTAATAATGTATTTACAATATAATTAGTTTTAATTCATGAGATGTTTTGTATAAAGCTTAACTGTGTTTTTAAATTTTTATTTAATTTGGTTATTATTTAATACAAGGTATTTGAGAACTGTTTTTATATATAGTATATATATATATATATTTTTTTTTTTTATTATATTAAACAAAGTTTGCTCTTATGGCTTGTGAGCTCTAAATGAACAAATAAAAAAATGGAGGACACACAATGCCTCTTCTATTTTTTTGTAGGCGACCTTCCTATATTCGATTCCCATTGTTTGCTATTTGATTCATTATTAGTTTATAATTATACGAAGATTTTTAATTATATTCATTAGCAGGCTTTGACTTTTAGGTGATGTAATAATATAAATATAACGCACAGTGATCAATGTATCGATAATTTTTATTCAAGAAATACATCCTACGAATAGGATCCAATGATGATGTTTAATTATTTGAAACAATGGTCGGTTGTTGGATCAGTGGTTAGAGAGAAAATAAAAAGTTCATATTTACTATTTATATATATATGATAAAAAAACAGCTTTGATGCCTTGCAAAGAGTGTTTTGGCCTTTGAAAAGAAGATGTTTAATATTGTGTAACACTGAGCTATCCGTGTACCAATAAAATACATGCGGAGCCGTCGAGTTAATTTAGAAATTATGCGTTACTTCATAAGATCGGCAATAAATCATGTTACAGTTATTAAATCGTGAAATTAAATGATTTATCAAGCGTTTTTGGTATTTTGAAAAGTGCGGCAAAGATACCTTTCATAAATCGTGTGAAAACATAGCCTCGATATTATTAATAATTTATTTTAATAAATATCAGAAGTTGGCTTTTATGAGGACGATCTCGGGAATTAACACAAATGAAAATAAATTAAATGAGGCTTTCATTTTATTTTAATTCTGTAAAAAATAAACTTTTTTTAGACTTAAAGGCGTTCATAATAACGTTTCTGTGTAGGTTTTTTGTGATCACAACAATTTAGAAAAAGTCGAAACTGTCTCTATCTGTCTTTTTCCTAGCGGTCTTGTATTCTGAAAAAGTGGTTACAGATTTTATTTTTTAAAGAAAATATAAGCATGAGTTACTCTTATGCGTCATGTTTTGAAGTTGCTTTAGAATTATCTGTCTTACAACTGAGTCATTAAATAAATAGCAATGTTATTAGTGTAAAAGATGTAAGATCATTTTGTCAGACTGATATCATTGACGTCCCCATATAATAGTATTATACAGCCTTTTACATAATAACTATTGGAAAATAGTAGATAATTATTATCTCTTTGACCCACGAATCAAAATAGTGACTGTGAAAACCAGTAAAGATCGATAATGTACGTTTAAAATATTGTAAAATGCCTTTTACTTGAAGAAGTCTGAGAAAGCGAAGAGTTTTCACTTCAATATTCCTTCTTTATTAGGAGACTAATAACCGAGAAAAGGTTACGTGGTTCATGGCTATGCAGTTCTAGCAAAGTCTGCGAAGTGTCTTTAAAAGGTTTACCTCTCCTTGAGAGGATATCAAAGGCTACACTTGCGGCCTCCTATAAGATCTCATTGAGCAGAGCAGATGAGTATGAACAGTGTGAGCATTACAACAGTACTTCAAACATGCTTTGAATTAATCATTCCGTGACTCCATTCATTTTTGAGCACCGGTCTTTGGGTTCCACGATGAGCTTGATTTACGATACAATGTAAGTAAAACAATTTGGAGTGTCGGTAGGATCTTTATAAAGCGGTGAACGGTCGAAAACCAGCGGAAATGCCGCTGGAGATGCCCGCAGCCTTGACAGTGAAGTCGGCGGCGCCATCTTGGCCGCCATGATGGATTTGCTACATCACTGTAATGTCGTATGCTAATCTGCGTAGAAATTCTACCTCAGCTAGCTGGGCTCGTTACGAAACGGCCTGAGATTCGTTAGCATTCAGAATTGTATGATTGTCGACTTTAATGAATAATTTTTGATAATGGAAATTTTTTTATTGCAGTGATTTCCAAACGGTAGCTCGCGGACGCCTTGCTACCAATTCGACCTTCGGGAATACCTTTAGGCACCTGCGAGCAATCATTTTTAATATATGACATATCTCAAGTTGTAAGAACAACGAATAAGAGAAAAAAATATAAAAATGATAAAACCTATCTGAGGATTTAAAGTGTTAATTCCACAAGTTTCATCCTGTAAGTATTGATGTATTTGTTAACGTTTGAAAGTATATAACATTTTATTGAATATACATTTTTTTTTTAACAAGCAACGATTGCTCTTGGGGTTGCTAATATTGAATTATAATACAGACGAATGACTAAACAAATCGACATGAAACAACCAGTTATTCGAGTGGCATGTAGACAGCCGTGTATTTGCTTTAGACGTATCTGGGACTCGAATCTCAGTGACTCACTTAATGCCATTGCTTGTCTTGCCTTGAGGCTCTGGTACCACCACGCGAACGCGTAGAGCCTCACAGATCTAATCTGCAATAATTCTGATATAAAATCGCAATTCACGAACACGGTGAATGCAACGAAAGGTTTATTCTGCTCGTGAGTGTTATGTTGCATTATAATCACTTTTTTTCGGTGAAGATGGCTCTAGTACCGGAATCAAAACGTCTCCTCAGAAGAGGCGATTTTCGGCTAAACCCCCAACTATCACAAATCCCATATCCATGATTAACATTCATTTTACAATGCCTCTAATTCTTTTGAATTTTCTCTGTATAATCAACTTCAGTAGGCTTTACTCGGTATTACTGAAAAATGACCAACATACGTTTTTGCGTTTTTATGCCCAGTGGTTCGTTTAAAATGCGCAACTCCACAGATATACAAAAACCTCACCCACTCCTTCCAAATCTCCACCTCCTTAGTCCCAAACCAGGTCAGTTCCCTCCTGGAGTAACTGCCTCTTCAAAAAAGCCATAACCCCATGGTGACACATGTAAGCTTGAAGGCGTTTAACGAGATATACACTTTTCCTGTTCAGCCATAAAAGCCAGAAATACAAGAACAAGGAGTTCTCGTTTGTTAGATGGAGTCTCTATGGAGTCACGTTTCGTTTTTATTGGAGCTGTCATGGTTTCGGAACGTGTGTGGTTATAAATGGAGTAAGACTTCAGCACCATTCGGCGGGTTTCGCGCCTGCAGAATGTCCATTGTCTGCGATATTAGTCACTGAGTGTTGAATGAGTGTGCTCGAGGCCTTCGATCAAACCGCACTCACTTAGTGGTAACTTCCAGTCTATTCGACATGCGCCGGCACAGTGGTCTGAACTTAATTATTCAAAATGTCTTAACCTAAGGTCAACGGCATTTTGACTTACTTTTATTCAAATTTAAATTGAAATAAATAAACAAAAAAATGTATAATATGTTTTAGGTAATACACAGAACTATTTGTATAATTCACTTGAGCATGTATATCATTCTTAATCTAATCTAAATAAAAAATCTGTGTAGTAAATTTTCAGTTCAAAATCTCTCTGAAATTTTGCTTGTTCAACAAACAAGCCTGAGAATTTGATTGTTTTTAAATTTATAAAAAGGTGTATAAAACGCTGACAGAAAAATACAATACAGACTATATGTAGATAAAATTATCGATATCATTATATTGCATAAAATCGTGTCATTTTATATTTATCTCATTTATTCCAGATCCAAGCATAAAAAAAAAATTTTTATAAATAAAAGCACGTTTTAAACGAACCCTTGAATTCAGTACTTATACTATAAAACAAAAAAAGTGTTGAACAGTTTATCTCAAAGAGAATGAGAGAAATCAAACCATCCATATAATAAAAATAACCCAATTACTGTAAAATATAATAGTATTTAAAAACCCAAATACATTTAAAAGTCTGTTCAAATTCAATGAAGATAATTATACCTTAACATTGAGACTCGAAGCGTTGCACACTTTTAAATTTTAATTGATAAAAAAACTATATCATATTCATGTCACGCCATGTCTAATAAACAATAGATTTAAAATATAATATCATAACTCATTTACTTTATAATTATACATAGCAGTTTATACATAGTACCACAGTTATATTCACAAACTGCACGCATGCTTTTGGATTGATTTATAACGTTAAAATATCAATGCCGATTATTAAGAGTTTATAAGATAGTATTCTTCTTCTTTATGTACCTCTCTTCAGAAGAGATCGGCGACCATTTCTATGAAAATACAATTTTGCTGAGTCGAAATAATGACTCTTTCAAGGATGACCTGAAGTCAGTGGCGAGACACCCACAGTTGATGAAGTCACTGGATGGCTTCTTGAAGCGTGTCATCAGAACCATAAACCAAGGGGTGTAGCTTCAGTCACTCCCATGTATAGCACAATTTCGATCGACTAGTTAGGAAAGTTTCCCCAAACTGTGATGACAAACCTTGTACATAACAAGCAAGGCACCAAACCTATATATAAAAAAAATAATGACTCTTTCTAAACTTGAGCAAATGTAATAAAGAATCTTGAAGTTGAATATTTTATTCATCCGGCCGACGCGCGCGTTTCAGGCGGCCTGTAAAACGCTGAAAATAACAATCTCGCGCGAAAATTAGATCCGTCTCATCCTTACCTACGCCTGCCCCATCTGGGGTTACATCGCACCTGAGAGGCTTAAACCCCTTCAAGTCATCCAGAACAAAGTCCTCCGATGGGCACTGAACGCCCCGTGGTTCATCCAAAATGCCCAACTCCACAGGGATACAAACACTAAGACGATCCACGAGGTAATCAAATATCAACATTCCTTGTCCCAAACCCTTCGATTAGCCACCTTCTAGAATGCAATCTAGAAGATTGCCTCTACCAAAAAAGGCCAAAAGCAATTCCCCCACCTCCTCCACTCCCTCGCCTCCCCGTAATCCAGCCACCCACAACCATCCACCCCAACACATAACCCGGTACTTGTTTTTTATCCGACCACCAAAATTTTTAATTGTACATCTACTCGCAGAGATAAGAATCTATCATATGACGATGAGTCCCGTTGTGGCGTTTATTTCGTTCCTTTGCAGATTTTCATGACCGCTTGATTCGTTGGGTTAGGTTAGTTTAGGTACAAGTTTTTTGGAGGTCGGATAAAAAACAAGTACCCATAACCCCATGGTGATACACGCCACCAAGCCAGAATGAAGGCGCTAAAAGAAAAATAAACATTTTTTCCTGTCCCGCCACAAAAGCAAAAGACAAAAAGAAAAGAATAAATATATGCTGGATTACGGGGAGGGAAGGTGGTGGGGGAGGTGGGGGAATTGCTTTTGGCCTTTTTTGGTAGACGCAATTTTCTAGATTGTATTCTAGAAGGTGGCTAATCGAAGCGTTTGGGACAAGCGTTGTTGATATTTGATTACCCCGTGAATCGCCTCGGTGCTTGAATATAATCCTGAAGTGTAATTATTTTTTCAGTCCGGCCGACGCGCTCGTTTCAGGCGGCCTGTAAAACGCTGAAAAAAACAATCGCGCGCGAAAATTTGAATTCGGAATCCGCGATCGCGAGCGCCGGCAATTAGCGGCACGAATGGAAAGCGCGCGTCCGGAGGCTTTTCTCCGCGACTACATAAGGCGCACAGCCCCGCCGCCGGCACAGTGGCCCTCCTCACGCCGGCCAGAGCACCCGAGCTTACCACCGCCTTACACTCACCTTACACTCACCTTACGCTCGCGCCCACCTCACCAAAAACCGAACAAAATGAAGTCCCAACTCGTTGTTTTGGCGCTCGCCCTTTTCGGAGTCGGTATGTACACATTTTTTTTATTATCAACTGTGCATTTTTTTTTTGTTGAGATATATCCGTGGTGTTTTTTTCAGTGTTAGTGAAACGTTTTTTTTGCTTTGATATGATTGTGTTCAAATTATTTTTTTAAAAAAAATCTGTGTTATATATAGTAAATATGTGTAAATATCACCCGTTCACACATTCGCCGACGAGAGAGCTCTCTTTTCTAAATAGAAAACTAGAAAATTCTTTGAAAAGTGGTATTCGATTTTTTTTTTTAAATTAATGCATACTTGATTACTCGAGTGCAATAAATATTTCTTTAGCGTATATTTTTGACTCAGTGGTTTCGTAACATGTTTTCTCCGGAGCGGTCGTGTCGCCATTCTGGGTGTACCTGGAAGTACGCTGGCGGTATTTTAATGAAACGTTTTGCAACAATACCGACATATTAGGAGCTGTGATGAAACCTGCGGCTCGTAGGACATCTGGGAAGCGAGTCTCAACTCTAGGGATCAACAGAATGAAATGAAATACTCGGCTAAATCAATATTATACGTATAACGATTTAAAATCAAACCCGCGATGGTTAAATTGGATACAGCCTTAAGCTGCAAAAGCCTGGAGGCGTAAGCTCAAAACCCACCCATGGTCGATAAAAAAATCACTTGTGCATCTATTTCTTAAGAACACATTGCATTTCCAATATTGTCTTAAAATATATCGTAACTCAATAGATTATTTTCGGAGAAAACGTTTTCGAAAGTTATGTTTAGGAACATTTTGTCAGGCATAGTTTTTTACAGTATTTATTTAGTAATTTTATATGCCACTAAAAATATCGGTTTTTATTAATATTTTTTCAAGTGTTTATTTGTATTTTTGAACGCACTGTAGCAGATATTTGTACAAATAGTAATTATAAAGATGAATGCACTCGGTGCACGCCATTCCGTGCGGCCGAAGAATATATTGAAATAAAAAGTTAGTATGATAAAAACATCTATAAATAAGCTTTTTTGTTAATTTTTTTTTTCACTCAATGTAAGTGCAGTGTGTTGGTTATAAGTTTACGCTTAAGGATGTGTTGTAGCAAATATTTATATTAATAATAATGATGAAGATGAATGCACTCAGCTCACGCCATGTCGCGCGGCCGGGCAGAAAGATTTTTCACAATACATACCTCTCGCAGCTTTCTCCGCGGTGAGATACGCGCTCGAGATCCGCTGCTCGGTGCAGTTTACGAGATGATCGTGTCTTTGCGAAAAAATGAAGAAAAAAAAAAACAGCACGTCATTGCGGTCAATCGTTCGTGCCTGAAAAAAAAAAAAACGCTGCGCGCATCGTTTTCGACGATTTCAACTCTTGCACAGTTGCACTGAAAATATTAACATTTTGATTTTCATGGCAATCGGAGCATTTTAGTTTAGAGTGTATATTTTGAAATGAAATCTGTTTAAAGCTGTGTTGTTATATTTTTAATTTCTCTAATTACCATACCTCAATCAATGAGAATGAGTCTAGAGCGTTTTGAAATAATAGAAGCCGATTATAATTTCCCAAGCGAGTGTTTATAATATCGATAATGTAGGTTACGACATAATAGTTTTTTCATGTCGACTCGAATTGACATTAAGTTTTTTTAAGACACTTTCTCTTGGAAACGATTATTGTTTTCTTACAATCGAAACGGTTTTTGATCCGCTATTAAAAATATAAGAATTTAATGAAAAATGTAAATAATAACAGGGTTTTTGAGTTTATGTAAAATAAGCAAACTTTTTCTCTGACAACAAGAAGAGGTTATTTTTTATAGAAAAGGTTGAATTTGATATTTTATCAACTAACTGAAACAAAGCATTATTTATAGAATAATCAAAAGGGCTTGTGAGATGTAAATTTAAATATATATGACCTTTTCTAGCTATTGAGTATGTGAATTATATATCTTAAACATACACCAGGTTGGCATAATTTAAAACTCACGATATTAGACTCAAGCCTGCTTATGTTAGGTAAAAATGCAATCTGAAAACATTACTGCTTTTTATAAAATTACCTTCTCGTAATAAAAATATAAACTCACCTTTGATTTCTCTTCATAGAACTGAGCATTGACATGGCAAAAAAATTCCAAAAAACATATGATCTTCAGATGATGTTGTAAAAGTGAACTGTGCGAATATTTATAAACTGTCTGTTGTAAAATGATAAAAATATTATTGTGTATAGTTAACTGCATATTATTTACACTCTCACAGTAAGTAATTGAGTTTTGTAATTATGTTTCATCAGTTTGTTTTATGGTTGTGTGCATACGGAGGTATAGGCTTGCCGCCCACTGAGATTTCTTGTAATTTATATACGAATGTAGAAATTACTTGCCCACACTTGTTGCGTTGGTTTTATTTGATAAACACTACTCCATTGAATCAAACGCCTTAGTCGATTCCTAATGGAGTGATGCTATATTATTTACTTCGTGCATTGATTGTTTCAAGAGAAAATATTTAATACATACCAAGAAGACAACCCACTCTTTATTACTGAGCGCTTGAGCTATGAATCATAATAAAATATTTCGGGTATATATGATAGCAATTATTCAGTTTGCTTTATATAGAAGCATGTAAACTACAAAATATTGAATCGATTTAAATTCACATGGTTTGATAACAACTACCCTTTTAAATTATTCAATAGCTAAAATAACATGAAATTGTTTTGATTAGTGTATGTTTAATACGATAGCTATTCGATTATACAATGTTTTAATTAAAACATTAATACAATCAATATAAAAAATTGAGATTTTCTACTTTTTAAACTTGAATTGGTTACTAATCTATCTTAAACTTATAGAGCACATCTTTATTGAGCAACAAATTTCACAAAGACTCGTCAGTTTCTTCTAGAAACTGCGTCTATCGATTCAACATTCTATTATCCATTAAAAAACATTGAATTGAAATTTTAAGAGAGATTTATAATGCATTTATGCACTCGTTTGATTGTAATGGGATATCTGACGCATTAGAAATCTTACATTTATATTATTGTCTGTTAGATAAATCATAAACGGTTGAAAAGCAGAGAGCTTAAAATTAAAAATTAAATTAGAAAAATGTAGAAAACATTGATGAATTATATTATTGTTACATCTTTATCTTCAGTGATCATCTCGTTGAAGATATTTCGTTGTTCATAGTTATTTTTAGAGTAAATAGTGTTGTGGGTTCCTCGATTCATAGTTTAATTATTATGTATAAATTTTATTTTAATTTGCCTTGTTATAAATTAAGGAAGTCTTTCAAGGTGTGACAAGTCACAATAAAATGTGTGATAAAAACGGCAAGCCATTTTTTTAATAGATTTTTTCTGTTAAATAAATACGTGTGACGTAAAAATAGTTTTGATAAATATTTTAAAAATATACTACGAGTAGTAAAAATAATTAGTACGTTTCGACTTTTGATTTGAGTCATTAAAGTTTGCACGTCATAGAAAATTCTGGAGACATGACAAGCTTCCAAAGACGCAATAATTTCGTATTATACCTGCTTATTATACCTGGCTTTTACTGTTGCATGGTGTGGTTTATGGAGTCTTCGCTCGAATTATCTAAGTATGAATGTTTCCACTCATAGAGTTCACTTAAAAAATGACTTAGGAAACGCCATAAAATAAATCATTTCGGATTTGTAATATACGAGCAATTGCTCAGTGCACAGGTACCGTAGCTTATTTACTTTCGTGGTGATCCAACATAAAATTTAAATAAGCGACCTGGTTTCAGACACTTTTACGGTTTAAATTATTGGTGCGTGTCTCGAGTAGTGAGTTTTAATTCTTATTCTGAATGCTCTATTTGCGATACATTTTCTCGCTCGGAATAGCTGCACATTCTCGTAAATAAATTAATATTCTTCCAAGTCGATTCTATCGTAACTTTCCCCGTTTGTGTCGTATTTTATGAATCGTTAAATGTACTACAAAGAATGCCCGTTTTATGAGCTGTATTCGTAAATTAGAAATTTACAAAAATAATAAATACAATGATAAAATAGTAACAAATTAATCTACGTTGCGTATACAAATTTATATGAACTTAAAAAAAGTGTTTTTCTTTTTACAAAGAGTATCAACGCGTGGGAAAGCGTAAAACCTGAACTGAATTTTTTTTACATTGATGTCTAATATAAGTTTATTACGAGTGTTTTTCTTAATTTTTAATTTGAGGACACATATGTTTGACATTGTAGATAATTTCACAGGAAATAATATGCATTGATATGTAAATACGATTATATCTGTCAAATAATTATTCTTTTTAAGCTCACTTGTAGTTCACCTTTATGCACAGCATAGAATAGTTATAATTATTTACATAAACGAAAGTACGAGCAACATATTGATCAAATGCAAGGCTTTGCTGCTGATTAATTTATGCTTCGAGAAGGCTTCGCCGCTTTACAACTTCACGTTCAGCACTTGCTGTAGGCTTCTGTCGTAACCTTGGCCTTTCAAAGCCGCTTTTTTTCACTTTTTCTTCCTGTTTCGTCAAGTGAACGTCCTTGGATCGTAGTCCGCATTACCGCCAGGCTATTTCACAGTTTTTTTTTAAATAAATATTTATGAATTACACGTTATGATTGTATAAAAATATGATGTGACAATCGTGAAAAATTTAGGCAATCCGAGAATTATTATTACCCAAATCCAACTAAATTATATTCGCTTTTTATAGCATAAAAATGACTGTAATAATGTTTTTTTAAAATCTTTTGCAATGCTTTATTTGTAAATAATATACAGAATATAAAAACATTATTTTACAAAACTAGGCTCTAAGATAACAAAAGGCATCAGTGCACTTTTATTACAAACAATTTATTTTATTTTGGGGCTTGGGATTGAGTGCTTAAAAAGTTTTAGAATACAGATTTTTCCATTTCACCTCTTACTGAAGTTTTGATTTATTATAAACGTTAATCAACGTCTGTTTTTGTATATAAGATGAAAAATTATTTTGTATATATTTGAATAGTTTTAGTTCAAAGTGTTTATTACAATAGCTAGGTAACAAGCGAAAAAAATATTTATTATTGATCAAAAGCCTGAATGCTTTTCTAGGTATTTTTGATTATCTCATAACATTTTTATCACGCGATTTACATAAATGTAAAATTCTTAGCACACTGGGTTACCATGCCATCGTGTTTTACCTGCCACACCTGCTTCGTTAATACGAACGAACAGGTTGACCCTGAGGTGAGGCTCCAGTTTCGAAAATATAGCATCTCAGATATCACTGTTACTTGGAAGGAACGCCATTAAATTACATTAAACGAGATTATCTATTTTATCACTCCTGTCCCTCAAGGCAGTAACATTTAAGCTTGCTTGTAAAAATGAGCTACTTTGCAGGGATAAAAACTAGTTACCAAATTGTTCAGAGATTATAAATTGTTTGGTTCATATCAGTTGCAAATGTCATTTTTATATTTTAAGGGTTTTATCAGACTAACCTGAAAAAGTCTATAGATATTTAATATTTTCTTTTGTAGTATTTTGAATTGAAGCAGTTTTTTGTTGGTGATTTCAAGTATTTATTATATTTCACAGTATACGCTTTTGATTCGAAAAATCGATGAGAGTACACTTGCCAATCATTTTTAGAAATTGCTTATAAAGTATAAATCAGGAATTATGAATGCTTTGATAGGATAGAAAGCGATGTACACATGGCGACATCACATAACTGCAATATGTTTCAAAGTGTTTTATGAATCCGTGTGTCAGAGTCCTCTGCAACTATATTGTGACATGGACGCCATTGCAACAAACGATGGTTGCTTCAAATGACTTTTGATAAAAACACGAGGCATCGCGATGCTTTTCTTTGAATTTCAGTAAAGCTACAAGCTTATTTATTTATTTTTTCAAACTGTTAATTATCAACAGAAAGCCAAAACTGCTAGAAGTAAAAACAAAGAAAGTTTCTATGATTCTCACACTCGTTTGTGCCAGTATAGCAAACAATTATAATACGTTTAAAAACTTTTTATACTGTAATTATTTGCTATACGTGAAACACTTGTTTAGTTTGTATCACAAAATTTAAAAACAACTATGAATTGGCAATTGGTTAAGAGGCTACGAACATTTTTCGTTAGTGAGTATTTTCTAGCAAGTAACTCCTAGCCAATTCGCTTATAACACTTTGTTTATTATATTTAATAATATTGACAACTTCTTTCATTGATATTTGTTTATTATTGATCCGTTTTATTTCATAATTTGTTTTTATAGAATAATCGTTCAAAATTCACGTTACGTCCGTGATAAATCGCAATCAGTGATAGAAATTACCGAAGATTAACGGAATAATATAAGAAAGGCTTCCAACGCTTTACGCAACTGATAATTTATTGATTTAAAACGGATGTAATTTATAAGAAGCGATAAGCATCGCTTAAAAACGCGTTTAATCTATAAACAACCATTTAAATAACTATAAAACACTTCAAAAAAATTATTGGCTTTAAACATACATTTTTGGATTCATTTCGACTAATTATAATATTTATTGTATTGATATTTAAAAAAGTTATTTTATGTATAAAATAATATTATTTTGACTTTTATGGTTAGTGTCTGAATGTTTTATATCTGAATGTACATTTTTTAAATAATAAACCTGTATATATTTTAGTATATACATAAAAAGCCTTATTGTCATTTTTTGAATTCAGCAAAAAAAGCTGTTGCTCAGACAACCTTGCATTTATTCCAAGTATATATCAATTGAATTGAATAAAAATTCAATGAATTTATTAAGGCTGCTCTACACGTTACAATTTGGCACAAAAACCTCACATTATTCGAGTATAAAAAATTTCAGCTGTAATTTTAGACATGCAAGTATTTTTTTTTATGTATGAACACTGCAATATATAATTTGAAATAATTGTGAACCTCGTTGGAATAAATTGTTTTATTGTTTAAAATATTTTTTTTAATAAACACGACGTGCTTTATATTTTTCAGTATTATATTAATAAATCGTATATTTTAATATAATACTTATTAGAGGAATATTAAGTGTATTTGCGAGCAGCCGAAAAGGAAAGAACCGTTTTGCGGAAGTGAAACGGCCGTGGCGGTTTTCATGAAAAAGGAACCGACTCCATTTTCAAACGAATCAACCAAACCGGAAACACGCCATTACGTTCCAAATACAAATTCGGGTAACTTTACAACCTGATTGCAATAAACGTTTACAGTTACATTTGTAATTGTTTCAGTGAATGGTTGTAAAATTGCTTACCGTTATTTTTATTCGACTAACGGAAAATATACACATTTTATTTATTCACCCAAGAATATGGAATCAGCGATGTTTAAATAAAAATGATGTAATGTTTTTTTTGCATAAAAATATTTTCAATACATAAAAAAAATAACGTAATGGTATTGCATGCTTCAGAAGTTGTAAAAATAGATTCTTTATTATATGGTCAAATGAATAATGTATGAGAGTAAAAGAGGCATTGACAGGTGGTTATCTCCAGGTGTATATATTATTTTTAATTATGACACGGCTAACCAACATGAATTATTGAAATTTTTATAGTTTCTGTTTAAATTAAACATAAATAATGCTAATTTTCATTGGGCCTTGAAAATGTCTTACTAGGCCAGTTAGTATGCAAATGCTGAAATTTGGGAGAAAAATATAAATGTTTTTTTTTTTACACTATTGTCGGGTACTTTGAATGACATTGTGTGTGTGTGTGTGTGTGTGTGTGTGACACACACACAAATATATACTATATATATATATATATATATATATATATATAACACTTCCTATAAGGTATTGCTGTAATTGTTCAAGACATGTGTGATAAGTGAAAATAGTTGTCGTTGCCATATCTGTAGATGAAATATTCTGTAGACTCTTTAGTCATTAAATGTCTCGGAGTGGTTCGCTTGTAATTAATTTCGTTTAATTGAATACTATATTGAGTAATTGTCTGTTACTGTATCGTCATGTTATCCGTTGATATTATTAGGAGATATTCTAATGAGTTCCTAATAGTGTATTATCAATTAACCTTGTCGGCGAAGTCCGTGAATTCGCAGCCAAAAATGCGGTTCTATTCGTATGTTATTAATGAACTGTCGTTCGTGCAAACGTTTTGCCATTTGTGAAATAATCATTTACATAAATTAATCCCACCCAGAGAGCACTAAGATTTTTTAAATGTAAAATTTACTTTATAAAAATGCCTGTCGATTGACCTTTTAAAAAAACACTCGTGAATTTTATTTCAGGAGTAGTAATTTGATATATAAAAATACGCATTGCATTATTGCAATATTCATTAAAACAATGGTGCGTCCTAGCAAGTGTTTATTTGAAGAATATAGACCGGATATTCACTCTAATTTTTAATTGAAAAAAAAAAAATATATAGTATATATCATGGGTCAGTTTTAATAATTTGGCTGGAGCAAATTTTGCATACATATATGTTTTCTCTTCCCAATGCCTCTTCTCCCTTGGATTTCCCCCTAAACAATTAGTTTCAATAGGTTTTATTAAGCAAAAATATTTTACTATCGCCAAGAATTCTACAAAAAGAAGAACGTGTAAAGATTTTTAATGCTTTTTAACACGTGTATGAGACTCTGGAAAACGAAATATATGTACTAGTTATCAAATCGGTTTCAATTTGAAATTGAAATTTAATCACGTTTTGTCTAGCACGACTGTAAATCAAAAGCGTGTTTGATAATAATTAGCATTTTACATAATGGTTTTACGAAATATCACCATGCCGCTTGCGACACCCGCGGAGGCTCCACCGCCAATAATCGAAGCGTGCTGAAAAAGCAGGCTTTTTTTCTAAACGACATACATTAACCTTGGCTGTTGTCGAAGATTCGCGCACGAGTTTGAAGCCAATCATGTATACCAATCAAACTGAGACATGAAGAACAAGTCGAGCTACGCAAAGCCTTTTAAACCTATGAAGATAATTCCAATACACGTTAAAATTTCACTAAAAAAATTTTCAGCAGTCTACAACTACAAACATGAAAAACCACTGAAAAAATTTGTAATACGTCCAATTTTTTTATAAGCAATACACACTGTGTTATTATTTTTTTATATCTTCAACAAAAAAATCTTTTTCGCCGTCTTCTTCAGCTGCTTCCTCTCAGAGACCATCTTACTGAACAAATCTGTTAATGGTGTAATACGTCATCGGGTCCTATGAAATATGGAGTAAAACATATTAAATTTATAAAAAAGGTTGTTGTCTATGAATTGTGTAAATCATTTCGAAGAGTAAATATATATTTACGTATATTATTGTTATTATTAAATACGCATAACTCGCATTACCTGTGAGAGGAATGACTTTGGATCGCGGCAAAGTTCAACACCCTAGAAATGCCGATGGAAAAAAAGCGTTGCGACACTTTTGGGCGCGCAACTCTTATTCAAATATTATACGAATTTCCAGCGACAACTTTCGTTTTCAAAATGGCCGCCGACCAGAGACAATAATAATTTCTCCGCGGCGCTTGACATTTGGTGTTTTTTTTTTTTCTTCTTTCTCTCGCGATACTCTTGATTTCCACGCGATTAGATAGCGTTTGATATTTGAGTTTTGCATATTGCATTGTTTTCAGATTGATTGAGTAATATTTTACTGTATTCTAAGTAAAACTTTATGTTTAATATTATTTTGGTAGAAGTATAAAAACTAGTAATAAATATATTAAATAAACTATAAGTTTACATGGCGAAATAAATATTAAAAATATAATATATCACAAGAGTCGTTTTGCTGTTTTACATGTGAATCGATTGCATTAATATAAAAGCTATTCTTCTACTTCATCAAGTGCCTCTCCTCAGAGGAGGTTGGTGATCATTTCGCTTAGATACTCATGCTGAGCCAGTGTTCATGGTTTTTTAAGGGGAAAATAGTGTATTGGGTCCTTTTACACCGCAGTTTTATATTAGAAAGAAAAGTCTGCGTATTACTGCTGCCCAATAGTATTTTTATATAATCATTTCTTTACAAAGCTCTGGCGTTCAGATCTGATTCTCCACTACTCCATTACCGATCCTTTACACACGCTCAGGGCAAAGAATGCCAGCCATGCAAAGCAACGCTATTCAATACTAAATAATTGAACGTATAAACGTTTCGTGTTATCTACGCTCATCCAAAATTAACGCAAGCATTTTTGCAGTAAAGTTTTGGGAACACCAGCCGACAGTTTAGGGTAAATAAAAATGGAGCGTCTTCATTATTTAACAATATTTCATAAATAATGAAAGCTTGGCAGTTTTTTAAAACTTCACTGCAAAAATGGCGACATATTCACGCGTTGATTTTGGGACACCCTTAATGTAACAGGTAATATATATCAATATTCATAACCGAATTCCAGGTAAATGCCACAAAGCCGCGGTCCGTTGTTGTGTCTGGAATTCATTAAAAACAAGTGAAAGCGACTGCGGCAGGTCGTTTTGCGCCTGCGCGAAGGTCGCGTCCGTCTTATATAATCAAATACCAAAGTTCTCTGTCTCAGCCATTACCTAATGCGCCCGATCACGAAGGCGCCGAGAAAAAAGCCTCCATTCAGATGGGCCGACTTCGGCCGTGATTGATCGCTTCTGATACGGCCGCAAAAAATCCTGATTACTGTAAAAATTGTTGATGACCATCGCGAGTCATTCTGCTCTAAAGCCTCGAACGTAATACTAAGCCTAAAGCCTTAAAAATTTACAGCAAAACAAATATTCTCCTCAGATTGTATTGGTGTTAATGCACAGTAGTGGCAGTAATTTTTTTCAAATTAAAAATACATCTAATTTGCTTTTATATTACTAAATATTTAGTGGTTGTCATACGGAGTCCAATTTAATTATATTAGGAATTTTTAGCTTATTAGAGTCTTATATGTACTTTTAATCAGTTGAATGGCTCTATATATATATATATATTTTATTTTATGATTACAACATTTTCATATTATTCTCTAACAAGCTCAATAACGAAAACAGAGAAATCCATATACGCTACCACTTAAACCACACCTTGTAAGCCACACAATCTGCTCGTAGGATCAGGGGTTAGTGATTTTTAATATCATTATAAAATCTATATAAAAAATGAGTATTTTAAGTGATTTTTGACTTTTAAACGGTTAAATGTTTATAATAAGAGGCTGCAAGTGCGATCTTTGATACTCTCTCTGTGTTATGTTTTTCATATAAAGCTTATTTATTTTTTAATAAGAACTCATTTTTCAAGGTCAGTACTTGCATTAACCCAATAAAAATCACAATAGGTCATTGTTTTAGTTTCTCATGGTAATTAAAATGGCAGTAATCATACAACACATGGGAGGCTGGATTATCTTCTGCATTTTCTATTCTCACAGGAGACGCATTATGAGATAATCTCTGTGAGGCTTGCATTGTTTTCAGGTCTGCTACCCACTGAGAGTTGACAACCTATTGTCTGAAACGTAATGAAATTATGACGATAAAATGATTAGGGTTGTAATCGCAGGCTGTGAAATCGTGGGTTAGGTTAGAATGCAAGCACTCGGTATTTTAATGTGGTTTAGCGTATTGGTTACGTGTGGGAGACTCATTCTTTGCTAACATTTTGAGTTTCACTGTGATAGATAATGTCGTGTTGTTTGTCAATAGTTAAATTATGAAAAACACTGTAGTGATTCAAAATTTGATAAAATTTATTACATTTTTACTTGCTTGTATTTATAACACATACGTGTTTAAAAAAGAAAAAAAATACTTTGATATGACAAATTCTTTGATAATACTTGATCAATAGCTGAAAACATCATATTTTATAATATAAGGAGATATATCAGTATTATCACTTGTATAAAATATAATACATGGTAAATTATAATAAAACCTTGTTTAAGGTTAGTCAACCAAGTCAAAAATGTTTTCTAAAAATAATGACATGTTCTTTGCATGTTCAAGAGAAGATCAAGTTAGATTCTTCCAGAGGTCAAGTTAGTGAAGGTATTGTTTTAAAATGACACTGTATTGTTACAAAGTACTTCGGTAACAATGCAACGATACGGATTGGGATCTCAACAACAAAATAATGAGGTTAAAAGAAAAACGATTATCTTTTTATCATTTATCTTTATGAAAAATGGCTGAAAGGTGAATTGCTTTTTGATTGAGATAAATGGATTTGCGCTAAGTGAAAATACAGCATTGTGAACGAAGAGACGGTCGTGCCATTAGGAAAGAGATAACTGCCAAGTTCTTTTTACTGAATTTAAGGTAACCTATTTCACAATGAAAAAAAACATAACCCCCCAAACAATGCTTTTAATTTTTTTTTATAATGTATCTTCTAGAAGCATCGAGAACAAGAATGTCTATTGTTTTAATGATAGACATCTTTAAGTGTTGAAAAATTTTTTCAAGCGTTGTGCTTTTGACAGTATCATTAAAGTTACGGTACTTAGCCATTGATTATTCTCAATCAAGTTGTTTATCAGTTTGCTGAAAGAATCAAGATCGTATTATATACTAGTTCGAAGGCAGCTTCATTATTTTTTAAAAGTCGTACTTAACATCACCTTTGGATGAAAAGAAAAACTTAATTTCATCATTAAACTATAGAGAGAGGCTTTTTGCGTACTTTATTTATAAAAAAATATGCATTCAGCAATCATATGACGTTCTCGTGATAGTCTTAAGTTGTTTTTTGAGTTGCTGTGTAACAATATTTTCGTCTATGTTTTAACAGTATTTGACCAAAAAAACCACTATTAAATTTCATGATCCTGATTTGGCTGTAACACTTGTAAATATTGCTTATTTTTGAAAAATATCACAGTCTAGATCTAACGAATTTTACGTTTGTTTGTAAAGGCCTCTCGTTGTTACACAATTGAGTATTTTTGTAATATTATTGACTCCTAACAGAGTCGGAGGTACTTTTCCTAGGCCACACCTCTGCGGAGTAAACAGTGCTCGATTTCCACAAGGTAGGACTGGTTCACGGATTATATAATTAACCCAAGCTCTACAATTCTCTATTCAGGATTTTTGCTTGCGTAATGAATCGGCACAACATCGCTGGGTACCAGAATTTTTATATATATAATATATATATTTGCAAAAAAATTAATGCAAGGTTAAATCGGTGATTCATGAATTCTGATTTATGCTACGGATCCAGAAAAAACCTTTCCGACCCACAAGCCTTCGAGTCAAAAAAAAAACAGATACAAGATATATCATGTTTTTCAGCTCAAGCGAGAATATCTCGCATAAATCACAAGTGTTTATTTAAGAAATTAATACATGAGAAATTATTTCTCACAGCTGTTACAATATAATTTTATATAAATCATTGGTATTTTGTACAGGTGTTTACCCAAATCATCATTGAGATTTTTTAATAAAAATTGTATATAATAAGTACTTCATAGTATTCTACAATTGCAGAAATCTTGATTATTGAAATATAATAAAAAATTTATCTTAAAAACCAGATGGGGTCTTTGAACTGCTAGGATTAAATGTCTGATTCAGTAATAACAATTGTGCAACGCGGACCTCAGCTCGTGCGGGAGTTTTGATAGATCAGTCATAGCTCATCTTCAATTAAGAGATCGTCGTGATTAAGTAAATGGCAACACTGTGTCGCAACGCTGCAGACGATATGGCAACATCGTCTCGGTGGGTTTTGCAACACAGCATAGAATGCTGCTTTAATGCTGTCCACGATGAAGTCAAATGCACGCATCGCCTCATCCAGCCTTCTTGGCTATACGAAGACCCCGAAGTCCAATCTGGGAGGCTCTACTTTAAAATACCCCTAAACTTAAAAAAAAAAACTATACTTATACGTTTTATATAATTAATCTCCATTCAAGGTAAAAACTAGGATCTAGATTATTCGTTTTCAGATTATTTCGGCTTCGTGCTCTTATGCTCAGAATTAAAATCATAAATATTTATTTCGTTATATTAACTTATTTCATAACTTCTGAAAATTGCATGAATCTCTATTTTTTTTTTTGTAAAGTTACTATTTGGCATTCAACGGTTTTTATCATTGAAATTTTGCAAGAAGATTGTATGTCAAGGATATATTATCATCAATTAATACTTTTTAAAGTCTATTTACTACTTTGTTTAATTAACACGTATACCTGAAATATTTTTCAGATTTATTCTAAGAAATATGCAATATTATATCAATGCAACAAATTTTATTATTAATTATACTCTGTTCGTATTTCATGTTTTCTACTGTGTAAATTAGTAAGCATGGGTGTTATGATTAATATCAAATTATTATTTAAGCAAAAGAAGAGAATCTTAAGTATTAATGTTGTGTCATACTGCTTGTAAGAAATGCAGCAAATAAGACTTCTGAAATTTAGTAATAAAATTTTCAGTGCCCTGAAATTCTATGCAAGCGGAATGCAGTTCTGGGTAGAAAATAGAAAATGATAACTCGTTTCCAAAAGCATGACTCTAGTGCTTCACGCAATACACCCTCTCTTAAAGAATCTCAAATCAATTAAGTTTTTTGTTACACTTCCAGTACTCAGTTACTTATTTGTTTGTTACGCAAGCCTTGCTGTAAATTTGTCTCGAACCTTTAGGAACAAACATACGTTAATGTATAGTAATTATATTTGTATTTTTTTTTATGTTTAACACCTTTTATGAGAGGAGGAGGAGGTTGGCGATTAACTTAGTGTTCATGAGGAGGAAAATAGTGTAGTTAGAAAAGTCCGCGTATTTTTGCTGCCCAATAGAATTATTATATAATCTTTTCTTTATAAAACTATGGCGTTTAGATCTGATACTCCTTTTGTACTTCCATAGCAAATTCTTCTACACGGGGAGAGCGTTTTTCACTGTAAAAAATAATTACATAATATGACACCACGTCATCAATACCAAAGTCAGAATTCGCCATAACCATGAACCTCAAGTTATACAAAAATTAAAATATTTTCTCCATAACTTAGCATGCTAATACGCGTTACAACTTTCCTGGTGAACACTGCTTTCTTCTTAACCTTTGCATACGAAATCACTTGGAGAGGTGTCTTCCTGCGTGTTGCTCAAGAGAGGTCGTTTACACGCGACGCGTGGAGTCGCCTTCGTTCTTTCTTCTGGCTCCGAATTATCATGCAGCCGGAGGTGTGCTTTCTTCGAACTGAAAGTGAAACCCGAGGCGTGGTCGGAGAAACACGAGTGTTATTCAACAGCCTCACGTGGGCAGGGCTCGACACCGGCGAAGCCTCGCAATCGTGAAATTATTTGCGATTCAAACGAATCGGACCGATCAAACGCGAAGGTCAGAAGCTCTAGCTCAAAATGAAGGCCTGAAAATATACAGTGCTTAGATTTAAGACTCTCAACGACTAATTAGTTATATTTCAATTTACGGGTTTATTATATTATTACTAATATGATTAGGCACATTAGTTCATATATAGAAGATGACTTAAAGAAACTCTCAGAAAAATATCCCACACAAGTCACGATGATATTTTTCTGAACTTTTCATTTTCTATATATGTGCCTAATCATATTAGTAATAATTAGTTATACGTATTGTAAGATTTTTATCTTCTTCCCATAAGAGTGTTCATGGTATGGTTTTCTAAGGGAAAAATAGTGTATAGGATATCGCTGAGTCCTTCTACACCACAGTTTTATATTTATATGCTTCCTACTAGCATTACTATATAAAAATACCTATGAAACCACTTCAGAAGATCTAAATGCCTACTGTAAATGTTTATCCTCTTATTATATTTCTTTCATATACTTTTGATCAATCAATGGTTCATTATTTTAATTAAAATAAACTCCAATAAAATACGATATAATCTATGTTTCTTCTTTTTACTTCTGTTTAGGCCCATTAATAAAATGTTCGTTTTTTATTGACTATGTAAGAATCAAAACCGGATTCTTTGGATACCAAGTAATAGTTATTTGTATTAGATAACCGGTAATACTAACACATAATCACATGTAATATTTACCAATGAGCCATATGTGGTCTATTAATTTTTTTAATTTTATAAAACGTCATATCCCATAACCATACTTACACCATTGTTAGTTCTCTTTATACTATTTTTAATATAAAATGTTTTAACCATTTTAAATATATTGATAAGGGAATGATAGCCAGTGTTTCCCATAATATTACAGTTTTTTCTATGATTAAAAATCCACGGTAAAAATAAGCAACTGTATTTTTATCGCCAGTCGGCAACAAAGAGGCCAGCGAGCACGTGTTTGAGTAATTTATTCGAAGTTTCGTTAATGGAAGTTAAAAACAAAGCAACCCTTTGTAGATCCCAGATATGTATTTTTATAATAAATACAATTAATATATATATTTTTTAAAAATATTTTAATGACTTTTTTAAACAATACATATGTATAATATACATAAAAGGAGTCTGGTTGCGTAAAGGGTAAAAATGAGGCACTTTCCTTGGCCCTCCAAGGCTTTACTCCCGTTGGCCATGGCGGCAAAAGGCAAGGTTTTTTGGCGTCTGCCGGCGAATTCCTCAAAAGCCTTCGTCGAACCCGAAACCGGACAGAACCGGTCGAACCGGTGAGACTTTCGATTTTGTTGCTCAAGAAACCGGGCGCTCTGGTGACAGTACTCAGTGACAAATAATGACTAACAGCTGTTTTCAATGAAACAATCATTCTTCAATGGTTCACATATTGATACGTATATAGTTATTTAATAATAAACAACCCTTAAGTATATATATTTTTTTAATAAGGCGATGAAAGTATAAAAATTTAAAGCGTATATTGCTCGCAGGGTCTACAGTGTTTATGCGTGTGTTATCATATAATAATTGTCTCTTATCTTGGTCCACAGTTGCCGCACAGGACAGCTTTAAGTGCCCTGATGATTTTGGATTCTACCCTCACCACAGCAGTTGCGACAAGTACTGGAAGTGCGACAACAATGCTGCGGAGCTCAAAACCTGCGGAAACGGACTCGCCTTCGATGCCGGAGACTCCAAATTCCTCACCGAGAACTGCGATTACCTTCACAACGTAGACTGCGGAGACAGGTCCACCCTCGGTGAGTTGAGGCTGTTGAAATATAAAATAAAACACCTTGAATCGTACGTTGATTACTAGAGGAGTGTTATCCACGATTCTCCGTTTGTGAAACACCATCGATTCAAACTGTAACGGATTCATCCCTGAGATTTAAACGTGGACTGCGGAAACAAGTTCACCCTTGGTTAATCATTTGATCAAGTATCATTCATTGACACTATAGAGGCGTGTCAACTTACGAATTGCTTTCTCTCGATTCACATTTCCGCTTTGAGAACTATCATAACTTAAAATGACAGTAAAATGAAAATAAAAGAAAACTATTTAAGCTGTTTTATTGCTTTCTACCTGCGGAATTATACAATTTATATAATACTTTTATTAAGGGTCACGATGAAACTTTTAATAATTTTATTAGAAGAACTGATTTTTTGAGAAGAACTCTACATTTATTATTTAATCATTCCAATAATATACACTAGAAACATTTAGTTTCTTGGGTGATGAGCTTCTTGAAACTTTCAACGTTTTGGTCTTTGTCCTGAGGCCATCTTTTGGGATTAAATAAAAAATATATATTTAAAGGCTCAAAATTTTAAGCATCTAACACTTACGCACATATTATATACTTATATATATATTCTTAAATATCACAAGTGACATGAAAGGCTTTTAAGAATAACAAGTAACCTTGTTGTGTGAATCGATAGTCTATGATATTTTTAAATCTTGGTATAAATCGGTTTGTTTCGGTTAAGGGGCTAGGTCCCATAATCGAGTTTTTTGATCATTTTCTCGTACCTATTGCAAAAAATAAATGCAAAAAGTCAGATACATCTCTTCTTCCAAAACAAAGATTTCTTCATTTCTTATAAATTTACTTTTAATATGATAAAAACGTGTTTTTCCGATAGAAGTGTCGGAATTTGGAGTTTTGTTATGTACCTGTTACAAGAATCTTAAACATTTAAAAATCTTTTTTTTAATTGAAAAAAAAAGATTAAATATAAACCCTGTGCGATATATTAACTTTAACAAACATAAATCTTTAACAAACTTTGGTTTTGATCGTCATTTTATACAATTTTTCAACATTTTATTTTACCCTAAAAATGGACGTTAATTAAATAATAAAATTTTTTCAATACTGTGTAAAAAAATCAACTTTAGACATAGAAAAATAAAGTGACAATTAAATTAATTAAATGACACGATTTCGCCAGGTGCCCGTGGTGTCTGGTTGGACACCAGAGGCAATTCAAAGGCTGGAAGCAACTGTCTTAAATATTGTTTATTGGAATTCGCAGAGGCCGCCATCGCGACGCCCCATTGCACCAGGCTGTACGGCATCTTCGCTGATGAGGACAAGTGCGACGTCTTCTGGAACTGCTGGAACGGAGAAGCCTCCCGCTACCAGTGCTCTCCGGGGCTCGCCTACGACAGGGAGGCTCGCGTCTGCATGTGGGCCGACCAGGTCCCCGAGTGCAAGAACGAAGGTAACCTAACCTCACTTTTATATCCACTACCTTAAAACACAATATTCACAAAAAAAAAATAATTACAGTCATTGGGTTTGAGCGTGTTCAAAATTTGGGAACAACACTAGAGCACAGTGTTTATTTCAAACTATTTTATCATACAGTTTATAAATTAATTCTTAACTCATATGCAAGCGATTTTTTAAAAAAATTATATAAAAAAAGCACCCAAAGTAAGAAGACGCTATTTTAATAAAATAAAACCAAATGGTTTTGGAGACTACGTTAATTTCACTTGTAGCGAACTTGGCATCTTTAAGACTGATTCTATACAGAAAGTATCAGATGTCGTGTTCGGCGAAAGAGCTCTCGCTACAAGTGAAATTTACGTAGTCTCCATAGCCATTTGGTTTTATTTTATTATAATAAAATTGAGTATCACAAAATAAATACCAGTTCACTTAATTAAGACGCTATTTGTTGATTACAAATCTGATGTTGCGATACATAATCAGCCAATAGCGTATTCTAGTGTTGGGTGTTTTTTTTTTATATATGTAGTGCTAAACATACTGCAACGCAACTGACAACCAAACGGTGATCAATCATTAGTCTTTAGTCCAAACTATTTTATCCCGTCGACACCATGTCGAGTTTTCCTGTTTTTCGTCGACCCTCTGCCTTGCTAATATTGAATTTTTACAAATTCATCATCTTTAAGCATATTTTTGACATCGTATATAGAACAACTCACTTTCATGGGGTTTACTGTACAGTGGGTGAGTTTATGGGGTTTCGATTTAAAACTGTCTCCCTTGGAAGGTTCTGTCTGTCCTCGGTCTTCCTAAGCAGTACCTTAAGCCGGTGTCCTTATTATTTCATAATATTTGTCAAATCAATTTGTTTTATTACGCCCATCCAAGTATATTAGCCCCTGTAAATGATTTTTTAAAAAAAAGGCAACAAACACGATCGTAAAGGTTCGTCTTCTTGTGTCATAAGCTCCAAAAAGGTACGTCGGTATAGTTTAACAATTTCAAGTCTCGTTTCTCAAGCATTTGGTATGAGCTTCTACGCTTCAGGGCTTCGATTCTTCTTCGGTGCATTATGACATTTACGAAGTGTCTAAATTTTAGTGAAGACCTGCTTAAATGGGATCCACTCTCGTAGACCTCCATTTACAGTTCATGGACCCCCAATTTAATTTTTCGCTGGGGGTCGATATTGACCACTTTGGGAACTTAAATTTTGAGCCTGTTCAAGTGGTGTCAGACATTTGTGAGTGTGTGTAATCGAGGTTGATGGTGATTGCAGAGGTCGCCAACGGATTCACCTGTCCGCCCCCTGGTGAGGTGTCCACCGCCGGGTCCTTCTCCCGCCACGCCCATCCCGAAGACTGCCGCAAGTACTACATCTGCCTTGAAGGAGTCGCCAGGGAGTACGGCTGCCCCATCGGAACCGTCTTCAAGATCGGAGACTCCGAAGGAACCGGAAACTGCGAGGACCCCGAAGACGTTCCCGGATGGTAAGAGACTCAGACCATTTCAGCTTCATGAGATTTTCGCCCTTAACCAAGCGCAGAAGAATTAAGCAGTCTATATGCCTTTAATTTATATTCAATATCTTTGACACAGAGTACTTGGTGGAATTCCATTTTAATATTTTTGAGTAAAATGCTTACTACCGGTTTCGCCATATAATTTTTCATGTGGACATGTGGAAAATCACTCAAGTATTTTACTTAAAAATATTTAAATTCTATCGCCGAATACAGTACCTTATAAGTAAAAATCAATTTCAGTGTAGCAAATATTATGGACTGTTTATTTTTCTGCGTATATTTAAACATATTTTTATTTTAGCTGTGATATAGTTCAATTTGATTTGAAGAACTAGAAGATTATAATATATATTACCTACATATATATATATATAAATAATTTAAAAATACAACTAACGCTTTCACTTACACTGACATCTTTATATCTTGTTTAACAATTACTAAACGTATATTTATATTTTGAATGAAAAAAAAAAAACTCTTCATATTCATGGAATTTGTATGGTTTTTGTTGAATTTTAGTAGTTAATCAGATCAGATTAAAAATATTTTCAGGCGCCATTAGTATGTTAACTATAAACTAATTTATCGATACAACACAATCTTGCACGTTTAAATAATACAGTTAAAACTAGGGTAATAGTATTCTGCACAGAGCAGAGTAAATCGATTAAAATGAATATTTCTTGTACTCACAAACATAACGTCGTATGATAATTATCTCCATACTCAGTGGTGGCCATCAGTGGAGGTTGTTGACCGCTTATTCAATGTGACCACAAGATTTATCTGGAGCGAGGTTAGCTCACCTGTTCGCCAGCTTTCACGTGTGCTAACGTGGAGGTACTCCCTTGAAAAGTACCTTTGGCAAGTAACCAAGAACACACCAAAGGGCAAACAACTAGATACTTGAAATCTACGTACTAAACAGCAAGTATCTGTAGCGAAATAGCTATGAGATCATTAATTATTTGTGAACTATTCTAGATACCTGTTGTCTGAAAAAGACGTCGTAAATCTGAAAAAAACTCTTGACGTGATAGTTTGTGAATTAAATATCAAATATGTAGAGACAAATACACGAAAAAACTACAAGCAGACTGTAAGTTTTTATCTGCTGAAATTTTACGAAATAGATACGTGATTATATCAATTTTATAAAATTAGTTTTATACACAAAAATAGACGGGTAATTTATTTGACTACTGAGAATCAATAAAAACTATACAATAAAACAATATTTAAACATGTATAATATAATGTTTGAATAAGTCCAATTTTTACCGCTTTCAATTTATCAAAATAATCATATTCACTAACACTCGAGCTCCCAGGTAACTAATGTTTTAAATATGACAATAAATACTAAATATTATACTTATATAATGAATTGATCATTGAAACTTCAACAAATATTAAATATTGGTTATCTGAGAAAAATGTCTGCTTACAATGAATGTCATAACAAAATTTAATCACTCATTCTCCCGAAGATCGGCGTTTTTCCCTGTCAGTAACAAAACACTTTCAGACTCTCGAGTCGAAGGGTCAAACTTTGTGCATCCTTTTATTTTTCACTAACACCATCATCATGTCGTCACACGCACATGCTGCCTTATTCAGGACTTGCCTGTATGTATAGATATCATGAAAATATTCATTAAATTAATATTATATAAACATTTTCTTGTTTCAAGAATTCTATCAAAATTTCTTTTAATGTCTTTAATACTTAGATATATTTTTTCAAATCAAACCTAGAACTGCTGATAAAGTAAAAAAAATAATTTGAAATATAATTCATACAATCATGAGACTACATTTTTTGTATCATACTGCGAGTTTTGAAACGCTGTATATAAATTGACATTATCAATCATACAAATGCAACATCCTTTATAGGCGACATGTAAATTATTATCCTCATATTTTAAATCATGCCGATTTTTCATTGGCATTTTCAAATTATGTAATATTTTTTGTTGTAAAATAATGTACCATCAATTATCTTCCTTCGACCAATTATGTTAGTGTCGAGACTGCTGGAGCCTTAAACAAGCTGTGTTGTAAATTGAGACGTGTTAGGTTTAATTTGTATTACCAAATAAGACAGCGAGGTTTGAGTTTTTACAAATTTGTTCAATAGCCTGTCCAGAATCGTAGTTGGCGACTTTTCATCCGAAGTTTTTGATTTTAAACTATCCACAATTTTTTTTATATAAAAATAAAAATAAATATATATATGTACAGATAGAAATCATATTAATTTTATCATATAAGAAGTTTGAAGAAAATGGTATTTAGAGTTGTAAAACATTTTTTGCTGTAAAAAAACTTAAGTTTTAGTCAAATCATGCGGTTAATTTAAACGTTGGTTAATCATCGTTAATAATATTTTAGTATCATTTACTTACGTATAAGTTAATCTCAATTTGATTATAACTTTGCGAGTAACTACATTATATATATTTGCATATTTAATCATAGGTTAATCATGCATAATAAATATTTCTAATATATCTAGAATGTATTACTTCGAGAGACATAAATATAATATATTTATGACTTGCATTTTAAGTTTTCGATATTGGTTGGCTGAAAATAGTTTTGCTCTGGTTTTATATCCGTTTAACGGGCACCTTTATAAAACGAGTGTTGCAAGCACAATTAATATTGCCACACTAGCCGTTTTGTCATTTTTGATTAAGGGCAATACCGTTGAACGTATTCAAAACGTGTATTGAAATCATTTAACAAACACACGCGATTATATATGGTACCAATAAATAAATCTTATAACTTTAAATGTTTTGTGATCGTATATATGGTTTTTCATATGAAATAATATTTAACTATGCGTTTAATATGATTTTAATTGCATTGCTTTCAAATTACGCGAAAAGACATCAACGCGTGAAGCACGAAACCCGAAAATTTTTAACAGTTTTTTTTATTTATTGTGCTTAAAAATAAAAAAAACATATTATAATAAAAGAATGAAAATATATATTAAAATATTTAAATTTATTTATTTAAAAATACGGCTAATTAGTTGTATAGTAAGTGTACGTTGTCGATCATGCAAGTTGACGAAATATTTTACTGTGTAAATATAATTATGAAAGACAAGCATATTTCAGAAAAAAGCAAGGCTTTTAAGGCAATTTTTTTTTTTTTTATTATAATATATTTAAATTTAATTTAAAAAAAAATGTTAGCAAAATGCGATAGACGCGAAATTAATAAAAAATTATTTTATAAAGATCGTTTTTGAGAGTAGCGATATCTGGTTAGGGTATTGAACAAATAAACAAAAAAAACCTCCAAATATTAAAAAAAAAAAAATGGCCGCCATCTGACGCCGGAATATCGCGTTACAGCGAGGACTATTACGGAGACCTCGACCTGAAGGCCATCCGCAAGAGCGAGCTCCTGGCCGGACTCCACGACGGCCCCCGCCCTGCTGCCGGCAAGACCTCCAAGCCCAGGCCCCAGAAGCCTTCTCAGGAGTCCGCCAATAACTAAAGCCCCACCCCAACCCGCAAAGGGCGTCCCCGAATTTCAACTTTCTATTTCAAGTTTGAAAATTTAAAAAAATCGCTAGTATGACGCGTATTTTTGATTGCATACTATACAATATGTATAGAGCCCTGAAAAAAAAGCTGAAATAACTCATTTTTCAGTTTTGAATTCAATTGAAATGATTTCAGGTGTTGTTTTTTTTTTTTTTTCTATTTTCAAATTTGAAATGAGAATAAAATTCGTAATTTACAGGTGTTTATTTAAAAAAAGTGCGAAAATTCCTTTTCAATGTGAAATCGTCGGCGCCCTTTCAAGCGTTATTTTTATCAAAACTAAACTGCAATATTTATTTTTATTTTTTTCTTCGTACCTTTAGACTGAGCAGCAATTTGTTGTGCTTTTTTTGAGTGAAGCAAAATGTAAAAAAAATTGTATAAAAATTACAAAAAAAAGACAGCTGAGTATTTTAAACGCCAATAATTGAGATTATTAGAAAGTCGACTTCGTATTTTTTTTTTTTACTGCAACGCTCGTTCGTCACCGATCGAGAGGACGGCGAAGTCGTTGTGGCCGTCGTGAAATTGTAGTAATACGGTTCCAATGACGATTCGGAGTCAAGTTGTGGTGCCTCGAATCAGCCGAGACGAGCAGCCTCCACAGACACGTGCATTTTGAACTCTCTAGTATAAAGTATTAAAATAGCGTAATGAAACCACAAAAACTGTTTAACAATGTATCTACAAAAAAATACGTAAAAATAAAAATGTTTAAAAATCATAAAAAAAAAAGCGTTTTGATTCCCCAAAAAACAACCCCCAAAATATAAATATTTAATATATACATAAAAAATATTTTTTATACAGCTTTTTAGAAAACAACTACTCAACAAATATTTTTGATACTACAATAAAATTGAAAGCATTCACTACAGTGAAAAATTCTATAGTTTAATGTAAATTTTCTTACATAATGATGCTTTTGTTAGACGATAGACTAAATATTCATGTTTTAATTATTCGATGAACAAGTGTTTTATTTGTATTCGTATATGTATGCCATATTATTTAGAAAATTTTATTTACATATAAGGTGTTGAAAAACAGTCGCAGAACGTAAAACTATGTATTTATTTATATTTGTGTGATAATGTGATGTGAAAAAACTCTAACAACTATAAAACACTTGTCTATTTAATAATGACCTCTTTCTCTTCGAAGCACGAACTTCAACTTGATTTTATTCACATTTTTATCTCCTAAAATGCAGCCTAAACGTGTTTTTGCACCCCGTCCCTGTGTGGTGTTTGGATAATACGAATAACAATGAATAATTAATGTTGGTTTTCTGCTCTTTTGTATTTCTGTTTTGTGTGGCATGCCAGCATGAGGAGAAAAAAAAAAAAAAAAAAAACCAAAAACCCGGACATCTCCTTCCCAAATTTATGTATTAACAAAACGGTCTGTATTCGAGTGTTTTTTTTTAACTTTATTTATTTATGTAAAATACAACTACAATTTTAAAAATATTTACTATAACCGTATTTAAAAAAAAATCTTAAATATTTCTTAATTAACCTTTTCTCATATGATATATGAACACCCGTTAATTTTTATATTTACAAATATATAAGATTTCATTATAATATTAATTCATCATATATAATAGGTAGATTTATAAAAAAAATGTCAATGGCATGTTCATATATCAAAAGATGATTAAAAAGTCTTTTTTAAAGGCGTTAAAAGCCTTAATTCTGTTTTCAATCTCTCTACGTAGACCTTGTTTAATAATTAGTGTATTGCTATTTCTATTCAAAATTGTAGCTACTTTTATAAACTTACCCTTTATAAGTTAATTAAATTGTTGATTTATATTACGTTTAACATATTTCAGTGGTTTTAATATGCTTTATCTTTTTTTCTGAAACAACAGCGAAGACTACTACGGAGACGTCGATCTGAAGGCATTGAAGAAACTAGGATACTAATAGAGCCTTCCACAGCCTTTCCAGTTATTTCAGTCAGTTTTCTTAGATACTTCAACTTAGTGTAAGGAATTAGGTTAAATGTATATATTTACAAGTATTATTAAAAAAGACGAAACATCTGACTTAGTAATATCATAAAATGCGACCTTAAATAAAAAATAGCACGTGTTTGTTTTTGCAATACAAAAAAAATAGTATGAGTAAAATATATATATAATTAATTTTTTGTATATTATCAGTCAACTAATCTTGCAATAATGTATTTTTAATAATGGATATTTTTATATAATAATTAAAATATCAATGCACTTAACATCTAATGGTTATTCAAAACTTATATTTTTTTATATCCAATCTTGCCAAATAAATTTTTTTGTTTGTAGATTAAACATTAAAAATCTGTTATTATTATTTGAAACCGAAAAGTCAATATTTTTCATATAAATTTGTAGGATATATAATTGTATTGCAATCACTTGAAGTTTTCAGATTTTATTAATTTTACGGCTGCATTATTATTATTTTATTAAGTCAGAAAATCATTCTTTTTACTATGAAAATAAAATAACCGACATTACATTATCCTGATTCGTTGCTTTCACTTATTTAATTTCGTGATTCTGAGGCGCGATATTTTTTTTAAACAAAATAGAACCTCACAGCACGAATTTTCGTTTTCAGTTTTCACGCAAACAATTTCCAAAGATTTTTCATGTATTTTTCCACAATACGAAATGAGCAATTTTTCATGAATACAAGCGTCTTATTTATTAAAACACCATTTAATGAATACTTCTCATACTTTATTTAAATATTTTTTAATACAATTAAGAATTAAAAGTATTGCTTATAATGATAAGTTGTTTTATGATTTTTTGTAATGTTATTCTATTTTTTAAGAAAACATGCCAATTTAATTTGTAAATAAAAAAAATGAAACCTGATTCTGTTTTTTTTTTATTGCATCTTTGTAATGTGTGTATACATTAATGGATATACACAAGTGCTCATACTAATGGACAGTAGCATTTATATATAAAACTGCGATGTAGAAGACCCCAAGACACACTACACTAATCTCCAGAAAAAAAACCATGAATAGCCATAGATCTATGTTTACTGAGATGGTCACTGACCTCCTCTGAGGTGAGGCACCTGAAGAAAAAAACGTATGCATAAAAATTGATTCACCACTTTACTACAAACAAATCGAGGTTCGATGAAAAAGTAAACATTTTTCAGCCTTGTGTGAAGTTTATTACTATTTTAATATTTTCTGAAAGTTGACTTTCACTTCAGAATTGCAAATGTAATCCATGGTTAAAGATCAAAGACATAAACACCAAAACAATAAACACGATCAATGTCTGTGCGATAAGTCGATATATACAACCAGTAGAAGCGTATAGGATGTAATTCAATTCTTATTTGTTTATCAAGCAGTAGACATTGCATCTAAGTAAATTTGACAACGTGGAGTCCGAAATTAATGCCACTTCATACACATTAAGAGTTTGCAAATTGTCTTGAAATTTTGGACATTATTATTGGTAAGTAAGACTTTGATCATTGTTTTAAAGATAAATTATTTACATCTATAGAAATCTTGAAAACTACTTAAAATTATTAAATATTTAATAAACGTTTACAGCTTTTACATGTTCCTCCATTGATATATTGAAAAAGAAATGATTTTTTGTCACAGGGTAAAACACAGGCTATCATAAAATAATACTCGATAATACTTTATATGGTTTTATTGTATTGACTATAAATTTTCATCTAAAAATTTCATTAAATGTATTTAATATCACTATTATAGAATCGTTAAAATTAAAAATGCACAAAAATATAAAATATAAAAAAAAAAATGTATCAAACATAAAATAATAAAATAATATTAATATGCTCATATTTTACGTGGTAGGTATTTTTTATTTGTGTTTTTATAAGGTATAGTCATAAAAATACATGCATATACACTAAAAGTAAATTTTATACAATGATTAAGTATATAAATATCCCATCACCGAAGTGGCGACTAGCGCCACTAAACCCCATAACGGTAGACTTACAAACTAATCAGTCAGTACGAAATGCTTTGTGGTTTGAGTCCAGGGTTTTAAGATTTTCATCCAATCCATCTAGCGACGTTAGCTGAAAGCATAATTTATATTATATAAACTCAGTTAACCTGTTTGTTTTATTAAGCTATAACTCCTAAATATGTATCCATGTTATTTAGTCCTAACTTATTTATATAACTTATTCTTCAACTCGTGCAAAAACGGGTTTTTTAATACACATTTTTCACTACAGAAACTCAACAATGAAAATAAAAAAAAACCATCTAAGCCAAATCTTGTAAGCCCCACATAATTTTTTTTTTTAATCATCATAATTTTTTGCTAAATATTATATATCTTTGAATAAAATACTTGAGTGATTTTCCACATTTTTGTTTTTATTAGTGACCGGTGACTCTGTTTTATAATGCCAACGTGAAAGGTTGGCGAAACCGGTCACTGATAAAAACAAAAATGTGGAAAATCACTCAAGTATTTAAATGGAATTCCACCAAGTACTCTCTGTCAAAAATATTGAATTTCTTAAATATTATGTCAAAATCAAAGCAAGCAGTGTTTCTTGCTGAATATAAACACTTGGAGTTTTTTTTGGTGGGTAGAGTTTACTCACCACTCGGCTTGATTTTCGATAATGCAGCGACCGGCTTTTGTGTCGAAGGCTGTATTGCTGGGGCAGGTCACCAGCTGAGCGAAGCCTCCAGTCGTGCACATTGCCACCCTGGAACAGCTCGTGCCGATCTTCTCCACGGTGCCGGGTATGCACTGCACTCCAGTACGAATCAGACCTGAAAAATCGTACACAACGCATCAGGATACAACAACGCTTTTTTTATTATTATCTATCTTTGAATCCGTGTACATAAAAATGTTCTACCTGAGGGGCCTTGTAGCAGTTTTGTTTTTTCAGGGGTAAGTTTCGACATGAAGAAGGAGGGTGGGTAGTTGGAATTGTCATCATCCTCGTCGACTGAGCTGCTGGGGCGGATTGTGCTGGGGCCGATCTCATTTTCACGATACAAGGGGCAGTCCAGCACATTGTAGTTGTAGTCGCACACCCCCAGGACCTTAAATAAAGATTAAACAATACATTAAATTAAGTAATTATTAATTATTTGGTTGCTATGGTTGTTTGGTGTTGATTTGCTTAAAGTTTTCTGTCCGCATGCATGGGAATTTGGCATGGTCCCAGTAACTAAAATGCTGGAAGACATAACAATAAAGCGATTTGATTTACATAAACATGGTTTAGCAGATAACTGCGCTTGTCATATTAAGGGTTGAAAAAAAAACTTACGTTGTTATAGTAGAGATAATCTGAGCAGTTATATTGATAAGGGTATCCATCGATACAGACAAAGAATTCACTGCAGTTATATGGGTTTCTGTATGTGGCATATGGAGTCCTGCAGTTTGTTGGCAGGGGCTTATCTATAACAAAAATATAAAATAATATTTAAGGGCCTAAGTCCCATACTCAAGTTTTTTTGATCATTTTCTGGTCCGTTTTGCGAAAAATCGACTGCACCAATCAAAAAAATTTCAATGCAAAAACTTAGATACATCCCTTCTTCCGAACAGAATATATTTTTATTTCTTGTAAATTTACTTTTAATATGATAAATATGTGTTTTTCCGATTGAAGTGCAGGAATTTTACAAGAGTCCTAAACATTTAAAAGTCTTTTTTTCGATTGGAATCAAAAGGGTAAATATAAACCCTGTGCGATTTATCGTCATTTTATCAAATTTTTCAACATCTTCAAGATTTTATTTTACCCTAAAAATGGACGTTAGTTAAATAAAAAAAATAGATAAATATTATTTATAGTGTTTTTGATACTGTATAAAAAAATCAACTTTCAATATATAAAAATAAAGTGACAATTAAATTAATTAAATGACACGATTTCGCCAGGTGAAACGGTCATTTTTTTGTGGCAGACGGGGGATGGGCACCAAGCAAGGTAAGGTAGCAAGATCCTTAAGAGTCTCAGGCGATAAATCCACGGTGGATCATGCGAATTGATAATTTTTGTCTGAAGAAGATCAATCCGTGGTACCTTGATTCGTCCTGTTTCCACAGTCAACCATGTCTGCAAAATCACACTTTCCGGTGTGGGCGGAGAAGAGCAGAGTGGCCGGACACTCCTGCTCCTCCATATTTCCGTCCCAACAGTTCAGGAAGGTCCTGCAGTTTTCAGAAACGAACTGTCCCCTATATTTCTCGCATCCGGTCGGAAGACGTGCTGAAAAATACAATTCAACGTTTATAAATATTACTAACATTTGAGAACTTCACGTATTTTTACCCAAAATGTACCCTTGTAAGTAATTATGGTTTTTTTAAGGTGTTTTTAAATATTACTCACGTAAGGGTGTGGTTGAGGTGTAGACGTCGTCACGCTGCCCCATTTCATGTTTCATTTGCATATTCATAATTTCAGAGGCCTGAGGTTCTGAATCTATATAAAAAAAAATATTATAACACTACTGTACAAACAATAAACCTGTGTTTGTTAAATGAATTTTATATTTATTAACTATTCATTACCGTTCGTATCAACCATATTTGTGGTGTCAGGTCCTGGGGTTGGGTCAATGTGAGGCATCATTAAGGCTGCATCACTGTCATTTCCCTCTACCGTTTCCTGGTGATTGTTATCTACAATTTCAGGCTGTGTGTCGATTTCAGCAGTGTCAGTTGTTTCAGAATTATCCTGTCCTTGGCTTGGAGGTTCTTCGCTAGGGTTATTGGCAGCGTCTTGGTGTTCAGTTGTCTCCATGAGGAGGTGTGTTTGTTCAGAGTTTTGTTGCGTGGTCGTCTCCGCTGGGATTGAAGAGGCTGTATTCTGCTGTTGATTGCTGTAGTATCCGGGGATCTGAATCCAGATGGAGCCTGGGGGAGGAGTTTTTTGAGACCCCTGATTTTCCTGAAACGATTATATATAATTATGTATAAATAATCAATTATTTTTTTTAGATTGCAATGTAAACTCACGAGCTTGGCAAGGAAGCAAATTTGTAACGGAAACATGAAAACAAAGGCTTTTTTTTAATTACTTTTGGTTGACAAACCTCTTGCCTGTGTATAAAAAAAAAATACATGCATTCAAGCATGCATTAAAGTAAATATATCCCATTCCTTTTCGCGAGTTAAGAATAATATATTTGATTAAAATTACATGGTAGAATTATATTAGCACTATTTCAGTGATTTCCCATTATATATATGCTGACGCGATTAGTTGCACCATCATCCAAGGTTGATGACTTTTTTAGTCATAGTAGGGCTTCGTGAACTTTTCACAGATAAACAAATATCCAAGTGTTAGGAAGAAAGGCATTGAAAGTTAGAAATCATTTGAAAAATCTTTATTCATCAATGTTTGATTTGCGTATCATTTATGACAGAACCTGAGCTGGTGGTGGCAGACCACCAGGCTGCTGGCTTCCTGGAGGAACCACAAGTGCCACCTGCCATTGCTGGATCTGCCTGCTGGTGGGTTTCCCAGAGCCTCGGGAGACGGTCCTCCCTGAAGGAGATCTGCTGGACTTGGACATCGTCTTCTTTCCAACCGACTTTTCAGGATCTGTATCAACCAAAACATGCAGTTTTGCAGACCACTTTGCATTAAATAAATATTTCTATATTATCAAGTCCTGCCTCACAAGTGTTTATGAATTGAACCGGACACAGTCTCAATTATCACTGAATGCTTTCTACGTCTTACCCAACCATCCTTTTGAATATTTATTATTTTTTTCAAACAAGTATTACATTGAAATTAAAATTTTAAATTCATTCGCAGTCCATAAATTACGAGTCGATCATTTCATTATAATACAGTTTTATGGACCGCTTACCAACTGGTGATTTATCAAAGCCAGTTTATCAAGGGGGATTAAATTAAAAGGATTCCTTACTACTGTGAAGGGTCCATTATAAGGTCCCGCCTGTCCTCCCACGCAGGCAAAATGATATTTTTATTTGCGCTAACAATTTTATCTTAACCGCAAAATTGTCGAACATAAATCTTGAAATTTATCCCAAAAAAAACCCAATCCTTTTATAAAAAAAATACATATTAATTATATGTATATTTTTTAAAAATATTTTGTTTGAATAACTTATCATATAAGCCTTATTGAAGTATTTTTAAAACACAGTTATATTCATGTGTAGGTAGATAGTACGTTATTTTACTGATACAATATTAAATAAACTCAAATTTTGTTGAGGGACAAGGCATTGGTGATTGGTGATGATCCATTATTGTAATGATAAAAAGTAACATTGTATTTTTGTCTTCACAAAGAAAAAGACAAAGTAACTTTGTACTTTTGTGAAGACAAAAATAAAAAGTTACTTTTTATCATTACAATAAACTAAAAATTAACTGAAAATTTACAAAGACCCGATGATTCTGTCAGCATTTTTGCAAGGTACAAATACTTAGTAAAAACACTCATACAACCTCTCATATTACTCAAAACCCTTGCACGTGCAAAATATGCACAAAAAAAGGTTGTTTACACATATTTTTCCCTATAAATAGTGAAATCCACGTAAACTACCACCTAAGCCACACCTTGTAAGCCTCACAACCTGAGCGCGGAAACTGAAAATACGCACATACCGTATAGTAGGCATAGTTTTATAATAAATTATTGATAGTAAAATATCTTGAAATTTTTTTTTGGCACGTGCAAAATTAATTAATTTTAAATAAACCACGAAGGCTTCGCTCATTCCTTGAAAGGCTGAAAAAAGACAAAGTCTCCTCGTAAATTACTTGGACGCATTAGGGAGAGGCGCTCGCGTGTCGCCTTTTTTCAGTTTTTTTTGTTTTGTTTTCAGGATGGAGGCTCTGCCGGGGAAATCTCGCCATAAATCCCGGCAATCCACACCGCCGCGTGATTTAAGGCTTAAGCGAAAACTTGCAGGCTCAAAAATAAAATTAAAAAAAATAAGGGTCCCGAGTAAGGATCGCCCTTAAATTATCTCGTTAATTTTGTGACTCGAGACTTTTAAAAATATTTTTTTAGCCGGTTTCGTAAAATATTTATATATTTTTTCATAATTTCATAATTCAGAAACCTATGTATTTTTTTTTTATTTTTAAAATAATCGTTTTGAAGACTTTTTGGTACAAATAAATAAATATAAAATACATTAAAAAAAACATGTTTTTATATTTTTTTAATATAATTTAATAAGTGTTTTCTGAATTTATATTACTCTATACTGAAAACACAAACGTGAATACCCAAATATACTGCTTTTACCTTTCAATAACCTTTGGTTGCCCTTGAAAAGCGAAAGCACTCACAAATAAAAATTATTGTATGGTATTTGGTATGTAATATATATTTAAGGCTTCGCAATAAAGATGCGATAACCCACGACTTAGTAAAGGGTTGTTATCTTCACGACTATCCTAAGCGGCTCCATCCCTTACGAAAACAGGAACTATTCAAAATGATTATGCCTATCTGATATAAAACTTAATCAAAGCCTTATATTACTAGTAGAGTTAAATATATACAGCGAATTTCATATGCAATGCTACTTTGCACTGAAAAGTATCGTATTACGCTATTGCCGCCTTGCAAAGATTTACGCTAATGTATGAATTAACAAATTTATTTATATACTCACTTCAAGTTTAGATTTAAAAATAAACGCTACAGGCTTTATAAAGCTTATTATTTGTTGCCGATGCGTTTTATCAAGGACGCAAATAATATTAAAAGTACAAATTTACTGCAAAACCCTTGGAAATGACCGTTGAAAAATTGTTGTATAGCAATTTTATTCAAACAAAATTATTGTATATTTATAAATGAAAATTTTTTTTCCATTGAGACTTTTATATATTATTAAGCAGCAAGTATAATAAATACGATTAATTCACAAAAAAAAATATGTATCTGTATTGATAATACCTTCATTAAAGTTTGTAATAAAAATTTTATATTATTTTTTTAATATATTGTCATTTAAAGAAACCTCGAGGTTTATTCTGTATTTTATTTGTATAACGGAACAAAATATGGCGTAGGTGGTAACTTTGCACATTTGTTTGTTGACTTGCAACTGACATCCTATTAAGGAGGAGTTCGTTGCATTCACTGCATGCCTGAGTCACTGAAGGAACAAGTCACTGGTAAAATATTTCAGACACTCGATACCTGCGGTAAGTAACGTAAAATAATTTATCAATTACCACCTGAAATAATCACAATTTTAAGCCGAATATTTTTACTGCTTTTAAACGCACTCTTTCGTATATTATTATTAAAAAAAATTAATACCTATTTGATACAACCGCTTGTATAAAATAATTTTGTTTAAGCTCCATACAAGCAATAAAGCATAGCTTCTTCACTGAAAAAAATTTGACTCACCGCATGCCACTGATTTTAAGACTAAAAAGCCTTGAAATCAGCGTATTTGTTATTTTAATATGGAGTACTATAATTAAGACTAGTTGCAGGTGCTTTTCTTCATGGTTTTTTTAAAGGTAAATAGTGTAGTGGTCTTCGGGCTCATCTACATAAAATGCCTTTGGGCTCATCTGCGTATTGCTACTGCCCAGTAGTATTATTATATTATACAAATAAAACATTTAAACACAATGAAAGCCTGCTTCGATTAACAATTAAAACACTCGCAATAAATAAAATAACCAAGCCTACTTGTCGCTACTCTCGCTTCCTGATTGCGTGAATGCATTTCGGCGAGAGATTCATCGGAACAATGCACCTGAGCCACACACAAGGACGCAGAAAACCAAGTGTGAATTATTTAATATACAATATAAATATAAATTATTTATGCAATTCATAAATCAACACAATTGGCTTCAAGAAAATAACAGTAATATTCAAAAATAATAAACAATTTCCAAAAATATTTTTTATCAAATTTATACAATACGGTTTTCATAGAATACATATTTTTTTCAGGAATTTTAATTAAGTCACATGTAAAAATGAAAGCCTACATTTGAATAAAATTATTTTAAGCTGCAATGTGAATCATTTAATAGTTATTTTCAGCATATTTTGTAGATATAATAAAGCGTGTACTTTTTGAATATACTCGTACTTTTCACTGTAAGATGATATTTCAATAAAATCAATAAATTATTTCAGGTTTTTACTGAAGTCGAGCCTCCCCAGAGGTCAAGAGCATCGCTGGAATCCAAGTTTATTTCGGGTTCCATATTCTTATATCAGATGCCATAAAATACGTCAGCATGCCTTCGTTGTTTTTTTTCAGGCTCGTTATGCGTGCAGTTTTTTTGCGTAATATATAACATTGAAGTACCATTTTTTTTATATTTCAATCGATGAAATATGCACATTCTCAGTTGTACTGATAAACGCGTGGGTTTGAATCCCTGCGAAGTCGTAAAAAAATGACGATTATTCACGTCGTTTCACGTGTGAATCGTTCGTTTGTAAACAACGTTTTACTGAAAAAAACCGAAAAAAAACGTTATTACAGATTTTCTGTAAAAACGTGTTATTTGTAATATAAAAAATATGATTTTGATTAATTATTTTTTTTATGAAAGTTTTTGATATATTAAGACTTTTAGGCTTATTAGAACAAAATTAATTTTAATTTAAATTTAAAAAAATAATTGACTCGCTTTGTTTACACGAAAATTAAAAAAATATTTATTTATACGATTTTGTACAAATCCGTTTCTTCAAACGCAGGCATTGTGTTTTTTTTTTTTTTTTTTTTTTCTCGTGAAACAATGCGACTGTATTTATTTACACAAACGTGCATCGCTTCGGGGTTCCCACGAATATTAATTCACTGAACTACATATTAAAAATTAAAAATTCTCGTCCTTGGCAAGGTTCCATGCCGGGGACTAAAAGTTCGTCCGTCAGAATTTTGACTGCTGTGTTTTATTTACAGAGAGGACTTTGCATAAAGATTTGGCTCGACTCCAACGAGGTCTTAAAAAATAATGTCAGCAATGTCTACTGCCATCCAGTGGCGTGCGGTCCATATAAGCAATACGTGTTAATTAAATAATAAAAGTGTATTCAATGCACATCAGAATCACTTTCGCCGAATGTCTTTATTTATATTTATAGCTACAGTAAACATTACAGCTTTTTGATACTATATGAATTTTACATATATTGTTTATTTAACTTAGTGGTTAGACTGTGGTCTTTAAGTCACAGTCTTTAGTTCAATCCTCGTCTTTATTATATTGCTGTTATAATGCTTATACCTGTTTTAGTTAATCAACGATGATTGAATATTTGAATATTATAACCCAATAATCCTTTTTACTTTGACGCACACCATGAAATTCTACTTTGCTGCATATATATATATATATGTGAAACTAAGGGGTACGTCACTGTTATTTCCTCGTTTAAGACACAGAGTAATATCCTTGGCTCTTAATATCAAAACTATACACAGTAAATATAAAATTTTCATCGCATACTCGAAATCTCCGCAGTTACTTGTTCTCAATCGTTCTGTTGTATTAAAAGTGTGATCGGTGCTCCGGAGATTGCAGACAATGGCTTGTTATGGTTTTATGGGATTCTCGTGCGTTAATTGGGTAAATAAAATAGTAAATTAATTAAACTTCGGTTAGTTGTGTGGTTAGTGGCCTGCGGACCTCGAAATTATCGCAGTTTGTGAGATTATTTCAGCGTTTCCTTATAATTGTCTGCGGATCGTTTATGCACCGCTTGGGCTTGAGTTCATGTCCAAGGTGGATTGGATTTTGTATCATTACACCATGAAGCATGAGGATATCTTAAATATTGTTTAATTGTACTGTTTATTAAGTGTCATTGTAATATATTTAATTTAAAAAAATAATAATAATTGAACTTTTATTACAACTTTCGTTCAAAGCAAAAATCCTAAAATGTAGTTTATTTTGAAATCAATTTTTTGGGTTCAAATATGGGAGGAGCGAAAATCTTTTCGGAAGTATATTTATTAAAATTATTTTTTTCCAGGTTAACGAAACAGGAAAACCCTGAAGGAAAAAACTCTTTCAGAGCAGGTTTTTTGTGATTTTACTGCAAACAACTTAACCTTAAGTGAAAATAAACGCCGCAGTTTCCTGTGAATGATACCTAGTACTTTTTTTTTGCCTTTTACTTTACTAAAAATCTTAAATCAACCCGACATGTATTGAATGACGAATAATTAATATAAAAATGTTATAACACTTTTATGGACATCGTTATCATCAATTAAATTAAGCTTAATAAAATAGTTTCACTTTTTCTGTGTATACTTTGTTTTTATCTAAAAACTCAATATATAATATAAATTCAATATTTTTGACAGAGTACTTGGTGGAATTACATTTTAATATTTTTCAGTAAAGTACTCGAGTGATTTTCCACATGTTCGTTTTTATTTGTGACCGGTTTCGCCAACCTTTCACGTTGGCATTATAAAACAGAGTGCGTTTACTCTCGTTTACTACTAGATCACTCAAGTATTTCACTCAAAAATATTAAAAAAATAAATCTAAAACATTTGGTTAGTGATAAGTATAACAAGGTTTTCTTACTTGTTTTCATTCCAAACACAGCCTCTTCTTCAGCGCTTTTCTTCGCGTCCTGCATTTTCCTCAACACCCGCGAGACCTCTTCAAAATCTTTCGATTTTTCAGCATCAACCGAAGGCTCACTTATTTCCAAGTGACTATTTTCAGGACCGACATCCCTGCGTCTCTTCGGAATGGAAAGCGACTCCACAGAGAATATTGAAAAAGCAATCAGAAACAGACATAATACTTTAAACCCCATTTTGGACAAAAATATATACAATTAAAATATAAACGCGTATAAATTAATTTTTTAAATATATTTTTTAATAATGACTCGCTCGCAGGCTCGCAAGGTATTCTCTCGCGGATGTTCCGCCGGGAAGGACAAAATACACAATGTCATGGTCGGCGAACAGAGGCTGCTTTTATACTCAGGGGAAGATCGTGTAGGTAGGTATGAAATCCATGTCACGGGCCATGTCCTCGAAAGGCTTTCAGGGAAGCAGAAGAGGCTGTTGTTTCTTATGGGCGTTATTATATTGTAGAGTCCATTACACGATAAACACGATTGTGTGCATTGAAAGTCGCGACACTTTATGGTAAAAATACGCAAGATTATATTATCACTGTAAAATGTGCTTTGCTTTTTAGAAATGTTTATTTCAAAAATAACACAACAACTCAAATTACTGAAAGCTGTGTACGTTTTTGAATATCAAATATTATTATGAAAAATATTACTGGCAAGTAAACTGGAGGGTAACGAAATATTTCACTACGTATTTATTTCTCTGCAGGGTATTTATAATCTCCAATCGGAACCTTCAGGGTCAAAGGTCGTGGATCTGCCGTACAACCTTCCTGAAAGTACACCTTCAAGCTTTTAGAGCCTCTGCAACGCAACTTGCTTCTGTCACCCAGTCAGCTTCTAGATTTTATCGGTTCGTTTCGTCGGAAATCTCTCACGAACTCTCACACCCCAAAACCATAAAAGATATAGAAATATATATATATATATATATATATATATATATATATATATATATATATATATATATATATATATATATAATAAGAAGTTGTGAGTGTTTCTCCGATTCTGGGTGATACAGTCTCATATGTAGACTTTGGAAACGTCCGATACTTTTTTGCTTTCTTTCAAGTTGAAGTCTTGAAGTCCACATTTGTCGCTAGTATAGCAAATTTTTTAAAAATCTAACCTGCCGACATTGGCATTTTTGCAAGCAAATGCATTGATCTATTCAAATGCATTATTTTACATTATTCTAAATACATTGTCCAGGGAATAATCCAAGGAAAAAAGGCGTCGGAAGGAGTGGATGTAAAATTTGCGCCAGTGGCTGAAAGACTATGATTGACTTGGGATGAATATTTTTTCAGTGAGATGATCACCGATTTCCTCTGAAATAAGGCATTTGTTTTAAAAAAAATACTGTTCAAAGATAAAACAACATGTTATTTTTTTATGGTAAATGGTAACAAGTGTATTTCGATGTTTACAAGAAACGCTCTAGAATCAGGCAGAATTCAACAAATCAGACGAATTCATTGCAGCCATGAAAGTATGTGAGTGTCTCGTAGTTTTCAGTGGAATATATAAAAGCAATATGGGAACATGATGGTGTTTAACCCAGATGCTGAGAGATTAAAGTGGGAGGCTCAGGTCAGGCCTTGTCCCACGGAGCCAACGGTGCATTCTCAAATGCATCCTCGTGCGTTTTGTTATACATAAGCTCTACGCGCGTGAAATACTCATGAGACGAGTGCAGGAAGGCGTCTATCTGCTGCTGGATAAAAGCCTCTCTGCGCTCTCGTCAAATCTCACGCCGAGACAACAGACGATTTAGCCATAACGTGCATCATTCTGCAGGGCCTTTTTACACTGCATGGGGTCCATGATCCAAATCCAGGTAGAAAAATCTCTCAAGGCATATATATCAAAGAAAAATTCCACAGATCGTCGTTGCGTTGCAACTTTATTAGAAATGCGAGTAATCTTCACGCAGTTGCATAAAATTTCCATGTTTCCATGCTTTATAACAGATTTTTTTTTACCATCACCGCCTGCGAGGATCTACACAGATGATATTAAAATCAGTACTTGATGGCAAATAAAATTTTGAACTTAAAACTCGTATCAAAATATATATAATCAAATAAAAAAAAAGTACTTTGATGATTTTGGATGTTGAGGCTCTTGAAATTTTCTGTCCGCCGATATTTCGATAGAAAACTTCAAATTGCTCAACACCCAAGAATTTAAATCAATGCTTGTCAAAACCATGAAAAATGTGTTAAAAATATATTTAAAAAAGCATTTAAAATACTTAAGTGAGTGGTTATAAGGTTGATATAATAATATCACATGTTTATCTGATAGGATGTAATTAAAGTTAAATTTATAACAGCAGAATTAAAGCCATGGATACAAAATGGGAAATGTGAGATGTTTGCAGTCAGTACAGGTAACCATGGTCAACATATTGTTAGTGATAGTTTCAATTATTTATATCTCATGCGTAAGTGTAATAACAATAAAGTAAAGAGTTAATTTGTAATACAGAGGGAGTCTTTCAATTTATTATTTATATTATATCTTATTGAGAAACCCTTTTCATGCACAAAGTATGAACGTTTAAACTTTTCGCAATATCAGCATAACGTTAACGAAATAATTTTTTATTGATTATGAAGCTATTTCAAGGATTGCAAAACTGTGAAATGAAAACGAAACTTGCTTGAAACGTTTAAAAAATCCTGAAAAATATTTGTGCAGCATTTAAACGATTAAACGATGACTAAATCCTAAAGCGCCCGAAAACGAAATAAAAGTGAGTAGTTTATTTTCATTCCTGAAAAAAATATTATTCACAAGATACCATAACGATGAAAGTGAGCTTCGAGTTAAAAATACAGGAAAAAACCCACGGCGGAATTCCTCGGCTGAAAAGCCGAACATATTTATTAGCTTGCACCAAAATGAAGCCTTTGATAATGAGAGGAGACCACAGAGGGCGAGGCTCTGGAGGCTCTGGAGGCTCTGAAGGCTCTGCTTATCTCCCTCGGCCATCCTAACGGGCGTCCTTCCATAAGGCCTGGCTTTATTTCTGTCGGATGACATCACACGGAGTGCATTTCGCGATACTGCCTGCGCATTCAAATGCAGTTTTGGTGTTTGAATAAAAAATAATGCACTTTGAGAGAATTTTGCATTGATTTCAGTATTTTTTAACGCATGGTGCAATTAAGTCCAAAATATATTTTTACACCTGAAAATTATTCAAGCATTTACTGGATTCGGCTGTACTATTGAAACTAATTGTACTAATGAAAATTTATATATATTTTAATATAATGCCTATGTGTATAAATTAAAAAATAATCCACAGTAAAACCAAGCACTTTTTAACTTCTCTGAGCAATGTTGGTCAAAAAGATGTTTCACAAGTGATTCGTTTACCTAAATAAATATTATCATTAAAACTACCGGAAGTTATTTTTTTAAAAGCACTTTTACTAACTGTACAAAGTCGCTTTTGCTATCAAGTGTTATACAATTTTTAAATAACTTTATTTTCAAGTTTTAAAGGTTTAATTCTTTCGACTACTGTAGTTCTGAGTTAGTTTAAAAATTATGTTTAAATTAAATAAATATTGATTAATCACCTGAATAATCCAATGTATGCATAATTATTTGGTATAAATTTAATTTTAGCTTGCCTTAAAAATGACAAACCCTGAACTTCAGGTAATCAATTACCTGAAGCAATTATCCAAAAAATTTATTCTATACATCAATAATAAGTTACTTTTTGGTATAATTATTTTAATTATATACCACATACCTTTAAAATCGAAACTCTTAAGATACATGATACGTTGATTTTTTTATTATTTTTATTTGTTTATAAAAAGGGTCTGAACCTTTATATATTCTCATATTGCAAGCTTAAACATAAAAACCATAAATTGTGATTCAATAAATCTTAATTGGATCGGATTCAAGTATAAAAATATATAAAAGCTACCTTTGCCAAAATTTTAAGTACCAAAGCGGTTTAAGGATATAATAATAGAAATTATGCAATTGATGTTAAATATAAAATTGTTCATTTAGTTAATAATATTTTCTATGGGATTCTATTATAATATTTTTATTAAGTGATGTTTCCATTTATTTTTTTCATGCTGAAAGTGTTTTTACTTTGCTTGAAGATGCAAACAAAAATTATTCAAGTCATTTATTGTTGCATAAGGGTTTGTTGTACTTCCTCTGAAATGTTGACATGGTCGTTAGGAAACCCACGCGACCCGATCGAAATGTTTTTTGATAACACAGCCTGTATTCTCACCACCATGATTAAGTATCATTTCCTGCCTGAAACGCAGTATAAAATGAAATACTTGATATAAAACTAAATTTATTTTGCTCACTCATAAACAACCCTTCAACTCAAGCGTATTTTAAGTCTTATAATATATTATTAACTAATACTATTTTTCAATAAACTCAGCAGCCTACACACCTGAAAAAAATAGTTTCTGAAAATGATCCAAGCTCAGTGCTTCGACTGAAAAAGACTGAAATGTCATAAACGCAGAAAATAAATTCACAGTTTTTTCTAGTATTTTTAAATAAAAAACTGAGCTAAGTTATATAATAATTTATAAATATTATTAAGTTTAAATTTCAGGATGTACTTGGCCTATAAATCTCATTTATCGTGCATGTGACATTGTTTACTTTCTGCAAGCACCTGCTTTGCTAGTAGAGTCGTGTGTCAAGATTTATTATCAAGTTTATACGCTTCTTCATAATTTATTAATATATCTTACTGAATATAATATTCTGAACCACTTGTAATATGCCCCAGTGATGTTTATTAAAACCTATTAATGTATAAACCCATAACCTGCTTTGGACATAACATATTATTTAAATTTTAGCTTGCAGGTTCACTTTTAACAGCCAACGCTCAAAATTTATAAATTAAAATTAAAATTGTATTCTTTGTACAATACTATTTTTTGTTCATTATGCTTTAAAGTAATTAATTTAAATTTTATGAAAATGTATTTAAAAGTAAGTCGTAAAATATAAACAACGCCTTTTTCTATATTAGTAATACTTGTTAGTTTGTAATGTAAAGTGATGTGTTAATAATTAATAAAATATCGATGTATTATCAAATGATGTTGCATGTAAGTATTGTATTTATTTTTTTAAATAAAACGCATTAGTTGGAATATATATAAAAAATATATATATCATAGTAATAAACAAGATTAATCCGTCCTATACACGTTTAATCAGCACAGGAGAGCAATAAAATTGAAAAAATAAAGTCCTGTTTATTAATTTTATATGCATATGTGCAACACAAGGACTCGCTCGAGGCTTCGCGGGTTTCTGAAATAAATTACTAGGCGGCGAGCTTTCAGCCCTGAAAAATCCTGGAACCTAATTTATGCAGTATGAGAATATTTTTTATAAAAATTAATACTAGAATTCATTAATAAACACTCCTTAAAAATTTATTTTGCAAGACATTTACTCTTTTTTCGTCCATCAAATAAATTTACCAAAACTTTAAGATGTCCAAAAGTTTATTAATTCTCACACATAACTTCAATTTCAATATTATGCGTTTTGATAAATGAAGTATTTAGTCAAAGTTATTGATTTTGTCAGCAAAGTTAAAACGATCAATATATTATCTTTATACCCTTCCAGTTTTCCATTATACAAAAATAATCGACTTTCGTCCTTTGGCATGAAATAAATGATCGACAATTTGTTAAAATGCGTTTCTTAATAGACTCGGTAATATATTTAAAATAATTCAAATGCATTCACGCGTATATGAAGAAAAAGAAGTGCACATATAAAGATGGCGGCTACACAAAAATGCACTTTTGAAAAAATGTAACAGCGAAAATAACACGCTCGGGAATGATTAATCGTTTTAAACAAAGGTTCGTTAGATTCTCGCCCTGAGCAAATAAACGAATTTGTAAATAATAAAACTTTTAATAAATCATCCAACAACAATAGAACTCCTCTTATTTTTATCTGAAAAGGATTGTGGGAAATTGGTTTGAAAGTGCCATCTCATCATGGTGTTTATAATAATGACTGCCTTTTTTAAATTTATTTATAAAATATATATTACATTCACAAATGAAGCCTTTGATCCTTTTCAATTTTTATTTTTAAAAACACGGTAATTCAAAATCTTTCATTAATAAAAATATTTTGAAAAATATATCAATTCGTTAATAAAAAATTCAATAACACAACCTATAACATATCATATATAGTATATAAAATTATAGATTAATTACTATAATACCTTCATTCGCCAACGGATGAAAAAAAAAATTATAAATATGTTTTTTATAAATTATAATTGCATGACGTTTAATGAAAAAATTAGGAAGTCATCTTAAGCGAAAATTCTTTTAATTATGCCTTTACTGGATGTTTTTTAATCGTAAGTGATCAAAATTTGCACGCCTTAAAATGAATAAAATATAAAAGCATTTAAAAAATAAGAAAAACAGCTTAAGTTGTTTATATTAACAAATAAGCAGAAGGTAGAATATTTTCAGGAAAGATCAAAGGAACAGGCGTTAAACATAAATGCGAGGTTCCGGATTGTAAATAATCAAATATCTCGTCATTTAATTAGTTATCTAAGGGAAAAGCCCCTCATAGGCGAAAAACCTATTAAAATCCGCTACAGTTCAATTAAATACTTATTAGATCATTTAAAGAGCAAGTTATCGACTTTTGTTTGTTAAAAAATACACATTCTTATAATAAAAGATTTGCATATCATCTGACAATAAATAAAAATGGTTTTATATTATGTTGTGACATAAATAGGTAAAATAGTTAAATAAGCATTTTAAAAATAAAAATTAAATAAGATATTGTTGACTTTATTAGAAAAATTAATTTTATTTTATAAACAGATTTTTTTACAATGCTTCGTTGACTTTTTATATATATTTTTTTTAAGGTCCTTTTTTATATAATATTATTGCCCCCCGAGGGCGTATTGTATTTGTGAGTGTATTTATTAAATAATAATTAAATATTTGTATAGATATCTAGAATATTAAATAATACATAAATACTTTAATATTGTCTGCACTTATCTGATACTAAAACCTTACAGTTTAATAATTTTATCACTGGAGCTTCTTTGAGAATGAGTGATTGAATTTTGGTGGTTTAAAAAAGGCTGTATTGAGCGAATGAAAAGAAGTTGTTAATAAAGTGATGATGAATAATGACGAAGGGCCAAGTCTCTGGTGTTCCATCGCCTGCCTGCTACTCAGTTTATCTCCGTGAGAGCCTTCCCGTACAAGGCTGCGCATCCTTTAGCAAAAGCATAAATCTCTATATACACGACACAGGCGACCTATCTTTGTGCAAAGCAAATATAAATTGCACGAAGCTGCGTTTACATAAATTACTGAAATAAATATCTTTTAAACATTTAAAATTACGTACAAATGTGTTTCTTCACCTGAAGATTTAATCAGCCAGGATAAAAAAGCAAAGTACCTTGATTAATCTCACAAAAATATACACATTTCAGGATTAAACATATAACTGAAAAACACCACAAAAACAACTTTTCTTCCAATTTGATTTAATATTAGTAATGAAGCCATTTATCAAATGTATTTGATATTATTAAAATAAATAAAACCCACGAAGATTTAAACAAAATGTTTAAAAGAAAAAGTTTATTATTAGACATATAATTACTTACTTAATACTACTTTTATTATTTGATATGTAATTTCACGCCAAGTAGTTCAATACATTCTGTTATTTTTTAATGATTAAAACAAGGACGAATAAAAATAAACGTTTGATTTATAATTAATTTAACAAGTAAAAACGATGCATTACACTTAAAAATTACGTACATTTATTAAGGACCATATCTTATGTGCAGCAGCAACTATTATTTTATTTATCCTCCCCCTTAAGATTTTTTCACGAAGAACCTTATCCAATGTCCCCACTTCGAGACCATTTACATGTTCACCCTATGGAACATTTGTCAGTAAATTATGGTCATGATTACAAGGAATATTGTGCTTATACATTTGCAAGCCTCCATTCGGTACTTTAAACCTAATGTGTTTACGCTTTTTATTGCTAACGAATGAAAATAAAATTGTAGATTCGATTTTGTGTTTCTGAAAATAAATATGGATAAATACTCAGTAGTTAAGCAGTTCAAAAACTTTATAGGTATAAACAAAAAAAAAACCTTTTTGGTAAATAACTATAAAAATAAACTCTGTGTTCAGTGATTATAATTCTTGACTTGCAAATATTGGATATTAGTTTGCGTCGAGTTTAGAGATCATATAGTTTCTTAAATTTATTGGTTTTTTTTTTTAAATTCATTATCTAAATGACACAAAGCCAATATCAAAAACATAATACCTCTTTTTGCAAACATTCCTCATCCTTTGCACCTTCCTACTCTCACAAATAAGTTTTGTTATAGACCGACGATTTTAACTAATCACAGCTATAAATATATTTAAAAAAACTCATATTATTGGTTTAATTATTAACACCGCATATAGCTGTCTAGCAGTGGCGTGCTGTGAAGGTAAGAAGTGAATTCAAATGTGAATGATAATGTGGTTTAATTATGGTATCAATGGATTTTGTATTTAACACTTCATGCTAAAAACACATCGCAGAGTCTTCGACTCACTCTAACCATAAAAATAAAATCATACGAGTTTTTGTGCATTGCTTACCATCACCGCACTACACTGCTACTTGGTTATCTTTAATAGTTGGCACAGGTGAGAAATGATAACGATTTGAAATGAGACTGTTTGGATGCAATTGGACAGCATCCCGCCGGTGCACAGCGGTAAGATTAGTATAATTTTATAATAAACGGAAACATAAAGTTTATATTGCGAGAGCGTGTAGCTGCAGGTAAGATAGTTCTAATGTAGTGCTGAAGTGACTTGACTTGAATATTCAATTTGTATAACTCAATAGTAAACACATTGTAAGATAATATAAGCTATACACCGAAAAAATAGTTTTTATTTATAAAAAATAATCAACGCAACCGAACACACGAAACCCGAACAAAAGTTTTTTTTTTTTTCAAAGATTTTTTTTTAATATTATAAACCGCCATCTATTACCTATTGTTGAAACTTTTTCACAAAACTCATCCCTTGAACCACAAAAGGTTTATTTCAGAAAGCACCCTCTTGGGATTAAGTTTGAAAACTTATACCATTGAATGAAGCATACACGACTTGTTGTTATTTTCCGATCGGTAATTGTAGAATCACACCATTTAAAGTTAACTTTCATTTAACAGAAGTTAATTATCAATTTACATTTTTAATTGCACAGTATTTAATTGCATTTTCACCAACATAAAAAATAGCAACACGTTCCTTGAGTAATTATTCCAATGAATTATTCAATGATATTTTTTAATTGTTCGCGAAAAGATTTGTGAATGTATTAAAAAAAATATATAAATTTTTTGTGAATACCTTGCGTTTATCGTTAGTATAATATTTTAAATTAAAAAATTGCCTTGAATTATAAATATATAATAAATAACATATAGGTACAGACAGTAAAAAAATAATTTTCTTTTCAACGTAAGATTATTATACAATTTTATCACGTATAATATTTATATAAAATATGAAAAGACTCGGGGTTCTTTATGCAGCAGTTGATTGAAAGTGGTTCATGTGATACTTCTTAAATAACTAAAAATGAATTTCATGAAATATAACACTGCAGACGATATATAAATATGAAATTGGATTGTCTTGCTATCCAAGAACAGCATATTGGAATGTGTCCAAATATAATTTGAGCTTTAGCTACAAGAGTTTTGGTTTTAAAAGGCTCGGGGCTCTTTATCCAGCCGTTGATCGATAGCGGTCCACGCGATGATGCTTATTAGATAACTGAAGACTAGAAATCACGCTAGATGTCTTACGAATTCCAATCCAGAGTCACTGGAGAACAGGTTTCTCCGATGGCTGGTACCACAGGTGTGTGAAAGAAACATGCAGATCTCACAAACCACTGTATGTTACAAAAACAACAAATATAAATAGCCAAACGGCTAGAAAACTACGCACATTTTAGTTTCAATGACTACTTCAAAAAAACCCTGAAAGGAGGAAGTACTCACAACCAAAACGATTAACGATCCCCTAGTCATTTGGCTGTGGAGAATTGAAGGTTTATTTAGTTAGTCATAGTAAATTAGGGTTTGAATTTAATCAGAGTTTTGAAAATATATTTATATGAAAAAAAAAAAAATATTTAACCGTTGTTATAAGTTTATTTGGTTTCTTGGGTGTACAGGTGGTTCAAGTTTTCAGTACTCCGATGACTGAGGATTAAACGAAAAAATATATATATGAAGTGTTATATTTAATTATTAGATAAATAAACCTTAAGGATGGTGCATGAACTTCCTGATTAGGCTATAGCAGCGGGAGTTTAATTGTGCGAAGACCTTCTCCCCTCCCTGACGTCTCATTCTTCTATCACCTTTCCTACTCACTGAGCTCACCAACACACTCATAATGTACAACTTTAATAAACAAACAGGAGTTCTCAACTGAACCAATTAAATCAACATTTTTACAATTTTCAGTGAGATACGCACTTAAAAAAATATATTTAAAATCTCAAGCAGCCATTGTATATATAATGAAACGTTTTCAGGTGTTATGTCGTATTAAACATTGAAAATGTTGACGTTGCAGTTTCGGTACTGGGGCTTTCTTATGTTAATTTTTAAGTTTAGTTTTGGGGCCAAAACGTTGAAAATTAAAGATATGCGGCATAACATCTTTAAAAACATTGATGGTCATTTAGTATAATTAATGTTTTTACGTAAACTGAATCGGTTTGTAGCATTATGAAAACAGTATAAATGTTTTATTTTGGTACACAAATTTATTTAATAATTAATTGAGTTATAGTTTTTATTTAAAAACACCTGATCTGGGTTCTTTCAGTCGCAAGGTGGCGTGGCAGCTTCGACGCCGAGGAGTTTCCATTCCCAACCTGGCGGCAGACCAGGCCAGTTGTCAAGTGTTCACCAGCAGTGATCATGGCGTTCCAACTCCACGGAGCCTCCAGGCTCCTCGTCTTGCTGCTGATCGTCGGTGAGTCTGCAATTTAATCACCCCGACTTCCCCTGAGCTTATAAATATCAAACACAAAAGTTTACTTGCAAACTGAAAGGTCAAAAAAATACCATACAAGCATTCTTGTTATTGGATAAAATTTATATTGATTACTTCATAGCAATCCAATTTTATTTTCAGGAAAATACAGTGAAAAATGTTGTGTTTATTATTTAATAATATATATATACCACAAAAACTTATTTTTACATAATTCGACAGGCGGTATATTTTAAAGCAACGTAGTTTCACGGCCATTGAAAATAATATAAATTTCAGGCATGCATACTGTTTTTTTTACTAAACCTGAAATTGTAATTACGAGTATTTATTTTTTTAATATGGACATTTAAAATTGGTTATATTGATGCGGTTAAGGCTTACTTTTAAATATTTTCAACCGTCTGAATTGAATCTACGCCCTTGGACTGCGTTTAAAAACCTGATTTAAAAATGTTAAAACTTTGGATGGTAAGCAATAAAACATTCATGGTTTAATTAATATAAAGTATTCGCTTAATTTCAGTGGTAGTGGTTGGGGTACAAAGACCACAAAAAAATAAAGGGTTTTTACCGTCGTTTCACGTGTGAATCGATTATCTAAAAACATATCGCATATAAAATTGATGGGTTGCCATAAAAGATGTGTGTTTATATTATGAAAGAATTTTTGTATCATGTAACGTCGATTTCTCAATAGAAATATAAAATGTCATCACACCGACTGGAAGCACAGCGTGTCTATCTGTGATTTCCAAAGAAAATAATAAAACATCTACGCAGTGAGCAAATACCATACTCAGTTTATTTGATAGAATATCTTCTTCTTCTTCAAGTGCTTCTATTAAGAGGTTGGCATATATCTCTACGTCTGTTCATGGTTTTCGTAGGAAAAATATTGTAGTCCACTGTTTTATATGTCTGCGTTAAACGAAGGTCTGGAATTAAGAAATGATATTCATTCAGCTGTTAAAATAAAAACAGAAGCCTTACTTACCTTTTCAAGGTAGAACACATCCCTTCACAATCGTTCACTACTCCATTACAGATCATTCACATACGCTCAGGATACAACGTGTTAAATATATCACGGCTTTAATTAAAAGGATAGTTTGGTTGTCAATTGTGTTGTAACGTGTGTAGGCTGCTTTATTTATTAAAGATATTCAGCGAGGACATGATCATAGTATGATGGTTTTAATCGAAGGAATCGCATATACGATTCATCCCAGTTTGTTGTTATTACATTAAAATATTAATTAAACCAGTCTGTTGTAAATAAGTTGATCAGTAAGTATCAAAATATAATACTTCTTGTATTTTATATTAACTTATTTATCAATTCAATCCGACATCAAGTTATTAGATCACAAAAGAAGGATTAACAAGTTATTGAAGACTAAAAGGTTTTTTCTAGTTAATTATTTACAATGAATTTAACGATAGACTTGTATCCAAATATTGTTTTAAATATTTATATACAAAATCGTATATACAAAATATTCTTCTAGATATATATTGAAATGAAATTATTAACTCCGACTTGACTTGACGTATTTTTTATAGTAATATTTTAAAATTGTTTTTAGACAAACTTTTCAGTTGAGTGTTGTGCTGCATTATATTTTAGATCGTCTTCCTGATCTCATTTAAATCAGTCTAAATCCGATAATGCTATAGGCTTATAGGCATATATTAATATACTCGATATTCACTTGAATAATTTGCAATATCAATTGCACAGAATCTCATTTGCCAATTGAACTACTTTGCCTATTCTCGGATCACTTGCGAAACCTCACTGCGCTCGGAGCTGAAACTTTTCGCGTAAAAAAGTAAAATAAAGGAACAGCACGTAAAATATTTTGGCTGGTACATTGTATAATTACGAATACGTAAATATTTATGTCGCAGAGTGCATTCGGCCGCGTAAATCACAATCTTGCTCGAAATTCCGTGCACAATTCTCCAAGGCCTCTCCTGGCAGCGCCGCGTGCTTTCTCTTTGCAAACATATTATTATGTGCAACCAAACTTTCGGTTTTAGTATCTTATCTTAGATTCAGCGGGTTATTACTTCCACCTCGTTTATATTCAAATTAAAAATACTATATATATATGTATATATATATAATAATGATCTTCTTCTGGTGTGTCTTTCTTCCTCCTCATTTTATTGAAAATATTTCTAGCCTAGGGCAGTAATTTCATTTACATTCCAAGTAAGTTGCTTCTTTCCAATGCCCTCTTTTACTTCGATTTTCCTTTGGAAATATATCTTATATTGTAATTTATATATTTGTTATTTAGTAGAACATATAACTGATATAATATAATATTTATTTGAATTCAAATTGTAATTTTTTTAAACACTGTATTCATGAAAAAAGTATACTTTAGAAGCGTACATTTTTTGCTATAAAAAATATACGCACAGTCTCTCTCTCTCTCTCTATATATATATATATATATATATATATATAAATATCTTCTTCTTTTGGTGCCTCTCCTCATCGGAGGTTGGCGACCATTTCTATCCTTGGGCAGTCTTACTAATTTGACTACACTTCTAACAATCCATATAAGTTCAATTCCATTTTTTTCTTCCAATTCCCCTTTTTTCCTTCAATTTTTCCTTGGAAATACATACAATGTTTTAATTCATAAGTCTTTGATTTGGAATTTGTATTATTTAAGTTCATATTGTAATTTTTTTAAACACTGCATTCACGAAAAAAATATATACTTCAAAATCGTACATTTTTTGCTATAAAAAATATACGCACAGCGTTTTTATATGTGTATATATATATTTATATAACAATGTCTTAAGTAAATAATCATAAATAACCCAAAGTTATTCGTAATTTTTAATAACCATCACATTACAATGTCAGGAGTAAAAATTCGCATCAAATTGAAAAAATTGAAATCTACGAATTTTATCAAGTTAACTGTAGCTAACTTAAGTTTTTAGACACATCATAAGTTAAATTATATATATATATATATATATATATATATATATATATATATATATATATATATATATATATATATATATATATATAGTTCTACTAAGTGGCATTGGTAATAACCTTCTCGGCTTCTTCCGGCGTACAAGTCAACGTTTTCTATTCTGCTCCAAGTCTGCCGGGGGCCATGCACTCTCTTGCCTTCGTTTCTACCATCAGGAATTTCTAGTCTTGGTTTAATATAATGAAGTTAATATATACAGCAGAAAATTATTTGATCTATCGAGTAAAAACAAGACACAGTTATAAATAAAAGGTTTTATAATAATGCTACAAAGCACCCGGCGACACACTCTACTATTTACAGTTGTTCTATTTAAATTGTTCACTCAACTCTTCTGAGGAGAAGCACCTGAAAAAATAATAAAATGATGGCTAGAATTTATTTATTATATTTCAGTTTTTATTTAATATTATATAAGTGTGCTTGTAGGCTTTGGAAACCGTTTATGAATTTGGTTCTAGGTGTTGAATTGGTTGAAATTTTCATACCTCCATCGTTTTGGTCTCCGACTGAAAAATTTAATAACAACAGCAACTGAAACCTACAAATTTGTTATGAAATATTTTGCTTTGCATTCATTGAATATGCTTTAGCAAATGCTTAATTATAAATACATTTAATTTACGTGGTAATTTATTATTATTTCAACAAGTAGTTTTGATACAAAAAATCTCAATATAAATTTTATTCACGGTTAAAGAATTATTCATAAGATAAAAATAATATTTTTATGAATCACAAATGTATTCAAAGCTTCATTGGATTGTCTGAAAAAAATTTTCACAAGTAAAAGCTCTTTTTTACTTGGTAATATGAGTATTCATATTAATTGTTAGTCAGACATTTTTCATTCATTCCCGTTTAAAATAAATGCATTTCACATTACGAAATGATTTTTTTCAGGATCATCAGCACCGGATGTGCTATTCTTTTCCACACTCCATCGGCACATTAATATTAATTTATATATACTTGGAATTTGCGTTAATCGACCGTGACATTTTTAAACGTACATCTTAACTGTGTTATCGACTAATAAAATTAAATATTTGTCGTGTAATACAGCTTTTTTGTTATGCTTTATTGTGTCGTAGAAATTTCAGTTAGTAAGAAAGAAAACTTAACAGGTTAAACAGTTAAGACCTACTGAGTTTCTATTTTGCTTAAAATTATAAACTGCAGGTACTGTACTTAATTTTTTTAAACATTTTTTCGATTTATTATATAATATTAGTTTTATCGCGTTTCATGTAAATAATAGCTATCTTATATTATATAATAATGGAAATAGATAGTAACAAGTATTTTTTTTTCATGTCTTAGCTTGACTAAGCAGCTTGCGCACAGTGAAACACAACCGACTCTCCAACGGTATTTGCGGTATTTTGCGGTGTTTTTTTCATGCTGGCAGTATTGTCGGTTGTGTCGCAGCATGTGTAGACTGTTTGCGATGCATAAACTACCGTAATTGTATCGAAGCCTGTGGGAAGCGGTAGACGGTGTGGACTGTGCCGTACTTCGAAAGGTCAACCGGTATATCAGCCAGCCACTCTGTTCTCGAAGCAGGAGAAGGGAAGCCTTACTTCGCGGATGCTTAACTCGAAAGAGCACTGTATTATTTAAAATAACCAATTAAATTACCAATATTAATCAATAAACATTTCAAGTAAATCAGTATTTCTTACACGTGCAGGTATACCAAAGCAAAGAGACCTTTTCTATAACCATCAGCTCCTGGTGATGTTTCGGCACCAGCCTTTGAATGTCGTCTACATTACAATACAACAATTAATATTAATAATAAATTACAAAGCCAAGCCAAAAATGATATATTAGCAGTTTTCAAGATTCAGCCGTATTAAATATTCAATTAACTTTCAATAGAAGTTGTCGCTGTGCAAATAAACTGAAACGAGACTACAACAATGAATAGTTTAAAACCTTTTTTCAAGTCAACGGAAAACAGGTTATATGACAATTTGGTATAATTTACGGATCAAGGCTTCACTGCTCGCACTGGTGCAGTGACATTACATTGCATATATTATTACTAAAAAAATACCAAGGAGAAATATCCATATAGACTGTCCTTAAAATGCCACACTTCCGGAACGTAAAAAAAGTATATTAGCAATTCAGCTGAAAAAATAATAAGTAATATTCAATAGATTTAGGCTGTATACTGAGTAAAATGAAAGCTAGACCAGTTCACTCAAGAATTATAATTTCCGGTAGACAACAAGCGGTTTGTATTTTTAATTAATAAAAAATATTTATTTGCATGTTTATTGTAAAGTAAAGTAGCTATTGCTATTCTCATAACTAAATTATTTACTTGTTGGCTTGTTCGAGAGTTTATTCCACATAACAAGTGAATCCCAAACTGACGTAATAAGACTCTCACCTGTTCCAGTTTTGTTGAATATAATTTTATTAATATTGCATGTGTATTACATTATCATTTTTTCAGCATGTTTATTTAATATTTAAATAATAAATACGAAAAGCAATTTTGCTATGGGGCTATGAACATTTAAGTTTGCGAGTACTTTCAGACTCCAGTTTGAAGAAGGCTTTTCAAGAATGCCAACCTGGCATGTTGGCGAAACAAGTCGCGACAATAAATATGAATACAAAACAATACTAAATATTATTTTAATAATAAAAAAATATTATTATTAATAAAATGTATATTTTCGGCTTCAGGTGCGGTTTCCGCTCAGAGCCGGAAGGAGACTCGCCGCAAGGCTCAGCAGGAATCTGATGATGTCCAGACCAGCAGCCAGTGCCCTGAGCCCAATGGGTACTTCGCAGACGCCGAGCAGTGTGACAAGTACTACGCATGCAGGTACAGCATATATTAAAAACATCCACATTTGCTACCCACACAGGTTCAATGGGCACACTGTACAATTAACATGAAAAAAAATTCCTGAAAAAATTTTTTCATACAATGTTGAGTACTTGTTTTTTTAAGGATTTAAAGGCTTTTAAGGTTGTTTGGTTATCACCGAAGCCTTTGAGATATTTTATTTTTTTATAAATGTGGTGTTTGTATTATTTCAGTGATGGAGATATAACTGAAAAACTGTGCCCCGATGGCATGGTTTTCAACGACTACAGCCCTGATCAGGAGAAATGCGACCTTCCTTTCAATATTGACTGCAGCCAGAGGCAGAAGCTTCGTAAGTTCACACTTAACAACCACCAAAAATAACCAAATGGCTAGTAGAGTACGAATAATTTCATTTGTGGCCTCTTTGGTTTTCAAGAGTTTCTTAAAAACTGAAAAATACCCCATCCCTTGAAGCGATATTCGTATATAATTAGTTTTCATGGTTTTGAAATGAAGCATTTTATTTTTTGATAAGCAGTTATAAATTGGTGAATAAGGTTTAATTTACTGTTTGCAACCTTTTTTATGAAAAATAAATCAGCAACAAGAAAGATTGCTTAAAACGTAAAAACAGTTTTCACGATTAAAATAAAATATAAACTAGTATTTGTATTTTTAATGCAGGCTTTTTTAGAATAACTCGAGTGAAATATTTTGAGAAAATATATTTATATAACTTATAAAAATATCTTATGCGGTTTGAAGAAAAACATAGTTTTTTCATTGTAAAGCGTTTCTTCTTTTTTTATGAATATTTTTGCTGTACATTATTTTACGGATGAATAGTCGCGTTTAGTTTATTTTTAATATAATAAAAACGTTGGAATTCAATATAATAAATATAAAACACTACTTCGCTGTTGTTTTATTGTAAAATTCTTGGTTCGTTGACCAATTACTGAATTATATGAAGAAATTACTTGCACGGAAGAATATTTTTCATACAATAATGGAAAATTTAGATTACTTGTATTACAGAGATACATTTCGATAAATCGATGAACGTGGCTCGCCTAGCTAGGTCATGTTCATTATTTATGCAGACTTGGATTAGTGTATTAGCTACATATTAAAATAAGCCAATAAGTATACACTGAACAAGTAATTATATTAGAGTAGAGTTTTTGTTTGTTAATTGTTCCAACGTTTCAGTCTTGGTACTAGGAACATTTTTAGGAATCACTTTAAAGAAAGAGAATAGGCTCTGTACCGGTACCGAAACGTTTTTGTATTAAAAAAGCAGGCGTTGTATTACAGCCAAAAACTTAATTATAGAAATAAAATTTAATACTTTATTAACTTATTGTATTATACTTTTACGTTTTATGTTATTCTTGTTTCATAATAATCAAAGCATCGTTATTTAAGAATAATTTATATATTTTATGTATTAATATCAATAAGTTAATTTTAATCTAGCAATTTTATTTAATTGCTTGTGTAATTTTTTTAAGGCGTATTTACTTAACAAACGATTTCCATACAAATTTCATTATAATGAAGATTTTTTCAAAGCCTTTCAATTAATTCACGCCATCATGAAACAGGTTATTATGTTAGTAATTATTAATAATTATAAGCAATGGCTTTAAAATATGGGAAAAATAAAAATTTGCTTAATTAGTTATAAAGCGTAACCACAGAATTATTAAAAATATATTATACATATTACTCAATTTCATTAAAGTAAATATTTTTTACTTTGTGTCAAAACGCTTTAGTTAACTATATAGAGCTATAAATATATTTTTTACATTTCCAGTTATTATCAAAATAATTAATATATATATAATATAAGTTGTATACATACTTATTTAATAAATTAAAAAGTCATATCGATCGAGTGTTAAGACATAATTTTTTCAAGAAAAATAGTAATTATCAATTTGCAATCTGTTCTTGGGTCTTGTGTCGTATTTTATATTGTTTAAACTTTTGCGTTTCGTTATCGGCACTGAAGCTATTTTATGTAGATAGCCCCGGTACCGGAACCGAAACGTTGAAACAAGCAATTTTGTATAAATTAATTTAGTATTTTTTAATGAAACTTTTGCAGTGCTTTTTAAGTTAAATTTTTTTTTAATAGATTTTCGTCATTTTTGAAATATTTTTTTTTTTGAGATTGCTATATTCACCACGATACAAGAATATTTCCATAAGAATATACTGTTATAAAAAATATTTTTTAATAAGAATCTTCTCTATTTTCGCCGTCCTAAAAATTGCTTAATTTATTATTAATAGCAGCTTATTGCATAACAGATTTTTTGAAGCATTTAATATGGTTTTTTATACAATATCATGCGTGTGTTGGTATTTGATCTCGATGGCTCTCTGGTGTTTGCAGAAACCCCCAGACCTTCCCAGCACTGCCCTCGTCTCCACGGATACTTCGCCCACGAGGACGAGGCCATCTGCGACAAGTTCTTCTACTGTGTGGAAGGAAAGTTCAACATGATCGTCTGCCCAGCTGGCCTGGTCTTCAACGACAAAGTTGGCATCTGCACATGGGCCGATGAGGCCAAGAAGAAGTACTGCGGAACTAAAGGTACGGATTTTCATACAAAACGCGTGACCTTGAAACATCTAACTTTTTAATTATAGACATTATAGCAGATTTAAATAAATATAATTATAGACACACTGTTCAATTTTACAACCAAAACCTCAAAACTATCATAAGGAATGAATTTAAATTAAAACAGACCATTTAAAATACTTGATATAAAAGGTATAAATTAACATGCAATGTGTGTAACCTTGGTAAATATAACTATTTAAATTTAGATATGAGAGTTGTTTTGATTTTAATTAATTATACAAACATTATTCTGTAAACCAACAAAATATTGTATTTATAATTAAATCATGCTTAGTAATTAAATAAAAACATTTAAATACTGAATTGTATAGTATAATATACTAAGAGGCATGATACTTTCCAAGGTCATGTACAATGCACGTGACCTTGGTATGTCTGGGTGTTAACTTTTTGATCTAAGATGTGATAGTAGTTTTAATAAAGGTTATAATCGACAAAGTATTCAGGTTTGAACTGAGAAGTGCAAAACTTTTTATTATAATGTAAATCAGTGCTTCTCAAAGTGATCTCTACGGGTCTCTGGGATCATTCAGGGGGTCCTTAGAAGATTAAAATCGAGTTGAGGGTCCCTATGAAAGAGGGTCCATGGGCAAGTTTTGACTATGAAAAGGGGTCCGTGGGCCAAAAGAGTTTGAGAGCCATGATGTAAATGAAGATAATATAATGGCCTTGAAACAAGTTATTTTTAAGAAGCTGCAATAGCCTTGGAGGTGTGGATAAGAATCCTACACCTGTCGCTAAAAAAATCAAGCATTATTCTCGTCGTTTCATGAGTGTACCAACATGTCAATTAGAGTATTCTGTATTAGTGAAAGGCTTTATATAAAAGATATTAATATGATTTGAACTGTCTGTTTTCAGATGTGTTCAACTTCGAGTGCCCCAAGGTGAACGAGTCCTTCGCCCTGACCCATCCCCGCTACGCGGATCCTGACGACTGCCAATACTTCTACGTCTGCATCAACGGAGACATCCCTCGAAGGTCAGGCTGCAAGCTGGGGCAGGTCTTCAATGAGCTGACCAAGACCTGCGAGTGGGCCCGAAAGGTTCCGGAATGGTGAGTGAAGAGGCTTTCTCTGATATACAAAAAAAAAAATCAATATAAAGTACAAAACACACGTGTGCTCAGTTCGTTAACTATCGAGAGGCGGATTTTGATACAAATAATAGCAGAAAGAAAATAGTCATTATTTAATTGCAGCATACTTTTCAGCACTTAAAAAATATATAAACCCCTTTTCGAATTTCACTTTTTTTTACCTATTAAAATACCTTGAACGTTTATCATTAAAGCCAGAATGATAAAATTTAAGTAACCCGTGGAGATGAAATATTTTATTCTAAGTGTTTTTCTTTTAGGGAAATTATTTTATAGTGGTCGCTATAAAATATGAGTTCTTCATAACAAACGTTGTAGTCATGTGGTTTTTATTTTTTTTTCAGCGCCGACTGGTACAAAGACCAGCTGACCGATGCTCAGTTGGACGCTCTGGAGAATCCCACCACCCTCAGGCCAAAGACCCCATCATCCTCGTTTGTCAGCAGAAGAAAGCCCCAGAGACCCAGGAAGGGGAAGCCAGAACCTGCGGCAGAGAGCAGGGAAGAATAAACCGGCAACGTGATACTGCAGTGTAAAACTCAACTTGAAGAACACACAACCGGACTGACACGTGAAACGACGAGAAAAATTCACAAAAATCGACCGGCAACTCTCGATCCTAGCAGGGTTCATAATTGCATGTAAAAACACTGTTTTGAAAAAAAAATTATCAATTATATTTCAGCACCTAAAAGTATAATTCTAAGTGAGTATTTAGTAAGAAAAAAAAAAAACAAGTATATGTTTTGCATTGCAGATTTTCAATTTGTTCACATTTAATATGCCCACCCTTTTAATAAAATAATCTTATAAGTCCTAGTTTAAAAAAATAAAAAAAATCACATCATTTGCAAATAAATAAATAAAAAATAAATCGTACACAAAACACATCCAATTTATTTATTATATGAATATGGCTTAAAATTGTATGGTTTAAAATCAAGTTTATTTACTTTTTATAAAACTAGTCCAGTTTAATATGTAATTTTATACATTTAATAAAAAAAAATTACAGAAATTGTCTTGGTTTTATTTTTCTTCATTATTCACAGTTGCTTGAAATTAATAAATTTTACCTGCAATTAAAAACATCACCCAAACGTTATTAACTTGTTTGCACCTTAATTTTTTAAACAAAAAGCATATTAACCAGATATGAAAAAAGCACTAAACTGTTGTACTGGAAAAGGGTTTAAAAAACTATGCTATAATATATTAAAATAAACCAATGGTTAGAAAATTACTTTTCAAAATTATTTGAAAGAAAACAGTAATAAGCAAAATAGAAACAAAGAATGAAAACCAATGCGATTATTTATTTCAGGAATTTCATACTACGTATTACTTTCAGAACTGAAAACTTTATTTATAAATCATAGTCTCAAACAAGAACTAAAACAAATTGGTTGTAACGTCTGAAAAAAATATTTTAATATTTTAAATTATCTTGTCGTTTAAATGAAAAAAAAATTAAAGAAATTCCTCTTTCAGGCAAGTTTTATATCAAAACAAAACACAGCAAATTTCTCTTACTTGTAATTGCTAATCAAGGCATTTTATTGATTTTTTTGTATATTTATTCTTGCAGCCTTTAAAAAAAAAAGAGGTTTTAGAATTCACGTCTTAACCATTTTACGCAGTAAATAGAAAACTGAAATATTTTAATGGCACTTAAAGTCTAATATTCAGTGTATTAGAATGGTTTATTTTCTTTTTTGCTGAAATGCATGTTTGCTGCTGATTGGATGCTTATTTTATAACGACAAGTACTTTTGTTGCTTCTACCATTGCTTAATTATTCATTAGGTATCCTTATAAGGTTCAATAAGATTTTTTTATCTAAAAACCCATGAGACCAGTGCCGTATAAATACTATGGAGTCCATTTTCAGTCATTGAAAATTCGTACCGATACAAGCAATAATATTTAATAAAATTAATTTTAAAAAAAATATATATATATATTAATTAACGAATTATCTTTGTAAATATAAAATTCGTATAAATCTTATATGAATAATTTACAATACAATTTTTTCGTAAATAACAATGTGACAAAATATTTTCTTGTAAATTCTAAAGATGTCGTTCTTACACGCTTTCAGATATTATATATTTATTTTATTAAAAAACCCAAAAAAAAAAATCTGAAAAATAACTCATTCACAAAAAATGTCAACGCAAAAAAAAAAAAATAGATTATGTTTTGTTTAAATAAATGTATGGATATTTCTTAATAATGGTCATACATTTATATCTTGTTTTTGCGTATTTATATAATTATTTTTTTTTTTTACCTAATTACACAATCCGAACATTTTTTACAACAAAAAAGCGAAAATATAAAATATCTCCTTTCACTCGAACAAAACACCAGTCGTTAAAATATCTCCCAGTGTTGCCATTTAAAACAATGCGCCCAATGCACACGAAAAGAAAAACATTTTTATTTTTTACACTGGCAACCTTTGCCGCACGAATAGTGACCTTAAAAAACGCAGGCAATTGTGACTCTTACGCAATAGCGCCGCAAGGAACGGATTCGTTTGCATTCCACATATAACTTTCGATTTCGTTTGCATCGAGTGAAAGTGAAATGAGGCGAAAACTTGTTTGTATCTCCGGGCCGAAATCAAAAAGACGCAAGCGACAATGAAACCGCAAACCAAAACCGACTCGCAGTACAAATAATTTCATACGCAATAAGTACAATTTTTGTTTGCGTCTAAATTGAATTAAAGATTTTTTGCTCATATTTTTTTCGGTTTTGAAATGTCACATGTGGTATTGTTTTAAATTATTAAATATAGTCTTTACGCTTGAGGTCTTAATGATTGTTTTTGTGTAGCAAGTTTTTTTTTAATACATTGTATTGTATATTTTGGCTTGATAATTTATTGACTACGTGATATATTGGACTGATTTTTAATTATTTAAAAAATACTTACTAAGTATTTTAAAGTAATAATTATAAATAAGAAGCCAAATTATTATATGCTTATAATTATTGGCGTAATATTTATCACCATAAAAAAAATTTAATAAATTTTTCACGAGTTGTCTTTTTTAATGAATAATGAAAATAAATTTTCACAATATTGAAAAATAAAATGTGAGGTTTAAATAAAATGTGCAGTAATTTTTAAATAGTTTATTGTTTGAGAATGACAGGAATTCTCAAAAAAATATATGTACATTGGTATAAAACATTCCTCATATTTTTTAATATAAGGTGGGGAGGTTTTTGTATGGAAGAAACAAATCATTCGTTGAAATTTCGGGATTTATATATAATAATTTTTTTTATTTAAGACAATAAAAATTTGACACAAAAATGGTTTTGAAAATAAACCAAACATGATCATATTTTTATTATTTTTTTTTAAATTTGTAATTTCGTTGTAGTACATCAAATTCTTTCAAAAACATACATATGGCGATAAATTGGAGAAATAAAAAAATTTACAAATGTTTGAGCAAACAACTTTGTGTTTGATTGAAAAATGAAGAAAAAGATGGAAATAAACGTAGGAAGTATTTTTTAATAGAAGGTTTGGAAAAAATTATATATGTGGCATATATTTATTATGTAAAGATTTAGGTGTAAAAAAGAATAATAAATTATTGTTGAAAAGAGTAAAATAAGACTTGAAATAAAAAATATATAAAAATAAACATATTGAAAATAAGGAAGGTAAATTATATTTAATAAATAAATATAGTTTAAAAGGAATATATAAATAGAGTGTAGATGAAAAAAAATATATATACCTAAAAATTTCTAGGAGAACATGTTTTTTTTTATAGTTAGATTTTATCAATAATATTTATTACAGAGCTTTTAAGTAAGCAAAAAAATGCATAGAATAAAAAAAAGACATTTACATAATATTATTGAAGATAGAAACACAGTTTATAGAAAATTATGTAAAGTAGAAAACGTTGATGAAAGAAACGTTTATGCTTTATAAAAATACATAATAAAAGGTTAAATATAAAATATAGAAAAAATAGATAAGTGTTGCAGAAGATAATATATGTGTATAAGTTTTACGTTTACTTAAGAAGTATGAAGGAAAAATAGATGCAAGTTATTAGGGAAGTGTTTTTTGATCAATATGGTGTATTTTGTTGAAAATGGGGTAGAAAAGAAAGAAAGAAGTGTGAGCCGCCATTTGCAATTCACTGTACATGTGAGAATGTGTTTACGCCTTTTGCTCGTATGTTCGTTCATTCAACTTTGAGTATTTGCAATAAGATCACGTTTGTCGATTCGGCCGATGAAAAAGTCGTTTTCAGAGTAACCTTGGTGAGTTTCATTACATATTGTTGAATTTTTATTATGCAATAACGTCCAGAAGCCAGAAATTCGCACTTGTGGCATAAAATACGAATGCAGTATGATGAAGTTTTTATTCTCGTGTTTCAGGAAGATTTCATGAAAAATGAAGGAGATATAACTTTTTCAGCAAACAAAAGAAAAAAAGTCTAAGAATGTATAGAATAGATTATATGAAAGAAGAGTAGAATGTGGATGCATATTTTGTAAAGGGTTTGTATAATTTAAAGAAGATAAAAGAAGAGAAGGTAAATATCTAAGTGTTTTTTTTGATACGCCAATAAACGTAAATGTATTGAAAAATAAAGGCGAAGTATGTAACAGAGTAAAGTTAAGAAATAGCTACTAGCATTAATAAAATGAAGAAAAGTGAATCAAATAGATGAGGAAATAAGATTATATTAAAGAGGGCTGAATCATTATTTAATATAACTATCCTAAAGAAGAAGAAAGGAAATTTGATTTGTTTAAACTAAGATTTTTCAGAGCAAAAGATGTCAATTTTTTTTTGATTTTTAAAAAAAAATTGGTGTTGAAGAAAGCAGAAGATTCAAGAAAAAAGATAGATTATGTTTTACTATTTATAAAATATATTTAAATGTAATAAATATATTACAAATAAGAGATATATAAAAAAACAGAAAGATAAGTAATTTTTGTTAAACGAGTAAAGAGTATTTTAAACATGTATAGCATAATAAATATTTTTGAGTAAATAAACATAGATAATGAAAAAGATAGAGAAAAGTATGAAGAAAAAATAAAATAATTCATATTTTAGAAACAGTGAAAACAAGTAAGATTTTTAGAAGTAAAAATTTATATTTCATTAGATTGTGATATGAAATAATACTATTAATATATTATAATACTATCAAATAGATGTAAGGAAGTAAAATTACAGCATAAGTGGATAAATATACTTGTATAAGAAAAAAAGATAGTAAAATAAATTAGAAAGAAATATATATAAATGCATATGGTTAAGGGAAGAAAGAATATATACAATATGGTTTGTACAGAAACATATGCAAATAGAGTTATACGAAGTAAAAAGAGTTAAAAGTTTAATAAAAAGAATACAGGAAACAAAAAAAGTAAAAGGTAAGAAAGGATAAAAAATGATAGATTAGAGAGAGAAGACAAATTAGAAATGAAAGATAAGAATTGAGACAAAAAAGAGAGAAAAAATTGAGGGTAAGAAGTATTCGCGGTAATAAATCGCAAAATAAAATATAGCATGGAAAATAAATTTAAATATAAAGAGTTGTAGGAAAAAAAGGCAAGGCATATTTTTTTAACTAAAAGACAAGAATAAGAAATTAAACGAAGGAAAAAGGATTCAAGCATTTAATGAGTGGAAGTAATTTTTTTACAAGAGAAACGAGAGAAAAGAATAAAGAAGTTTTTATATGAAAACATAAGAGAAGTAACTAAAAGAAAGAAAGAGGATTCAAACATTTTTACAAGAGATCTAGTATATAGGAAGCAAAAAAAAAACAGAAACGAGAGTCGTAGGAAAAGAAAGGGGGTTCGTGCTCAGTGGCCAGCGCAGTGGGGCACCAGCTCGGGGTCCTCGCAGGTCAGGTTGTTGTCGTCGAAGACCTGTCCATCCCCGCAGGAGATCAGTCGGGGCTGGCCCTCCACGCAAGTGATGAGACGATGGCAGTCACCGGGCACGGGGAAGCGGGGGAAGGGCCAGAACTTGGCGGACTGGGAGTCCGACGGCACCTTCGTGGGGCACTTGAAGCCGATAACAGCTGGGGAAACGGAACACCCAGGGTGGATATATTGGAACAATCGGACCCCGTAGTTGGAGTATCGGAAGACAAGGTGGTAGGCTGATAAGCTTCTCACCCTCGGGGTTGCAGAAGGGCTGCAGGAGGTCAGGCCAGTTGCAGCTGTGGGTGCGGTGGTCGTACACCAATCCAGCCCCGCAGGGCTCTGGGTGAGGAGCCCCATATGCGCACTTCACGTAGCTGGTGCTGCACTCCTCGCTGTCAGGGTAGATTCCGAACATGTACTCGCAGCCGGGGCTGGAGATCGGAGTCACTGAAAGACGAGCGTAGGTTTTATGACGTATACAAATATACGAAGCACCACTACTTGCTGTTCATGGAAGCAAACATTGTAGCAAGTAGTGCATCGTTTAAAGCAGAGGTTCCCAAAGTGGTCAATATCGATCCCCAGGGGTCGATTTTGCCCTGCAAGGGGTTGATGACAGCGAAAAATAAAATTGGAGGTCCATGAACTGTAAATGGGGGTCTACAAGATTAGATCCCATTGGCCATGTTGGCCACGACATTTTCGATGATATAACGACTATTTTCAATGTACAGCGTCACTTTTTCGGTGCGTTATTTCAGTGTGAAGCATGATTAAAATTGCACTAAATTAATGTTTCAACACATGTTTACACATGGTAAATCGGTTTATAAATGTAAAAGATATTTAATGTTTACATACCGACATATAATATGGCGCACCCTGTATATCAGATGTCAAAAATATGTTTGAAGTTGATGAATTTTATAAAAATTCAATATTAGCAAGGCAGGGGTCTACGAAAAACAGGAAAACTCGACAAGGGGTCGACGGTACAAAATAGTTTGGGAACCTATGGTTTAAAGCATTCCCTATTTTTCGTAGTTATTGAATTTTTACAAATTCATCATCTTCAAACATATTTTTGACATCTGAGGTGCAGGGTGCGCCATATTTTATGTCGGTATGTAAATATTTTGAATAAAAAGTAAACATTATATGTAAACATTGAATAACTATTTTTTTTTTGTAAGAAGGTTGACAAGTGCACTCAAACCCTTTTCCATGTAGTTTGAAGATGGAAAAGCTATCAAAAACCTTCTTGAGATAGTTCATAATGCAGGTTAGTACATAGGTTCAATCTGTGTTCAATTATGACATTTACGGAATGCCTAAATTTTGGTGATGATCCACTCTCGTAGACCTCCATTTACAGTTCGTGGAGCCCCAATTTAATTTTTCGCTGTCATCGACCCCCTGCAGGGAAAAATTGATCCCTGGGCTCGATATTGACCACTCTGGGAACCAGTGGTATAAAGGATTTTCAGGTTCGTGTGATTTGCGTGTAACTCACGATCAGCCTTCCTGGCTCCGCAGTCGACTCCCCAATTGTAGTTGCAGTGGTTGTGAACTGCACCCTTTCCGTCGAATAGCAGTCCATTCTCACAAGTCTCCACGGTCAGGGAACCGTTTGTGCACAAGAAGAACTGGTCGCATAGCTCGGGATGGGCGTAGGCCTAAAAGCAAAATGCATCTAATGATTGAATTTAACCTCAAAACAACTCAAGGGAGTTGCTTCCAACCGGACACCAGAGACGACAGTCCATTACCTGGCGAAATCGTGTAATTTAATTTATTTAATTGTCACTTTATTTTTCTACGTCGAAAGTTAATTTTTTTTGCAGAGTATTGAAAAAACACTAAATTATATCAATCTATTTTTTACTATTTAATTAACGTCCATTTTCAGGGTAAAATAAAATCTTGAAGATGTTGAAAAATTGGATAAAATGACGACTTTACAAAACCAAAGTTTGTTAAAGATTTTGTATTATTAAAATTTTTAAATAATATACCGCACAGGGTTTATATTTAATCTTTTAATTCCAATTGAAAAAAAGACTTTTAAATGTTTAGGACTCTTGGAAAAGGGACATGACGTTTATCACATTTATCATATTAATAGTAAATTTGTATGAAATATAAAAAAATATTTTGTTCGGAAGAAGGGATGTATCAAACTTTTTGCATTTAAATATTTTTGATTGGTGCAGTCGATTTTTTGCAAAACGGACTAGAAAATGATTAAAAACTCGGTTATGGGACCTAGACCCATAAGGTTTATTCCTTGGGTATTGAGCTGCTGTAAGTTTTCTACTCTCCAGTGTTTTTACCTTCTTAAGAGAAAAATCACTTAATATGAAGTATGAAGCCTGAAATGTTGGAGGAGAGAAAACTTTATGCAGCTCAACCCTAAGAAACTAAATCATCCATAACATAATTTTAGTTTATAATTTGCTTGAAGTATACCTGATGGTTTGAGAATGTAGGATCTACAACTTTACTACTTTATTAAAACATTGGGCCGCAGAGATAAAAGCAAAGTATTTACTATAAAAGCAATTACGTTTGGTCATGTTAAATACAAAGCCTTTAAAATTTAAACACTCTGAAATAGAGTAAGAGACAAGCCACTGAACAACAATTCAGGCGTGAAATTTAAATATTACTTCAACACCAACATTTGTAATAACTGGTAACCTCAATCAAAATAATATTTATAGTATTTTGTTAATCCAGCTAAAATAGGAAAAATATAGGCTACGAATTTTTCGTAAAACAACATTATTATTGAAGTGAATATTTTGTATCTGCAAATAGATTTTTAGTGATTTCCCAAGTAATTTAATTGAATATTTAAAGGAAACCTCTTTGGAGTTGCTCGATCGGAAATTTCACTTCAGTTTTGCGTAATATATTTAAATGAAAATTTCTCTCAATACTTGTTTGCAGTTAATGGAATTATATCTATGTGTAGAGTTTACGGAGTCACCTTAGAAGTGTTAACTCTCTTTATAAAGAAAGCGGTTGAGGTTTGTGAAGATAACTGTGGAGATGGTGCTGAAAACTCACGTCAAGGTTCAGTTAAATAATTTAACTAAAAAATATATTTCTTATCTCAGATTCCTGAAATATCATTCTGAACCTGAAAGATTATTCTTGAAATGTATTTTTCAGGTGTACGCTTTCATGAAACATTTTTATTTGTAAGAAACTTACAGTAGTATCGAATTTAAGGTATTTGAGATATTTTTATGTTTTATAAGTAAAATGTTGTAAAGTGTTTTAAAAAAAAACTATAAATATATTAATGCAAGCATATTTGTTTAATAAAACAGTACCTGGACTCCATGTTGCTCGGGACAGGCAGGGGAATTTTCTAGGATAACTCCAGCTTGACCTAAATATAAACATAAATTAGTATAATAAAATAAAAATTATGCTTTATTTTATAAGTATATAATTGTATAATTTGTTGTGTTATTTATTTTTTGATTCACTCTTAGGGAGTCTAAAATCTTAGTACTGAAACATTCAATACATTGTCTTTCAACGTCTCGGTTTCATAACTGACTAAGGTGTGGTGTTGAGTGGTGTTGAATGGTGTTGAATGGTGTTGAATGGTGTTGACACGCGCCTCTTGTTCTATTACTTGTTGATTTCGCAACACTTGTAATACAATAATTGTGATGCGATAATATATTCAAGCCGACGCGAAGAAATTTCTCAATAAGTTACGTACTACATCGCGTATAGTGGATTCATAAAATTAAGCTACAGTATAAAATATAATGATTTTGCTATTGTTTTTAAGTTATTTTGTTGGGTTTAATTTACGCCATTTTATAAGGATAAGAAAATACGCACATTTGTGTGATATATAAAAGTGAAACTTGTCGATCAGCTGTTCTATAACGCAACACTTGAGAGCTTGAGAATTACATCAGACACAATGCTGTGTGTTGAATAAATTAATTATAAGTACTTATATTATTAATAATATATTAAATATAAATTATATTCTGAAGCAAACATTAAGAAGTTAAATTAACTTTGATTCATACAAGTGAAAAATGTTTTTGTGTTGATAAAACTTCTTGAGGCGACAATTTCCTTTCATGGGATTTTTTTATAAAGCAAGGTATCGGTGTGGAAAAATTATCGATCAACAACCCGATCAACTCATTAATAATTAAATTTACGCAATTATTATTAGCAGATACGTTTCTGTGTCTATTTTTTTTTTAAATATTGATTGATATTGCTGCCTATACCTGGGCAGGGCGTGTCGGCACCGCAGTCGTAAATAACGAGAGTGACCAGAGTGGGTGGTTGGCCTTGAGACCGAGTCTGCTGGAAGAGACTACGAGCCTACGAGCTGATTATTTACCAAATTAAAGCATGCTAAGCAACAAAATACGCCCGCGACAGTCCAATTTAGTATACAATGCCTCATATATTCACCAAAAATCTGCATAAGAGATTTCGAAAACTCGAATATGCTATACTTATACTATAAAAAAATATACTCACGATCGGTGTATTTTGTAGTAGCCAATTGGCTAGGAGGTTACGAAAAGTTTGAATACTTTCATCGTACCTTGAATAGTGTTTAGAGTTAAAATATGTTTGCTTACTACTAATAAGGTTCATTTGGATGAGAGCCGAAAAGGCACTGCTTCAAATCTACATGTGTTTTTACAATTTTACAGTAGTTTCTTGTGTGGATTGACTACCTTAAAATGTAGTATATTTAATGCAACGTTGAATGTTATTGTATAATGAATTTAGTTGCTGTTTTCTGGTGCAAGTGACAGTTGCTTGTATTGCAAATATCTGGTTTGAAACTCAACCGGTATTATAACATACCTTGGTAACTTAGACTTCCTATATAGCTACAGGCAATACCTTTTAGAATAGCAGCATTGCAATAATAAATAAATATTAATAGATCCTAGTCGAATTATTAAACTGAAAGTTATAAAAGATGGAGTTACGAAAATATATTATATTTGCTGACTTGTTAGGAATAGAATTTTGATCCCGAATATGATTTGTATTGAAATTGATAAAAAATTAATAATCGATAAACAGCAATGAAAACATATATTTAACCTGTGATTTATCCTCATTTGTATTTACGTCCAATGACCTGAAATGTTATTGATCACCTCACACCTACGTTGCCTATATTAAATAATAAATTAATAAATTGCTTTCAACCTTCAATCGTGGGTAGAGACATCCCACTCCATATAAAACTATATTACAAGTTATATAAAAAAAATATACAAATGTAATAATGCTATAAACGTTTTTGAATTTCTGGTTTCAAGTAATTTTATTTATTTTATATTGTAAAATGAAAAATAATAATTCAGGTCCGCCACAGTTATAAAGCGTTCTAAATAGAGTTTATTAATAAAAAAATTGTAAGTAAGATTACACATTTTTTACTTGTAAATTATGGTAAACTCAAAATCAAACTATTAATTTTTTTCAGTGTTTTTTAAATATATAACAGGTTAAATGAACTGAAAACAAACAAATAGTATGTCTTAACATTTTTGTATCATTTTTTTATGAATATAAAAGCATGGATCTCGCTTCTGTGAATTCACAAACATACTAATGTAATTAAAAAAAATCTGTAATTTAATATTTATAATACAAGTACGTACTTAATATTTATAAAAGTGATTATTTTAAAAGTAAATTATTGCTTTTAGTTAAGCATACATTGCGTTGTGAACCTCTGACATCGAAGAAAGTCTTGGTTGTGAATCTTGGCCATTGAGGAAGCGGAAACGGAAACTACTGAGCCACAGCTCATGTGGTATTACGACTTCTCTAAAATTATATACGTGAGATTCAAAAACACCATGAAATATATTTGTTTAATCAATTTGTATTGAATCTGTAATTCCAATACAAATCGTCTACAACCAGCCTGAAATAGATTTGATCATAATTTTATCAAATTCAGTTATGAAACACAATAAAAAAATTATCATGATTAAATATTCGTAAATCTATTTGGTTGATGGCTCAGTGGTTAAATAGTAGGCTTTTGATAATGAAACCCTCAGTTCTATTCTTATCCTGGAAAGTCAATCTCATGCGTATTTCAGTTTGCTCATAAAAAGTATTCAACCTCTATAGTAAAGAAAAAATATTTTTGTATTAGATTTTGAATTTAAATTTTTTAACACTCAATTCCTGAAAACGACTCCTGAAAGAGCAATATAAACGAAAGTTTTATTTATATATTTTTTTGATTATATTGATTAAAATCATCACAAACAGAAGCGACAGTAAAAAACTTAAACTGATGCATACACAATTATTGTAATTCAAATAAAATATTAAGTACGTTTCCTTGAAAAGTCATAGCGTCGTTTAAAATAATGTTTTTCATGAAATATGTGGTTTTCTACGAAACCGCAAATAGTATAGAGTTCATTATAAATACTAAGTCTTCAGGAATTGTGTATTTATTTTGTGTTCACAGGTACCGATGCCATAAAAATTTCAGTTTATATAAAAAAATTGATTGCGTTCAAATTCAGATGAATCGGTAATTATTTTATCCTCTTTAAAACGCCGCAAAATTTCTTAGATTAAAATTGATATTAGCTTTTTATTTTTTCCTGAAAGATATGACAAGTTCTGAAAACATGATAAAACATACAAAGTTGGAATTGCCGATGATCCTTATAACTATTATAACATCTGCTTTTTCAGCTAATGGCTTTCTAAACTTCAAGCAGTGGTTCATGACTTGTTTTCAGAACATCTGAAATAGAGAACAAATGTTTTTAATGTTTATTTTTTTGGTTGAATAGGGATATTAAATATATATTGTATAATAATATTTAAATTAGTAACAGGGTCATGGTCGATAATCAGAAAGCGTGAGTTCAAATGCCATCTAAGAAGATATCGATTTTTGCTTTTCGTCTCATAGTGGCTTGGCACATATTTTCATAATTTATTTTTCCTGTAACCCAATATTATTCGATTCACTGGTTCTGGCAATTATCCGCGTTTTTTTTTAACCGTTCGGTTATTAGCCGCGTAAGGTACACTCATACAAACAACTTTCATTTTTTAACCCAGAGCGTTGCCTTGTAAACCGCAGGTTACTTTTACAAAGTTACAGCAACTCCCAGGCATTGTCACATACGGCGTGGCCTTCACTCAATGCACAAAAAAACACAGGAAACGACGATTAAAAAATTCAAATTAAACACTGTGTTACTAACTAGACTATATTGCATTTTTAAATTAAAATTTACTACCTGTTCCTAACTAAAAAAAATATATATTCAATGCTCAAATTTCATATTAATTGTTTAAAAAAAACATAGTATGATTATACTTCAATACATGATACAGTAATTATTAGTGTGAGTTTAGAAATTTCTGAAGAATATAATTAACTTTCTTAATTATTAGAAGTCAGTAATTATACCCTTTTAATAAATATATGTACATGTAAATTATGTATTCACAAGTTTGAAAATAAAAAGGTTAATACTAAAGGTATTACAGTTTTTTATGGCATCACGTCTTCCTGTATATCTTCTTCTCAAGCATGTTTTTCATTTTTCAAGTTGAAAACACTTTACATCCAAAAAAATGTTATCGAAGAGACATAGACATAGGGAAAAGCTTTTAAAAGCAATTGCACTTGTGATTGATTTAATAGATGAAGTAATTTTTGATACTTGAGATGAGTTATATTTTCAAAAACACTTTGCCTTTCCCGGATTTGAGGCCAGGTTATAATAAAAATAAATAAGCATAATATCACTTGACTCTCTAGTCTTATCTCATTGACACATGTGATATAATTTTGCGTAAATATATTTAAAATTCTATTCAGTGAAAGTCGAAAGTAAAAATTCACAAATGTATACAAACTATTGCGGAGTCACATAAGAAATGTTTATTATGTACATAATACGCAAAATTGTTTTCTAGCTGAAAATGAAAACACGTCTTCTCTTTGTATTCGGATAAATAAAGTGTTGAAGTGAATATCACATGCTTAAAAATAAATTATTCTGAAGTAAAATTTATTAAATGAGCAAACAATGCGAATGTGAAATTTCCGGAAGAACTTATCCTCATTTGCAAATAAAATTCTTTAAAAATAAAATTTAGTATATTCATATATAAATGCATGAAATCATGCAATGATTGATGGGTTATAATTATTTAATTAAATAAATTGTATGAAATGAGCATACAGTTTTAAATTTTCCTTCAAATCAGGTAAAAAAGATAATGTGATATCGCCAATTGATATACTTTTATGATATTTACTATATTATGCGTTGAATATTTAAAGATAAAATTATAAATAAATAGTTTAAAGGAATGAAAAAATATTTTTAAAAAATTCAAGAAAGTTCTGTCAAAATAATGCAAGGCTCAGTAAATTAAAAATTAGTTAATTATTTTTGTTAAAATTACCACATTTTTTTCAATGGCTTCGTTTATAGAAATAAACTAAAAATAAAATACTAAAAAAATTGTTTGTAGAAGACAAGAAACATTTCCAGAGAGGTTTTTGTAGATCAACGGTTCGTTTTTGATTACTACGGAAATCGTGAATTTGTTGCATTAAATTTTATATTATATTAACTTATTAATTTTAAAACATAAATATAATTGACCGAGAAGATGATTATATTTATAATATGCAGTGCAAATAAATAATTAGTATTTTATACAACTATGCAATATAATACAGAAAGGCTTTCTTATGAAAGCAAATATATAATTATTTTATTAATATAATTATACAATTATAATTCTTAAAAAAATAAAATATATCATGCTTGATGTGAGACGAAAAGAAATTATTTTTATTATGCAATACAAATGACTAAAAAGTAATTTGATCAATTGAATGCCGATTTTTTAAATAAATACTGTATCTTATTTTATCTAAACATATTATTATTTATTTTAATAACCTTAATGTAGTTTATAATTATTATTTGTTAACGTCTGTCATTTTTAACCGAAGCTTGCCTTTTGTAGAGTGAATGTGGGTGGCCTTCTAAAATAATACTATAATTACAATAGGGTAAAAAGTTACCCCATTTTATTATCTGTGTCAATACTAAAAAAAATAATGCTAGACTAATTGCAGATACAAATGAAAAAGTTAAATTATATTACTGCAATATAATGGCAATTGAAAACAAGACGAATGCAAAAAAAAATAGATGGAAACAATCATTTTAATTTCAATACAAAATTATTATATAATTGACTTTATACTTTAAATAACATAAAACGTATTGAAAAATTGAGTTGTTAAAAGTATTATAATGATATTGAATAAATTGTGGGAGTGTTTAATGTTGTGCTATTGAATAATCTCATTTACAGTATTTTGAGTAAATTTTGTATCTGAAAAAAATATTCAAAATAAAGGTACGGTTTTTGGTCATTGGCTTGAATTATATTGAAAGATTATGCACATTTATAAAATGATGTGACGTAGAAGAGTGAAAATGTATGAAATCAACTTTTCTAAAGATTAAATCTAAAATTGAATCGGGCACAAAATAATTATCTAATTGAAAAAAATGTCACGCCCGAACGAGTCCGTCTATGAGACAACACAAAGACCAGTTTTCATAATAACGCCATCAAACTCCCTTCACTTTGATATCCCAATTACAATACAAATATCAAACATGGCCAACGCGTCCAGGCGTTACATTCAAAATAATAAAATATTCAACAAAATTCATAAATCTAAACTGCATGCGGTAAACCAGTTTCAACATGCAGTGACAAACCCACCATATGTTCGTGAAAATATCAAAATTTCAAATGAAAAAAACACTTGCAAAGAAAAACACGAAAATCGCCGCGCCCCTGAGGCGCCCCATTTTACATTCTGTACTCACCGATTCCTGCGACAAGGGCGAATACAGCCCCGTAAACTAGGGTTACTCCACGCATTGTGCTATTTTTTTTTTTTTTCGATTACCACGGCCGATCGCTGGGAGAGTCCAACCAGTACTGAGCGCTCGACGCCGGTAGAATTGGCTGGGAGTCGAGGCAGGGGAGGCAAAGTGCGATCCGCGAGCCGGATTTTGGACCCACTGAAATATTCAGCACGAAAACGCCGATGTCCCAAATATATTTTGATGCTGAAAATACGCACTTAGCACCTTGAAAATCAAATATTGAAATAATGTAAAATCTATTTTTAGATACTACGTATCTACGTAATACAAAAACAGTTTATAAATAAGCACTTTTATACTGAAATTTTTTTTTGTTAATATTAGTATTATTTTTTCAGGAAATCTAGTAAAAGTATATAGTCTCCTACCCCTGTCGAATTGTTCTGTATTTGGCACAATCGACTATAAACAATATTTATAAGGTAACATCCAATTTGCTTATTTTAAGTATTCTAATCTATAATTTATAGGTAATTGCGGAAGACAGACACGTTTTTCAGGTTTTTTTTATGGGTCGGTACGACTTCTTACCTTACTCGTAATCATTCAAATTGCGTGATACAGCATTGAAATGTAAATCAGTTTCACAAAGGCGTCGCAAACCATTCGGATAAAAAATAATAAAAGTATACTGAATGGTTCCATGATTAGGAAGAAATTTTGTTGTCCTAAGCGAAGGTTTCTTATTCGAGTTCATAATGTGTTGTTCATAAAATCAAGTAACATCGTTTTACTACTTATTTGTTTTTAAATATTTTATATAATATTAATCGATATTGAAGATTGTGCAGAATAAATTATTAAATATCAAGATGTCAACATCATAAAAGTAACGGACGTACACATATAAAGGTTTAGAAAATATTTGCAAACATAATCAATTGGTATGCATAAATTGAAATGCTAATTTTATAATATTTATGATCTTATACGTATATTATTTAATTACAATATTAATAACAAGTAATCATAAAAAGTTTATAGCTTTACATGTATAAAAAATATATAAGAAATATTTCGTTGATGTATTTTAAACGATTTCTTTATTGTCCATAATAGCATCACGCAAACCCTTATATGGTTTACAATTAAAAAAAAATTAAAACATAACTATTTGAAACAAATCAATTAGTAATACCAATTTATAGAATAGCTAGTATTTATTATGTCTAAAATAAGCCTAAATAATTTATGTATCTTTACTTTTTTATTGGCTGAACAAAAAAGGCATATTCTCAAGTTATAATTTTGTATTATATTATATTGAATGCATTTACATATATAAATATATAATTAAATCAATGAATATATGGTAAATAATTTTTATTTATTTTAAGTAGAGAGTTTTTTTATTTTTTATCTGAATTTGTTTTTCGTTTCATCAATTTACAAGTTACAGGAATATCTATTAATAAAATGATAAATATTATAATCACAATACATAAAAATGTATTCAACAAAACTTATACATTGAAGAAATTCATTAAAATATTAAATATCCGGATCACTCAAAATAAATAAAAATTTACAAAATAATCAATGTTCACTCAATTAAAAAAAAAAATTATCTTTGTTGTTCGATTAAGATAAGATAAATTAAAAATATTTTTAGATAAGGCACACGTGATGTCGTATTTATTTCACAAAAAAATAATTTAGAGCATGACTTTGTGAGTGCAATAGTTTTGAGTAATAAAAAAAAAACATATATTGCAGGTGATTACAATGGATTAAGGCAGATAAAATGTGAAATATTTGAAAAATCGTGATTGGTAATTGAAATTCCTCGGCGTGGTTTTATGGTTCACGCGATTCGATTTCCTGTTGCGGCTCGCACGCGCCATTACTCGAGCCTCTTACATTTTATCTTTTAAATCTTCGACACAAGGGGTGGGAACTGAAAACTTTCGATTAATCGATATTTTCGATTAAAAAAATTATCAACAGAATATAATGGTGATGCTGCGTTTTCAATGTTTCGGCGCGAGTACTGTAGCCCTTATCAGATATTTGATAATCGTCTTAGTACCAGGGCTAAAATGTCGAAAGCTTATTTTTAGTATTAACTATAAAAATAAAAAAAAATTATCCCATATATGTTTTTAAATAAAATATTTTAAAATGTGTTAAAAAAAATATTTGATAAAACTCTTGTACGGGTTTTTGTTCTTACCAAGCGTTTAGTTCATTTTTCTGTAGTACATATTTTTTAAAATGTTTTTACAATGTGAATACAAAGCCATTATTATCACTGTAAAATGTAATACATTTTAAGTTTGTAAAAGCTTTACTAATATGCTCGATCCAGAGAAAGTAGTATATTTAATTTATTTTGAATTTAATCAAATACGCAATATGTGTTATATTGATAAATATTTACAGGTTGGAGACGCAGATGTGCTTGAATATTTTTGCCTCATATGCTTTTAAGTAATATCATTAAATTTAGACTACGAAATTTTTAATTGTGCTCGCTTTTGCTTTTCGAGGGCCCAGTAAGACGACTCAAGCGCATATAATTTAAAATATACCAACCACTTAGCCATTTGACTATTCACGTGTGTGTTTTTTCTATGTGTGTGCAAGTGTTTTATTGCCGTTCTGTTGAACGAATAACCTGGTTTGTGATACTTCCGCTAGATCTAAAAACCAGCTGACCGAATGTAAAAATGTATGATCGATATGAATTACACTGAATCATTATAATATGAAACCTGTTTAGACAATGAAAACAGTCCATGGATGTACGTACCTGCTGAAAAAACCACTTGTATTTCTATTGCCCTTTTCTACTTTCTCCAGTTTAATTCGGGCCAATTATATTGTAATGTAGTAAGTAGGCTTTTTTATAATGGGCTCTGAATTAAAAAATGTTAACTAAGCTGACTTATGGATCAAAAACTAGAATTCTAGCTTGTTGAGAGTTTTGAGATCCATTCTGAATAAAGCAACAAGCTTTTTCAGGTTTTATTATTACTTTTGAAAGAATGTAGGTCTTTTGGAAATTACTGTATTTGACACGTGGTCTATATTACTTTTACAATATAGACCACGCACATTTTATGATATAATATAGATCAGATCAGACAAGCTATAGATGTATTATCAAGCTGTGATATATTTAATTTCTTATACAGATACTAATTTTGACAAAAAACAGAAAAATTCCTAGCTCGTAGATTTTAACAGTAAATTTCTAATTCAGCATTTTTACCACAGTACCACATTTTTTTTAAAGCAACAGTTATTGTATAAAAAAACTAATTTTTATATATTTTATTGTTTTATTTGTTTATTACATATATTATACAACGATAAATAGGTGTATGTTATATTCAGGTTTGTATCAATATTTTTTTTATCATGGATTTTTGTATTGTTTCAATATTTTCATTGTACGTGGAGTTTTATGGATAATTATAGGAACAGATATTTTTTAGAAATTACACATTATAAATACACTTAAATATAAATAAATATCCAAATGAAATGCAAGGATAAACTAATGTACTAAATTAAATTTATTGATTTTTCTTTGAAGCCTTTGTAAACACTTTTCCATCGTAGTACTTTTCACTGAAAATAAAAAAAACAAAATCAATTCAATTAAATCAAGTTTTTGTAATGGTTTTTTTTTTTTAATTTCTTTATAAAAGCTTTGTCATTTTGAACTGATATTACCAACATTGAAATATATGAAAAATTAATTTTTATTTTTTATATATAGCAATACATTTTTGAACTTTACATCACATCCCCATATTTTTTTTTTGTATGGGACTATATTCAAGCGTTTGATATTTAACAGTACCGGGACCGAAATGTCGGAAAACTCAAATTGCAATGCAGCACTTAAACATGGCTGCCTCGGTACTGTAGCTTTTTAAGCTGTAACGGAAGTCATTTTATTGTAATTAAATAGTTACCATCCAGGCACAGCAGCCGGCTCGTCGCATTTGAAGCTCTCTTCATTGTAGACCTCCCCTTCTTGGCAGCTGCCATACTGAGGCACCACCCCGTTGCGACAGATGTAGAACTTGCGACAGTCCTCGGGATGGGGGAAGGTGGGGTGGGGGAGAGTGCGGTCATTAGGACCCAGAGTGTCCCCTTCAGGGCAAGAGAACCCATCGGCTAGCAGTTCTGGAAATTATTCAAGAGTTGTATCATACTAGCAAAATATCATCATTTAATGATCAATTAACTACTGAGACTTTGGGAATGGGTATAAGAGAAGATAAAGAAAAAAATTGTACGCATATTTTCAGTGAAGACAGAAGCAGTCCATTACCTGGCGAAATCGTGTCATTTGATTAATTTAATTGTCACTTTATTTTTCAATGTTGAAAGCTGATTTTTTTACACAGTATTGAAAAAACTATAAATTATATTTATCTATTTTTTGTTATTTAATTAACGTCCATTTTTAGGGTAAAATAAAACCTTGAAAATGTTGAAAAATTGGATAAAATGACGACTTTTCAAAACCAAAGTTTGTTTAAAAATTTTTTTTTTTTAATTTTTATAATAATATATCGCACAGGGTTTATGCTTAATATTTTAATTCCAATAAAAAAAAAATACTTTTAAATGTTTAAGATTCTTGTAACAGGTGCATAACAAAACTCCAAATTCCGACACTTCAATCGGAAAAACACATTTTTTACATATTAAAAGTAAATTTATAAGAAATTAAGTAATTTTCGTTTTGGAAAAAGAGATGTATTTATCTTTTTGCATTTAAGTTTTTTTGTTTGGTGCGGTCAATTTTTTGCAATAGGTATGAGAAAATGATCAAAAAAACTCGATTATGGGACCTAGACTCTTTACAGTCAAATAGATTCACTATTATGTGTTAGCCGCAAGGCACAATTACGATATAAATAGTTTTATTTTAAAACAGTTAACTCTTTTGGTATTTGAGCTAATTTTTTAAGCTGTGAAGAATATATGTAGGAGTGTTTTTAACCTCTCTTGGAGTTTTTGCAGTCTCGTTTGCTCTCCGCAGGCCAGGCACAGGTTGCCGCAATATCATCATAGATCAATCCAGGAGGACAAGGCATCTCGTTCACATTTCCATCCACGCAGTTTATAAACTTATCACATATCTGAAAATTAAAAAACAAAACCACGTTTAAGATATCTCTTATTAACTATAAAAGTATGTTAAACTACGCGCCAGTCATTAACCGTTGATTATATGCAATATATCAGATAACTACTGTTGACTTTAAAGACGTCTAATTTTAAACTATTCATTGTAAATAAGTATATAAAATAATAATAATAAAATATTTATGTTACGAAAACTGTATATGGGATTTATTTTACAAACCTGCGGATCCGAATGCCTGAAAAATCCGTTAGCTCTGGGACAGCCCTTAGTCGGTTTGGGATCCTCTGAAATTTATAAATAATATTTTTTATCGTTTATACTTTCACAAGAGGCTTCTACGCAATCTGCTCGTTTAAGAAATACCCAACCAGGTGTGCCTTTTCATGAAAATAACGCCACCTTCAGGTTAACGCCCTCCTGCTCCACAATTCTAAGCAGAAGAGTGGCAACGTGTTGTGCATATTTCAGTAGTCAACTGAAATTACTATTCAGAACGTATATACTGGATACTGGCTTCGCGTGCTAAATTTTTGACTCGTGTGAATACTGAATGAATTTTAATATTCAAGGCTTTATAGTTTTTAAATCATCTTCTATATTTTAAAGTACCGTGACTAAAACATTGCAAGAAGAATGCAGTATTTATAAAACCAACGGCCTCCAAAAGCCAGAAATAGTGGGTACTTTTCTTGCAAAATTTTTCAACCTGTTAAGGTGTTGATTAATTTAATAATCTTATTTCCCAATAATTATAATTTAATGGTTTTTAAAACAGTTTTTTTTTTCCATACAGGTTAATTTGCACACACTATTTTTTTAATCAGGTTATGGAGTCACACACGAAAAATATTTATGCAGCAACTAGATTGATTGATTTTACACATGTACAAAACGATGTAAATTTATACTCAGTTATAAGGCTATGGTGGTTAAATTAGATAAACAGATAGCAAGTCTAAAATACTTTTATCGTTTTTTAAGGCACTATTAACTTACGAAGTTCTGATCTATCTCCACACGCCACGTTTACTGGAATATCACAGTGCTCGTGAGTTGGGTTCTTATCAGAGAATACAAGCCCATCTGGACACAGCTTCGCTTCAGCCTTTCCTGAAAATTTTACAAAATATTATAAACATTATGAAAACCTCTAAAAACACTTGCTTTTTATTGAATCCCAAAATCTATATTGTCAAAGTTACAAGCCCTAATTATTTTTTATTTAATATACCAAGTTTTAAGTGATGTAAGCTTTAGACGCTATCCTGAAAAAAAAAACTGAGAATTCTTAGAATTCTATTATATATGCCAGACATTTGTCGTACATAAATCTTATAATTTCAACATTGCAGTTTTAATTGTTTAAGTAATATATTTCAAATCAATCTTAATATATATTTTTTTATTAAAGCCTTACACAACAAAAAAGTTGTTCTACATGCGAATAAAAAAAATTATTTCATGATCAACAAGTAACACTGTCGAAAATTTGAACACAAGTCCTTGTATTAATTTATATATAAATATATAAAGTAAAACGCAAATAAGACTTTTTTAATCTTAAAGTCGTTGGGTTAAAAAACACATTAAATTATTTTATAAAAAGTGACCAATAAGTCAAAAAAATGTTTTTTTTTTTAGTATTATTTTATGTTTTCCTCTTGTTGTTTTTCGGTCTTAAGATTTATAAGGATGCATTGAAAGAATATCAGTGTTTTTTTGCAGTTAAAGCAATATTGTTTACCTTGCGAACACGCATAGTAGAGGTCACATTGATAGGGGTCGGGGAAGTAGCCTGACCTCTCCGGGCACTGGAAGTCTTCTTCTTGCTGAGCTCCTACTGAAAAAAAATGCAACACTGAATTAACAAACAACAGACAAATAGAAATCCTAAAAATAAATTTTTGACCACGTTCATGTGATCAAAATAAAAAATACAACAATTAATTATTGGACAACACCTGTTTTTCAAAAAAATAATCAACAAGTCAGGTATTTTAAAAAAATATATTGTCTCTAGATATAAACATAAAATATACTGAAAAAAAAAAAAACTCCATATAAGAAATTTTCATATACCACAAGTAACAATAATTTTCTTAAAACTACATCGATAGCCATATTCTAACTTTAATTGCTTTTGGTTGATTTTTTTATATTTTATTTTATAGGCAGCTTTATGAGTACTTGAATATGTATGTCTTAGAGTAATAAACTTTTTTTTTTAAATACGCCTGTTTATAGACTCCACTCGTATTAAAGCACCGATCTATAGTTTTCACGATTAATTCAGCCTCCACGACAGCCAAGCCTTTAATCTCTCTCTTAACAATGTATTTAGTGATGTAAATTCATGTGAATTGCATTGCACCAGATACATAACTTACATGTCTTTTATAAATGCCAACGTATGAATTAAAGAGGCACTCGCCAAGGCACAATAGAGCCTGCGGAGGCTTTTCTTAAATGTCACCCTTGATATAAACGACCCACTAAAGATACAAATAAGGCTTTAGGCTAATAGTTTTTAGCCTCTGCATTCTAGATCGTGATCTACGCGATCACGAAAAACCTTTAGAGACATGCTGCATCATGCAATTCATCAATTATATTCCCCTTTCTTAAATATTATATACACGGTGCCTCAAAAGTCAGGGTTTCAAGTGATGAATATCTTGTTAGGGCCTGATGTTAAGAAATAGCCAAATATGAGCACTTTCGCCTTTCAAGGACCTTTTAGTAGACTTGTATAAATTTGGTTATTGAAAATATTTTTTATATACACTATAACATTGCATTCTTGTTCTGATCCTAATCTAACCGTTTTTGTGTGTTTATAATGTGTTTTAAAGTTTGTTTATATTGCAATGACTCTAAATATTCTCTTTTTTTATTATTGGTTGTGAAGACCATCTCACAGGATGTACGATTTTACCTATACAGGTTTAATTCTCGTTGTTCAGTGGATATCACACTTGCTTGGCAAATGTTGTAGAGCACTTAGTGTATGTTAAATTTATAAACCGTCTCTAAGTTCAAAGGGAATGAGAACTTACTGAGTTAAGAATCCTTCACTTTACTGTAAAATAAATAACCATTGACATAGACACGTTTAAGGTTAAAAATATAACATATCAATTGTTATTGCCTTATTACTTTTATAAAACGTTTTATCTGCTTTTCATTGGCAGAAAAAACCTTATTCCAGATATATTGAAAAAGCATAAAGAGTTAATTGTGGCTGTGTCTTACTTAATAATTTTTTTCTCAGAATACAATTTGCTAATAAAAATTATTGATCTACCATTTAATATCCCAGAGAGCATGTTTTATATAAACTGTTTAATTACCCAATTGTCTTATTAATTCAACATTAAAATAGCTTCACAGTTTTTGCTTTTTGGGTGATAAAAACATTTAAAAACATAATATATAATTTTTAAACACTCAGTACTGAGTTACATCGATTTAAAACACACACAGTTTATTATATTGAATGGACAATACATCTCTTAAAAATCAATTTTTAAATCAGCATTCACACAAGCAAGCAAAAAAACATGTAAGTAATATATAATTAGTCAAGTTATATATTTTTTTGTGATTGTAATTAAAATTTATACGGTCTACAATGTATGAATGTCTCTTCCCATTCACCGAGATTTCACGGTACGATGGTTTAAGAATCGCTTTCAACACAACTTCTTATAGACAGTTCCATAAAATTACGCTTGTACAAACAGTTATCGAAGAGAGAGTGGAGTTATAGTCCATTGCAGATATATAGGCAGTCATATAAATTAACAATAAATTAAATATATAACAAATCTAATGAGTTGGATTCATCAATCCAATTCATTGTAAGCCCAAGAGGCAGTAAGTCTAAATAGGTTCTATATACTATAATAATAAAATCGCATTTTATAATAAGCACAATTGATATGTTTAGAGCAGTAAAACATTTTTTTTTTCAGCTTACTATTTTTGGAAAACATCGGTTATATATTTATAATAAAATCATAGAGATACAGTATAAATTATGTCTTCCCATGGAACCTGAATATTAACAGTAACGCATTAAATGCCTCATCTCTGAAGCAGTGCATAGAACCTACATTTTTTTCCTGCTCTATTAAACAAAACTAGCGTAATAGTTAATATATTCTAATTGATAACGGGTTTATAATCTGAAGTTGACTATAGCATAAACATCTGTTGGTAGCAGATTCATAGGAATCGCTCATAATGACGCAAGAGAGCTTTTTCAGGTGCTTCAGTGTTGGATAATTTTTTTTTCTAGTGTATTTAAGCAACAGATGTGATAAATTGTTTATTTGTTCATCGGTGCTTTTTTTATATTTTGTTTTTAGTAATAATTATAACTTTCGACGGATTTTTTTTTATTTTAATTGCGTTTCTCAAGCGAGACTGCATATTTCGGCTTGTTTATAAAACATCATGATTAGTCAATGAAATTGCAAAAAAACACGAAAATACATATGCAGACATAAACTTTTATAAAATATGTTTATATATATATATATATATATATATATATATATATATATATATATATATATATATATATATATATATATATAAATATTTCAATCAAGGTAAATAAATTGACGCCTGACCTCCAGATCGATTAGTTATGCAGTTTTAAAGAGAAACTGTCTCTAAATGTTAATGGATTTTTATCTCCGCTATCTATTTGAAAAATAATTAACTGTTTTAATTTAAAAAGACTTTTATATCTAATTTATTAAAAACAAATTAGTTGAGTTCTTATCAATTTTTATGTATAAAACTATACATGTTTTAGTATCATTAATTAAACGCAAGGATTTTGAAAAACACGTTTACGCTTTGTACTTGAAAAATATCAAAATTTATTTAAATTAAATTTATAAAATATTAAATAACAATATTTTGTAGTTGTTATTTGAGTTTTTAATTTTTAAAAATGAATGTAAAAAAATAATTTTAAATACTCGATAAGAGAGTGTCTGTTTTTAATACTCACATAATGAATTTATATGTTTATAATAATGTTGCGCAACAATTGACATTTCATTCAACGAGTCAGGATAAAAAAAAAAAATACCTTTGGCATTTGATGAATTACAAAATCAGTTTAATCTTTTAAAATTTGCACACAAATCCAACTATTTTTTTTAAAGAAGAATAATTATTTTTTATTACATTAGTTGACAATTTTCTATTTCATATGTACACAAGTGTATATTTAGAAAAATTAAAGATGAGTCGCTTTTTTAGAGAAAATTGATATTATTTATGCCTAATTATGAATTAATAATGAATTATATTAAAAAAATAAAAAAACAGTACTAAATTTTTTTCAATAGCATTATGGGTTATAAATAAAAATAATATTTGAAGTATCAAGTAAAAAAACAAATACTTTTCACTTTTATTTAATAAACTTCAGGCACCGTTTTCTTTTTAGAGAGAAATACAGTTTTTATCAAAACTAGACATTTCCATTTCTAGAACTGTAAACCAATTTACATTTTAATTCTCGCCTTTTTATGTAATTATGTAAATATTTGACAGAAACGTTTTATTTATAAACGAATAAAAGTGTTTAAGTATTTTGCAATATAATAAAAAAAAATTAATTCATTTTCTCTGTAGACAGGTTAGATAAGACGATACAAATTATAATCATACAAATACAGGTTTTTTTTTATAATGTCACACGTTCAATATTTATTTAAAAAATATATATATTAGTAAATAATTGCGCTGCGGAGTGGAGTTTTGCACCCCTAAAATAAACCGGAACCGAAACGTAATACGATAAAAAAAAAACACTGTGCAGTATCACATCCAAGAAATTATAATACAGATTTGTGACTATCTCACTGAATATATATTTATGCCGTGTTTTTATGGAGAATAGTTAATAATCAGATATATTATTGTAAGCATATGACTAGCAAGTATTGTTAATAAAAATTTGGAGTAATTATGTGTATTTGAGGTTAGGTTAGTTATAATTTCAGCTGGCTCACCCAGGCACGAGGAGGCTGCCACGGCAGCCACGATGATGAACGATATTCTTGCCTCCATCGTCTCGGAAGTACAGGTAGTCTCTTATCACAGGTGCACAGGTACGATGCTCAGGTAAGACCCAAGAGTGTGGAGCGACGGCTGCGAAGTGTGCGACGGAACTGCGCTCCGGGTTCTAGTCCCGCTCGGCCTCGCCCGCGAGACTACCGGGTGCTCAGAAAGTAGTCCATTACATTCAAAAATATATATAATAAAACAAAAAAAAACATAAAACACTTGCTAGTGTAGTATATGAATGTATTGCTGTATTAAAAAAAAATATCTACTATAATAATAGCCATTGTGTGTGTGTGTATGTTTAATTTTTAAAAATACAACGCTGATTTTTTGCACGTAAGCTTAGTAAGTTTTTCCGCAGTTACGTGCCGAATTTCAAGACAATAGGATAATATTTTCATTCGTAAACTATCAAATATGCTTTATGTACGAATTATATGATTCTGTTGTTCACAGCGAGAATTTCAAATTTAGAATTTTTACAAAAAAAACAAAATATGATGCTTCTAAGAAATTTCCAGTTTATGTCAGCTTTTTTTTAGTTGCGTTAGAAATTATTAATCACATCATTAATAACTTAAAATGCCTCCTAAAAAAATAACACCGTTTAAGCACAGCAAACGTAATTAAAAAAGAATAGCACAATTGAACGGGATAAAGACTTCATCTAATAAAAAAACAGTGCAGTGAAAGTGATTCGTTGTTTGTGACACGAAATGTGATATTTCCCAGAATGGCTTTGCTTTAGAAATTAATATCCGGTTATTCCAAATATATGTGTACAAAATGAAATAAAATATTCATCTAATTGTCAGCCAAACATATGTTCAAACACTATTGCATCGTTCATCGAATACCTCATTTTATGACGGGCTACATTTCTAGTATATGTAATAACACTGAATTAAAAAAAAACGATTTTAATATTACAGCAAGTGATTTTTGAGTGACGAAGAACTTTAAATTTTCGCATGTATTATAAAAGCATAACATCATAGCAAAGCCTCAAAATTTCTATTCTATCACTTGTGCATGGCTACAAAAAATCGGTAATGTGTAGTGGACATGGAATGCTTGTGGAGTGATGCTACAAAAAGAGTATCAGATCTAAACGCCAGAGCTCTGTGAGGAAAGGAATATATAATAATGCTATTGGACAGCAGCAATAAGCAGATTTTTCGTTCGTATATAAAACTGCGGTGTAGAAGGGACTACACTAACTATTCTTCCTTAAAAAATACTAGCTGTAGTGGTCGTCAACTTCCTCCGAGGAGAGGCACCCGAAGAAGAAAATGTAATAATCAAAAGTATCGTATCAAATTTTAAACAAATTGATAGCGAGATTATTAAAAAGAATACAGTAATATTATGATGATGATGGTAAAAAAGCGTGCAGTGTCCAATTTCAGGCATATATGTTCAAAGGCTCAAAACAAAAAAAGTACTATAACTTTATTAATATATTAATAGTATCACCAAAATAATTTTATATAATAAATTAATCAATTATTAAATGTCTATCTCTAATCACACTGTACCTTCATTTTGCTCTGTTATACATTTCACACCATAAAAGACAGGAAACATTTACCTACTTTACTAAGAAGTGAAAATCGTTATATTTAACACATATATAAATATATATTTTTTTGTATCTTAACATAAATTTTGAGAAGGGAAAATATTTAGCATAACGTTTTTTCAATGGTGGATCAAATTCTGCACAAGTATAGTGCCATGGATATTCCTAATTATAATAAATAAACTAATATCTAAATAGTTAATCTTAATAAGCGCCTTTAAAATAGCGAAATCAAAAAATATTTGCGAAGATCTCATTATGCATGTTTTATATTGATAAAACTGTGTTAATTATTTGATATACTATCAGGTATTGTTGTGAGTGAATTTCGTTTCTGAGGTGTTGAGGTGTTTCAAGTTTTTGGTACTCCGATGTTTTCACCTTGTGTTTAGTATTGATTTGACCCAAACTAATCTAACCTGAACGCGTGAACTCAAAAACGGTGTTTATTGTTGTATCCAGTCCGAGTGGCTTTCGCCTCGGGTGCCTCCACGGCAGGGCCTCCTTTCACTGGGCCCGATACCGCGCCTCCGAGTCCGAGACTCGAATCGGGATTGGGTAACCGATTGTATAACCGATCGGCCACAGCAGCCTACAGACGCCATGACAGTCGACTAAACGGTAACCGGCCAATAGCGTCCTCCTCCGAGCTGAACCACAAAAAAAAAACACCGCAAATAAAAGGAAGCTATTGGCCGACTCCACATCGTGTGTAAAAAGCCTCCAAAAAGCCTCCAAGCAAAACAAAATAATAAAATAAACCTTAAAATAAGGAAACACTATAAAAAAGTGTATGTTACTTAAAGCTGTCTACACACTCTGCGATACAACTGATAATCAAATACTCTCTCGCGTTGTTTACTTGGGCATTGCTTTATAACAACCCCCATATTAAGATTAAAATTATTACTGTATTGATATAAAAGTCTGTAAGGCAGTTTTTCAGTTACTGAGCATTTATTAACTGCAATGAAAATGTATAAAACAAACAAGTTTAAAATACCACATCGAGTCTTATTTTTTGTGTTTCGTGGCTTTCATATGTCTTGGAATCCATTGATTCAGATGATTTTAGATATTTTCTGAAGCCTGAAGGTTTAGGAGGAGTGATAACTTCAAGTAGCCTATCACCCAAGAATCGAAATCAATGTCTGTAACGGATTAGTCAATCAGATGCGTATTTATTACCCATTACGGGTTTATTATATTATTACTAATATGATTAGGCACATTAGTTCATATATAGAAGATGACTTAAAGAAACTCTCAGAAAAATATCATCGTGACTTGTGTGGGATATTTTTCTGAGAGTTTCTTTAAGTCATCTTCTATATATGAACTAATGTGCCTAATCATATTAGTAATAATCGAAATCAACTTTATTCGTGTACATCTATAAATAAAGATCGACACCGAAAGCTCGAAACGTTTTCCAAAACGATAAATTATCATATCACGACCGTCGCATACACGATTCCAGTTTATTCAGAGAAATTGGTTTTGTTGTGAAAGGCAGCCGGTTCATTGTAAATACAAATTTTCTCCGGTTTCCTGAATAGTGATTCAGCTGGGCTGCACTGCATGCCCAAAAACTACATAAACATGCAAAAAATAAACGAAAGTCTTTATTTACCACTGTTTAAGGTGGCCGCTTAAGCACGTACTACACTAACATAGATGGGTCGTGAAACTATTATATTATTTAATAATATTTTTATTATGATATATATGATAATAATTACATCAAAATATTTACAACAATCAAAATAATTTTTATATATTACCAATTTATATAAATTCATCACTTGTAATGACTCGTCATGTGTTTTTTTTCCCTTTACCTTTTGGCTATAAAACACCCAGAAATATATTTTTTTAAGGCACGGATGGTTTGGTATTAAGGTGGGTCACATCTATGCTTGAAATATAATCTGAAACATAGTTCAAAGCCACCGGAAGTGGTAAGGCTACCGCAAATTTTACCGGCAGTGTGTAACAAAAACTCGCACAAAAACATGACAACGCCCTGCCTCGGCGCAGACCGCCGGCCATTGAGCAAAAGGAACTGGTTTCCTCCATTCTCGTCTTTCTCCAGGGGCAGCTGCAGCACCTTAAAACACCCCTCCACGTCCTCCCTTTGATGAAAACCACAACAAACCAACAGTAAACCACCGCCGTTTATCCAAAAACCATCACCAACGTTTTTCTTGGGGTTCTTTGAGAATCGCGCTGCTCGAATTTTTTTGTTCAAGTTCTGCGTCTATTTTCAGGAATGCCTGAAAATAAACCCGACATGGCGATATGCAATAAAACTTCACGCAGCTCAACACACAAGAAACCACAAAATCAGCAAATAACAACGGCCATCAAAGCCTACAATCATACATTCCAAAATGTAATATTTTTGAGTAAAACACTTGAGTGATTTTCCTGATAACCCGAATTTCCTGATTTCCGTGATACTTGACTCTGTTTGATAATGCCAACGTGAAAGGTTGGCGAAACCGGTCACAAATAAAAACGAACATGAGGAAAATCACTCAAGTATTTTGCTCAAAAATATTAAAATGGAATTCCAACAAGTACTCTCTGTCAACAATATAGAATTTTGTTCTAAAATGTATTATTCTCATATCTAGTTTTTGTAAAAAAACTACGGTATAGCAATAGTGAACTACAAGTATTTTTATAAAAGCCTCTGGTAATGTTGACAACTGTTAATAACTTAAATTATTTTCAGGTTCCTGAAAGCGAGCGTTTTCAGTCTTAATCTGTCGTCTCTGTTAATACACTAAGAGATATTGAGGATTTTAATATTTTCTTAACAAGATGTGTTGTATTATTATTAGATCCGAGCACTGTGGGTTAAAAAATCATCAGCATATTTATTTAAATTAAGTCTTCTTCTTCAGGTGTCTCTTTTATTCATTCTTACTCAATATACCCTTATTTTTCTAGAGACTTCCAACCACTTTCGCAAATTTTTCTTGGAATACATTCTCATGTATTTCTTTCATTTTTAATAATTTTGTAAATATTTTTTGATGCTGTTTTGACGAGTCGCCTCTGCTTTTCATTGAAGTTTTTTTAGAGTCTGGTAGTAACACACTCGGCCCGTGTGACTCGTTGCAATATCGGTTAATTACAGCCGCTTCGTGCCTCCATCCCCCGCCACTGGCAAAGTCGAACACATTTAATGTCTTCATATTTATCACCTGTGCTATTTTGAAACAACTTTCTTGAAGCCACAATTGAAGCACTCTATTATATGCGAAACCTATACGTAAAAATAAAAAATATATATATACAAGCTTGTAAGAAACTTTTCAGTCATTTCCAACCAATATCCAAAACAAATATAAATAATAAAAAAGGTGTGTTTTTACCTGCAAGCGTTTGTCACTTTTTTTTTTCTTTGCGAAATCGTGTCATTTCATTTATTTAATTCTCACTTTATTTTAATATATAAAAAAATATTTTTTTACAAAATATTTTTAAAAAACTATAAATAATATTAAAATATTTTTTATTATTTAATAAAAGTCTTTTTTCAAGGAGAAATGCAGTCTTGAAGATGTATAAAAATTTGATAAAAAACGACTTTTCTAAAGCAAAGTTTGTTTAAGCTTTATTATTTTTTTTAATTTTTAAGTCATCCTATGCGATATGTTTATATGTAATCTTTTATTTTCAATTGAAAAAATAAAATAATAAAAATTTGTGTATAAGAAGGAATGTATCTCACTTACTGCATTTAATTTTTTCAAAAAAAAATCGATTATATATATAATTATATAAACATAACATCTGTGCTTTGCTATGACATTCCCCGATATGTCAACACCGTGACGTCACGATTTTTCTGATTTTTATGCATCGGATCTAATGAATTTTGGGAATATGTTGATTATTTTAAGATAAAAAAAAGCTGTTTCGAACTCCATGTAGCAATAAGAATGCCAAATTAAAGGTCAAATTAAAAATATACAACTTATGCATTTATATATATTTTTTAAATTATAAATTGTTTTCAAGTGCATAGAAAGGCTCAGGTAATACTGTTTTAAGGCCTTGCAGGTAATTTAAAAGCAATTATAAAATGTCAAGGGGTGGTAACGTATCATGTTTTAACGAGTAACTTCTTTATAAAACAAAGTTTAAATATTAATTACATATTGAAATATTCTTGCAACATACTGACATTGGGTTTTATAAGGCTTTGACATTACGCATGACAATGCTTTAATTATAATAAAAAAAGAAGACGCCTTCTTTTATTTCGTTAAAAGTCCAATGCCAAATAATATATAATACCTCAAATTAAAGATATTAATAATCAATGTCTGCTCTTCTGTGGTTAAATTAAAAAAATAAGCGAAGGCTGAGATATACAGAGGAATTTTTATATTGATGGTTATTTTTACTTTCAGTAAGCTATTTTTATTCAAAATATACCCAAACCCATATAATTATGATAAAAAGTCTATAAACAGCACTTTCTGCAAAAATAAGAGGCTTTTAGCAGAAGAAGCATAAAAGCAAGCATTTTTCAGCGATCAGAACAACTCCAGACTGAATTTTTATATTGCGTTAAAATACAATCAAACTCTGATAATGAGTCTGATAATGAGTCTATAAACTATATTTATTTATAAAGTCAGGTTAGGTTAGGGGATATTTGGATCGAATCTATCTTGATATTTAATATTTGATTCGTTGAAAAATCCCTGAAACGAGAAATACTTTATCTCATTTCATATCTCACAGAATGTTGGCCTTCACCAACTGAAAACACGTGTATTGAAATTTATAAAAATAAATTTTATAATATTTTTATACACAATTTTTAAATACTAAAGCATGACCTTTGATTATTTTTTTTTGGATAAAAGTTGGATGTAAATGCAACCTTGATTACACGGTTGGTGACATTCGCACAGTAATTCGACAACTGGTTTTTCAGGGAGGCTGCGCTTTTTACCTGCAGACTGACAGACGAGGTGACCAGGGTGGCGACAATTGGAGCAGCAGTAAACCTGATGCCGTATATGCGTCTTCACCCTTGAAACAACCACGCCAGCCTCCGAAAGGATGCGAACATAAAAACGTAACAATACTCTGCAAAAAACAAAAAAAAAAGCAAAAAGTACAGATGGAATTTAAGCAATTCCATTTCAGATTCGTATACTGCGTCACATTTGCTAAACATATTAACAGAGAGTACTTGGTGAAATTCCATTTTAATGTTTTATTTAAAATATCAGACATATATTTGTGACTCTCAAGCATTCTTGACTTTGTTACAGTAAAGATGTAGTATTTGATTTATTTTGAATTTGCGAATATTTTTATGAAGTAAGTATGTTATTAATGTCATATTCAGTGTTTTTAGAATATTTGTGAAGCTATCAGTTTAAATATCAGATATATACTCAAGCATTTTATTTATTTTGAATTTGTGAATTTTTTTATAAATAAATATGTTATTAATGTCATTTTTAGTGCTCTTAGAATATTTGTGACTCGCCAGCACTCGTGAAGTTATCAGTTTAAATATCAGACATATATTTGTGACTCTCAAGCATTCTTGACTTTGTTACAGTAAAAATATAGTATTTTATTTTTATTGAATTTGTAAATATATTTTTTTAAATAAATATGTTATTAATGTCATATTCAGTGTTCTTAGAATATTTATGACTCGCCAGTACTCGTGAAGTTATCAGTTTAAATATCAGATATATACTTGTGACTCTCAAGCATTTTATTTATTTTGAATTTGTGAATTTTTTTAAAAAATAAATATGTTATTAATGTCATATTCAGTGTTCTTAGAATATTTGTGACTCGCCAGTACTCGTGAATTTATCAGTTTAAATATCAGATATATACTTGTGACTCTCAAGCATTTTATTTATTTTGAATTTGTGAATTTTTTTTTAAATAAATATGTTATTAATGTCATATTCAGTGCTCATAGAATATTTGTTACTCGCCAGCACTCGTGAAGTTATCAGTTTAAATATCAGACATATATTAGTGACTCTTAAGCATTCTTGATTTTTTTACAGTAAAAATGTAGTATTTTATTTATTTTGAATTTGTGAATATTTTTTTATATAAAATATATTATTAATGTCATATTCAGTGCTCTTAGAATATTTGCAGTTTTTAGTATATTTAGCGCGCGTACATACGTATTTGTGACTTGCAAGCATTTTTGTAAAAATATAAATGCTGCATTCATTCTTCTTGTGTCGTAAAAATAATATAAAAATTTGTGACTTGTGTGACTTGCATGCATTCCTGGGATTCTTAAAATAAAAATGTAGCATTCGTTGTATTTTAGATAAAAATTTGTGACTCACAATCATTTTCAGCATTACTAGAGCAGCTCGAAGGCTCGTTGGGATGCGTGAGTATTTAAAAAGTAGTGAATTTATATTGGGATAGTCCGTTACTTGCTGGCGCGCCGCCTCGTGCCAGACTCTGCGGTGCAGCCCACTTTCCAAGCGGTGCATCTTACGATTGCAGAAAGAATCGAACCCAAGGCCTGCCACATTCACCGGTGACAATGCCGAATGTTAATGTCCCGGCCAAGGCGAGCCTGCAGGTGCCGGGTTCTGCTCCCCGGCGGGCCGTTTTGCTGATTACCTGTCTGGCATTGATAGCCATACTATACCATATACTACAACGATGATCATAAGATCATAACGATGGTTGTAGCACGGTCAAAATAATACTTTGACGATAATTGTAACAGAGTCACAGTGGATAAAAAAATCGACGGTTATATCATGGTAATATCAGATATTAAACCAATAGTTATAACATAGTCAAAACATCTTTAAAATAGTGTAATTTTTTACTTAAAATTTTGAGGTTATATCCACGATAGACCCGTAATTTGTAAAATAAATATTTCACATACAATCGTAATCTGCTTGCATAGCTGTTGTAACTATTTTTATTCAAGAGTTGACTTATTATGATATTTTTGACTCCTGCGATACGGTGTATTATAATAATATTAAAAAAAACAATAGAATATAAATTAGCATGAGGAAAAATCACTCAAGTATTTTATATTATTTAAAACATTAAAATGGAATTTCACCAAGTACTCTCTGTCAAAAAAATTGTTTACTTTACGCTAGTAAATTTATTTACAGAAGTTTAAAATATATAAATTTTATTTTATATTAACATTTGATTATCTATGTATGCTTTTGAATAATTAAAAAAAAAATTTAAAAAATATATTAATATAAAACGCCATCTATGAGTACTTGACTCAATCTAAATTCTATAAAAGATCACTTTTAATTATGGTTTATTTCCTATGCTTTGCATGCATTCAGAGCTAATACGTATTGCAAAATTTGCATTCACTCCAAGAATTACTTTCAAGTTCCTGAAAGTATCGTGAAATTATTAATTTTTAACAGTAAAACCTTCTGTAAAAATAAAAATATTATAAAATTTGTAATTCCGTGTAAAATTGTAAAAACCTCATAGATTCCTTTGAATTCATTAAAAAATAATATTAATAATATAAGTAGAACAAACATGGCTTTTCAATCTCTGCATTGTTGATATGCTTACACGATGACGCCATGACCTTGAATCGTACTTTTCGGCGACTAGCGATGAGTGTTGAAATTATATTTAAGCTATTTAATTTTCGTTTACTAAGGTAACCACGAATTCCATGGATTTTAAAGAATGAACTGATTAATTTATGATAAAATAAAACCTCCTGCATTTGTGATATGTTTTGAATCACCTTGTATAAAAAATGTCTCCGTTTAATTATATTCTTTAAACTTACTGATGAGCCATACCATGATCAGTGACTTTTACAACAGCCAACTATTTCTAATATATATTTAAATAATAAATATAAATAGCCAAATGGCTAAGAGATTGCAAGTCTAAAGAAACCCTTGAAGGAGCAATTGAAAGTTTTTATTTATACACGATTAAAGTTAGAAAATTAAATTGATTTATTTTCAAATATACATGGCGTTTTGAAAAGCAGCAAAAACATAAGTCGCTTCATTACATGATCCATGGTGTTACTCAGAAGGTTTTATTATCATTTCTTGTAGGTCATTGATTTCACGTGGGGACAAGGAAATAACAACACAACTTCTACAACGTACAAAAACATTTATTCTAGTGAGTCAATACATTAATAATACATAATTTTATAATATCTAATATAGGAAGGGTTTAGTTGCGTTTTCCGCCGGCAGCAGCCTTCGGAGGCTCTTCCGAGTCTTTGTACCACTCCTCGCTGAAACAATCACATGAAAAATACATTATTATCACATTTATGGTAACAATTATTGTATAAGAAGTTGCAAGTAGCCAAGCGGATTTTTAGTCTATACTGGGTTTTTATATGTTTATTTATAAAAAAATAAACTGGTGTGCAAGACTGGGAAAATTGCTAACCACTGCACGACCAAGATTTTTTTTTTTTAATATTATTAATATATATATGAAGGTATCTACCATCCAGGTACGTTCTCGGGAGAGTCGCATCGCTGAGTCTCCTCGTTGTAGACCTCTCCGACTTGGCAGCCGAGGTCCCTGGGTTCGATTCCGTTGAGGCACACGTAGAACCTCTGGCAGTCGGTGGGGTGGGCAAACTTGGGGTGCGAGACGGTTTGTCCTTGGGGGTTGGTGGCGATTTCCTTGGGGCACTCGAAGCCGTCCTTCAGCTTGTCTGAAAAGTGGACATGGCGAAAATTAGAATCTCTGAAATGCAGAGTAATCATTTATTGATTAAAGCAGTGTATTGGAAGTGAAGGTTTTTGGGGAGGGTGTAGTATTTGGAAGGTAGCTCACTGTCATTGTTGGTGCATCCCTGTCTTGCGGCGGTGTCAGGCCACACACAGATGCCAGAGTACTCATCGAAGTGCAGTCCTTTGGTGCAGATGATCTCGGTGGCGTCTCCGTCGATGCAGTTGTAGAAGATGTTGCAGGTTCCTGCGTCAGGGTGGGCGAAGAATCCGTTGCGACGGGGGCAAAGCTTGTTGGGGCGAGCCTCCTCTGTAAAAAAAAAATTTACTCATTTAGCCATTCGGTTTTGCTATACTGTTAAAAAAAAATTAAACACGTAGCACAGATTTCATAAGCTTCACTATCTAACCCAGTGCTTCTAAAAGTGGTCCCTACGGGTCCTTAGAAAATTAAAATCGACTTGGGGATCCCTGAACAACGTCAAGGGGTCCGCGCAAGGTTTAATATAAAATTAAAAAAATTGTGACACATTTTTATTAGTATGGAAGTTAAAATAAATAACAATGAATACATTATTAGCGATTTTTACGTCTTAAGTAAAATATAAATATAGACAGATGCATAAAATACAAGTAATAACAGGCATGGCAGGGGGTCCGTAGGCAAGTTTTGACTATGCAAAGGGGTCAGTGGGCCAAAAGAGTTTGAGAGCCACTGATCTAACCGAACCATCACTGTGCAAAATTGTAAATTCGTATATTTTACTAGCAATTACTTGAATCAACCCCGTCTTTAAAAGGCAAATCACCTCAACAATAAGTTGGCTTGCTTGAAGTTTTCAGGTCGGTTCAGTTTCAGACTAAATACCCATGGAACCAAATCATCTCATAACAATGGTATTGCGTACTTTTATATAAGCGTGGAACCACCCTTGTTTATTAGCAAGTATCTAAATCATCAGACGAGCCACGCCTGCAATCGCAACTGTATCAAATAAGGTTCTATAAGGCCTCAACAATAATTTGGCTTGCTTGAAGTTTTCAGGTCGACATTTCAGTCACGGTTCAGTTTCAGACTCAATACCCATGGAACCAAATCATCTCATAACAATGGTATTGCGTACTTGTATATAGGCGTGGAACCACCCTTGTTTATTAGCAAGTGTCTAGATCATGCCTATCAAAGACGAGCCACGCCTGCAATTGCAACTGTATCAAATAAGGTTCTATAAGGCCTCAACAATAATTTGGCTTGCTTGAAGTTTTCAGGCCGACATTTCAGTCTCGGTTCAGTTTCAGACTCAATACCCATGGAACCAAATCACCTCATAACAAGAGTTATGTGGAAGCGTGGAACCACTCTTGTTCATTAGCAAGTGTCTAAATCATCCTCGCCTCTCAAAGACGAGCCACGCCTGCAATTGCAACTGTATCAAATAAGGTTCTATAAGGCCTCAACAATAATTTGGCTTGCTTGAAGTTTTCAGGCCGACATTTCAGTCTCGGTTCAGTTTCAGACTCAATACCCATGGAACCAAATCACCTCATAACAAGAGTTATGTGGAAGCGTGGAACCACTCTTGTTCATTAGCAAGTGTCTAGATCATGCCTATCAAAGACGAGCCACGCCTGCAATTGCAACTGTATCAAATAAGGTTCTATAAGGCCTCAACAATAATTTGGCTTGCTTGAAGTTTTCAGGCCGACATTTCAGTCTCGGTTCAGTTTCAGACTCAATACCCATGGAACCAAATCACCTCATAACAAGAGTTATGTGGAAGCGTGGAACCACTCTTGTTCATTAGCAAGTGTCTAAATCATCCTCGCCTTTCAAAGACGAGCCACGCCTGCAATCGCAACCGTATCAAATAAGGTTCTATACATTCCCCGCCGTCGCAAGGTTACGTTGATAATTATATCACTGCTATCAATCAGCGTGGAGAATTTCGCTTCCTAGTTGCGGTGTCGGACATTCGAAAGTTGTGTGTGAGACAGAGGCCTTACGCGGTGACCTCTGCGAGAACCGGTCGGTGGAAAGTTGATATTTTGTGTTGTGTGCTATAATTAATTTAAAATATTTAACCATTTACATAATGCAATACTCGTAATCACACGCCGCGGGGTTGTAACGGTCGGGGTTTTAAATTTGCCGCAAAGAGCAACATCCGTTATTGTATCTGGCTTGACGACGATAAGGATGAATATGAAATGCATATAAATGAAAGTTTTTATTGTTTAATACCAATCGAACGATTGGCATGCCGTAAAGGCATGCAGTGTGCTCAAATTTGCATATTTATATGTATTGAAAATTTAAAAACCTGTTATATGTCTTAAACAAGTAAAAACTATGCTATTGAACAAATTCTTATTCACCCCTGCGTACATTGCATACTATCACCGTTCACACACATATATATATATATATATATATATATATATATATATCTATATATGGACTCGACTTCGCATATTTAAGGCTGTATACAAGAGGCAGCATTAAAAAAAAAACTCGTGTGTATTCAGTTTCTGTGCACAGGTGATTAGAGTGCGCGGTTCTGGAAATTTCTTTGGAAGCGAGCGGAGGTGACATTTCCACGAAGTCCTTGAACGTGCCGAGCAGCCAAGAATGTCATACAGCCTGCCAGCAAAGCCTGCCTGAAGCCTACCCATAAAACACAGGGTTATTATAAATCACTTTGCTTTAAAAATGGGATTTGAACCCATACTCCGCGGCTATCGCCATGCCAATCGAGTACCGAGATTTTTCATTGCTGTATTGAAATTTAGGACTAATGTACTTCGTTTTTAAAAAATCATATATTTTTGAATTGATTTTTTCAGTATTTTGGCAGCCATTGATTTTTTGTTATCCTATACTCATCGTACGTTAGTCATTTTGAAGGAATTAATACAGTTTGACTATCGTTATCAAAATTTTCAGGATCTAGAGTGACAGTGGCAATGTATTTTAAGGCATGTATTTGAAACGATCTTGCAATCGGATACTAAGTTGCAGCAAATCGATAGCCACCAGTAAATGCACAGTTATCATAGATCCCAATGTACAATCTCCTCATAGATCAGGTTCGCAGCAAGATCTATGGATCCAGTGAAATCAGGTTTGGTAACAAGTCTTGTTCTAGTTAGATTTTCTAGCGAGTTTCTTTGTGAAAAGTGTTACAATTCCACTGGAAGTCGTTTTGAAACTGTTTGACTAGATTTAATAACTATTTCTCTGAAACATATTGAATTTATATCCAATATTAATTCATTAATTTAAAAAAAATTGTTTAAATTATAAATAATCTATTTTTTTTAACTATTATTAAAAATATGTTAGCCTCACAGGTTTTAAATTTATTTAAAGTATTCCCATTACAAGTCATCAAAAATTTAATTAAAATATTGAAATATTTCATTTGCTCTCATTCGTGTCTCTAGAGTAAACTATTTTATAATTTACAGTATTAAAATAAAATTGTTTCCAATACTTTTTAGTAGGTTACACAAATTTTAATTCGTATTTCAGTTTTTCAGTAATCGATATGATATTTGATTTATATTTAAGTGATGAAAATATATCTGAGAAAAATCGATTTGCGAAATTCTCAATATCCATTTTATTCATTGGAGGAAATCTAAACGACATTTTGAATAACTGGGTAAGTCAATAATTAAACAAAGCAATGGTTACTACACCACTGTAAATAGTTATATTATTCAAAACAGTGCAGACTGGTTTTATCCATATTTAATTTCTTCCTCATTCCACGAGGCGCCTTAGTCAATTATTCCATTCTTAATGGTATTCTCAATACTCAACGAAATCGTAACAGAGCGACTGAAAACTCAAAGTGCGACCAAAAAAAAAACGACTAGGAGTCTGATTTGAATTATAATGTTAAATTAAATTCAAGATGGCGTCATAGTTTCATTGAAAATATAGTTTTAACACACACATATATATATATATATATATATATTTAATAAACAGAGAAAGCCGCGTTAAGAATCTACAACACCCAAAAGCAAAAAAATGTAGCATTCGCCGGATGCGTTTTTTTATTTATTTTTTTTAGCCAAACCTAAGAAAATATTTAAAAACAAAACTTGTTTAGTTGAAATATAAGTATAATCAGCCATTTTTTGCTTCGTGTATTTAAATCAAATGTGTCTTGAGAATATTTTTGTTACAGGGGATGATCAGAAGCAAAAAAATGTGATTTTGACTTGGTTGTGTGTGTGTGTGTGTTAAAAAAAAGAGATAAGTGAGGTTAAAAATTAAATATAAGAAGTTCTCCTTTTCTGCAAGGGATTGTGATAATATAATATAAACAGGTTGTATATTCTTCTTCATCGCGTGCCTCATCGCTCAGTATGAGAAATACTCATACTGAGCCAGTGCTCATAGTTTTTCTATGGGGAAAATAGCGTGGTGGTTCCTTTTACGCGCTTATATAGAGTTTTGTATATAAGGGTACCCAAATATATATTTGTGCTGTGATATATTTTGTTAGGTTAGGTTCAGCATGTCAATTTTTTTTTCTGTCTAGATTTCTTTATAGTACTGGGATCTCAGGTGTATGCTTGGGGGAAATGGGGAATATGGGTACTTACGGAGTTCGGTCCTGTCTCCGCAGTCGATGTTGAAGGGCTGGTCGCACTTGTTGATCTTCCTGATGAGGGCGTCGAAGACCAGACCATCAGGGCACAGCTTCTCCGTGGCCTGGCCGTCCTTGCATTCGTAGAACTTGTCGCACTGCCTACTGTGCTCGTACTGGCCGTCCTTGGGGGGGCAGTTGAATTGCTGAGCACCTGTAAAGGACAGCACATTTTAGCAACATCCGGTTTAATTTGTAGTACTCCATACATATTTCTTTAGTTTTACGATTTCGGTCCCGGTGCTGGGATGATTTTATTAAGATTCAATGCATAACGCAGCACGACACCCAAAATCAAGCTTCTAAGCTTATGCGTATTATTTGAATACAAAGAGACTCGTCATGAAGGCAAACTATTTTTTTATTTATATAAATATAATGAAAAACTACTAAATAAATATATCTGCAATTACTTATTAAATAAAACACTAGTTTCCGTTTGAAAAATAAAAATTAATTTGTTCGTGAATTACGTTTAAAAAAATACGTTTTTTCTTTCAATGTATTGGAGAATATTTTAAGTGCGTTTTTTTTTATAAATTTTTTTTTTTTTTGCTTCGTTTAATATTTTTAATTAAAAAATAAATAAAACATCATCATTTGCTGTCTCGCCGGCTGTGTCTTTCGTTTCACTCTCACTCTCGCGACAATCTGGTTGACAACTTTCTCTCTTCAGCGATCAGTTTTTATTCGTACATTAAAAATAACATATGATACTTGGGAGGTTATTATATCAAATAAATAAAAATAAAAAAAACAGTAAATAAACAAAAATGAGCTTAATTAGAAATAAATACGATTAGAAATAAATACGTTGGTTATTTATATGAAAAGATCATGAGTGCTTAGAAAAAAAAACCTTCATATGAAATATATCAAAATCACATACAAATAAAAATCACATACAAAAAAAATCACTATATAAATAAAAAATAAAAGCGATTTACAGTTGTTTTTTCTTTGTATTGAATATGTATTTTATTTGCAGAATATATTTTTTACGGTTTTTATCTATTATTCCAACACTTGTACAGTAACTAGCCAATAGCGTATTTTGCGTTGTTTGCTTAGAAAATAAGACCTAATACAAAGTGACTGTGTTTTTGATTACTCTTCGGTTGTCGGTTGTGTCGCAGCGTGTGCAGGCAGCTTGATAATGTGCCAAACCACGTGCCAACGAAGCATACAGCCACGGGTAATTAAAAATTCCACAACACGGCCATTCTCTCTCCGCCGCGGAGTCAACAACCTCGCGGCCCAGAAAATATTGTCTCCATCTACTTTGCATAATTATTACCGCTTAACGCCAACGCCTGTCTCTTTCGTGGCTACATCGACAGTATATTTAACCTTCGTCTGTCATTAGAAAACGAAATTGATGCCATGTTGGCTCAGTGGTTAAGACGACGATATTCAAGCTTCAAGCTGACGACTACGGGTTTTTCGGATCAAATGCGTAACGTGTCATTACTGAGATTTGAGTGACGCTTAGTAATCAATTTAAACTGAAAAAACACTACACGTATAATACTCAAACATAAAAATCAATATGCTGTATAAAAGCTACTTTGTTTACTGACCCACAGTGGTTCAAATCCGCGTAAAAAACTTAAGCAACCTTCAGACCTTGTTGAAGTAAATATATAGTTATTTAAACGTACTGCAACGTTTTGTATTAAATTCTAGCATATTTTTTAGTGATGTATATAAGACATCAAAAGTAAAGTGTGACAAACTCGAGACTGCCGATACGGGAGCTGTGACAAACAGTTTCTAAATTACGTAAAATATCACCTGTTACTCGCCCATGCTGTTACTTTCGCCTGAAGTAATGTTATTCAGTCGTGAAAGCAGTTCATATTTCACATCTTAAATACGTGGGAGGCACGGTGACAGCACACAGTATTATGCGATGCATGCATAACTCCTTACGAGCATTAAAACTAGTGGCCTGCTGTACATGCGAGCAAAAAAGCAGTGACACTCCTGAAACGCCTGAAAAATAAATGTTTTCTACATCTAACCGAACTCACTAGATTTTCAGTATTTCTAACAAGTCTGATCTATATAAGTGAATTTTACGAATGCAGCCTGAAAAAATTAAAGGTGTATTTTTTTGTTTAAAATTGGGGAGTATTTTCAATTTTTTTTTTAGAGAGCACGAAAAAAACGTTTGTCCACTACACTAATATAAAAATACATTAACTAATCTCTTTTTAATACAACCGAAGCAAAGCAAATTACGAGTATTTTTTGTATGCAAGTACTTTCTTAAAAAAAAACTGAACTTTAAATAAATTTTAACTCGATAGAAAGACTTTAAGTAGCATCACACGCTCTCAAAGCGTTTCATGGTGCTGTGGTTAGCACGCTTGCTTACCAACCCCATAGTAGCGGATTTTCAAGAAATTTTAATCATTAAACTGGCTAGAAGACTACTGATTCAATCATAATATAAATTTCCTCTTGTATACTGTAAACAAAATATACTTGTATAAGAAAATTTAAGTCAATTTGATGATTTTGGGATTTCTCGGGTTCCAATCCAAAACAAATCCCTGAAGGCAAGATTCTTGAATAATAAAGGTTGCTTTTACACAAATATTTTAAGTACGGATTGATTTAAAATACTTGATATCAAGGATTGGTAATTTGATTATGTATTTTGAAGCCTCAGTTACGCTGAATGCAAACATTGCAGGCGTGTTGCGATGTGAAATTACACGTAATTATTGTCAAACTACTGAAATTACAAAACCTAGAGTGGAATTGCGAGAATTCCACTAATCAAACATGGAGGATGAAGAAAGCAACAAGTGCAGGCTGTGTAAACAATTTTACATAATAAGGAAACGACCCACAAGACTGTGCCTTTGCAAAACAAACGCGTGGTTTTGTAAAATTTTATGAGGATCGCATATTTCAGCGAGTTTGATGTTCAGGAAAATGGGGATGAAGCAATAAAAATGCCCTAAATTGCGATTCAAACTGCTTTAGGCTGTAACACTTCAAAAAAAACAGAATAAAGTATCATCAGACACATAATGGCAACATGACTTTAATTGACTTTTTGATTCATGAAGATGTCCCCATAACCAGTACCAAAACTTTGGAAGAATCGCTTTTTTTAATTGTAGACGTATAAAGAGTCTCAGCTTCTCCCACATGAATCCTTAGACAATATTGTATTTGTGTGTCCTTTAATGTACAGTGATGTGGGGGTACGCTTCAGCTGCAATGCTGTGGCGCAACAGCCTTCAAGCTGAAATGTCAGAAAGCCAAGAGAGCCGTGGGAGCCTCCGTCTGATGCAACTCCAAGGAGGCTGTATTACTGCCGTTGCGTTAGACTGCACTTTAGATGCATCTGCTATACCCAGTAAAAAATAATTATCACTGAATAAAACGTACAGAATAAACCACAACCGTACTTTACGAGCGGAAGTATCAGCGCTTAAATTGAGGTTGTATATTATTATTATACTCTGTAAAAGTAGGAAGTCAAACATGTAAATATGCAGCTGTAATAAGAGGCTAAACAAAAAAAAATAATTGTAAACTTTACATCAAATACTTACTATATAGTATATAGTTGAAATAATCTTATCATTCAAAATAAATAGCTTGAAAATAAAAATTTGGTTGTAAAGCAGTTTCATCGCTGAAACTTACACTACCCTAATATTTTAATCATACAATAGAAAAAAAAAATATATTTACGTGCAAAGCTGTGAAAAGGATCAATGATTATAAATACATATTAATCCAGCAAAATATTTTAATTTAAATTTTCTGTGTAAGCATTGAAACAATCATATCAGTCATATACTCTAGAGAAGTAGAAAAATAAATATGTTTTATAATATTTCAAAATTATACATAACGAGCATATACCTAAAATATTGAAAAAATCTGCATACAAAAGAGAGTCCAAGAGAAAGATATAAGTTATAAATATAATAAAGTTTAGGCAATATTTTTGTGAAGTTAGATTAGGCCATACAAAGTATGCATCCCTTAAAGCTGAATTATTATATTTTTCTATTCTACATAGTCTGAAATATATATAAAATAAATAATCAAAGAGTAAACGATTGAAAGAATCTAAACCTAAAAATATCATAGATAGATTAACAATTTAAAGTAGGGTATAAATTTATTAAATATCAGTTAACTTAGACAGAAAAAATCAATAAACGTAGTATGACCTTTTACAATTTTTGTTGCAAAACCGGTAAAATTACAAAAGCATTAAACCATTTGTCAATTAAACGTGCATTATTCTAATATTCTGCATATATTTGAGAGTGAAAGACGTTTATTAGCGTAGAATGACCTTTATTTCTACCTACAAGTGAAATTCGTTAAGTGATTTAACCTTTGCCATTAGCGGTGTCTTATGCAACCGAAAATTGCAAACTTGCTAACAAGAATGGAATTCCAGCTTACAGATTGACAGCTGTAGTGTCTAAATTATTTATATATTGCGAAATATTAAACACAGCCTCACGATTGATCGAATACTTGGCATCAGTTTCGTTTGTCTGTTACTTTAAAAATTGGCCATGATGGTACAACTATAGTTTTAATTGCGTTGAAAGAGGCTGAATAATACCCAGCCCTATTAATAATAATAAAAATACTATAAGGACTTGAAGGCCTTGTATAAATTAATAAAACCATGAACTAATAACTATACAGTAGTTATTTAATAGATAAGAGCAAAAGGCTGTATTTCAAAAGTCATAATTTAACATTATATGAACGTAACGACTACAGCTTCTAAAAAAAATTATTAAGTGACCAAACAACACTTTTTGAAAATATTTCAACAACTCAATTATTAAAAATATTTGTAGTTTGTGATTTGATTAAACATACAATGATTATTCAGTGATTTTTTTGCACGGCGTGGAAACATAGCGGAAGTCGTATTTAGGCATGCTATGCACAGTAATCTATAAAAATACCTGAGATATATTCTATTATTCAGTTTATCAAGTACAAATGTAAACGAAGGTCTTTTTTTTACCTTGGAAATAAAAAAAAATTAAATGCATTGTTCTGATATATTCTGATGATGATTTTCTTCTAAAAATATTTATGCGCATTTAATTAAAATAACGTATTTCAAATGGCACTAAAACTAAAATTAACAATTCGTTCGCATTGAATTACATGTAATTAGTTGAAATAGATATAAAATATCAAAAATACAGTTAGAAAATTGATTATTATCGTTTAATATCATCAAATGCAGATTTCATTGTATAGAGGAAATGACTAAATCGATAAACGATTAAAAAAGCAAAATTAAATGCCTGTATCAAATTTATTTAAAAAAATATTTTTTTGAGAAAAAGATGGTCACAAATCAAAAATTCAATATTCAATTGTAAATAATATATATTTTTTATATATATTTTAACTCACATAGCACTATTGTTTTAACACTGAAGAGAAGAAATTCAATATTTTTGACAGAGAGTACTTGGTGGAATACGATTTTAATATTTTTGAGTAAAATACTCGAGTGATTTTCCACATGGGAAAGGTTGGCGAAACCGGTCACAAATAAAAACGAACATGTGGAAAATCACTCAAGTATTTTAAGAAATTCAATATTTTTGACAGAGAGTACTCGGTGGAATTCGATTTTAATATTTTTGAGTAAAATACATGAGTGATTTTCCACATTTTCGTTTTTATTAGTGACCGGTTTCGCCAACCTTTCACGTCGGCATATCAAACAGAGTTTGATAATGATTTGTTTGATAATGCCAACGTGAAAGGTTGGCGAAGTATTTTACTCAAAAATACTGAAGAGAAGCTAAAAAATGAGTGGACTCGGATTTTGATTCGAAGTTTTCACTCTTTCAATTACTGAAAATTTTCAGGAATCAAGGAAACTTCACGCTGAAAAATCGTGCAGTAAATTTGATATATTTTTATTTTTTATTACAAGTTTAAGTGGATGGACTTACTTGCGCACACAGCCAACGCTGCGAGGGCTACGAAGACCTTCATTTTCCGGCGCGTGTTTCTGACTAGGGACTCGAACCTGCGACTTGCTCCTCGGCGGACGATTCACAACCGACTGACTCACTGGCCGGCCATGGCGGCGCTTTTACCATCGGAGAGGCTCTCCGTCTCTCTCGGCGGAGGCTGTCTCGCTCCAGCCGCGCCGAGAACCGAACCAACTGTAAAACCGGTGAACCGTTCGAAAAAAACCGCACCGGTTTCGCCCGGAGGCTTCTAGATTCAGAGCAGGCTGTCCTAGCGATACTTCCTTCCTACTGTCGAACGGTTTGACCTTCTTCCTCATATTCCTCTTCTCAAAGAAGCTTGGTGTCCGTATCAATGAAAAAATATTTACGCTTAGCCTTAGCGTGAAGTCTCCGGATCACCAAATAGTATACTCATAAGTTTCAGGCGTTCTTTTCAGTACACTGTAGTTCCTGAAAATGACCCTAGCACTTGAAGAGTGACACTTGAAGCAGCTCAACACCCAAAAAACCACTATTCATTTTTATTTTAACAATAAATATGTACCAGGACTGCTGAACAGCTCCCCTGAACCAGTTCCTGATCGTCCAATATATGCAGATGACCAGCCCATGCTAACTGACCTTTTTGACGTCGTCGTCGCATCTCCTCATATCATTTTACCTGACAAAATCGTGTCATTTAATTAATTTAATTATCACTTTATTTTTCTATGTCGAAAAATGATTTTTTTACACAGTATCAAAAAAACTATAAATTATATTTATCTATTTTTTATTATTAAATTAACGTCCATTTTCAGGGTAAAATAAAATCTTGAATATATTGAAAAATTGGATAAAATGACGACTTTTCAAAACCAAAGTTTGTTGAAGATTTTTTTTTTTTAATTTTTAAATTAATAAGACGCACATGGTTTATATTTAATCTTTTTATTTCAATTGAAAAAAAAGACTTTTAAATGTTTAGGATTCTTGGAAAATATGCCGGACGAATCTCCAAATCCCTACACTTCAATCGGAAAGATACATATTTATCATATTAAAAGTATATTTACAAGAAATTAAAAAATATTTTGTTCGGAATAAGAGATGTATCTAACTTTTTGCATTTAAATATTTTTGATTGGTGCAGTCAATTTTTCGCAAAATATTCTTGAAAATGATCAAAAAACTCGAATATGGGTTCATAGGTGTCAAGAAATCGTTCATAGTTTTTTTTTATATTTGCTGAAAACTGGAAACACAGTATTTCCAAGTACGAGTTTGAATTATTATTTTTAGAGTATATTATTTTTTTGTGATGCTTAAAATTCAATGCTGTTATCAGAAAATTACCGCTGAATATTTTAGCATCTAGATGATTTTTTTTAACGTTGAAATAATCAAAAACAGTTTTTTTTCGCCGCGGTCCTTGCAGCAGTTCCTGGCTGGTCGCGAGCCGGAAACGATACGCAAACCATCCTGAAAGACAGCCACGCAGAAAGGCTCGTTTTTTTCAGGCTCTCGGGGGCGAGGTCGTTTGCCAGTTCCTAGTCGTGGACGAGGAACTGGCGGTGCTGCCAGCAAAAAACACTCTAGAATTGATAATCTCGTTGAGCAGAGAACTGGCCGGCATGTGAGCGAGGAATTAAAAACTTCTCCTCATAAGAAGTTGGTGACGATTTCACAGAACATATTTCTATCCTGAGGCAGTCTCGTATTTCCTCTGAAGCATATTCCGCATCCATGTAAACTTCCTCCTTCATACGATTTTTCCTCATACAATCAGCTGTAGGATGAAAAAAGTAAAAAACTTTCATTTCATTACCAACGTCAGATCTTCTTTTCAGGAATCAACGGATCGTGTTTTAAGGATTCTTCTATATAGCCATATTATTAAAAATTGTTTTTATTTTATGAAAATGCGTTTTCAGGAGTTTTCAGACCAAACTGAAAAAATATTGAGTATGAATATTTTTAATGGTGTTAATTCATAATACTGTATAGCAAGATATATACAATACAAGATGTGACTGTATAATATAATTAGACTGTTATTTATAATATATAATACGAAATTATTTAATAAAGAATATTTATTTTTTTCACACGTCCGTTTCAGTCGATTCGAAAAAGTAATAAAAATATTGTAAGTATAATCGATTCATAGAAGTTATTTTTCTGGGTCTCGTATTTGATTGAATCTGAGGCTTTAAATAAAGCCTCAGATACAATCTTATACCGAAAAAAAAATAAAAAACAGTATTTAATTTTAAAAACCTTTGCCTTAGCACAAACAGGTATAAATTTATTTTATCTTTTAAAACATCACTATCCCTTTATAATAAAGAAAAAAAAATCGAAAATGAATGTTTTCAGAAAATACTTTGTATGGTTTCCATAAAATTAAAAATATATTATGTTTAATTTTTTTTAAATATAGTATACGAAAAACAAAAACACATAGAGAGTACAAAATAATTAATTAAAAATTACGATAATTAAAAACCGATGAAAATTTGGAAACTTATATATTATTTTATGTAATCAATTCACAGAAGAAACGACGAATTTTTTATTTGTGTTGTAAATAAGTGATATATTCCTGTTTTCAGCGTCTGGAGTTTTTTTTGTCGGCGTCTATGTTGTTGAGTTAATATTATAAAGCACGTGTGAATGTAAATACAGTCCATTGTTCATGTGGTGACAAAAAAAATGCCACCTGAAAATAACCTAAAAATGCCTGTTTAATATGCCCGTAGCCTGTCGCAGGCAAGAGCTGCATTTTAAACCGAACAATGGACTGTATGCCTGCTCACATCGAAAGCGTTAACTGTTAACAGTTACGCGTTAACTGTTCCTCAAATTGTGTCAAATGCAGACATCTTTAACTATCTGGACACAATGCACCAGGCAAGCGTGAAATACTGCTATTTGAAAATACTGAAGCCTGAAAGCATACCTCACTAAAACTTCCTCCTTCCTTCGATTTTTCTTTGGACAATCAGCTGTAGGATGCTGTACTTGCTGTTACAAAAATAGGAGACTTTCAGCTTCTTTACTATCGTCAGGAGTTGTCATCTTTGCAAGACTATCTTATATGTGACGCAGTCAACCCATGGTGTTTTTAAAAATACTGAAGCCTGAAAGCATATCTCACTAAAACTTCCTCCTTCCTTTGATTTTTCTTTGGACAATCAGCTGTAGGATGCTGTACTTGCTGTTACGAAAATAGGAGACTTTCAGCTTCTTTACTATCGTCAGGAGTTGTCATCTTTGCAAGACTATCTTATATGCGACTACTCCTATACAGCCACATTTCAATCACCTCAATCCTTTGCACAGTAGCTGATTTGAGTATCCAAGCTTCAACTCCATAAAGAAAAACTAAGACGACATAACACGTGGTCCTATGGGAGAATCCTTAAAATACCATGTGAAAGAGTCTTGCACAGAATGCTCAAAGAAAAAAATTCTAATGATGGTTAAAAATGTGTAAGGTCTCCTATTTTTGCTGCATTTTTCGAAGCAATAAATATAGCATCCCACAGCTTATTTTCCATGGGAAAATCAAAGGAAAAAGGGGCATTGGATATGGATATAAATATATTCAATCAAATGGTCACTACGAGGAGAAGCACTAGAAGAAGAAAGAACCTTAAAACAATAATCTCACAATATTTTAATAAATTTATTACTTTACTGTACAAACGCCAAAATAAGTACATGTTCATATTTCATAACAATAAAAATATTTTGTGTTGTGTTGTAATTATAAACAGTCAATTCTTAGGTGTTATGCCGCTTTTTGACTGTTATAAATTCCGACGTGTTTCGCATGTCCCTTTTACCTGAAAATTTATTTGCTTTAATAATTTATTTATAACGCTTGGGTTCTTCTGGGATTTTGATATCCCAAAAGACCCTCGTCGAAAAATCTTCAAAAATGATTTAATTTTTATTTATTTTTTTAATATTTATTTTTTAATATCCATGAAAGTCACATTGAAACTCTCGTGTTGTTTATTTATTATATTATATTCAGATATTTTTCCACAGCCTGAGTTATGCATATTTGCGTATGTAATTGGGATCTCTCCACACGTAAAAGCACATTGAAATTATTATTGTTGTAACATTCGCAGAAATGCGTGCCCGAGCGAATATTGTTCAGCAATTGAAAGTAATTTTCATCATAATTTATACGAGCATACATGTGTAGACGCATTCAAGTTTAACCCTTTAACGACTCGTGACATATTTGTCTTTTGCTTTCTTTCATATTTAGCTTCGATTCTATATGATCAAAGTTCCTTTGCCACAGAAGTGCACTTGATTTTAGGGATACTGTAGTATTTTTTATTTACAGCTCATAATGCTTTATATAAAAAAAATCAGCTGTGCGTAATTATTATAAATAAATATAAAATATAAATATACAAGATTGCATTTTTTATGTGATAAATATTAAACTATACACCTTGTACAAGTATTGACGATATGAAGTACTCGCAAATATAAAATTCTAACTTTGTACTCGTACGTGTTTACCTGCTTCTCCCCTTGCGGCCCTTTACTCAAATAAATAGGCATGGTTGTATGCTTAAGAACATATATCTAAAGTCTAACTATACACCAGTCTTCGCTGAAATTCTTTTAAAAAATTTTTTTTTTCAAACTACTTGTTTGCTTGCACCATTTTTTGCGGCCTCCCACTCGCACAGAGTAGTGCGGTTTAAAGCTGTTCCCCGTGAATTCAGTGGCTGCAACTGAAGCTTAGTCGCTGAAGGGTTGAGCACTCATGATCGCTCTGCTGGTTGGGTTAATAAGTGAATCCAATTTTTGTACTCCTGAATATAATATCAGTACTGTACGCATACCGTAACTTCATAAAATACGCGTTTCTCATTCTCACGCATGGGTGGAGTCGTGTTTGTTCATTTAATTTAATTAATATTTTTATATTATACTTAAATATTTTTAGTTTGGTTTTAGTAATAATTTAAATATGTATCAGCGCTATGTTGTACTTTTTGGGGTAGTTTTTTTTTTCAGTTGCTACACACATGCTGAATTTTTGAATCTTTAGTAAATTATGAATAATTATATGAGGTGTTTCTCGATTTACGATTTGGTTCTTTGAAAAAGTAAAAGGCTTTAGATTTTCGATGTGACCTTTACGTCACGGACCGTCGTTGCCTCACTGGCTCGCCGGAGTCGAGAAACTCCAAGCAGTTGACCTTTGGCAGCGTTTTTACATTTGGATTTTCATGAATCGACAGACGATCTTATAATAAACACGTATTGTAAAATCGCGCAAGCCTTCTTTCTCTTTAACTGTGATATCGCGCTGGTAACCACCCTTAGATACCCATCGATGATATGCATCGCTGAAGTGAGGTTATGGTGTGATTTTGTAGGGGTTTATAATTTGAAAGTGCTGGTGGTGTATCTTCTTGGAGAAGGCCAAGGTTCTGGCTGGAGTAAGCGAGGAATATCAAAATTAAAAAGACAAACTCTTATATAAAAATAGTTGTCTTGCTCTGGGGTTTCTTTGCTTTCTACAGACCTTTTCGATGGTGACCTTGAAGCATCCGATCACGAAAAATACTCGATATTCTATTGAATACTCCAAGATGATAGTAATCTTGCAACTGTGTCGGCCAGGTAATAAATTCCAACTGCTACTTGTTAGGAAAAAATTGGCATCACCGCCAAAAGTTTTATATTGCTTAATAATTTTTGGGAGACGAATCAATTTGTAATAAAAAAAATATATTTTTAATCAACGCTTAGAACATCGAATAGCAACTTTGGTTGTTTCGAAGCAATCCTTACTAATTTCTAATATGGCCAGTCTGTTAATATGTCTTGAACTTTTATAATTCTGCGAAACGTTTATATTTTCTAATTCCTCCGGTATTGAGTTGATAAAACAAATTTTAACAATGACCAAATTTCTATTCGCGTGTTGCTTTGGAGATAGAAAAATTTCATATCTTACAATGGCTGCAATAAAATTTCATGCCGCTGTCAATGTCAAAGGTGAAAGAAGTCGTTATTTTACAAGTCAAGTTTATTAAAATGCACACGAATATATTATATTATACCTTCTGATTCAATGTCGTCAAGAAATCCGTTATGGCCGCCTCACCGCCTGCTTAATAGTGAATATTTTTGCCAAGTAATATGTACTGAAAAAATGTAATATGCAATACGACTCCATTATTTGAAGCATCAAGGATAAAAATAATGAATGGCTTGTCTTGTATTGTTTCCCAATCATGAAGACGATGAATCATTTGTGTATCTCTCTAAATATCAATTGGCTGTGGAGGTGTTAAGTTTTTAGATAACCGACCTCATATCCAGCCAAAAAAGATTAATATCTAAATTAATCACTACTGCATGTGATTGGTCAGAATTTAATCAGTTTAAAATGTATTACTTTTTGTATGACGTAAAATAATTTTAGTGATCACAAATATGCAAGAATTAAATCTTTAAACTATTATAAATATATTTCTAAAAAAGTTGTTTTAATTAGAGATTATTTAACAAATATTGTATTTCTGAAAAATAAATCAACAAAATTATTTATTTATTTTATAATATAACAATATATTTTTCTGCATCTTGAAATGTGTTTAATTTTAAAATCATTATTTTTTTTATAAAAGCTAAATAAATATTAAATTACTTTACCCGCCTTTAAAAAAAAAAAAAAAAGAGTATACTCCACAATCTATGGTAGGCTAACATCAATATTTGTCTATGGTTGCCGGTGCTATGACAGTAGGAAAGCGGAAAAGTGTTGTTGATTGGCAAGAAAAATATCCCTCGTTCTCGAAATCAATCGATAAAAGAAAGAAATAAATCACAAACATGAGTGCCAAAAGAGCTTCGCCAGAACAACTGGAGAGACTGCTGGAGCTGATGATAGACAACCCGGAGTTGGCGCTGAACAAGTTCTTCGGTCATCAGCCCAAGAAACAAACTCAGAAGGCTTGGAGCGAAGTAGCTACACAGCTTAATGCTTTAAAGGGAGGCACAGTGAAGAGCAGCCTCAAATGGTCAAAAGTAAGCAGTTTTATATTCACGATTTTCTTTAGATAAGATTTCGTTGGAATCCCGATGTGCTTGAGAAATGTTTTGTTTATGATTACTGGCGAATTCAACGTCAGACCTAACGTGAATGATATCAAGGTGTAAATGTAAAACAATGAGAGTAAATTTGTTTGACACAACTGCTCACAAATCTCGAACACTAACAAAAAGAATTAACATCAAACAAGTCATTTGATACAATTAATGCAGTATTTTTAATATCCATTGTTTTTTTTTTAGTCATGGTCGGATTGGAAGTTCAGCGTAAAGAAAAAAGCAGCTATCATCCGGGGAGAGCGGCCGGATGAAGGAGACCACATCCCGCCTACGCTTAATCCGCTAGAGACTCGGCTGATCTCCTTCATCGAGCTAGAGAACCCAATGCATTTGCCCGATGTGAGAGACAATCTGCCGCAGTTCGATGATTACTCATTAAACGGTTCCAATGCCGGGTCCAATGATATGAATGTAAGTATATTTTATGGTATGTTCATAGGTTTTGACAGCCGTTGTGTTGCTTAAAGTTTTCAATCCTCCAACAATTCTGATAAATCTTAGCATATTTTATACAGAATTAAAAAACATTTTTATTTTTTGTAGGTTCTGATGACAGTTTTTATTAAATATTGAATTATGTACATATGAAAACATTGTTTATTATTATTTTTGAGAAATGTCTTTCTTAGCAATAGTGGATTAAAAATACCATCAGAAATACAAAATAATTTTTGCATTCCAGTTGCTAGAGTTGAGTGCTATGATCAACGATGATGCAATTAGCATATCAAGCGAGCGACTGGGAGAACCCAACTGCTCTTCTGACGTTGTACCCGACTGCACCGAGAAGAGAGCTCTGAAACGCAGGAAGTTCCGACCTATCAAAAAAGAAACCAGTGAGTAACTTATTTTATCTTTTTACAGCGGTAGTACTGTTTTGTCTCGTGTGTATATGATATAAATAATATCATGTAAATTCTAATGAAAAAATAGAAGAAAGTATCAAAATAGATAGTTTATTTTTATACCTACCCCCATATATATTATTGTTGCAATCAATGTCAGAAAATTCTCAGTGACCTTTAGTGATTGTCGCAACCAGTTTCTCCGCAGTAGTCGAAGGTCATGCCTATTGTTAAATATAATTTGTGTTATTGTATATATGACGGGTGTTTTTATGATTCCAGAGATGTTCGCCAGTAAACCAATCCTTAGTCGAATATTAGATCTCCAAACGGCAAAACAGCAAATAGAGGTACGGAGGCTTAAACAGCAGAAAGAATACCTCGCTTTTAAAAGGCAGAGAGCCGAGGACGAGATGAATTTTCGGAGAGTCCAGGACGAGCATCAGGCCATCATGTGGAGGAGAGCACTTCAATTATTTGAAAAGTAATATATATTTATTTTATATTATTCTTTAGACTGTTATATAAACCATTCTGGTGGTTTGTATTTTGCATCATATACTTAAATTAAGAGTTTGGATTCTGTGCAGTTTAAACATGCCGGATAAGACAGATGAATGGAAGTAATGTAAGCATTACTATTGTGTAAACATCTCCTTTATATACATCCTGAGAGTTGAACTCTGTTCATCTCAACGCACCGGCCTATCTTCAATCAGAGACTGATATGCCAGCTAAACTGTTAATCTATATGTTTGTTCATATTCAACACGTTCGCTAGACTGATGCTTTGTGATTAACTTTGTCCTTGTCTTTGTTGCAGATTTCTCTCTTCTAAACAGTAAAGCTACTATAAATCCGAATTACTATGATTTTACATATACTTAACGTAAACTTGATGATTGTTAATGAATAATATGTTCAAAAATTTTATACTGAACTCCAATGATCTCTTATATTTTGTAAGTAAAAATAAATGTAGCCAATCCACGGTGTACGTGGAGAAGGCATGCCATGAGTGAAAAGCTGGTTAAGATTATTGTTATCGTGCCGTGGTGGACCCTGGCCTCATCCAAGAGAACACACCAACGACCTTGATACTATCATCCTTGAATTCACATCTTACCCGAGCCCGGCAGTCCTCCATTATAACATAAAACCGTCTCATCTTCAGTCTTCCCACACTCCAGTGACCTTCAAAGTCACCGCACACCATTTCCACGATTCATCAACATTGAATAACAGTATATTTATAGGTACGAGCTGCAAATATTACAGCATACAATACCTTATCTTTTAAATTTAAAAAAAAATTCGACCACCTAAAAAAATATTTACTCCGATGCAATTACAGTTATAGTTCAAAGACTCGTATTCAGATAAATTTGACCTTGATTTATCCTTAAAGTTACCGCAATGGTATCAGGTATCGAATGAAGTGAGTAAGCTCTTGTATATATATATATATATTCACGCTTATACAAAAGCGCTTTGTAGACTTAGTAACAAATCTGTGAGTATAAAATTCAACTGCAGTATAGTGAACCGCAAAGCAATTACAATTCACGACTGATTTATTTAAATATGCATTTTTAACTGCTTTTCTGCTTGTATGGACCGCACGCCACTGGCATGCGGTTACGTCGAGTCACACGTGCACATACCTAGTCAAAATTGAAACCATCGATTCGCAGTTGAACTGAAACTGAAATATATCATATTATAAATCATATTCACTATCTCTTTTCAATACTTATATTTATATTTTACATATATTTATTATTAATGTATCATTTAAACAAAATAAAACAGCAGCTGAAGAACTATTTTTTTATTTTAAATTTCATTTTCTTATCATAAATTTATCTAGGTAATAATTGTACAAAAACAATTGAAAGTAAAACAAAACGCAATCGGCCAAGCAACACTTGCCGTCGTAGTTGGGGGAGGAGATTTATACAATTGTTATAATTTATTACTACTGGGTTACTGCACCCGAATACAAAAAATAAAGTAGTACTTTTAATAAATCATTTATGTTAAAAAAAAATTACATACTGTAGATATATCCCATACAATAAGCAACTTTCAAAGGAGCCATCTGATAGGTCAGATATTTTCATAGTCAAATTTTGCACGTATCAGACAACAACTTTGAATGTTACGACTGTAATTTCGCTTGAGTAAGTGTTTTTCAGGAAAAACGGTTTCGTGATGTTCGTCTCGGGAATAGAATCTACGTGCGGTTCTTTATAACGAGCATCAAAGATCGCAACGCCTTTATTGGTAAATTAATTCACATCTACTCGTGACTTTGGTAATAAGTTCTATCATGGCACAATGAAATTAATAACTTAATAAATTATTCTTATATTTCCTGCGGTGGTATAAAATGTAATTTTTTTATTGCTTTTATTGATGTCAAGAATAGATTTAAAATTCGTAATGATTTTACAAATCGAAGAGTTTAAATTTGTTTTATTGATTATATGAAATATGCTTAGATAGCATATTAAAACTTATACAATTTAATGAAGTTGTAATGATCATATTTCCATACCAAGTGGTGATAATTATTTTAAAATAATTTATTAATTCAAGCATATAATAAATAAATGTAGGCAGTATCTTTTGTGAATTATTATTTTCTGTAATAACTCATTTAAAATAATTATAACGATAATCAAATGCAGATGTATATTTTTACAAATGCTATTTTAAATATCTATTCATATATTACGGAAATTTGTAACTGATTTCAGAACTTTGTTAATATTTTGTATGGAAATTCTTGATTGCATTTTTAAATAATATTAAAAAAAAACTGAATTTGACTTTGAAGCAAAGAAAATCGCATAATTCTCATAATATTCAATTTAATTTATTTTTTCCGTTTTAGGAATATGTAGGGCTTAAATACTTCAACGAATAATTGTTGTTACTTCTCGTAGTAAATACATTTTTAATAATATTAGCTACCCACCGAAAAGCCAAAAGTATACTTTTTTTTTTAATGTACAATGCACATCTATTTTGGTTAAAAAAAATTAAGCATTGCTTTATCTCCAATCGTAATAATGGTTTTATTGATTTATTAGTATATAGCCATATCTACCAAAACCTCTGATATCAAAGCCTTATATCACAATGCTTATTTATATATATATATATATATATATATAGTAGTTTCTACCCTTGAACATTTATATTTTGCTAATGCATGTCTCCGATATGGCTATGTTTTACTTTATTCAGATAACTCTTCAAGGGACCACGGGGAGTAAAGCATCGCTTATCAAAATTATAAAACGGGAAAGCGTCTAAACATTTGAAAAACAACACTTGTCATTTCACTAAATACAAAACTATTACATATTAAATTAAACTTACAAACAAAATGACTAGAATCCGATTCTTTAATATTAACTTTACACGTTGGCACTACTCTTCTTTTGGTTTGACGGTCGAACTGCAAACCGCAACGTCTGCTCATCGATATATAAAAATTACTAAAATTCCACGGCTCAGTTCAAAGTTATGTTTCATCCATCACAAATGATGGATAATCGGAGATAACGACTCGAAACAATCAAACTAAAGTCTCTGGTACTTGAACCATTACTAATCTTCGCATTTAAAATATTGATAGAGCAGGCGGTCGCAACGTTCGAACCTCGGCTTACAGATCGAAGCATGTTCAGGAATCTTTTGAAACATTAGACTTATTTCAGTAAACATGAAATATTTAGTACTATCTTGTAAATTACCACAGTATAATGACATGTATTTTTGCATACGAGCTCCAGACTATTGTGAGCAATCGAATTCCGATAAAATAAAGCCCATCTTGAAAGCTAAGAAACGGCTCGGAGAGTCGGTGAATCTTTCGGCATGTTATACTGGTCATCGGAATTTTTTATATCTGATCTATCAGACACCATGAATGCTTTTAGATATGAGTACTTAACGAGATTATCGCGAGTATCAAATTCAACGGCATTTTATTGAACCGCACAGCTTTTACAATTATTTTGTTTTATTCTTTTTCGAAAAATTTAATCCCGCCTACGATAGTCTGATGCTCACATGAATTTAAGTAAAAGGGTGTAAAGCACGTTCATCGCTAACGATGAATAAATATAAATATCGTAGTCTACATCCTTTTAAGTAAACATTCTCAATATACATTATTTTTATGAGTGTACACTTTTAGAAAGTCAGTTTATGGTTTATGAATCGATGGCGAACATTCACGGCTTTAACTAAGTATAAAAAATTACAATACTTGTATAGAGATAAGTTAGGTTAGTCGAGTGTGGATTACATCCCTTTGGCACCCTCCAATTAAAAAATTGTTTAATATTTATTTCCAAGGAACGAGTTGGCCTTTTCAGTCGAGTACAGCGTATTCAATTTCACGGTTTTTCGATTTGCGGTCACTGCAGTATTGGTTTGTCGTGATATTCAAAATGGAGCGAAGGCATAAATCTAACGTTAAAAAATACATTTGATACTATTTTAAACTATAATAAACAATAAATAAGGGCGACTATTTCAGCGACGTGCAGTGAGCTCAAAATCTGAGCGAGAAGTTTTATTTATTATATAGTTATTGCGTGATTTTTCCTAAACTGTGTAAACAAGATATTGAATATTATTCCGGTATAAAATTACAAATTATTACTAAAATTTGTATGTTTACATTGCTTAAGAGATTTTGTAGAGCGAGCGATGCTTTATTGCTTGTGTGTACCGCACGCCACTGGTCTATTTGATATGTGTCGCAATTTGGATTATTTTTAATAAATTACGATAAGATTCAAACTATGGAAATAAAAATATTATAAATATATATATTCTATGAGATTTTTATTTAAATCTATAGGTTAAGTTAAATTGACAGGAATATTAAATCCAAATACTGCTTTAAAAAGCAAAGAGCATATATCAATCAAAACAATACTACAGTGACATTGTGTCGAGATTTTTTTTTATAAAGGATATGTATATTTGCGAAACCCAAATGTTAAACATATGAAATATATTTTTTTTCCTATTCACCGGAATAAAAAGTTTATCACCGTGTAAAAAAACAATTATTTTAAAACATCGCAGTAATGAAAGCAAATACATAATTTATGATTTGTTGAAACCATTAGCAGGCGGTTAATTCAGTTTTAAACTTAGCGCGGATTGCATAAAAGTAGGTTGTGTAAAATTCGGAAGGGCGAGGCGCTTCGGTCGGACGATACAAACTTAAAATTATCATCGAGGAATAAAAGAATCGATAATTCATACAACAATTGGAATGATATAATTAATAACTATGTTTATTTTTTGTTTTGTTTAAAACACGAGGTCCCTGTGCGATTTTTTTTGTACTTTAGAAACCTTGTTAAAAATAATAAATTACGAAATTAAAATTGCTTGTCACCATGTTTTTAATATATAAATATATTATTTATCAACAGCAAGTTTTACTTAAATTATATTAGTATTTGCCAAGACTTTATTAGACAATTTGGTTTCTTGGGCTGCTTGAATGTTTTCGAAATCCCGAACCGAAACGTCGCAGGACCGAAAACTTCAAGCAGCTCTAACGAACACACCGAGACTTTGTTTATTTACGGATAAAATTTTATGCTGGTGCTTTATAAGTTTAAATCGCAGATTACTTTTTATGCCTTCTTGTGTTTTTTTTAGCATTTAATTTACAATCGATCGCATCCAAATGATTTCTATTAAACACTGAACAAATTGAAAACACGAATTGTTAAAAAGTTCAACTGTTATAGTACAGATGGCATTACAAAAGTAGATATTTAATTTCATCAACAGATGGCATCGCACGGGGACCTCGTCGACCACAACTCGGCTTCATTCTTGGACTAGTGCGCACGCCGGAGCGCGCACATACATTAATCAATTTCAATAACTTTACATCTAAAAGAGAATCAAAGAGGAACAGGAAGATAGATATATACACAATCTAGCTAACAATGATAAATATCAAACGGTCAAACACTAATATAGTTACAATTTCTGCTTCGCTAATAACTATACTGCTACAACATCACTTTCTACAACTATACAATCTCCTTTGGTGTACATGTTATCTCAGTTTAGACCTTAAAAATGTGTACAAGAAGTGATTAAACGATACACGGAAATTACCTCGGATCGCCTTTTGAAATAATAGTTATGACATATTTTATTTATTTATGATAAGTTTGACTTAACGTAAAACATACTGATGCTGTGTAATTTCAGTTCGAACTGTTCACTTGCATATTTTGGCTGATATCGTTGAGCTTTTTTTTTTAAACAATTTTAACAACACAACAACAAAATTTTAGCAAGTTTTATTTTTCTACGAAGCAGTTGAGATAATTATTTTTCACTGTCGCTACACTCGGTCATTATATTTAATATGCATTTGTATTAAAATTGTACAACGTACCCGACAGGACATTTAAATAAATATTTAAGCTAGGTCACCTCAATTAATCACTTGCACAATTGTATTTAATTTCTACCACCTTTTCAATTAATCACTTCTTGCACATAAGTCTATATATATATATATTTATATATATATATATATATATATATATATATATATATATATATATGTATTTAAAAATTTAATAACGCAGCCAACGTATTATTATCAATTAAAAATGTTAAAAAAATCATCCAGTCTCTATACACATGAAACATATTTATCACTAGAATGGATCCGTAGATCAATATTTGAGACCCACAGACAATTTTTTTTTTGAAATCATTATTTTAGGTGATTATACATGTTCAATGGCAACACTTATAAGCAGCTTAATGTAAAAATAACAACTGCTTCATTATTTGGCTAATAGATTACAATACTTAGTCGAATATTCGCTAATTATTCATCATTGAATAATGTCCTCGTAAAAAATGGTTGTGTTTCAATTTGGCTGGTCCGTTTTGTATGCAAGAGGGGGAGTGCTGGAGATACTTATTTATGTTTACAATATAAAAACTTTGACCTCCCCGAGTACGTGCACAGTGCATCTGCAACACTTCAACGTAAGCTTTTGTTCCCCGGACATTTCCCAATCCTACGTGAGATAGAACTGCAAGTTTATGAAACTCAATAACGGTGACATATTTTTTAAAAAACATTAACAAATTCAATATGATCGGTGTCCATGACAAACAATAAATATGAAAAGGCTAGTAGACTACAAAAATTTTTCTTCCTCGTTGGTCACAGATGCCACTGTACACTCGGGAGACAAATATGTAGAAAAGCGACCCTTGCTACACTCACAAGGTCATTATTATCAATTGCCGTAGACTTGAGTTAATTGTTTTTTTTTTGGCTTAGTTTAGGTTCACGAGATCCGCCCACTCTTGCATCCGAAACCTCACACGTCCCTGACGATGTCGCACTTCAGGCACAGCGACGATCAGAGGTACTCCCCGGGGGTCGTCTCCACCGTGGTCTTCGTCTGTCCCGCGAGCCTGCCGGTCCTGACGGCGCTCTCGCCGGGCTTTTTCACCACCGACTCGCCACTGTTCCCCACGAAATTGACACCGGAAGTTCGCTGCTCGGCGGCGGACACCACCTGGCTGTAGTACATCTGCCTGCCCACGATGTTCGCCCCCAGGTGAGGCTTCGCCGCGGCCTTCTGCTCGGGGGCGGTTGCGCCAGGGTCGCCGCCCGCGAAGAAGTGCTCCCTGCCAGGCTTGCCGTCAGACCCCTGCCCCACCTTGACCCCTGCCCCGTCTGCCACGTTCAGGGACGGGCTGCTCCCGTCGAAGCTCCTCGACCTGCCGTCCGTCGTGGCCGCGTCTGCGATGTTCTGGTAGATGACCAGGTCCTGCCCGCCCACCGGGACGATCTGGCCGATTGTCTTCTGGGTAACTATGTTTAAGTTTTGGCACATGTTGCTGCGGATGCTGACGTTGTTCTGGGTGGGATTCGAGATGCCGTATCTCTCTGCTGTTATCATGTCCTTTTGGCTCAGCGATTGGTTGCGTCCGAGCGACGCGGTGCAGCCCGGTCTGTTCTGGAAGATGCTCTGACTTCTCAGCTGGTTGAACTGCTGGATACTCCCGCCGGGTTGGCCCATGCTCTGCTGCAGCTGTACTAGCCCCGGAGAGATCTGCCTCTGCGCTTGCAGCACCGCTTTCTGTCCCGCCGGCTGTCTCCCGACAGTCATGAAGTTCAAGGAATAGCTCTCGTCCGATCTTTCGTAGAGCTTCCTATTGTAATTCCCTGGAGATTCGTTGGGCGACGGGCTGTACTGCCCGAAGTCGTGGACCGTCTGCCCTCCCGGTATCCGCTGGTAGCCCATCGCCTGCTGGGCCTGCTTCATGGCTACGTACTGCTGCAGATGCAGAGCCGTCTGCTGCTTGGGGGTCAGCGCCTGCTCCTGCGCCGGCGACTGCGGCATCATTGTAGTCGGCGCAATGTAATATATACTGGGCTGCCCCGGCGGCACCATCTGGGGTCCTATCTGAGTCCCCATCTGCCCTGTTATTTGAGCTCCGAGCTGCGGCCCCATCTGCGCCGCTATCTGAGGCCCCATCTGCGCCGCTATTTGAGGTCCCATCTGCGGGACCACTTGCTGGCCGAGCTGCTGACCGAGAGGGGTCCCGATCTGCGGCAGCTGGGGCCCGATCTGCGCCCTGCCCGGGTACCTCGGCACCCCTGAGGGTCCCGGCTGCTGCTGGTACGCCGGCGGCTGCGGCTGTGATATGTATTTCTGCGCCGCGTTCTGGTACGCAACCGCCTGCTGCGACATCGGATATGTTATGATCTGGGCTATGTAAGGCTGCGGCACGACAGGGACACCTGTAGCCTTGCCGGCGGAGTGCGCTGGACTGTGCGACTGGAACGTCGGGTTGTAGGTGATCTGAGAAGTCTCCCTCGCCGTGTCCAGGTAGTCCTGAGAGACCCCGTACGACTGGTGGATCTCCCGCTGCGACAGCAAGCTCGGGCTGTAGCATCTTTGGTCTTCGCACGGGTTCTGCGCCGGCTTTCCGTACTGCGGAGACTTGGCTACCGGTTTCCAGTTGTTGGCCTGCTGGCCTCTCTTGGGAGAACTGGACCTGTCGCTTGTTGCTTTCTGGTCTTCGATGTACTCCTGACTGGTCTGGTACGGGTGGCTGTGGAGGCGCCTGGCCGGGGGAGAGCCCGGGGACTGGGCCTGGCCCTTCAGGCACCTCCTGACGTCCGGACTCCTGGGCTTCTCCGGCGCCTGGGGCAGGTGCTTGGCCGAGGATACGGACTGCCTGTCCTGGCTGCTCTGCCTTCTGCGGGAGGGCGTGGGCGGGGGGGACGCGTTGGCTTGCGAGGAAGTCTGCGAGGCGGACTCCCAGTGCTGAATGAGACAAGCCACTCGCTCATTCTCGATTTGGATCTCCGTCTCACTCGAAGAATCGTAGTCTCGACCCTGAAATCAGTACGAAAACAATTATTATAAACGTATGACATACGTATATTATGGTGCGCGTCTTGGCTAAATTAATAGATTTTAAAAATAATATCCAGATCCACTTGTTACTTTGTTCAAAAAGTCCAGTGCTTGCAAATCACTAAATATTGGTTAGCCTGGGCACATTGGTTCATATGTAGAGTATGATTCGTTAGTACAAGGGTTAGTACACCGGCCATGTTAGCCAGGGGATGTGGGTTCAAATCCCACGCAAATATATTTTTCTGAGAGTTTCTTTAAACCATCTTCTATGCATGAACTAATGTGCCTAATCATATTAGTAATAATTATTATAAAAACACCATTTGCATTGGATGTTCAGACACGCATGCGGTTTATTTACCGTAAATATTTTACACATTTTGACGTAGGTAATGAGAAATAATATTCTCAAACAAAGGCTTAATTCGTCAGTTTTAAAATAATATAATGTTAATTTACCTTTTCAATCTTATCGTCGAGCATTTTGAAGAAGTCTTGCTGGCTTGCAGATATTTCTCTGAAAATTACACAAGTTTAAATTACAAACCACACAAATTAAATTAACTCTACGCTGTCTATATAAATCTACTCTACTAAATTAATTTATATAAAAACTCTAGAGTTTTATCAACCTTATAGAGTCCATGTGATAATGTGGGCAACATCATCTGAATAGGAATATAATAGTATAAAAATTATTTAGTGAGCACATAGAACTCTGTCTCTGATTATAGTACGAAGTGCACGATCAGCTCCAAGGAAGTAAATTAAGTTAATTTAGAAGGTCGGTGGAACTTTATAGTACAAAACAGGGCAGTCATATTATATTGGGTAAAAAAACGTAGAAGTGATCAGGAAATCTAATCACAACGCTGGCTGGAGACACTCAAGTCATTAGCCCCGAGGGTTGCTGGAGTCCAACTGCGACCTTCGATGACACCCTGAACGTCGTTTTTATCAGATACACAAGTGTTTTGATAAATCTATCTTCATCGGGTGCCTTGGAGAGGAGATTGGCGACCATCTCTCTGAGCATACATTCATACTGAATTAGTGTAAAAATAGTGTAGAGCATGAGTGGCCTATATGCATATGTTTTACAAAATATATTTGTACAAGGAGAAATATCCTGCATTATATAAACTAAATTTCGCTATTTGGAAACACTGAACAGCTTTTATCTCGTATGAGAACACGAATTACTGATGAGCATTTGGAAAACTGTTTGCGCGTAGCAACAACATCAATCGTTATCATCATTGATGCAACTAAAATTTATTATATTTTATTATTATTTTTTGTATTGCCCAACTCTAATCGAATATGCTCGATTCACATTTTTGTTGTATCTGCTTCAAAAAAAAATCAATAAAATTTTGTTGTACGGCCCGGTAGGAAATATCATTTCCTTAATCTGGCTGCTGAAAAAGGCTGGCCACCCATGGTGTAGAGCATAGGTTCCCAAACTATTTTGTCCCGTCGATCCCTTGTCGAGTTTTCCTATTTTTCGTAGACCCCTGCCTTGCAAATATTGAATTTTTATAAAATTCATCAACTTCAAACATATTTTTGACATCTGATATACAGGGTGCGCCATATTTTATGTCGGTATGTAAACATTGAATATCTTTGACATTTATAAATTGATTGACTTAAGTAAACACATTTTGAAACATTGATTCAGTACAATTTTAACCATGCTTCACACTGAAACAACGCGCCGAAATAATGACGCTGTACATTGAAAATAGTTGTTCAGTTGTGTCAACTCAACGTGCATATCGTCGAAAATATCGTAACCAACATGGCCAATGGGATCCACTCTTGTAGACCCCCATTTACAGTACGTGGACCCCCAATTTAATTTTTCGCTGTCATCGACCCCTGTGGGTCGTCGATATTGCCCACTTTGGGAACCTATGGTGTAGAGTGTAGAGCGTGGGTAGCCAACCTTTTTCAGCTGCCGGGACAAATTAATGAAATGAGTTTGACTGTGAGATAGATTGAGATGAGACTGGGCTACTTCCATATATATGATATGATACGAACTACGCTCAATGGAATATTCTATTGGTGGTTTTATACACAGTAAAAAAAAAATGTTTGCATATGCTCCGCATAATAATATGGCCCGCGGACCATGGGTTGGCCACCTATGGTGTAAAGGGTACAGTGATATTGTCAATTGCTCTTTACTTTGAAAAATTTTATACTGCGTGTTGGTCGAATTGGCTTTGAATATTTTTGCATTTAGATAATTTCAGGTGACGCGAGTGCCTTTATATAAAGCTCCAAGGCGTTTTTTTTAAATAGATCTATAAAAATTATGAAATTATTTGTTTCAGTTTTCTTGTGGGGGGGTACTCACGTGGCGGTGCCGAGTGCCGAGGGGGGCGGGGGGCGCGGCGCGTGGGGGGGGGGCGGCACGGAGGCTTCGCAGGGCACGGCGGCCGCCCCGCCAGCCTCCTCCTCGTCAGCATCCTTCGCCTCGGCCGCGGCTGCAACAAGAGCATTCTGTCACTCCAACTGCTGAATATCACGGTGAGTCGTAGTAGATTTCAGTATAAATGCCATCCAATTGCGTTCTCTTATGCGTTGATTACAAAACCTTCCCATGGCTGAAATTCTGTACTCTGTGTGTTATGGGATCGGTAATAGAGTAGTGGAAGTACCTTGACGAGGTTTACAGGGTGTTTTTTTTATAGAGGTATAGAACTTTAAGTTGGCAGCACTGTTTTAACTGGCGGCCATTTTGTCAGCTGTCAAGGGATTTATGTTTAGTTTGGTTTGGCATTTCAAGAATTGAAGCCACACGATCACCTAGCAAGGCGCAGATTTGGTGAATGGGCCCAAAACAAGATTGCCGTTGATCCCGATTTTCATAAGCGAATTTTGTTTAGCGATGAACAAATAAACTCAATAAACAAAACTGCCGTATTTGGAGTGATGATAATCCTCAAGTGTATGTTGAGACACTGTTACATTCAGAAAAACTGACTGTTTGGTGTGCTTTATGGGCTGGTGGATTGGTCCGTACTTCTTTAAAGACAATGCAGGTCAGGCCGTTAGGGTCAATGGTGACCGCTATAGAGCCATGATTACTGACTTTTTCGTTCATCAATTGAACAACCATGATGTGCAGGAGCTGTGGTTTCAACAAGACGGCGCAACATGTCACACAGCCCGTGCCACAATTGCTTTATTGAAGGAAACGTTTGGTAACCGCATAGTTTCACGTTTCGGACCCGTTAATTGGCCTCCAAGATCGTGCGATTTAACGCCGCTAGACTATTTTCTGTGAAGATATGTGAAGTCGCTAGTCTACGCCGATAAGCCCGAAACGATTGACCACTCGGAGGACAACATTCGCCGCGTTATTGCCGATATACGGCCACAAATGTTGGAAAAAGTCATCGAGAATTGGACCTCCAGACTAGACTACGTCCGAGCCAGCCGTGGCGGTCATATGCCAAGATCATATTTAAATTATAATGTCAAAAAATTATCTTTCGAATAAAGTTAATTTCATGTCAATTTAAAAAAATTATCTTTGTTTTATTCCATTTCAAAGTTCTATACCTCTATAAAAAACACCATATACTTCCGGGTGCCGATAGCTGGTCTTTAATATTTAAGATTTATACGGATTGTTGAGACTGGACCAGGATAGCAACTACTAAGCAATCATACACAATTCATTCATTCGTGAGAGGGGATTTCCCAGGGAACGCACTTTTCGCTGTTCCTCAGTCTGCCTCCCCTATTTTCTATACGTCTCTGAATATCCACGGAGACAGCGTCTCCGTCAGATGATGCGCTGAAAAACACGAAAATGATGTCTCGTGCTCATCACCTCGATACTCTTCAGCGCCGTTCTTGTCTAAACTAAATCTAAACGCCTTTGTACGTAAAGGATTATATAATAATGCTATTGGGCAGCATCAACACGCAGACTTTTTCTTCCAATATAAAACTAGTAGAAGAACCCAGAGACTACACCATTTTCCCCTTAAAAAACCATGAACACTAATTCAGCATAAATTTACGCTAAGTGAGAGCCACTCGATGAACAAGACGAAACTTACTGATTACAAATCAGGCTTTCAGTATTCATTATTTTTTTGAGCTAATTTATTCACTAGCTTATTACCTTCGTTAGGTATATGATTATTATTATATATAAAATAGTAAAACCTCGAATTTTCTTTCGAGAATCGAAACTACGCCACTTAATTGCTCCGACCTTGCGCTTTACTCGTTTCAAGTGGGGATGGGGTGAGTTGAATCCCCTCCTCCCCCCGTGAATAAAAAAAGCCTCAAGGAGGTGTCTTTGTGCTATATTATATAATATTTATTAATGACATTTAACCCTCGAGCGTAAATTTCGCACCTTACTAAAATTCTCAGTGCGTACATCGAAATAAAAAAAACATAATAAAAAAAAGCACAGTTGTTATCGCGCACGCTAACGGCGCGGCACTAAAAGCGCCGAATAAAGTTTACAAGTCCGCGAGAGTGCTAAAAATATATAGCAGTGACGCGTCAGAGTAACAGTTCCAAAAGCAGTCCCGGTAAGTCATCGCGATAGGGGATGGGGTAATGGAATGGGGGTCCTGAACAAATAAGATTGCGATCTCATTTTCATGATAAGTTTTCTTCCCCGTCATGGTGAAAGTAAAATATCGGATCGGCTCAGTTTTGAAATTGTACTAAGCTTTTCGTTCGTCTCTAATTGGGTTAATTCCCGGTTGCACTTGCAAAGCCTGAAACGAAGCGCTGAAAAACTATCTACTCTTGCATATTACTTTTTTGTTGTGCCCTATACAACTGTGAGAGGCTCCAGACGCCGGTGGAGGCTCTATCAATCTAAGGGGGGGGTGTGGAGTGAGTCTAGGGGTAGAAATACCGCACTGTATTGTGATATTCACGTTTTAAAAATTAGCACATCTTTTTATTTTTATTGTTATCATTTTTATTTATTATACAAAAGGTCTAACAGAAACTATCTCAATTTGGGTATAAACATTTATAATATTTTTGAGATAAATACTTGAGCGATTTTCCACGTGTTCGTCGGCGGCGAAAGGTTGGCGAAACCGGTCACAAATAAAAACGAACATGTGGAAAATCACTCGAGTATTTTACTCAAAAATATTAAAATGCAATTCCACCAAATCAAAAATATTGAATTTCTAAACATTTATAGTTTAAAAGTAGAGTATTATAAATTAGACCAGATTTTCATGCGCCTGACTCCTCCTTGGTCCTTTTGCCCACCGTAGCTCTTCAACTAAGCGAGAATTTAAGCGTGAAATGCAAGTGTGCATAATGCTGAAACTCGGAAGAACATCAGAATTAATTGGACTGTCCTAGGACAGAGTTTCGTGAGACAGAGTTCAGTGAGTTTTTCACCAATCTGCTCTAAAAAAATTTGTACATAGTAAAGACGACAATACGATTATCGGATATCGCGTTTCTCTATACAGCCTTACTGTACGAACAATATAAAAGTACAAAAATACAGCATGAAAGTTATAAATAGGGTTCTGGTTTCACATTCGAGCGGGCATTTGATTATTTTCAGGGGTTCTTTTTTAAAGGATTAGTATTGTTAAAGGCTTCGTGCATATCACAAGGAGCCTGTGGGGGTGAAACTTGCGGGTGTATTCAGTATTCAGCCAGGGGCGGCGTGTGTACTCTTGTCGCAAGCACTGCACAGCAAATGAAAAACATTCCAGTGCAATATCCCCCCCCCCCCAGGGGGAGGGGGGGGGGGGGTGGAGGCTTCGCGGCGCTGAAAGCCGTGCAAGGGGTGTTTATTTGTTCCCCATGCACAGGCTGCCTGCAATAAACTCTTTCGACGGAATCTTACTAAAGTCTGTTTCGATGTTTATACTATATTTTATATAACCAAGCAAGTGTGCTAACCACTAAACTACGCGGCGGTATAATTATTCCTGATCCTTAGGCGGAAATCCAATATTCGCGGAAGCCATAGATAATATTAAAAAAAAAAAAAACGCCTCGTAACGGAATGCGGAAATTTAACAAGAGGGCACAAATCATTTCTCGGGGGTGTACACTTATTAATCCCGGTCGCCATTTTCAAAGATGGCGGACTCTTCGCTTCCCCCCCCCCCCCTCCCTCTCCCCCCTCGCCGACAGCGGAGAGCGTGCCACATTGTTCACTTGAATTAATTGATAATTACCGGCGCACAGTATGGCTTGAAAATTCACTGGCTGCTTTCGCGATGCGTGTGACCTTGGAATTTCGTTGCGAAATAGCAAACTTTTATATTATATTTTTTAATACGCGATTAATAAGCCTGTGGCCTGATTGAATTGTCTTTTTATTTTACCCGCGACCCACAGGTTGAATAACACTGTTCTATACATATAGAAGACTAATGCTAGGAGGTGTTGATTTGTTTCACACAAGTTCGTTTGTGAAGCGTATTTATTACACAAAGTGTTAAGTATAATAAATTTATACGTTCTTCAAAGCGTTATTATTACTTTGTGTATTTGTAACTAATTAATCTAATAACCAGAAGAACAAAGAATTTTAATTTTTTTTTTTGTGTTCTTATGGTGTTATAATCGTGTTGGGTATTTGTACTTAATTACGCTAATGATGATGGTAACCCTCGCTGTCCAAACATGAATATCAAAGGAGGTATTTTTCAATAATCGGGCGTTAACCCCGCGGGTGCCGGTGCAGGCGTCCACTCCACGCCCCTATCCATAATTAATACGGGGTGAGGTTCCACGCACCTGCAAGGGTTGTAGCTCAGCCAGTGACATGTACAGTGCCCCATCAGAATAAAATATCTGGGAGTAATTGAAACAAAAGGTTTAAATGGTTTTCAGAATATACTTACAATATAATTTACATATTTTTTCAGTGTCAATGCCTTTAAGAAGCGAAACAGCTTTTACAATATTTTGAGGTTCCTGATTCGGTCCTCGAATCCCAAATATATGTAATTCAGTCTAGTCAAAGACGAAATCGGTTGCTATCAAATCATTAACAAGTATTTTTGATTACATCAAATTAATACAAAAGAGTTGACTCGCAGAATCATTGAGAGTTGATCGAGCAACAATTCGAGACGCTTAAAAGCATTGGGAATGATTCAAAAGCAAGGAAATTGGGTGCCACATGAATTGAAGCCGAGAGACGTCGAAAGGCGATTTTGCATTTCGGAAATGCTGCTTAAACGCCACAAAAAGAATTTTTTGTTGCATCGTATCATCATTGGTGATGAAAAATGGATTCACTACGACAACCCAAAGCGTAAAAAATCATGGGGTAAGCCCGGACATGCATCAACATCGACGGCCAGGCCAAATATTCATGGCGCCAGGGTAATGCTGTGATCAGAAGGGTGTCATCCACTATGAGCTGCTGAAACCAGGCCAAACTATCACGGGCGAGTTCTACAGACAACAATTGATGCGGCAGAAAAACGGCCAGAATATGTGACCAGGCATGAGTCTGTAATTTTCCATCATGACAATGCTCGACTACATGTTGCTAAATCGGTTAAAAGCTATTTAGAAAACAGTGGATGGGAAGTTCTGCCTCACCCGCCTTATAGCCCAGACTTTACCCCTTCCGACTACCACTTGTTTCAATCGATGCAGAATGCCCTTTCTGGAATACGCTTCACTTCTGAACAGGTTATCAAACATTGGCTTCAGAAGACGAACAGTTCTTTTGGGATGGAATCCATAATTTTCCCGAAATAACCATATTTTGGGCAAACTATAACTATAACGAAATAACCCATAATTTGTTCCAAAATATATTTTTGCACAAAGTTGCAGTTGCAACGGTGCGCTTCTGGATATACGAGGGTGAAAAATGCAGACAATCTTTGCACCCTCTCGGCAGCATCACTTTATTTGATTAGACCCAACTACCTGCATTTTATAAATTAATAATCCGGAAAGCACTCTAAATAAAACTTACGTTTTTCTCTTCGTGTCGTGATAAACATTTTGGATAAAAAAAATCGCTCGGCGTGGAAAGATCGCGTGCCACATTCAGATTTTTTGCTTTAATTAAATAAACCCCCGCCCCGGGGGCAGGCCCCGGGGACTGACCCCCGCGGGCCAGCATCCCTTATTCAGGACCCGTCGTGTTTTTCTGTGAACATTGGCTCTATTGCCTACAGTGTATTACAAGCACAGGCGATTTGAATATTAATTGAACCGCCTGAAGGTCGAAGACGCCGTGGAGCCGCCCCAGACTGCTGAAGGCAATCGGACCGGATGTGATTCTCATCCCTTAGTCCATGCATGATACATCTCGTGAATTTCAAAGAGACGACTGATTATTTTTGATACGATATTTTATTCATTACTAATACGATTAGGCACATTAGTTCATACATAGAAGATGATTTAAAGAAAATATCATCGTGATTTGTATGTGTGTATGTACGAACGCGTAATGGGTAATCAATACGCATCTGATTGACGTCCAATCCATAAAATAGACATACGTATATGATGGTGCGCGTCTTGGCTAAATTAATAGATTTTAAAAATAATATCCAGATGGGACTAAAATCGCTTCACTTGTTACTTTGTTCAAAAAGTCCAGTGCTTGCAAATCACTAAATATTCAAATATATTTTGCCTGGGCACATTGGTTCATATGTAGAGTATGATTGTTAAAAATTCTCGATACACGGAAGTGATTCGTTAGTACAAGGGTTAGTACACCGGCCATGTAAGCCACACAAATCACGATGATATGTTTCTGAGAGTTTCTTTAAATCATCTTCTATGTATGAACTAATGTGCCTAATCATATTAGTAATAATATAATAAACCCGTAAACGCATCTGATTGACGTCCAATCCAAAAAATAAGACATACGATATTTTATTCACTTAATGTGATACTTTTCATGCACGGTGCATTTTTTCAGGTGGATTTCAGGAAGCAGTCGATATGCAAAATGAAAAAAATGCATACGAGGGCGGTCCGATAAGTACTTAGCCTACAAAATAAAAACGAAAATTTTGGAAAATTGGCTAATTGTCTCTTTTTAGCTCGATACACTTGACCCAGCAATGCTCCAACTTCTTTGACCCATCTGAAAAATACGTTTTCTCGAGGTCTGCAAAGTAGGTCTCCGTGGCGGCGATGACCTCCTCATTCGGCTTAAATTTCTGCCCGGCGAGTGAATTTTTCAAGTTTGGGAACAGAAAAAAAAATCGCACGGGGCCAAATCTGGAGAATACGGTGGATGGGGGAGCAGTTCGTAGTGCAATTCGATCAATTTAGTCTTCTCCAGGTAGTCAATGTAGATCACACCTTGTGAATCCCAAAAAATGGTGGCCATCACCTTTCCGGCCGATAGGACTGTCTTCGCCTTCTTCGGATGAAGTCCACTGTTTTGACTGTTTTTTGGTCTCTGGTGTGTACCAGTGGATCCATGTTTCGTCGACGGTCACAAAACGACGCAGAAACTTCTTCAAACGTAAATCTTTCTTACAGTACTAACACCATCGGACGGTGAGGCTAAGTACTTATCGGACCGCCCTCGTACATATACATTTTTTACTTGAGTTGATTTAGGTTAGGTTCTATTATAATTTGTTATTTTTATTAGTTAATTTGCTGTTATCTCTATAAGCTATTTGCTTGCGTCATAAAACATAGAATATTTTTGCACTGCCTTTATGTAAATCGCGAAACTTTATTACGCACTCGACAATAATAGCAGTTGAAGCGGGACGGAATAATAGAGCTGTGTTTTATGTGTATTCATAAGGCGATGTTAAAAAAAAAAACAAGGAAATCATCACCGAGTCACTATTCAGATTTAAACATCCATAAAACTCAATGGCTTGGTCTCAAACTCCCATGGTTTCAGGTGATACCTGAAAAGATGGTCGACCGAACAATATTTAGGGATTCTCTGATGTAACTTGCAAATCAGTGCCAGAAACAGAATTTACAACACAATTAACAGTTTAGTAAAGCGTATACGTAAATTCATATACACAGGGTGTCTTAAAACACATAAAAAATATTTTTAATATAATATTAAGTAATACCGTCAGTTTTTTCAGAATTTTCCTGGAGTTTCAGGAGAGTCCCATTAATCCAAACTGCGTGTTTTCAATTACATATTTTTTTATTTCAGGCGAGTTCCTATTTCTATACTTCTTCTTCTCGTGCATTGTCTTTAGGGGAGGTTGGTGATTATCCCATTGAACACATGTTTTTTCTGAGCCAGTCTTACTAATTAGGTTTTTTCAATGGTTTTTTTTGCTTGGACAGCTGCACTGGGATATATTTGGTATTTTGAAAAGTATGACCAAACCTTAAGTTTTTTACCATCGTCAGGAAGACTCTCGTTTTTTACCCTATAAAGCTACATATCAAATGCCTTCAAAGACAGACTGAGAAAGCATAACATTTCACATAGAGATATGCAATATATGGGTCGGGTATATCAATGCGGAGAAAAAGCAAAAAGCAAGCATGGGAATCAGTTCTGGTTAATGGGAGTTATTTTTCGGATGCCAACAGCGGACTCCGTACTTCGGATAACTTCGGCAAACTTCGGTTAACGGCTCTTGGACATGCAACTCAGGCCGTATTAAGACATTACCCTACCAGCCAAAGAATAATAAATAACCGAGAAGACTACGTTCAGAAACATTCACCAAAACCTGTTTTGTTTATTTCAGACATATAAATTCAATACTGCGTAGAAAACCAGACAAAGTCAAATATAAGCCAGACAATAGAGATTTTTGAAACTGTTGCGACAATTATGATATAGTTATAATATGATTATTATATATTTAGACATCACTCTCCAATAACGTATATATGATGTTAAATACAAGAAATCAGAAAAATACATAACCTAAAAAAACACTTCTTCATTAATCTTATTTTGATATATAATAATTTTCAGCTTTGCTTTCTTCTGAAAGCAAAGCTGAAAAACCTGTTAACTTGTTCAGTTAAATTTTAAAACACACTTTTAATCAAACTAAACGAATTACCAAATAAAAATTTTATTGTAAAATTCATAAATAATTTATTAAATATTTCACTAATACTGAAAATACTGAAAACGAATTACAAGTATATTATCATTGTGAAACACGCATATATAATAAATTACCAAGTGTAGTATTTTGGTTGAATTAATTATTTTTGAACGGACTTGACGCTTGTTTAGTTGTATTATATGACTGGTTGATTTCATAATTAGATAATTCTAGTGATTATAGTGTATTATACGCAATAAAAATCAATACGAATTTAATTATCGGAAAGTGCGTCTAGACGTGTTTCACTTGCGGCGGCCGTTTCTTTTTATCTGTGATTTACTGCTTTACGAGATTTTATTGAAGTCAAGGCTTTGACTTTTTATATATTTTATCAGCGAAACATCGCATTCACCCCAAAAATATTATAGAAGTTATAAAACCTTAGATTAGCAGAATTTCTATACTATCACATTGAAATTAGGGGATATATGCAAGTAAACATTATTTGGCAAAGTAAGCGAAAATACTTGTTCATAAAAGTAATATTGATCATAGTGAAATATTTAGCTACTGTCCTGAAAAACCTGAAAATCACGAGGGGCGCAGTTTATCAACCCCTTTGAGCCTTAATACGTCTTCATGGCACATTTACCCCCCGGGCGGTTTAAAACTTGGTCCTGCCAAATTGCAGGTGAAGCGATCCAAGGCTCTCCTGGAGCCGGGCCAGCAGCCCTGAGCCATGAGCCACCCCATTGCAGGGGTGCTCCGAGCTGATCGATCGTCCTGGCGGAACCGGAAGTTCCGTAAACTCCGCTGCTGAAATCCGCAATTGAAAAGCCAATCGAAAACAATCGTGTAAATACTGGATTCTACAAACGCAAATCACACTATAGGCCACCCACATATTTATTTACTAAACATAAAAAATATATATATAGTAGAAACATACATTAGTCATTTTAAATAAATAAAAAAAAAATTAGGTCAACTGACTCTAAATTATGTCAAAAAAAAATTAATTAAATACGCAAAGTAACACAAGAAATATTTTTTCGCGATTCGTTTTAAATATAAAAGTACTTTTCTAAACAAGTTTTGGGGCTTGGATATAAAAAAAAAACAAGTACTTCTTCTGGGAAATGCGATTATACTTTCGTAAAACTTCTCCTTTATAAGTTTGTCCGTTAATATTAAATGTACACCGGTTCAGTAAAAACTACACGAATTTTCAGTTATACTTTGTAATATGATCAATCCGCTGAAAATAATTTCAAATTTGATGCAAAACAGATTGCCTGGTAACAAGGCGCACATATTGATTAACCCCCCGAGGGTTGTGAAATTGAAATTATCTTATTTTACCCTTATTGTGGATGTCCCACCAGTCTGTCGTGGAGATAAACATCACGTTTTGATTTGCTTATTATAAACCTTTCAGCGGACTTAACCTTTTGCTGAAAGTAAAGGTATGAATAAAAACTTAATTTTCAGGTTTTGTAAAGGTCACAGAATCGTAAACACAACTGTATAATGCTAAAAGAGGAATCTGAAAATTAATGCTTAACCAAATACATGTTTAGTGAAATTTAACCATAATAATTTTTTAAGGTAATTAAAAATTCTGCGTTTGATTATATTTTCTTGGATCAAAGATACAGTAAATGCAATGAATGGTTCTGCTGTAAAAGATTTGATTTCAGTGCTATTTGCCTAGCTCTAAGAGTGAGTATCATCCCTTCGTCCCTTGAATAGCCGCCCCCACCCTTCACTGAGTGTCGGGCCACTTCACACAAACAAGTTTACCGAGGGGATTCGAACCTTGCGCTCTAATATTCCATCGACTTTACACGATTTGGGAGATCTAATTGGGTGAATTTAGGACTCACCGTCTTGTTCGCGTTTACAGCTAAGTGTTTTGCTAAATTCTTTATAAATATATATATATATATTAATACAAATATATACACTCATAGTCAACGGAAATCGAATCAATCAATCGCGGCTACGTTTTTTTTTTTTATGAGAATTCTTGCCTTTTGAGAGCTCACAAATGAAAATGGAGTACTACAAATTAGACAAGGCAAGCGTTCACACTCTCGCCTGAAAGCTCGGCAGGCGCGGGGTTCGGTTCCCCCGGGGGACCCCGGCGGACGGGAAACCAGAATGGGACCAAATTGGCCCACCGAGCCGGACTTGTCGCGAGCGACCACCGAAGGGACTCGGGAGAAGAGAAAATCAAGCCGAGCATAAAAGTTGATAAAGCATTTTTATTACATATAAATATCTCAAATATTCACGAATCAATAGTGGCAATTTTTGATTCTGCAAAAAAAAAAATTTTTTTCAGGAGATGAAATCCTGAAAATCCTGAAATTTTTTTTTCAGGAATTTTTCAGGAATTTTTTTTTTTTTACTCAGTTTTTATAAAAATCAGAGCGTAGGGTTTATAAGTGTATTATTATTTTTTGTTTTTTTTTGCTACAAGTGAGTCTGTACTACTGAAGCCGATCGACACGTGTCGGGGCGTCTGCGAGGTCCGCGCTGAAAATCGATGAGCGACGATTGCGTGCCGGTCTAAAAGCATCTTGGATAAAAGGACCGGAGCTGGTCGGGGACGGACGCCACTCCGAGGGCTAATCTAATTTCACCACCGAGCGCGCCGAGCCATTTATAGAGCCTCCCCCGCCCCGCCGACAGCGGACGCCGCGCTAAGTGTCGTATTATAAAAATCGTGGTCCGGTGGCTGGCACGCTCGCTTACCTACTTTTTTCACTTCTAATAAGCACATATATGTTTTCGCATTAATGCAAATTCCAGACACGTGTTTATATGCGGATTTCTACCTGCTTCTCTTGTGGGTTCATATTCTGACGTAGTGTAGTTTTAGGGTCGTCACTACAACCTACTACAAAATAATATCGAATCACGGATTTCGGCAAAGTAGAAAGTCATTATTCAATGAAGCTGCTATTTTTTTTTAAAACAGAACTAAACAGCGTTGTTACCATTTTAAGCAGTTGAAGATTGCTGCTTCTTCATAGTGCTAGATTAAAACGACAAATATAATATGAAAAGATCTCACTTGTCTCTCTCGTTAGTGTCTCTTTTGTCTGCTTGAAAAGCAGACCTACTTTCCACAGGAAGTGAATTTTGTATTTATTTTTTTAATATTATAAATGAGACAATTTATTTCATTCACTTTTACCTCATTTAACACTTTTGTTTTAAATGTAAAAAAATGTATTCTCTCGTCTCATCAACTCGGTTTTTGTACGTTGTTTGTAATACATTTAAAAATTATTTGTATATCTACAATACACAGCAAATTATTTTCAAAAACATATAGGAAATCACATTGTATCAATAAAATATTTTTTTAAAATAATAAATAATACACCCAAAGTAAAAATATGCGTATAGCATATTATAAACATATTGGGAGAAGTACTTTTGGACACGAACGAGACAACTCTATAAACATCTTAGATTTACATTTGTACGTATTCTAATATATTTAATTTTAAATCACAAACGTATTCTTATTTAAAATATTTTATTTTACTTTTTACTAGACACAATGTAATTCAAATAAACAAACTTTGAGTATCACATTTCGCGGTGCGCCCTGAGGCGTGTCTATTTCCGCGAAGCGAGCAGGTGTCTGTATCATCAACATTCTACGAGTATCGTGTTATTGTGACAAAAAAAAACCCAGTTCCATGACGGCGTTGCAAAATGGCGGACAAAAAAAATGCCGGCCAAAAAAAATGGCCGAAGTATTGGCTCGTCGCCGTAAATCCGGCCCACAAATACGTTATTTCAATTTAATTTTTAGGGGTTTACTGATGGAAACGGAATTATCTCGCATCTTTATCGACTTCACTTAATGCAGCCTACACGCGTTACAACACAACCGACAACTACACTGTGACTAACCAATAGAACCTGTTGTTTTGAGTGTTTTTTTTTTCAGTTCCTTACGAAAAAGGAGACGTTTTGTCTCATCGATCTCCCCTGAAAATTTGCTAATGAAAATAGTAAAATATTTTTTTATAAGCTTACTGTGTATTTCAGGAGTCCCTTGTTAAAATAAATGCGCGTTCAGTTAATTAAATTAAATTCGTTTTTGTACATATGAGACCTTTAATAGGTATTTTGTTTTTATATAGATTATCACCCTTTTTATCAATTGTACCGCAGTTCGTATAGGCAGCTTAAAAATCAAAACACACATTGAAAGCAGCTGGAGAGTACTGGTGTTTTAATAATAAAAAAAATTATGACTATACATGTTGTATAATAAATTCTTTATATTGTATAGTATGAATTATGATACGTTTTTTAAGCTTATTAAGCTTTGGACACGTTATGATAAATTTTTTATATATATTAGAATAATACAGGGTGTCCAAACGGAGTATCGGGTATTTGTTAGTTCAGTAAAACAAAAACTACTCGTAATCAAGTTTTTTTTTTATTGTTGATTATAAGAATACACCTGGAATGAATATTGCTGATAACACGTTGACACATAGTCCTCGATATTGCTGCCATTTCTGACCTGATGCTTTATTTCAATTCCGTTAGCTTCGTCGGATTATTCTCATAAACCCTACTTTTAAGGTATCCCCACACGAAATAGTCAAGAGGGCTAAGGTCGGGCCAGTTGATGTTACCTCTACGTGAAATGACCGTATTAGGGAATAATTCGTTAACAGCTTCAATTGATTGATTGGATGTATGGACCAAGCTCTTGAGTTGAAACCTTGAAACTCCTGCAACTCCGGGCCCAAAAATTTTCGCAGCATATCGCAATAACGGTCACTAAAACAAACCTGTATATGCTTAGTTTCTTTATGTTCTCTCGTGTATTAATGATCGATTCCGTGAACAGTATTTTTCTGGACGCCACTGCTATGGCGTTGCAACCCAATTTAACAGCATAGGATCAGGATAGAGCGTCTGGCACGGCTCCAGCATGAGCTGGTGGCTTCGGTGTGGTCTCGCAGAAGCCAGCACCACAGCTGGTGTACCCAATCGACGTCCTGAAGTCCCAAACATCCCGTTTTTAAACGGCGATCAAAGTGTTGAGTTATAAACAATCTGTCAAACATCAATTGTGCACAGTGTGATGGATTGCCTTACAATCAATTTTATAGTGTTTACAGTGACTGACACCTTTGTAAACAAAACGGGAGATATTATAAACATTCAACTGGCGACACTCTTGCGATAAGGTTTTTAAGCGATTTCCATGAAAATTTTATAAAAAATACAGTTGAAAAAAAAAAATTTAAGCGTACTATGCTATATTTACAGGTGAAAGTCATGTATTAAATTTCAGGAATTGTGTTATCTATACGGTGTGTGCATTAATTTTTTCGGATTTTTTCGTGAAATTGGAGATTTATTATAAAAAAAATTGGTACAATATATTCTATTCAAAGTATTGTCCATTTACCCATCTTTTGGACAAATTATGGATTCCACCCCAAAAGAACTGTTCGTCTGTTGAAGCCAAGAAAGAATCAAGCCAATTTTTGTTATCCTGTTTAGAAGTGAGGCGTATTCCAGAAAGGGCATTCTGCATCGATTGAAACAAGTGGTAGTCGGAAGGGGCAAGGTCTGGGCTATAAGGCGAGTGAGGCAGAACTTCGCATCCACTGTTTTCTAAATATGTTTTAACCGGTTTAGCAACATGTGGCCGAGCATTGTCATGATTTTATTTCGGCGTCTCTCGGCTTCAATTCATGTGGCACCCAATTTTCTTGCTTTTGAATCATTCCCAATACTTTTAAGTGTCTTGCTTGCGTTTGACACGAGTCTTTATCGAGCAATTCCTCTAATTCTTCATCTTCGAATTTTTTTAGTTGTCCTGGACGTTCTTTGTCATCCACATCGAAATCACCATTATTAACGCGTCTAAACTTGTTCTCACACGTTTTTTGCGATGGATCATGTTCACCATAAACTTCACACAGAAATCGGTTACTCTCAGCTGGTTTTTTCTTCCAATTGAATCAGAAAAGTAAAGCTTCCCGCAAATTGCGTTTTGTTGATAAAAAAGTTGACATGTTGAGAGCTCAAAATAAAATGTTGTATACACTTCAGCGATATGACATATACTGAAAAAAAAAGCACTAAAAACTTAAGTATAGCCTGATGCGATTCAATACTAGTAACGTCATCTCTTAGAAATTCTGAAAAAAACCGTATACTTGCATAGATTTTAAAAAAATTACTGCATGCCACTGGTTTATACAGTGTAGACGAATAACCGACAAGCAACAAGGTTAAACGGGCCATTACTCTTCTGAGCAAAGGCCTGAGTGCTTTGAGTTATTATCATACACGGTGCTTTACGACTCATGTAGCTGTTATTGTTGCACCCAGCTTTTATCGCTGGGTTTAAAGTAATTTCAGACCCATTGTTAATAGCCGACGACAAATTTTCAGTTGAGTGGTTATTAGCGAGTTCTGATTGTCTGATCCGGAAATAGACACCTTTGTACAAAGCGATTATTTCCTATAATCGCGCCATAACTAAAATTAGACAGTGCATAAATGGCGTTGGGATAGCTGCCAAATTGCACGCAGAGCCTATTGCCTAAATATTATATAGAGTGATTATATTTTAAGCGCTGAAATAATTATTTCGGCTTTATTTTTATCACTGGATTAAAACTTTGTAAAAATGCGCATTTAAAGTGTTTATCACATAACTTCTCTACAACTGATTTCAATAAAGTTTTTGAGATTTTCAGCTAATTAAATATTTCATAACAATCCAGAAACAGTTTCAGTTAGTTGGTTTAACGTTCATTGTCGTTCATTATTTGCGTTTTCAGGATTTCACAATCATCTCTTTCTGGTGAGCATAAATGGCATGCGTAAGCAGCCTGCCTGAAAAAATAACCAATTCACACATTTCACTTTTACCAGATTCTTCTTCGCTGTGTAAGCAGAGCACTCACAGAATCCATCGGATAAACAGAACCAGTTATATCCAAGTAGTTAAACTCTAGTCTCATAAGGTTGTGATAAAAACAGATATGTACCATCAAACTTTTGTTTAAAACAAGCGGTAGGAATAAATATAAACATAGAGGCGTGCAATCCATACAAGCAATAAATCACGGCTTGCCTTTGTTAAACTCATCATAATGTCGCTTAAATTATATACAGTATACTCGTAGCGCTGTTTATTATATAATAAGTAGCAGAATGCATATATACAACCTTCAAATTGGTGATCAGTTCACTGAATATATCTCTATCATGGGGCAGTCTTAATAGTTTGATAATAGCGAATCCCGCATCCACGATAGATTTTTCCTTCCAGTGCCTTTTTTCAGCATAGGTTTTTCCCTGAATAATAGGCTGTGGTTATACAAAGGTTTCTATGTTCATGCGTCATTAAAAAATATGACTGAAACTTCAATGCAATGCATGTAAGATCATCGGCCACTCTTGGCACGGCGATGTTTGATTTGTGAGTAATTCCCTTGGAATATCTGCGGACCGGAGTTATTTATAAAAGGGGTAAACAGCTGTTGCCCCTCCCCCCGGAAATCATTCCCAATCAGGCTCAGAGAGCTTCCGGGAAGAGCGACTCCTGAAACTCGGACGTCTTCCGGAGTGCGCTCGGCTTTTCGATTAGAAAGGGTTTTTTGATAAAACAAAAACTGAAGGTGCTTGCTTACATGCAATCCTTTTTATGACTTCTTAACTCTTGTACTATAGTACAGTAACCACTCATGAAGCTCACACAATATATACACACGTGAACGACGAGAAAAATCTTGCAAACTATTGATCAGTTACGTTAGGCTAGACTCACGAGGGCGGTCCTATAAGTACTTAGCCTACAAAAGAAAATTTTGGAAAAGTGGGGATTTATTTCTCAAAATAGTCTCCTTTTAGATACACTTGACCCAGCGATGCTCCGACTTCTTTAGCTCATCTGAAAAATACGTTTTCTCGAGGTCTGCAAAGTGGGCCTCCGTGGCGGCGATGACCTCCTCATTCGACTTAAATTTCTGCCCAGCGAGTGATTTTTTCATGTTTGGAAACAAAAAAAAATCGCACGGGGCCAAATCTGGAGGATACGGTGGATGAGGGACAGCCTTCTCATGCCCAAAATTTCATACAGGATATGACCCACGCGGTGTTTTGAGATGCCTACTGTAACTGATCCTCCGTGATAGCCATTTTTGGGGCACCTGGGCTCATCAAAAACCGACGTGCGACCACGTTGAAAGTCGTTAAACCAATTTTCGACGGTCGCCATCAAAGGAGAAGAGTCACCGTACACAGCATCCAAGTGTTTTTTGATTTCGCTGCGCGTTTTCCCTTCCAAAAACAAGAATCAAATCACCGACCGATATTGCCCTTTTTTCCCATTGGCGATTTTTTCATCTCGTACTTACGTACTTATCGGACCGCCCTCGTATGTATTACCTATAATATTGGATACAGCCGATAAATTACATTTCAACCATTTCAAATTATTCGAGACGCATTGAAAAAAAAAAACCGTGCCTGAAAAGTGAAACCCCGATCTCTCTACCTTTCAGCGGCTTCAATACGAAAAAAACTGGAAAAAAAACCGGAGGCGATTATGCCGGCCGACATCATGAAAACCTCCGCTTGTAAATCTTCATTACTCGGCTGCAGCGGGGGATGCCACCCCTGAGGGTGCTACTACCCCCAGGGTGCGGCATCCCCCATCCCCACCCTGACGTTGAAATATTCATGGCACTTACATTGTATTAAGCAAAAACTCTACCGTATTTGGGTTCTCTAGTACGTACTTACGAGCGGCGCAGACCGAGTGAGGTCGCCTCAACGCGAAAAACCACCCAAAGCAATAGTTTTTATTAAAACTTTTTTACATAAAATTAATTTAAAATAATCGGTGGGGTTCAATAATAATATTTTGATTTTTAATAATCGGCTTATACGACATATACGCCGCATAGAAGACGAGCCGTCACTAAGAGTATCGGGTATTTGTTAGTTCAGTATAACTGAAACTACTAGTAATCAAGTATTTTTTTATATTGAAAAGATGATGTTTTCAAAATGGTGACCGTTACGCGCCGCTGGCACTTTTATAATCTGGAACGAAGATTGCTGATAACACGCTGACATTTCTGACCTGATGTTTTGTTTCATCGGATTATTCTCATAAAGCCTACTTTTAAGGTATCCCCATACGAAATAGTCAAGAGGGCTAAGGTTGGGGCTTCTGGGAGTCCAGTTGATGTTACCTCTACTTGAAATGACCTTATTAGGGAATGATTCGTGAACAGCTTCGATTAATTGATTGGATGTATGGCAAATATTGAAACCACGTTCTTGAGTTGAGAGGGCCCAAAATTTTCGCAGCATATCGCAATAACGGTCACTAAAACAAATACCCGATACTCTTTTTGGACATCCTGTATATCGCATACTGTAGTTTATAAGCCATTACCAATATAAAAATTAAATAGTTAACGAAAATCCTGAATCATCACAGTTCTAGCAGTTAAAAGTACCTGCTACTTTGTCGGAGTTAAAGCGAACAAATTCAGGTTCGTCAAGGGTTTTATATACTGTATAACTGCTAATAACAACAGGCTTTCTATGCTATCCATTTTATTTCAGATCAGCTGCTGACAATCGTTTATGATTAGCTTAAGTTTTAAATTCAAAAGTTATAAACTACACACGCGGTGTCAAACAAGTTTACTTAAATCGAAAATGTATATTTTCAACCCCTGAGGATGAATTCTGTAGTACAAGGGGTCCGAGAACGGAAAAAATAGGGTTTAAATATAAATCCCAGCTCATCACAAAAATTAAGGCCTTAAGCGTTTGTAACACAGATACAATTTATAAAATTGATAAGAATATTCGCGTTATATATACTTTTATTTTTCCACGTGCCCTCTCTACAGCAAACCCTATAAAAGTAAAAAAACTCTGCGTCAGCTGTCGAAAACACGTTTAAAGTTGATGAATATGTAAAAATTCAGTAAAGGGAGGGAGTCCACGAAAGACAGGAAAAATCAGCACTTCGTGTACAGGACAAAAAAGTTTGGGAACCTCTGCCAATACATATAAAAATTCTAGTATAAAAACAGTTAGTGGAAATATAATTATTAAATTGTGATAACTTGTTTTTACCTGTCGTTTTCCGTTCAAAGGGTGAAATATACTGAAAGCTTTAATTCAACTCGGAAGTTCTTTTAAACCCGTCCCCTTTCATTCCTAATTATTCAATTTATTTTTCAATTATCCAGTCCTGCATAATTAACAGTGACCTGGATTTTCAACCCCCATTCTCATTCTGAAGACTCAGGAGAAATTATCATATGAACTCACCCCGAATGCCATCGGATTTAATTTTTTTGAAATTCTAAACGCTTTCAACTTGAATATTTGAGAAACTAAGCTTAATATTGTATTTATGTATTTATGGTAAAAAAGCGTGAGGTATCCTATTTTTGTAGTATTTTCAGGAAAACTGAAAATAGCTCACTGCAGTAGAATGAATATATGCTCAATGAGATGGTCACCAACCTTTTAAATGGCGACCTCATTAATCACGAAAACTACTCATTTATACTACTACACAATAAAAATATCACTAAAGCGACATTTTGCACAAAAATATTGCGATGTATTTGTTTATATATATATTTTAGAGCAAGTTGTGCTATATTGCTTGTATGGTCCGCACGCCACTATATTTATATTTATGCCTGCCACAAGTCTGATTTATATATATATATATAATATTTAAATATAAATATATAGACTTTGGAGTATTATTGAATACATAGATCGTCGGATATTGTCTGGAATGAAATCGCTTTCAGGAGCTAGATCTTAGATCATTTAAGCACCAATCTGACCTGAATGCGAGTCGTAAAGCGCCGGGCATCGACTGAAGATGTACTCGATATGATACGAAATGCCTCTTTCTTATTCTGGTCTAAAATAACTATTAACTGCATTGTGGCTCCAGTTTAATAATCTTCGAATAAAAGCGATCGGCTTATTTTAAGTAAACCGAAATACAAGCCTAGGCTTTCTAGAAACACAAATTTAAATACATCTTTTATGATAATTATGAAACTCTGGTATTATGTTTTATTTAAATATTTAAAAGTACAAAAAAATTATTAACAAAGTATTTGATAGCTTTATTGAAAAAATTCAATGCATCCGTTGTGCGTAATATTTTTAATACATAATATATTTTGTATACGTTAAACAACAGGAATCAAATTTCAAGAATCTATTCCCATTAAAGGTTCTCTGTTATTTGTAGTTGTTATCTCTTTGTAGATGGTTGCAGTATGAGAACCGAAACGTCGAAAATCTTTAAATTATACACAAGAATCTAATAACAATTTTTTACACAATACGTTCCCACAGTGAGTTAATCACTAAGATACACCAGATTAAATAAACCATCTTTATTTCTAATCTCGGTTAGTAATTACCTGAGCTTGGGTGTCTTCCGCTCGGTAAATAAAGATTATAAAGTTTCAGGTTGAAAACCAATATCTTTTGCGAGGATCATGCGAGGAGCTAACAAGCCAACTTTAGTACTCTTCATTCAAGTTAGGGATAAGTTAATATGCAAAATGTAGAGCCGGATAAAGACTTATAGAATAATAAAAAAAAGTGATTTCAGAGGAAAGATTTGAAGGCTTTATTAAACCTGAAAATATTTTATCGGTAATGTGTTATATTAGATTAAATTTACTGATGCGTCCGTGAGTAGTCAAAATCAATAGTAAAAACCACGCAGATATCGTTCAGGTTTTAGCGATAAGGCTGTATTGCGTTGGGTCAGGTTGTAATACAATCAGCTGAGGAACGAGACGAAACACCCCCGGGGGTGCCAGTAGAGCCTCGGGGGTTGAATACTCAATCAAACCGAATCGATATATGCTAATTGGCCCTCACGACCCCCGGCGTCTGCGGCGAGGGAACTTTTAAACGGATCACGATCAGTTTTTTCGCAATTCACTGTGTTTGTGGTTGAACAGAGTCGCTTTAAATATATGCAAAAAAAAAATATTTACAAAAATGCTTAAAGAGTTGATTCAAGTCTAAGTGAGACGAGCACATTACAACCGGGCAATCTTTACATAATAAAATACACATGTATAAAATTCCATTGTGCTATGGTATAAATATTCATAAAATATATATATTTCAATCTTTCAGACAAATCTAAAATTTCAATCGCTTTCAATCGCAACGTCGGCCGTAAATCCGGATAATTTCTTTTCAAAAAAAAAAATTAAAAAAACCACCCCCCCCCCCCCCCTCTGTGCGATATTAAATTCTTGCGAGATAAGAATTCAATTACCCCCGCGAGCCTCCTTGGTCGCGGACATCCCCCACCCTGGGGGTGCATTTCCGGGGGTGGCCCTCGGAGCCTCTTATTTGTGTATTCGACCTTGAACGTTTGAATATTACAGTAAATAAACACAGCCTGATTGTCCGGCAAAAATTCGAAACTAAAAAGGCATTTCATTTCAGTCACTGAGCGCCTCTGAAAAAAAGCCACTTGAAGTAGAAAAATATTATTTTTTTAATGAAAAATATATAAAGGGCATATCAACAGTTTTGAAGGTTCTATTAAACCTGAAAATATTCGATCGGCAAAGTGTTATATGAGATTCAATCTTGAATTTACAGATGCACCCGTGAGTATGTCAAAATTAATATTTTTGAATAAAATACTTGAGTGATTTTCCACATTTTTGTTTTTATTAGTGACCGGTTTCGCCAACCTTTCACGTTGGCATTATCAAACAGAGTGATCAAAAATGTGGAAAATCACTCAAGTATTTTATTCAAAAATATTAAAATGGAATTCCACCAAGTACTCTCTATCAAAAATATTGAATTTCTATGTCAAAATTAACGATAAAACCCATACAGATATCATTCAGGTTATATATAATACAATCAGCTAAAGAACTAAAACACTAAAGTTATTTTATTATATAAAAACTCATAAATAATCTTCCTGAAACATTACTTTTATGATTTTCATATTTATATATATATATATATAAATATATATCGAGGGTCAAATCCAGGCTTCAGGAATGGTAGCCAATGCTCTAAGTACTAGTTTTTTTTTTTTATTATTCGAATCGGAAGTGTTAATCAATATATTAGAGCGAGCCACTTGAAGACAAGTCCGAGTTGCTCACCGAAGCGTCGATACAAAACAAAGCAACAAAAGAAGGTGTAATCCAATACGCTGAAAGAGACACCCCGTCGGGGGATGTGTATTACAAGGAGGGGGGGGGGGGGTGAATTAGTCGACCACTCCGGTAACCGGATACGCCCGCTTACGTCCAAAATCTGATGTCCCGGACCGGATGCCACCGACAGGCATCTCGTGACGTCACACTGTAGAAGGTCGACGGCCTGACGAAACCGCGCAAGATACCTACACAACAATATTTCAGAGTCGAAATTCTGACCCATCGATACTACGTCTTGGCTGCCTTTGCAGAATATCCCATTCAGCTGCCATGCTGTACCCTGAGCGTGTGTAAAGGATCGGTAATGTAGCAGTGAACATGGAATGATTGTGAAGGGATGTGCTCTGCAAGTACCTTGTCGAGTTGGGGGGACTCCTGGTATTGTTTCTGCAACCTGCTGCAGAAGGAGTATCAGATCTTTTAGGACTACAATATTCTCGCTAAGAAAACTACGAACACTTGCTCAATAGTACAATCTTTAGTGGGTAAGATATTTTCAAGGTCAAAGTTCTGAATCGTCGCATCCAACATCTGATACTCTTGGGTATATCCGTACAACGTTTATATTTTATTCTATATAATTTCGGCAGTAACATAAAAAAAGTTCTTGTTTAATAGGTCATATATATATTCAAGGTCAAATGTATGACCTATTAGACAGCGCCTTCAAATGGCATGAAAATCATTTAGTAATTAACCTCACCCCTGTTTTTAAAACATTTTTAATCGAGCTTCATCATTTTATTTGACCATGACAAAATGTTTTTTATATTTTAAATATAATATAATATATTTTTCCTTAAATAAACATAAAATTAAATGAATAAATTACGTATTGCTAACATTCTGCATATATTAAAATAACGGCGAAAGAGCCCTCATTGTCTAAATGAAAAATTCCACTTGGCTTTATTCATATTTATATAAAGTGACCTTTTATCATATTGAAGTGTAGTTTAATTATGCGCAAAACTTTTTAATATATAAAAAACTATAATATGTACTCATTGGCTGTGGCGTTCATGGAATTTTCTGCGGTTGTTTTTTCGTCGTTTCATATTACTGTCGCACGTGTACGACCACATAACACCTGCAGAAATTATTCACTAATAAAGAAGACCCTTAAGTTACAGTTCAACAAAAAAAGGATAAACAAGGATCAAAATTTTGACCCATCACATATTCGCAAATACAGTAAGCCTCAAGGCATATGTAGGAAAAAAAATATTTTTTACACATACTGAACAAGGGTTGTATTTTTTTTTTTGTGTTTAGTAAAAAAAAAAGTATAATAAATATAGTTCAAATATTATAAATATATTTTAAGTACAAGTCATTAATCCAGTGTGCATAGTTTATAAACATTATAAATGAGACTTGTCAGAATTTGATATTTCACAAATGGTCCGAGTGCTTTTACTCGCTAAAATATTTTCTTACGTTGTACTATAGACTACTTTTTTTTTTATGGATTTTTATATATAACGCTAGATAACTCCCATCGAGAAAATTATATTGAGGCCCACCACAGTTTTATCACGCCCACGAAATCTTTGAAAACTGAGAGATCGAGTTTGTTCGGTTTGAATAATAACTACTATTAGTAATTATAATTTTTTATATTATATGTAATTTATATTTATATATAACTGATCGATTCGGTATGTTATCTAAAGATAAATTTCGAGACATCAAAAAACAGAAAAAAAATGAAGACAGGGAAATGAAAAATTATAAAAATAATAAATAAATGTGTATGATTTTGCCGCAACTCTGGCAGAGACCGTATCACTTTACTAATGTATCTCTAAAAAAAACCATCGCACGGCTTCTATTCCCGTCCGCGAACAAACAAGTCTACCTCCACTATAGGATTCTCCTTGTCTATCCCCTCGGTGTCTAGGCCAGGGGCGCGGGCGCGCGGCACGCGTGCCAGGAGCGGGATCATTGATGTGAAACGTGAAATGGATGTGATCAGAGGGATCAGGATGAGAAATGAACTTCGTATTAAGCAGGAACAGAACTGAAATCTTGCGGTCAAGAAAAGACTTGAGAAGTCATAAAGCTGCAGTCACGAAGTCTACAGAGAAATCACAGAGCTGCAGTCTTGCAGTCTAGAGAAAGCTAGTGAAATCACAGAGCTGCAGTTTTGCAGTCAAGAGAAAGCTAGTGAAATCACATCTCCAATCTTGGGGTCTAGAGAAAGCTGGAGAAATCACAGAGCTGCAGTTTAGCAGTCTAAAGAAAGCTGGAGAAATCACAGAGCTGCAGTTTAGCAGTCTAAAGAAAGCTGGAGAAATCACAGAGCTGCAGTTTTTCAGTCTAGAGAAAGCTAGTGAAATCACAGAGCTGCAGTCTTGCGGCCTAGAGAAAGCTGGAGAAATCACAGAGCTGCAGTTTTGCAGTCTAGAGAAAGCTAGTGAAATCACAGAGCTGCAGTCTTGCGGCCTAGAGAAAGCTGGAGAAATCACCGAGCTGCAGTTTTGCAGTCTAGAGAAATCACAGAGCTGCAGTCTTGCGGTATAGAGAAAGCTGGAGAAATCACAGAGCTGCAGTTTTGCAATCTAGAGAAAGCTAGTGAAATCACAGAGCTGCAGTCTTGCAGTCTAGAGAAAGCTGGAGAAATCACAGAGCTGCAGTTTTGCAATCTAGAGAAAGCTAGTGAAATCACAGAGCTGCAGTCTTGCGGCCTAGAAAAAACTGGAGAAATCACCGAGCTGCAGTTTTGTAGTCTATAGAAAGCTAGTGAAATCACAGAGCTGCAGTCTTGCGGTCTAGAGAAAGCTTGAGAAATCACAGAGCTGCAGTTTTGCAGTCTAGAGAAAGCTGGAGAAATCACAGAGCTGCAGTTTTGCAGTCAAGAGAAAGCTAATGAAATCACAGCTCCAATCTGACGGTCTAGAGAAAGCTGGAGAAATCACAGAGCTGCAGTCTTGCGGTCTAGAGAAAGCTGAAGAAATCACAGAGCTGCAGTTCGGAGTCTAGAGAAAGCTAGTGAAATCACAGCTCCAGTCTTGCGGTCTAGAGAAAGCTGAAGAAATCACAGAACTGCAATTTTGCAGTCTAGAGAAAGCTGGAGAAATCACAAAGTTGTAGGTCTAGAGAAAGCTAGAAAAAATTATTCTTTGCTTAGATAGAACTTCAGTTTTTCAGGTTTAATGAAAACTAGAGCAATTGGTTTTATAATTAGTAAGAACTGCAGTAAACGCGGAGCCCCCGCCGCGCCCGCTTGCGGCCCCTGGCGCGGGGGGCCCGCTGCCAGACGGCGGGCACCCCACCCCCTCCATGCCCCCTCCGCACCCCCTCAACCCTCCGAGCCTCCGCACCCCCCGGGCTTCCCTCGGCTTGGCAGGTACAGCGCGACGTCAATATTGAAAGGGAAAAAGTCGACGCAGGGAGGCGCCTCTCCCGAGTCCTCTCAATTAAAAAAAATATTCAAATGTTCCGATCGACATTTTCGTATTCTTTTCAAACCGGCTAAACTCGATTGTATACTCTTCTAAAAAAATCGAATGAATCGATATTTAAAAAAATTGTTGCATCTTCACTACAGTATAAAAAAAACTGAAATAATCTGAAAATAAATTTAGTATTTTATTTTTTACTGTTATACTGTTATACGATACTCAACCTTTTTTTCCTTGAGGCCACAAACATACACGGGCCGCAATGTTTTAAATTCTGTGTCTGAGCGTTTATTTAAAAATTGTTTGATATTTGATATTGAGACAGCCTGTTTACTATTTTAGACTAATCAAGCTTATGATTGTCAATACGTCATCAAGGTGAGAAGTTTTAAAGTTTCGGGCCGCAGGTTGAGTACGACTGCTCATGTTTCCCACTGGACTTGGAGGCGGAAGTTATAGATCATTCAGACCATCTGACTCCGGATGTATTGAGCCTGATTATATTGTAAAATCGATCTGTGATGACAACAACTCAAGTGGAAAACTGAGAGCATATTATCAGGCTAATAAATATACAGGACCAGGAATTGAGTAATGTACTTTGTTCAAGCGATATATATTAACATTGAAAACTTGATCGAGATTCGCCATTCAAATGAGAGAGTCGAAATAATAAATATAGCATCCTATAGCTGATGGTCTAAGGAAAAATCGAAGGATAAAGGGCCAAACTTACGTGGATGCGGAATTTACGCCAGTGGCTGCAAGTCGAAAGTGCTAGAAGTATATATTTGATAAAATGGTCGTATTAACCTGCTAACCGGGCGGGACGTATATATACGTCCAACGTAAACAATATCGGTAACGGGTAGGACGTATGAATACGTCCTTGACATATATGTTGCGCCTTGGATTAGGTTAGGTTAGGTTAGGTTATATTTCTGAATAACAAAAGTATTTAGTCATCCATACATGTCTCGACATGAATTTAAGACACGGAGAGAATCGGTATCATTTCGCTATTGTAAGTGGTAGAACGGGTACGTTCTTACACTTACCTACCTATTTTCGTATTATGTATTATTTTTTTTATTTTTTATGTTTTTTATATCTTTTTATGGGTATCCATTAAAATGAATGAAAGCAATATCAACGATGACAATATCAATGTACCGGCAGGTAGAAAAAGGAGACGTTTTATGAGTTCGTCATCGGAGTCACCTAACAGTAATTTTGACTACGACACTAAGAATGAAGATGGTTAAGACGTTTGCTTTATATATAAAAAACGATAAAATATATAATTCATAGTCTTTTCGTTTATTTTAGGCATAAATAAATAAAAAAATGGTAATATGAAATTACGTCCACCGGGCGTGACGGTTAAAATGTTAAGGGTCTAGGTCCCATCATCGAGTTTTTTTTAATAATTTTCAAGTCCGTTTTTCGAAAAATCGACTGCACCAATCAAAAAAATTTAAATGTAAAAAATTAGATACATCCCTTCTTCCGAACAGAATGTTTTTTAATTTCTTATAAATTTACTATTAATATGATAAATATGTGTTTTTCCGATTGAAGTGTAGGAATTTAGAGATTCGTCATGTACCTTTTCCAAGAGTCCTAAACATATAAAAGTCTTTTTTTTAATTGAAATTAAAATATTAAATATTAACCCTGTGCGATATATTATTTTAAAAATAAAAAAAAATTTTTTTTTTAAATAAACTTTGGTTTTGAAAAGTCGTCATTTTATCCAATTTTTCAACATCTTCAAGATTTTATTTTACCCTGAAAATGGACGTTAATTAAATAATAAAAAATAGGTAAATATAATTTATAGTTTTTTCAATACTCTGTTAAAGAATAAACTTTCGATATAGAAAAATACAGTGACAATTAAATTAATTGAATGACACGATTTCGTCAGGTAAAACGGTCCTTTTTTTGGACACCAAGCAAGGTTAGGTAGCAAGACCCTTAACACACGCTCAGGGTACAGAAGGCTCTGGAAATACCTTGTCGAGGTGGTGGGGCTCCTGCTATTGTTTCTGTAGCTTGCTGCAGAAGGAGTATCAGGTCTAAACGCCAGAGCTTTGTAAGGAAAGGAAATATAATACATAATGCTATTGGGCAGCAGCAATACGCAGACTTTTCCTTCCAATATAAAACTGCGGTGAAGACGGACCCGGGGACCCACTATACTATTTTCTCAGCATGAGTACCAATTTTATTTTTTAGTTGCGTTAGAAATTATTAATCACATCATTAATAACTTAAAATGCCTCCTAAAAAAATAACACAATTAAATAGCACAATTCAACGTGATAAAGACTGCATCTAATAAAAGTGATTCGATGTTTGTGACACGAAATGTGATATTTCCTAGAATGGCTTTGCTTTCAAAATTAATATCCGGTTATTAAAAAAATATGTGTACAAAATATTCATCTAACATATGTTCAAACACTATTGCATCGTTCATCGAATACGTCATTTTATGACGGGCTACATTTCTAGTTTAATATATTGCCTTAAACTGCTCACCGGCCTTCTTCCCGTTGCTCTTGCTCCCGGCCTTGTTGCGGCGGGGGTAGAGGTTGATCTTGCTCTGGCCGCAGCCCATGGCGTGTCCCGCGTGGCTCGGCTAGCGTGGCTCGCGTGGCGTGGCCCGCGTGGCTCGGCTAGCGTGGCCCGCGTGGCCTCATCGCCGCCGCCGCCGCGGCTGCGTCGCCATCGCCGCGACGTCACGGCATGTCAGTTGGCCGGCGACATCGCTCGCGGCCTCTTTCCCTCGCACCTGGAACAAACCACACGATGAGCACATAACCCACGCCGCTCTGTCGATTACCTGATCTCCGAGGCTCTTCAGGAAAATCACACGCTGAAAATTCATATTGTAACGCGCCGGGTCTCCAATAATTAAAACATGATTTATTTGCACTATTTATATTTAACTTATATTATACAGAGTCTTCACAACTATTTATATTAACACATATTTATATCAACGACACCCAAGGACTGTCTCGCGCTCACGGCTCCCGAGAACTGTCTGTCGAGCACTACTCCCGAGGACTCTCTATCGAGCACTCTTTCCGAGGACTCTCTATCAAGCACTGGCGCCGGTCGTCTTGTCGCTCGTTCTCCAAGACCACGTATTGTCGCCCCTAAACGACGGTCGCTTGATCATTACAGATGTTTCTGGACTATGGACTAGAAGTAGACTCTGGAGTAGAATCGCTTCGATCGATTCTACCGCTAACCCGTTACACTATTAAAAACACACTTTAAGCGGGTGGCAAATTGACTAAACTGATGTGGCAAAATTCGCATAAAATTGCGCGTGCGAAATCCAGTCTATACACTCTTTGATTTGCATGTAGTCAAATAAATCGTTTCCTATAAAAAGTTGAACCACTTCATACACACTTTGTCCTAAAAATTGTTCAATAATTGGAGGATTATCATTCCACTTCTTCGTTGTCACTTTGTTCAGAATCACTGGACAGTATTGGTAGAAGTAACGTTGACGAGTCCTAAACAAACATTTCGAGCTGTAAGCGTAAATAATAAAATGACGTTCTGCCGCTTTTAGAGTAAACACATTCAAAAACGTATTAATATGCGCCCCGCCTTCAGGCAGTAGTCCGCAGAACGGGTACTAGTACCCGCCCCGCCTACATATGCTTGCTTTGAGTGGACTGTCGGTCGATTAATTTGTATACACCATACAAATTCAACAGCTGTTGTTCTACACGTTAAGTTACCAGGTGCGGAATATATTTCGAGAATCCCAAACGCAAAAAATCGTGGCTCTCACTTGACGAAGCGTCAATATCAAATAGAAGACAATGATCTGCGTTTGGTGGGACCAGAAAATAACCGTGTAAACCATAGGCTCCCAAACTGTTTTGTCCCGTCGACCCCCATGTCGAGTTTTCCTGTTTTTCGTAGACCCCTGCCTTGCTAATATTGAATTATTGCAAATTCATCATCTTCAAACATATTTTTGACATCTGATATACAGGGTGCGCCATATTTTATGTCGGTATGTAAACATTGAATAACTATTTCTTTTTTTTTTGTAAGAAGGTTGACAACTGCACTGAAAGCCTTCTCCATGTGGTATGAAGATGGAAAAGCTATCAAAAACCTTCTTGCGATAGTCCATAATTAACAGCATTATTATGTTAGTACGTAGGTTCAATCTGTGTTCAATTATGACATTTACGGAATGCCTAAATTTTGGTGATGACCTGCTTAAATGTGATCCACTCTCGTTGACTCCTATTTACAGTTCGTGGACCTCCAATTTAATTTTTCGCTGTCATCGTTCCCTTGCAGGGCAAAATCAACCCCTGGGGGTTGATATTGACCACTTTGAGAGCCAGTGATGTAAACCGAGAGAAGCTATCAATAAGCATCGCTACCGACGATGGATCAATTCGAACCATGGCTTGCTCGAAAAACTGTCAATGGGCATCGCATTTTCATCGTCCAGGGCACCATCAAAACGCTTTACCTGGCCCCTTCCGATTATCAATCGTTCCGGTGAATCAATCTTAGAATAAAACTCCCAACAGTGCTTATGCCTCACAGGTCCACTAGTTTAAATAAATAAATCACTTAGAGGGTTAGCGGTGTAACAGCCTGCGAAAAGCCTCGATCATTGACTATTATTCGTATCAGCTGTTCGCTCGGCGCCCCTGGCCGGATGTCGGGAGTTTTACGATGCCGCGGCGCCACTGGAATAAGTTCGGATGAAATAGGGATATAAAGGGAAAATCTGGTCGGCACGCAAATCCCCGAATTTACTCCCCGCCCCTGTCGCGAGCGAGCCCAGGGCGTCCGTGCCGGGTAGCAGAGATACAAAAAACCCGAGCACCAACAACGCAATATTTTAATAAATTCGATTATATATGGGTGATTTCGATGTGGATAACAAAGAACGTCCAGGCCAATCGAAAAAATTCGAAGATGAAGAATTAGAGGCATTGCTCGATAAAGACTCGTGTCAAACTCAAGCAGAACTCGCAGAATCATTGGGCGTTGATCGAGCAACAATTTCAAGACACTTAAAAGCATTGGGAATGATTCAAAAGCAAGGAAATTGGGTGCCACATGAATTGAAGCCGAGAGACGTCGAAAGGCGATTTTGCATTTCGGAAATGCTGCTTGAACGCCACAAAAAGAAGTCATTTTTGCATCGTATCATCACTGGTGATGAAAAATGGATTCGCTACGACAACCTGAAGCGTAAAATATCATGGGGTAAGCCCGGACATGCATCAACATCGACGGCCAGGCCAAATATTCATGGCGCCAAGGTAATGCTGTGTAGATGGTGTCATCCACTATGAGCTGCTGAAACCAGGCCAAACTATCACAGGCAAGTTCTACAGACAACAATTGATGCGTTTGAAGCGAGCATAAGCAGAAAAACGGCCAGAATATGCGACCAGGCACGAGTCTGTAATTTTCCATCATGACAATGCTCGGCCACATTTTGCTAAATCAGTTAAAACCTATTTGGAAAACAGTGGATGGAAAGTTCTGCCTCACCCGCCTTATAGCCCAGACCTTGCCCCTTCCGACTACCACTTGTTTCAATCGATGCAGAATGCCCTTTCTGGAATACGCTTCACTTCTGAACAGGGTATCAAGAATTGGCTTGATTCTTTCTTGGCTTCAAAAGACGAACAGTTCTTTTGGGATGGAATACATAATTTGCCCGAAAGATGGGAATACTGATGGACAATACTTTGAATAGAATATATTGCACCAATTTTTTTATAATAAAGCTCCAATTTCACGAAAAAATCCGAAAAAATTAATGCACACGCCGTATACACAAAATTCACAGTCGATTATCCGAATTATTGTGTTGCATTTATTACGTATGGATTCTTATCTAATAGCCCGGCGTCCATGGGGGTTTCGACTTTCACACCCTCGCGCGGCGGCGAGCTGCCCTGGATGGGGGGAGGCTTCGGGGGGAGGCTTCAGGGGGAGGCTCTCGGGGGGCACGCGCTATCGGAATATCATAAACAACCGGAGTAATTTGTTGCGGAACATTCGAGAGCCCACTAACTCTATCAGCCGGGGAGAAAAACGCCGAGAGTTGCCAGCTTGCGAAATATTGAAGGGTGCTGTTCAGTTTTTTTTTTTCCCCGTTTTATTGATTGAATATAAGAAATTCAATATTTTTGACAGAGAGTACTTGGTGGAATTCCATTTTAATATTTTATTCAAAAAGATTAAATATAAATGAACTTCGCATTATAGATTATTTGTATTTTTTCTGAGCGCTTTAAAGCCTTGACATGGGCAATAATGAAACAATAATATTCGACAAAATAATATTCAATAACTCATCGTATCATATGTTTCCATAGTTAAGGCTGATACCATGAGTCTTGGGACAATATATTCCATTTCAAACCACCGTGTATAGTCCGTAATGCAATCCCGCACAGTCTACTGACTATACAGGGCGGGGCTTTACAACGAACGCAATTATCCATATCGCGAGAACAGTGAGCCGAGGGACATCCTGCGATTCGGTTTATTGAACACCCTGTATAACACCTACAGACTTTTGGATGAGAGAAGATGGTTTTATTTAAAAAAAAATGCATAACGAAATCAGCTTAATTCGTTATTTAATACTCATTACTAAAAATACTGACATCATCAGATAAAAATCGTGTGTCGTATAACTAAGGAAGACGTTTCAGGTTTTCAGCCGTTATATAGACAACACCCTAAATTAAATCGTTGAGCAGCAGTTATGGGGAAATCATGAGGCCCATGGCACCTGGTGGTGTCGAGGCCCCTCGAAGCCTTCCCGAGGCCCCCCGAGGCCTCCCGAGGCCGTCTCGAGCGTGACGTCTCCGGATTCGACTTCGGAGCGGCCTCTCCAATTACGTCGCGCCCCGCGGTTATTTATATATTAAATTTTCGAAACGGAAACGGAAACGCACCCCCGCGGGCTCGCTTGTTATTATTTCTATTTCCGGAAAAAATTTCAAGTGAAATGTACTCCGTATGTAGTAAGATCGCGGTCTGCAGTCCTCTCCCGAGAAAGGCTTTCACGGACTGATAAAACATTGTCTGCGCTAAACTATACGTACGCAATTATTATATAATTTTAAAATGTCTGAAAATGAAAAAAAAAAATTAATTTGAAATATGGCTTTATAGGAGAATCCTTTAAAAATCATGAGCTGTCCGCGTCACAAATGAGTCTTGCACAGAATGCGCAAATAATATATAATTATTATAAAACGTAAAGATCACAGTAAATAAAGCATCCTACAGCTAATTGTCCATGTAAAAATCGAAGCGAAAGAGGCATTGTAAGGAGGAGACTTACGTGGATGCGGAAACAAGCAATGTGTGTTTCATCGATTTGCTTAAAGCGATTTTTATTATTTAAACGTGAAGAACATAATAGATATTTAATTGGAAAAAATCTTTATAAACTAATTTATCATAAAATTATTTATTTATATGGATTAATAAAATATTAACTTTGCAGTTTCATAAGTTTGAGATAGCATAGATATAAATTTTATTTCGACTGTCCCTTTACAATACAAGTCACTTGATCGATGGTGTGTTTGTGATATTATGGCTTTTCACTCTATTACGAATGTTTTTATAATCAACTGCACCAATCAAAAAAAGTTAGATACATTTCTTTTTCTATACATGATATTATTTTATTTCATATAAATTTACTTTTAATATAAGAATTACGTGTTTTTTCGAGTGAAGTTGAGGCGTTTTTGAGATCATAAAAACTCACAACCCTAAGCATTGAGGAGTCTTTTTTTTTTTAAATTGAAATTAAAATATTACATATAAACCTATCGCATAGGATGAATTTAAAAATTTAAAAAAAAATAATCGTAAACTAACTTTGCTTTTGAAAAGTCGTCATTTTATCTAATTTTTTCAACATATTCAAGACATTGTTTTACCTTGAAAGAGGACGTTTATCAAATAATAAAAAATAGTTTATTGTAATTAAGGATTTTTTTTATTTTTCTGTAAAAAAAATTGTTTTCAATATAGAAAAATACAGGTACAATTAAATAAATGAAATGACACGATTTGGCGTGAGTTTAAAAACGCAAATGTTTTGTCGCTTGTATGGGCCGCAGTTTTTCGGGTTCGCTAATTATTTTTAAGGGTTAAATTTTTTCTTTCCCTTGTGGTACATTTACGTATACGGATAGAAAAAAAATTCCACTCTTGGCGTTGTGGATGTCAAATAAAAAAAATTTAAAAAAATCAAATGCACACAGTGACATATTGTAAGCGCTCATTTTTGTACAGCAGGTTTTTTGTATTTTTCAGGACCCGCTAGGGGGGGAGGGGGTTTCAGTTTTCATAATTCGCCAGCCACCCCCATCCCCTCGGGGCAAGACGTCCCTGTCATGGGGGAGAAGGGGGGGGGTCTTGTGCAATTATCGCGAGCATCCCCTAGAAATTTAATCGGACCCCGCGACACCATTGCGTGCGATCTTGTAACAGAAGTTTCGCGAAATCAAATACGATTGGGTCAATTCCTTAAAAACCGGAATTGTACAATTCTGTTGTTAAAAGTTACAATAGTTCCCCATCTTTTTGGCAGTTTGTGGATGCCATCCCAAAAAAAAACCGGTCATGTTTTGAACCAATGAACGAATCGAGCCAATTTTTTATGCCTTGGACTGAAGTGAAGTGCATTCTGCATCGACCGAAGCAAAAAGTAGTCAGAAGGCTCCAAGTCTGGACTATATAGTGGGGCAGAACTTCCCATCCGCTATTTTCCAAATAGTTTTTAACGGGTTGAGCAACATGTGGCCAAGCATTGTCATGTTGTAAAATCAATGTCTCGTGTCTGGTTCTTCAATGCTCTATTTTAACGAATCAGATGTTGTTGGCACACCTCTCCAGTAATGGTTTCACCCTGTTTTAAAAGCTCATAATACACAACTCCCTTCTGATCCCACCAAATACAGAGCATTATCTTGGCAGCGTGAATATTCTTCTTCGGTGTCGATTTGGCTGCTTGGCCGGGCTTCAAATACGATTTTTTGCTCTTTGGGTTGTGTTAATAAATCCATTTTCCATTGCTTGTAACAATTCGATGCAAAAACGACTTCTTTTTATGACGCTCGAGTAGCATTTCAAATATGCAAAATCGTCTTTCCACGTGTCTCGGGTTCAACTCGTATGGCACCCAATTTCCTTGCTTCTGGATGAATCCCAATGCTTTTAGATACTTGGAAATGCTGCTTGAATCAGATCCAATGATTTCAAAAGCTCTTCTTGTGTTTGACACGAGTCTTGATCGAGTAACGCTTCCAATTCTTCATCTTCAAACTTTTTCGGCTGTCCAGGCCGTTTTTGTCTTTGATGTCAAAATCGCCACTTTTAAAGTGTTGAAACCTCTCAAAACACTGTGCTTTCACAAGAACACGTTTTCCATACAACCCCATGAGCAAACAATGACTTTCGGCTGCAGTTTTATTAGCAAAAAAGTGACTTCCGCAAATGCTGTTTTATTCGCCATATTTCCAAAATTTTCACGATTGACAAAAATATGATGCGCCCAAGCAAGTCAAACACTGTTGACTTATTTTAAATGACATGTATATCAAATTCCGGTTTTTAAGTTATAGACCTATTAGTATTTAATTTATGATATTTAATAAATCTCCATGAATATTCCAGTATTATATAGATGGGACATAATTGATTGCTTAGTGTATTATACGTGCTTTTCCGATTCTCACTTCGTCAGGATCCCAACTCTCGGTCAGCCTGGACGAATCAGAAAAACAGCACTAGCGGGTGTGGTAATTCAGCAGTTAGTTATTATTATTTTTTTATTAAACGGCGATCCGTCTAACATAATCTAAAACAATCGCGGCCCCGGGAGCTTTCGCCTTAAAAAGCGCGCCTGAAAACATGCAGGAAGCATAATTGAACTTGTTGAAAATAAATATACAAAGGAATCGACTACAACTTTTGCAATGTTTCAAAGCTCGGCGCAGCTCCATTGTTTGAAGGCTTTTACCGGGCCGTGAACAAATTGATTATGAAAAGAGAGGCCTCTCGTTATGGAGTATATTTCATTGGGGAAACTTTGTTACCCGCCCGTTATTTAGTTCACCCGAAACACGTGTAATTTCAGGCTCGCACCTCGTCAACGCTGTCCACACTGCGAGAATAAACGAAACCGGTTAAACTATCAACAAAAAAAAAAAAAAAAACACGAATCAGATATTTTAATTATTTGTTTATTTTTTCTGTCCCGTTTCACTGTAATTACGGGGCAGTTAACTTCAAACCCCCTTCGGCCCCCCTTTTCACTCCACGTGACCTTTGCAAGGAGTGCGAAAGCCTTAATTGAAGCGCGCCGCCCGATAACGGCCCAATATTTGCGTGGGAGACTCAGTCGGCGCGAAGCGAGCACCCGGAGCACACGTGTGCTAAGTTTTAATCATTCCCGAGGAACAAAGGAACAAAGAGACCACTATGACTCTGGGCTTTGACGTGTCTATATTTAGAGGGAATACGAGCGTTTTTCAAGCGATTTTATTTTTTTTACTGAAATAACCTAAAAGGACCCAGCTTCGAAGACATGACCATATGGACAAATAGATTGCCCAGGACTTTGAGGGTGATCAAGAAGGCTCGAGTGATTTGGGCGATTCAATTGAAATACATTTTGAGGCAGCGGTAGTGGAGATCGTTACTGGTCGGCGCACTGCAATTCTCGAGTGTCCTGTAGAGCCTGGCCCGGAAATACATTTCGTGAACATTTCCGGTAGACGGGGAGGGGGTGGGGGTGAGAGGGGGTGCTTATGAGGCGCACCGACCGACGCGTATATAGACACAGGCCGAGCTTAAAAATACAATCTGTTTTATCGATAACTTTGTTGAATTCATGGCACATTGAACAACACTCACTAACTATAAAAAAAAAATTAAAATTTCTACACAAGTAGTTCTATAATACTCATTATATCTTGCCTTTCCTCGTAGAAGGTTTACGAAAACTTCCTCCTTCCCCTTTCCCTTCGATACATATCGGCTTGTAGTTTAAATGTGGACAAGCTGAATAAGTCAACGAGACAGCCAGGGAGAGCGGTCGGCTCGGGGAGTGTTGCGTCTCCGGAATTCGCTCCACGCCCAAGGAATCAAGCCAAGTCGTGCGAAGGGCGTTGCAACTGCGGGGCACTGCAAGTCGTTACGCAAGACTGCTACGTCTCTGAGCATTGTCTGGAGCACGTTTTACATTGATCGAATCGCGGCGGATGTGAGTCGGGTCGCGGCGCGTGATCGACGGCGGACGCGGGGGATTACGCCCGCTGCCTCAACAGATGACCTGAATTCTTCAAAGCAAATGCCAGACACGGTGATGCAAACTAATACGAGCTCACGAATCTGAAACTACCTGAGAATATTTTATATATTATATCAAAAAAAATCATAACCTCACCTTAAAAGCAGAAAAGCTTTTAAAGGTCCGAAACAATCAAAGTATATTTTGATCAATGACATGCATGGTTTTGTATTACAGTAAGTTGTCTTGCATTAAAAGTAAGTGTGCTTGCAGCGTAGTGGCGTGTTGTCAGTCCAAAATCAAGGCAAGCAGTTTTCAACGTGTCATAACCTCACTGTGTATACTTCTGAGAGACTGATGATCAAAAATGACGAATGCAACGGTTGAATAATTTTGAAAACTTGTACTTGTATTTGTATTTGATTATATGTGCACAAATTAAGTTTTTTTTTTGTTACTTACCAAAATTGAATTATCGACTTGTGATCAGCCTTCTTGAAATCCTTTTATTGTACAAAACACAAGCACTTCACAGGTTTCCCTCGAACTAATGCCTTCAAGTCACTGTCGGATCACACGGAAAACAATATAAACACTCATTCAACACTGCGCGCTAGAAAATATAAATTTATCATGATAAACCGCTCTTGTATATACTTGGAGAAGACAAATACAAAGGCATGAGATTATCGGAAAGCGATAGAAATTATACGAGAGCCGTTGTTCGCATCGTTCTGATGACAACTCACTAAATACCAGATTATTATTACAAAAACACGATATGCAACAAGAGACGCGAAACGTCAAAAAAAAAAAAAAAAAAATGAAATCCGCTTCAAGGGGGGGGGGGGGCGGACGAGGGCAGCATCCGCTAAGGCGAGCAAACGCGAGCGGGAGCAGCCTCGCCGCGGGGCGGAGCAAACGGACGAGCGGCCGACACGACGACCCGGAAGGGAAGGCTTTCACGCGCGGCGACCAGCCGAGCCAGCTCCGCACGCAGCCCCGCTCACGCACGGCCCCAGGAGAAACAACGCACCCGCGGCGCCTGCACGCGGCGCCCGCCACCAGACGCGCACGACGGGGACGCACGACGACGACCGCGACGCGGGTCGGAGCACACGACCGTCTGGCGTGTTGTTTTTTTTTTATTATATATATATATATTTTTTTTTTATTTTTGTGTCGCGTGTCCGCGGCTTGGGGGCGACGTCCGCTCGCGGCCGCCTCGCGCGCACTGCGCGGCGGGAGGCACTGACGCCGCTCCGGCCAGCTGGGGCGCCGCGCGCACCCTCCTCTACCCCCTCCCCCCACACACACACTACACCTCCCCCCCACACCCCCCACACCCCACTCCACCCCCCTCGCCCCCCCCCCCCGCCCCGCGGAGATCTGGAGACGCCGACTATCCTCCCTGCGCGCTGTGGAAATGCGAAATATTTTTGTGCGTATTCGACGGGGTGCAGAGTGAATATGAAAAGGGATGTTGTTTTTTTTTTGGATTTTATTGTGCTTATCGACGCGATAATATATGCAATAATATTGCGATTAATTTTTGTGCGTTTTCCTCCACCTGCTGAAATACGTTTTATTAATGCATTAAATTTGTATAATTACGTGGTGAAAAGATATGTTGCTTTTTTGGGTTATATTGTGCTTATCGACGCGCTTATCTCAATTTTTTGTTTAGTTAAATAATATATGCAATAATATGCTGTAATATTGCAATAAATTTATGTGCATTTTCTTCCACCTCTATCCGTTCTACTAAACCTCAATTTAATTAGGTAAAAAAGGGGTGTTATATTAATATTTTATTAATTGGGTTTAGACCTAATATTGCAATATATTTATGTGCGTTTTCTTCCACCTCTATCCGTCCAATTAAACCTCCATTTAACACGGCTAAATAGGAAGTTGTTGTTTTGGGTAAATTAGGTTAGGACTGCTGAAAATACGTTTTATTAATGCGTTAAATTTGTGTACGTTTATGTTGAAAAGGGATTTTTTTGGGTTATATTTGTGCTTATCGTCGCGCTTATCTTAATTTTTTTTTAGTTAAATTTAAACTTTAATATTGCAATAAATTTATGTGCGTTTTCCTCCACCTCTGTCCGTTCAATTAAACCTCAATTTAATTAGGTTAGAACTGCTGAAAATACGTTTTATTAATGCATTAAATTTGTGTACTTTTATGTTGAAAAGGGATGTTTTTTTGTTGTTGTTATATTGTGCTTATTTTAATTTTTTTTGTTAAATTTAGACTCTAATATTACAATAAATTTATGTGCGTTATTCTCCACCTCTATCCGTTTAATTAAATCTTCATTTAATTAGGCTAGGACTGCTGGAAATACGTTTTATTAATGCATTTAATTTGATAATTACGCGGTGAAAAGATATGTTGCTTTTTGGGTAATATTGTGCTTATCGACACACTTTTTTAATTTTATTTTAGTTAAATAATATAAATAATAATATGCACTAATATTGCAATAAAATCAGTAATGCAAGTAAATCAGGTTAGGACTGCTGAAAATAGCATTAAATTTGTATAACTACGCGGTGAAATGGGGTGTTGATTTTTTGGGTTATATTGTGCTTATCGACGCGGTAAAAAAGGGATGTTATGTATATTTTTTATTAATTCGGCTTAAATTCTATTTCGATAAATTTATATTCGATTTCCTCCACCTCCATTTAACTCGGTTAAATAGGAGGTTGTTGTTTTGGGTAAATTAGGTTAGGACTGGTGAAAATATGTTGTGTTAATGCATTTAATTTGTGTACGTTTACATTATGCTTATTGAAAAGGGATGTTTTATGAGTAAATTGGGTTAGCTTATGTATTATGCTTATCGACGTGGTTAACGAGGATGTTGGTTTTTTCACAAAAATACATTATATTGTTGCATTTAATTTGTATGCTTATCGACGCGGTGTTGGGGGATGTTTTTTTTTTTATCAACAAAAGAAAATCATCGATTGCCAGAAGCAATTTAATTGAAAAAAACTTAACCAAATGATTATAAATTTAACTATTCGATTATAATTAACGACTTGAAAACAACTTATCGTATCGTCTGGTTTTAAAATAATATTTTTCCATAACCAGATATTTTTTATTTAAAATTATTTATTATTTTATTAAAGTAAATTTAACCCTAATTTTAATATCAAATTGTCATCATTAACTGATCATTGGTTCCAAATGTTTTCTTTAATCCTGAAAAAAACATATAAACTCTAAAAATAGGAAGTAAACCTGCGATTTTACGGGATACAATATTGTTAATTTGACATTCTTTTGACACAGCTGCAAACACTTTTAATCGCTTCTAATTGTTGTTACGGTATTCTTACAGAGTTAATTACTAAATAGATTCGCCATTCACATTATGTGAGTTTGGATGTCTTTCGCTCGCGGAGTTCAAAGTAAGTAAAACGTCAACTATTTTTCGTCGTAAAATCACGAATCGTTGGCTACCATGGAGTCCCAGGTTTGAGTCCGGCTAGAGTAGGAAAATATAAAAAATATAAATAATATCAATTAAGACAAAAATATATGTGCATCCAACACTTTGGTAAAAAAATCTTGATGTGATTTGTTTGATAGGTCGAAAATTTGCGCGCGCAAATCTGTCGTGTAGATATTAAATACGTGTTACATTTATTAGTACAATGGATTGTAACAGGTGTCTTAATTATTTTTTTAAACAGATGTATCCTAAAGTAGATTGGTAATTTGTGTTTTATTTTTTTGATATAAGTATCGAGCACAGTTGGTCTGGCTAGCGTCAGGCGATGCCCGTCAGCCATTAATTTTGTTGATATAGCAACACTTAACGATCCCCGCCGGCGGGAGAAATGGAGCGGGATGCGTTTTTTACTGCTCCAGATATATAAACATCGCACAGAAAAGACCTGCTACAAGAATTCTGCCAGAAAGATAGCTTTTAATTATAATTAAAATAACATTAAAAAAATATTTGCATAAGAGAAAAATAAGGGTTGTGCAGCCCTGAAAATAAAATTATATTCAAAGCAGAATATAGACAAGTAGAAATAAAATTAATAATCAAAAACCAAAATTATTATAGAAGTAAATAATACATTATTTAAACTTTGTGCCGAGTACTAAATACTCAATATATCCATATTAAACGAATACGGGCCTTTTATCGACAAACGGTAATTTGATAACAAGTCTTGTATATAAAAAAAACTTCCAACTCTCATCGTTTGACCCGAGACCTCGTAGTGGACTATTGTCTATCGAACCACGAGACGTGTTGAATCGAATTTTCTATTTCAGTTAAGTATTTTTTTCTTTGGTTATAACACGTCTCTTCTTTGCTTACTCTAATGCAAACTGTTTATCGTAAATCCGCTAGCATAAATAGACAGGTTCCCAGGCATCTTTGAATTCCTTTGATTCTCGCCTATTATCTCCGCTAAAACTATTTATAAATTTTTATTGGATTCCTCTACTTCAACAGACAAGTGGAAGAAGTTAGTGTTACAATTTTGTTAAAGAATCTCGTAAACCCTGAGAGATGCAAGGCTCCGGACTACATTCATTATAAAGCACCGGCTGAATTTATAAAACTGTTGGTCAGATTTTCAATTCACCGCAATCGGCTGATGCAAACATATAAACTAATATATCAGCAAACTCATTTTGAAACAGAATTTCAATAGACTAAAGGTTTCCTCCTTCTAAATATTACTTTCAGCCACTGGAATTGACTTATTTTTGCGTCCCCAAACTTTCTTAGCGTGCAATCTTAAGACCCCTAGCTAAGTTTTTCTGGGTAGGGCTTTCTCTTGCAGTTTTATGATTTTCTCGGAGGAGTCCGGAAGCCACAAAAGGCTACGGAAGGTACAAACAAAAAAGACACTTAATGTTGATGATCCCTGAATTTCAAAAACTACTAACATATCAAAAGTCTCGACACTTTGGATTATAAACTTGCCTCTTACTTTAAGAATTGTCAATAATCCATGTAATATGGATTGCGATATCTGTGATTTTAATAAATTGTGTGGACACACGCTATTAGGCAGAGCATAAGTTAGAAGGAGGCGTTGGGGCGATTTAATTACCCCGATCCCGCCAACGAACAAAGGAACTATCAACAAAGAAAGACCGTAAGGATTTGAAGGACCCGTAAATATATTGTAAAACTTTTTTTTATTGGGATTAAAACTAAGTCATAAGAACAATCAATCTTTTTTCAGTTCATAAATTTGTATGTACGCCTCGGTCAGCGTGATCATCTGAGGTAAAATACTGGTTACGTGTAGATCCTGAAGCTCGTACCTGAAAAATAATGAAAATATGATTAATATTTTAATACTTTATACTATTATGGTCATTCTAGTCTGCGTCTATACTTTGTGCTGTCGTGCTGTGATATTTCGACAATATCGCATAGAACGACTAGCGGTGAATATTAAAACGATACACAAGATAAAGGTAACCACAAATCCAATGGATTAAAAAAAATTGTACTCTAAAGTATGTAAAATTAAATGTTTGGAATCATCATGTATATACCATGAGGTCTTTGGAAGATCTCGCAAGTTAATTTTAGAGTTACTATGGAGTAAATATAGTTCACTGACCATTGTTGCGTTGGCTTGTGAAGAACGTGAGCTCTGTAGGTGCCCTTGTCCGGAGTGCCGTCGTGCACGATGTTCCCGACTAGATCATAAATGGTCTTGCCTTGATAGCGCTCCTTCACCTCGGGAGTCAGAAAATCTCCAAAATCTATATTCCTAAAAAACAATAAATATTACGCAACCATATTCGCTTTGGAATAAATGCTTTTAATAAGTTATGTATTTATAATACGCAAATTAATATTACTCACTTTACAGGGAAGTTGATGACTGTTGGATTTTTTTCTACGAAGAACGTATTCTTGGTGAACCTCTTAATGTAGAGAATCAGGTACGGAGGCAACTTCGTGATTTCAAACCGTTTGAGAAAATTGTCTTTGTATGTTTTGTATTCTTTGGCAGTTTGTCCGTTGAACTTTAAAAGCAACTGGTAGAGATTTACCTACGGAAAATAAAACAATTTGCATCAGCACATGCAATGTCAATACAAATTGTCTTGGACCAAGACCGCGGCTAAAAATTAAGGATCCAGAAACGAGTGAACAGGAAAATTCATGCAGCTGCACAATTTGGCTGGTGGAATAAATATTACTTGTGGAATGATGTTCTCGCGGAACTCATCGATGAAGAGCGGCGTGGGCGGCAGATCACAGGTCAGATACAGGAACGGAGACTCCGTCACCACCTCTTTGTACTCCTCGCTTTGCAGCTCTGCGTTGCCAACGTCTTCCAAGTCCGTCGGTGGCAATTTTCTGCAATTACAACAATACTCAGCAACAGAAGAGGTTCCTTCAACGTTGTATGGAGTTGAAGGAAAAATGCCAGAGATGAAGGTTTGATTTAAATTTATTACCTTGTGTATATTCTCATGTGGCCCAAAAAGGATTTATATATAATCGAACTGTTAGACTTTTTCGTTCCGTTCAACGCCATATGCAAGGAATTTAGAAACCACGACAGAAAATCAACAGGATCACCTGCGAAGAAACAAACAAAATCAATAACTGCTATAAATTAATAAAATGTTAACCAGAGGTGTTTACGCGAGACTGACGACTAACCCTGCTTGATGAACTGGAAGTTCTTGCGAGACCACAGCACCACGGCCTGGAGCATCTCGTGAGGGGACACGTGAGCCTTGAAGGCACGGGGGTTCCACAGCTTGCGGAGCAGCTCGCCGAAACGCTGAGCCAACAGGAACTGGGAGTCTCCGGGAGGCCGCGTGACGCTCGCGTAGCTCTCCTCCCTCAGGAAATAGTTGCGCAACGGGCGCACATGCGACAGGCACTATAGAAATTGGAAAATTTATTTTCCAAGTCAAATAGCCTGTGCCATAATTTTATACATCATAGAATCACATAAATTCTGAGATATAATATTATCATTCATACTTAAACTAGACTTTTGAGAGATGAACATAAGACTAAGACCTGCAGAATGACGTTGCAGTAGTCGTTGGCCTTAATATTATTGAGGCCGACGATTCCCGGCATGTACATGGTGCTATCTATGGCTCGGGACATCTTGCTGTCGGTGTCCATCAGCTTTATCTGCGCAGGAGTGAAGGTTGGGTTTAACACGTACTTTATGTCATCCAGCGAGGAGTCTGCAAAAAATTTTACCGTGTAATTTAGATAGTTTATGTAGATCCATCGTCATTCAAACCTTCCTTAGACAAATACAGCCCATGAGACGCAGTTAGTTTTACTGAATTATTCATTTTAATCAATGAGATAATATTTGTAATACGTTTAAGATTGAAAAATAATAACTCACCGATTACTTCGTAGTTGTCAGGCAAGCAGTAGAATTTCAGCGTTTGAAGGTTAAGGAAGACGTGATGGCCCTCTGATACAGAATGGGTATATGCGTGAGTATTCGTGCCACGACCCTGAAAATAAAAAAAACACACTTCACAGAATTGGCAGTATTTTTATATTGATTGATTTTCGGTACGTAGGAACTAGGGATGACTTTTCAAGGAAACTTTTATCATTGTATTTTATAGAGATTTTTCAGACTCTACGGCAAAAGTCATAAAACCTGTTTCTAAGCATGTTAGATTGAAGTACTCAAACGGTAACTAACCTGAAAATATTTACCACAAACCAAGCAAGCGTAAACATTGATTCTCGTCAAAGACACAGAGCACAGCTTCTCGAAATCAAAATCTAAATACTGGCGGTTAATAGTGTCCAAATACGGACACAGCCTCTGTATTTTTCCAATATCTACAACGGGAAAAATATTTTTTTAGGTTATGTTGTTTATGTAAATATTTAGTTTCATAAAATCACTTCGAGTACTTGGTAAGACTTCGGGTATTGAATCTGAAGCTTTTCGCTTCAACGAAGGCCTGTCGGGAGATTCGCTCGACATTTTTTAATAAATAATGTTTAATTTTACAATATCAACGAATAGCTGTCAATTCGTGTGTCAAACAAGCTTTAAGATTATTTGATCTCGGTGCTGCCATTTCTCAATATTTTTAAAGGTTTTTATTTTATTTTATTAAAGTCTTGAAACTTTGTTTATTCAATGCATAAAAACTAACGCATTATCAATTTTTAATTTTTTTATTGATTATATTAAAATATCTCAAATATAACGACGCCATAAAAACATAAACTATTAACAGTATTTATACACCATAAATTAAAAAAAAAAAAAAATAACCATCTCCAATGAATTACACAAATATATTCTCAATTTACAATTATAATCTTGTTCCGGCATAATAATATAGGTCTCTCAAAAAAATGGCAGCAGTCTAATTTATTTGCTGTTTATTACAAATATATTTATGTTGATAAAGCATATACTTTAAATAACATTAATATAAATAAGGGTGTGGTTATCTATCATTATTATATGCTGTTGCATTTTTGAGATCTTTTATCATTTTATATTAATTAAAACTCACCAAGTATTTTATCTCATCCATCTCCTTGTTTTGTTGTAAAAATTTTAAAAACCCGACAACATATAATTCATACTGCACTTCTTGTCTCAAATTGAATAAAAATAAAAGGTCAGCTTAATTAAATATTTATTAGATAAAAAATTCAGCAGGTACATTTGAATACAAATGAATAAAAGATAGTCTAAATAAATTTAAAATTGTAAGATCTAAATAAAACTCCACAAAGGTTCTCTTTGGGGATTTATGCTTATCGGAGAGGTTGGTGGCTTCATTCCTTGAGAGAGTATCAAGCATCTAGTTGTGTACGGTGGAAGTATTGCGAGCATTGCAGTTATATAAAATGATTCTTTAACCTTGTAAACCTTGAACCGGAGGTAACTCATGGACTTCACTCGTCCTAAAGCATTAATCCCAAAACCTGACGATGAGTCTGACTATAATCAGATATTTCCATGGCAAGCTCGTAACCTCTACATTCTTGTTGAAGTTTAAACTATGGAAAGTCAATTTTATTTTCATGCATTATGTGTAAGTCTATGCTTATTTAATTGACCTTTCTGATTTGATCTGTACGGACATTGATCGCAAGGAAACGGTTTTTCACCAGTGTGTATTAATTTATGCCGATGCAGACTATTTTTCTGAGTACATCTGTAAGTGCATTCGTCACACGCAAAAGGTTTTTCCCCCGTGTGCGTGAGCCAGTGCTTGTTCAGTTGATTCTTCTGTTTGCATCTATAGGTGCACTGATTACATGCAAAGGGGTTTTCCCCTGAATGCGTGAGCTTGTGAGCGGTGAAATTACTTTTTTTATTAGATCTATACGAACATTCCTTACACGAATAAGTGTTCTCGCCGGTGTGGGTGCGTTTGTGTATAGACAATTTATATTCATTATTGAACTTCAAAGGGCACTCATCACAAGCGTATTTGTTTTCCGCGTGTTTGATTTTATGTGCTATTAAAATTCTTTTATTGTTACATCTGTACTCGCACTGATCACAAACGAAATCTTTTTCTCCAGTGTGCGTTAGTTTATGTCGTATTAGCCCGACCTTCTGATTACAAGTAAACGTGCATTGGTCACATGAAAAGGGTTTGACTGGACTGTGGTGTCTAAGTTTGTGTATTTTTATTTGACCCTTCTGTGTGCACGTAAACTCACATTGATCACAAGCAAAAGGTTTCTCTCCAGTGTGAGTGCGTTTATGCGTAGTCAAGTTGCTTTTTTGATTACAAACAAAGTCACATTGGTCGCAAACGAAGGGTTTCTCTCCAGTGTGAATGCGTTTGTGTGTGGTTAGTTTATAGTTATCAGAAAACCTGTAAGTACATTGGTCACAGGCAAAGGGTTTTTCTCCGGTGTGCGTCAATATGTGGGTACTTAAATTTTTCATGTTTTTGCAAACGAATTCACACTGATTACAAGCGAACGGCTTCTCTCCTATGCGAGTACTTTCAGGGTTACTAGCATCGATTGAGTTTACATCACCATGAACAAGTTTATGTTCTTTTAAAATAATATTATCTTCGCATAAACAATTACAAAGATTGCACAGATATAACCCTTGTTTTGAAATCTGTGTAGTTGGCAGATTGGCGTTTAAGTTATAGGAAACACTTTCAGATATAAGGCTCAACTCCTCACAACTCAGAAGATTATTCTGTTGGTTATAACAGATTTCATTATCGTCTGATTTTTCTGCGTGTACCTGAAACAATAAAATTGACAATAAGACAATATCCGTACTATCGTATTTAAATGACTTGAAGTTTAAGATGTGCCTGTAGCCCTAGCTTTGGCTTCATTACCCTATACTTGCATATTAAAAGCAATAGAAAAAATATTAACAAATAATAGAATTTACTGATTATATTGTATGTCAATCTCAAACACTGTTACTTTATTTGGTGCAATAGACTCTAAACGTATTAAATTTGATACACAAATATTGATATTATATCAGGCAAAGTAAACCTTACAACTAAAATTCGACATATGCATTTTACCACTTCACTGTGCCCTACCATTGAAAAGAGTCCTCTGTCAGACTCCGAAATTGCTGTATTAGCTTCTGGTTTCCCTACAGAGTTTTCTTGGTAGGGTTTTTTGTCACTGTAATTTTCATGTGTTTGTTCATCAAGAAGATCTTCTATAAGAAACACACATGTCAGCGGCGGTGGGCATTCTTCAGGCTCAATAATTTCCTGCTTGACAAGTATCTCCATGCTGGAGATACTTTTATATTTTATTCTACACAAAATCAATAGAGAAATTCGTGTATGCTACTCTAAGCCCCACAACCTGCGCGCAGGATCAGGCGACAGCCACATACCATATTGTAGGCCTAAGAACTATTGTAAATAACATAAAAGAATCTTGGATTTTTGAGCGTTAAAGTCAGCTTTGAAATAATTTATTATTGATAAATATAAGCTTTTAGTGTTTATATGTTGACGTCTATCATGACAGTAGAAATTGTTGATGTCAGTCGTAAATATTTTTGGTCATGCACACAGAGACCATAGACAATAAGGAGTGAACGTGTCCATAGATAATAAGGAGTGCACACGTCGGCCGAATGTGAATGTTTACTCGTTATTGTCTATGATATAAATTGTTGCCTGTCATCCTTATTCTTGCTTGTCTGTGGTACTTAGATGGCTTTGGATTTGAGATTTGACGGTTCTTCAGTTGTTTCTGCCGACATCGGAGAATCTGTTCTCAATATATATAAAAATACGCTTTAAAGATGGGATTAGCTACGGTTATTAATAATGAAGGGCACTTCCAGGCGGAGATGGCGAATGCCGGCACCAAACTTGTGGTTGCCGATTTTACAGCTACGTGGTGAGTGCTCACCTAACCTCAGTTTTGCTCGTACACCCACTTAAACTTGCTGAATTCTTTGTTGTTTGCCATAATCATCCATTTTGGCGATGTTTAGGGTGTGGCGGGTGCTGCAGTGGTTTTATTAATTGAACGAAGTTCGCAATTTTACCTGTATTTTTTTGCAAATCACTCACTGCCTACATGACAAGTTGCAATAATAACAATCTTGCAATTGAAGTTTTTTGAATATTGAACTCAATTATGTATTATGTTTTTCAATAGCATACAATTATTATATCAAAATAGAGTACAATACTGAAAATAATTGTAGACACATTTGCCATCACACTCATTTATTGTTTTCTGTTCTTAGTTCTTGTAAATTTGTATTGAATAAGACACGTTTAAAATTATGATTATAACTGTCTCAGTAGAAATTTTAAATCTCGACGTTCAATAATGTATTATCAAATAAATATACTTACAGTTGATACAATATGTTAACGCAATTTTACTGTTCGTGGTAGAAAATACACCATTTATGGCATTTTTCAGGTGTCCTCCATGTCAGCGAATCGCGCCATTCTTCGAGCAGTTGCCGGCCAAGTTCCCTCGCGCAGTGTTCCTGAAGGTCGATGTGGATAAGTGTGCGGACACGGCTGCCGCCCAAGGAGTTAGCGCCATGCCCACCTTCATCTTCTACAGGAACAGGGTAACTCAAAATTCTGAACCCACTTTAGTATCTGATGCTTTATCATGTCGTTTTAAGAGCCCTGCTTTTCTATTTTGTTTTTTTTTATTTTGTCGTTAGAATCTTAGAGAATCGTGATCACAACTAGAAAAGTGTGACTAGTGTGAAGTGGGTAATGCTTGATTTTTTAAATATGTGTGATTTTGTTCGCAGACAAAGATAGACAGACTACAGGGAGCTGACTCCGCCACGCTAGAGACCAAAGTGCGACAGCACTACGGTAGTGACGATGCATCTGATGAAGACAGCGCCGTCGCCGGCCATGTGAGTCTAATGCATTCTAACAGTGCTTGGAACTCTCAAAACGAAAAACCTTTTCAAGTCCACCGCAGTTCTGTTATGCCCTCACTGAAGGTTTTTGAAGTGATCGAGCTATGAATTATGAAAATTACTGAAATAAAAGACGAAGACAGTTCATATGTGTAATGTTTTAAAGCAATATATTTTGTCAGCAATTAAAAACATATATAATTCATAAAATTTTTCATAGGTTTAATATCCTGGTGACATCGTCAGTTGAATTCAATGACATTTTTGTTCAGATGGACTTGGCGACGTTCATCACCAAGGGCCAGTGCGAGTGCCTGAACGAGTCTGATGAGCATCCTATGGTAAACGCCCTCAGCGCTCAAGGTGGCCACTTGGAGAGCGACTGCGATGAACAGCTGATCATATCCATCACCTTCAACCAAGTACGGATCCATTAGAACACCACTGAATGATCATTATCATTCCTAAGACTGCCTTGTACAGCTTTTGCTAGCACCTTCCTTCTCCTCACTATCTTAAAATTTTATAACAGTCTTTGGAATAAAATGTTATGTAAAATATAATTTTTTTTAAAGGCGGTGAAGATTCATTCACTGAAGATCAAAGCCCCGCTTACCGAGGGTCCTAAGACAGTAAAGCTTTTCATCAATCAGCCGCGGACACTGGACTTCGACTTGGCCACAGCCAATCAGGCCGTGCAGGAAGTTACGTGAGTAATGTGACATAATAAAAATACGCTTTTTTCTAAACATTCAATACAAAACTAATCAAATTACCTTTTTTTTATCTTTATAGCGTCACTTCGAACGAGTTGGAAGGCAATCCCATTCCGCTGCGTTTCGTGAAGTTTCAAAACGTGCAGAACATCCAGGTGTTCATCAAGGACAACCAGACCGGGGCGGAAGTCACGCACGTGGACCACCTCGCCTTCTACGGCTCCCCCATCAACACCACCAACATGGGTGACTTCAAACGGGTCGCGGGAAAGAAGGGGGAGAGCCACTGATAATTAATTTGCGAGGGAGGGCCCTCTACGTCTCGAGAAAGTGCAGAGTCTCATATCTTGGAGATCGAGTGAATTGCTAAGCTGTGTCTCCAATGGCCCGGTATAATTCATATTCATCACCAGGGACTAAGGAATCTGTGCTTTTATTATCGGTGAGACGGATAAATCTATATAGTTATCAGCATCTTATAACATGTAAAGTAGAGCGAGATACATTCAACTAATAATTATGTCGTCTCCTGTAACGACACTTGCAGGATAAATTTTCGTTATAGCGGCGCCTACATCTACAAATATTTTAAGAGTAATTCAACATTTTTTTTGTCAAGGTCAACAGAACTGTTAATATAAGTATTCATGTCTACAGGCAAACTGACTATTTAAAACTAAGGTAATTAAATTTTAATGATATATAATTGTTATTCATGCTTTCTATCGCATTTTGTTCAGATGTTAAAAGCGTAAAAAGCTTTTTCATCGCTAAATGTATCTGTATTCTGCTATCGGAATGTTTATAGCTTATTCTGATTAATTTATTTAAAAGAACTATTTCTAAAGGCAACGTAAGGCTTTAGATGTGTATCCACTGGTAAAAATGTAGCAGAAATATTATATTATCCTAGCTGTTGTGAAATGTAAAAAATATGTTTTAAGAAAATGTTTCAAACGTTTCTCCCCCGTCTGCTTCGGTCGGTTATTTCGATGATGTCGCTGCAGTATTTAGTGCTGTTTGTGTTGTATAATGTTTATATTGACTAGAGAATTTTGTGGTGAATCAAAACTATAAAGATTAGTCTATCGTTTTGTTTACTTATTTTTAATTTGATGTTAGATAATAAGTATTTTCATTGATCTTAAGATGGTGTGAATTCACGGGGATTCTTTGAAACACGCCGTGTCTGCTGTAACCGATTGAGATATATATATATATATATAAATATATATATCAGATGTTTAAAAAACACATTGGTCTTAGTAAACACAAGTGGGACGAGTACGATGCGACTTGATGACAATTTTTTTTTTTACTTTATGTGTTATAAGGCTGCATACAATAGTCTGCAAGTAAAGGCTTTTTATTTTTGTTACAATTGATCATCGATTACCGCAATTTACCAAAATTTTCAGATTCAGTTGGTTTTTTTAAATTTATTTTTGATGTACTACATTTATGTTAGCATGTTCCTTGTCGAATCCAAAATGATACGTACTGTCGTAATTTTTTAGTTTGTGCAATAAGATTTGACGTTTTGAGTTCACTGTATTAATATTTTTTTTGAAGTAACTGCGCTATGAAACATTTGCGGTTTCTCTGCTCGCCAATTGCATTTCTGTGTATTTATTTAGCGTTATTTGTAATGAATAAGGGAAGTAAATATTCGTAATCGGTCAGCTAATATTAATTACTTATACATTTATATGATTAGAATTCATGTTTTATAAGCAACAATAAAACTCTTAAGATGGAAAAAATATGTTTTCTTTGCATCTCAATGAATTTCTGTGTATTTTGCAACTTCTCTCTCTATCATAGATGTTTGAGATGAAGCATGAATCCATCGGAGGATGAGAATGCACTACAGAAGGCAACATAATATGCTATATGACAGGCAGATAGCATTTGGTATAGACGGACAGTTTTATGGAAGCGAAGAATGTCTGCACCACTGAACTGTAATTCTGGACACCTTTCCATCTTTAAAATAATTTTTAACTAAAAGACGATGTATAAAGAAGCAAAACGTACCGAAAAGCAGCGGTAAGTATAAAATAAAAATAAAACCACCAAAGATCTTCATATTCTTTTCAAAGATACAAATGAATGCTCAATAATATTTAATTTATTTTTACAAAAACTTATCAGGTACTTATTAATATTACAGTATAATTTAAATTTGATCTAGGCTGCTATTGGATTAGCGTGTATTGTAACGGATGATATTCTGGTCTCTCCGAGTGGTTTGAAGTTCTTGGCGTTGACGGGGAGCTTTTCTAATTCATCAAGTGCGTCAAACCCGTCAATGACCCTGAAAATTTTAAAGGCAGATATATATATATATATATATAATTTTTAAGTAATGGTTATTCCGATTATTTTATCAAAGACCTCATCAACACAATACTGGAACAGTTCGTTGCTGTTTCAACAAAGTGAAAAGGTTAAAAGCTTTTAATGGCCTTGCAAAATTGGGAATGGCTGTTTTCTGCATTTAATGTACGATATAATACATAGATTTTGATGGTGGTATATAGCTTACTTTCCAAAAAGTGTATATTTGAGGTCCAGATGAGGCTGTGCACCGTACGAGATGAAGAATTGACTTGCATTGGTGTTGGGTCCGTTATTTGCCATTGAAACCATTCCTCTTGCTGTATGCTATGAAAAACAACAAAAACAGGTTAAATAAATGCAAGCTTTCAAAACAACCAAAGGATCCGAAAATATCCATTTTATATAACAATACATAAGATTAATCAAACTAAACATTGATTATAACAACAGATATTTTACAACACTTTTTATTAGTGAGCAGTTAAGCGAGAATATCATATTTATATAATAATTCATACCTTTAATTCATCCTTGAATTCATCTTGAAATTTCTTCCCCCATATTGAACTGCCGCCTTTGCCCGTGCCTGTAGGATCTCCAGTCTGGACAATAAAACCCTGAAATCACAAACACACTATAGAGGTTAGTACCTACACCGAATCGAGTGTCATACAGTCCTCTGGGTTGTGTCAATCACACCAGATAAATATTTCTGGAGATTTCCCTTATTGTTTACGTTATCCACGGATGTGTCGGGAGCCTATATAAGTGGCTTCCCCGGCTCTCTCGAGAGAGACCTCGCGGCATCGAAGCAGTAACTACGTATATTTCCAACTAGTTACGAATACGCAAAATATTTCGCCAGCCTTCTGATTTACAACCATCACATCACACCAAGATCATATCTTCGGCGAAATTGGTGACAACAATTATTACAGCGAAAACACCATGAAAGAAATTGCTTATAATATTCAAGTATAGTACAAATATGACCATTTAAATTATATAGTGGTAAAGAATATGATCAGTGTGTTTCTGATAAGTAATAACGAAAAAGCGGAGTATATAACCTTAATGTTCCGGTGGAAGAGAGATCCATTGTAATAATCACTTGCACACAGAGCCAGGAAATTTTCGCAAGCCTTTGGACATTCTTCGCAAAAAAGTTCAATCTTTATATCTCCTACGTCTGTGTGAAGAGTGACAGACATTTTTATGGTATTTCGTATTTTTCAATAAAAATACAATGAGCCAAGTCTACGGGATATCACAATTTACAAGTGTCAAAACACTGAGGCGCTTTCTTCTCTCTGGTCGCTTATGAATTGCCATAGACAATAAACATTAAACAAATACCATAAATTCTTAAAAATTAAACATTTCAACTCAATTTAATACCCTGAGTTTGTAAAAATAAAAAGTTCAAATGCATTTAATATATTAATAGAAAATAATTTAATTTAATGATAATAGATATTAAGACATTTTGCTCGATTGAAATTAATACACCAAGACACATAAAAATAAATTAAAAAGTAAACTCCAAATCGCATTAGCATCTTATCTGTCAAACTAGGTGTACTGTAGTTTGTTTATATTTATATATTAATTTTAAAAAAATTGGTGTTTTTATTTATAAAAATGTCTTTTAAAAGAGTTTTTCTTTTACGTAGACGAGGTGTCTATCAATATTTCACCTCAAATTTTCACTTGTCTCACACAAGTAAAACTCAGATAGTCCCAAATGCTGATCCAAACTCTGAATTCGAGATGGAATTCCGGAAAAATTACATAGAGTTGAGCTCGTTTCAAAGAGTTATGTTATCTGTGGGTTCTGCGACAATCGCCCTAATGGATCCTCACAGAGGAGACATGATCGCATGCCTCGGGGAAACAACAGGAGAAAATGCACTCTTATATATGAGAGAGCAAATGATGAGCTCTGATGAAGGAACTGACATATTGAAAGAAAAACCTAGAATAAATTCAAGAACACTTAACTACGATAGGTTAAGAAAACTGCCAGAAAATACTCTAGGAAGAAAATATTATGATTTTCTGATTGCTAATAATGTAACAGCAGATTCTAGGCTACCCGTACAGTTTATTAAAGATATAGAATTGGCTTATGTTATGCAAAGGTATAGAGAAGTGCACGACTTGGTTCATGCCGTGTTAGGGATGAAAACAACCATGTTGGGAGAAGTTGCAATTAAATGGATCGAAGGACTGCAGACCAAGCTGCCGATGTGCGTTTCTGGAGGCATTTTCGGAGCGGCGAGACTAAAACCAAAGCACAGAGAGCAATACCTGAAGCACTATCTTCCTTGGGCTATCAAAACAGGGTCCACTGCAGCATTTTTGCAAGGAATCTACTTTGAGAAGAGATGGGAGCAGCCAGTTCAAGAGTTCTACGATGAAATGAATATCACTGATTTTAATTTATTTATAAAGTCACCGCACTGAGACCGAAATGTTATAAGAATATATACAAGTATTGAAAAACAAATTTAAATTTTGTGAAATATAATTTTTCAGGATTCGCTCTATTATATAAGTAATATCTTTCAGTCGTAACATAAAAATGTTATGTAAAATTGACTGAAAATAGGTTCCATCGTGTAAATATTTATTACAAGTTGTAAATAAAATAATTTCTTAAAACACAATCTTCGAGTCTTTGTTGATATAAAATCTTCTGGTGGTTCAGTGCTTGGAATGCTTGCTTGCCAACTCCAAGTCCAGGTGGTTCAATAACCTTTTCCAGTTTTTGTTGTGAACGGAATATTTTCGCTTGGACATCTCCCACTTGTGAAAAGAAAAAAATAATGATATTCTTGAGAATCCTGTTATAGTCTCGTGGTTTATATCTGTAAGAACATACAACTCTTCGTCTGGTCAGCCACGTGGTTGTGATGATGATCTTGAGGTTTTTTTTATCTAGCAGTGAACAGTTAAGGTGATTTAAAATAAAACAACAATGTAGATACAAAATTTATAGTATAATTCACAAAAAAAACATGGCATGGAATTAACCGAACAGTGTTTAAGGATAAGTACAAACGGCAAAGAAAACATAATATTAATATTCTAAAATACAAAATAATATACTAGCGCTCAAGTTCAGAAAGACTGATTAAATTGAGCAGGAATTAAACGCTTCTAAAATGATCAATTATTAAATTTGATTGATAGAATGATACCTTGCTTAACAGCTCGATAATCATCGTTCAACTTAATCAGTCTTTCAATAATTGTACGATAGTGAATAAATAATAAATGAATAAACAATATACACACACAAGCTGCAAAATATAAAACAGACAGTTAAACACAAAAGATTTCAAAATAATAAATCTCAGACAACACCAAATAAAAAAAAAACAACACAAACTATTAAAAAAGTATAAGAGAATAATTATACTAGTCTCTCCGGTATAAAAAATAAAGGTATTTTATGATATATTTAGTATTTAATACAAATGGCAAGAAGAATACATTACCATATGTTAACGAGGGTGAGTATTTCAAGCCAGACTTATGTTCATTGGATGCGGTCGCCGCAAGCCACTGGTTAGGTTAGGTTCTTCAGAATTCTTACATTTTTCAACAATTTCTTAGACAGAGTAAAATAACAATTTGTTTACAAGAAACGAAGTATTTGTTATTGAACATATCAAACAAGTTTGACTCTAACAACATTATTAACTATATATAAAGTAAGTTGCATTATTAAACGTAACATGTATTTTTTTCATAGAAACCAGAGAAAAATAGTTGCATATTTCCAAAACAATGATTTATATTAAGACTTATTTAATAATAATTTGAGGTAGCAATTTTATATAATAATTTCAGTGTATAATATTCCAATTACATTTCTAATACGAAATTTTATTTGTTACAACACAAATCTTGTTATCAGTGAAAAATTTAAAAAGTTATGATAATCAATAACGTTTGTTGTAAAAATATTCAAAATGTTAAAAACGGTAGGAGATTGGTAAATTATACAAAGAAGTGCGAAACATTTTAATACCTTTGAAGGCTTTCTCGAAAATTTCACGTTTCGACGTACATTGAAAAGATACATAAACAAAAAACAATTATTTTAAAGCACACAAGCGTTTTGTGTTCACATTTTAGTCAAATCGAAGGCACGTTTATATAGGCACTCTTATTGGACGGAGAAGTAATATAAAAAGGATTTCAAGTCTATTCTAAGATATATCGATCAAAGGAATTGTTATTTCAATATCTGCACACAGATTTAACACGTCATCTGTGATCAAAGGAGAATCAAACTTCGACGTACAATCGTTCTACCACACCCGAAGGTCAGTGGTCCCAGTATTCTCAACTTTCGTCTTTGATACAAAAAATATGTCCATGGATAACAATTCCCTTAAATAAGATATAAAATTTGATGATTATTGTATGATCTCAGGCATATATGCCGCCCGAGATTCAATTATATCTTAATGATTATTTACAATAGCTTACAAAAGAAGAAATACATTCTCCGAGTAAGCGATATTAATCAAATATAAACTAGGAACATACACATGGCAAAGTTAAATTATCAATACATTAGGCATAGACGGTTTCACATGCACTGCCAATAAAAATCTGATCATAAACGCTGTTGTCAGATAGGTCAGAATTTTCGGTGCATTGCAGTTGTGTTCCAACATAAAATAAACCTTTTTTCATAATTAAATATATTCATCAAAGACAGTACAATAACATTTCAATTCAGAGGTTTGATTTAATAATTGTGTTAGAGCTCTACTTAGGAATCGAAACGATGCAAAGTTTATAAAAATTTTATAAACAAACGCTAGAATAAACATTACAATATGACTTTTTTTTTACACATCAAGGATTAAAATAATCTTAAAAAAACAATGGCTGTGTACATATCCATATATTATTAAATTCAATTATCAAACAACGGTTAAAATTTTTAACAGCAAAAATATTACATTTATTGTCATAATATTATAATTTAATAATTCCCATATAACATGATCAAATTGAGCATAGTTTTAGTGAAATACACATTTCATGCATTTAAAAATTTTTCAATACCTAAATTACATTGCTTTAGTTAACATTTTATTGAAAATTTGAGCATAATTTTCATTCGAGATATGTTCATAAAAATTGTTTCACAATAATATACAAATAATTAATTATTTTAAAATATTATATAAAGGCACAAACGTGATGACATTTTTCTTATATTTGTGATTATACAGTAAAAAGTATTAAATAAAAATTTCATTAAACCTTAAAGCAACATTTACAAACTGAAATCAAAAGATCTCTGTAAAACGAATTGATTTTTATAAAATAATATTTCCACGAAAGACACATTCAAGCTTAAATAACCTGAAGGAGAATGTGATCAAACACGCTCAGAGAGGTCGGAGAGGAGAAACGTCGGAGTAATATTTATCTCGCTCAAGAAACCGGATCAATTCATGTGAATAAGCAGTTTGAAGTAATTACGGTTATAAATTTAGATTTGCCTTGCTGTATACGAATAAGTCGATTTAACAAAGAGGCTTATTTTCCTTGAACCAGGAGGCAGTTTATTGTTTTAAAAGTATTGAGAAAACTCAAATTGGTCCGTACAGATTCAATTTCAGTAAAACAAATTGATTGACAGGTAAAAAAGTACAATAAATATATTATTTGTAAACATAACTCTTCATTTAATATGCTTATATAGAATCATATTATTAGATAGCCGCACATTAAACTGCATGCCACGAATCATGTTCACATTAGGTTAGTAATAAAATTATAATATGTTTATAAAGGGGTATATAGCTACCATGGATGCGTTAAAAGGCTGTGCTAATTTCCTCCGGATCTCAGCTACTTGTCCATTCCTTGTGTTCAATTCCGTTATCGACTATTACAGACTTTGTTAGCACTTGCTTCGCTTTCTCTGGGCTCACTTCGCTGTAGGACGGCAGAATCTTCCGGCTAGCCGGCAAGTTTGGAAGATCGCTCAGCGAGCTCTGCACCGTTTTCACGTCCATTTTTTTATCTTCGATTTCAAGGAGCCGCTCGATATTGAAATCTTTCTTGTTTAGCTTATTTTTCTCTTCTTGCAGTTGGATGCTCTGGTGTTTCAGAAAAGAGATCTGATCTTTCACCCGGGATTTAGTATGAGGAGTTTCAGGAATCGTTTGATCTAACAAATTAGAAATTGGGGAGCCAAGACTGTTCGAGATCGATTTTTCGGGCGATTTCATTTCAACGCTAACACTGTCATCCGAATTCGTGCCGTTGACCTTTTGACCAAACTGGAAAGCCTGTACAATTTCTTCAGATATACTTTCGTCAGAAGTCTCCTCCGACGTGTTAGATCTGCTGGAGCCGTTTCTAAGTTGCTTTTTATTGGATATTTCTTTAAGGGTCTGGGAAAACTCCTTTAAATTTTGAATGTTGATTGCTCGAGTGTTGCTTTCACTTCTTTCCATGCCGTTTTTTCTATCTTTCGTTTTTGCAGATCTCCCAGTTGACTTCGATGATTTTAAACTGTTTGCACTTGAAACGCTGCTATTAGTTTTTATTGATTCATCGATTTTATCAGATTTCTGTGTTATGTCGTTAAATGTCAAGCTGACGTCATTAAAGTTTACTTCGGATACACTCTTTCCACTGTCACTCTTGTCATTTTCAATTGTCTCTTTTTTTGTTATTATGTTCAATGTTTTTTCAGAAGATACAACATCATCATTTTCTTTTGAAGACGATTCATTTGTCTCCGTTGACTGATTCAGGTTTAATTGCAAAACCAGTCGACTTCTATCATCGGACACATTGGATGTTTCAGAGTCTGATGTAAAAGATAAATCATAATTATCCGACCTTCCGCTGTTAACGACGAATGTATTATTTTGGACTCCAGTTCTCGGGCTTGTCTCGCTTTCGTTGAAAGATTTTTCGTTTGATGTATCAACATGATTGGTTGTGGAGTTGGCGAAGTTTTCACTTTGACTAGTAGTTAGCAGCTTAAGCAGTGCCTTAACAATCTGAACTAAAACAGGGGACTTACAACTATCATTAATTTTTGCTGTTTTGAAATTGTGAAGTAAGCTCGATCGTCCTTCATAGAAATAGCTTTTTCCGAGGCCCGTTTCAGACTTGTAAACATTTGAAGTCTGTCGAAGCTCACAATATTCCAGCAACTCCTGAACTAGTACTAGTGAAAGTACACCGTCGTGCGTTGATAATGTTTCTTTTAGTTTAGGGTTTTGATGCGACACGTCCTGTTCGTCTTCTAAGGCCATAAATATGTTTGCTCTGAGTTGTGCTCTGATTTTGGCGAGAACTCCATTTTTCTCGAGCGCCTCCGTTACCAAGTCTTTAAAATTAACTTCGTCGTCCTGAGACATGTTTCTACGTTAATTTATTAACGTTTCGATCGGATAAATAGACATTAAAACGTTTTGTTTACGAACGTCAAAAGTCAAAATACTTCATCGATTACCTTCGGCCATGACTGCCAACGTGACACACGAAGCGTTCAGTGTGGCATTATAAATAAATAATTTGCACTTAAAAACTGAAGACAGCACTACACCATAATATGAAATAAAAAAAAATAGTTATTTTTCTTCTTTCAGTACCTCTCTTATGGCATATTGGTAAACATTTCAATGAATAAATATTTATCATGGGCTAGTCTCACTCATTTGGCAATACTTTTTACTTTCAGCTACTGGCGTAAATACTATATCTACTAAAGTGTATTTTTTTCTTTTCCCTTTTTTATAATTTTTTTAAATAAATTAACTGTACTATTTATAAATATATATATTGTTTCGAAAAATATGGCCAGAATGAGAGACTTTACGCTTTTTTACTATTGTGAGGAATTTTATTTCTTTGCACATTATTATGCAAGATTATTAATTGTTATGCGGTTAACCCATTATTAACAATATAAATAATCCATATAAGTCCGTTTTAATTTTAATTTTAATCGAATTGATTGTTTGCAAAGTTAAATAGGTTAGAAAATTTTCCGTTCAAAGTTTTTACCAATCAGATTTAATTTAATCAATCAATCAAAGCATCAAATTTAATAAATGTATGCATAAAAATGATAAATACAATAGTATTATATTACTTTGTTTGTAAAAAAAATACCATTTTTTAATAAACATAATAAAAAAATCAAAGCACATTCATGATTATACATCAATAATAAACATTTTAAAAGTATGGCAACTTTTATGCTCAGTTTCAGAAAATGGTGAACAGTTTTCGCGGTTACTTAAATTTCGTCTTTGTTTATAAAAAAAAAACCATAACAATCGGAAATATTCTTCAAACTTCTCAGTTACAAACAATACGCGTAAAAAAAATATTCTAATTTACAATTATTCCCTTTGAATAGTTAATTTAAAAAGCAAGACTTAAAAATTAGTCCAAGAAAAACAAATGTTGACATAAGCAATTGTGCAATAATTAGTGAACTGGTTTATTTTGATTAATGAAGTGAAAACTGATTTTATTGGTTTATACGTAAAAATTATTGATAAAAGTGTTTATTTTATACTCGATCGTCAAATAAGGTCTACGAATGATCTATCAGTGCCAGTGTGTGCTTAGTGCAGCCATGAATGAGGATCTGGTCGTCTCCATAACCTGATCCATCTCTGATGACCTGATTCACTGTTAGGTAAGTTTTTTTCCTTCATTGGTCTTCTTTTTGGAGGTCCTCCCCTCAGAGGAGCTTGGTGACTTCATTAAAAACACATTTGACATGCAGTGGGTCTCACTGAATATAAATATTTTCGCTGTTATATTTTTCTAGACACGGACTCCATATTTGCTCAGAGTCGTTTTTCGTGCTTTCTAATTAATAAAGCCAACCCCTCGATCTTTCTAACGGTGAGATATGATTTTATTGATTATATTAAACATGAAAAAATATTGTACTATTATATATATGATTTACTTCGTTCTTGGGTGATGTAATATTTTTATTCCTCCGACGTTTCCGAATCTCTTAAAACGCCTCCGGTACCGAGACCGAAATGTTAAGGGGTTCAAAATATAACGCAAAAGGCTGCCAAATATACAATTTACTTGTTTAATCCATCGTAATTTTTAGTTATTAATCACATTATCTTTAGTAGAAAATGCAGTTTAAATAAAAACTTGTTGTTATTAAAAACAATACGTTTACATTTATTATTATTTACGTTGTCAAATTTCAAGATATTATGTATATTTATTGAAAATTTCTTAATAAAATATTTATTACCAGATGACAGTATATAAATAGAAAAATATATTATATAAACTGCCTGAAGGTCCAAAAGCAAAAACAAAGCCCTACACTTTTTTATTGACTAAGACAGATCCACAAAATATCATTGCAGCAAGTTTTCCCATTAAACGCATTTGGCAGGCATTCCTTGTCAACATCCCCTGTTGTCGATGTTTTCCCTCACAATAGGGGTCGCAATATAGTAGAATTATATATAGCAATATAGTATACTTTGACAAAGCCTTTTTCTTGATCCAATTCAGCGTTTTTGATTTTCACCGTCACTTTATGGGGCACACTTTTTTGCTCCCAAAAAAAACCCCTTTTTTTTCAGGCCTCGTCACTATATGCAAATAAAAAAAAAATTCTGCTTAAGAACAATTTTTTTTTTCGTTGGTCCTTTCACTTTGGCGAAACCGGTCACCAATAAAAATTAACACGTGGAAAAATCACTCAAATGCTAAAATGGAAATTCAGCAAGTACTCTCTGTTAAAAATATTAATTATTACATACGATACAGATTCGACACTTAACATTCCAAGTTCTCTAATATAAAATGGACAGTGCTTGGAATGAAGGCTTTGTATAAAGCGCCATGAAGCAAAGAATATCAAATCATAAAGCATTGAATCTGGAAAAGTTTTGAATTGTTGAATTTTAATATCGGAAAAATGACAGATTCGATACTTGATAAAGAAGCTATAATATGTAATGGAAAGTGCTAGGATTGAGGGCTTCGTATAAAGCACACCACGAAGCAAAGAGTATTAAATAATAATAATGACTCTGGAAAACTTGCAAATTGTTGAATTTTAATATCAGAGTAGCGACAGTGATCGGATTGAGGGCTTTGTATAAAGCGTCACGAAGCAAAGACTATCAAATAAAAAAGTATTGACTCTGGAAAAGGAATAGGAATTCCACCAAGTACTATCTGTCATAAATATTGAAAAGGAGTATCACATGAAACATGCGAGTTGTTGAATTTTAATATCGACAGTGCTCGGAATGAGTGCTTTGAGCAAAGAATATCAAATAAAAAATAATTGAATCTGGAAAACTTGTGAATTGTTGAATTTTAGTATCGTAAAAGCGACAGATTTGATACTTGACAAAGAAGCTCTAATATAAAATGGACCGTGCTAGGATTGAGGGCTTTGTATACAGCACCATGAAGCAAAGAATATCAAATAATAAAGCGTTCAATCTGGGAAACTTGCGAATTGTTGAATTTTAATATCAGAGTAGCGACAGTGATCGAATTGAGGGCTTTGTATGAAGCGCCATGAAGCAATGAATATCAAATAATAAAGCATTGACTCTGGAAAACTTGCGAATTGTTGAAGTTTAACATCGGAAAAACAACAGATTCGATACTTGACAGAGAAGTTATAATATATAATGGACAGTGCTAGGATTGAGGGCTTTGTATAAAGCACCATGAAGCACAGAATATCAAATAATAAAGCATCGATTCTCTGGAAATTTCATGCGAATAGGCATGACGAAAGATTTTCAAATCCTCTTCCATAATGGGGGTACACGTTTACTATTTACGAAAAAAACTTTATTTCGGTAAAAAACTAGAGTTTAACGATGTTTAAAGCCATTTTTATAATATTTTTTCAAAAGTGCGCGAAAACGCGACATCGCGAGGCGTGACGTCATCGCGTCCGCTCTGACGTCATTAACTAACATTTCAACTGGCGTGTCATTGTGTTTGCATTGAAAACCATAGACCAATTTGAATACCATAGAGTTGTTTACGGTGGTATGACGTCATGCGCTGTGATTGGTGTTTCAGTCAAAATGGCCGATTGCAGTATTTTAACCTTTTAATTTGTTGAAAATCTTATTAATCTTAGATTTTTAAACAAAACTAAATCAGTTTTTTAAATCCTTTTAATATGTATTTTCCCTTAAAATAATTATTTCTTTGATTCTTTGATACTGTCGTCACGCCTATTGTAGAATTTTAATATCGACAGTGCTCGGAATGAGTGCTTTGCATTAAACTGAACTGATATTTATTTTGTAATACTCCTTTTTATTGTAATAAAATAAAACCAAATGGTTTTGGAGACAACGTTTATTTCACATGCAGCGAGAGCTCCTTCGCATTTGCATCGACTCCCTGGAAACAGAATATCTCTCTCTCGTGAGAGAGAAAATCGAGAAGAAGAAGAGGAGGCTCCGCGTTTCCGCGCAGTGCTGCCACCGTGGCGGCGATCGATCGGCGGCTTTTCCGCACACGCGGGCCCTCGCCGGGCATTATCGAACACGCCCGCCGGTGAGCGAGAGAGGCCGAGCCCGCGGACAGGACCGACGGGCCCCTCAGTCGGCTCGAGCTGTCCTGCGCAGCCGGACGTGCACCAGCGCCAGCCACGGGCCCCCGCGGAGCACGCGAAAAAAAAAAAAAAAAAAAAAAAAAACCCTCCCCGAGAAGCCTCCGCCGGAGTCCTCCGGGGCGGACGCGAGGCTCGCGCTCCGATTCGTCCGATTTGTCGCGAGTGTTGTTTTTTTTTGTTTTATTATTATTATTTTTATTTTTTCTTCCTCGTTTTTCTCAATGTTTATGGCGGCATGATGGCTCGCGGCCGGTCGCCCCGCAAAATGGTGGTTGGAATTTGAATCGATATCGCCGTATCTTCGGAGCCCGCGCCTTCTCCGGACCTCGCGGCCGAGGTGAGTGTCGCTTCCCTCAGTTTCCATCAGCTCGCCCCGTTATCCACTCCCCCGTCCTTCTCCGGGAAACGGGAGGGGGGCATGGGGGAGGGGGGGGGGGTTCATGAAGATCACAGATTCCTTGTGAAACAAGAAGAATAAAAAAAAAAAAACAAGTTACATTCGGTGTGTGGGCTTAGATTGGAGAGCATAAACATCCTCCTCCCGAAATATATCACGGTGAAATGATCGGGGTTGACCTCACGTGACCCTCGACGTAGAAAACCTGTACTCATAGTTTGTATCAAAATAATAGCTAAAATATAGCCCATGCTGTTTCTTTGCTTAGATTTTAACGTTATTAAAAAATAAAATCTGTTTTATGTTGATATTTATGAAATTTCGCTACTTTTGGCACGTTTCGGTTACTCTACCGGAGCGTCGCGAAACAGTGAACTCGAAATCAAAATATGTTGACGCGGCTCGAGACTCATTAACCGAATGCATTTTTACCCTTAAAACTTATGAATGCATCAAAAACCTTTATAACATGAAAACTTTGCCATGAATCGACTCTAAATATTGCAGCTTTTTAGTGTTGTAAATTTTGTATTAAATAATAAATAATTTTATGCAACATTAATTTAATCGATTGACATATATAAATACATTTTTTTAAAATTATTTTATATACTTTATTCCTGTTATTATTTTAAAAATAATAATTGGATATATGAGTTTAACAATACGCATTAACTATATTGCATCATATTTTAGGAAGATAGCCACAATTGCGTATAATTATTATAAACCGCTTGCTTTTTTGTTTCTCTAGAGCTTGCGAGTTTCTGGTCTTTTAAATAAGTGTGATTTTTGAAACTTCTTATGTATAATTGATAAAGAAATAACGATTGAAACAAAAAAAAAAACTGCTGTCCTCATTAGCGAGAAACAAACAAAACACATCCACAATTATTGAAAACCTCTTGCTCGTCTGTTTCTCTCGATCCCGCGTCTTCCTACTCTTATAGAGTAGTGTGGTTACAGCCTTCTCGTTCAGATTGCTTTGATGTCTGTCTTCCTCCCCCCGAAATGGAGATAAACGAATACAAGTTCAGACAGTAAATAAGTTCGCAAATAATTTTGAAAGATTATAATATTTTGGTCCTGAAACGCCGAGGGGGTTGGAGCGGAGTTCACCCCAAAGGCTTTGCCAAGCTAAAGTATTTCGAAATCCGAGAAATAAACAGGATTTCCACCCCCCGAGAATTGACGACAAAAAGAGTGATAATAAACACAATACACAAACCTCCCGGAGCAAATTAAATATTTCTCCGATGATTAATATTAAGCATTTTTTAATAAATCCGCATTTATCACCCACACAGGTTTACTGTGATTAAAATATTTCAGCGCAGAACCATTGTGCCTTGAATGAAAAATAAATAAATAACTGTCGTCGTTGCATCGATTATTGAAATACGCTGTTTATACAATATACCTGTGTATGTAAAAAAAAAATTGATTTAACAACGTAAATATTAAGTAACGTATTTTTTAGGATGTTTTTGATAATGATATTTTATAACTAATATGATTAGGCACATTAGTTCATACATAGAAGATGATTTAAAGAAACACTCTGGCTTACATGGCCGGTGTACTAACCCTTGTACTAACGAATCACTTCCGTTTATCGAGAATTTTTAACAATCATTGAGTTTCTTTAAATCATCTTCTATGTATGAACATATGTGCCTAATCATATTAGTAATAATATAATAAACCCGTAATGGGTAATAAATACGCATCTGATTGACGTTCAATAAAAAAATAGACATACGTAATAATATTTTATATTAAACATGCAATACAAAAGGTTTATAATTTGATTTATTGTGTTATTAAAACTGACATATAAAAGATAGAAAAAATAAAAAGTCCGTTTGAATAAAAATAAAATATGTAGTACTATTTATCTTCTTTTTCTGTTGCCTCTTCTCAGAGGAGGTTGGTGACCATCTCACTGAAAATATGTTTGTATTTTCATGGTTTTCATATGGTCCCCGAGGTTTAGATACACCACAGGTTTATATTCAGGGTCTGCAAGATCGTTGCACGTTTCTTTCCTCACAAAGCTTTGGCATTTAGATTTGATATTCGTTCTGCAGAAAGAAAATCAGAAGCCTCCTTACTCCGCAAGGTACATACATCCAGAACACATCATTCCTACTGCGTTGCCGATCCTTTACATTCGCTCGGGGCACACAATAGAGAGTGCGGCGGGAGGTTAAACTTATATATCAAACTTACAAAATCAAGCTGGTAAATAATTTTTGGGTTTCTTCAAATATTGCGGTTCAAAACTGCGGCATACACACAAAACGGTTCTTCACAATTTACCCGAAAGCTTCTACAGCGTGTTTCACAACTCGGGGACTTTAATAATAACAACAACAATAGAGAAATGTCGACTTTTCGCCCGACCCACCCCGACCTTACCTGCCTTATTCCTGTGAGCGAAATAACATCAAGGTATTTCAGTTGCAAATATACTTTTCACCCCCGCTCGAGATGTATGTTTGAAGGGTTTCTTTTTTTTCGTATTTCTCTTTTATATATATATATATATATATATATCTCTTTATATTGACTGCGATAGGCTTGTAGGAGGCTCTCATGGCTTCCCACCTTATTCGGGACCCGCCGTTAAACCTTTTTATAAATAGCCTTTTTCAGAATATTATGTGAACTTAAAAAGGGTTGACGTCTCGGTGATATTTGTCTTCTGGAATTCGCATATTAACTTTGAACGAAGCCCGCCGAAGTTTACCTTACATAATAATATAAACCTACTTAGCAAGAATATTATTGAAAATTTTAACAACCCGTACGAAAAGTTTTATACTATTGATCTTAGAAATAGAGAGAGCTTTTAAAACACCAACGGAATTGCTTGGTATTGTTAGGAGTGAAAATAGAAAGTATTGCTATTTATCTACTATAATAATAGCCATTGTGTGTGTGTATGTTTCATTTTTTGGTTCTCTATAGAATATCTTAAAAGATACAACGCTGATTTTTTGCACGTAAGTTCAGTAAGTTTTTTCGCAGTTATGTGCCGAATTTCAAGACGATAGGATAATATTTTTATTCATAAACTAATTAAATAAAACTATCAAATATGCTTTATGTACGAATTATATGATTCTGTTGTTGACAGCGAGAATTTCAAATTTAAAATTTTTACAAAAAAACAAAATATGATGCTTCTAAGAAATTTCCAGTTTATGTCAGCTTGACGCAAATACCAATTTTATTTTTTAGTTGCATTAGAAATTATTAATCACATCATTAATAACTTAAAATCCCTCCTAAAAAAATAACACTGTCTAAGCACAGCATACGTAATTAAAAAAGAATAGCACAATTGAGCGTGATAAAGACTGCATCTAATAAAAAACAGTGCTGTGAAAGTGATTCGTTGTTTGCGACACGAGATGTGATATTTCCTAGAATGGCTTTTCGAAATTAATATCCGGTCAATCAAAATATATGTGTACAAAATGAAATCAAATATTCATCTAATTGTCAGCCAAACATATGTTCAAACACTATTGCATCGTTCATCGAATACGTCATTTCATGACGGGCTACATTTCTAGTAATATAATAAAACACCAACAAAGATATGCAAATGAATAGAAAGGTTTAAAAAATATAATTTTTAAAAAATATATTAAATTTATATGTAATACAAACAATCATAAAAACATCTAAATGATTATATAAAAACATATTTAGTATAAAATTATATAGAATGTCGACGTTTATCGAGGCGGCTGAATTATCACCTGAAAATGGTTTGTTTTCACGAAAAATTTTGCGATATTTTCAGTTCTGCGTTATTAACATGTCAGGCTGTATTGTCTGAAAAATATGTCATAATTTGAGTACAGTAGGAAAAGTTGCTCGTCATCGTTAAACGCACTTTCCATAGGAAGCGTGACTTGAAATTTACGCATTATCTGTATTTTATGACAGCACCCCTTACACTCGCTTAGCGAACATCGGTGTTCTGCTTTGACTTCTTGGATGTTCAGCCGCTTCAGGGGTTGCTCCATTCTCTAGGGGTTTCAGCGGGGGGGCGCTAACTCATGAAACTGGATCATTACTTGAAAATGTCTCTATAAGCACATATCAATAAAAATATACAGGCGTTTAAAATATTCTTGTTTATTTGCAGTCATGGTACAGTTACTGAAAAACGGTTTTTATTAAAGTTTAATATAAATTTAAAATTTCAGCACTATTGTAATATGTATTATTATTATTATTATCATAATCTTACATGATAAATATAATAAAAATATTTACGTGTAAGCTTATTTTTTTTTTGACTTGAATAAACCGCACGCCATTGAATAAATTAGACGTGTTTCAGAAAAACTGATATACTGAAAATAATACTAAACAATGTGGATTTTACGTAACACGTGTTGAAAACAATATTTATTTTTCAGTTCACAACCCTTGATTTATTTAAATAATTTATGTTTAATATTTATGAAACATTGTACTTCGCAAGTAATTATTATTATTATTTTTTATTTTTTTTCTTGGTGAGGGACAAGGCATTTGATTCGTGAAGATCCATTATTATAATGATAAAGGTACCTTTGTATATTGTCTTCACATTGGGTTTATTAAAATTATTTGCAAACAGTTTAGTTAAGGCAGTTGCTTTCAGCCTTTTAATTGCCTCTGGTGTCCGGTTGGACACCAGAGGCAGTCCATTACCCGGCGAAATCGTGTCATTTAAATAATTTAATTGTCACTTTATCATTCTATATCGAAAGTTAATTCTTTTACAGAGTATTGAAAAAACTATTAATTATATTTATCAATTTTTTATTATTTAATTAACGTCCATTTTCAGGGTAAAATTAAATCTTGAAGATGTTGAAAAATTGGATAAAATGACGACTTTTCAAAACCGAAGTTTGTTAAAGTGTTTTTTTTTTTAAATTTTTAAAATAATATATCGCACACGTTTTATATTTAATCATTTAATTCCAATTGAAAAAAAGACTTTTAAATGTTTAGGACTCTTAGAACAGGGACATGACGAATCTCCAAATTCCCACACTTCAATCGGAAAAACACATATTTATCATATTAATAATAAATTTATATGAAATAAAAACATATTTTGTTCGGAAGAAGAAATGTATCAAACTTATTGCATTTAAATATTTTTGATTGGTGCCGTCGATTTTTCGCAAAACGGACTAGAAAATGATCAAACTAGTGATGCAAATGTGAAGACATAATACAAAGGTACTTTTATCTATATATATATATTTTTTAGTCGATCAAATATTCACTCTTTTTCACATCTTTCAGTACAATTAAGCATGTAAATTATAAAAAAAAAATGTATAGAGCAGACTGTAAACCATGAAATCTAATCTCGGAGATAACCGAAGCGCACTTTGCCGAGCATGTTTACAAGGATTCGAACCGTGTCCCATTGTGATGATTGATGTAGTTCTCTATGGATATATAGAAATATCCATCCAGCGTACACAAGGCCCGCCCAAAGTAGGCTTCGCGGGGAGGCTGGGGCCACCTTTGTGCGCCGGGGAGATCCTTTTCACCATCACGGTGAATTATGGCCCATTGTGCCCCTCATCTTTGTGCTTTTGATAGATTTATATGCCAAACACACAAATCGCCCGGATTATGTTTGATTTAAATCTCTTTGTCATTATAATTTTGAACAATATAATACACACCGGGTAATACGCGTATCAATTGAATTAAATAATTGTCGGAGTGAGGATCGATCGTTTTTTTTTTTTTTTTCTACGGTCGTGCTCGGAAACCGAATTTATGTGATAAATTGCTCTTCGTAGAAAATATATAACAGTTTATAATCCTTTTTGGTGTTGATTTATAAATAGCAAAACAGTTTAGTAAAAAATAACTCAATTATATCATAAATTTGATTGAATTTAATCAGATTTAGTATTTTCATAAAAAAATGAACCAATTTATTGCAGATACAGATTTATTGTATTTCCAATAGCCGCAACGGTTGAATTGGATATGGCGCCAGGTTACAACAACCGAGTGTGTATTTAGATCTTACCTGTTTAATAAAAAGGGTCGTTTTCCTCGTTTCTTACATTTATGTATTCTTTATTTTTCCACATTTTCGTTTTTATTAGTGATTTTCGCCAACGTGAAAGGTTGGCGAAACCGGTCACTAATAAAAACGAAAATGTGGAAAATCACTCAAGTATTTTATTCAAAAATATTAAAATGAATTTCCACCAAGTACTCTCTGTCAAAAATATTTCTTATTCTTTAAAACACATTGTATTCAATGAATTGTGTTTTGCTGTTTTATCTCTAGGGGGTAAGTTTAAATTAGGTTAATTTCAGACTTAAAACACATAGTTAATATTTTTTTTTTAAATTGAAAAACATGCTGTATTTATAATATTTTTTTATAGAATCTAAATTTCTGAATTATAATATATAATCGCCACCGATATTTAATCGATACAGGTAAACGCCTGGAGTCTAGACTGAGTTAAAAATAATTATACTCAGTGACCTCTAGTAAAATCTGCATTGGACTATTTGCAGAGGCGACAGACGTGTATAATTTTATCGAAAATTTATCACCTAAGTGCATTGTTTATTGACACTAAAAAATATTTAAAAAAAACTAAAAATATTGTATACTATAATTATTTTACTATTGCATAACTGTTGAAGTTTCACAACCCCAACCAAGAGTCGGTTTTTGAAAAACTTCAGGATGTTTGTATTGCTTACAAGTAGATAGCAAAATGTTAAGAATAAACGTCGGCATATTAAATACAACTTTGCAAAATGGCAGTTTATATGATAATTAACCGGGAAGATTGATGATTGAATGCGTCCGTTTTTGACGCGGTCCGTGTTATACGAGCAACTTTAATTACGTCTGTCTGAATTTCTGCAAAATGGCCTGATAAAAACTCCCGACTGCCTCTACAACTCAATCTGTCAAGATTGTCGCCATTTTGAGTCTGGGGAGGGGAAATTATCCGTACGCCTTTTATTCCAGTGTTCCCATAAAAATATTTTATATTTATTCAATTATATTCTAGTTACACTGTCCCTTGCATATTATCATTTTGCAAATGTTGAATATTGCCTTGCACGGTTCCTATTAAAGTTTAGTATGATCTTTTTAATTTTCTACTCCATTGCCTATTCTCTTAAATTTGACAAATATAAATGACTAGAAATGTAGCCCGTCACAGAATGACATATTCGATGAACGATTAGATGAATTTTTGCTTTCATTTTGTACACATATATTAATTTCGAATGCGAAGCCATTCTAGGAAATATTCATCACAAATGAGTGGTACATTCCATTTCAAAATCAGCGTTGTATCTTTTAAGATATTCTATAGAGAACCAAAAAATGAGACAGACACACACACAATAGATATTATCATAGGAAATCGTATAACATATATGCACTCATTTTTTTCCCTTGTTTTTCCCATTGAATTTGTAAAATATTATATAAGCGCCCTTTACAATCCATTGTCTTATTTTTAAATATTTTTTTTTACGCTCGTTTTTTATTCCTTTAAGATTGTTCATCGACATATATGCACGCTTTTTTATTCCATTGACAATTCCCATGAAATTGTTAAATCATGCGAATTTTCCACCGCAGCGATCTCCCTTTAAGGGCAGTATTAAACGACGTTACTCTAAAGACGATTTGAGTTTTATAACGTTCGTGTACAGTGGATATGCAAAACAATGTAAGTGCTGAATAAATGTTGTTTTCGTGATCTCGATTTCGTGGCCGACGAAGAGACGAAACAACGAAAGATTAAAAATTAAAATATTTTTAATGTATAAGTAGGTTTTGTTTTTCGATCATACAACGTTTCGGTCGACCACCTTCAAGCTTTGAAATCTTCTTCTATAAAGTACTTCCAGAACACATTTATCCAAGTATACTACTCCATTGTACGCTCAGGGAACAGAATGGCACTCATACACAAATATCAAAATGGGGAGAGCGGGGTGGTTGTAATAATTAATTTTTTCGTAAAATTGGTACATTATATTCTATTCAAAGTATTGTCCATCGCTAGCCACTATTTTTTCCCATCTTTCGGGCAAATTATGGATTCCATCCCAAAAGAACTGTTCGTCTTTTGAAGCCAAGAAAGAATCAAGCCAATTTTTGATACACTGTTCAGAAGTGAAGCGTATTCCAGAAAGGGCATTCTGGATAGATTGAAACAAGTGGTAGTCGGAAGGGGCAATTTCTGGGCTATAAGGCGGATGAGGCAGAACTTCCTATCCACTGTTTTCTAAATATGTTTTAACCGGTTTAGCAACATGGGGCCGAGCATTGTCATGATGGAAAATTACAGACTCGTGCCTGGTCGCATATTCTGGCCGTTTTTCTGGCAATGGTCGCTTCAAACGCATCAATTGTTGTCTGTAGAACTCGCCCGTGATAGTTTGGCCTGGTTTCAGCAGCTCATAGTGGATGACATCCTTCTGATCCCACCAACTACACAGCATTACCTTGGCGCCATGAATATTTGGCCTGGCCGTCGATGTTGATGCATGTCCGGGCTTACCCCATGATTTTTTACGCTTTGGGTTGTCGTAGTGAATCCATTTTTCATCACCAGTGATGATACGATGCAAAAACGACTTCTTTTTGTGACGTCTCTCAGCTTCAATTCATGTGGCACGCGATTTCCTTGCTTTTGAATCATTCCCAATGTTTTTAATTGTCTTGAAATTGTTGCTCGATCAACTCCCAATGATTCTACGAGTTCTGTTTGCGTTTGACACGAGTCTTTATCGAGCAATGCCTCTAATTCTTCATCTTCGGATTTTTTTGGTTGGCCTGGACGTTCTTTGTCGTCCACACGGAAATCACCATTGTTAAAGCGTCGAAACCAGTTCTCACACGTTTTTTGAGATGGAGCATGTTCACCATAAACTTCACACAGCAATCGGTGACTTTCAGCTGGTTTTTTCTTCAAATTGAAACAGAAAAGTAAAGCTTCTCGCAAATTGCGTTTTGTCGGTTCAAAAGTTGACATGTTGAGAGCTCAAAAAAAAAAAATTGTGTACACTTCGTGAAAACAAAAGTGCAATAATGACGCTTCACAATGAAATGTTTAAGTATAGCCTGATGCGATTCAATACTAGTAACGCCATCTCTTAGAAAATCCGAAAAAATTAATGCACACACCGTATAATATTATTTAAAATGTATTTGCAAATAATGGATGACACGGACGACCCACCCTCGTTGTATATGGCAATCCTTCGACTAGACAGCGGAATCATCGATACAATTTCATTTCTAGAATCACCCATATCATAAATACATATTAGATGCTTTATGTCATTTCGTATTATAAACAGAATTCAATATCCCTCATAATAAATAATATCTCTCGGATGGCCGGGCTCTGCTTCGGTACTATATTTCACAGTGACAGGGGTGTTAATCCCGATGGAGGTGATTTTCATTCAAATCTGGGGCTCGAAATACGACCTCCTTCGCAAAAACCTTCATCCCCCATTATAAGTGTCGACCGATGAATCTGGACTTCATTATTTATTCAGATTTTCGTGAAAATCTCGACAACTAACCACTTTGCGAGAAATTTTTTTACAATTAATTATTTAATATTCAATAAAATGTCATATTAATTATAACGTTAAAATTTTGAGACCGATTTTTACGTTGTTATATATTATTACTAATATGATTAGGTTCTCAGAAAAATATCATCGTAATTTGTGTGGGATTTGAACCCACATCCCCTGGCTTACTTGGCCGGTGTATTGACCCTTGTACTAACGAATCACTTCCATTAATCGAGAATTTTTAACAGTCATACTCAGCATATGAACCAATGTGGCCAGGCCAACCAATATTTTAGGCCAACTAATCATATTAGTAATAATATAAAAAAACCCGTAATGGGTAATAAATACGCATCTGATTGACGTTCAATAAAAAAAAAATAGACGTACGTTGTTATACGAGTATATAAAAAAAACCATTTTTTTATCGCAGTGCCGTGGTGTGGTTTTCATATATTTTTATATACATATAATACAGTTAAATATATGTCTATTTTGTGGATTGAACGTCAATCAAGTGCGTATATATTTACCTATACAGGTATATATTAATATTAATATGATTAGATATTGATTGGTTACATTGGCTCATATGTAGATTATGATTGTTAAAAATTCTCGCTAAGTTGCAGTGGCTCGTTAGCATAGTTGGATAATGCACCGGCCATGTAAGCTTGGGAATGTGGATTTGAATCTCACGCAAGTCACGATGATATTTTTCTGAGAGTTTCTTTAATCAATTTCAATGGGTGAAAAATTGTGCCTTTTCATATTTACAGTAAAATATGTTACCCATTAATCTATATATACTTTTTGAGTTAAATTACATTTAACATACCAGATGTGCTAATAATAACACTAAACTGTATTTTTTTTTTATCTGTGCGGTGTAAGACTACAGCCGAAAAATATGACGCTGTATACATCATAACTTAACTAATTTTAAACTGTTTATTAAATTTTAAACTCCAGTAATAAAATATATACAGCCAATGTTGGTTTTTAGCCGGCAAAAGTTGGAAAGTTAACTGAATAAAAATGCAAATGTAAGCAATTGACAGTCCCTTGGCAATTTAGTTAACAAACCCGGCTATTTAACGGTCCGGGTCTGGAGGCTGCTGGCTGGCTGCGTCCTTGGGGATTAGCGACCGGAAAGATAACCCGGGGTGCTTCAAGACGCAAGAAAAACAACTTACAAGGGTTGAATTATTACCCTTAAGGATGTTAGGTCGGATTACATTAGCGCATTAACAAAGCTATGATTTTCAACGAAGCCGCCAAGGCCCTGCGAATTTTTGTTATTTCAGAAACTTCGGTAATACGAAACACGGCGCTGGGTCTTAAAATAAAACAGATAACTATTCACGATTTAGGAGTACTAAAATTTTTATAATGATTAAGTACATTTTTTTTTTATGCCAATTAAATATGAAATAAGTACGTTGTTTCATTTATAGGATATGATTGTTGAAAATTCTTGCCTAGTATTTGTGATTCGTTGGTATAATTGGTAATGCACCGGCCACGTATATTTTTCTGAGAGTTTCTTTAATCAATTTTCAATATTTGAAAAAATGTACTTAATCATTATCAATCAATAAAACCTGTTTAGGCAAAATCGTACTTCCTGCGAGACGGTCTTCACAAAAATCAATAATATACTAATTTTTTTTTTAATTTCTAGATATATTGGCTTGTGAATGTTCTCTTTGAGAACTTCATGTCTAACCTGAAGCCTTAAAAAAATATGTTATACTGTTTCTAGATTCATCAAGTGAAACTCCGTGGTTTTTGATAATGATTTAGTACATTTTTTCAAATATTTAAAAATGATTAAAGAAACTCTTATACCGGCTTAAAATATAGAATAACATTATTTACGATATTTTCGTACATTTTTGAAAATGACTAAAGAAACTCTCAGAAAAAAATCATCGTGATTTGTGTGGGATTCGATTGAACCCACATCCCAAAGCTTACATGGCCGGTGCATTACCGATTATACTAACGAATCACTGGTACTTAGCGAGAATTTTTAACAATCATATCCTATATGTGAAACAACGTACTTATTATGCCAATTAAAAATCGTGGTTTTTACTATTAAATATTAACGTCTAAGAGTCAAATTTTCCATCTTGGCAACTCAAAAAAATAAAAAATACGTACATCCAATCCCGTTTTTTCAATCTAACATTTGTTGAGCTCTCTATGTTTTTTAAAGATTTTATATCAAATTTGGTTTGTAATCATAAATTATAGAATGAAAAAAAAACAAGTAAAAATCTAGATTAATTAAATTAAACCGCAAAATTTTCAGGTCTATTGGATTGCTAATTTTTTTTGACAGTTTTATCTAGCAATTGATAGTCCACCGTTGTCTTTAAGGCGTGTTTGTGTCAAAAACCCGAGTCAGCATCTCATAGCAGAGCAAGTGACTAATTGACTGCTGAAATTTGAACATTTTTTCAGCATACACTCTGAAATTGTTACACACAAATGGAAGTGAGCGAGGAGCACATCCTGAAATGATTTATTGTGGGGCTTTTATTACATCACTGTTAATTAATTAGATTCGTTCACTAGTGAATTTGAGGGAAACGTTTTCAGCCTTATTAATTTTGAGTACTGAAATAATTGCTTTAATATTTTTCAATTTTGCTTTATAGATTTGAGTAATACATGTTGAGCATTGAATTGATGATAATTAAAAAGTTCCTTAAAAATATTTATTTTTGATGTAAAATTGTAAGTAAGGACGTTGCAAAGGAAAAATGATTTAGCGGCTTTGCAATTAATTTTCAGTATAGCGCTCAAACCTATATTTACTGACCTTTTTAATATCATATTTCGTTTATTCGTTTTCATGTCGATTAAAATATGAATCCTGTCCTTATTTATGTCTATCAAAATAAAATAGTTACAAAATTATACTAATCATTATTTCAAAGATAAAAACGTGCGTCAGTAAAAATGCACTTTGAAAAATAATAAAGCAACCCTTCGTCAAAATAATTTGTTTTTCAATACTCGAAACAACAAACGTGAAATTTTACAAAAGTAAAATAAAGTATGCAAATATACGAGTATCATTTATAACTTTATATAATCTTATTTGGTTATTCGTTTTTCATAGCGAGGTCTTAATAAGAGCAAGTAGATTTTCTTATCTCCTTTCTTCAGTAAGTTCTTCCCTCCTGGATGCAATGAGATACTTCTTTGAATTAATCTTACTGTAGTTTGTATACTTTGTCTCAAGTCTATGTGTAAACTATTTAAATAAAACTCCTTATCTAATCAATGAACACGAAAAGATGAATGGCAGAGATTCATAAACATTTTTTAAATATTTTTTTTCAGTATCACACTGAAAGGCTAGGCTGCGTTTCCGTCTTAAGGTTCCCAAGTTTTGTTTTCAGGAATTTGAGAAACCCATTCTGAGGTGCGAATTTTTGGTAGTAACCAAGCGGCTATTCAACCCAAGAAAACAACGGCTGCCAAAACCCACGACCATGCATAAGTTAATGTATTTTTATTTTCCGAGTCAGCTGTTCACTTGTAAAACATCCGCTGGAATTTGCACGAGTGTTTTAATTGAAATAGCGAAAATTCTCTCAGCCGGTCCGGAAAACTCCAAAAGTGCTCCATCTCGGGGGATCCCTGAATCAATTTTCATATTAATGAACAAACAGGCTAACAAAATTAAAACTTAAGATTCGGCTGATCAAGGCTCCAGTAGCTGGCCGGAAGCTCGAAGGGAAGGACGCGGTCTGAATTCCGTTGTTTTCTGAATAATGTTTTGTTAATATTTCAATGTTTAAAAAAACCTTATTCTGAAAAAGAAAACCTCTGGAAATCCAATAAATTTACAAGATTTTTGTGTATATATATATTTTTTTGTATTAATATCAGAGTAACATATAATATCATGGATATAAATTACTTTCTATTATTGTGTTATTTAATGCAATTAATTTTTTTTTGAATTGACTAAGGTACAGTTTCTGAGAGTTGTTATATTTGTACAATTGTTGGCTCAGTGCTTAGATGGTTGATTATTGATTGAGAGGTCCTCAGTTCGACCTCCGTCTTGATATGGTAATTTTATTTAGCCTTTTAGTTGGGCCGAAGACATTTTTATGAAAAAATTATTGATACAAACTGTTATTTTTTTAATTACTCATAATTATCTGGTATAGGGTACATGTCGATTTCTTAGGAAGGGTGGTGACTTAAAATAGAAAATAATACGTGAAAAACTGTATTGGATTCGATCGAATATACGGTTATATATGCTCGGTCATGCCCATCTCTAGAATGGCGGCTGTTTGTAGTCTTTGGTCAGGCTACCGACCATAGACGAGTCGAAGTTCCCCACCGCTGGAATAATATCGGGAAGTCCCCACTACCGCGGGGTTCGGTTTATTGAGTTTACCGTACATTTGCATACACCCAATTACGGATTGATTATTTCGTATGCTCTATGATTTCAGATGAATATTAACTCTTCAATAATACACTTTGAATACAATTACCCCCGGGGTCTGCTCTATGTCGTTGTGTTTCAGAATTTCCCTGGGGCGATTTATTCTCTAGCGAACAATGGCGTCGTTACGATATTTGTAGCGAAGAAAATCGATGCCAATACCCTTCAAATCAAGCGCAGTGTTTTCTAAGAATCACAATATTATTTATTTTAACAAAATCATGCAAATACATAGTTTTGTAGAATAAAGCTCATTGATAATCATATAAAAACTTTGAAGACATCAAAAATATTTCTTAAAACATGTATAAGTAAAACAATGAAATATATTTTTAAAAAATCAGCATCCTGGCATGTGCAGTACGTAAAATGAAGTTATATTTCTTATAAACTTAAATAATGTTATATTGAGTTTATGTTTGTAGGTACAAAGATGGATGCGTCGTGAGAGCGTAAATCATTTACAAATTTTCCCAAGAACTACTAATTTTCATTTAGTCCAGGGAAATGCGAAAAAAGCGTAGCTTTGTATACACGACAGGTTATTTAGGGACCCTAATGGCGGAGCACACACACAAAGCCTGTTAGGGTAGTCTGGTAGGGTGGGCCACCGTTCCGAACTGTTCGGGGTCTACTTCAATTCAATATACTCCCTTATAAAACCGCAATTTCTGTTAGTAGATTTTTTATCTTGACTCCAAGATATATCAAAACTCGTAAAATCCAAAAGCGACGATTGACTCTGAAAAAGAAAATATCGTATGTAATTGATTTTTGTGAAGATTTTGCGATTTTACCTATACAAGCTTTATTTATGATTGATATGATTAAGTACAATATTTAATTGGCATATTAAGTACGTTGGTTCATATATGGGATATAATCTATAATATAATCATATCGATCGAAAATATCGTAAATGTTATGCTATATTTTTAAAGCCGGTATCAAAAAAAAAACGTGGGTTCCGATGCGGTCATGTTGGTAAAGTGTCGTGGTGGGTCTGCGCTCTAGGGTTTTTCGTTTACGCACGTGCTGGACGGACGCGGAATAAATATTATATATATAAATGTGTACTGCATTTCTGAAAGAGTGGTGACTCTGGAGCGAAGAGGGAGATTCCCGGCGGCCGTGACAGCTGCCAACCCTCGTCCGACCGTCCCCGCAGGTAATTTGCGATATTTTTGAAAGTTTTTGGTTTCTTGTGTGCCCGACGGATGATGCGTAATCACCTGGCCTGGGAACGCCAACGCCGGTGCCAACTTTCAATCTTTCGTGAAATGCTGTCGCGAGATTTGACGTTCGCGACCGAATTCGCGTTGTCGATAATGATCGATGGAAGTGCCTTCGGGGCTTTTCAGGAAATGAATAATAGTTTCGAAACCTTTCAGCAAAGTGAATTTTAATTTTTCTCGCTTTCTATGATTGCTGATTTCGTGTCACTGTACACTTCTCAATAAAATACTTTCGCAAGAGTGATAATGCGCACATATAACATGGGATACAAAACGTGAACAAAAATATCTTTGAAACTTTTAATGGACGGGACTGCCCATATTTTAGGTTTTATTTTCTTTTTTGAATATTTATTATGTCCCGTGACGTGTGAATTATCGATATTTTCATAGCAAAAAAAAAATATATATATATTCGATACAAATCCCGCCGTACATCATCCGCGGATTTAAATAACAATAGTGAAATTTCAGCAAGTTTTTTTATTTTTTTTATTTCGCAGACGCGGATAGTATGGCAAATAAATCTTATCGCTGCCATTCTCTTGCCCCGGCCGGGATGAACACGCAAAAGATGAACAAAATGGCGTCCCCCTGAGCCGCCGGCCATCTTGATTGTCACGAGTGATTTGTTTATTTTTATGGTGGAGATGGAAGTCCCGTAACGTGTTCCGTAGAGTCGACGAGGAATATATAAAAGGAGATTTAGTGCGAAAAAAAGATGTCACCTTAACGTGGAATGTATCTTTTTATTAACGTTTCAATGTTTCTGCCAAGTCTTGTGAAAAGCAGCTGTATTATTTACGTATATATAAAGCGAATATATTTTTATTTTTTAAACATATATTATTTATGTACGTCTAATTTGTGGATTGAACGTCAATCAAGTGCTTATTTATTACCTATACAGGTTTATATTATGATTAGGCATATTATTTCACACATTGAAGATGATTAAAGAAACTCTTTATGATTGTTAAAAATTCTCGATTAATTGCAGTGATTCGTTAGCATAATGGTAATGCCGGCCATGTAAGCTTGGGTATGCGGGTTCGAATCCTACACAAATCACGATGATATTTTTCTGAGAGTTTCTTTGGTACTTGTTTTTTATCTGACCACCAAAATTTTTTAATGTACATGTACTCGCAGAGATAAGAATCTATCATATGACGATGAGTCCCGTTGTGGCGTTTATTTCGTTCATTGCAGATTTCCATGACCGCTCGATTCGTTGGGTTAGGTTAAAAAAAAAAGGTTAGGTATAAGTTTTTTGGAGGTTGGATAAAAAACAAGTACCGTTTCTTTAATCATCTTCAATGTGTGAAATAATAAAATTCAAAAAGCAACTACCCACAATTCTTATAACGTATCTAAAAATCTACATATGTATAAAATTCACAATGTATCAATATCTGATTGTTAAGCTTTTCATTTTGTCGTTTTACGATTGTCTTGAGTACAGAACGTGTTGGCTTTCGCTAGGTTAGGTTAGGTTAAGTTTTAGGTGTTTTGGACTCAATTTGCAAATGGCCATGAAAACGTGGCATGCAAATCGGCCGGCCATTTTCTCTTTCGCCAGCGGATCGGGTCAAGTTGGCTTAGCCTCAGAGGATGGCGTGCCGGCAGCCTTGCGCAGCCTTGTCTGGCAAATGGGTTAATTCTTTCAGCGCTCGGTTTCAGCCCCAAGGTCCCGGGTTCGATAGCATCGCCCACCTGGGCGAGCACGCAAGGGCTGCACCGAAATAGGTCACAAAACGCCGACCGGGTCAATATGAGTAAACAATAATTTTAAATAAATATTTACCGAAGGTTTATGTGTGATAACGTAAACGTGCTGCTGTTGTGAAATGTATCATAATCGATATTGTACTAGTTGTGTTAACTCCTAGACAAGAGTACGACACAGTTATATCATGATTTCACTGCATCTATAATACATTGTATGTGATCGAGCCTTGCATGTATGAAAAATATCTATTTAGTGCTATAAATTGATACTGTATTAGTAGTGATCTATCTACAGTTAAAAAGTACACACAGTGTTATAGTAAATTGATAAAAACAATCAAACAAATCTACAAATAACAGCTCCGCTTAGTGTCCATCAATTTTAATTTAAAAGATAGATACTGCTTTTTTTTTAAAAAAACTTGTATTGAAAAAGGTAATCGAGAAACCAATTTGGTAGTAAAAAAAAATATCCTCGCACGCCGATCTATCAAGGCCTGTTCATAAAGCTGACGATGTCTGATAATATATCATACGAAACCGAATATCGCTCGTCACAACGTGCGCGGCGGCATTACGGGCAAAGCAAAACCTATTATGATCCGAATCACGTACCGGCCCCCGAAGAAAACCACGGCTCGGGTGCGCGGACCGACTGCGGTCTGCGTACCGATTCGGGCAATTTTCCACGAGTGCGTTTCTGCTAGCACTACACAGGTGGCAAAGAATATGAAATATTAACCTTTTGCACTCGAGAGGTGACTCTCGCTCGCCACTTTGTTTGGTGCGGAAATTCGATGTGCGGTGATTACTATTTATTTAATTTGTGTGGACGCGTCCACTATCAAATTCAAAGGTCGTATTCCGCGCGAAAAAAGCCTCGAGTGCAGATTCTTGGATATCGTGCTGCTTTGACATTTGAAAGGAGGTTTACACATTTGGAAATCCCTGAAATGGACCCTGTACCGGAGCCGAAACGTCAAAAGCTTCAAACGGACAACAAAGCCTACGAACACATTTATAATAAAAAAAACTGTTAAATTAATCGATTACGTTTATGTGAGTTTACATTGAGGGTTTCACAATATTTAAGTATACAGTTAATAAATGAAACGACGAAATTAATATAAGAAATTCAATATTTTTGACAGAGAGTACTTGGTGGAATTCCATTTTAATATTTTAGAATAAAATACTTGAGTGATTTTCCACATTTCCACAATGTGGAAAATCACTCGAAATTAATGGTACGGTACAACACATGAAATTCAATGGCACAGTTTAAGTGTAAATATTTTTTAATAAATTAATATTTACTTTTGTAACCGTGAACGGCTCGCGCACTTCAGTGGTCCGAGTCTTAATAGCACCAAGAAGTATTTCTTTGTTTTATTATAAAGAAATCTCCAGTTTTTTTATGGAATAAAAGAATATTATTAAGTTCATAATACTCGAGAGCATTAGGGTTCGGATCTCTGCTCGGCCTGTATTAATATTGTTATGGATTTTTCCGATTGTATAAAAACGCGATGATACGTTTTCAACTGAAAAAATACAACCTCTTCTTTATTTCCGGTTTTTAATGAATGTTTCACTCTAGAAGGTGGCAGACATATTTTAGAGGAAAATTCCACATCAAACAATGTTATTGTGATAAATTCAACAAGTATTGTAATCATACGTTTTTTATCTAAAAAACACAGCCTCTTGATTTCATTAATATTTTACGGAATAATGTTGAAAATCATGATAAGTATAACGTTAAAATGAAAGGTTTTTAACGTAAACGTAACGTATTTATTTTTGTTACTTGTAATATATTTCATTCCAAGAAGTCGTAGACATATTTTAAAATAATATTATCTGTACAAATCCTACTGAAAAATTAAACTTAAAAACACAACCTTTAGTTTATTTGTGATTTTTAAAACATATGTAGTTCTAGGTGCTGAAAAAATTTTTTAGAAGAATTTGTGTGAACGTTTGTTGTTTTGTTGCGTTATAATATGAGTTATCCCGTATACCCTTGAAGATGGTTCCAATACTGGGACTGAAACTATACAACGCACCATTAGAAGAATATGAAATTCATGATAAAACTGTTGCAGGTACTTGATAGAGAATTTTTTCTATGGGGGTCCGAGGAAGTGGATGTTTTTCAAATGAAGTTGCAGCAATGAAAAATAGGGATTCCCCCAACAACGATTTACTTATCGAATATTTCTTATTAACGGAACTACATGATAGACCTGTGGCAGGCTTCGATCGGAATCGGAATAACGTTTCTGTATTAAAATGGGGATTACCCGCGCATACTCAACACACAGAGTGATAATTTAATTATCGGCTATTATTAAGTAATGCAAAATGAAATTCAGGTATCAAACGACGGCTTAATTATGTACGAATCTCAGTCAGTTATGGTATTATTTACCTTTGCGCAATAATTGAAATGCTGTTTGACGAGCTGCTGTGGTTTGAGCATGTACCCAATATATTACATGGCATTGAAGGGTGTTTTGGCACACATGCCAATTTCACTCGCAGGCCTATCAATCATCGCCGCATCACGTTATGATACAATTATATAATTTGATTTTGCTGTATTAATATTCAATTTAATTAATTGTCAATTTCACGTTAGTATGGATTGTACGGATGACGTGATTTTTATGATCTGCTTTAGAATATGAATAATGTTCATTTGACTCCCGATAGAAGCCGCATCGATGCCTCATATATAAATTTATATATTTTCTTTGAGCTGTAATTTGCATCTGTAACAGTATTGATATATGCAACAAAAAAAAAAGAATAAAACGGGCCATTCATAAGCGAAGTTTTCCCTTTAATAAATTCGTTAGAGAAACCTTTTTGGTATTTTCTGACCGCTGGCTCGGGGCATCCCCCGTCCGGGTCCGAAGGGGTATAAAGGACCCCGTAGATTGAAACTCATCCGGAGGGGAAGCACCGCCGCCGAGGAGGCGGTGCGGGGAATCCGGCGACCGGAAACCGAGACTTTGAAAACCGATGTTTTTTTGTTTGGCGCTGCGGCCATTTCGGCGAATGAATGGATCAACTCGATTCGCGAAAGAAACATCAAAGGACACGATAGCCGATGAATATTTATAAACATTTAACGCGTCCTCATTTTTATGCCTGTTGTGGTTGAATTGGGTACATAACTTTTTGTTTTCCGCTGCGGCTAAACTCGCCGATTGACTGGATTAATTTATTGGAAAATTATTGAATAAGTACAATGTTTGAATTCAAATCCAAAAACGTTCATTTCTTCTCACAATTAATAGAAATATGCTGCTTTTTTTTTTTTTTCCTGAAAACACTCAGTTTCTCAAATAATTAATTGTTTTACTATTCCACCCCCCCCCTCCCCAGAAAACTTCTCACTTTTGATTAAAATTAATATTAATTAAACAATATTCTCTCAAATTTCTCGGTTTTGCTTACAATACAACGCGATTAATTTATACAGTGTTATATGAAAACAGCTCTATATAAACTGAAAAACTTCGTTGGTGGAATATTGTTAAATGGAAATCGTGTTAAATAAAAGTACCGCGTTGTAGAAAGATCAATTGTATTAAGTTTCGTATAACTGAAACCCATTGGCTTTGAGAAGTTTACCTTAACGCAATCGATTGCCTCTGATGAAAAAAGTACCAAAACCCCATAAGCATTCTATGAATATAATTATTGCCCCTCGAGATAACATTTGAAACCGAACTTCGAATGCAAATATCTGAAAGGAGCCACTCGAACCCTTTTCAGGCGTGAATTCTGACGTCACCACCCCTTAACCCCATCCCCCAACTTGTAACCCCCTCGCTCGCCTTAACTTATTCGCCCTTTCTCGGATGCCAGGGCTCCTGAAAGTTTCAGTATATTAATGACGCATTGTATGAACACTTAAATGCCATCACAGAAACGAGAAATCCGATGGAATCTTTGAATTTTGGTTTCTAGATTTAAAGCTACGTTTTTTTTTATTTTTTTTTTTTATATATAGAATTTACAAATACGTCGTAAAGTAATTAAAATATTATTTGATCAATATTTAGCAATGCATAATGCGTCAATTGCACAAAATGTGTGAGTAAAAAAATACGTATCTATTAGTTGATAAAAAAAATTTTTTTTGGTGTATATATAAATATGCGTATTAAATATGATATTTTTATGTATATCATGCTAATTAAAAGTAAAAATTAAATATATACTGACTTGAGCCTACCCATGGTTGAGGATACACTGAGACCAAATAATTAATTTCTTCCCTAGAGTTACATTTAATGAGCAAAGTGAGATCTTGCAGGGTTGAGAGACGGCCTTGCCCCCACCTCTGGAACTCACATACATACACGTATATATATATATATATATATATATATATATATATATATATATATATATATATACATAAAGAAAATGCTGAGATACATTGTGGTGCAGTTATGTATGACAAAAAACTAAATAAAAAATCAAATTTAACAGCACATCCGATGATTTAGTTGATATAAATATTAGGTATTAAATATTCATAAATTGCACCAAATTAATAAACGTTGATGACTCTTGAAATAATCTGAAAAAATACACGTATAAATAAATTATAATTTTTTTTGCCTAAAACGTTAGGTAAATTGTTTTAAAAAAAAAATTGCCATTCAGCTGAAAATACATCTTGAAAATTGTACCAATAGTTGTTAGATACAATATAATGGAAAATTTGATATGATATGAAACAATATTGGAATATCTGTCAATTCTGTCGCACGCCCTTTTATCTCTCGTAATGATAAAACCTAGGCTAGACAATAGCTGTCAAATTATAAAAAAAATTGTTTTAAAGAATAAACTATATTTATTGTCAATTCGTGATATTAAAAACGCTGTTTTCTTTGTCTACATCAAGTCGTCAACCTGCTTAATGTTGAAGGCAGCGTCTCTGCTGATATTTTCAGGGAGCTTGAGACATCCAATGCCTCCCTTATAATGTGTTCACCCTTGGTTTGAAACGAAAAACGCCTTTTTTTAGGAATATTTTTAAGTTTCATTTGCTCCCAGATACCGCCTTCGTGGATCTCGGAGCGGTGCGCTCGAATAGAGACAAGAACGTAACAACGAAATCCCTGAATACGGTCCCAGTACGGGGACCGTAACTTTGAAGTACCGAAAATTTCAAGAACTTCAACACCCACGAAACCGAATCGACTATTTCATACATATATATTTCATGTTATAATCAACAAAAAAGTTTATCCGCGCGGCAGCCCTGGCCGCCATAGGGGCGGGCGAAAAGTTCGTGATTACGATTTTAAAAAAGATTAAATGTTTAATTACATTCGGGATAATTATATTGTATCAAGTATGTTTAACTGTAGAAGTTTCGGGCGGAGTTGGAAACAAAACGGGGACTCTGGATGTTTGTAAGCGAACTTTCTGGAACGCACTCTGCGGAACAATTGGATGGAAAAATAACAGCTTTGGTAATTTCAGTTCTCGCGATTATCTCGGTGGGTGAAGAAGCGGCCTGTTTATTATTTTGACGGCCCTTTTGTTCGCAAATTTGAGAGATGCTCAAAGCAATTCGTACCTCGAGAGACGCTCGATTGTTATTATGATTATATTTGATAAAACCATGTTAAATCACTCACCATTTTCTTTGAGACGAATAAAATATGGAATGAATCCGCGTCTAAAGTTTGTATTTTTAATATTTCTTCGAGGAGGGCGAAAAAAAAATACAGTAACTTGTACTAGTGAAGCGTTTTATTGTGTCTGAGTATTTTAGTTTTTCATTAAAGAAATTCTCAGAAACATATCATCGTGATTTGTGTGGGATTTGAACACACATCCCCAGGCTTACATGGCCGGTGTACTGACCATTGTACTAACGAACCACATCTACTAATCGAGAATTTTTAACAATCATACTCTACATATGAACCAATGTGCCCAAGCCAACCGATATTTCATAATAGTGCTACATAGATCAATTCGTATATCAATCGTACTTTTACATGAGACAGGCAATAAGCTACGAGCGGCAGAGGTCAGTCAGGTATTATTTTTTTTAGAATATCCGAAATTAAGATGGGCGGTTAGGTTTGCTATATGCTTCGCATTTTTCAGGAGGCAGTATATTTGCATTTGCGAGTAGCCACGAGCAGCAGAGGTTAGCTATTAGTATTTGCGCCCAGGCTGGAGTGGCGCGGCGGTTACGGCTAGAGTAGCACTCGAGCAGCGGGGACAGTTTAGCGACCGCGCCGGGGCCAGGGTTGTTCGAGTGGCGAGTGGCGAGTGGCGAGGGGCCTCGCCACCCTCCGCGGCCACTCTGCGTCACTCCAGGGGGTGAGTGGCGCATCGATTAACTTATTCTCAGTACCTTTTGGCGCTCGCGGAGATGGCTTCCAGATAGAAAGCTTTTTTTGTAATATATGTCTCACTAAGGTACCAAACCTATATATATATATATATATAATAGGTTTGGTACCTTGCTTGTTATGTACAAGGTTTGTCATCACAATTTGGGGAAACTTTCCAAACTAGTCAATCGAAATTGTGCTATACATGGGAGTGACTGAAGCTACACCCCTTGGTTTATGGTTCTGATGCCACCCAGTGACTTCATCAACTGTGGGTGTCTCGCCACTGACTTCAGGTCATTCTCCTGTCGGCATTGGCTCTCCAGTTGGTGTCTCTGAAGGCCAAAGATGGGGCATGAACCCACAAGGTGGATCACTGTTTGTGGAGTAATATCATCACAAGTCAAGTGGAACCTGCGGAGATAGCTTCTCATCACTCCATGACCCGTTAGGAGCTGGGTTGATTCAAAGCTAATCCCGCAGGTATTCCTGTATATAGCGGCACCCGTGACATATATATATACAGGGGTGGCTGCGTGTGGGTGAGCTTTCAGAACCGAAGGCTCCACCGCAAGTTCAAGGGCTGCACTGACACCACTCTGCACCTAACAACACACAAATACCCACATAAATCAATTTAAATATTATTACGGATACGCCTAATTATTCAAGCAATCCCTGGCGTCTTCTGACCAAGAAATAAAAGTGAGACTTGTGATTATTACATGCAAGATTGTCCAAACAGAGTATCGGGTATTATTTAGTTCAGTAAAACAAATACTACTTGTAATCAAGTATTTTTTTTTATTGTTGATTATAAGAATGCAAAATGGAAAATTATTTCAAAAAGATGATGTTACCCAAATGGTGACCGTTACGCGCTGCTGGCACTCTTCTAATCTGGAACGAAGATCGCTGATAACACGATGACAAATAGCCCTCGATGTTTTGTTTCAATTCCGTTAGGTTTGTCGGATTATTCTCATAAACCCTACTTTTTAGGTATCCCCATGCGAAATAGTCAAGAGGGCTAAGGTCGGCGCTTTTGGGAGGCCAGTTGATGTTACCTCTACGTGAAATGACCCTATTAGGGAATAATTCGTTAACAGCTTCGATTGATTGATTGGATGTATGGCAAGTGTTGGAACCACGTTCTTGAGTTGAAACCTTGAAACTCCTGCAACTCTGGGCCCAAAAATTTTCGCAGCATATCGCAATAACGGTCACTATTCAGATTCACCCGATACTCTTTTTGGACACCCTATATATATAATGGTGCGCGTCTCGACTAAAATTAATAGATCTTAAAAATAATATCCAGATTGGATTAAAAACGCTTCACTAGTTACTTTGTTTAAAAAGTCCAGTGCTTGCAAATCACTAAATATTGATTGGCCTGGGTGCATTGGTTCTTATGTATATTAAGATTGTTAAAAATTCTCGACAAGTTGCAGTGGCTCGTTAGCATAATCGGATAAATGCACCGGCCATGTAAGATTGGGGATGTGAGCTCGAATCTCATACAAGTCACGATCATATCTTTCTGAGCGTTTCTTTGATCATTTTCAATCTGTGAAAAAATGTGCCTAATCGTATTAATAATTTATTGTAACATATCGTGGCTTTATCACACATCGATCATCTGAAACACAATGTTTGTATGAAATATCTAGATCAATTAAATGTTTCGTAATGATCATTGGTATTGAAAATAAATGTTTTTAAAAAACAAATAAAAATTGAAAAGATGCTTAAAAATAACACATACCTTAATTTTGTAGATAGACTTATTTTTTTTTGTACAGTGCCAATTTCAGTGAGCAGATGTTATTTCAATAAAAAAACAGAGTGAACCATTTTAAGCTTTTTCATCAGGAGCTGCATGTGGTTTGCGCAGGCTTCTATCACTCTTTTCTACGTGGAATCCCTGACCACCCCTACCCCCACATCAGCCTTATGTGCAGTGGTTAGCACATTTTTTGCTGACTCGGGTTCAATCCCGAGAGAAGCAATGAACATTTATTTTTTTTGGTTCTGGCAATAGTATAAATTGACCTGAAGCATAAAGAAAAAACTTGAATATAGCAAAGGACGTATTAAGCAAGACACAGTTGCAATCGCCTCTTAATTTTTGTAACTGCCTTAAAAAAAAATTCTTAGAGCGTGGATCTATTTTATTTTTTGAATTCTATTAGTTGAAAAAATCAAATTAGTGTTAGGGAAAGAAAAAAATATTGTCAGAAGTAATTTAATTTTTAATCGACGATGATTGTCTTTCTCATAAGTCCCTTCTAGGACGATACACTTTTCTAGACGATGTTCCAATTTTTTTTTCTCTTCTGAATAGTAGAATTTGTCGAGGTCCTCGAAATAGTACGAAGTTTCAGTCATGACTGACAGTTTTTTATTCAGTTTGGCATCGAAACGGTCAAATAACTGGGCGTAGTACTTTTCAGTGATGGTTTTACTCTTTTCTAAGTAGTCGATGTGGTTATTTCCTTTTGCATTCTTAAAAACAGACGCCATAACCTTTCCGGCCGATCGAGTCGTCTTCGCCTTCTTCGGCGGCGCTTCACCACTTTTTCTCCACTGCTTCGACTGTTTTTTGGTCTCCTTTGTGTAATAATGGATCCATGTCTCATCGACGGTTACGAATCGGTCGGATTAGGTTTTAAAATTGCCAGAAGCGTCTCCGAAGTGGTCACACGCTTGCGTTTTTGCTCGATAGTGAGCAAACGCGGCACCCATCGCGCTGAGAGCTTGCGCATGTTCAAATTATTGTGCACGATGTTGTGAACACAGTCCAAAAAGAAGTTTACAGCCTTTGCTAGCTCTCTGATTTGATTCGGCGATTGGCCACAATGATATCATGGATTTTTTTATCATTTCCGGCGTGGTGACGATATTTGGAAAACACTCGTAAGACCACGAACAAATTCAGCTTTCCAAAACTTGACTATTGTTAACGATGGAACAGACTCCTTGTGAACAGAATCCAACTCAGCTTTGATTTTCGCAATGTTTTTCCCTTTCAAAAGAAGGAACTTAATCACCGAACGATACTCAATTTTTTGCATTTTTCACAAATCGCAAAAGACGCTTCACGTTTGTGGCTGCCAAAATAAAACTAAATGTTTTTTTTTGCTTCAGATTTTGACGTGTGTCATCTAAAGGATGGCAGATGTCAAAAATAATAGCGATTTTGTTCTACGGTAACGCTATCTATGTTAAGCCGGGTATTTTATGAAATCTTATATAATATATTCTAAATATATTATTTTATCAAAATTTACTTTTTAGCGACAACAGACTTTGTTCGCTCAAAAAGTTGGTTTTGAAGTATATTTGAACTAAATGATGTTAATTGTAATTAGTTTATGAGTAATTTAGACTTTTGTAATATAATTACCCTCGTGGGCGGAGTTTGAGAAATACTTTATATGAATTTGTACTCCACTGATGATATGAATATATATATATATATTTATTTATTTTTTTATTACAATTATTTTTTTTTAAATCGCCGAATTTAGGAAAATTCTGATCTCGTTTAGAAAATAAATCAAATCCTTTCAACGTGAAATCATAAATTCTAATTAAATGTTAAAATTCAGAAAAATTCATGCATTTAACATAAGTCAGTTCAGTTGGGCCCATCCTGTATAGGTAGCGAGCTCTCGATTAGATTACGGCGAGTTAGTTATTTGGATGAAGTAAGTTAAATTAAAATTAAGCTAAATTAACAGTCCGTTAAATTGTCTCAAGTTGGATTAAACGAATGGCTGCGGCTACGACATTACAAAGTTTTTATAAATTTATTTATTCCCGCTTTTAGACATTTGATAACCTCGCGAAGTATTACCATAAGAGTCACGCAGTTTTTATAAGCAAAAAAACATTGTATTTTGCATTTAAATAAATAAACATAAGCTTTATCAAATTTATCGCTTTTACAGCTTATTTTTTTTAAATCGTTGCTTTTATTTACGTATTTAACTATCTTTTCATATTAACTACAGATTCGTACTTTTTAAAAATATTTTACCGACCTTCGTTAGTCATGGAGGTGTGGGTTTGAATCCCACCAATTTTGTAAAAAATATAAACCAGGGAAATTTTAACACGTGTGAATCGATAACCAAAATATTGATTATACATACAAATTATAAGGGGTGATAAATGAGGACTTATATATATAAAACACAAACTCAAAAACCAGCGTGGATCTGGGTGCGCTAAGCTTTAAAACCATCGAACCGATGTGCCCCAAACAGGTTTCATTTGAAAGCCTATAATACTGAGGTGGTTTTAGGCCACTTAAATTAAACAATTAATAATCAAATTCTGTTTATTTATTAAGTAGATTTTCAACATTTCCCATACATAAGTTTCTACATTTTACGGTCGCGAATACTTTTCAAAAAGAGAAAATTTCCTTTTTTTTTTTTCGAACAAATAATAAAAGTATTTTATTTCTTTATTTAGCGTAGTAGCACGCGCTGGTCATCAGCTAGTTCAATATATAGTACATTGGTTAACATAATATGATCTAGTACTGTAGCGTTGAATTTAAAAAAATATTATGGTACAAATAAAATTTAATATTATTGACGTCAATTGTCTTTGAAAACGATAAATTTTTTTACAAAAAAAAAAAAAAAATGAATTTATTTGACTGATTTCCAAAGTTTTCACATTCTGGTAAACATTTGTATCTGCCACGTTTCAAAATGAAGTTGTGAAAGTTTTGCAGCCATCCGTCAAAAAACAAACATTGCACAGAGAGCACACAGATAAAGTGTCACGAGCTTTATTCGCCGTTTAGTCACAAAACCCGCCCCGGATATACAACTATTAAATATTGAATGAGAATTCATGGAGTTTTCTTTGATACAATGTACAATTTACAACTCGTGTCTGCTTGCTTACCAATTCATAAAGAACAATTGGACCACAAAGAGGTCGAGGTTTATTATCGAGTTCAAGTATTTTTAAGTAGAATAATAAATAACTACAATAATTTCAGCATAAAGCCCTTATATTAGTTATGCACGAATTTGCTCACTAAACCAAAAATTAAACGTTTTCTCGTTTTTAAATTATTTATTGAAAAATTAAAGCATCCATCTACTGATGCACGAAGCAGCCGAAATTAAGTACTAAAGTCTATTAAACTTCAATTATTTATTAAAAACTTACAAGGTTTTATATATAAACATCTAACGAACAGGTTCTTAGTCGATATAGTCACAGTATAGATCGCTTGCTTACTAACTCAAAATGTTAAAGCTTTAGGTGAGGTGGTTGAAATTATAGTATGCCATTATTTATTGAAAATCTAAAGCATGCCATCCACTGACGCACGAGTGTCTATCATGCTTTGTTTTTCAGTTTTTATTTTATTTATTGATAACTTACAAAGTTTTAAATATAAACATTTCACGAACAGGTTCTTAGTCGATATAGTCGCAGTATAGATCGCTTGCTTATCAACTCAAAATGTTAAAGCTTTAGGTGAGGTGGTTGAAATTATAGTATGCCATTATTTATTGAAAATCTGAAGCATGCCATCCACTGACGCACGAGTGTCTATCATGCTTTGTTTTTCAATTTTTTTTTTTATTTATTGAAAACTTACAAGGCTTTGAATATAAATCTCCCGCGAGCAAGAGCCATGCCCGGAGCGGCTCTCCGCGCGAGGGCTCGCGCCGTCGGAAAAGCACGTGACCTAATTGTGATTCCGCCAATCAGCGGCCGCGCCGCTCGTGACGTCACGCCCCGGGGCCGAGGGGCGTACAGGCGCCGGCGCCGGGACTTGTTGCCCGCGAACTACTTTGCCGCATTCAATATTGACCCACGCGTGAAGGATGAGAATAATCTTAGCACACTTTAAGCGGGTACCAAATTGACTAAGCTGATGTGCGTAGCGGGCGAAATTCGCGTAAAAGTGAAATCTAGTCTATACACTCTTTGATTTGCATGTAGTCAAATAAATCGTTTTTGAGTTGAACCACTTCATACACACTACACATTACTTGGCATCACAACAACACCACTTTGTCCTAAAAATTGTTCAATAATTGGAGGATTACCATTCTCTGACAACTCCACTTCTTCATTGTCACTTTGTCCGTTCAGTCACGTTCAATTGTGCAATTCTTTTTGAATTACGTTTGCTGTGGCGTCGACGGTGTTATTTTTTTAGGGGGTATTTTGAGTTATTAATGATGTGATTAATAATTTCTAACGTAATTTCGATAAAAATATAAAAAATATAGTACTTGTGTCAAGCTGACGTAAACCGGAAATTTCTAAGAAGCATCAAAATTTGTTTTTTTGTAAAAATTCTAAATTTGAAATTCTCTCGGTGAACAACAAAATCCTATTATTCGTACTCATTGAAACTCGCTAAAGCACATTTTATAGTGTCTTAAAATTCGGCACATAAATGCGGAAAAACTTACTGAACTTACTCATCACTTCTAAAACGTTTATACCAAAATTTACACGTGGAAATCGATGGAGCATGTTCCCTGTCAGCTTCTTCCAGCATTCGATGGCATTCAGCTGCACTTTTCTTCAGATGGAAGCAGAAAAGTAAGCTTTCCCGCAAATTGTGTTTGTTGGCACAAAAGTTGACATATTCGGAGCACACAAAAACCAAGTTATTTCCACTTCAGCGAAATTACACATAATGAAAAAAAAAAAGCCTAATGATGGGGATATAAAATGAAGTTAGTTGCAACAATGTCCGTTTCGATTTAATACTAGTAACGTCATCTCTTGAAAATCTTTTAAAACCTAATTGTACACCTAACACACAATGGATATTATTAGTTTATAGTAATGTAGCCCGTCACAAAATGACGAATTTGATGAACGATGCGTCTAAATTCTCGCGGTGAACGACATCTCGCGGCGAAGAAGTGAATTATATAATTAAAGTTTAGCTAAAGCATATTTTAAAGTTTATGAATGAAAATATTATCCTATCGTCTTGAAATTCGGCACATAGCTGCGAAAAAATTTACTTAACTTATGTGCAAAAAATCAGCGTTGTATCTTTTAAGATATTCTATACAGAACGGAAAAATGAAACATACATACAAACATACAAATAAACACACAATGGCTATTATTATAGTAGACTAGAAATGTAGCCCGTCATAAAATGACGTATTCGATGAACGATGCAATAGTGTTTGAACATATGTTTGGCTGACAATTAGATGAATATTTGATTTCATTTTGTACACATATATTTTGATTGACCGGATATTAATTTCGAAAGTAAAGCCATTCTAGGAAATATCACATTTCGTGTCGCAAACAACGAATCACTTTCACAGCACTGTTTTTTATTAGATGCAGTCTTTATCACGCTCAATTGTGCTATTCTTTTTTAATTACGTTTGCTGTGCTTAGACGGTGTTATTTTTTTAGGAGGCATTTTAAGTTATTAATGATGTGATTAATAATTTCTATCGCAACTAAAAAATAAAATTGGTACTTGTGTCAAGCTGACATAAACTGGAAATTTCTTAGAAGCATCATATTTTGTTTTTTTGTAAAAATTCTAAATTTGAAATTCTCGCTGTGAACAACAGAATCATATAATTCGTACATAAAGCATATTTGATAGTTTTATTTAATTAGTTTATGAATGAAAATATTATCCTATCGTCTTGAAATTCAGCACATAACTGCGGAAAATCTCACTGAACTTGCGTGCAAAAAATCAGCGTTGTATCTTTTAAAATATTCTATAGAGAAGCCAAAAATTAAACATACACACACATACACCCACACACAATGGCTATTATTATAGTAGATATAAGTCAATATATGCGTGTAAGTCAAATATTTATAAAAAATTGTTTTTTTTTTTTTTAAAACAAATATTTTCAACGCTTGCCTGCGGCATTGCCTGTATGCGTCGTCAGCCGCTCGGCTCTGACGTCACGGCGCCCCCTCCCTACCCTCCACGAGCAGCAGTCATTCCGAGGAGCCAGCACCGCCGCGAGTCCACACGATTAGGCCAGACTGTGCACACGGGGCGAGAGGGTGGCGTGTTTGCCCAGCACGATCCGCGCACGCCACTCGCCCTGGCACCGCCTCTGTGTTGACCTTAGATTATGCCGCGACGACTTTGGCAAAACGGTTACAGATACTGCGCAAATACGCGACCGGACTGTTGGGTGTTGATTAAAAAATAATCGCTCATGTCGTTGGGATACTGGGACCATCTTCAGGGGGGTGAGTTTAATGAGACTACCCAAAAACAGAGCAAACTCAAAGTTGGTACCAAAACTTTGAAAATAGATTTTTATGAATTAATTTTAATTAATTAATTAAATATTGAAAATTGACCTAACCTGACCCACGTCCCCAAACTTACATGGCCGGTGCATTACTAATTATACTAACGAATCACTAATACTAGGCAATAATTTTTAACAATCATATCCAACAAATGAAACAACGTACTCATTATGCCAATGAAATATTAAATAAGTACGTTGTTTCATTTATAGGATATGATTTTTAAAAATTCTTGTCTAGTAATAGTGATTCGTTGGTATAATTGGTAATGCACCGGCCATGTTGGCTTGGGAATGTGGGTTCAAATCCCACACAAATCACAATGATATTTTTCTAAGAGTTTCTTTAATCAATTTTCAATATTTGAAAAAATGTACTTAATCATTATCAATCAATCAAACCTGTATAGGCAAAATCGTACTTCCTGTGAGACGGTCTTCACAAAAATCAATGTGTTTTACAAATAAATCCAGGCTGTCGTGAAAAAAAATTAAGCTTTTGTGTCGCAGGTTGGGTAGACTAAATAGCTAAATAAATGCATATTTTATTATACTTTTAACAACCGTAATTCAAACCTGTGTTAGTTTATTTTAAACATTAAAAAAATCTCAGTGTTGAGTCTGAAATATATATGTAATGGATTTCAGTTAATAAAGTCATGGCACAGAATGAAAGCACAACAAAGCGTTTTATAAAAACCGGAAATTGAAATATAATGTTGGTAATATGAACAAGTTTCGTGTTTTACAAAATTCCAGGGTAACTTTGCTCTTTTAACTAGTGTATTATATTAATTTCAATAGTTTACCAGGGTTTATAATTGATGGTCGGGGTTTCCGAACAGCGCAGTGGCGTGCAAGGAACATTCTCGAGTCTCCACGAGAATAATTGCCAAGTCCCACGATTTCACCTTATTATTCGTGTTTTTCTAAGTGTTTAAACGGCATATAATGCAGGTAATTTGTAAAATACTAAATTCATATTACTTGGTTTTATATCTAAACTGTTATTAATGTTATCATTAAGGCATCGGAAATAAAATTTATTATAGTCCAACAGGTCGTCGTTCAAATGTAAATTTGATAATGAATACTTGAACAAGTTCACAAATATACAACTTTTTATCACACACCTTAAGAATTTTAATGTATTATAATTTTGTGTATTATATATGCATTTAACGAAGGCTTTAAAATGGTCTAAAGGTCTCAAATAAAACAGTTTTTTTTAAATGTGTACTGATATTGAATACAGCCTCTTGACTCGATGCTTATACTGTGTTTATATATAAATTTTTATTTGATTTTTTTTTTTACGTGTGGTTATCATGGGGGTGGTGTGGGGACCATTTGGTGGTTTGCAAGCACCCCAAAAATAGTGGGACCATTGGAAAGAAGCCGTTTGCACCACATGTACTCCCCCACGATTGAGTCACGTCTCGCCCAGATCGTTCTCCTCAGCCCCAGATGGTGATACTTTGTGATGAATTGAAAGCCAGATGTGTTTACAAATGTCCCAGACGGGGGATGGAGGAGTTTTCAATTGAATCCATTTGAAATTGTATAACAACCCCATTTATATTTGGCCATAATTCAGTGTTATGTTTTCGTTTCAGCGAGTAATTGCTGAATTCAATTGAAAATTGATTATAATTGGCATTATGTATATTTTCTTATTTATATATTACATATTTGTATGTTTGTTGTTTTCGTGAATAAAGCCGAAATGTAGAAGAAATAATATTTTACGCCTTTAACTCAATAAGATAATGCATTTTATTATATGACACATATTTTCAGTATTCAGTGCCATGTCTCTTTATAAGCGATTTTATATGCAAAGCTTTGATTTATTGCATCCAAAAGCTGTAAACAATGATATTTAGTAAATTAACATATTAACTGTCTCGTTATATTTTGAAAATGATTGTCCGATGCTTAAGATTCTCGATTCACCGTTGAATGGTTATTATAATAATTAATTACAAATTGTCTTGCAATATATTTAATCTTGGCAAAAATCTAAGTCAGTAATAAGAATCAAATAACATTTTCAAGAAAAGCGTTAAATGGTGCATGTCAAATTAAATTCCCAACCCTTCATCAGATAAAAATAATAAGTTAGCGAATAAAATTAATTGATAATAAACACACCGAAGACGGGGCGGAATATTTCTTAGAAAATCGTTTTTCGGAACGATCCGAAAAAACAAGGACCGTGACTTTTCCGGGACCATCTACGGATAAAGTTTACAATATAATATAATCAATTAAGTTCATTAAACTGGTTTGGATAAAAAATGGAATCCATCAAATATTCGAAAAAGTCTGTATACATTTTCACATCTCGAGGGTCTTAAATCATAGATAAGTCAGATGTTTATATTAATTTAGTGCCATTTTGTGCGCCCCGCTCCAAGATGGCGTCGCCCTTTAATTAAGAAAGACAATACGCTGAAAAATAAGAAGACGCCCGGCCACAATGGCGAAACACCCGGCGGTCGGAGAAATTTCACCCAACTTTTAATATATTGGCGATCCTTGGGAAAGTTGAGAGCGAAATCTCCTTTTCACCGCATGCTAAAATAAAATTTATCATTTAGTCGAAAAGCGTTACAATTTGTCCCGAAATGAAGTAAAAACTTGAGTACGTGTACCACATTAAAAATAATTATTTTATAAAAATTAATTATATGTAATTAATATTAAAAAAAAAAAGAAAAACACTAAGTGGCATTTTGAAGTAAGGGCTTGTTTAAAACATACTCTTTAATAAATCTCTCAACCCTCTTCGAAAAAAGGCAGAAATAAAAACGCAAAAACCGACAGACGGCAAAACACATAAATAATATATTATTTTGTAGCAAACCACAAGCCTTTCTCAATCATATGTTTATTTCATCTTGTTTAGATATAAAGCGGTGCTCTGGACCCGGGGGTGTGGAGGCTGCTCCATGCTCAAAGAGCGCTGAGGGTTACTCTATGAATTTATAAAACTTGGTTAAAAATTAAATATATACGAATAGAGTTACTTACAACAAGTAAAATTTTCGAATTGTTAATATCATACTATAAATAAATAGGGCGGTTAAATTAGTAATTCCATCTAAAATCTACATGCTCAAACGTACAATCGGAGTTTAATCACTTGTTATGGCGCAACCGGTTGAGAAGTGTATTGTTGATATGATGGAATTGTAATTAAATTGTTTCACTCTGCAGTAGAATTCGACTTTGAGAAGATGTCAGTATCCATCTCAAAAGCAGAGAGCAGGCTGATATTTAGAGCAAGGCTCTTCAAAATAATTAATATATACATGTATAGAAATAATTTTAATATCTACACTGTGTGTGAACTGCTGTTTTTATTTTATTTATTAGCTGTTGATTGAAGATTTTGTAATTGTTTCAAATTAATACGAATAACTGTATTATAGTCAGAATATATCTTCTTCATCAAGTGCCTCTCCTCTGAGGAGGTTGGCGACCATTTCATTGGGCATATACTCACGCTGAGCCAGAGATCATGGTTTTCTAATGGGAAAATAGTGTAGTGCAGTGGTTTCCAACCCTGTGCCCGCGGGCACCATGGTGCCCGCCGAGCGTTTTACGTGTGCCCGCCGCTGTGCGACCACGATAAAAAATATTTAAGTTTACAGTATTTAGCGAATAAATTATATTTTTATATCAATTGTTATTATATGTATTATTGACTATGTCCAATTATAAATATACCTTGAAAAAATAAACGGTGCCCGCCGCCCCCGACCAGCATTCTAGAATGTGCTCTTGGGTGCAAAAGGGTTAGGGACCCCTGGTTTAGTGGGTCTGAGGGTCTTTCTATACCGCAGTTTTATATTGGAAGGAAAAGGCTGCTGTCCAATAGCATTATTATATAATTCTTTTCTAACACAGTTCTGGCGTTTAGATCTGATACTCTGATGGTCTTCCCACCTCGACATGGTATTTTCAGAGCACTTCACTCCTAGACCACTGCTCTATTACACGCTCAGGGCACATAGAGGTTATAGTTATCACATATCTATTTATTAGCAGCAAAATAGTGACAAAATCAAACAGCACGAACACGCCAACGAAGCCAGGCCCGCAATAATACCGGAATTAAATAAAAGCAACATTTAAATTGCGCCGCGCCTTAAGCGTGCATAAATAAAAAAAAATAAAGCCTCCGAGGAGGTCGCGGCCCGCTCGGCTGTTTTTGTCTGTGGTCATAAATTTAAAATGGCTGCGGCATCTGTCAGCAAAAATAAATTCGGAACAATTTCTGTACGCCTTTTTAATATAACATTTTTTTTTATTCACATTTACCCCATCGGAGATGTGGAATTCCGCACAGCAGACGTGAACCGCTCTAAATGTTTTAACAATTTACTTCTTACTCCATTGGGGACTCCATAATTCGTTATGTTTTCTTTTATTTATATATATATATATATATATGTGTGTGTGTTTCATATATTATTCTGTCTCGCCTTTTCGGTTTATGGATTTGTAATTTAAAATGGCTGTGACCGGGCGCGTGTTATATATTTTTATTATATTTCAGCACTCGATCTTCAGGTGCAGAGTAACTTATCGCCGGCGGATCTTTATATTGCTAATCGAGTCCGGATTCAAAAGTATAACCGATGTATAAAAAATAGGGTGACCATGAGCGATATTTATTAATAATAATCGACCAAAAGGTACATGCAATAAAAGTTATAGTATAAGAATCATTAGAAAGTAATAAAATAAAAATTGGTTTATTTTCATGTTTGTGCATTTTAACAGCTGCTGATGAATTTTTGTTTAGATGTTAAGTCGCGTCTTGTTTTGATTATTAATTTGACGTTTTGGCTTCGTAACAATTTTTTCTATTAATAATTACATTATAGTTTGTTGTTTTCCTGAAAACACTGTGCCTCGTGAAAGCTTTCAAAATGGGCTTTTGATCGATCGTATTTTGAAAATATTTACAGGCGACATTGCCTTGTTTGGATATATTACAAAGAAATAAAATTCCCTAACATATACAAAATTCAGAAATTTCAAACATGTCAAAACAAAAAATACAATTCCAGCAATGTTGCAAAGAAAATACAGGTGAAGTAACTTTTCAAATTTTTTTTTTTTTTTGCCGAAAGTTGCCAAAAATTATAACGCGCAAATAGGAAATAAAGTTTCAGCGGAATTAGTCCAGGGTGGGGGAAAAAAAAAAAAAAAAAAAAAAACCCCCCCTCCCGCCGGGCGGCCCTGTCGCGCGCCACTGCAAAAAAAACGAAATATCAGTGCCGTACGCTTTTTTTGCACGCTGTTTGAAACACAGTCGAAAAAAAGATTTATCTGTTAAAAGGAGAAGAAGGAAAAAAAAAAAAACCTCGGTGTTTTGGGTGCGTTTATTTATTTATAATGTGAAACGCGACGTTCACGGCCGAAAGCTTCGCGAGAAAAATTATCATCTCCAGACAACCGTAATTTTTTTTTATTTTAATATTTTAAAAATATCGACTTGTACAGCTTTTGAATATTATTGTTTATTGGCTTAGTATGTAGAGTGGATAGCCTCCGGTGTATTCTATTATATTTTTTGGCAAATGAATCCCGAATGGATGTAATTTTAACTGAAAGTAAAAAGAAGCCTAATTTTTTAGTTCTTGTCTCTCTTTGTAGACTTATTTTCGCAAATGATTTATGTAGACTCATTCCAATGTGGTTTTTATTTCAGCTGAAAAGCTTTGAATGTAAACCAGGTTCAACTTAGATACTGTTAAGTTCGTGTCCCCTGCATCACGCCTTGCAAATTTAAAAAGGCTTTGTTTTCAGTGGGTTTTCAGTGAGTTTTCAGCGAGTTTCAGCGCGCTGACGAGTCTATATATAGCTGTTTAAATAATTGTCTTTTCAAGTCACCTCATCAAATATACCCCGCGATAACGAATCCCGGGCCCCGGAATACGAAATGCTCGGAGGCAGCAGCCATCTTGGCATCTCGCGCCAACAATTGATCGCTTCGATTATTCTTTCACTTAGCAACCGATTGAATGAATTATTCAGCGCCGGATCGATGTGCCCTGATCCAGGGTCGGGGGGCATATAGATGCCTGCATTACCGACCGCGGGTCGGCCGGATAATACCCCCTCTGATTGATTTTCCCGGGGGCGGTCCTCTTCTAAGATTGCGGAAATTAATTCAGCGACTGTTTGCAATCGTATTCAAATAATGGTGCCCGAGTTGAATTGAATATTTAAATAGTCTAGTTTCGTTGTTTTCAATTTTCATATTTTATCGTCGCACGCGTTTTTTTTTTATGATTTTCATGACATGAAATATAAAAGGTGGGTTTGATATAAATCCTATGCGTAGAAAAATCTTCGCAAAAGCAGAAATATCACCGTCATTTTTTTGTTAAAAAATATTAAAAATACAAGCAGCCGTCCTATACACCTAGAAAATATATTTTTATAGAATTAGACTGCTTTCTAAACTGCTTTTTTTTTTAAATATGATTTACTACATTTTTTTCACATATTAAGTTGATTTTAAGAAACTCTCAGAAAAAATATCAGGTGGCCGGTGCATTATCCAATTATGCTAACGAGCCACTTCAACATAGCAAGAATTTTTAACAATCATATCCTTTATATGAACCAACGTACTCATGTCAATTAAATATATATATATATATATATATTAAATAAAGCTGCTTTAGATAGAGTTGCACCTTCGATGCATTCAGCGGGTTAAGCTCGTGCACGAGTATGGGCGTGATTCAATCGTAAAATTGCACCAAGCAAAACAATCGAGATCGTTCAGAAACAAACGAATGCGATTTCCGTGCCCGGCGGCCATCTTGCTATCGATTTTGGAATCGATTCGGAGCTTTTTTTCTACCAAACGAGACGACACTACCTTCCACAAAGGCAGAGAACGAGTTTACATTGTTGATAATTGCGTTTCAGTCAAGGGAGATGCTATTTTATTTGTATTACCTGAAGTCGATGAAATTGATGACAGTATATTTATAAATATATAAAAAAAATCTTAAAAGAATTTGGATTTATAGGGGAGTATTTAAGGGATGATTACGTCACGAATGGCAGAGAAAACTCCATGCAGTGGTAAAAAACTATCCTCTTTTGGGCATATTTTCAGAAACACTAAGTATAGTTTACTATTAATACTATATTATAAATACATGTATTGGAAAAAGATAGCTAGTGTGAATGCAGAAATTAGGCCAGTGGCAAATATAAATATGTATATAATTTATATATTTTTATGTCTTCAAGCCTTTACTGAAGTAGTGGAGTGAATTTTTAATTTCGTATTTCTTTTTGAATAAACAGACTTGAGTTGGGAGAGAATCGGGACTAATTACTGAGGAAATTAAGTTAAAGGCTGTAAAAAATCTTGTATATATTAAGTTGTTGACTGAGTGGAGCAAAAAATAATGAATTTTAATTAAATCCATTAGCCATGTTTGTGCGCTAGATACAAGTAAAAAAAAATAATATTTAATTTAATAAATGCGTTTTAAATACTTATTAAAATTTTAAAACCATCTCGTGGTCCTACGGCTAGCATGCTTGTATGTCGAAACGAAATTGTGTTTCATAACAACGAATTCATAATAAATCCCTCGTTTTGTTAAAAAATGTTTAAAAAATCTATTTAATACTTGTGATTTAATTTATAATTTATTTTTGAGTATCTTTCACAAAAATCTTATAAATTTATTTTTGAAATTATAACATATTTTAAATATCTTTAAAAGATCTTTATGTCTTTTCATAAAGGTTTCGGTAATTAAAACAAATTAGACTTTTATGTGTCCAATCCGTGAAACCGTATTTTAATTAAGCTAATAAACATTATATATTCAAGTATCCCATTTACATAATCTAGTACATATTAATAAAGTAAATGCATTAGTCAAAGTACGCTCTGAACTATCTAGTGGCGTGCGGTCCATACAAGCAATAAAGCATTGCTTGCCATATAAAAAATAATATACATATATATATTAAATGATAAATAAAAGGATTGCCTTGATTTTGAACTCTCCGCACGCCACTGGTAAAACTGCTAAAGTAGCTTGTGTGCCGACATCAGGGTTCCGAGTTCGTAGTCGTATGAAACATTAAGGCGTTTTTAATTTTACTATAATTTTGATGCCGTGAAACGACGAAAATATTTTTAAATAATTCACAGCATGAAGGATAAAAGTCACGTTTTTTTTCGATTAATTTTCTACTCATTTCAACTCAACTTTACTAATATCAATTCCTAGAATTTTGTTACTGTATTTTATTTCTTATCATTTTTATATACATAACAGATACAAGAAAAATTTTATATTTCCATTTATAATAATTTTTTTATTAATTTCAACAAAATATAAACTGTAAAAATAAAATTATTTCTATTTCACGCGTGAAATTGTAAAATTATATCTACTGTCAGTTTATAATTACCATATTAATATTAAAAAAAACTTTTTAAATAAATTATTGTATCTGAATTGTCAGTGGCATCCGTCGGAAAATTTTAATTAAAGAATTTCAAAATTATAAATTTACCACACGATTTTTTTGTATAAAAAAAAATGCAAATGCTCTCGGTTACATGCGAATATTTATATAATTATATTGACTGATGGTGCTTAATTACCATATAAATAATGCAAACAAAAAACCTTTTATAAAAATTCATGTATTAAATTTGAAAATAAAAAAAAAAAACGCAGTGGCGTCCGTCGGAATTAAGCATGAAAAAAATACCCTTTCATTGGTGTAATTTATTTAGGGACATAATGCGGCGCGCGTTATGTGAAGCAGGGTTTTTAAAAGGGATAATCTTTAATCCACCCCGTACAAAATTTTAAATCAGCCGTCCATCGGATCGGGGGTTGACCGACCCAACCCTTCGCGCGTAGGTAATTAAGGGTGAACTCGGTAAACGGCAGGCTGTATTGGCAAATGGCGCAATGGTGAGTGAGGCAGACCTGATTTAAGTGCTCAGAGGCGATCTCAATGGAGTTTATTTAATTACTAGAAGTGTAGCCCGTCATAAAATGACGTATTCGATGAACGATGCAATAGTGTTTGAACATATGTTTGGCTGACAATTAGATGAATATTTTGTACACATATATTTTGAATAACCGGATATTAATTTCGAAAGCAAAGCCATTCTAGGAAATATCACATTGTGTGTCACAAACAACGAATCACTTTCACTGCACTGTTCTTTATTAGATGCAGTCTTTATCACGTTCAATTGTGCTATTCTTTTTTAATTACGTTTGCTGTGCTTAGACGGTGTTATTTTTTTAGAAGGCATTTTTAGTTATTAATGATGTGATTAATAATTTGTAACGCAACTAAAAAATAAAATTGGTACTTGTGTCAAGCTGACATAAATTGGAAATTTCTTAGAAGCATCATATTTTGGTTTTTTGTAAAAGTTCTAAATTTGAAATTCTCGCTGTGAACAACAGAATCATATAATTCGTACATGAAGCATATTTGATAGTTTCATTTAATTAGTTTATGAATGAAAATATTATCCTATCGTCTTGAAATTCGGCACATAACTGCGGAAAAACTTACTGAACTTACGTGCAAAAAATCAGCTTTGTATATTTAAAGATATTCTATAGAGAACCAAAAAATAAAACATACACACACACACAATGGCTATTATTATAGTAGATGACTGCAATGATTTACAAAAATATGAACAAGCCATCAAATATATACAAGACAATGTATCATTCAGTAAACGACGCACTGTAGTTCAATTGGTAAGAGTGCAAGCTATGATAGGCCCGCAGATGTAAATTTAAATCATACCAATGTTGTGATTTTTTTTTGGTCGGTTTTTCTTGTGAATTGATTATATTTATATTTCATATAAATATTATATAGTTTTTAAATATATTTATGTAAAAAAAGTAAAAGCTTTGTGCTTTGCTTACAAATGATGACTAAATTATCTAAATAATTCCTAACAATAGTCGATTTTACAATTGGTATTTTTTATGCTAAGTACAGCACTTAATTTATATAACAAGGGACATTGTGTATTCTGGATATCGGATATTTACGTTTGACAACGACGAATTTGTTTGATGAACATTAAAAATCATCGAAAAGCTAATTTAGAAAAAAAAACACGCAATAGTGACATTAATTCCAATAGATTTAACAAGTGAACGTGATTTTTATAAATAAAAAATTGATAAGTAGTGAATACCAATATTTATTTGTTACAACTCGTTGATTTTATAAAAATATTTATTTTTAGATCCTAGTGGCAAGCAATTTTTCAGTTAATCAAAAAGATAAATGATTGACGGAAAAAATATCATATAAATGCTTTACTATATAAAATTTAAAAAAAAACTACTTTTTGGGGATATATTACCATTTTAGATATATATATATATATATATATATATATATATATATATATATATATATATATATATATATATATATATATATATATATATATATATCATCTTCTTCTGATGCCTCTATTCATAAGAGGTTGGTGACCATTTCATCGAGTCTGCATCCTGGACCAGTCTCACCAATTCGGCCGCACTTCCGCTCTCCAGTCACTGGCGCAAATTCTGCATCCATATAAACTTCCTCCTTCCAATGCCCCTTTTTCCTTCGATTTTTCCTTGCACAATCGGCTGGAGGATGCTATATTTAATTCCACTTCATTTCCAATGCCAAGAGTTCCCTTTCTTTGCGCATTCTGTGGAAGACTCTTCAGTATACATATTCTTTTTCGTTGGCGACCATCTTACTATGATGTTTATGTTGAATTCGTGTTCATGGTTTATAAGCAAGCTAGTCCACTTCTCCATCACCTTATGGCAAAATGAGTACAGAATGGCAGCCATGCACAAACAGTAGAATTGGGAGAGCAGGGACGATATCATATTTATAGGGTGTCCCAAAATTAACGCAAGATTTGAATTTGTCACCATTTTTGTAGTAAGATTTTAAGAACACATAAAAACAAAACAATTTGACAGCTGACAGTTTAGGGTTAGTAAAAATGGAGCGTTACACGATAGAACAGCGTGTCTTCATTATTGAACAATATTTCAAATATAATGAAAGCTTGGCAGCCGCAGTTCGAAAATTTCATACAAAATATGGTCGGAATAGTGTTTTAACTTCGTCTCTCTTCGCTGTGCATGGTCGTTAGGCTTCAGTTCTTGTGTTTATTGAAATTTGGGTACTTGTTTTTTATCTGACCACCAAAAAACTTGTACCTAACCTAACCCAACGAATCGAGCGGTCATGGAAATCTGCAAAGGAACAAAATAAACGCCACAACGGGACTCATCGTCATATGATAGATTCTTATCTCTGCGAGTACATGTACATTAAAAAAATTTGGTGGTCGGATAAAAAACAAGTACCGAATTTTGTAAGCATGGAGACACAGATCTTTAGTTAGTATACGCTGTAGAGAGCTTCTTGAAATTTGCATTTCTTGTCCACGACGCCGAATTGAGGTTCCTGGATTGTCGCCGACACTCTTTTTCACTGCTTCGATATTGACATTTGAACGGCTTGTTTTTGAACGAGCAGTGTGTTTAGCGTTTCCAACGAATCCAGTCTCCCTGAATTTTTCAATTAATCTCTTCAAACACTATTCCGACTGCCATATTTTGTATGAAATTTCCGAACTGCGGCTGCCAGCTTTCATTATTTTTGAAATATTTACTATAATAATATCCATTGTGTGTGTGTGTGTATGTTTCATTTTTTGGTTCTCTATAGAATATCTTTAAAGATACAACGCTGATTTTTTGCACGTAAGTTCAGTAAGTTTTTCCGCAGTTATGTGCCGAATTTCAAGACGATAGAATAATATTTTCATTCATAAACTAGTTAAATAAAACTATCAAATATGCTTTATGTACGAATTATATGATTCTGTTGTTCACAGCGAGAATTTCAAATTTAGAATTTTTGCAAAAAAAAAAATATGATGCTTCTATGAAATTTCCAGTTTATGTCAGCTTGACATAAGTACCATCTTTATTTTTTCATTGAAATTGGATTAGAAATTATTAATCACATCATTAATAACTCAAAATGCCTCCTAAAAAAATAACACCGTCTACGCACAGCAAACGTAATTCAAAAAGAATTGCACAATTGAACGTGATAAAGACTGCATTAAATAAAGAACAGTGCAGTGAAAGTGATGCGTTGTTTGTGACACGAAATGTGACAGAAATGTCAAGCAATAAATTAAAAGGAAAACGTGAGCAGCGTCTTCTTAAAATTCGAGTACCCAGATATTCGAGTATTCAGCCAAACATATGTTCAAACACTATTGCCTCGTTCATCGAATTCGTCATTCTGTGACGGGCTACACTTCTAGTTGTTGGATAATGAAGACACGTTGTACTATCGTGTAACGCTCCATTTTTACTAACCCTAAACTGTCCGCTGTCAAATTGTTTTTTTAAGTGTTCCCAAAACTTTACTGCAAAAATGGCTACAAATTCAAATCTTGCGTTATTTATTTTTTTAAATTTGTGTTTTTTTTTGTACAAAGGTTGCGTTGCTCACACAGGAGTTGACAAGCCCTGCCACCCTCTCTTCCCGCTCGTCATAAACATTCCCCCTTCCCCTCCCCCCCGGGCCAGGTTTCTTGTAACAATATTGATACGCGCGTGTATTTGCTCTCGCAGCCTCCCGGGCAGCCCCGCAGGTCGCGGGCTCGCCTTTCATCTGATTAAATATTTATGTTTGCCAATAAACGGCGCCCGTTGCTCCGCGGCCATGATGAAACGCCGGCCGGATTTCTTCGCTCGCGAATTGATGGATATTTTTGTTTTCCCGAGGAACGGGGCGAGGCGGCCCAATGAAAACATGACAAATGTTATTGTGAGTTATCCGCGTAAACGTATTATTCTTTTGGGCGAAAATTGTCCGTTGAAGGGGACGACTTTCGGTTCAAAGTATTTCATATACTTCAATAGAAAACACACAATTAAATTGTTCGTGTATAAACTGACGATTTACAGTTTTATGTATCCCATGTACAATCACCCAAATTGATGACTCATTCGCGTATACGTATTATTTATAAATTATAGATCAAAGTATGATTTGTATAAGTAGACACTTTGGGAAGTTATTAGTGTTTACTTTTATTTTTTTGTCATATATCAATAAGTTATTCGCATCGTACATTTACACACGCATACGTGTTTATTCAATTGTATAGGGTGTCCAAAAAGAGTATCGGGCGAATGTGCATAGTGGCCGTTTTTTTCAACTCAAGAACGTGGTTCCAATACTTGCCATACATCCAATCAATCAATTGAAGCTGTTAACGAATTATTCCCTAATAAGGTCATTTCACGTAGAGGTAACATCAAATGGCCTCCCAGAAGCCCCGCCCTTAGCCCTCTTGACTATTTCGCATGGGGATACCTTTAAAGTAGTGTTTATGAGAATAATCCGATGAACCTAACGGAATTGAAACAAAACATCGAGGGCTATTTGTCAGCGTGTTATCAGCAATCTTCGTTCCAGATTAGTAAAGTGCCAGCAGCGTAACAGTCACTATTTTGATTCTTCGATTCGATTTTGTATTCTTATAATCAACAAAAAAAAAATACTTGATTACACTGAGTATAACACTTCATATCTATATCTGGTACTTTTCGGCGGTTAAAAAAATCCGTTGTATCCCAATCGGTTCAATTCCACCACCGACAGCGCTCGATTCGTCAAATTCCGAAACGCAACCGAGAATACAAAGCGCGTGGGTGTTCCGCCACAACGGTGTAACGTTACAAACGAATGCGGGCGTTTCCGGCGGTGGGAGACGAACACGTCGAGCCTGACAGGGATGCCGGTGGGCCTCTCGGTGATCGGGAAAGTGCGCCGTCACGGCTGAGTGCTTCCAGACAGCTGGCGGATCGACGCGATGACAGCGGCACAGTGGGACCCGGCGCCTCACGCCGGGGACAAAATTCAAAACGTCGATTGACGTAAAAAAAAATATGTCTCAGGACAGGCAGGTGCTCTGTGCTCCAACGACAATACGAATGTAACAAATTATTACCAGTCATGGTCTGCCAAAACATGCGAGCCTAATATCATTTTCATTATATAGTTTCTTAATATTATTTAACTAGAAATGTAGCCCGTCATAAAATGACGTATTCGATGAACGATGCAATAGTGTTTGAACATATGTTAGATGAATATTTGATTTCATTTTGTACACATATTTTGAATAACCGGATATTAATTTCGAAAGCAAAGCCTTTCTAGGAAATATCACATTTCGTGTCACAAACAACGAATCACTTTCTTTCTTCATTCTTTTTTAATTACGTTTGCTGTGCATAGACGGGGTTATTTTTATAGGAGGCATTTTGAGTTATTAATGATGTGATTAATAATTTCTAACGCAACTAAAAAATAAAATTGGTACTTGTGTCAAGCTGACATAAACTGGAAATTTCTTAGAAGCATCATATTTTGTTTTTTTGTAAAAGTTCTAAATTTGAAATTCTCGCTGTGAACAACAGAATCATATAATTCGTACATAAAGCATATTTGATAGTTTTATTTAATTAGTTTATGAATGAAAATATTACAAAAATTCTTGAAATTCAGCACATAACTGCGGAAAAACTTACTGAGCTTACGTGCAAAAAATCAGCGTTGTATCTTTATTGTATATTCTATAGAGAACCAAAAAATGAAACATCCACACACACAATGGCTATTATTATAGGCGATTGGCATAATAAGTACGTTGTTTCATTCATAGAATATGATTGTTAAAAATTCTTGCTTAGTACCAGAGATTCGTTGGTATAATAAAATAATACGCATCTGATTGACGTCCAATCCAAAAAATAGACATACGTATATGATGGTGCGCGTCTTGGCTAAATTAATAGATTTTAAAAATAATATCCAGATGGGACTAAAAATCGCTTCACTTGTTACTTTCTTCTTCTTGTTACTTGTTACTTACTTACAAATCACTAAATATTGGTTGGCACATTGGTTCATATGTAGAGTATGATTGTTAAAAATTCTCGATAAACGGAAGTGATTCGTTAGTAGAAGGGTACGTGGGTATTTGGGGATGTGGGTTCAAATCCCACACAAATCACGATGATGTTTTTCTGAGAGTTTCTTTAATCAATTTTAAATATTTGAAAAAATGTACTTAATCATTATCAAGCAATCAAACTTGTATAGGCAAAATCGTACTTCCTGTGAGACGGTATTCACAAAAAATCAATAATATATCATTTTCATGTTTTCTAAGACAATCTAGACATCGGAAACACGAGACGGGGTCCGGTTTACCTATCCCGGTAATTTGTTATCGGGACAACCGTCACGCTAAATCTACCGTGGTTTACTTTATTTGGTCGTCCAATTGAGTTAAAACAAAGGCGGCCGGTCTATTTCCATAATTTTCCGCACAAATTTCCATTACGAGGCTTGTTTACGGCAAAGCAGCCAGGGCCGCTGTAGCAACCCTTCCCCCCATTTAAGTTTCCTCCGAAATCTACTCTAATCTCACTTCGTACATGACAAACCTCATTATTTAAATATTTTGGATAAATTCAAGCCCGAATTGAACTTGTATTCATAAAAAAAAAATATTTTTAGCAATATCAACAAAGCGTCTGTGCTTCAAGAACTTTGACGTCACGACCTCATGAGGTATTTTCGTAAATATATATTTTATTGTTTTAATATAGAAAAATTGTCCTCCATGGTATGGTTTTTCAGGGCATCCCTAGCGGTGGCTGTCCGGGAGGGTTGAACATAATTTTATCTGGCTTTTGATTCGGGCTATTGCACGTATTACCCCAACCCACCCCTCTTCAAGGGTGTGGGTAATGAAGATGAATCTAGAAATATAAATATTTTTGCATACCGGAGCAAGGTTGTGACCCAACGACCTTTCGGTTAAGCAGGTCGTCTCTATAATGTGACGTGACTTCTCCCCGGATCATCTCCTAATTGACCTTTTATTTGATTTTGTAAAACACAGATTTCTCATGGGGTTGCCCAGTCTGTGAGCTCAGTGATTCTACATTTTTATAATTATTTTTAAGCTGATTGGTTTTAAAAACTAATTTGAAGATTTTTTAGTATTTATTCTCGTCGTTTCACTAAAAGGGCAAAGTTAAATTTAGGTCATAGAAATCAAAACACAATTCTTCCATCACACGATAGGGTTGAACGGTGGTTACATTTCAGTTTTAAACAAGCCGAACTGTTTTTAGTACAGCGATAAATCCTTTAGTATCAATTAAGGCTTCGATATTTCGAGGGCTGTGTGTGGGGTGACCATAAACTACGGCCCCATTGTTGCTAGATTACTTTATGGGGCGTTTAATTTCTTTTTTCGGGTATTAACAACTTCGCTCTTAACAAAATCCCGTAAATTTTAGGGTGGATTTATCGCTCGAGTGGATTTTACTGGAAGGCCTAATTTGGTAAAGTAGATATTTAAGATAATATTTAATAGATCTACATTTCAGGCCGTACGTGCTTAATATCTTGAATCGTCATCTGTCAGTAGAATGACTTTTAATCCGAATAGTCCTCCTGGCGACGTTGATATTTTTTTAAATTTTAATAAGACAATGTAACTGAAGAACCTTATTAAATATATTATTCGAGAGATCTATATTTTACCGTTACTGCTAATTATTGAATATTTGGTAGATGCTGATGTTTTGATGTAACTATATGAAATATGTGAAATATTTTTTTTTCAAATGGTTTATTCATATTTCAGTTTTCAATGAAAAAATGTTTTACAGCATTTATATGGACTTTTTGTTTTAACAGCGTTTTCTTTTCTTTCAGGTCTACTAACGACTTCACAATGTCTTGATAGCAAACCTCTTCTGGTAGTTGGCTGGTTTTGAAGTCTCCAGAGATGGCCGAGGTAGGTTTAATCAATCAAACTACTATGAGGAAAAAAATATATTTGCTTAAGCACGACCTACGAGCTTATTTTGTTGCACTTCAAGCTACAAGCAGATATCTTTTTCTAGTGCTTCTCAGAGGAGTTTTGAGTTAGTTCAAATGATTAGGATATGATATACCTAATGGTCGTCATCTCTTAGCTATTTTGATATTTATATTAGTTAGGTTAATTTACAGCTACCACTGAATTTGAATCAGGGACTATACGACCGGAAAAAGCGCAAATCAACTATTATATTTATGAACAAATAAATATATTAAAAATAAAGTACTCGGTTGATTTCCACAATAATGTTTAAAATAAATAATGCGATACTTTTTTTTTTTATAAATAACCGATTTTTCCAACAGTGTGTAGAGAATCCTTGTATACTTATCAATGTAAAGAAGTATATGATTATTTCTTCGATCTTTGATTAACAATTCTCTGTGATAAAAGACTAGACGGTTTCGCTGAAATCGACAACTCAATTATTTAAGCCAACCAAAGGCTTTATATTACGGGTTTATTCCCAATACAATGAACACAAAAAGAAATTTACATTAAATTTTTTATTAAAAAAATTATATTTATACTTAAAGCGTTGAGTGATTTTTAATAAATATTTTCATGTATAGCAGTTTTGAGCAGTTGCTTTAGTGCAGTGCTTCTCAAAGTGGTCCCTACGGACTCCAGGGGGTCCTTAGAAAATTAAAATCGATTTGGGGGTCCGCGCAAGGTTTAATATAAAATAAAATAATTGTGACACATTTTTACTAATATGGAAATTAAAATAAATAACAATGAATACATTATTAGCGAATTTTACGTCCTAAGTAAAATATAAATATAGACAGGTGCATAAAATACAAGTAATAACAGGCATCGCGGTGAGTCAGGTAGGTTAGTCGATACTTGCACATACTAGTCCAGGGGTCCCCAACCTTTTTGCATCCAAGAGCACATTCTAGAATGCCGGTCGGGCGGCAGGCACCGTTTATTTTTTCAAGGTATATTTATAAAGTATTTTATTCCAAAAATATAATTATAACGATGTACTTATTTTCGCTTTTATTTCTCTGTTTGGTTACTAAATATATATTTTTTTCATAACATTTTATTGTAAACTTAAATAATTTTTTATCGTGGTCGCACAGCGGCGGGCACACGTAAATCGGTCGGCGGGCGCCATGGTGCCCGCGAGCATAGGGTTGGGAACCACTGAACTAGTCTATAATATGAATTTATGTAGTTTTTCACCCAGGGTCCGTAGGCAAGTTTTGACTATGAAAAGGGGTACGTGGGCCAAAAGAGTTTGAGAGCCACTGCTTTAGTGGGTGAAGGTACAAAATCTACCTACCATTTTCAACGAATCCTCGTTCATGCACTCATACAGTCTCCACAGTGGACGATTGCACCCAATGTTACATTTTCAGCAAATCCCTGAAGCCCGCGGAGGCTCAGTCCGGGGCGCCGGAAATGACACACACTCCTGTTTGGGAATATGTTGACAAATTTATTCGCATACTTTGCAAACAAAAGTTGCGATTTTTGCTGAAAACAACATCAATTTTAAACTTAGCGTCGTCTTGCCGCGCTCGTAGGGGATTGTCTCCGGATCGGGGGTGAGTTATCGCAAGCCTTCCACTTCCGCCGTCCCCCCCACCCTGAACTCAATTGCGGTGAAATATTGAAATTCTCCGACCCGAGAATCTGGCGTGCGCTAAAATCAAAGGGTCACGTGAAGAATTGGAAATTTTTGATCTCTTTAAATTGGAAATTTATGATTGGGAACATCGTTTTCAGCCGCTTCAGTCTCGGTGCTGTGTAAGGCTTGTTATTTCACAGAAATTGTCGATTTACGTAAAAAATCATGTAAAATGGTTTATATTGGAATCTATATTGTGTCTATTTTTTGGATTGAACGTCAAGCAAGTGCGTATTTATTACCCATTACGGGGTTATTATATTATTACTAATATGATTAGGCACATTAGTTCACACATAAAAGATGATTAAAAAAATTCTCAGAAAAATATCATCGTGATTTATGTGGGGTTTGGACCCACCCACATAACCCAAAAATAAGTTCGTTAGTCCAATGGTCAGTACACCGGCCATGTAAGTTCAAACCCCTTACAAATCACGATGATATTTTTCTGAGAATTTCTTTAATCATCTTCTATGTGTGAACTAATGCGCCTAATCATATAAGTAAGAATCTATATTGATTAATAATAGTAAAATAATCAAAAGTCCCATGCAATAAATATAAAGTATAAACACAAAAGCACACCATTTAAGCCGTGAAGATTTGCATTTTTATGAAAAATTAAATGAATATTGTTTCATGCGTGTTTTCAGCTGAATTTATGAGAGTTATATCAAATCCACAAAAGCCTTTCCATTGTTGTATTGTTTTCTATACAATCTTTCAGGTTTTCATTTGCAGAATTTATTTGTTACAGAAATTTTTCTCTCCCCAACATCGATATTTTGTATGGAGGCACTACACGATATACCACCTTTCATATATTATTCTTTCTTACCCTGGTGCTGTGGGAAATTCGAAAGGTGCCATGTGGTTTCGGATTTTCCTACGCAAAAGCCGCTTGTGATATTGAATTTAAAGTAACACGGTGAGTGCTCGCGGTCTTGCCTTACGCCTGACAATATTAAATATAATTACATATTATATACTGAGACAGTAAATACCCGACCCATATGTACTCTGTTTGCTCCCTCCGAACTTTATTTCTTCTCTAGCCTATCTTAAAGTTTCTTTGTGTCTATATACAGCAGTGATTTCCAAAATTTTATCTCCTTCCTAGCAGGTGATTCAGTTTGGTTGAAAATTATTTGGGTTAACAGTATAAATTTTTTTTTTTTTCGTTTAATAGATGGTGAAAAGTCAGTGCTTCCTAAAATAATTCGGTTAACTAATTAAAAGTATTTTTTTTATTATTTAATACAATAAAACCATTTTGTTACATATAGGTACCGTCACAATTAACTGAACGAATTTTGCTTACAATGCTTTTAGAATGGATAAAATTGAAAATTTTATTATTCTTATACCCCAAATATTTATTTTAAACGAATAATCTACGGATAATTTTTTTTATATGAACATCGAATGACATAAGCGTAGTTATTTTTATTTTTTTTTATAAATATATTATTCATTCACTCAACTATAATAATGAGCCAAGGATAAGTATGTTTCATTGTTGATATGCTAAATATTTATTATATATTCCCCCCACTTAGCAATCTAAAATATACGTTAATGGAATAAAATGGTAATTTATTAAAACTAAAAAAAATAAATAATAAAAATAGTTTTTTTTATATTGTATATTTAGATCGTCTTATGTAATAAAAAATGTGTATTTCTTACTATCTTAAAGATATTATAATTTTTACTTTTATAAGCTTTAAATAAAAAAAATTTACTGCCGAAACTTTATTTATACAGAAATTCTTAATTAACAATTAGAATAATAATTTTAATATAAATATTTCATATTAATTTTATCAATAAACAAATGGGGGCTTCGATTGAAAAAAGTTTGTTTTCTACTGGTTATAACGTTTTAATATGTTAACAAGATTAAACTTTAGTTATGACGTTGTTTAATACGAAGAGATGTTTTTAATTAAGGAGAAGTTAAATTAAGTAAGCTAACTTGAGTTACAGCGTTATACAAAGCGAGGGATTGTTCGCAATTACAGCCTGTAGGGGAGTTCGTTCGTTGGTTGTTTTCTTTGCGTAAACGGCAACGGTTTCAGGAAACGTAGGTGCGAGATTTCGCCACGAGATCCTGAAAAAATAAAAGGAAAAGATAGTTAATTATGATTTCATTTTTTAAAAACAAGAGGTGTATAAATTCTCCGCGCAGAGATTTATTGCTGACTTCTGACGATAACGACAATAAAAACATTTTCAACATTGACTTTAATGTCTTTTTATTGCTTTTTCTAGAAACTTGAGTAAAAGATTTATTAGTGATATCTTTATTACCCTTATCAGGAACACATGCGGCTTAAAAAAAAGAATTTTATTTTATTTCTGAAGTATTTTTGAGTAAAATACTTGAGTGATTTTTCACGTGTTCGTTTTTATTTGTGACCGGTTTCGCCAATCTTTCACGTTGGCATTATCAAACAGAGTGAAAAATCACGTGGAGAATCGCTCAAGTATTTCACTCAAAAATATTAAAATGGAATATATTGAATTTCTTATTTCTGAAGCACAATAATAAAAATTATTAAATTTTGAAAAATGTTAGCAAAAAGAATAAAAAGAATATTTTTTTTTTTTAAATTTCCTTAGCTAAAATTATTTTGAAAAAATTCACAAACTTTTGAAGAAACGGAAAAAAATTTTAAATGACTTTATGCGTCCTGAAAAATATCAACATTTATAATTATTATAAAACGAATCATTCGGTAGTTTTTTTTTAATTTTCACTGAAATCGATCACACTTATTTCCAAAAATATTGGCAAATTTTCTCGAAGGGCGAGCGAGAAGCACAATAGTAAAAATTATTTAATTTTTAATTATAAATTGTATTACCAGGAATGCTTTCTGAATGAATCTTTTTGAAAAATGTAGTTTAAAATTATTTTGAAAAAAATCACAAACTTTTGAAGAAACGGAAAAATTTTAAAATTACTAAAAATGCGTTCTGAAAAATATCAACATTTATAATTATTATAAAACGAATCATTCGGTAATTTTTTTTCATTTTCACTAAAATCTCTCATACTTATTTCCAAAATATTGGCAAATCTTCTCGAGTGAGAGGAAAGTGCCGGAGAAACCAGAGCCCCGAACTTGATTTCATTGAGTCGTGACACATATTCGGGGCCACCCCAACCACCCGAGCCCTCGGCTTCCACCCCCTCTGCCTGTTTGTCCAAGTCCCGCTAAGTCGAGTTAGGCCGAGTTATCTCCCGTATTATGACGGAGCAAACTCGTCCGAATCCGTTTTTTCGCCGCGAACTTTTCCGCTCCCCAGCGCCTCGGCCCCCTCTGCACGGAATCCCAAATCCACTTGCGGATCCAACCCGAAAGAAGCGGCAGCGATTGCATCTATGTATTAATATATAATATTTATATATATAAAGAGTATCTGGTGTTTGTTAGTTCAGTAAAACAAAAACTACTTGTGATCAAGTATTTTTTTTTAATTACTAATATGATTGGGCACATTAGTTCATATATACGAGTAGAAGATGATTTAAAGAAACTCTCAAAAAATTATCATCGTGATTTGTGTGGGATTTGAACCCACACCCCCTGGTTTACATGACCGGTGTACTAACCCTTGTACTAACGAATCACTTCCGTTTATCGAGAATTTTTAACAATCATACTCTACATATGAATCAATGTGCCCAGGCCAACCAATATTTGATATTATTGATATTGATATCGATGATTTTTTTCTGAGCGTTTCTTTAAATCATCTTCTATATATGATCTAATGTGCCCAATCATATTAGTAATAATATAATAAACCCGTAATGGGTAATAAATACGCATCTGATTGACGTTTAATAAAAAAATCGACATATGTATTTTTTTTTAAAAATATTTTTGAATAAAATACTTGAGTGATTTTCCACATTTTTATTTTTATTAGTTTTGTTACGTTTTTTGTGATGTTATCCAAATGGTGACCGTTACGCGATGCTGGCACTCTTCTAATCTGGAACGAAGATTGCTGATAATACGCTGACACATAGCCCTCGATATTGCTGCCATTTCTGACCTGATGTTTTGTTTTAATTCGGTTAGGTTCGTCGGATTATTCTCACAAACTCTACTTTTAAGGTATCCCCATACGAAATAGTCAAGAGGGCTAAGTTCAGGGCTTCTGGGAGGCCAGTTGATGTTACCTCTACGTGAAATGACCTTATTAGGGAATAATTCGTTAACAGCTTCGATTGATTGATTGGATGTATGGCAAGTATTGGAAGCACGTTCTTGAGTCCTTGAAACACCTGCAACTCTGGGCCCAAAATTTTTCGTAGCATATCGCAATAACGGTCACTATTCACATTCCCCCGATGCTCTTTTTGGGCACCTGTATAAATCAATAAATTGTAGTAGAACCCCTTTAAAAAAATTGCTCAGAGATATATAAAACGCTTGTATGCGTAAAGAAAGAGTATATATTGAACATTTGCATGGTATAGTTTTCTTATGGAATATAGTGTACTTCTACATCGCAATTTTACATTCAAATGAAAAGTCTGCGTATTGCTGCTGCCCAATAGCATTATTATTCAATATTTTCCTATAATAATACATTCCTTCTGCAGCAGGTTGCATAAACAATAACAAGAGCCTCCACCTCTCTTATACAAAGTACATCCAGATAACATCCCTCCACAATCATTCCAAGTCTACTACTCCATTAGAAACCCTTCACATACGCTCAGGGTACAAAAATGGGAGAGCGGGAGGCATATCTATATTTAAAAGCTTTAATATCTCTAAAATAATACACACCTTAATGGTAAATGACATGCCTGTGTATTTTTTTATGTGTTTTTAAATACAATGCATGTATTTGGTGTACTTTAAGACGCGGGGCTCTTCAGAGCGGATCTTCAAAGGAATTGTATAGTTGTTGGTTAGAACCGACTACGCTTGTAATCAGATTATATTCTGAACATGAAATAAGGCTTTGACGGAATATTGTTTCGTCTATCGTTTGATCGACCCTCACGAAGCACCGCAGGCACATTTACTGAATCAACACCACGAGAAGATGTTACATCGCAATTTGTATTAACAATACGTAGAGACATATTGTAAATGCGACAACTATCAAAATTCTTAACGTAATGTCTAGCATAAATGCTATTTATTGGTTTGTTTATTCACTAAGGTTGCGTACTTGTTTATTTAAAGATATTAAATTAAATTATGAAATAATTGTAGTTTCAACGTTTTCGCTACTGTATGATTTATTTTGTTGCAATCAAATAAATAAATCTATCAAAAGTATTACAAATCAATCTAGTTTACTGTAGATACTTTTGGTTACGATATTCAATATTTTTGACAGAGAGTACTTGGTGGAATTCCATTTTTATCACTCTGTTTGATAATGTATATAAGTCACTCTAATTGATAATGCCAACGTGAAAGGTTGGCGAAACCGGTCACAAATAAAAACGAACATTTGAGTCAAGTCTGTACGATACAAGAGAAATTAACTTGTAATTTTGGAACTCCGTACAATGTTGAACATGAAAGAAATCCAAGTTCTTTCAATATCTAGCTTATTTATTTTGAATTATTGAATACGAGTGTATTGTTTTTATTAAATTCCTCTGTAACATATAAAATATTATCAAAAATTTATATATATATATATATATATATAAAGACTCTACTTTTTTAGGATTTCTATACGAAACGCAGTAAAATATATCCATCATTGAAGTAGTCAAGTAATCAAAGTTCTAATGGTTCCTTGAAAAAATCATGATAAAGTTATTGCTAATAAATCTTCAAATATTTTTGAGTAAAATACTTGAGAGAATTCACACAAAAATATTAAAATGGAATTGCACCAAGTGCTCTCTGTCAAAAATATTGAATTTCTTACAAGTATTTTTACTCAAAAATACTTTTGATTACACTTTATTTGTAATATATTACATTTATATATGTTTTTATTATCGCGTGTGTTTCAGTAAAATTGGATTTTAATACAGCCTCTACTGGAGCTACATTAATTATTGTTTCCGCAAAAAACATAACCTCGGTTGGGATAACATCTATCAAAGCAAACATTGCATGCAATTTGTGTACATCACGTGGTCCGCTGACTGCACGCCCTGAAAGTTGCCATTTTGTTCATCCCGAGTCCTGAAATACGTCGAATTGAATAACATCGTTATGCGTAAAAGGGGAATGAGCCTCTCTCGTTTCATTTGGTACGTGAAATTACGTAATATTTTATACATTTATGCAAACGCATACTGAAATAATGTTTCAGCACGAAAAGAATGAATGAAAAAAATATCAAAAAAAAAAAGTCTTTTATACATTATCGTATAATTAAAAATTTTCTATCATAGATCAAATTATTTTTAAACACAAAAAACATTTTTTTGTGGATAATAACATATTTTTCAGAAAAAATCTCTAACGTTTTCCAGCGATACAATGAGTTGTGAAACATTCTATAGATAACATATAGTGCCATTATTGTCTGTCAATCACTCCCAGTCGATGTTTACATTATAATGTAATAGAGGCCTTATAGGCTCGGATATAATGCCATTTAAAGGTTATCCCGAGTTTACAGATCGCAAATAATAGTTCGCCCCGTATACAGCGTGACTCGCATAACGCTGAATTTTTTTAATTTTATTTTTATTAGTAAGATTTTTTTTCAATGGTTTACGATTACATGCTATTTATTTTATAAGAAAATATGAGTTAATTAATATTTTGAGTTTAAGTTTTTTTTTTTCTTCATAATAAAGTGTTGCAGGAGTATTGTAGGAATTCTCATCGTTAATGGGTTTTGACTGACTTGTAAAAGGCTTCGCTTAGTAATAGTTTTTTACGGTCTCGCAGCTCAGTGGCTTATCAACCATGAGATTCTGGGTAGAATAGAAAATAGCTTAAAGTTTTCTCAGCTATGTTTGAATAGTATATAAATAGTCTTCAAGTTAAAAAATTCTCAAAGACATATTGAATTTTTTTCACTGCAAAACATGGCAAATGCTGGATACATATCAAAGCAGACACTGATATTAAACCTTAAAACAAACCCAACTGCTTTAAGGTATGATTTATTATTTACGGTTTGATTCGTTGTTTAGATAATTTTCGTTTGAGTGCGTCCCTTTCTGTAAATGATGCGGGATTCACTTTGAAGGGAATCACCCTGTTCAGCCGCAAAAACTACCCAGCATGGCCGGCCGGTATCATAATGGTTGCCATGGCGACCATGACGTCAGCCGTCAGGGTTGCCAGAGCGCGTACTCACCCCCCCCCACCCCTACCCCTGGGTTTTGCGGAAACCCGATTACTGGCAATATTGGATTTCATTCCAAAGCTTCGATGCTTCAGGGGGAATTCGTGAACTAGCAAAGAATTTTTACAGAGGTCCATCAATGTACATCGTTTTATTTTTCACTGTGTCAGAAATGTGCGCGCAAAGATAATTCAAATAACAAGTAGCGAATATTTTCTTTAAAAAAAAATTACTGGAAAACTAGCTCCTTGTTATGTTTTTCATTGTTGAATATCCAAAGTTCAAAAGTATGCCAAACGAAATATAGTATAGGGCGTCCAAAAAGAGTATCGGGTATTTGTTTTAGTGACCGTTATTGCGATATGTTGCGAAAATTTTTGGACCCGGAGTTGCAGGAGTTTCAAGGTTTCAACTCAAGAATGTGCTTCCAATACTTGCCATACATCTGATCAATCAATTGAAGCTTGTAACGAATTATTCCCTAATAAGGTCATTTCACGTAGATGTAACATCAACTGGCCTCCCAGAAGCCCCGACCTTAGTCCTCTTGACTATTTCGTATGGGGATACCTTAAAAGTAGGGTTTGTGATAATAATCCGACGAACCTAACGCATGTCAGAAATGGCAGCAATATCGAGGGTTATGCGTCTCAACGTATTATCAGCAATCTTCGTTCCAGATTATAAGAGTGCCAGCATCGCGTAACGGTCACCATTTTGATAACATCATCTTTTCGAAATATTTTCCCATTTTGTTTTCTTATCATCAACAATAAATAAATACTTGATTACAAGTAGTTTTTCTTTTACTGAACTAACAATGTATCCGACACTCACTTTGGACACCCTATATAATTGTTTTGTCAGAAACACGCCTCAAACGTTACACAGAATAAATCAAAGTAATACACGTATAAGTAGACACAGTAGCAATTGTAATAAAGTATATTAAAGCCGCAATCCTGCCGTTTGCTTCCGCCGCGTCTTCAGTAATAACCGTGCACATATATTTACGCCGACTTACACCGCAGGCCGTTCTGTAATGCACCATAACTCTCCGCCGGCTTTTGCGAGCACTCGCTTTCAGGTTTGCCTCGGGCGAGTACTCGAGCTTTGAGGTTTTCAAAAAAAAAAAAATTGACGTGAAACGAAGGCTAACGATGAAAATGTGTACGTAAAGCTTCTAGGTTCTAAAATATTTGAGCATCATTAAAAATAATATTTAAAAATATGTTCAATCAAACGAAGCTGGTATTTTATTTTATTACATAAAAGCAATAATATTTTATTCCTTTTTTTTTTATTGTAAATAAAGTGCGTTTTAATTACTTACTAATATGATTAGGCACTTTTTTTTTCAACACATTTAAAATTATTAAAGATAGTCAAAAAAAAAAATTCGCTAAGCGCAGAGGCTCGTTAGCATAATTGGATAATGCACCGGCCATGTTAGCTTGGGGATGTGGGTTCGAATCTCACGCAAGTCACGATTATATTTTTTAGAGAGTTTCTTTGATCATTTTCAATGTGTGAAAAAAAAATGTGCCTAATCATATTAAAGTTGAATATAGCATGTTTTTTTCTATATTGTACTACTTCTCAATTTTTAATGCTGTTTTACAAAAACCGAAAATATATCAAGGTCATCCGCATTGCGAAAGAAGTCCGATATTGTTTAAATGATTTCATTTATTTATAGTAAATCAGTAAACATGAGTAATTTGTATAGTTTAGAGCAGAGTTTCCCAATTTTTTTGCCCCGTCGACCCCTTGTCGAGTTTTCCTGTTTTTCGTAGTCTGCCTTGCTAATATTGAATTTTACATTTGACCGGATTTTTTATCTGTTATATCCGAAATCCGTTAAACAGGGGTCCGTTATATCGAGGTTTTACTGTATACCTTTATAAATAAAAACACACAAAATGCAAATATAGTAACATTCACTAGAAAAAATAATTTTTTTAATGGGAGGGATGGATCTGATGCTTTGATAGCAAATTTTCAATACTCGGCTTCAAATAAGTCAGATTTAACTTTAAATCTCCTCGCCCAGTGATTTCTGTAAGAAGAATGGCAACCGCACTGAAACCCCTTTCCACGAGGAATGAAGATGGTAAAGCTATCAAAAACCTTCTTGCGATAGTCCATAATGCAGGATAAATAGCAGGTATGTCTCTCTGAAGCCAAAATAGCTGATATCCCTTTCTAAACTGCACCTTCAGTTCTTCATTAGTGCTTATTCCGATCAGTTCTTCTTGTAGTATGACTTCCGATTCTTCGGATTGATAACCCACTGTGGTATTTTAGTGATGACCTGTTTAAATGAGATCCACTCTTGTAGCCCCCCATTTGCAGTCCATGGACTCCCAATTTCATTTTTCGCTGTCGTCGACTCCTAGGGGTCGATATTGACCACTTTGAGAACCTATGGTTTAGAGTTCGAGAAATTGCTTAAGTGATTTGAATTTTATAAATCGGTAAATAAATATAATACGACTTCTCAATTTATACAGTTCAGGGTGTCTGGGTAAACTGAAAACACATTAATGCCCACATTTGCCCAAAGGCCGGTACAAACACCGATTCACCCGTAAACTTCGCAGGTACGTCGGCCCTCACCTTTTCTACTTAGATATCATTCGCATCTTTCAGTTGCTCCTTTAGGGTTGGCTCGGGTTAAAGATCCGACGGGGATTAGGTCCGGGCGGGGAGGCCCGGAGTGTGGTCGCATTAGGGGTGAAGGGTGGGGCCTCGCGATGCGGGGGAGTACCTTCGGTAATCAAATGTTGACGCAAAATTTGTTGAACTTTTAAGTTAAGCTGTCAGCCTTGTTAAAGAGGCGACTGTATATTGATCGCTGTATATTCGCACAGCCTCCTGGACGGCTGAAACTTCAGCCGTCCAGGGGGTGCTCTTCTGAAAGAGAGCCACCCACCCCCTGGGGATTTTGTTTCACTCCTTTTTTGTTATTTACTTCTAGTATTCTGTTTATATTATTTATTGTTGTTTACATATATGAGTCGTAAATTACTTCAATGTTACCTGAATGTATTCAATATTTTAATAAAACATTTGAACAACAAGTGAAAAATTTCGCAAAGCTGAAGATGTCTAAAAAAAAAAATTCTATGATTTTCCACGTCGTTGTGTGTGAACCTCGTTTTTTTTTTTTTTTAAATTTATGTAATTAACATTTGAAGATTTTCAATATTTTTGACCGAGAGTTACTGGGTGGAATTCCATTTTAATATTTTTGAGTAAAATCTCTCAAGTATTTTACTCAAAAATATTTGAAGATTTATTAGCAATAGCTTTTCATGGTTTTTTCAAGGAAGCATTAGAATTTAAATTACTTGATTACTTCATTGATGGATATATTTTACTGCGTTTCATATAGAAATCTTAAAAAAGTAGAGTCTTTATATATATAAACTAGATATTGAAAGAACATGGATTTTTTTCATGTTCATCATTGTACGAAGTTAGTTTCTCATGTATCGTTACGAAATTTTAAAAATAAAACCAAATATGTGCTATGTAAATATTTATGGATAAAAATAATTTTAAATTATTAAAAATAAAACATTATATACCTTATAATAAAATGGCATGTTGCTTTTTGATTATTCTTAAATGAAATTGTATTTTGTTTCTTATTTATAAATAAGTACAATAGAATGTTTGTTGTATTTATGAATTTAAGAAAAAAACGCGTTGTTAAAAGTAATTTATATATTTTTTGGATTATTTGCGTTGGCTTTGTAATTGCAAGATTGTATTCACGTTGCTAGGCAACGAAAAAAATAATAAGACAATCTTCAAAAGAACTCCTGAAAAAAGAAAATTTTCATTTTTCTTACTCTCACTGCTTTCAGTTCCCGTTAATTAAGTATTGAATTTTGCTATTTACCTGAAGAAACCCACGCGAGATTAACAACAGTTGATGATGATTAAGTAATCAAGGCTCCATTTTAAACGTAAAATAATACATTCAGATTATTTTGTTAATTCTCCAAATTCAATACAGTCAGTTTCAGAACTTCATTATGAGAATATAATTGAAAATTCGTAACTCAATCTCCGCGTGTTTCAATGGAGGCTCATTATTTGTATAGGACCTATATTTGGGTTAATGTTAATGATTAGAAAGAGCTTCGAAACGCCAGCCGAGTTTGCGAAAATTCACTTTGCAGATTATCAAGATAAACCTGAGACGAATTACACACTAACAGAAGTAAGCTTTATATATTTTTTGTAAGCGCTTTTAAATTTAATACAGCTCTCCTATAACGCGATACTCATACAACGCCGTTTCCGTTCAACAACATTCCATCAACTTAATTGCCTCAAGAAGAATCTATTAAATTAATTAAATTCCTGTTTTTATTTACTATTTATATTTTGCGTTATAATATCTTCAGTTCGTTAGTAATATATAAACCTGATTTATATATAATATACTGAGTTACTCATAGCGCGGTTTCCATACAAAACCGCATGAATTATTCTTAGTATAGAAGTTGGCTTTATTTAATAAACAAAATAGAAATCCGAGTTATCTCGTCGTTTCACATGTGATTTGATTTAATTTGTATTAAAGAATTAGTATAAATTAAATTAAAAACCACTATTTACTTTTTGAACTGAAATCTGAACTGTTTGATTTTCATACTTGATCTAGATTTCTGGGTTTTACTTTCTGACAATTTCTTAAAAACCATTTAATTTTGAATTTGATAATAATAACTGTTTTTCTTGAAAGCACTAAACATTATTTGCATATATATACATTATAGGCTACTATTATGTCGATAGCACTGCCGAGGTCGGTCGCGTACTAACAATTTATTTATTTTCACCTAAACGTTTGCTTATAACGCATTACGATAATATGTAACTTGTAAGCGTTGATATTTATTCTAATATATAATGAAAACAATTTTTTTTTTTTAATTTCAGTGAATAATATTTTTCATTCGGAGAACTCAGTGAATAAATCAAATCAAACAAATCAAATTATTTATAGAGATCTACTCAAAAGATATTACCGAAATGTGAACAAGCAAAAAGAAAAACACACCCTCGCAGCGTATTCAAATGAACGCATAGACCCCGCGGATGAAGTACCTATGTAAAAAGGCTGTGTCCCACATGAAGCATTTATAGGAAAAACATAAATATGCGAGCATACGGAGGCTGCCAGGGCATAGCAAGGCTTTCAGCTCAAAACACACCCGCTTTCATAAAATAACATAACTCGTATATATTACACACTCCTGTGTTTTACCAATTATGTTTATTGAATATTTTGAAATATCCACCACCCAAAAACAACCCCATGTACATTTATAAATACTCGGCTTACTGAAAGTATTTTCAGGCACTTTTGAATACCTCTGAAAAAGATATCGACGAGTCTTATTGTCTTATAGTGTACTAGCGGATACCCGATAGCGAAAAAAAAAAAAAGGTTATTTTGTTTATTTATTAACTTTTTTTGTCTACATAATGATTTTTGATGATTTCATCGTTTCGATTTGAAAGCTCGAACACTGCCATGTCACTGCCTTTATTAACACATTTGCATATGTACTTAATGGATTTCACGGAGTTGCAGTATTCCACATTGATATATGTTTTTGACAGTATTGGACTGTATGGAACAATCCATCTGTTATCAATGTCAATATCAACGTTTCTTAATTTAATAGTGGTGGTGAATCCTTCATCTTCTGGCTTTCGTCGTCTGTATTTCGGATATCCATCCTCACCTGTTTGAGTTTCATTAATCAAGTCGCGTGGATATCTTTTCGTACATTTGCCGATTTTTATGCAAGGCGAATTCATATTCAATGCTCCGCATGGGCCGTGAATCATGTTCTTACAAACAACGTCAAAAAGTATCGGATCTTCATGTTGATTCGGTAGTTCAGCAGATATAACACTATCGATTTGAGTTGGAACAATTTTTTCTTTCAGCCAAATTAGACTAGGAGCGTGTGGTAAGCCCCGTTTTTGCCATTCAATTGAATACATCTAGCATTGCACTTTGCCGTATATATGATTTTTTATAGTGAGATCCATGAGTTTTTGTTTGAAAACTCTAGCTGTCATACCGTGTCTGTGATGCGATGATTGACCAGACGATAGCAAATCTTTGATTTCGGACCAAGCAGGATTCTACGTAAATGTGATGAAAAGATCTGTTCACAAATGAATGACAGTTCTGTGTTGTTTTTTTTGTTGTTGTGGCAGCCTGCATTATACAACTTCATAATAATGTTAACAAACATCAAGATCAGTGTTTATTTGTTGGCAGCCTGCATATACGCGAAAATGTTACTGTTTCTCTTTTTGAAAAGTATTCGCTACCGCAAAATGTTGAAACTTTTGTATGGGAAATGTCGAAAATCTACTTAAGTAAATAAACCGAATTTGATTATTAATTGTTTAATTTAAACGGCCTAAAACCACTTCAGTATAATTGGCTTTCAAATGAAACAGGTTTGGGGCACATCGGTTTGATGGTTTTAAAGCTTAGCGCAGCCAAATCCACGCCGGTTTTTGAGTTTGTGATTTATATATATATATATATATATATATATATATATTGCATAGCTTGCCTTGGGTTTACTTATCACAACTCTTTCTGCTCCTTCGTGCATAATATGGGACCCACATCCTGTTATTGAAAAAGTAGTCGTTAATTGGGACCCGAGTCTGTATTTTATTTATTGGATACCCTGAACCGTGAAATCATCTGCGACCGAAGATTTAAATTACTTTCTTGATAATATATATTATACTATGCATTATGGTAATCAATGCAGATTTGAATAAAACATTCAATTATCAGAAAATTGTGGACTATAAACAAATTAATAAGTTTATAAAAATACAAGGTTCTTTGTGTAATGATATTACTCGATAGATCGAATTTCAATTCGGTAAATCGATCACATCTCTCCGTTCAATGGTGTCAGGTATTTGTCCGAAGTTTGAACCAATCAAAACTTTGCAACGCCTTCCGTTTCGGTGACTCCGCGCCGCCTCCGAATACTCATTACCTAATTATATAGTTTAAATTGCCGTTTGGATAGTGCGGATGATGCGAAGACATTTTTAACTTACGGTGCGTGTTGAAAATTAGATTGATTCGTGTCCTAAAAATCGGATTAAAATTGACGTGTAGGTTTCGCCACGGTACTGTCATCGTCAGGGACTTCAATGTGCTCGAAGACAAATGAAAAAAAAAACAACTCAAAGTCCAAAATATCTTTTGAAGCGCTAAATTTTGAGACATAAATAAATTTTAGAGGAAGCAAATTCGTATACCACAACTCTCTTCGTGGTATTTCTAGATTTCGCAGAAAAACCAATACAATATCGTGATAAATTATGATAACGTAATATTTTGTATTAAAAAAAAAAAAACATAGCCTCGTTCGTGTCGTGCGGTATTATTAAATATATAGGAAACACACTCGATAAAGTGATGAGGCAGGGAAAAGTGGGATCGCAGAAATTTGAGAAAATTGACGTAAATACGGAGAAGCTGAAGTGAAATATCCAAAAGAGAAACAATATCGTTTTTGCCGTCGCAGAACTCTCGTCGAGGGAATAAGTGATCTTTCAATGATAATTATGATGGAAAATGTAAAATTTTCACTCTAAATTCCACAACATCGATTTGCAATTAGTAATAATCATTAATTTTATCAAAACGTCATTAAAAAGTTAACCAATTATCATGCATTTGCAGTATAACCTGAATATGGTTTAATTATACTTTTTTTTGTTTCAATGGCAATTCATATTTTTAAGCCATACAAGTATTTTGTGTAAATAATATTAATGTATAAATAAAAAATCAATAACTTGTATCTGGATTGATACATCACCGGCATTTTACTTTTGTATCATAAGAATGTATGTAAGAATGTTTTGTATCAGCAAATACGAGTATAACAATTAATGCCATGGTGGTTGAATTGGATTCAATGCCAGGCTATAACAGTCTATATGGGTCTCAAAGCATTTGTGAATCAATTAAATATGTAGATTTCTTGGTTTGTGACAGTAAATATTTTATTATATATGCAGATTTGTATTTGATTTGACCGAAAAATTTTGATTTGACTGAAAAATCTTTATATTAATTTTAGATATGAACATTTTAGGTATAAAATATATTACAGCATTCATTATTGAAATTCTCGTAGATATGGGAGTAGTAAAAACAAAATAAATTGTTTTTTGTTTTTTTTTTCAAAGCCTATGGATGATATATAGTCATTTTTTTTCAGGTAATTCTACGACTTCTAAAATATCCCAACCACAGAAAGCGGATTTATATGGATGGGCTTGTACTAATAAAACATGGTTTACTACCAGTTCCATCGCAAAGTTACCCCCCGCCGTGCGGAGTCTTATAGGAAATATATTTATTTATCGAATAATATAAAATCAACCTTTATTGAGCGTGTCTCCGGGGAAATCAACCCTTCAGTGATCAGCCCCTGCACCGCGGGCCTGAAAACTTACAAATGAAATACCCGACTTTGTTTTCAAAGATCTGCGAGACCCACAAGATGGACGAGTGGACTCTGTATTGATTTTTCAATAAATTTTCATGTGATGGTATGTAGTCGACATCATTGAACAGTTGGACAGACCAGACCATAGGTTCCCAAAGTGGTCAATATCGACCCTCAGGGGTCGATTTCGCCCTGCAAGGGGTTTATGACAGCGAACACAGATTGAACTTATGTACTTACATAATAATGCTGTTAATCCTGCATTATGGACTATCGCAAGTTGGTTTTTGATAGCTTTTTCATTTACATACAACATGAAAAAGGGTTTCAGTGCAGTTGTCAACCTTCTTACAAAAAAAAAATAGTTATTCAATATTTACATACCGACATAAAATATGGCGCACCCTGTATATCAGATGTCAAAAATGTGTTTGAAGTTTATTAGCAAGGCAGTGGGTCTACGAAAAACAGGAAAACTCGACAAGGGGTCGACGGGACAAAATAGTTTGGGAGCCTATGGACTGGACCGTTTCGTACTCTAGTATTATTATAGATAAGCTGTAATCAATAAAAAAAATTGTAAATGAGTAAAAGTTGAAACGAAAAAAAAACACCAATGGCTGCCAAAACCTGCAGAACACACTTGATCCGAAATCAAGATAAAAATTAATCAAAAATAAATTTTGTTTCATTTATTAATGCAGATTATTTTAGCATATCATCTTTCCACTGACGTCAGTCAGCTAAGGATTGATTGCAAAAATAATACATTCATTGTATTCGTATAAATCCTCGGTTGTTTCTTATCTCCCGGTACAAAGAAATCGGCATAAGGGATGATCCGTGAATAAAAAAATCATGTTTATTCTATTATAATATAATTAATGCTAATAAAGAATAGGTTTATACCCGGCGTGATGTGTTATTATCTCTCTGCGTTTTCGGTCGGTTGCCAAGTCTCTTGTTTAGATGCCATAGTGAGTATAAAAATAATAGAGAAGATGGATACGATTTCCAGAAAAAACCGTAAATTTTATTGTGACGGGAAAGAATCATTCTTTCTATATCCATTTCGGAAAATCGGTTGTAATCAATGAAAATACATTTTATATGTCAGATTTTTATTAGAGATTCATGTGTATTGATTTTTTTTATGATTTGCTTCACTTGAGTTGTAATAAAAATAATAAAAGGTTTTATAGCACACATAACCTTATCTTAAAGTGTATTATTAATATGAATAGACAAATAGCTTAAAAATTACCATCATTTTCGGTAGTAGGTGTTTTTGTGTGCCAAGTGCTTTTTCAGGCTTGAAAACCAATGCAAAAATTGTTGCAATCTTGTGGCAATTTTGCTATTAATATTTATTGTTTAAAAATTAGGTAATATAGTTAATCAACTAAATACACTACGAACTCTGTTATAAGCAAAAATAAAAAGCAACCATAAAAATTGATGAAATAAGCCAAGAACATCCTTAATAAAATTGTGTACTTAATTATTACAACCTCTATCAATTTATGATAAATTATATGAAAAAATATAAATATAATGTTTTTATGCCACGGTCATATGACAAAATAAAAGTTATTTAATGCTATTCTAATATTTATAAAAAATCATTAAAAAGCACACATTGTTGTTATCTTTCTTTCAGGGCGTAAAAATAATTTGATTATGGATTTTAATTTTTCGTCTATAGGTTAATAATTAAAAATAAAATCTCTGACCTTTTGGCACAAAAGAAGTAGGCTTTTCTTTCACGAGTAGTGGCTTTCACATTCTTGTTTAAAAATAGCCCCACCCCTGCGCGGGAAGCACATTCCTTAAGAAAAGAGCTTTGCCTGCGATAGTGTTCTGAAAATATTACTTGAAAGCTTTGAAAGTCGTATTATGTCGTTAAACTGAAAGTTATATATTGAAAAGTGAAAAGTACCCGATCTGAAAAAAAAACTACCGCGTAAGTGTGTTCGTAACTTCAAGCCGCAGAAGTTATTACAAAAATACGGTTCTTGGGTGTAATGCCGCGTCTTTTTGTTGTTTTAATACTGAACCCATTTCCAGTGACTCAATAAGTGTTGATTTTTAGTCGTTTCCACGTATTGATCGATCAGAGAAATATTGATATTTTGGAGTAAAATACTTGAGTGATTTTCCACATGTTCGTTTTTCCACATTTTATATAATAATAAGCAATTAAGTAAACAATTGTTAGAGGGAGAGGTTGTTGGAAAGCGAGAGAGTGATTGTCAGGTGGTAATCTCACTCTGTTTGATAATGCCAACGTGAAAGGTTGGCGAAACCGGTCACAAATAAAAACGAACATGTGGAAAATCACTCAAGTATTTTACTCAAAAATATTAAAATGGAATTCCACCAAGTACTATTTCTTAACAGAAATATTGGATACATAATAAACCACCTGCACGAGTGAAAAATTTAATTATTTTTTATTATTGATTAAATCAATTAAATAATATTATTTAATGAGTGAGTATATTACTTGAATATTTTACATACAATAAATTAATAAAATATGCGAATTTAAGAATAATCATTGTAACGACTTGTGTCAAACTTTTGAGAGGAGTCCTCGCCCATTTGCATAGAAGACCCGCGACGCCATTTTAAGTAACCAAATAATTCAAAATGGCCGACACCGAGAGGGTCGCGGCGCAAGCGGCGTGTGTTTGAAAAAAAGCGGCAGATAAACAATACAGGACAGGAAACGGAAACAGCAGCCAGCAGACTTTATAATCTTAACCCCAAGTTGCCATAATAAACATTTCCTAATCTAAATCCGAACAACGGGGCGAAGGCTGGAGACGCTACAATTTTTGAGAGGGTTGATGTAATAATATATTTAAAAAATAAATAATTCATTGCTAACATTGGCAACTGCTATTCAAGCATCATACAATATCAATAGCGTATTGTTCAATTAAGCAACAAAGCATTGCTATAAAACAAGTCACAAACAATTTATTGAAAAAAAAAGTCAGTTGTGTAAAATGTTTTAAGAGATATGGAATGTTAATATGATTAGGCTCATTTTTTCACATATAGATAATGATTAAAGAAACTCTCAGAAAAATATCATCGTGACTTGCGTGGGATTCGAACCAACATCCCCAAGGTTACAGGGCCGGTGCATTATCCAATTATGCTAACGAGTCACTGCAATTTAGCGAGTCTTTAACAACATTGGTTCATATGTAGATTATGATGATATTTTTATGAGAGTTTCTTTGATCATTTTCAATGTGTGAAAAATAAATGTGCTTTATCATATTTATATTAATAAACCTGTATAGGTAAATAAATACGCACTTGATTGACGTTCAATCCACAAAATAGCCATATAGATATGGAATGCTTTAAGGTTTTTACATATTACTAATATGATTAGGCACATTAGTTCACACATAGAAGATGATTAAATAAATTCTCAGAAAAATATCATCGTGATTTGTGTGGGATATGAACCTACATCCCCTGGCTTACATGGCCGGTGTACTAACCCTTGTACTAACGAATCACGTCCATTAATCTTCATATGCTACGATGCAACTGAAACAGAATGGTTATTAATATATACGCCATCAATAGAAAGCATTGATTTTAAATGTATTGCTATTGATCCTTCATTTTTTGTTTATTTAACAATTCCTAGCTTTAAGTCATTTCATGATACAAAGGGTGTTCACCCTAACCTAATTCCCTAACGAAAATAGATAATTTCACATACCTTATTACCCGAGCCACCTATTTTAAGCCCCATAACCTGTTCGTAGGATCAAGGGATAGACACACGCCGTATAATCAAGAAGTCCTAAGACGTATTATTTTATCGGATTAAAATTCTCGTAATTGATTTATTTTTATTTATAAATTTTGTGACTTACTAGTGTTGTGCTAACTACCTCCTTGGCAGTAGTTCCTCTGGGGATGAACAGAATCCCGTCCAGATGAACTCGTGTGGACGGACGTGCGCTCCACGCAACTTTTAAGCTTTTTGCTTCATCTTTTTTTTTAAAGAGCACACAATTTATTTAGTTTTTAAAAATAATAAAATTTTATTTTCGGTACATTTCCATTTCAATTCATTTTTCGTACAACGCGTTTCTTTTTTTGTATTCATCATTCGTTTGTAAATAAATAAAATTGTATTCTCATAAGGCACGTTATTTATTGAGAGTAGATAGTTGAAGCAGAAAATAGAAGAAATAAAGTGTTTTGAAGCAAACGCAATTTTTGTGAATTATTTTGATAATTTTGTTGTCCCGTGTATCATATTTTAATTTAAAGAAATTTCTTTTGTATCACGTCTCAGATACTTTTGTTATTGCTTTTTCTCTTGGTTTAATTCTGCCAATATTGCTCACAGTCACGTATCGATTTACGAGTTGTATACGTATGCAGTAATCGTTTGTTAAAAAAATAACGATTCGCAAAAAAAAAAAAAAAAAACAAAACAACACAAGAATTTCTCCTGTAAACCTGCATGAGTTGGGATGATAATATGAGGGCAGACAAAAAAAAATTCACTCGAATATTCTGGACACGTGCTTTTGCTCGTGTGCCTGCGGGCAGAAAGGCTGCGCTCTCTCAGAAGCCTCCTTTCCGTGGACCCTGCAATAATAATGGGCCCCACCCTTACAGACTACGCTGAGTGGAGGCATTTTTGAAAACGTCGTGAAAACTATGTCCAACATTGTTTATTTGTTCGGTTTTCAGTTGAATTATTATTGAGGTTTTTGAAGAATGAAGTAAATAAATGTATATATATTTTTTCAAATATCTTAACGTTAACGAAAAAATAAACCCACTCGAAATTGCTTGAAATTTTATTATAATGATATATGTTATGTTAATAATGTTTTTGTGAGCATGTGTATTAAAAAGCCATTTTCAGTATCAAAAAATATATTATTTATCGCGTGTCTCATTAATGTTCGTATTGCAGTATTTTCATTGTAGTGATTATATTAATTTGTATAAAGGAAACGTTCAATGTTTATTATTTAATTACATTATTATATTCTTAATATCTTTGATGTATTGTAAAAATTTTAAATAATTTTTATTAGTGACCGGTTTCGCCAACCTTTCTGTTTGATAATGCCAACGTAAAAGGTTGGCGAAACCGGTCACTAATAAATGTGGAAAATCACTCAAGTATTTTATTCAAAGATATTAAAATGGATTTCCACCAAGTACTCTCTGTCAAAAATATTGAATTTCGTAATGTATTGTACCATTTTAATCAATAACGTTCTGAAAAAAATTGAAAATGCTTACATCGGGAAAATCATGTTCTTATAAGAAGTAGTTTCATAGTTATTTTTCACGAATGTTCTTATAAGAGGTCGTGTATAGTGATTTATACTTTGTTTGTAAATACATTAAAAAAAAAAAAAACGTTATCAAATTATTACATTAAAAAACCTTTTTCACAAATGCACATCAGCTTAAATGTATCGTGATTCCCGCGAAAACGCATTCGCAAACACAAGAGCGGAACATTTACGCAAAAAACCCGTCAATAAAGTTTAAAAAAAATATCATACAAATCCACTAGACTTAAGTCGATTTACATCTCAATAGAAAAAGCACACGAGCCATTAAGTGCGAGCGTCCCTTGCTCCGTTTGCCGAACGCGCGGCCCGGGCCGCAAGTCGGTGGTCGCTGCATCAAGGCGCGGCGTGGTGGGAGCGGCCGGGGACTTCCGGCCCGCGTCGCAGGCACCGCCGCCCCGGCAGGGGAATCCCGACCTTATGGGTTTCCGAGCCACTTGAGGATTCGGATATGGGGGCCCATTCGGCGTATACGGTCGGGAATGGACTGAGGACGTTTTTAGAGTTAATGTCGCGGCCATTTAGACGGTACGGATGTTTTGAATATTATCCGCAATTTTGTATATATATTTTTTTACGGTTATTAGTCGTGGAGTATTTTCTTTGTGGCAATGATTTTGAATTAAATGTAATTAAACTGCTGATACCAACTTGTGTCATTTAAATGTACGAAACGTGTAATTTTTTTATAATTTATAATAAATTGTTGAAATAATGCATACGTTGAAAATGATTACTCGAAGGCAGAAATTTGCATTTTTTGATAATGATTTAGTAGATTTTTTCAAATATTGAAAAATGATTGAATAAACTCTCATCGTGATTTGTGTGGGATTTGAACCCGCATCCCCTCGCTTTCATGGCAGGTGCATTACCAATTATGCCAACGAATCACTATATTTGACAATAATTTTTAACAATCATATCCTATAAGTGAAAAAACATACTTTTTATGGCAATTAAATATTGTTTATTTTAGTTAATGAAATACCCTATTTAAATTAATAAATCTTTATACAATGGCTAAAAAAATTATCGGTATGTTTTGATTCTCACCTTAATCTTAATTTATTATAACCCTTGAAATGTCCTTAGTGTAATTAAATATATTTCTGAAAATGTGTTCAACATTGAGCATTTATATATTAGAAATACGAGTGTAGTTTTTTTTATCGCAGCTTCGTTTGCAATGCGAATGACCTTGACCTTGACGATTGTATTCTTAATTATTAACAAGTGTGAACGAAAAAATATATACATTTTTTATAAATACATCATAGCAGTCAGTTCTTGATAGTTTATTGAGATGATAATTAATAAACCGTACTTTTCTAATCTTCTTGCTAATCTTAAATATTCTGTCCTGAATGAAACCAAAACTTCAGAGACTTAAAAAGAGCGAAAATGAATGTATAGATTAATGTATCCAATAATGAAATATTTAGAGAGGAATTGTAAAACCGATATACATTACCCCCGAATTCCGGACGTGTACATATGAAATTTACAATCTTTGGGACGGTTATCTCCCATCGCTATAAATTACAGAGAAACGATATTTAAACTAAATTTCAACCCCTAAATTGAATCCAGGGCAATTTAAACAACCCCCTATATATATAAACTCTTGGATTTTATACATCACGTAGATACGTTTTTCAGTGAATAAAGTTTTACGTAGACTCTGAAAATTGGCCAACGTTTTGAATGGCAGAAAATGTATCACTTTTGCGATGTGACTCGTTGAGTTACTAAACACGCTCCGGGTAGTTTGAATTTCAATTATTTTTATCGTACTGAATAAAATTTATACTATTCATGTTCTTTTTTATCGTTACGGTATTTTTTAATAATATTTTCAGAGCGGGTTTGATATTCACACAAAATTGATTGTAATTATTAAGAGTATAATAATGTTTTGCCTTGATCAAATTCGACACAAAAGTGCTCGTTGTATTTTTGAATAGGCAATCCGCTTATTAAAAGTAATCCTAATCCCTTAAGATAACTTCTAATCCGTAAAGTAATTTAATTTATAAAAGGTTTGGATTTACTGTAAATAAATAATTTTTTTGTTAATGTATTTGCCAATTTAAAAAGTCTATTCATATTCAGTTTATTTGAGAAGTATTTCATTTTTTGATGTGCATTTCGATTACACGATTTTTCCTGGTAATATTGTACATATAAAAGTTTGATTACATAAATATTATCTTTAGTAAGTTAAAGCGAAGAATATACGGTAATCATAAATGATGGATATATTTAAATTATGTATCATTTTAAAAAAAAAAAACATTAGTTTATAAATAATTCTGGTTTTCAAAACATGGAAAAATTTAATACACGAGCATGCATATATCTTTATTTTCATAAGTTTCTTAGTATTTTTCACTGAAGTTTGCAGGCGTTGCACATTTGCTACATAAAGGCCCATCCACGTGTACTGTATGATCCGGTTTTCAACCCTTTGCAGACATCCGAGGCGGAACGGTCTCTCGGAGCCCACGGGGTTAAAAACGCCCCGCTGGTTTATGGGCCAAGTTGGGGATGTTTCTCTCTCGTGCGTAAATTTTGGTTACTTTTTAATATATCAAGAATTATGATAGCGAATTTTGTACTTGCTAATTTAGGATGGTGATAAACGCGTGTACACATAGAAATGTACAGTGAAATTCCGCTTTGCCTCTACCTCACTCTATATAATTTTTATTCGATTTTTTTGTGAAGACCGTCACAGTGTGTGCGATTTTAATTTGTGATTGATTGAGAAACTCTCAGAAAAATATCATCGTGCTGAATTAAATAGACTTTAAAAATAATATACGGATCGTATTAAAATGCTTCACTCGGTACTCTGGTCAAAAGTCTAGTATTGCAAGTCACACACAATATTTAATTAGCATGAGTACATTGGTTCATATATATATGATGTGATTGTTAAAAAATTCTCGCTAAGCTGCAGTGGTTCGTTAGCATAATTGGACAATGCACCGGCCATGCAAGCTTGGGGATGTGGGTTAGAATCCCGCACAAGTCACGATGATATTTTTCTGAGAGTTTTTATCAATAAAAAAATATGCCATTTTATACGTGCAATGAATACTTGCGGTAATAAAAAAATCATTTTATAAATTCGATTATAACAAATAAACCCGGTCTGTTGTGAATTTTTTTCAGTCAGGAAACAAAGTGAAATTACTTTATAAAACTAGTGTTCATTCTGTATAAATGTTTTTTTTTTAAATTTTATTTTATTTAATCGACCTTTTCTGTGTTGAAATCTTATATTGATATTTAAACTAGAGTATTACAAATTATACCAGTCAGTTGTGAAATAATTTTTATTATATTTTATGTTAGTCTGAGGCGGTATGACCGCTATATCACCTGTATTTGTATATTTTAAGCAAAATTTTATTTTTTGTCAACGTCCTATGTTTGATATTTAAAATGAAGTAGTATAAATTAAATTTTTGTGTTGTGAATTTCTTTTAAGTGTTTTGGCTGTAATGAGCTTGGGATCACCCTGTAAATATATATATATATAAGCTTTTTTTTTTAAGCAACCTTTTTTGTCGCCGACGTCTTATGTTGTTATTTAAAAAGCACCATCTGCGAGATCCTATTACGTCGCAAGGTCTGAGCCCCGAAGAAATGCACATTAGCATGAACCACCCCCGGGGGGTGAGCCTCTGCGGGGATTATTGTTGCAGATTCCAGTTGCAGGGGAGTCCGCGGCAATCAGCTTAGCGAGCGAGCGAAACGGAAACGCAGTCTTAATCCTCCGTTTCTTTTTAATTGGAAAGGAAACGAAACCGAGATTTTAAATTAAAATCATGCTTTTTTTTTTTTGATTGCTTGAAAAATAGATAAAAGTGTGACTCACAAATTTTAGGGTAGTTTCACTCATCTCAAAGCTTCAATCACTCCAGCTCCAGCTGTCACACGTCATGCTTGTCTCGAGTTCGTGAAGAGTATATTGCGTTTGTACAGTGCATGAATTGTGCAAAACTAAGACTTGGGCTGTGTTGTCGTTGTCTGAGTCTTAAGTTGTATGCGTTCACCTGCGTCAGGTGTTTGCTTCCACTGCCCTATTTGTTATCAAAAACTTTAAGTACTCCAGTAGAGTATAATACCCTTTGGAAACTTGATATCTCCATAGCCTCGGGTATTCTCTAGCTGCTTTTTATTCCTGTCGTAAATTTATACAGACTCAGCCAACATTATTATAATATTACTGAAAACCTTTTCTGCCACCCTTTATGCAGTATATATTTTTTTAATCACCGTTTTTGCATTCAACTCATGCATCTGCGTTGCATGAACAGAAGTGCATTGAGTAATACTGACTTCAGGGGTGTTTTTTCCTCTTAGTTACATATATGTTTCAACTCACACGTGGTTAAAGAAAAAGCCTTAGTGCGCAATCAGTAGACTTGAATTAATTTTTTTCAAGTGCTACTAGCTTTTTATTAGGCACATTCTTGATTTATAAAAGTAGGAAATGTCTCAAAATTATTTCTCAGAAAAAACTCTTTTTTGATTATTGTGTCCATACTGATTCTGAACTTAGATCTACAGGTGATTGAAATTTTTTGGTTGTGCCTGACTTGTTACGATCGTGGCAACAAAGCTTCACGAGGTACAGACAGCTATTTTGCCATGAAAAGTTAAAGTAGTTGATGATTATCAAATAATATCAAACATAAACATTCATCCTCAAATCTTTTTAATAATTCATGTTTTATTTATTATATTAATAAAATATTTTTTTGTTACAGGTAAGAAAATAAGCTGTGGATTATACGGGCAAAAGTATTTTAGTACAAGGTAAAAATATTTTTTAGTTAAAGCTTGCAAATCTACATATACACATATGTATATATATATATATATATATATATATATATATATATATATATATATATATATATATACATATATATATATATATATATATATATATATATATATATATATATATATATATATATATATATATATATATATATATATATATATATATATATTACTGTTGTGGGGTCCATACAAGTAAGAAACATTGCTCGACATAATATATAATTAAATATATAAAAATGTCCCGTTTTATATTAATTTAAAATAATTATTTATTTCATAAAGAAATACAATACATTGGGGGTAATTTTTTTTATACAATAAGTCACTTTTGTTGTTTATTGGGTTAAATTATATTTAGCGTATATATATATTTGTTAATATCGTCATTTTGAAAAATACTGAAATTGGTATAAATAATAAATAAATTCTTTTTTATTAAGGGATGAAAAACTGTCTTTGTTTTTCATGAAATGCGATAGGACTTGAGAGTGTTTACAGCAAACACGAATCAAAGCAGCGGCTCGTTTTCCCGTACGCAGTTTAATCATATTTACATTCGCTGCGGGCGATACGAGATCTCAACACGCGTTAATGCGAATATGTAAATTTATACGTAAAAATTAAGTTGGAACATTTAGTTAATCGAAATCGGTATCTGGGGTGGATCGGGGGCGGGGGCGGCGTATCCGAGGGCGTGTTGGGGAATTCTTCTGATTTAACCTTAATTAGACTAAATTACATGTAACTGAGTTAATAAAGTCCACCATACATTAACAATGATAATCATTTTCGTACGCCGAGAACTTCGCAGCTTATTTAATATAAGAAAAATTAAATTCTTAGTGTAGAATAAAGTTTTTTGTACGTCGGTATACGAACGTTGGTTAAAAACATTTTTATGTGTGTATATTAGACAATTAGATATTTTTAAAGAATTTCTTATGAATAAGTGACCCCTGAAAACTGAAGGGCGTTCAAAAAAATAAATATTGTATCTTTTGGCAGTCTATTTAACATATCTTGGAGATAAGAACGGCTTATTTGGTTATACAACAAAGGTTCAAAAAAAAATCGTGTAGGTGTTTGCGTAAGAATTGTAAATTTGAAACCAGATAATTGCGTTTGTGTGTTATATCTGATAAAATATTTTTTTGGGGTTAAATTTCACACGGCATTCAAAACTATATAAAGATATTATTTTTTTTATAATTGGTCCATTCTGTATATAGCATAGATAATATATATTTATAGGCTTAACGTGATGCGCGGTAAGTAACGTGACAAATCAAATTAAGGCGTAAATCACCACTATCTCGTGTCATATCAAACCCAATAATAGAGGTAGCTGGGGACTCCGATTTCTCCTCCCCTAAGCCGCCATCTTATGTAAAACTCTGATTGTATTTCAAATCGATCGCTTCAGCAAGTCAAAGTAGGAATTACAGATTATCGAGACTCGGCATTGAATTTCATCTTATCAATTTTCAAAACAGTATTGTGTCGCTGAAAAATTATTAAGGGTCCCATAATCGAGTTTATTTGATCATATTCTAGTACGTTTTGCGAAAAATCGACTGCACCAATCAAATAAATTTAAATGCAAAAAGTTAAATACATCTCTTCTTCCGAACAAAATATATTATTATTTCTTATAAATTTACTATTAATATGATAAATATGTGTTTTTCCGATTGAAGTGTAGGAATTTGAAGATTTGTCATGTCCCTTTTCCAAGAGTTCTAAACATTTAAAAGTCTTTTTTTTGATTGGAATTAAAAGATTAAATATAGACTCTGTGCGATTTATTATTTTTAAAATTAAAAAAAATACTTATCTTTAACAAGCTTTGGTTTTGAAAAGTCGTCATTTTATCCAATTTTTCAACATCTTCAAGATTTTATTTTACCCTGAAAATGGACGTTGAAAAAATAATAAAAAATAGATAAATATAATTTATAGTTTTTTTAATACTTTGTAAAAAAATCAATTTTCGGTATAGAAAAATAAAGTGACAATTAAATTAATTAAATGACACGATTTCGCCAGTTAATGGACTGCTTTTGGTGTCCAGTTGGACACAAGAGGCAATTAAAAGGCTGGAAGCAACTGTCTTAAAAACAATAACAATATTTTATCTTTAACACACACTTGCTGAAAATAAATATACAAAGCTGTAAAAAATTTCAACGATATGAAATAATTTTAACCCCACTTTCTATGTTAAAATAAATTGACTGAAAATATTTTCAGAAAACGTTATTAAATCTCAATTGTCTGCGTCCGCAACGAAGGCAAACGAATGAAAGGAGCTACAGTAACTTTTAAAGATATTAACAAACTCGCATAAACCTAAAGCATGCACAAAAAGCTTGTAAATCTGCCCAGAAAACTCCATCATAAAACGCATTAAGTCCTCCGTCCGAAAAACTCGCTGAAAGTTTCTTTCGGCACTTGTCCCCGCCAGGAGCACACATTTCGGGCACTTCCGGCCACTTCCGGCCGGGGCCCCGGGACTGGCGCAAAGTTCGCAAAGTTATTGAATGTTTTTTTTTTCAGGACTAATTTCTAACGCTATCAATTTAATGCGCGAGTCCCTTATTCTTCGCTGGATATTAAGAGCTTTTTTTTTTTTTTTTTGAACACTTAGTTTAGGGGATGAAGCGCTGAAAACTTTATTTTTGCAAGTGTGGATAATTGATTGATTGCCTTGTGACTTTTTTTTTTTTTTTTTTCGTACTTATCTTGTCTGTTAAATGGTACGGCTAGGGTAATAAAAAGTGTGCGGATTTCAGAACGTGAAAATTATAGCCAATCATAGCGTAATTGATAAAGTTTTTATAATTTATGAAGCTCTTTTATATTGAAAAACGGATTCCTTATATACATTTCTATTTGAGATTAATTCACAGTTTTCATCCATTGTCCATCTTTTTTGAATTATATATATTTTTTGTAAAATTATGTTCCTTGTTTTAAAATACTTAATTCCCTAAGCTGTTTATTACACTGAAACCAAAATACACACACACAAATATATATATATCAAATATATTAAGATAGGACATGTTTTTTTAGACACATAACTCAAGAAGCTCTCTCTGGCAAAAATCGTTATTAGTCCACAGGATACAATTGTATCTGTTTCAATGGCAGGAACAAACGCCAAAGTGGTCAATAAAAACTCTTCTATTTTGATAATAGCCCTACCCTTCGTGAGGGGAGGCTTTCAGGCTCGCCGGGGGAGGATCACGGAGTCTTATTGCTTCCTAGAGAGCCTTAAGGGGCGTTAGTAAAGGGTTGGATTACCAAAAATTAGGACTTGTAGTCCGAAGGGTGACATTTTTGAATTGAAGGCAAAGAGCCAACAGACCCCAGTCGCGTGTAATTACTGTATTTTTACACTGAAAAACCCTTTGAATATTAAACAACGAACTGCCGTAATTGTTATAATACAGCTTATAATAATACTCAAAAGTTTGAATATTTGTCGAAAAGGTTACTATGTTAATAAATTTTAGTATGTATTTATTCTTACAAAATAATATATTTAAAATATATCTTCGGTAGTGAAGGCTAGGGTGGTTTTTTTTTTAAATACACTGTACACGTACAGAAGTGGTCTCTAGGTTCTTCTTTTTGGCGATACCATGGTTTTTAAGGCTCGTTGTATATCTATCATGATAAGCAAATACGAAGGAAAAAGAGAAGCAACGGATTTCAATGCTGATTGTATCTCCGGTTGAAAATTCTCTCTCTGTGAATATTTTAGCCTTAATAGGCATTTAAATATACTTATATACAAGACTTCAGGTTAAATAACAAAACGATTTAAATAAATACAAAAAATAAATATATGAACCCAAAGATTTTTTTAAGAAAACTTTAATAAATTTGCAGGTTTTCATCCCCAATACCTGAAATAATACGTTTAATTATAAAAAAATAAATAGGTACTAAGTTGGTGCGGACGTTATTTTATACCATACCATAATTCCTTATTATATTTTGTTTTGTATACTTAACATGCATTGTTCAAGAGTATGGACCGTTTTAGCTGTAAAACAATGTATTTACATCAATTTCTTGTTACCTCGGACATTATCTCAGTTAAGATATATGAACAAAGAAATAAATCATTTAAGCAAGAAAACACTTTCCATTTTATGAATTTTTGTTGGAATAAGGGCATAAGTCCCATACCCGAGTTTTTTTGATCATTTTCTGGTCCGTTTTGCGAAAAATCGACAGCACCAATAAAAAAAATTTAAATGCAAAAAGCTAGATACATCTCTTCTTCCGAAAAAAATATATTTTTATTTCTTGTAAATTTACTTTTAATATGATAAATATGTGTTTTTCCGATTGAAGTGTAGGAATTTGGAGATTCGTCATGTCCCTTTTCCAAGTGTCCTAAGCATTTAAAAGTCTTTTTTTATATTGGAATTAAAAGATTAAACATTAACCCTGTGCGATATATTATTTAAAAAATTTAAAAAAAAAATCTTTAACAAGCTTTGGTTTTAAAAAGTCGTCATTTTATACAATTTTTCTACATCTTCAAGATTTTATTTTACCCTGAAAATGGACGTTCATTAAATAATAAAAAATAGGAAAACATAATTTATATATTTTTTAATAGTTTATAAAAAAAAATATCTTTCGACATAGAAAAATAAAGTGACAATTAAATTAATCAAATGACCCGATTTCGCCAGGTAAAACGGTCCTTTTTTTGTGGCACACGGGGGATGGATAAGGTAGCAAGACCCTTAAAAATAGATTTAAAATGCATGGAGACACACATATATATATATATAAATAAATAAATATAAAGATAAATCGTTGAAATCGCAACGAAATTATTCGCATCCCCTTCCACGCTGTAAATATCAACCTGCGAATCAAAAAAAAACCCCCGAAAAGCGAATCACAGCAGGGGTGGTTCGCGGTCGTTGGGAATTCAAAGATCGCAAAACCTCCGGACTCCGCGGACGTCTCCATTTGCATTTAACGAAGCCTTCAGAGCCGGTTCGAGACCCCCGACCCTCGCACTGATTGCTTTTAAAATTGTCTCAAGGCTTTGCTTGCTCAAATAAAACAGTTTTTAAATGTGTATTTATAATGAATACAGCCTCTCGACTCGGTGGCTAGAATATATAAATACATTTATGTAACTTATCAAATGGAGTTATTTCAATTACTGCCCTGTGCACACGCTAATACGATTTGCATACAAACTTCGTATGTTACACGTCATAATCCAAGCATTGACCTGTAGCTTGAGCGACGTCATAACAATGTCATTAATATACACCTGCAATTACAGATGACGTCATGAGTGTAGACTGCAAGGCTTTATTGCAGTTCTACAGAGAACGCCGGTTCAGTTACGCACAGCCTCTATGTTTCAGATGTTAAATGAAATATGATTTGGTTGCTAATTAATGATGATTGAAGATAGAACTATAACCACATCTATTAGTAGACCAAAAGACTGAAAGATAATCGCGAAAATCGCAAAAATCTTATGTTACCCTAACCTGCCAAATAAGCTACAATTCGACGCCCTTCAGAATTGCTGAAAAATACCCTCTTTGGTTGCTTTCGTCCGCGTAGTAAACTAATCAAGGGATGATTGCGCATTTTTAATTTCTTACCTGATCCCGATTGACACGAGTCTTTGTGCTTCTAAAAAAAAAAACTAAATTAAATCGCACTGATGTAGAATTAATTACACACCAGTAGATTAAACAATCCAATCTGGCAATTATTTTCCCACCAAAACGTCGACTTTCCGAATTAAAACAGAAAAGCCCGGATCGTATATATGTATAAAAAAAAAATAAAAAAAAAAAAACAGAATTACCTCCATGGAGTGGAGTCAAAAAAATGTTTCACACAGAAGTGAATTTGTCCGCGGCCTTGCTTTCCCCTTTGGGGGGGGGGAGGGGAGAGCGGGTGTAAGAATTTATTGCCCAAAAAATACGTGGGAGGTAAAAATTTAATGACTGCCTTCACCCCACTCTCCCCTTTGCGTGCTCCGGCCTCGTGTCTACTGTTTCACTATTACGTTCGATTAAAATATTTACATTGTTCGTCTATTTTCATTATAGCGTTTTTTATTCTATTTGTGGTGTTTTAAATTATTTGCTCGTTTAATTTTTTTTTTTTCAATTATGAATATCCGCCTCGAAGGACCGCGTCTGCTCCGATCCGGTATAAATAATAATAAAAAAAATGGCATTTATTTTTTTTATTTATTATTGTATCGTTTTTTTTTCAATATTCATTATTAAATTTGTATTTTTATTTCGCACGACTTTTATGAAAATTAATGAAAGGATGCATGCATTTTGTTTGTAAAACTAAATCGGTTAAAATTATTTTCATTAAAGAGTGTCTTTTCTGGGAATCAGGCTTGAATGACCACGTTTTCGTCTCATTTTATCAAAATACACTCTTATATATTTATATTTATTTTTTTCTTCAATTATTCACTCGTCACGTCAATACTTAGTACTTTAAAAAAATAATCAACCTTTAAATGATTTTTTTAAAAATAACGGAGTTTGTGTTTTTAATCACTGTATTCAATATATAAAACAATAGCTATATTTGTAAAAATATATTTCACCATTCAAAAGTACGAGGTTGCTTTCCTTCACTACTTTTTTTTTTAAACTGCTGGACCATTATTTTTTGAGTTCTGAATACATTTTTCTTCGCGTTACAGGAAGTTCGTTCATTTTTAATGCAGTCTCATCCCCCATCCCTCATCCCCCGCGTTAGGTTGATAATTTTTTTTAATTAATTAGAAAATATTCTGCATGAAGCGAGACGCTTGTGTTTATGCTAAAAACGGTCTCTATTTTGACATTCTTTGTGATTTATGTGCATTGACTCCCGCTTGATCAGGGATAAACTTTTTTTATAAATATTTTTAAAAAATAGTGCCACGAAGCACGTTTGCTCTTATTGCATTGAAATTTAAAATTTCGTTATTCCCTACCAACGAGGTGTATCAGCATTTGATACAGGTAATGCGATGTTATGGAAATCTTTTTTTACAACCTCTCCACTCGGATTGCACTGACTGCTAATCTAGAAAAGTGGATGGCAAAGAGCAGCCCCCGAGGGGCATTCGAAGGCTCGGGGGGAGAGCGCCCCCGCATTGATGAATTGGGAGTGAGCTCCGAGCCACGAGTGCGACCGCACACAGGCTCCCCTCGTATAACAGATGGGTGTTCCATATTCCAGTTGCCACGGCTTGTGATTGATGTGAACTTGTTGGCTTGAGCTGCCCATGGACATGAACTGACCGATGGCGTCCTATTTCGCGTTGTTTACTCAGACACAACCTTAATAAAAAAAAAACATCCTAAAATAAAAGGACGATTTTGGATAATTACATATTGTCAGTGAAATTGATACATGGGAGAGAAGAGTATCAACGCCACCCCTTATTTTGTGATAAGGCCTGAAAGAGGACGCTTTCAGGAGCAGTTTTTTTTTTCAGCGTTCAAATGTAATCATAAGGGTGTATCAGCTAAATTATATACACTTTAAAAATAATCGGATTTTATGCTATATTCAATTATTCGCTCGTTACGTAAATAAAATAATTAAGTAACAAAAATGAATGCCACTCCATATTTTGTGATATGGCCTGAAAGAGGACGCTTTCAGGAGAAGTTTTTTTTTTTTCAGCGTTCAAATATAATCATAAGGGTCTGTTTCGAATAATCCTATAACTGTTTAAACAATATGTTTTATGCTATATTCGATTTTTCGCTCGTTACGTAAATAAAATAATGAAGCAACCAAAAATGAATGTCACCCCATGTTTTGTGATATGGCCTGAAAGAGGACGCTTTCAGGAGAAGTTTTTTTTTCAGCGTTCAAATTTCATCATAAGGGTGTATCAGCTAAATTATATACACTTTAAAAATAATCTGATTTTATGCTATATTCAATTATTCGCTCGTTACGTAAATAAAATAATTAAGTAACAAAAATGAATGCCACTCCATGTTTTGTGATATGGCCTGAAAGAGGACGCTTTCAGGAGTAGTTTTTTTTTTTTCAGCGTTCAAATATAATCATAAGGGTCTGTTTCGAATAATCCTATAACTGTTTAAACAATATGTTTTATGCTATATTCGTTTATTCGCTCGTTACGTAAATAAAATAATGAAGTAACCAAAAATGAATGTCACCCCATGTTTTGTGATATGGCCTGAAAGAGGACGCTTTCAGGAGCAGTTTTTTTTCAGCGTTCAAATGTAATCATAAGGGTGTATCAGCTAAATTAAATACACTTTAAAAATAATCGGATCGGATTTAAATGGTTCACTCAGTATTTTGGTTTAAAAGTCTGGTATTGCAAGTCACATAATATTTGATTGGCATAATAAGTACGTTGTTTCACTTATAGGATATGATTGTTAAAAATTCTTGCTAAGTACCAGTGATTCGTTGGTATAATTGGTAATGCACCGGCCATGTAAGCTTGGGGATGTGGGTTTCAAATCCCAAACAAATCACGATGATATTTTTCTGAGAGTTACTTTAGTCATTTTTCAAATCGTACTTTCTGTGAGACGGTCTTCACAAAAATCAATAATATAATAACTGTTTAAACAATGTGTTTTATGCTATATACAATTATTCGCTCGTTACATAAATAAAGTAATGAAGTAACAAAAATGAATGCCACTTTAATATAATTAATACTAAATAATAATAAAAATTATCTAAATCTTATAATTGAGGTTAACTGAAAATATATATTTTTTTAAATTTTAATTTTTCCTTCACTATTCAAACAAGGCTTTCGTAATGATTTTGATAGGTAAATATTTTAAAGTATCGGTGTTTACGTTTTTAAATTATTGTATTCAATATATAAAACTCCATTATATACCCTATAAAATATTTTTTTAAGCAAATAGGATTATTTTAAATTTTAATTAAAATAATTGTTTAATGACTCAATTTAATTTGAGAGTATTATGTGTGTGTTATCCTAATTTTGCAGTTAAATTAGAATATAATATTGGCTAATAATAAATCGGTTGTCATTTGTAATGCAGCGTGCTTAGTAAAAATTCATGAAACCGGTTTTATTTTTCAGGACAGAAGGGGCTTTTGCGAATGAAAAATTACAACCGGGAAATTAAAATTTTAAATGCGCAAAATTCTTAACCCATAAAACGCATAAAGGCAACATTAAAACGAACATCCTACTGTCATTAAAAATAACACAGCTCGGCTCAAATAATTCCGACAGATTAATCGATGTGCCACGACCGGATTCGAAGGCACGAAACCGCACAGTGGTACACGAGGACAATATAATTTGTGCTGAGCACAAAGTTGTTTTATATTTTGAAGGCTTTAATTGAATAACAACATCAGTCTTTGGGTTTTTATAAAAGTTTGGGTCAAAATTTAAGATGTTTTTTTATGATTAAAAAATATCGCTTTTGTATAAAAAAAATACACTTTTATATATTTTTTACTTTAAGCTGATTTTTATACATGTTACATTTGTATATTTATAGTATCTTTTAAAAACCAGACTTCACGAAATAACACTGTGCTAAAGTGAAACAAGAAAAAATAAAAGGTTAAAAAAAAAAACCTGTAACACGGACGCGTAAGTTACTGAATCTTATCGTGAAACGCTGATCTTTCACTAATTCTTTAACGAAAAGAATATAAGATTTCCCCTGTTATAAAGCGCTGCGCTCACCGTGCGCTGAAAAAGACTGAAAATAACTGAAAAAAAACCCCGCGCCGTAAACTCGCTTCCTGAAAAACCCTAATGGATATATAACCGTCCATTTTGGACGTGATTATTGTTGCCTTGTTGCGGGGGCGGGGGAGGCCAGGTGGAATCGATACAGGGGGCGCAGAAAAAGCCACCGCCACCCCTGGTTAGTGGTACAGCCTGAAAGAACACGATTTTGGCGATAGTTTTATTTTTTCAGCGTTAAAATGTTACCGTTTCACACTTGAAACTATGGAAATAATTTGTGTGGATTAATTTTTCACCCTTGTAGATAAAAGCTAAGACTTTAAGTTTTGTCTATTTTTTTATTAAACGTCAATCAGATGCGTATTTATTACCCATTACGGGCTTATTATAGTAATAAATACGCATCTGATTGACGTCCAATCCAAAAAATAGACATACGTATATAATGGTGCGCGTCTTGGCTAAATTAATAGTTTTTAAAAATAATATCCAGATGGGACTAAAATCGCTTCACTTGTTACTTTGTTCAAAAAGTCCAGTGCTTGCAAATCACTAAATATTGGTTGGCACATTGGTTCACATGTAGAGTATGATTGTTAAAAATTCTCGATAAACGGTAGTGATTTGTTAGTACAAGGGTTAGTACACCGGCCATGTAAGCCAGGGGATGTGGGTTCAAATCCCACACAAATCACGATGATATTTTTCTGAGAGTTTCTTTAAATCGTCTTCTATGCATGAACTAATGTGCCTAATCATATTAGTAATTCTTAAAGTTTTGTTAAACAATATAATTTACGATCAAGTATGCAATGTTGATTATGTAATAAAATCACATGTTTTTGTACCAAATTGGTTTAAAAATATAGATACATGAAACGGTAGAAGAAAATTAACTACTTATCTATTGTTTGTCTTAAACTCGTGTTCAAACGACTTGTATATAAATTCAAGAAGATAAACCAATCATATATATTTTTTATTTGTTTGTCGTACAATAGAATATTTTTACAATAGCAAATACCTGGGGGTGTATTATCAATGCCAGAATCACATTCACGGCATTAAAAAAATAGGGGTGATTAAGAAATAACGAAAACATGACTCCGGGGCATTTCTCCCCCCCCCCCCCCCAGCAGGGAATGATGGAAAATTTATATTTAATGAAGCCAGAGGAGAGATCGATGGGGGAAGAAAATACACTCGCATAAAATTTTACGACCTTAAATAAGTACAACGACTACAGGGTGATTCGAACGGTAGGTCTTTTTATTCGGTTTTATGCCCCCTTACCCGACGTTTATGCAAAATAAATTCGAACCAAATGCTTTAGACTGGTGGGATTTGTGTATGGTATTAAAAAAAATATCCACGAATAACACAATAAAACTTGATTTGTGGTTTTTTTTAATAAAATTAATTATTCGTTAAATTCAAGACATAACTCAAAAAAATTTAAGTATTTCGTTTATAAGTACAAATATACAACATTATCAGAAACAGTGGCTCGCTGTCCCTAATAACCGCTTTTTTTTTTTAAATTTTTTTTATATAAATTAATAAATAAAAATCACGCCGTGAAAACGTGGCTTTGGTTTTTATATTTTATACAGGGTAGGCCGCCACACACGGTAGAGTCAATCGCAGAATTTATTTGTTTTGACGAAAGAATGAATAAAATATAATGGAAACGGGATATCCAAATGTAAAAAAGTTTGTATGGAATGTGCGCCCTAAATGTAAGAATAAACTAATGTAATATCTCTGTTTTTGCAAGTCTTTTGTGGATACAAAAACCCTTTTTTACATTCATAGCTTTGAAACCGTTTTTTTTTTTGCCCAAGGGTGACTATTTTCAGGGTGTTTTAGTACAAGAAAACAAGTAGATTCGTGTTATTCAGTGAATTTATTGAGTATGCGATCATTTGTATAACGAATTCAATAGATTACAATATTTTTTACTAATGAGCAATTCTGCCTTTCAAAGGCTTTTTTTCAGACTGAATAAATGTAATACTCTAACCAATGGCTTTTTTGCACTTGTTGTTCAAGTATGGAGAGTCAATAAATCAAACTTGAAACCTAAAATATTTTTTATATATATATATGTTAGGAGCTCTTCATTTTTGTTGAGTGTTTTGTGTCTCCCGAGGTTACGATCCCTGAAGGTGGCCCCAGTACCGGGACCGAAACGTCGGAAGACTCTTTATAAAAAAATGTATTTATAAATATTATATTTAAAAACGAAAAATCGCAGAGTGAAATTATAATTATGTTGGCATAATTCATGTACACAGTTAATGTCATTTAATGAATCATATCTGAAATTACTTTGTATTTAATGGGTAGGTAAATTTTAATCTGAATTAATTCGAATAGCATTACAAATGAGGCATAAGGTAATTCTAAGGATGTGACTGAATACATTAAACTTAGCGTTAAAACACGTGTAAGTGAATGTAAATTCGTATTAAATATTAATATTATGTACAAATTTTCATGTTAATTATTCAAACACTGCATAAACAAGGGGTGGGGGTTGTGCCCATCAAAGGGGAGCAGAATTCCACTTACATCTCGCGGCTTTCTGAAAAAACATCGAAGTGTGTATTTTGCCCTGTTTAAAGCATTAACCTATGGTTAAAGTATTTTGATGACAGAAATATGTTTAGTTTCCACTCCGAGCTTAAAGCTGTTAATAATGCTCTTGCGGTCCGTTTAAGCAACAATGCATTTGTGTGTCCAAAAAGAGTATCGGGTATTTGTTAGTTCAGTAAAACAAATACTACTTGTAATAATGCATTTTTTTTTTATTGTTGGTTATAAGAATACTAAATGGAAAATTATTTCGTAAAGATGATGTTATCAAAATAGTGAACATTACGCGGTGCTGGCACTCTTCTTATCTGGAACGAAGATTGCTGATAACACACTGACACATAGACCTGATGTTTTGTTTCAATTCCGTTAGGCTTGTCGGATTATTCTCATAAACCCTACTTTTAAGGTATCTCCATGCGAAACAGTCAAGAGGGCTAAGGTCGGGGCTTCTGGGAGGCCAGTTGATGTTACCTCTACGTGAAATGAACTTATTAGGGAATAATTCGTTTACAGCTTCGATTGATCGATCGGATGTATGGCAAGTATTGGATCCACGTTCTTGAAACCTTGAAACTCCTGCAACTCTGGGCCCAAAAATTTTCGCAGCTTGGCTTGATTTTTTCACCCCCCCCCCCCCCCACGGCATTGTAATTTATACAATGGAAAAATGCAAACAATGAAAATATCGACAGTGACTTCAGTCGAGCGATCGTCGTCAGTCAAGCACAGGCGAGAATACATAAATTCCTAAACACAACACTGCCTGGGGTGAGTGGGGGTTGGAGTGAAGATGCAGCCTTAACCTATAGCACTCCCCTGCGGTAAGCTCGCGGTTCTAAAGTCAACGTTATGACACAAGTTGGACCATTGTTGCCGACACGAGCTTTCTAAACTATTCTAATCTTTAGTATATAGGCTGACACTGTGCGAGAATCTCTTCACATTCACCACCAAATGTACATAAGCCTATATATATATATATATGTTTATTATTGTAACGTCACAAATTGAAATGTATTGATCCTAAGCTGATTATCAACTCTTTAAAGTATTAATATGTATCCAAATGTAAGTAATGTATTGATGAATTTGTTGTGTATTTAATTTTGCACTCATGGATTTTTATTGTCTACTTTAAATGCAATAGTTTATTTTTGAAAACTTTTTATTAATATAGTATGTGTAATACCACGCTTTGCTTGTTTGCTTGTGAATCGAGCGTTTATTGCTTTTGTGTAGTTTATAGAAGTTTACACATACGGGGAGGTAAGCTTCATGGGGTGCGAATCGTTGTGTTATATAATAAAAGTCTACAGATGGATATGTAAGTGATTTGGTTTATCGGGTTGCCGAAGTTTCTGCTTGAAGTTTTCAGCCCTCCGACGTTTCTGGGGCCGTCTTTTATATATAGCAGTATATGTTATGTTTAAATAAAATTAATAATGTGGACTTTGGTCTATACTTGAACAGTGAGTATTGAAGTGTTACGTGTGAAAGGGAGAAGGGGTGTTTGAGGAGAGTGTTTGTCGAGCTTCGGATTGTCCACCCCTTTAAGATCAATTCTATTGGGTACCTGGGGATGAGCTCAATCAAGCGGTTTTCAGCGTGAAATTTAAGAATTGAATATTTTTAATTTATTAACAATTACTAGAACTTATAGTTAAAATTAACTTCCGCGTCCCAGAATTATGCATGCATGTACAATCAGCATATTTTTCGCATACAGGTGAGTCTTTTGCTTGTCAGCTGTATTTAAAATATACATTACTTTATAATGACGTGTATGTATCGATATCGCGTATTTTTAATTAATTTTATTAAAAAATATATACTTATGGGGTTGATAATGCGACTAGCACCCGTAGGTTTTTTTTTAATTGTGTTACGGACGCCGCTGTATACAAGAATACCTGCGGGATCAGCTTTGAATCAACCCAGCTCATAACGGGTCATGGAGTGATGAGTGATGATATTACTCCACAAACAGTGATCCACCTTGTAAGTTCATGCACCATCATTAGCCTTACTGGAGAGTAAATGTGCACGGATGACCTGAAGTCAGTGGCGAGACACCCACAGATGATGAAGTCACTGAAGCGTGTCATCAGAACTATAATCCAAGGGGTGTAGCTTCCTTTGGAAATTTCCCCAAATTGTGATGGCAAACCTTGTACATAGCAAGCAAGGTACCAAATCTATAAAAAAAAAAAAAAAAAAAGCACCCGTAGGGGTGTCGTGTGGTCCGCGCACCCCCACTTGGCGTCCTCTGAAGCACAGCCCCTGTTGACATTACGGGACTCCCTCGCAGCGAGAGCGCTACCCCGCAGGACGTTAGGGGAAGTCCCGGGGCGGTTGTCCTGCCTTAAATTAGCAAAGTAAACATCCCCGCCAGGGTAAACAGACGGACGCCAAGATTTCAGCCGGGGAGGTTTTATCATCGGACCTCAGCCAGCCCGGGCAGCCTCGGAGGGGGATGTCCCGCGTTTAATTATTTCACTTGCTGATTGCCTTCGCGAACTATTCGGAATAATTGAAACACGATTTGACACACAATGTAGAAGGTCTGTAAATAAAATGAACAGAGCAGAGCTATGAAATAGAATTGCAATGGAATAGATTTTCCGGTCTGCGGCAGGTGGGACACGCTGTATAACAAACTGCAAATAGTCGGGAGCTGGTTTTTTTTTTTTTTTTTTACCGAATGCTTGTAAATTTTCAGACATATTGAATGTCTTCGCGGAAAACTGCTCCACAAACAAGCGTCACCTTCCCCTGGTGGAGATTGTTTTTCAGGAGGTGTCGCCCCCGCCCGCCCCCGCTCTCGCCCACTCCAGCCTCCCTGCGGTGATTTGTGGCTGTGTTTTTCTTTAAGGGCTCTTCTCTTTTTGCTGATACCTTCTTTTTTTCTGTTTTCCTTGCCGTCGAGCGGAGTAATCTTCCGATTTCATCTATGGCACAAATTGGTATTTGTACCGCGGCCGAACTTGATATTTGATTGGATGACTTGGTTCTTCACATTGAAAGACTGTAACATATATATTCTGACCGCTTATTTTCTTTATTATTGAGATTTTTTTGTGAGTGAACGCGTTATAGCTCAAAAATATTGAACATAGAATGTGAAAAAAACACTGAGTAGTTGATTTACACACATGAAAGGACCAAAAGAATCTTCGATAGTATTTTTCGCGACACCGGTGGAATGTGGGAATTGATTCTCCAAATATTGTATTATGTCTTACAGAAAATAAATAATGAACGCTGATACAGTGTTTAGGTTGCATTGAGAGTTTTTGATTGCGTGATTATTTGAATGAAAATTCAATTTAAATTGTACTTTAAACGTAAAATGTAATTATAATCTCACTGTGCTGTTTCGCATACCGAGGTAAAATAATTACCACCAAAGCAGAAAACTATAAATCCGAAGCGACAGGCTTGGGGGTCGCTGGCTTTAAATGGGTCACCAGACCTTCCCGAACTTTGTTACGCAAGATTAGACAAGTTGAATAGATCAGCAGGCCGGCGAGAGTGTTGTGCCGTGAAATACGGCCTCGATAATGTCGCCGGGGGGCGAGGCATGCGAGTGAATACCTTGACCCTTCTAACTTTCAGATATTTGCAGATGACAGTCGCCCCTTTAGTTTCGGGAATCCCCTGTGTAATTGCACGCGTTTACACGTCGCCTAAACCGGCAAACCAAAAAAAAAAAACAACCTACGAGTTATATTTTAAGGTCTAATTATTTTGAGATGTTTACAGGTGACAATCACGACTTTCAGGAACCTTTCAGGAAGTTTTGCTTAATTGTGAACGCACCTGTAGCAACACAGGGTTATTTATTAAACCAGCGAAAATCGATAGCTTACACACCGAATAGCACATTGTGTATTAAATTTAAATACTTGCCGATGATATTCATCCCTTATGTTTCAGGAATCTTTTATATAAATGTAAAAGCACCTGTAGTGCGACCTTCCCTTGCAGAGTTTCTTTTTTTTTATATTATAAGTATAAAGCATTGTGAATTGAAAACATCTGGGCTATGATCGGAATGATTTAAATGGACTACTGAATTTTAAATTCATCCAAATATTGACTTTCATGAATACCTGAATTGTTTACATAACCATCACAATTTTCAGCAGAATACTGAGTCTTTGTAAATATTTTACATTTAGAAAATCAAATCGCAAGCATGCTTTCAAAATGAAGCGATGAGCTTCTGGATAATTTCTATAACTGGTTTTCGATGTGTATATATATATATATATTTTTTTCTTTCTCAAAACAAATATACCGTCTTAAATAAATATTTACTCACTTTTTGGAATTAAAAAGGGCAGGTTTAATATTTCATTTCGAAATATTATTCCCGACTTCTCGGATATCGGCGAAAAGGTTTTTTCATTAAAAATAATCGTAAAATACGCAAAAGTACAAACGCTGAAAGTACATGAAATTTGGAAATTGGTTTTGGAAACACTTTGAATATCAGCTGTAACTCGGACAATGTGGGCTCTTTTGCCTAGTAGAGGTATCTTCAAAATTATAAAGCCAGAGTGCAACTATTTTCAAACTAACCTTGAGTATTTATTCGATTGGGTGTATGTTTATTACGTATAAATAATTCTTGTATACCTCTTAGTAGTTATATTAATCTAAGGCTTCGATCATACCGCCCATCATAATTTTATCTTTATATGCACGCGCAACATATTAATACAATAAATAAAATTTTGCCCATTCGTATAATATGTTTAGTGTGGAGTATCACAGATTAAATCGTGAGTGTAAAAAAATCAATGTTCATCCGTATTTCAGGGCAAACGACACACAGTTAAGGCGGAAATTTCCAATGAAGCTCGTAAATTATCTTAATAACAAAACTTGTAATCTTGATAGCACATTACGACCCTCCGTGTAATCTCTATCCGACCCACCCTCACCTCAACTCACCCGCTCCAATAACTACCTACGTCCTTTCAGCCATTACTATTCATGGGAAAGCTCAATCCGTAGGCAAATCGACTGAAACATTGCCATATAAATCAAAAACACGGTTATATCCCCCCATAAAGTAAATAAATATTTAAAAGTTTACACCTTATTTCAAACATACAAGAGTGAACTAAAATTTGCCCTTAAACAATGATTTCAACTATCCGAAGTAAATTATCATGTTATGGGAAAATCGACTGATATATTGCTATATAAATAAAAAACATGCCTAATGAGTTAAATGCATAATTTTTTTATTTTATTTTAAATCAATATTCAATGAAAAAACATTTTTTTTTTAGGGAATTGCAATTTTGACAAATAATTTTTCAAAGACATCTCGACACGTCTGTGTGTAATAAATAAATGTTTTTGGGACACCATATTCATATAAATATCCATATAAATACATATGTATACATATACAAGGCGCAGTCCGATAAGTACTAAGCCTACAAAAGAAAACGAAAATTTTGAACAGTAGCAGTCTACGAGAATGCACAACACGATAGTAAATCTCTCTTGCGATACTAGCCCCATCGGGGGGGGGGGGGGTATGTACTTATCGGACCGCCTTCGTACATACATATACATATAAACACAATTTTTTTCTGTATCATTATGCATTTCACTTGTGAATATCTAATTGCAGCCATATATTTTTTTATGATTATGTGGTTATATATTTTTGGGTACTTATTACACCAAAAAACTTATACCTAACCTTTTTTTTTTAACCTAACCTAACCTAACCCAACGAATCGAGCGGTCATGGAAATCTGCAATGAACGAAATAAACGCCACAACGGGACTCATCGTCATATGAAAAAATTTGGTGGTCGGATAAAAAACAAGTACCTATTTTTGTTCTCAGATTATTTAAGTTTGGATGTGAAATGCGAAAAATGTTTATTTAAAAAAAACGAACGAATTTTTTCCGCGCCTTGGAAACGACATCGGCATATTTTTTATTTATTTTTTTTTTTTTTCCATTTTCCGGAATACTTTTAGACTTCATTTCCACCTGGAAATGAAATCCCTCGCGCGGCCTGCAACAAGCATCCTGTATATTTGCACAGCGTGTCTGTCCCGCGGCGCGACAGCGTGGTGACGTCACAGCGGGGGATTACAATATCCAGCCGCCCCGGCGCATACATAACGCCCTTATTAATATCGAACCTTCAGACTGCAAGGGTCGAAAACCTATTAACCGGTTCGTAAATCAATTGAAATTAATTCAATATAGCGGGCCGGGTATGAAACATTAAAAGCGACTGACCGCTGCGGGACCGCCGCGGGACCGCGGGCCGCATAAATCGGACCCCTGCGTGTGTGTGTGCGCCCCTGCGGGTGTGTTGGTGCGATTGTTGAGGAATTTTATTGTAGTGTGTCCGAGCCAGGGGTCCGCAACATTTTTGTTCCTGTCGAGGGACAAGGCGTTTGATTCGTGAAGATCCACTATTGGCGTGACGACAGTATCAAATAATCAAAGAAATAATTATTTTATGCGAAAATACATATTAAAAGGATTTGAAAAGACTAATTTAGTTTTATTCAAAAATATGAGATTAATAAGATTTTCAATAAATTAAATGACTAAAATACTGCAATCGGCCGTTTTGACTGAAACACCAATGACAGCGCATGATGACGTCACGCCTCAATATACAACTCAAATTGTAAACAAACTTCGATGCAAACACAATGACATGCATGACAGTTGAGATGAGGCGTGACGTCAGAGCGGACGCCATGACACCTGCGAGCTTTTTCGCGCGCTATTGAAAAAATATTGTAAAAATGGCTTTAAACTTCGTTAAACTCTAGTTTATTACCGAAATAAAGTTTTTTTCGTAACTAGTAAACGTGAACATTTGTTTGTTTAGGTGCAGAAACTACAATCCTTTGTTGTTCTGTCTGTCTGTGTAATAAACATCATAATTAAAGTATTGAAAGTTGTTATCATTTATAAACGTTGATTGAGAGTCCATCAAGTATTGTGTCAAGCTAGTGACGTTCCGAGAGGGGCACATAACAGTATTTTGTCTTCACAAATTATTTGCATACTAGTTTCGACCCAATACACGGACTGGGTCATCATCAGATGCATAACTAAACATAAGTGAAGACATAATACAAAGGTACTTTTATCATTATCATTATAACATTTTTGTTTTTATATTCATAGACAATCTACTCTCAAGTGAAAATTGATTTTTTTTTAAATTACGTTCAAATTTTACCTGTCTCAAAAAAAAAATCAATATGTCATATTAACAAAGATGCTCTTAAGTCGTTAAATATGTCAAGGTACATATATGCATATAACGATAAAAAAATTTCACTCACGACAGATTTTTCTCGTCGTTTCATGTTTAAAATCAATGTTTAAATATTGTACGCAAACTAAATGCATACACGTAAAATGTGGATTTTTTCTGTTCTCGATGTTTGTCAACTTAATGTGACATTGTTGCTAATTGGTCTTTTCAGTTTGACGTTGCCTCTTCGGTGCGAAAGAGCTCTCATTGTCTCGTTGATAAATTTTTGTAGTTTTTTTTTTTTTTTGAACTATTTAGAATTAATAAATTTTAGTATAGCTAGAGTACATCAAAGGTTTTTGACCCCTGGCATGAAGTTTGCACGTAGACGGATATCTCTCGGTGGCCTAACGTTGGTCGTACAACTTTGTACGTACGTACACATTTACGTTCAACGCATAGTCAGAATTCTCGGCATTATATGACGCATCGAGGTAACATTGTCCGTCCGCTCGACAATGCCGTGAAGAATTTGTGAAATATGCTGAAAAATCGTGCTGTGAAAATATTACGCTGAAAAATGCACAGTGGACCCAATTAAATGCTTTGATTATACAAACATTTTTATCACGTATATTTTATTTTAAAATGAATATGTATATTTATATATTAAAAATACAATTTTTGAAAAATATTTTTTTGACAATTGCGTCGTTGAATTTGTTAAATCTTGATATTGCAGTCTTAGTAGACTGAAAAGTAATATTGTTATTAATAAATTAATACGTGATAATATCGTATTGTATAATATATTAAGGACTTTTTTCATTGTTTTAAGTGTGTATTGATTGCATAAAAGCACACCGGAAACAAATTAATCCTTTTTGAAAATAACCTAACCTAACGGGACCCAAATATTTTAAACATTTTTTTTAGTTAAATATTCATATATTTACTATTTATGCGTTAAACGTAAATAAACCAATAAAAATATAGACTGTGTACAAAATAGGATGAAAAAATTTTTTTTTTTAATTCTTGTCTCAATCTTCTTTCTTGTAAATTCTATGAAAAACACTTGTATTTTCTCTTTAAAGTTATGATTATAATTATTACTTTGGAGCGTATCAAATTTTACATTTTTTTATTATTTAACTTTTTGTTGTTTTGGTATAAATTACAGACAACCTTATATAACCATTATATAATATATGTTTCCCCCTTGAACTGTCGTAAATCGAGTTGCCACACTATCGCATATTAATTTTCCTACAAAAGCTTGCAATTGAAAAGGTGACAAATTCCAATTAAAAAATTCCTTCCTATCGCATTTATTACCTTCTTTGAAAAGCGGACCTTTTTTAAACATTTTTTTTTTCAATTAAAATCACGCCATTCTCTTTTTTGTCTCAATATTATTTGAATATTTTTAAAAATAATCTTTACTTATAATTCCTATTCTGTTAAATTCTATTAAAATTAGCTATTCT